>JALBWW010000009.1:21478333-22949166 GCA_023212625.1 Styphnolobium japonicum
TATACATTCAAAACCATTTTATTCACTTTACCGTACTAGTCCCGTTAGGCACAAGCTCAATCCAAAGGGCCATGTCATCTTACTCTGTCTATTTTGGGTCCCGATCAGCAACAATCAGTGGTCACCTTACAGGCGTACACCTATAAATATGGGCCTCTCTCTAGGTGAGCTTATAGTGCATATTGTGTTGGTTGAAATTGCTGTTGAGTTATGTTATAATTATGTACTTGGGCAATTACTAGTCCAAGTTAAATTTTGATGTTCTCTCATACCAGTTGAATTGTTATGCTTTACTGATGTATTCTTAAGACAAACTAAGGATCATGTCCCTCAAATGATTCTGAATAGATGAAAATGGAAATATATTAAATCAGAAATATACATGTCTCTTCTATACTGATATATAGTGTAGTCAAATAACGCATCCAAGGGTTTATTGTTTAATTGTTTTTGGAGAATGAGAACAAGAATGTGAAAACAAAATCGAAATGTAATGTTCTTAATTTATGGATCATCACGAAATAACCTATAATATGATAAATCTGGTTTATATTGGTGTTTTGGAATGGATTGTTAAAAGGGTTACTATTCTTACAAGGAGACGTGTAAATGATGAAAGATTACAAAGATATGATCATATGATACTAAACTCAGTGAAAAGCTGGAGTAGGAAAAAGGGAGAAATATAAAAAATAAGAACTTGAATGAAACATAGTAATCTATTATGAAAAGACGAACTCTCCATGAGTTTCTGATTGATCATCCTTTGTTACAAGTCTTCCTCCTTTTATAAAGGGATTTTGATGATAATGTTTAACAACTTGATTCCTCGAGACAACCTGACATGTAGGTGAGGTTGTAGCCTTTTCAAGGTTGTCAGTAATTTAGCAATAACTTTTTATACGTGATAATAATTGTTCACTTGATGAGTCCAAGGTATATGTCTTTGATAACATCATCAGAGAAGCTAAACGACAGGGGTATAAGGAGGAGGGTCAACTTTGAAGCACATCTTCCAAGGTTATGGCTTAGGGAGCTTTCGAGGTTATCTGTGTAGTTTTTCTATTGAGGTAACTAAATTCCTTAAGAATGCCTTTTGTTCTGAACTATATTCGTTAGAGAGTACTTCTGGAACAATTGGTAAGCAAGTTCCATTCATGGTTTAAATATAGGAGATAATATGAATCCGCATAAACTGGCTTAGATGGTAAAACATTAATGGGATAGGTTCCATTCCTGGTTTCTTATTAAACAAAAAGACTCTTAAAAGCATGCAAGGATGGTGAGACATTGCTGCCACCATCTTCTTTCTGGCTTCAAAATGAAATACATCGCCCAACAAAGGAAGATGATGATCTCACTGAGATGAGATCCTGCGAATGAGGGACAGAACACGAGGGACAGAACACACCAAAAGGGGAATTGGGTTTAAAGTAGAAAGCGCAGATAATTTCCCACTAGGCACCCAAATGCCAAATTCCGACGAGTTTCAAGCAAATCATCAAGTGGAATAAACTAATTAGTTACAGATTTGTTCTGCTTCTTTGTTATTGGATGATCATATCTATAGCAGAGCAGAAGAAGCCTATGATCTTCATACTTGTCAACCGATAGTTTACCAAGGGATCAATAAACTGTTTCTCCTCTTCAAGTGAAAGTAAGCATGTTCACTTGATAAGTTACTTGGCGCAGACAAATCCTGTGTGTCCCCACTGCATCTCTCAGCTGACACCAGAAAAGAGCACATGTCATAAAACTGAACCAAGTTAGCAACTATGTGGGTCCAATCAAGTAATATTCAATAAAAATACCTGAGAAAAGAAGTTACTCATAAGGAGTGCTCATTTACATGTCCTGCTGCTCATCCAATTTAATGTATTTATCACAGATCCAAATGCCAGGGTTGTCAGAATTCTTGGGCCTGTTCTCCCTCTCCCATTGTTCTTGCAGTAAAGGACACTTCCAAACATCAAGATCAACTGCAGAGAAAGGCAATGCACCTTCTTCTCCTATTGACTCAAGCCTAGAACAATCAAGGATCTGCAATTTCTTGAGAGACGTGAGGTGTTGAAGTCCCTTCATGTCCAAAGTTTTGAGATTTGATAAACCATGAATCTCTAGTTGGATAAGAGTGGAAGGCAGCAAACCTTCCTCTGGAAAGGACTCCACATCTTCACATTTGCCCTCAACAGAAAAGTGCACAAGAGAGGTCAGACATGACATATTCCAATCCAGCCGGTGGGCAATGAGTTTGTCACAATCCCTGATCTTGAGTGATTTCAAATTAATGGGAAAACCCCCATTAGGAAGTGACTCAATTTCTGGACAACTCCATACTTGGAGTTCCTTTAAACTTGGGAGAAGGTTATGCATTCCTTCAGGAAGTGACCTTAAATTGTTGCAGTAGCGGACCTTCAAAGAAGTAAGATTGGGTGTGGGCAATCCTCCATCAGGAAAAGTTACAAAATTGGGGCATCTCCATATGCACAATGAATGGAGAGAAGTGAGGAGTTCAATTGGTCCATCTCTCTGTGGTACAGAAGCAGTTAGAGATTCCAGATTTTCACACCCCCAGATGACCAGAGACTTCAGATTGGGGAAGACATCCAATGGGAAAGACTTCAGAGAGTGACAACTATTGTGTATCTCCAATGATTCAAGTGACTGGTGGCACCCATTTACTTGTTCTAGGAATTCTACTTTCCAACAATTGTCAACATGTAATGTACGCATAGAAGGAGCTCTTGGAAGTGAAGTAGCAAGCTGCTTACAGTATCTCATAGTAAGATTTGTAAGAGATGGAAGACAAGTAGGCAAATCCCCAAGTAGTCTGGGACATTCCTCCAGATGAAGCTCTTTAAGACAAGGGAAAGCTCTGCAGTTTTCATGGTCAACTTCATGAATCCATTTCTCCCATGCTGGCATACTATAAAAAGTCAGGATTTCAAGAGAAGGAAAGTGCTGATTCCCTGCACAAGAACCAAATCCGTAGAATTCTGGTCCTATGCTAACTAGTTCCTTAAACTCTGAAATATGAAGTTCTTTCAGAGAAGGAAGCTGCCCAAGTGGTGGCAATATGTAGCAGTATTTGCAACGTTTAAGTGACAGACAGACTAATTGGAAGAATGAATTATCTCCCAACCAAGTTGGAAATTGTGTACCTGTATAATGCAGGATGTCAAGCACTTCCAAGTTGGTATGTGGCTGCAGCTTGTCAAGTATGTTCTTTTCATGCTGGGAATTATCTGTATCAGCAGCCGGACCCCAATCTAAACTCAGCTGGTCAAGATTTTTCTTGTTCTTAAACTTTGCCTTTATTGCATCATTAGGATCAGCCACATGTTTTAAGTTTTGGATAAGCAAAGAACCTCTTAGATGTGATAGTTCCCCTAATTCACCAATTGAAGAAGCATGTTCTTTGCCCACAATAAAATTGCTCAACTTTTGGAGGCTTCTTAATTTACTCATGTGCAATGGCATCCCTTCTATGCGAGAACCCATGATGTCAAGATATCGTAAATTTACAAGACAATGCATATTTCTTGGCAATTTTGTGAGATTAGGACATCTTGCTGCCTTCAATGTTTGTAAGTTGTACAATGTACAAATGGAGCTGGGCAACTTTTTGATTTGAGTTTGAGACACATCTAAGTATCTTAGATGTCTTAGTTTGCCAATGAAGAGGAGCAACTCATTAATACTACCACGGGCACCTACCAAAGATAAAACCCTCAAACACCCTAACTTTGTCAATAGATCATGAGGCACCTTGTTAAAAAGGCATATGGGTGGATCTACCATGCTTAGTTGCAAAATGGTGCGGAGACCATTTGCTTTGTGGAAAGCCTCAAAGTTTATAGAGGGGTATCTACATGCAATAATTTGTGATAAATGACGAGTTCTTTTCTCAGCATCTTCACTTGAGTTGTTTTCGAATCTGATGCAAAATTTTCCAGATACACATTGAGCTAGGTCATTTATAAGATCATGCATCACAAAGAGTGATTCATCATTTCTTGATTGTTGAAAAAATGACCTGGATACCAGTTCATGAAAGTACTCATCTCCAACTTCTTCAATTCTCTTGTTTCTCTTTGGTTCTTGTAGTAAATTTTCTGCCATCCAGAACAATATCAACTCCTCCTTGCCAAACTCATAACCTTTAGGGAATATTGAACAATAAGCAAAGCATCGTTTTAAATGTGAAGGGAGATAATAATAACTTAATCTCAAAGCTGGAAGAATATTGCTCTTTGTATCTGACAACTCCCATATGTCACTGTTCAATATGTTGTCCCATTCTTTGACATTGGTTTTTGAGCGTAAGAGGCCTCCTAATGTTTTTGCTGCAAGAGGCAATCCCTTACATTTTGTAGAAATTTTTTTGCCCATTTCTTCCAAAACTGGATTTGCATTTGAGTTTCTATAATCAAATGCATGTTTTGCAAACAACATCCAACAATCTTCATCTGACAAATATCTCAAGTGATATGATGGAACAGTTTGCATAATTGAAGCAACACGCTCACTTCGTGTAGTAACAATGATCTTACTCCCATGAGCCCCATATTGAAAAAGATTTCTCAATATGTCCCAATCAACATAGTTCTCGTTCCACACGTCATCTAAAACAAATAAATATTTCTTTCCCATCAACCTTTTCTTTAGTTCAACTTGAAGAGAATTTAGATCTCTAATACCATAATTGCACATAGTAAGAACCTCCAAAACTGTTTCTGTAATCTTAAAGATGTCAAATTCTTCAGAAACACAAACCCAAGCTTTGAGATCAAATTTTTCCTTCACTCTGTCATCATTGTATACAAGTTGAGCTAAGGTGGTCTTTCCAATTCCAGCCATACCTACTATGGGTATTACTCCGATCTTGTTATCACCACTTTTAACATCAAATAACAGCTTAATTATGACTTCTTTATCATCATATCTCCCATATACATCAGACCCTTCAATTAAAGATGTTGTGGGAGTTTTTTGTGACAGTTTGACTCCTACAGCCCCCGTCAGACCAAGGACATCTTTCTGCTTAGCAATAAAATCTAATTTATCAATGATCTCTTCCATGCTTTCTTCTAGTTCTTTGTCATATGAGTTCCAAGAAGTAGAGTCAAAGTTTCTTACCTCAACCGCACTATATTTAGCTCTAGTATAGATCTCATCTAATAGATCATCAGCTTCATATGTAGCATCTTTAAGTTCATCAAGCCATTCCTTCACTGCTGCATTTGTAATTTGCTTTCCCTCTGCATCATCAAGTACTCCATTAACTGACAACAAAACTAGCTTCAACTTCTTCAGCAACCTGTCATTCAGTTTCTTCCCTTTCAAGAAGCTGACCACCTCAGGTGAAGCTATTCTATCAAGCAATACATTAAAGACAGCGCCCAGAAAAGCTCCACCAACGACTTCCAAAACCATGGTGTCTCAGCAAACACAAAATTCCTATAAGATTGATAGAAATATGAAACTTTTGGTGGGCTCTGTATCGATGAATTGTGAACAAAATAGAACTTCACTAGTTGACCTTGTTTAGGTATGCACACCATATAATAAGATTATAAGACAATACTGAAGGGCCCACCATGAGGAAAAAGGAACCAATCTTATCCTCACTCCACCACAGGAAAGGCTGACTTGGCCAAGGATGAACATTCCAGGAAAAACCAAATAGTCTATAGTTTAGAAAAATGAACTACGAAAGTTCAGACTTAGAACAGCTACTTGTTTATGACAACTTTGAATGTAATTAATGATGAAAGCGGTAGCCATGAAGGGGACCTTGCGTGCGCTTCTACCGGCCTTCCCTGCTTGTTAGTGGCGTTCTGTCCACTTAATTTGGAGAACCTTTCCTATTAATCACCCTTTTTCATTAAAAAAATGATGAAAGCCCGTGATATAAACTTTGAGTTTAATTTTGATTTAGATTATCTTTCAATTATGTTTTGATAAGTCATTTAGAAAATATTTAATAATAAGTGCTTTAAGGAATCAAAATATAAAGTATTAAAAAAATAATATTTAATATCTTAAAAATTTAAAAAATATTTTAATACTTTATTTTGAAGTAATTATTCATTAAATAATATAGTTAATAAGAAATATTAAATACTCTTTAAGTAATGTTCTAAGAATACTTGTCAGCAACTCCTTTAAAAGAATTTAAATTTTTATATAATTATTGTTAAAATTAAATTCTTTTAATAATATAATAATATATAATTGAATGATAATATTAAAAAAATTTATAAGTCGTTTCTTCTGTCATTGTATGACCATTCTGCATTTGAGGCACAAGTTCTTTGCCAATTGTTGCCAAATCCGTACATATGCTTGAAGATTTAGGAGTTTTCATAGCCCGTTAGCTTAAGGCAGAAATATGCAGTCAAAAAACCAAACTTTCAATACGGTTATGTAAGAGATTCAGAGGATCTAATTATCAGTACTAACACAAGCAAAAGGCTAGCTTGATATGACAATTATGCTATTCTTCAAGCTAAACAGCAGGACTGATTATCATATAGAGAAGGCCTAATATTAAATTAAAAGTCATATATTAAATTAGAACACCTTAATTATATAAGGTAAAAAGTATATTTTTATTAGTTATTAGGTTTACTAATGAATCTGTATATTGAATAGGAATTTATATTTCAAAAAGAAATATCATAAGAGGATTATCAGGAATCCTAGTGTATAGGAAAGAAACTACCATATTTTCTTATATGTATTGAAGTTTATGATCTCAATGGGACAATCATAATACATATAAAATGAAAGAATGGGTCTTTCCTTGTATATACAATATGAATTAACCTACCCATCATAAAAAATTCATACACAAGGCCCATATATAACCACAGTCTACAATAGATTTAAGTGCTTATAAAAACCCAATAATAAAAGTGATCACAAATGAGCTTAACCAATATATACTTCACAAATATAACATTTAATTAATATAATTTTTTTAACAAATATGTGACTATATTAATCCACATAAAATTAAATAATCCAACAAATGGTTTAGGGCCAACTCTTAGGAAGCTACCTGTTCAGCACGTCGGCAAGATAAATTGTTTTTTTTTTTTTTTCAGAAAATAGTTAGAAATTCCAAGAAGTTCCAGGAACTAATGTTGAAATGTGCCATTAAAAAAATTGAGTTTCCTGCACTTGAACAACTTTAGGACCACGTTGAAGCTGTCTTACTTTCCCGACACCTAACTTAACGGAATTAGATTTGTCGCTAGCTCACCTGTTAGATTTTATTTATTGCTTCCAAATATTAGTAGAATTTTACCTTAAAGTCAAAAATTTACTATGGATAAATTTCAATCAAGAGTTGTTTCGATTTTTAAAATACCGTTATTAGCACAAAAACTTATTTTTAACACTGGAAAGATTAGTATTACATATTGAAAGGGAAATGCTTAATTATTATTTTTATTAAAAGAATTATAATTAATAAATATATTTTTATGCATTGATAATTTATCAATCTTTAAATAAAAATATTATTTTTTTATGAAAAAATATTATAGTTTAAATTTGATTTATTGATAACATATCTTATTTATATATATATAAGTAAAATTACCTTGAGAAATAATTAATAGTATTATTAAATATAATAATATCATTAAATACATGTTAACGTTTAAAGGAAAATAATAAAATAATGGATTTAAAAAAGACAACAATATTAGGGATTAAGTGTTGTGAAAACATATTATTAAAATTTAAATAATTGAATAGTGAAATTTTAAAAAAAGACAATCTCTCAAACATAAAAAATTAATTTATAAAATTAATTTGTTTTAGATACTTTTTATTAAAAAAAATATTCATAAATTTAACATCTAGGAAATAATAATTATATAAAAAAAATATATTTGAATAAAAAATAAAAAATATAAATAATCTGTGCCAAAAAAAGGCACTCTAACATAAAAAATTGATTTTAAACATTATCTTCATCTATTTATAAAAATTTATAAAAAAAAAAATACTTCATAAACTTTGAAATTATCATTATAAATAAAACATCATTTTGAATAAAAAAAATTAAAATAGAAAATAATCCGTGCCAAATACAAGTAAGATAACTAGTTAATTAGTAAAGATGTATTAAAATAAAGTATTCAATTAACTATAGTAAATAATAAAATAATGAAATTAAAAAAGATAACAATAATAGAAAGTAAGTTTTGTCAAAGCATATAATTAAAATTTAAAGAATTGAGTAGGGAAATTAAAAAATACAATCACTCCAACATAAAAAATTAATTTCCAACATTTCCTTCATTTATTTTAAATAATTTTCATGAAAAAAATAATTCTTAAATTTAATATATCTGAAAAAATAATTATACATAAAAATATTATTTTAAATAAAATAAATAAATATTTCATATAAAATAATTTGTGCAAAGCACATTTAAAATAAAATGAAAAATATACTCTAGCATAAAAAATTAATTTTAAACATTTTCTTCATCTATTTATAAGAATTTTTCTAAAAAAGTACTTCGTAAACTAAACATGTTCAAAATAATAATTAAAAATTAAAAATTATTTTGAATAAAAAATAAAAATAAAAACATAAAATAATCTGTACAAAATACAAGTAATATAACTAGTTAATTAGTAAAGATGCATTTAAATAAAGTATTCACTTAATTATACTAAATAATAAAATAATATTGACTTAACTTTTGGTTTCTATGATACATTTTTGTCCTTCGATTTTCTTTTGTGTATTTGATGTTTGAATTCAAATTAAGGAATGAAAAACACTCATTTAGGCCTCAAAGCTTGCCCTTTAGCATTAAGATTTGCAATGACTATTAATAAGAGTTAAGGGCAATTTCTCTCTAGTGTGGTCTTATTTCTATCCAAGCCTAATTTTACTCATGAACAATTTTATGATGTTCTTTCTAAGGTGAAGAGTAGAAAATGATTAAAAATTTTCTAAAATTACAACGAATGTTGTTTATAAAAAGTTTTCAATAATTTATAAGAAAAAAGGTTATTGTGTCTATTACCATTAATTTATTTGGGATTTTCTAATGGCTTTTTATATATCTTTGACATTAATTCTTTACTATCATAATCCTTTGCAGGTATTCTTTTGTGTTTTCATGACATAGATTTTAATCTTCAAGTGAGATGAAATTATATAACTCATCAGGCATGTTGTACTGCATTTTTCCCAAGTGTTTTTTTATTTATTGAGTTACAGTATATATATGAAATTATATTAAATAGTATTTTTTACGATAAATTACAATTTATTTTTGTAGTTTAATTCAAAATTACTTTCTCCTGTGTTATGTAAAATATGGCACTTTGCCCCATGTGATTTGCTATGTTATGGCATAACTACCTTGTGGTATTTTTCATCCATTTTTAATGAAAAACATGTGTTAGAGTTGGGGAAAAAATTACATATATAAATGGTTTTAAAACATTTACAAAAAATGTGACTAAAAAAATAAAGGAAAATAATCCAATCATACATTAAATTAAAAAAAGGATAAACAAATTTTAAATTATTTCTTCATGTTACAAAACAACAATATTTCACTTTGTTATTAAGAAAATGAGTGATATGCATAATCACACTTGATATTTTGCTAGTAACAAATTTCTAAATTCTAACATGGGTTTTATGTTAAAAAAAAGATGGAAAAAATCATAGGGTGGTTAAGTAATAATAAAGTAAACTATAGGGGATAAAATGTTACTTTTTAAACCATAAGGGGACAAAATAATTTTAAGTCAAATTACAATAGGGTAAACTGTAATTTATATTTTTTTGATAATTATAATAGTTCCAAGTTATTCATTTTAATTTCTTTACGTGGATGCAGTTCCATTTCAAGTACTATTGGTACTGGATATATTTTTTATTTTATTTACAAACTCTTCTCATCAATTTCAATTTTGAATATAATGATGGGTAAATATGTTTGCTTATGCATTTTAATTTAGCTTTGATAATTGTTTTCATGTTATGAAATTATTTCACCTTGCATTGTACAGATACATGACTAATATGTAACATTACATTAGTCTTTTATTTATAAATGTATTAAATTAATTTTAAGATATGCACAACATCAAATTAATCATTCAATATTATTTTTTTATTATTAAATTAGTCTTTAAAATGACATCAAATTTATTTTTTAAGAACAAAATTAATGACATTAATTATTATTAATAGATCAATTTGATATCGCTAATAAATGGAACATTAATATGATATTGTGTATATTTTTAGTGTACCAAAATGAATCTTTACTTAATGAAAAAATATTTCGCTAACCAAAAGGCCCCCATAACTAGTTCAAGGTTGTAATTTTCGAACTCTAGATTTATACTACATGCATTTTAATTTTAATATCTCCATATGCTAGTTTTATTTTTTGTAGTAAAAACCTAGTCACTTAGCATTATTCTTGTTCTTGTCGATATCAAGAGTTTAGGAGCCAAACTAAAAAAATTGGGGAAAATGTGAATTACACAATAATTTTATACATTTATGTTGACTCCCCATTTGTATCCGTCCTTGACCTGACGTTTACTTGATAACATTTTGTCTAAAATTCTCTACACTCTCAAGAAAAGAAACTGTGGCAGCTCTTTTCTCCCCGTTTTGGTAAGAGATACAGCACCTCCATATGGTAAAAATGCACAAAGCACACGAACTTTGTGATTCAGGCAAACAAATTTCTCAAATTTCAAATTTGATTGTTGTTGTAATCATACCACTTAGTAAATATTAAGTAATCACAGCAAGCACAGATATGCAGAAATAGAAAGGCTATGTAGAAACCAGTCCCAAGAATGTAAAATAACAAAATAAAGAAGATCAAAGATGAGTAAATTAAGAGAAACAACACATAAGATTTATCCTAATTCAGTTAATATAGCCTACATCCAGCATTAGAGATAATCTATTAATATTATAACAATATTACAAGTGTTTTGATCAAGCTTACCAATAGGAACAACCTCCTATCAAGTTTTCTCAACCTCTCCACTCTCTTGGTCTCTCTTTACCTTAGCAATCTCTACTTTTCAATCGTTTTCCCTCTCAAGATAATCCTATTTTGATGTCTCTCACAAGTCTATCTCGTCTTCTGCCTCCCTTTGAAATTTTAACCTACTATTTTAGTAAACAAGAAAAAAAAATTTATATAGCAGAACTCCCCGCCGCAGCATGACTTCTTCGTGTCGTGGCGCCCAACCTTCGAGACTCTGAGCAGACTTGGCCGAAGTTTCCGCGCCGAGGCGTGGACTATTCTGTATCGGGGAATGGCTCCATGCCGCAGCGTGGCCCTACTGCAACTTTCAAACTAGTTTTCAAGACTTCTCCAACATCTTAAAACATCTATAAGACATCCTTACAATTGTAAACTCCATTTTACTTATGTAAGAGATCTCCATAGTTATATGGGTACATGAAAAAAAAGGTTGTTTCTATAAATCTTGGTTTCCAAGTATAAATATTTTCATGAAAAAGAAATCAAATGGTGGATTATTTGTTGAAATATTTTAGGTTGAGACTGCTAATGAAATTGTATGGACTTGCAAAAAAATTGAATGAAAGTGGCTATTGAAACGATTTTTAAAGTCGTTGAAGGTTAATTGACAGGTATAAAATTATTTTGAATCGCACTAGAAGAGACAGCTGTGCACCCATTAGATTGCATGTGAACTTGAACAGAAATTTTTTGATATATTACTGCAGAGTATTTAATGGTGCAAAAGTAATTTATATAAATTATTTTTTTATATAGTTTACCTAATTAACAAAATTAAAAGGTGAGGATTCTATTTATCCAATTCCCGATGTTGGGAAAATTCTTGAGGACCATGTGGTTCAAATTGTTTATAGACATGAGACTTGTGTTCAAATACATACCAGACAATTGATCATGAGACTTGTGTTCAAATACATACCAGACAATTGATCAATCCATCACAAGCATAAGGGGGTTCATTTTTCCGACATATTAATTTCTTCAACCTAAATATTCCTCAATATAAATCAATCTTATCACACACACACTAAACTCAAAAGGTTAGCTAGTGGTCAAGGAAGTGTCATACTTACCTTAACTACGTCCGAGGATACCCTTATCCTACAATTAAAAAAAAAAAAATCCTTATCACACACTTATCAACTATTCTCTCCATACTCACGTTCATACAATCATACTTCAACTATTTCTGCTCCAAAATCCAACACATTTTAATCATGGAAACTATTGGTTCTCTGAAAACTCATTTTTTATGGCATACATACAAGTTTCGGGGAAGAAGAGTGTGAGTGACGATCAACCTCCGTTTCAAGCCGTTGTGCTATGCGTCGCATAGTTGGTCGGGCATGCGGGTTGGCTGCTAAACATGATAGAGCTAAATTTGCAACGAAAGCTACCTCGTTTGCAATCTCTTGGCTTGTTGGAGGTGAAAGACGCAGATCCAATAGATGCTTTAAGTTTATGCTTTGATCTGCAGATGCTTGTATCCTTGAAATGGCATCCCCTGGGTGCTTCCCCATAAGCACTTCGAGTACCAACACTCCAAAGCTATATACGTCACATTTTTCTGTCACAGCCATTGTGTAAGCAAGCTCTGCAGACAGAAGCAAAAAGAATAAGAAAATAAGATGCGGAAGATGACAATAATCTAGTTGATCAAATTGAATATAACCACTAAGCTTTTAGTTCATTTAGGTCCACAAAATTTAACTGAACAAACATTTTTATTATATGGCAGACAGATATAGTTGGATACAGATATATGACTTTTCCATTAATATCATCAATATCTTTGTGTCTTTGATGAATTTTTTAAATTATGGCATGAGCATGACCATTTCAAGAAAATACGATATAGAAAATAAGTCAAATAAAGGAATATGACCTGGAGCTGCGTAGCCATATGTTCCTGCAAAGGTTGTCCATTCAGATGAATCTGGCTTTGAAAATCTTGCAGTACCGAAATCTGAGACATGAGCCTCAAGATTGCTGCACAACAAGATATTCTTGCTTGATATGTCTCGGTGAATTATCGGTGGAACACAATCATGGTGCATATAAGACAAAGCATCTGCTATACCCTTGACAATTTCTGTCCTCCTTGTCCAATCTAGCTCTACGGCTTCTTTTTTATTGCTCAGCATATTAGATAAGCTTCCTCTTTGCATGAATTCACAGACTAAAAATGTATGAGTCCCATTGGAACAAAATCCTAAGAGCCTCACTATATTTTTGTGGCGTGTTTCTGTTAAGGCTGCTATCTCACTGGTAAAACTTTTCATATTGTCAATGCCTGTTTCCTCAGTCCTCAACCTTTTAACCGCAAAGACTTCACCTCCTGGCATTTCCACTTTGTAAACTTTTCCTGATGCTCCCTCCCCAATACAATACCTCTCATCAAAATTCATTGTTGCTTCAAGTATGTCTTCATAAACAACTTTCCCATTAAAATAGCAAACTGAAAAAGGATTCTTCCTCCTTGATAAGGATTTCTTTATAGAAGCAGATTGTGACTTTTTCTTGTAGAGTAACAGAGAAACCCCTAGCAATGTGAATGAAAAGAGAGTGACACTTACTAAAGAAACAACCATGATAAGTTGGTGTTTCTTATTTCTCCCAGTGTATTTAGTGATTGATGAGGAGTAGCAAGGTCGCAAACCTTGAATATTCCCACAAATATCTTTATTTCTACTGAAATCCTCTGGGTGAGCAGAGTGAAAGATCCTACCATCTGGAACAGGACCCTCCAAATTGTTGTAAGAAAGGTTGATGCGTGACAAACTCAACATTTCATTGAATGAGTCAGGAATAGAACCGAACAGATTATTGTGAGAGAGGTTTAAGCTAATCAAGCTTGTGAGCTTTCCTAGTTGGCCTGGAATTTCTCCAGAAAGCGAATTGTAACTCAAGTCTAGCAGACTTTGTAAGGTGAGAAGATTACCAATCTGGTAGGGGATTGTACCATTGAAGTGATTCTTGCTTAAATTTAGACTCTCTAGCTTTGAAAGATCTCCTAATTGATAAGGAATTGGTCCATTTAGCATGTTCACGGAGAGGTCTAAATATTGCAATTCATAAAGTGCTCCAATATCTGATGGTATCTGACCTGACAGTTGGTTACTATTCAGGATTAGGTAGGAAAGCTTGGATAAATTACTGACTTCTGTAGGTATCTCTCCTGAAAGTTGATTGAATGATAAATCAAGCCCTCCAAGCTGACTCAACTGAAAAATCTCATCTGGGACTTGACCACCTATCATATTTCCAGCCATTCTCAGCAGTTGCAAGTTCTGGCATGCACCCCAGTTGGGAGAGAGTTTGCCTCGCACTCTATTGTAGCTGAAGTCAATATAACTGAGGTTAGGATATATACCAAAATCCCGGTCTGCATATCCTTTCAGTTGGTTATATTCCATTCGAACTCTGAACAAGGAAGTGCAGTTTCTTAGGCTTACTGGAATTGGGCCAGTGAAACTATTATAAGCTGCACTGAAGTTGACAAGCTTACCACTTTTGCACACCTGTGGTGGCAAGTGTCCAGTGAAGTTGTTCTCAGCAAGATGAAGAACAACTAAGGAGGAAAGATTTCCTATTTCTTGTGGCACTGTTCCAGATAGTCTGTTTCCCAATAGAAACAATTGAGTTAGAGTTTTCAGACTACCAATTTCAGGTGGGATAGTGCCTGAAAGTTGATTCTTAGCAAACCTAATGATGCTTAACTCACTACAATTTCCCAGAGATGGAGGGATACCACCATAAAAGCTGTTCTCATCAAGAGCTAGAATAGTCAAGTTTCTTATGTTCCCTATTTCACTTGGGATACGCCCACCGAGCAACGTGTTTTGGAAAAGGAGATTCTTGATACTAATGAGGCCAGTTTTTGGATAATTGGTTTCATCAGGAAACAAACAAGGGTCTAATATCCCAGTTACATGATTTCGTGAAACATCAAGCTCATAAACCTGTGTGAGATTAGAAAGAGAAAGAGGCAGATTACCACTGAGTTCATTAGTAGAAAGATCAAGGTATTGGAGTTTCGAAAGTTTGCCAATATTTTCAGGTATTCTGCCTGTGAGTTTGTTGTATTTAAGATCAAGACGAAGAAGGTTTGGAAATGAAGAGAAATCTAGGTGTTCAAGGGTACCTCTTAGGTTTGTGTATGCCAGGTTTATTTCGATGACATTGAAGTTGGCATCACAGTTTATGCCCCGCCATGTACAATGACTATGACCAACAGTGGAGTTTGTTGGTGCTGTTGGAGTGATCCACGACTGCAGAACTGGTTGGTGTGGAAGACTTTGTTTCCAATTAAGAAGCGCATCCAGTTCTGTTGATGCTGAAGTGACTTGACAAAGTGGTTGTTGCATTACCACCCAAGCAGCTGAAAATGCCAGAAGAAAACAAGTTTTAAAGTTGGCCATATTAGCAACCAAGAAATTTGATTATGATTAGCTTTGCTCTAATGAACTATGTTTATAAAGCAGCCTGGCATTGACCATAACTAAACCAAAATTACCAAGTCAATGAAAATGTTTAGAATTAGAGGTTTTTCTCCAACATGAGTTGCAGCACAGAAAGTTGATGTCAATTTAGTATAAAATATATATTTGAACAGATTATATTTTGAAATTTCGGTTCGAATAATGATGATTGGGGTTAATTAGGACAATTAAGAGAAAAATGCATAAGTAAAAACACTTGGAGAGAAGGAGGTCAAACGTTTGAATAGATGTTATTGTAGAAGGTTAATAACCGTAATCATTCAATGACTAAAAAAAAAAGTCTTTCAGGTAAACAGTGTGGAAATACAATGTAACCCAAAAAAAAAAGGACACTAGAACTGGATCGCAACTAAGGTAAAACTCAAAAAAAAAAAAAAATTGTCATAACTATCACAAGAATAACTGTTATTGCATATGGTAATATTTGTCTTCTGATATATCAAGGATTGATTGTCCTAATTGAAACTTACTATTTTTATCCAAAGTCCAACTCATTCAGCATTAATTGAGGAAGAAATAAACTGACGACTGTGGGTTACTTGGAAGCAAACCATCTTATATGTTTCAAAACAAATTTACATGCCGGAGAAATCCTAATAGATTAATAATGGTAATTTAGTGCCATAAATGAGTAGTCATAATATGTGAAATTTTATAGAATGTAAATTTAATTAATTTAATCGTTGAATTATATGATATTATTTTAAGAATTTAATTTTAATTCACTGTCAGTGTAAAGTTTATTTACATTGTCATCCAATCATGTGATGATATATTAATAAAAGAATTAGAATCTCTAGATAATTATTGTGATAATCAAACTTTTTTAATAATTTAGCAATATATGATTCGATAACAGTGTAAAAAAACTTTACACTGACAGTAGGTCAAAATTAAACTCTTATCTTAATGATCATGCATATTAAATTTAAATAAATCGAATATTTATAGGTATCTTATTTAATGGTAAATAATTTACTTATATTTTAAAATAATATTATATATTAAAATAAAATAATTTATAATATATAAAATTTCACATTAATCAGAAGAATTTAAGAATCTTGGCAAATGAATATTTTTATTTATTTTTTATAATTTGAAGGTTAATCATATCATTTTATAGCTTTGTCTCGTATTTTTCTTTTGTAATTTTAATATTTGAAATTTAATAATTTTTATTATTAGAATATCATAAATTTTAATAATATTATAAATTATCTTTAATAATATATTATTATTTTTAATTTAATAAGTACAGTTAAAACTTTAAGAGTCAAATATTTTCTCTTCGATAAACTTATATTTTACTTTTTTTTCTCTCTTTGTTAATGTCAGATTTCATTATTCTATATCTTCATTAAAGTAAATTATTTAAAATTATTAAATTAAAATGAAATTAATGGTCAGATTTTGGTGTAAGAGTTATGGGAAGGGATCAATTGACACTAGTGTAAGACTTGACACACTTACATAACTTAATAACTTTTTATCGAATGTAATTTTTATCGATCCAACCATTGAATTATAACTATTCATCATATCGATCATTTTGTTAAATTTTGAAAAAATTGAACATTAATAAAAATGTAATCAAATAGTTATTATTTTCATATATTTCAAACGTATATATTACATCAATATTGTATATATCAATGAAGTACAAAACAATTTTAGATTAATATAAAATTTTATAAGTATAATTTACATAATAAGAACTTTCAATCCAAAGATGAATTTTATGAGAAAATTATTTAATAAAAAGTTATTCAATTATGTAAGAGTAATTTTGACTTACACAGATGTCAATTGATCTCTCCTAATAAATGTAAGTCAAAATCACTCTTACACTATTGAATAACTTTCTTATAAAATCTATAATAAGATTGAAATTTCCTATCATGTAGATAATATATATAAAATTTCACGTAAATTTATTTATTTTTATTTTTTTGTGTACAAAAATTTAGGAGAAAGAAAAGTTGTCACATTTTATAATCAAAGTATGCCACAAGTCTTAACAAAGACTTATAATAATACATATAAATAACCTACTAATAAATGATCACCAATAAGAATTGAGCCTAAAACCTTTTAAGTCATGATAATTTAATTTTACTAATTAAGTCAACTATTAACATAATCCAAAATTATTTTATACTTCATTAATATACATTAAAATTAATATAATATATACTTTTAAAATATATGAAGATATGAACCATTCATTACATTATGTTGACGCCAAAATTTATCAAAAATTTCTTTTATGGACCTTCGACTAATAACTATGAGATGGCTATCCATTTCCAAGCCTATCTCAGTTCTCAAAAAAGTTAATAAAATTATAATAAAATATAAAAAAAAATTTGGTAGGTAATAAAATATAAATATAAATTCAGATATCATACTTAATATTTAATTGATGGTTATTTGGGATATGAATGATTGATTGATTCTTATTATGAAAAATGATTGCAATTAATTATGATTACATGAAGTGGTTTTCAATTGATGAAAAAAAATTATTTTAATTTATCCTGATTAATTTTGATTTGGAGAGATTGATTGAGTTGATTGAGGTGAGAATGATTCTCTATTTATGCTATAAATAGCCAAAGAATAGAACGGCCAATATAAGCGGTTCACACAGAACACACTCTGAGAGAATAGCCCTTGAAAAAGCACTTGGAGGTTGGTATGGCCTTAGTAATGCTTGGTTATTAATTTTTCTTGCCAATTTTGTTGCGAAATCCTTTATTCTTCATACCACTAAGTGTATGTTTGAATTAAAATTTAGAAGCTCAAAATTATAATTTGAATAAAAATAATAAAAAATAAACTTTTACTTAAATCATAATTTAAAAAATTTTAAACTATAATTCAACCATGCTATAAAATCTAGAGCCATAAATCCTGCAGCATAAGGCGGCCTCCAAACTCATGGGCGTGGCCCATACACTGCGCAGCCTCCATGCCAAGAGTCCACAATTGTGACCGTCTGTTTTATGAAATTCAATTGTTACCGTTGCTTTTTCTTTGATTTACTATTTTAGTATGCAATTGCTCTTTACATCCTGACACTCCCTTTTTTAATATATAACTAAAGTGCTTATTAAGCTTGACAAGTATTTTATCTTTATATATGTAACCACGTGAAGCACCTGGTTGGACATCTTTTAAACTGGGCCAATTATTGGACCTGATTGCTTTGTGAGTTTTTTTTTTAAATAATTATTTTGGTTAATTTGGAATTGCCTTTTGTGTCCTTTTCCGAAATTGAAATGGCGAGCTATTGGCTTTTCTATATATGAGCTTGTAAAATGTGTTTATTGACTATAGAACCTATATCTAGAATTCATTTTATTGAATGTCAATGACTAGAACAAGAAAATAATAACAGAATATATAAAGCATATAAAAATTATAAAAATTGATAAAAAAATTTAATTTTTTTTAATTATAAGCTAATATATGTTAATGTTAACAAACACGTGTAATAACACAAAAAGCCAACAAACTAACTATAATAATAAAAAAATCCCCTCTTATTATTATTTTATCATGAAACCACAACACCCTTTTTATTTTTATTTATTTATTTATACTTTTTTTTATTCTTTTTCTTCTTTATTATTTATTTATTTTTTCCTTTCTTTCTTCTCCTTTCTTTTTTCGTTCTACCTTTTTTGTCTTCTTTACCATTTTTTTACATCCTTATCGCCTTTCATGTGGCAACATATTGCTTTCTTTTTGTTTTTTATTTCTTTATTTGCACTGTTTCTTTTTCTATTGTTATCTCTTCATCCTTTTACTTTTATCTTTCTTCTTTTCTTTCTTCCTTATCCTTTCCTTCCTTTTCTTTTCTTTTTTCCTGTCTCTCTTTGCCTACTAACATCTTTTTTTTATGAATTTTTTTAAAGATAGATAGATTATTTTACAACTAAAATATAGTGTACCTACCGCAAATATTGAATATAGGACCACTTTCTTTCTTTTATTTTTCTTTATTTTCTCTTTCTCCCCGCCCCCTCTCTCTCTTTCTTTCTCTTCTATTTCCTCGTTTTTCCTTCCTTCTCATAAATAAAACTAGAGTTTAAAGTGTAAAAAGTATAAAAAAATTTTATACTGTCATCTAATTATATATTTTTAAATTATTAAAAGAGTTTAATTTTGACAACAACAATCTAAAAAATTTAACTATTTTAATAATATACTAGCACATAATTAAATAACTGTATAAAAAAATTTTACATTAAAAATAAATTAAAATTAAATTCATAGAACTATTAAATCCAAGATCCAAAATCCAAAATTTCCCCACATCTACAACTCCCAGAACTTTTCTCTTGAATACCCATGCAAAGTTTGACACACTGAGAAATATTGTGAAACGAAGAAATATTGACACATTGAGAGTTTGACAGACAACTTTACTTTGCTGGCTTTGCTTGTTTCAGTGGCATATTAAGAGTCAGTCAGCTAATTATTCCTTCCACGTACTTCGATTGAAGTTCAACCTTTTTCACTGTTTTCTTAAAGGGAAATGTTTGTGTTAACAATTTTATTAGATCCGCTTTCCCATTAGAAAAATAAATGCAATAATTATGTAATATTATGAATCATAAATATATATATATATATATATATTATCATGACGGAGAAACAATGGGAGTAGCGAGAGAAATAACATTAAAAATAATGAAATTATTATTAATCGTTTATTGAGTTAAAAAAATAATTAATAAAACTTTTTAAAAATAAATTTAAAATAAAAATACAAAAATAGCGATATGTGAAAACAAGTAAGGTTCGGTAGTTAATTATATACATGGAATGGCAGGAACTTAATCTTACTGACCTTTGATACATTCGTCCTAAGACAATTATCTTATACTAATTGTGCTAGTTTTATAACTTAAAGATATCTATTTTACTCCTTTAAGCAAAAAAGAGAAGTTTAAACAAGAGTGAACAAATATTCACATATTAAAAAGAAACTAAATTACAAAAAATTAAAAGTTTATCTTGACTTGCGCTCCTACGAATTTTATGGTACAATGAGAAATTCAAAGTCACGTAGTTCTTTATAAAAAATGACGGCTAGTTGCTTGATTTTAAATTAAGAAAGATTAAATTGTAATCGAAACTGTAAGAAAGGATTGAAAAATCATTCAACAGGGATTTAAAATGTTCATTTAAAGGATTATTTGGTATATTCATGATTCGAGACAACACGTTGTACAATGAATCCTTACGAATCCAAGTGATACTGAAGACGACACAAGGTTGCACGATCAGCCTTATTGGCCATTGCATGGATATTTAGAATTTCATTGAAGGTGTTGACAACTCATTAAGTTGAAGATATTAAAAGATTAATTGAATTATTTTCAAATTGAGTTCACTCTTGCATGAGATTCAAAACGACATTGGGCCGTAGGGGTTTTCATGGGTTGGGTTGGTTCGGGTTTTGGGGAAAAAATGTCCAAACTGATCAACTTCGATTGGGTTGGTTTGGTTTGATTTTTGAAAAAGAATTCAAGCAACCTAAACCAAACCAACTCGATTAAGGTTGATTTGATTCGGGTCATCGGGTTGTCCGATCATTTTTTTTTCTCATAGCAAAATAGTAAATCTACTATTGCTAAATACTTCAAACTTAATTAGATAATAACATTAAATTTTAAGCATATAAGCCTTCCAGTAAAGTACAAGTATTAAGATAAAAGTAAAACCAAGTTTGAGAATAAACATTTTAACGTCTCAAAATCATCATAAGCTTCATTCGTAATATAAAGATATAACATTAAATATATCTTGCTTCACAAAAAAGGTTATATATATATATATATTACTTCACAAAGAAGGCTTTAAGTTGTAGAGTTTTATAACACAAATGAGTAAGTTAATCATTGAAATGTTACTATCTTAATATGCAACTAAAACAAAATAAAAATAATTGAATGATTGGGGCTTGAAAATGGAAATTAAAGATATATCATTATATCTTAGCTTTTTAAATGAATGAAAAGTCAAATGACAAGAAGATAATGTTTAAAATTCTATTACTAAGAATTACTCATCGGGTCATTTCACCTGGTCATCGAGTTATAAAATACAAAATCCGTGAACCAAACCCATCATGATCGGTTTTGATCAAATTAGACTTGATTAAACCCGATGACCTAACTCAAACCAATTTTTTTCAATTGGTTTGAGTTAGTTTGTTGGGTTGATTGGGTTTATTTGAACCAATGAATACCCCTAATGGGTCGCACAATAAATCTTTACCAATCCAAATGAGACTAAAGACAGCACAAGGTGGTACAATCGATCTCATTGGTCGATGCATGGATATTTAGAACTAACTTTAGTGTGTTAAATACAAAGAAAATCGCGGAAACAACAAAAAAAAGGGAGAAGGGTCGATCAGTAGATCCGACATTCGAGCTCATTGGGGAAACAACTGACTAGTCTATCGGTTGCGAAATGGGAAGAATAGTTCGATCGGTAAGTCATCCAATCGATGATGAGAAATGAAGGATCTAACTGATCAGCTATGAGAAGGGCAGGTAACTTGATCAGTAGGTTGATGAGAAAATAGGGAAAGGGTTGATCAGTGTACGATTAGTGAGTTATAAGAGAACAAGGAAAATGAGATTTGGTCGGTTTGAGCCGATCAGTCGATTGTTGTTCCAAAGGAGATGGTCTAATTGGTTGGGAACTGATCAGTTAGAGGTGATCAAAAGGAAAAAGGTCAAATCAGTTGGAGACGATAGGGGTAGAGGTAATCAATAGGAAAAAAGTATGATCGGTCGAGAACGGTCGAGGTAACGGTGGTCAAAGGGAAAAATGTCTGATTGGTTGGAGCCGATCGATTGTTGTGATTCATAAGGAAAAAAATGTATGATCAGTTTGAACCGATCAGTTAGTGAAGAACATGGGAAAAGGGCTCTGATAGGTCGGAGCTTGATTGGTCGGTACATCAATGATCTATAAAAGGTAAGCTAGTGGTCGGTTAAGAATAAGCTTGGTTGGTTGAGTTGATAAGGAAAACTGGTAAAGGGATTGGATCGGTTAGGACGATTAGGCGATGGAGATCACAGGATAGGGGTTGATCAGCCAATGTTGACGATTGGTTAATTGGTGATCAGGGAAAAGGGAATGATTGGTTGGTGAAGGATGTGATATTGGGGGTAAAGTGAACGGTCAATGATTGGATAACAGTCATAGAAAATATGGTTGGTCAGCAGGAAGTAAACATGGAAAAAGGGGTGGATTGGTCACGAGTGGTGAGCCAGTGAAAGGATGCTTGGTCGATCACCGAGGGACTTGGGTAAAGGTGATCAGTCGGAAAGGGATACCACAGGAAGTGATGGTCAGTCGGGAATGTGAACCTGGGGAAGGATGGTCGGTCAGTAACTGGGAAAAATGATCAGATGATGGAAGACGCAGTCTCTGTTTTTAGGTGAGGTGGTTTCATGTGGGTTTTGTTAGGTTTATGACTATTGTTGATGGTTGAAACTTCGTGTTACAAGGAGAGGGGTTGACGTTGGGTATGGGTATGGGTGTTTAATAGCATGGGTTGCTTCGAGTAGTATTTTTGTGGTGAGCGTAGAAGTGCTCTATTTTGGCGAGGCGGTGCATGGGATGGGTTCTCGGTGCTGTTTAGTGGCTAGTAAAGGTGGTTTGGTGAGCATGGCTTCTGTCATGGAGTGTTTGATAACATGAGAGGCTTCGAGTGGTGGAGGACACCGTTTCTGGATGCGTAGGGAGATATGTTGTTGTTGGTGGCTATTTTAGCCATGACTACAGGGGCATGGTGCGTTGAAGGATTCATGGAGGGGTTGTTGTTCTGGGTATGGATGAACTTGGGGTTTTGTATGTAGGCTTAGGTCGAAGATGGAAATGCTGATGTAAGGTTTGGGTAAATGTATGCAATTGTGGGTAAATGGAAGTGTTCTTCAAGGGAAATGAGTGGCTGAGGTGTTGTTCCAAGGAGTTATGAAATGGTTGTATGGTGGTGAAGGGAGAAGAGAAGAGAAATTCATCCAAAACCAAACAGAACTAAAATAACCACTAGCAATTACAAACACATCGCATATATGTAACAACATTTAGAGGTATGAACAAATAATATCAAAGGCCAAAGACATGGACAACCAGGAAGCTTACCTTTTGAAGCATAAACTGGAAAAATCGCACAAAGAGGGGAAATGGCTCTTCATTCTCTCAGACCTCCTTCTTCTTCCTCTCAGTTTTCTCTCTGTTCTCTTCCAAAGAAAATCTTCCTTTTCTCTCGGTTCTTTCTCCAAAGCCAGTCTAAAAGTTCTAGATTTTTCTTTTCTTTTTCCATTATATGTCCCTCTGTATGTGTGATCATCATGGTAAAAGGGGTAGTTAGGGTCTTTCATGTCAACCCATCCCCTGCTTGCTAATCATTTCCCATTTTCTTATTAACAAAATCCTCTCCCCTTACTGACCATCCTCCCCACTCTCACCTACCACTCAATGCACCTCAATAAACCCACCATTTGAGGAGAAGCTCAAGTGTGCTGGTGCTCCTAGTGGATTAGCATATGGGTGAGATTAAGTAGGTATAGGTCATGGACTTTAGTTGAAAGACACTTGGGCTTGGACTAAATTGGGCCAAATGGGTCAGATGGGTTTTCCTGATTTTAATCCTTTTTTTTAAAAAAAAAATTATATTCTGTTAACATTTTGTAATAATGTTCTTCTTTAATCCTTTTTTTCTTTTTATTTTTATATTGATTTTCTTTATTTTAGCTAAAATAAAAAAAGTTTGAGATTTTTAATTGATTTTTTCATTTTTGTTGAAATTTTCTAAAATGACCCAGTCAAAATGGGGTATGTGTGGGTGTTCACACACACACATCCCATTTTAATTTTACTTAAAGTGTAGTAACTCATTAATTCGACCACCTAATTTATGCTCGTGTAGTATTAATTTGCATATATGGCAATTTATAAGCCTGACCTAGATGCATAGAGTGATAAAGTGACCAAGAAACAAAATGTTTTACATTTTCCAGAAAGCTTCCATATGTCTAAAAAATCCTAATAGATTACGACTGGTAATTTAGTGTGAGTAAAATAAATATGGATATGATTTACCTGTAGATATTTCCATTACCTTTCGCGAAAAGCTATGTTAATTAATGATTTAGTCTATTTTGCTATATGAGATTTCATTTTTCTACAATTAAAATAATCTTTCTTTTCATCTATATTGCATTTTTACACATAATAACTCTCCAATAGTTATTAACTTATGTAGATGGGGAAATAACAGTCATCAAAAAGGAAGGATGTGATCAATCAATTTTAGACACTTATGTTAGCTTTGTATTAGGCTTCATTAGATGTTTATTGTGCCCAATATTAGTATTTTAGATGAGTTTAATGTTGTTGGACTTCATTGGGTTTTAATGTAAATATTGGATAATTTTCGGATTTTGATGCATTTTGACCTTTCTTCCTTGGTTAGGCCATAACTTGGGACTCGGTGATCCAATTGAGGTGATCTTGGTGTCTTTGGAAAGCTAAGACAAGGATCTACAAGTTTTATGAAGAACTCAAGAGCTGGATCAGACTTCTAAGGGCCCAAAATAGCCTTGTAATATAAAGTGAGTTTGCTGTCACGGAACCATTTGGGCAGTATGCACATATTGGACTATATAATGGGTTATAGGCCTCCTCTTGGGCTGAAACTTGGTCATTTGAAAGATAAGACACATATCTCCAACTTCACTGAAGACCATTTTGTCAATAGATGTCGTTTTAGGCATGCTTCTGAAGCTACAAGTTGGTCTGAATGTGGAAATACGTTCTTCCAACCTAACTTGAGGTAGGTGCAGTGTTTTTGGCATTTCTGGAGTTCTAAAAGTCCAAATGACATGATTCAAATTGGAGATTTTCAAGGAGACAACTGGATACAACTTTCATGAGACATCCAAGCTAAAATGCACCGTCTAGGTGATGAATTTGAAGCCAGAAGTTGGATAAGAGTTGTTGACTAAAAGCCACCAACCATACACCAACCCACCTACCATGCACCAACCCATCTACCATGCATCAAGCTTCCATATTTGACAATTTCCTTGTTTTCATAGCTTGTATTCAGATTATGTACATGTACAAATTGGCTTCTAGGATTAGTATAAATAGAGTCAATCTCTTTGTATTAGAGGGGATTCAATTTGAAGTAAGTTTGAAGAAAGTTTGAGTATTTGTGAGAGTTTTCTTTCTCTTCTTCTTTATTTTCTTTAGAATTTCGTTTTTGTTATTTTATTTCTGAGTTCTTCCTTCCCATCCATGGAAGGATAGGCTCTTATAATCAATCCAAGGGATTAGCCATCTTAATGTTTAATTTGGAGATCTTGTTTCGCTTGTTCATATTGCTTAATTGTTATTCAAGTTTCTCTTCTTCCTCTTTTGATTTCTATCTAGATTGAATTGCTTAATTTGATTTGGATGTTGATGTGGTAATAGCTTTATTATCATGTATTCAAAGAGGATCACATAGAATAAACAATTTATTAAAGCTTTTTGATGGATTGTTTAGCTTGGTTAAATTCTGGATCTTAAGTTAATTTATGTTTGGATGGTGCTTACTTTATCTAACCTTGGTTAATTAAATCCTAGATGCTTATCTAGTAGAGGATTCTTGGATCATGTTGAGGCGTCTTGATGTGATCTAAGGCCAAGAACACGGTTAGCAATTAAGTGAATTCCTTGTGATCAATGATGAGTTAAACTCAAGATCGGTAAATTTTCTTGGATTGGTTGTTTCTTTAAATTTGTTAATTACTTTCCTTTAATTCAATTAGTGTATTATCATTTCAAATCATCTAAACCCCCCTTTTTAATTATCTTGATCTGATTAAATATTTGTTCTTTTTGGATCATTGAGAGACGATTCGGTTCATGCTCTATACTACAAATTAGTTTGCGAACCGGTAATTTTTATTATTTGACGAGGTCTCGACAACCTCTTGTCAGGATGATGTGGCACATATAATTTAATAGGAGAACAATATCACAAGTACCTAAGGAACTTTATATAAATTTTATCCTAAAATTTTAGGCTAAAATTTTGGAATCCTACCAAATGTCACTGCATGGAACTCCTTACTTAAAGTCGGATTTCGGCCAAAGAATCAAATGAAGGTGAAGATCAACCACCTCTACTATGATACAACTATTTAGATTACAAATTCAAAACAAGAATAAATGAGAATTCAAGGGATTACTTCTGATCGACTATGGAACTAGAGAAATTCCTAATGGCAACCATGTCTCTTGTACTTTGTCTAGCCTCCCTTTTACTTTCCCCCCCCCCCTTTTGGCCTCCACTGCCTCCCCCTTTTTAGAATGCTTCATTTTCTTATTTATAAATGATAGTTAGAGTTAGGAAATGGACCATGGGTTAACTGGAATATAATTTTTGAAATTGGGTCTTCCAATTATTTGAAAACAAGAATATTTTTACATTTTTACATTTTTTTAATTTTATGTTTTTTATTATTAAATTTTTATTGATCCAATCAAAATTAGGCAATGACAGTAACCCAGTTTGTCCTTTTGAATCGGAAGGACAAATCAAAATAAATAAGCAACCAATTTTGTTCAAATAAGAAGTAACTAATAATTAATCTACTTAAAACCTTTTTTCCTTTTTCGAAGGAAAGATTAGGCATCTCAATTCCTGAAACTAAGAATCTAGGCTTCTCAATACCTAGCAATAGACTACCAGAGTTGCTCAATACCTAAAAAAGTTAAACTAGACTTCTTAATACCTAACAAAAGACTACCAGGATTGCTCAATACTTGTAACTAACTAAAAACTCTAGGCTTCTCAATACCCAGCAAAAGACTATCAGGGTTGCTCAATACCTAGTAAAAGATTGTCGGGATTGCTCAATACCTAAAACTAAAGAAATAAGCTTCTCGATACCTAAAAAAAGACTACTAGGGCTACTCAATACCTAAAAAAGATAACCTAGGCTACTCAATACCTAGCAAACGATCGTCGGGGTTGCTCAATACTCAAAACTAAAGGATTAAGCTTCTCAATACTTAGTAACGGACTACTAGAGCTGCTCAATATCTGGAAAAGATAAACTAGGATACGCAATACCCACCAAAAGATTGTAGAAGCTTCTCAATACATGAAACTAAAATATCTAGGATTCTCAATACCTGGTAAAAGACTACCAGGGTTGCTCAATACCTGACAAAAGATCTTCGAGGTTGCTTAATACCTGAAACTAAAGGACTAAGTTTCTCAATACCTAGAACATACTACCAAAGCTGCTCAATACTTGAAAATATCGATGCCATGCAAAGATAATAAAAAAGCTTTAATGGTGAAGTTCAAAATTTAGTGTTTTTTTGTTTTTGGTTAAAGATGTCACATGATAAAAATTCTTTCAATTCAATGGCAAAATTCTTGTTTTAGAGTCAAGTTAAAATTAGTGAAAATTCAGATGTAATTGCATGCTCAATGAAAATTTTCAAAAATGCATTCACCATTATGTCACAATTCATGTTAATTTGTTCGAGGACAATCAAGTGACTTTAAAGATGATAGAAAAAGTTAGGAATTTGAAGAGATATTGAAGAACATTGGGTATTTTAAAACAAGCCCAGAGTACAAAATCACTAATCAAAAAAAAAAAACTTTAAACTTATACAAATCACTAAAGATATTTTGTGACATGATTTTTTTTTTTAATTTGATATGATAACTATTTGTGATTGATTTTGTCATTCATCACATTTTTGTAATTTTTTATTTTAAAAAGTTTCTGGCCGTTAAATCAATCATATCATTGTGACCAATTTTGCAACTCCACTGGTCACAAAATTAGAACAAAAACTACCAATTCTTGTCCTTTTGTTACCAATTAAGTTTAGGTGTTATCGTTAGAAAATCGGTCACTAATATTTTCAACTAGCAAAATTACAATCTTTTAAAAGAAAATAAAACTTGTGATTGATTTTGGTGGTCACAAATTTCTTCTAGTGTTCCTTCTTTTTTACTTTCTTTTGCATCTTTTTTCTCTTTCCACGTATCCGTTTTCTTCTCATAAATAAATGAAACAACTACTTCTAAAATTTCCCTAGTTCCTTTGTCAAGATTTAAGAATGGCGTCAACACGGTATGTACCTCACTTTTTTCCTTAAACAAATGTTTAATTTGGTCTTTTAAATATACATGAAATATTAATTTAGTCTTTTAATTAAATTTTTAGGATATTTCTCATTCAAAAAATAAGAGACGGATCCTTCAGGATCCTGTCAGGCGTCAGAAGCGAGATTCTTCCTAATTATATTTTTTTCCATACACATTACCCTAAAGATTAAACTCAGGACAAGATATTTAAGGTAATCAAGCCATTTTCACTTCAACATCAATTTAATCCTTCAATATTTAAAATAGACATCAAAATGGTCCTATCATAATGTTCCATCTTCACATCATTACTAGTAGTCTAATATGACACATTATCATCCTTCTTTGATTATTTTTGAGTAAACTGTCATTTTCGTTCTTGAAAGATTTCATGACCATCACATTAATTTTTCAATAATTTTTTACATCAAATTGGTCATCTTTTGGAACCAATTTGATGTCAAAAAATAACTTTAGAAGACCAATTTGATATGAAAAAAT
Organism: Styphnolobium japonicum; assembly: GCA_023212625.1. Classification (NCBI taxonomy): domain Eukaryota; kingdom Viridiplantae; phylum Streptophyta; class Magnoliopsida; order Fabales; family Fabaceae; genus Styphnolobium; species Styphnolobium japonicum. The sequence continues at coordinate 21,507,604 of JALBWW010000009.1, forward strand.
TGACATTCGATAACTAATTTGATATAAAAAATTATTGAAAGACTAAATTGATATCACATATATCTTTGAATGATCAATTTAGTGGTTTACTCATTATTTTTTACACAAGTGGTTAATGTCCTATGTACGCAGACAAATGATGCTGAGGTGGGTAAACATGAGTGTGACTTGGATTGAGGAATTAAGAACATTAAAATAAGAATCGTAAAGCCTCAAGCCCACTGAATTCCTAGAACCCGATCTTGTGTGTAAATGTGAGAAGGTAGAGAAGGCACCGGAGAAGAAGATGCCCAAGGTTGTGTGTAAATGTGAGAAGGTAGAGAAGGCATCGGAGAAGAAGATGCCCAAGGTTGAGAAGAAGATCTCGAAGGAGCTGAGGGCAGTGACAAGAAGAAGAATGACAACACGTGAGGACAGTTAGTATCGGTGCATGTTTGTTTTAAACATTGAAAAATTATATTGATGTTCATAATTATTAGATGATTAACTTGATGTCTCATATATCTTTAAAAGATTATAATAAATATTTATTTTTTTTTCTTATTTTTCCGTCTCTCTGCTTATTAAAACCAAAGCAACTCAGCACTCATTAGGAAAAATAATATAAATTGACTACATGGGATCAGCACCATTATTATCTAAAACCGCACCAACGCACTCAGCTTCAAGACATTGTGTCTTTCAATAAAGTGGTTCATGAAAGATTTATCATATTATAATGCGATTACATATCTCATGGGATCAGCACCATTATTATCTAAAACCGCACCCTACGCACTCAGCTTCAAGCATGATAATTACTGTCTTTCAATAAAGTGGTTCATGAAAGATTAATCTTCATCACATTATAATGAGATTACATATCTAATATATATATATATATATATATATACACGCGCGCGCGCGTTTTATCTATATATATGTGTGTGGATCCTCCCCACATTGTTAAACACAATATAAGCTACTTGCACTAGTTGATAGAAGATGGCTCTAGCTAAGAATATAGTTTGGATCTTGGCCTTTTTCCTTGCATTGTTCTCTGGTTTTCTTCTTGTCTCTCCAGGTTAGTTTATCCATATTTACATGTTTATTAAATAGTGAGAAGTGTGCTGAGATTCCCCAAAAATATGAAATCTGGAAAACATAGTGAGTTTTATCGTTATAATTTTCAAGAGTTATCAGTAAAACAAAAAATTAAATTAAGCATATATTTTGGTCATCCAAAAATATATGTATATATCATTGATTTGGATGTCTAATAGTAAGTACATTAAAATAGTCATTCAATGTTAAGTTTTAACATTAAATTAGTCTTTTAATGTTATTGTTTGACATCAAATTGGTCATCTCATAAATATGAAAATAATCATTTAATGTCAATTTTTTATATCAAATTGGTTCTTTAGGAGGACCAATTTGAAGTCAAAAAATGATATTGAAAGATTATTTTGATGTATTTATTATTGATAGATCAAATTGATTATCTTTAGAGGACTAACATATATATATTTACTCAAAAATATTAAATACTTAGGAAATTCCATAAAAAATGTTAAAAGTTCCGTCATTATTTTATTTTGCAACGGAAAGTTTTCTTCAATATTTTCTCTGTCGTAAATTTAATATGACGGAAATTGTAATTCAATCTTAATTTTACGATGATATAAATTATTATTTTATTTTTAAAATAAATTAATTAATAACTGCCTAGCAAATTCCATCACAATTATAATAGAATTTGCGACGGAATAATTCATTATAACATTTTATTATAATAAAACTGTTAGCCGACGGAATTCCGTTACAGACTTACAAATAAGACCGAAAAAATTCCTTTGCAAATTTATGTCACAATTGCATTTTTTTCCCCTTGCAGTGTATAATATCTTTATTTTTTTTTCATTTATCTTCAATTTTCTTCATAAAAGAGTAATAGTACATTTCTTAGCTATTTTGGCATTTTTATATGAAAATAGATGGTTTTTTTATTCTTCTTTTTACACTACTTTAAGAATTATGTATCAAAATGTGTTTTTTTTTCAGCTAAGAAGTCATCTTTCATGAAACTGATTTTTCAAAAAAGTTTTTTTTTTAATTTCTAATTTTCATGTTGAGAAGAAATCAACTTTTTAATGTAAAAAATAATTTTTTTTCAATCTTAAAACAACTTCTAAACGTTAAAGTTAAAATTAAAAATTAAAAAGAAAAACATGATGAGAAGTGAATTTCATGGAAACTGACTTTTTAACTAAAAAAATACATTTTAGTACATAATTAGTAAAAGAAAAATAAAAAATAATTAACTATTTTCGGATAAAAAAGCCAACTCTAAGCTAATATTCAATACATTGTCAGTCTAGAGAATTATTTTGGCTAATCAGCATTTATTGTGTACAAAATAAAAATTAATTTTTTATTTAAAATTGAGGGTGAAATTTAGAGATAGACTAGTTTTATTACCCGTTCAATATATGAGTTTGTTATATTAAATGTGTATAGGTTTTTTGAATTATAATATGTTGTTTTTTTATAAGAATTTTTTTAATCAAATTTATGCAAGAATAAAAGGTTAATTACTTTCTAATTTAATTATCTCACAAGAAATAAAAACTCATACAAATTAAATTTATCATGAAGCATTTAATATATCTAATGTCTAGCAATATGTAAAAAAGTAAAATAATAACTAAAAAAATGTAAAATTTGAAATATTTTATTAAGGTTAAAAAAAATTTCAAATTAAAAGTTTATTAGAATATTTGTTCATTATAATAGGTAAATAAGTATAATTGGTATTTAATTAATTTTAAAAATATAAAATTTGAATATGCTATGATATATGATCTTCATTAATTACACTTATTAATATTTACGTAAGTAATTGACATTTAGATTACTATATAACATTTGAGAAGTTAAAGTCATTAAATTTATCACTTAAATAAAATAAATATAATATAATTGAAATTTGAATTGGATTTTTAAAAAGTTAAATTTTTTTTTTGAGTACATAGAAATAAGGTTATATCAAATGAATAAAAATTTATGAGAAATAAAATTCATGTATGAGTAACACGCGACATTAATCTCATTTACATTGACTATGTTTTATATAATAATATTATACTTATTAATAGATAAATAAGTAATTGGTATTTAGATTAATATTCATTAATTACACTTATTAATATTTACGTAAGTAATTGACATTTAGATTACTATAACATTTGAGAAGTTAAAGTAATTAAATTTATCACTTAAATAAAATAAATATAATATAATTGAAATTTGAATTGGATTTTTAAAAAGTTAAATTTTTTTTTGAGTACATAGAAATAAGGTTATATCAAATGAATAAAAATTTATGAGAAATAAAATTCATGTATGAATGACACGCGACATTAATCTCACTTACATTGACTATGTTTTATATAATAATATTATACTTATTAATAGATAAATAAGTAATTGGTATTTAGATTAATATAAAATTTGAAAAATTAGAGTAATTAAATTTATCATTTAAATAAAATAAAATCAAATATAATTAAAATTTGAATTTAATTTGAAATTTTTAAATTAAATTTTAAAGGAACAATAATTTGGAGGGAGGAAAATACATATGTTAGTAATATGTGACATTTGTTCAAATTACATAAATTGTGTTTTATTTAATAGTATATAAATTCTCAGATAAAATTTTAAATGGGTACGAAATGAATTCTTAAAATATATAATTTTGACAATATAGCTTTATATTAAGCTCTCACTTAGTACTTCTTAAAAATTATGTTCAAGTTTATTTTCAATTTTATATTATTATTTGTTAAAATATTTTATTAAAATTTAGGAAATTTTAATTATATTAATAAAAATACTGAATATATTTCCTCGATATTTATAAGTCATCTAATGCATGTCATACTTATATAAACCATCTTCCAATCTTCGTTGACTTAAGCAGTGTTTTTAATTATATATGTTTTTTTTCTATTTGTGTTAGATATGCTTTTCAAAAGCTTCTATAGGACGCCTTCGTAAATTATTGATAATATGTGGGTGTCTCCTCTTTCCCAAATTCCAGTTCAAATTTTAAGTACACCAAAAAGTAATAAAAAGATTTAAAAAATTATTACTTGTGCCTAAATAGCATTATTGATTGGGTTGAGTGGGATCTAGATAGCATAATTGTAATATGACTTCATAATATATTAAAAAAATTTAACGTGATTTTATTATTATTTGGTATTTATATGCATACTTATACACATCCATTCATAAATAAATTTGTACGCACTAGCACTTTGAAAATCATGTGCGAATTAACTGCTTTTTTTATGTGTTTTACGAAAGAAAAATTTAAAAGGAAACTAATGACAATTTATGTTGGTTATATGGTGTAGTATTTGAGTAAAAAGTAAGAAAAGCTAATGACAATTAACTATTTTCATTTGTATTTTCGCGTATTTTAGGAGACGGATTATTTGTTCGTGAAAAACAAATAAGATTCACTCGAAAGAGATATAAATACACACCATAGATACGAAACATGAATTGCAGCATAAAAAAAAAAAAAATTTATAATATGAATAATTGCATAAGAATTTTCTTAAAAAAAACATATTTTCTCGAAAAATGTAAAGAATTCAAAAGATTTTCGGATTTTTTTTTTGTACTAAAAAATTTTCTGAAGCTAAACACACTCAAATTTTCTAACAAAGGCTGATTTTTATATTTTGTCATTTAGGTCGTCCACCAAAGCATGGTGGACCTGGTGATAAACCCTGTTGTGTCAACTACACTCCGAACCGGCCTAGAGCACCCCATAAGCTCAACTAAGTACGATAACATACTTTGCCATATACTGCATGGGATGTACATTGCTCAAGAATATATATATATATATATATATATATATATATATATATATGTGTGTGTGTATTATTTATTATATGAAAGGTGAGAGGAACTAATATTGACCATTGAATTTTTTATTAAAAGTTACTTAAAGGTCACATGACTACTTAAAAAAGTCATATAGCTTTATATTTTAATTTTGATGATGTGTACATAATTTAATGGCCAAGATTTATTCCTCTCACTACTCCTTATATATATGTATTATAGTTGAATGTGAAATAGCTTGTTTGCTTACAGTTAAATCTGGAAAATAAATCAAAATTAAGAGAAGAAATGGTCATGGAGAAATTGAACCAATGTAAGAGTTAGCTAAGTCATGTTTACATGAGTTTTAAAATAAATTTGATTGTACATCTATGTTTGATGGCGAAGGTGATGATGAGAATGTTTTGCTTTGATGGTTTATCGGATTTTAAGCTTGACAAATTCTTGTTTGATTTAATTGGTACTAGGTAGTCTAGGTTAGATAAAGAACGGTCATATAATTGCTTGAAATAAAAACATTTGATGTGAACTGCGCAACTGAGAAAAAGTATAATTGTTATAATTATCACAACAGTAATTGTTATCGCTTGTGGTAATATTTGTCTTTTGATATATCAAGGATTGGTTGTTGTAAATGAAACTTATTGCTTTTACCCAAAGTCCAACACATTGAACCACCTAATTTAAGCTCACTCGGCATTAATTGCAAATATGGCAATTTAAAATCATGGCATTTAAAACTGTTAGATGCTTAATGAGATAAGGAAGAAATAAAGTGAGGTGTGTGGGTAACACCCCTAGTCACCTAGAAACAAAATATCTTTTATGTAGCGGAAAATTTTCATACGCTGTAGAAATGATACTAGACTAATTAACAATAATAATTTAGTGGGATAAATGAGCACTCATCATTATATAAGATTTAATTTTGATTCATTATCAGTGTAAATAAATTTTATTATATTGTAATCTAATTATGTGATGACAAATCATTAAAGGAGTTTGACTTTCACAACAAAGTTTAACTCTTATAATAATGTGTCAACATATTATTGAATTATAGTGTAAATTTTTTTGACATTGACAGTAAATAAAAATTGAACTCTTATATGTGTGAGAGAGAGAGAAATGCTAACAGGCTTTTTAGTTGACACAAAAATCACTTTTGTTTTTATCAATTAACTTAAATGACAATGCTTATTTAATAATTAATAATTAATAATCTTATAAATTTCAGTTATTAAAAAACTCAATAAATTAAAAGTAAATTGTGGTCTCTCCCATTCTAGAGATGGTTGGTCACCTTTTCCAAAACTCTCCTATCTACAACTTTCCTTCGCCGGTCCATATACTCCTATTTTACAGACATATATATTGATTGACGAAAAAACGATACAACATTGGAGCATTACAAGCAGTTTACAATCAATACTCCCCATAAACCCATCTCCCTTTTCGTGAACATTAATTGTAATGTTTCTTTCCTCCCTTCTAAAGCCATGATGCTCCAAATTAAAAGAAATAAGATCAGGAAACTATTGGGAATTTAAGTGTGAATGAGATGTGGGTGAAAAATCTCACATTGGTAAGGAATAGACAAAGTGAGGAACATATAAGTAAAAAGGATTCATGAATCTAATATCTTAAGATTTTTGGTTGAGACATGGTGTTAGGCCTACTAATGTCACTACAAGAAAAAGGGCAATTGACGGCAGTTACTTAGCGGTGGTTATATCAAACTGACAAGAGGTTGTCGAGACCTCGTCAAATAATAAAAATTACCGGTTCGCAAACTAATTTGTAGTATAGAGCATGAACCGAATCGTCTCTCAAGGATCCAACAAGAACAAAGATTTAATCAGATCAAGATAATTAGAAAGGGGGGTTTTGTTGTTGATTAATAAGATTGAAAAAAATATAAGACTTAAAGTTGAAAACAAATCTAAAGAAACAACCAATCCAAGGAAATTTACCGATCTTGAGTTTAACTCATCATTGATTACAAGGAATTCACTTAATTGTTAACCATGTTCTTGGCCTTAGATCACATCAAGTAGCCTCAACATGATCCAAGAATCCTCTACTAGATAAGCATCTAGGATTTAATTAACCAAGGTTAGATAAAGTAAGCACCATCCAAACATAGATTAACTTAAGATCAAGAATTTAACCAAGCTAAACAATCCATCAAAAAGCTTTAATAAATTGTTTATTCTATGTGATCCTCTTGAATACATGATAATAAAGCTATTATCACATAAACATCCAAATCAAATTAAGCAATTCAATCTAGATCAAAATTAAAAGAGGAAGAAGAGAAACTTGAATAACAATTAAGCAATATGAACAAGTAAAACAAGATCTCCAAATTAAACATCAAGATGGCTAATCCCTTGGATTGATTATGAGAGCCTAGCCTTCCATGGATGGGAAGGAAGAACTCAGAAAATAAAGAACAAAAATGAAATTCTAAAGAGAAGGGAGAAGAAGAGAAAGAAAACTAACAAATACTCAAACTTACTACAAAATTGAATTCTAACTTACTTCAAATTGAATCCTTCTCATACAAAGAGGTTGGCTCTATTTATACTAATCCTAGAAGCCAATTTGTACATGTACATAATCTGAATACAAGCTATAAAAATAATGAAAATTGTCAAATATGAAAGCTTGATGCATGGTAGGTGGGTTGGTGTATGGTTGGTGGCTTTTAGTCAACAACTCTTATCCGACTTCTGGCTTCAAATTCATCACCTAGACGGTGCATTTTGGCTTGGATGTCTTCATGAAAGTTGTAGCCAGTTGTCTCCTTGAAAATCTCCAATTTGAATCATGTCATTTGGACTTTTAGAACTCCAGAAATGCCAAAAACACTGCACCTACCTCAAGTTAGGTTGGAAGAACGTGTTTCCAAATTCAAACCAACTTGTAGCTTAAGAAGCATGCCTAAAACGACATCTATTGACAAAATGGTCTTCAGTGAAGTTGGAGATATGGGTCTTATCTTTCAAATGACCAAGTTTCAGCCCAAGAGGAGGCCTATAACTCACTATGTAGTCCAATATGTGCATATTGCCCAGATTTTCCTGACAGCAAACCCATTCTGCATTGCAGCGATGTTTTGGACCCTTAGAAGTCTGATCCAGTTCTTGAGTTCTTCATGAAACTTGTAGAGCATTGTCTTAGCTTTCCATAGACACCGAGATCACCTCAATTGGATATCCGAGTCCCAAGTTATGGCCTAACAAAGGAAGAAAGGTCAAAATGCATCAAAATCCGAAAATTATCCAATATTTACATTAAAACCCAATGAAGCCCAACAACATTAAACTCATCTAAAATACTAATATTGGGCACAATAAACATCTAATAATGCCTAATACAAAGCTAACATAAGTGTCTCAAATTGATTGATCACAAACCGCCACAGTTAATAACATAACGGCGGTTACCGCGGCGGTTTTCAAAACCGCCATGGTTAAATGACTTTAGAGGCAGTTTTTATTCCAACCGCCGCAAGTAGTCTTCTCATTTGGCGGCGGTTATATTAAAAACCGCCACTAATATCCTTAATGAACCCTAAACCCTTCCATTCTCTGAGACCGAATGCCCACAACTCCATTCTCATAACAGTGAGCATTTGCAAATCTCCACAACTCCATTCTCTGAAACCAAATACGCATTCTCCATTCTCTAATACTTTATTTCTCAGTTCTCATTCTCGGTTCGCAAGACTCTCTTTCTCTGCGAATCCCCACCAAATGGCTTAGGGCTTCTTCAATATTTGCGATTTCCAACCTCCAATAGCAAATTTGAAGAGTGTGTCACCACCGAAGGATTAGGGAATGTCAAATTCTATGCGCAGGTTTGTTACTTTTGTCTCGAAGGATTGTTCATTGTTATTTTAATCACTGATTATTCATTTCTCGCAGTCAATAATCGCGTCGCCACCATTTGAAGAGCTCATTACCACTAGATGGATTAGGGATTCTGTTTTGCTGTGAATTGGTGTGAATGAGTGCTGTGAAGTGTGAAACATGATTACATCAAACCTTGAATGCTTTTGAGGTGAGCATTTGGATAGTTGCCCTGCGGTTTTGTTTTGCTAATAAAGTTTGTATCTCAACAGAAATTTTAGTGGCTTGTTTGGTTTGATTATACGAGGTCTATTTAAATGCCCATGTTCTATTTGATATAATGCCCGAACCACCAAATCCCTTGGCATTGTGCTTGATAAGTGGACTAATTAGTCTTTGAGTTCATCATCTCTAGCGGTGTTAATGGTTTCATTGGTCTTTGAGTTCCATTTACTCATAGTTTTGCTTGTTATCTGATTGCATTAGTCTTGAAGTTTCGTTGTTCTTGGAAGAGTTTAGACGTGGTTATTTATACTCTATCCTTGGGGTAAGCAAGCTCTGTTTTGGTGACATGATGGCTGGGTTTCATTTGGCTTGAGGAGAAATTGTTAGTTATTGGTTTCCTTTTGTTGTTTGAGCTTTAACTCTCAAATTATGTGCCTAGACTTTGAGGTTGGATCTCACATGGTGTGGATTTTCCTATTTGAAAGAGTTTTGTGCGTCTATTTGAAACTTTATTTCTTGTGTATGTATTGCTCCTTGTTCTTGTCCCCACTATACAATTTTTTTGAGTCTTGTACCTAATATACAATTTCCAAAGCATTTCTTTCCAGATGATGTGAAAGTAAGCAGCACAGGGTTTTGGTGATTAGGTTTAATATAATTTTCTGCCAATGTTCCCCTTGTCCCACTCTTACCCTGCAAAACAATATGTGATGATAAGTTAATTGCCTATAGTCAGTCCTGTTGGAGTTTGGAATGTGCAGTAGCTTCCAGGCATTTAAGTCTTTCTTTGATTTCATGTGTTTAAATATGAGGAATTGTGGGAGTGACAATGTTGCCATTTTATTTTAAAATCCATGATATTGTGATTCAGTCTTCATTTGTGAGTTGAGGACATAACTTTTTTTTCTTTTCATTTGAAAGTAAACATGCTTGTGAGTGAGGCATAATGTAAACAGTTTTTAGAATTTGCCATGGTAACTCTGTCACCTTCATGGTTTTATATTTTGTATTGAGTAACTAATCTATAACTCATGGTTTCTTTCTCTGCCTAACTTTTTTGTTTGGAGAATGGATTCTAATGTGTGGATATTATGCGCCATTTCTATCTCTGCATGCGAGTATATGTGTCAGTATTGTTTTTATTTTTTTAATAATGGTCCTGTTAGATAGATAGAAACTCTTTCTAAACGGCTATTTCATAATGACTTTGAAGAGGGGTATTAGATAGAAATTATCAAGCTTTCATAAATCAGAGACCTGCAACACACCAAAATCCAGTATTCTGCCAAGAACTCCAAGCCCCCAATGCCAAACCAGACAAGCCCCTACACCTCAAGCATACACCACTACACACCAATCGAAACCACCACAGCTCTCATTTGTCTTTCACCAACACAAACCCAGCAAACCAGACCCAATTATATCAAATTACAGCTTGATAAGTGGAGGTTTAGTTTATGAGTTTAATTACTTAGAAGCACTGAAGTTAAATATATATGCTACATGTTGATCCTTAAAGTCAATCGCAATCCCTTATACCAGCAAGCAATCTCTTAATCAATCTATTGTCATCCTGTCACATATATTCCCTTTTTTACTCTTATTCCTATTCCTATATCTGTTTGTCGGTTAAAACTTACATTTCCCTATTCCTTTTGACTAATCAAAAGCTTATCCTAATTAATTGAGTGGGCGGGCTTAGGCTAATGAGATCAAAAGGCTCTTTCACAGTGCTTTCTTCCTTTGTAGCCATTGCTTTGTTGCTACTTCAGTTTCAGCAACTTCTCTTGCAGATAGGAAGCTCCCTGTAGCACTAGTTTGTTCATTTGTTAATACAAAATAACACAAAAAATATATATAGAAGAATAAGCTAAAATTTGTAGTAATCACGGCAAGATATATACAACCTCAGTATTCGGCTGTAATGGGTTGGCAATTTACTGCAGAACAAAAAAATAAACTTGGGGTGAACATAGAGACTATAAATATTTCTTTCTAAATGAGATATTAAAGTACTCAAGGTTGTTGCCACAGAATCCTCAGTCTATGACGGTGGAGTGTTCTACTTATTGAGCATCAGTTAGAATTAGAAAGTAGCACTAGCACCCATTCTTTATGTAGATAAAAAATCACTATGCAAATCTGGACCCTCTCCCCTACTTTTCTACTATGCCATTATTGAATAATTTAATAGTGATTTTAATCCACAAATGAAACAAAATGAAAAGGAAAAGAAAAAAAAACTTTAGATGAGGTTTATAAAGCCAAACTTTACTAATGCTTCAGGTAGCCCGTGACAGTAAGCTTTTGTGTAACATGGTAACCACTATATGTCTATATCTGCTTATTCTTATATCTATTATTATACCAATTAAATATATCACCTAAGTATTCAACTAAGGTTTGCGCCTCTAGCCTTGCAGCACGTCCTAGTTTTTTAAATTAATAAGCATATAGCTATTATATGAATAAGCAACATCACTTCTCTCATTGTGTATGCTTCTTCTGTGATTTTAGATGTGGTGGGGGCTCTATGTTGTGGGCCCAATTCTAGCTATATGAATTGTCTTTGACTGTTTCTATGTTGTTATCTATTTTGCTAAGAAAACTAGAATAAAATGGGCGGGCATATCAAGAAATTGCTAATCTCTATATTTACATTTTCTGAATTGAGCAGGTCTTACCATTCTCGTTTCTTGGTCTTCATTAGCCAGCATTTGGAAGGTTCATTCTCAATTCTCAATTCTCAACTTTGGTTTACTATTCCTATCAAACATCCATGCTTTCACGTTTGCTGATTGAATATTGTACTTCTTGATCCCTTTAATTAAATACATGAGATTAATGTGAGAAGTGAACTTTTAAAATAATTTCAAGAGGAAATTGGTTCAGAATAACCCTTTAAGGTACAATAAAGAGATAATGAAAGTAATTTTAATTGGCTATTTTTTTCTAGATTATATCTTGATTATTTTGTCTCATACTAAGAAGTATAAAATAATTATTAACTGAGATAAATATTATTTAGTAAAAAAAACTGAGATAAAAATTATATATAATAATATAAAGCCCACCGACCAGAGGCATAATAAATTTTGCACTATTCCTATCAAAGTTGTAATTTATTAGAATACATTTCAACTCTTCAAAAAAAAGCCATTAATTACTGTCCTTTAATTTAGGTTGATTTGACATAAATTAAATTGAATTTATTGAATGTAATGTGAGTGGCCATTGACAATCGAGTTATATTATTAGAAAAAAATATTTATACTATTTTCCAATATTTTTTTAGTGTGATTCATGCATATTATTTTCCAATGATATTCTAAGTCTTATTTTTTTTTTACAACGCCCCTAGTTTCAATATTATTAATATATCTTATTTAGACATAATTTATATGATTAGATGGAATTTCAAACAGAAATGATAAATTAGATTTTAAATTTAAGTAATTGTTAATATAAAACTTTTTACATTGTTAATAAATAAAAAGTGTCACAATATTATAGTTATTAAATATTTTCACATTGTTAATTGGTTTAATTTGAATAAAATTACAGCAAAATGATTTTTAAAACCTTTTTCAATTTTTTTTGCTAATACTAAAAAATAAATAAAAATAGAAAACAGCCTTAAAACAAAAACCTTTTTCATTCTATGTGTTTTTTCTCTTCTTTTTCTGCCCAAAAAAAATGTGGCCTTATGTGGAGGATGAAAAGGAAAAAGGTTGGAGCATACCTGTTCATTTGAAGCCAAGAGACTTATACGACATGGGTGAAGATGATGAAGAAATCATGGCATCTAATGAGGCTTACCCATCACAAAACTTGGAACAATTTTTCCCCGATGATACTGTACATCTACAATTGGCAAGAGCTACTACAGATGATGACCCTCCAAGTTCAACCATTAATGAGAATGTTGATGATGATAATGAGGATATGGTTATATGATAGGCATGGGTAAAAATTCTCACTGATATGCTTTTCTTTTTGGCCTAAAATGCTCTTGTATGATTATTTGTATTCATGCATCTATTTATGGTGTTTTCCTGTAATAGAAATCTACATTCTGATATTTTTGTATAATAAATTGCTCATTCTGATTTTTGCATTAAAATTTGTTAACATTTTGCAGAAATAAGTATGCCTAAGACAAAGAGGTATATTGCTAGGTGTCAGTCTACACCAACTCAGCTTCAAGCTAATTCTCCAGTCACGAGTCAGAATACATTTCATACTTCACCACATGGTGAGCCTGTAGATCTCCCTAATCTAGTGACTCATCATGTAGGCCATACTAGCTCATCCCCACACCCTGAAGCCCAAAGTCACCCATCCACTCAACCTGAAGCCCAAAATCTTCCATCCACTAATCCTGAGGCCCAAAATTCCTCATCCACACATAGGAGAAAGTCTAATAAGTATTGGACAATTAATGTGATTGGTATGCCACTTATAATTTACCAGTTTTGATTTAATAGTTTGATTAAACTATATTTATGGAGATTAATAAATTGGTTGACTTTACATGTTAGATGAGGAGGGAGTTATACAAGAAACACGTTTAAGGGTGCAAGATGTGTGTGTGCTTCCTAGGGGGAATAAGGTAGTCATAGAATGGAATCAGGAGGGCCAACCAGTTGGAGAGGCAGCTGGTCTTTTGGGTGGTTTTTTGGGAGCTATTGCAGCCAATTTTAATAATTTTCCCATTAGTTATGAGAAATGGCCTAAGGTTCCATCAACCTACAAGGAACATGTTTACACAAGCACTGTAAAGGTATGAAACTATGTTTAATTGAATGACATTGATTTCTGAATTGGTTTTGATTACTAACATTTAATTTATTATTGGTTTACCTTGAAGGAAAAATTCCAAGTAGATGATGGACATAACAAGAAGTATATACTTGAAAACCTTGGGAAGAAATGGAAGGACAATAGAGTAAAGTTGTTTGTTGAATTTTATGATCCATCACTTAGCAGGGAAGCCAATATTGAGTTACACCCAGAGGGCATTCCAAGAGAACAATGGGCAACTTTTCTAGATTATAGATTGAGTGACAAAACTTTGGTAATTAAACATACATCTGAAATGTCTAGTATTGTTTACTAATTACTAACTTTGTTGTTTTTTGTTAATAATACAGGAGATATGTGATAAAAATACTTCTAACCGACTGAAGCAAACCATTCATCATACTCTTGGGTCTAAGACAATAGCAAGGAAGAAACGTGAGCTGGTATAATTCATTTATTCAACTAATCTTTGCTCATTTGTAGAACTGAAGTAATGATTTCATGATGTTACTAATCTGTTACACAAATTGTAGGAGCTTCAATCTGGGCGACCCTATGGCAGGGGGGAAATGTATTCTATTACTCACAAGAGAAAGGATGGGTCCTTTGTGAATGATGATGCTAGGCGTTTGAGTGTAATACTAATATGTCTTATATAATTTGTGTTGTTATTAAAATGTTTGCATTTATTATGGTTTTAAGTTTTGGATGATTAATTGTCTATATTTTTAATGTGAATATGCAGGAACAATTAGACTTGCAGATTGATGGGACTTATTCTCAAACAACTTCTGAAGATGATGCCTATTGTAAGGTTTTTGGGAAAGAGCACCCAGGCCGTGTTCGTGGTATGAGATTTGGTGTTTGCCCATCTCAAGTCTTCGGGTCCACCAATCGCCATTCTAGGGGGGTGACAATGTCTTCCTCTAGTGGTGCCCCATCAAATGAAAGATTTGAAGAATTACAGTTGCAATTGCAAACAAGTAATGCGAGGGTTAAAATTTTAGAGGAACAAATGAATTATCTTTTGCAAAACATTATCGGTCATTTACCGCCTGATTTTCCCAACTCTAGAGTCAATCAGGTAAATTCATGTTTTGGCTACTTTGATTGTGAAACTCTTAATTAGTTATATAAGTTTCTATTTTGGACTAAAGTTATAGTGTTTAATTAGGATTTGGTGGTTTTGAATGTTAGTTTGAAGTTTGAACTATTTGTATTTGTAATATTTTTTATTGGTATTTAATTTCAGGTTACAGACTTGGGCTCTCCAGCAGAAGCTCGACGCTCTTCTGCGGCTAGTCATGAACCTCAAAGCCATGACCTACCATCACCTCCTCCTTCTTAGTTCTTTATTTAGGGCAATAGGATTTGTTACTTAGCACTTCTTGGCAAGATACTAATTAAACTTTCATTTTGTGTTATGCATTTTCACTATGAATTTATGTTAGAATAACTTCTTTTTATGTTGTTTTATTTCAAACAATGAATGAATTTGATGTTTTGGGATTCTTACTTTTACGTCAATATTCAATGTTTGGACTGTTTTGCCTCTTTAAATGTATACAGGAAATGAACTTGAAATATGTTGTAAAATGGGAAAATTGCAAAAAAAATTGAAACTGGCCAACATAAAAATATTGCGGCGGTTTTGAAACCGCCGCTAATGAAAAAAATTAATTACTTGGCTCGAAATTTGCAAAACATCGCGGCGGTTCAAACCGCCGCACAAAAAGTATTAATTAATTATGGAAAAATAATGTAGCGGCGGTTTCTAAACCGCCGCAATTACGCTTTAAGGAACCGCCGCCATTACGCTTTAAGGAACCGCCGCCATTACGCTTTAGGAACTGCCGCTGATTTCCTTGTTTGTTGTAGTGTGTAGTTCCTTATTTATAAGTATATTGAAGATATGTTTTCAGTGTTGTGGCCTCCCTTTGAACCCCAATAGAAACTTCATTTAGAAAAGAAACAAAATTGACTAAAAAGTATTTCAAGCGTAATTACTCAAATTGAATTAATTATGAGGAATGAACGTATCTAGTGTTGGTAAACTTCAGAAATGAAGCAGATGAATAGTATGACCTCATTGATCACGTAGCAGGTGTTTATATACATGCATGCAGCGTGACTCAAGCGAGGTTACACCTAGCTATCAGCAATGCCCTGCTGCAATCCTTAGCCAAGGATTTCAGTGTAATGTAAATCCTATTTGAGATTATTAATTTTTTTAATATATAACATTTATGAGGTTATTAATTACTAAGTATGGCTTAAATAGTCAGACCATCAAATATTGTATATATTGGTATGAATGAAGCAAATATATTATCTCTTTTTCTCATTTTTACAAAAAACATCGCATATTCCTCTACTCCTACTCTTGATGTTATTGTTTTCTTTACATGGTATCTAGATCTTAATAGATCTAGAGGGATTGTGAGTGTAAGTTTGAGAGAAAACCAGCAAGGCTTCTTTCTCATAAAACCTAGAAAAGTTGACTATGGCTTCAAGCAATTTCTCAGTTTGACCTTCTCCACAATTTATGGGAGAAAACTACCCAATTTGGGCATCTAAGATAATGAACTATTTGAGGGCTTTCGATTTATGGGATGTGATGGAAACAAATAAGGAACCACCACCAATTTTGGCAACAAATCCAACGATTGCTTAGATAAAGCATCATAATGAAAAGTGTGCAAAGAGGTTCAAGGCTCTGTTTTGTATACAATATGTTGTATATGATCGTATTGGGATCAGAATCATAAACTGTGAATTTGTAAAGCAAGCTTAGGACTTGCTCAAAGAGGAGTTTCATGGTAGTGACAAAACTAGGCAGATGCAAGTCTTGAATCTAAGGAGAGAGTTTGAATCTTTGAAGATGAAGGACACATAGCCTGTCAAGGATTTTTTAGACAGACTTCTGTGTATGGAGAACTAAATCAGAATGCTTAGAGATGAGTTGATTGACCAAAGAGTGGTGGAGAAAGTATGAGTGAGTATGCCTGAGAGGTTTGAAGCAAAAATATTCTCTCTTGAAGACTCCAAAGATTTATCTAATATTTCACTTTCTGAATTTACAAATGCCTTGCAAGCTACTAAACAAAGAATATCTATTAGACTTGAAGGTACATCAGAATGTGCATTCCTTGCTAAGCAAAAAGATAAACATCTAGTGGCTAGTTATGGAGGAAAGAAGCAATGTGGAGAAAAGAAAGAAAATGAGAAGAAAGAGAGTGAATGCAACAAAGGTGTAACAAGAAGAGGAAGGTATCCACCTGATCCTCAATGTAAAGATTATTCATTCAAAGAACTTTTGATGGTTCAGGCCAAATGTAAGATGTAGAGCTTGCAACTAGCTTGGTCATGTTGAAAAGGTTTACAGAAACAAGGGAACCTAGCAAAGACAACAAGCACAAATTGTTGAGAATCAAGAGGGAGGAAGGTGAAGAATAGCTATTTGGTGCCACTTGTTATGTTGCAAATAGTGGTAAAAACACTTAGCTTATTGATATTAGTTGTACTAGTCACATTTCTTATGATGCTAGGATTTTCAAAGAGCTAGATGACACTTACAACTCTAGAGTAAAGATTGGTAATGGGGAATATGTTGATGTTAAAGGAAAAGGTACTGTTGCCATTGAAATGCCCACATGTACAAAACACATTTATGATGTTCTCTTTGTACCCGAAATTAGTCAAAACTTGTTAAGTGTTGGGCAAATGCTTGAACGACAATATATCTTGCATTTTCAAGACATGGCATACATTGCATCTGATCCCTATGGCTGTGAACTAATGACTGTCAAAAGGAAAGATAAAAGTTTTCCAGTTGATTGGAAATGCACATCTATGCAAGCTTATCCTAGTGTTGTTGATGATTCTGTGCTATGACATAAAAGATTTGGTGACTTTAGCTACTCAACATTGAGAAATATGCATGAAAATGAGTCAATTAATGACCTGACCTCTATAAAAGATAATGATGTGGTCTGTAATGTGTGTCAATTTGGAAAGCAACGTAAACTGCCTTTTCTTGATAGCTCTTGGAGAGTTACTAACAAACTTCAACTCATACACTCTGATGTGTGTACGTAGACCAATTAGCACTTTATCTTTGAATGACAGCAAGTATTTCTTATTGTTCATTGATGATTACACTAGAATGACTTGGGTTTACTTCATGAAGGGAGAAAAAACAGAAATGTTCTGCATTTTCAAGAGGTTTAAGCAACTAGTAGAGAAGCAAGTTGACAAGCAGATCAAGATTCTTAGAACTGATAACAGAAGGGCATATGCCTTAGGGAGTTCATTTCCTTTTGTGAAAAGGAAGGGATCCAACACCAAGTTATTATTCCTTACACATCACAACAAAATGAAGTAAGTGAAAGGAAGAATAGAACCATGATGGAAATGGCTAGATGCCTAATATTTGAGAAAGATTTGCCATTAAAGTTTTGGGCCAAAGCTATAAATACCTCGGTTTATCTGCTATATCTTCTCCCAACTAAAGCTTTGAAAGGAAAAACATCATTTGAAACTTGCTATGGTGTGAAGGCTTCAATATAACATCTTAGAGTATTTGGTTGCTATTGACATCCCAAATTATTTGAACCAAGCTTACGGGCCAGAAGCAACGGCCCAATCTGATTTGCAATTATAAAATAGTGGGCTGTATGCAAGAAAGAAGGGATAAAGATCACATTTGTCCCAGTCTATGCCTTAGCCGAAATTCATGGGCCATAAGCTATGAGAGAGAAAGTGCTGAAGTTCTTTGACCCAGTCCAAGTTGAGGTCGCAGATGGTTCAACAAGAATAGAATAAACCTCCTAAAAACAAGGGAAGTGGCCAAATAGTTACTGTCTCAATGTGCACTAATAGGAAGAACCTATTCATGGCTGCTTCGAGACTATAAAAGGAGATTGAAACTGATGAATAAGGGATCCAGACATCAAACCACAAATATCAATCTTATTTTTTTTCATTTATGTTTTAGTTCTTTACTTATTGTTAGCAATTTACCAGCTTTTCTTTACAATTTCCAATACTTTTACTACTTTCTAGTTCCTTTCATTGCCATTTATTGTTATTCATTTCCATTTCCAGTCCAATTTCGTTCTATTCAAGTTTATTCCTTCTAATTCTTGCTTCTTTGAACCTCTGTAATGCAATTTATAGCTTTTTCATTATGGATGCACTCATTTACCATTTGTATAGCATTTTAAGAAGGCTTTCTTTAGTCCTTTAAGAACCTACACCAAAGGGCATAACTTTACCTCTCCGAAAGTTTTTCGGCAAAGCTTATCACATTGGAACACCAGCGGAAGTGCATAAGCTAGCTTCATCGGTAAAGTTAGTTTTAGCTTTTTTGTGCCAACAGCTACACATGTTATACTCTTGTACCTACAGAAGAAAGGAACAATTTGGATCAAAAAGCTAAAGCATGAATCTTCCTTGGTTATAGTAGCTGCTCAAAAGGCTATAGAGTATGTAGTCTAAAGTCAGAAAATGTCATAGTCAATAGGGATATTCCAAGTGAAACTAGAACAAAAAAGAAGATGTCAACATTGAAAAAGGGCAAGATATTGCAAATACTTTTGATATGAATGTCCAAGTATTAAAAAAAAGATTATGACATAATTCATCATGTTGCAGTAAAGGGAGTTAGAACAATTGAAGATATCTTTGAAAGATGCAATATTGCCTTTCTTGAGCCTTCAAGTTATAGTGAAGCTGCAAATAAAGAAGAATGGAGGGTTGTAATGGATGAGGAGATAAATAAAATCAGTAAGAATAGAACTTGGAGCCTAGTTCTTAGACTAGAAAACAAAAAGGCAATTTATGTTAAATGGGTTTATAGAACCAAGCTTAATCAAAATGGTTTTATAAATAAACATAAGGCCATATTAATTGTCAATGGGTATTTTCAACAGTATGATGTTGATTTTTTTGGTACATTTGCACCTATGGCAAGACTTGACACTATTAGGCTACTAGTTGCATTGGCAGCAACAATGGGATGTAAAATGGTCATTTAGATGTCAAATATGCATTTCTTAACGGGCTACTTGATGAAGACATTTATGTTGAACAACCTGAGGGCTTTCAATTTCTAGGTTTTGAAGAAAAGGTATACAAGCTTCACAAAGTACTTTATGGCCTAAAACAAGCTCCTAGAGTTTGGTATAGCATAATTGACTCTTACTACAGCAAGGCTTCAATATAATTGAAAATGAAGCCACATTGTATGTCAAGAAGGCAGGAAATGAACTGCACCTTTTTTTTTCTTTATATGCAGAAAGAGATTACTAGGTGTATTTTTTTCATTTGGAAGTGGTGCATTTGATGGTAGCAAAAATACATGAGAATGGAGGATGAATCATGTTTCCAAACTTGTTGGATTTTTCTGCATGTATTATAAACTTTCTCAAGTACTAAGACTTTGAGATACGCAGGGTTAGGAAATAATAAAGTAAAGTATCAGAGTGCACAATAAGGACCTTGTTTAACTAAAGCAGTTTGAAAATACCTTAAGCAGAGTGAAATGAAGGTTCACAAGGCAGTATAAGTTCTTAATAAAAATCTTGAAAAACTTCAATTTAAGAAACTTTGATGCTGCAGATAAAAGAAAGATTACCTTGTTAAAACTTCAAGTTTGAAAATTCTTTAATTGAAAGATAGTTATAAGAAAATGTCTCAACAATAAGTAAAGAAGTACGTCCAGTACTCAGCATCCACTGAAATTTTTTCATATCTTTCAAGGGTTCTTTGTTTCACACTAGCACTTTCAAGATTGCAAGTACTCTTTCTTCAATAATAGCCTCCTCGGGATAAAAAAAACTAGTAAACATTTATATATCTTTGACATTAATTCTTTACTATCATAATCGTTTGCAGGTATTCTTTTGTGTTTTCATGACATAGATTTTGATCTTCAAGTGAGATGAAATAACTCATCAGGCATGTTGTACTGCATTTTCCCAAGTGTTTTTTTTTATTGAGTTACAGTATATATATGAAATTATGTTAAATAGTATTTTTTTTAAAGGATAAATTGCATTTTACTCATGTGGTTTAATTCAAAATTACTTTCTCTCGTATTATTTGTGGTTTGCTATGTTAACTAACTTGTGGTAACTTTCATCCATTTTTAATGAAAAACATGTGTTAGAGTTGTGGAAAAAAAATTACATATATAAATGGTTTTAAAACGTTTACAAAAAATGTGAAACATTCAATTACCAAAAAATAAAGGAAAATAATCAAATCATACATTAAATTAAAAAGAGGATAAATAAATTTTCAATTATTTCTTCATGTTACAAAACAACAATACTTCACTTTGTTATTAAGCAAATGAGTGATATGCACAATCACACCTGATATTTTACTAGTAATAGATTTCTAAATTCTAACATGAGTTTTCTATTAAAAAAGGGATTGAAAAAATCATAGGGTAGTTAAGTAATAATAGAGCAAACTATAGGAGATAAAATGTTACTTTTTAAACTATAGGAGGACAAAATAATTTTAAGTCAAATCACAATAGGGTAAACTGTAATTTATCTTTTTTATAATTATAATAGTTCCAACTTATTCATTTTAATTTCTTTACGTGGATGCAGTTCCATTTCAAGTACTATTGGTACTGGATTTTTTTTTAAATTTTATTTACAAACTCTTCTCATCAATTTCAATTTTGAACATAATGATGGGTAAAAATGTTTGATTATGCATTTTATTTTAGCTTTTATCATTGTTTTCATGTTATGAAATTATTTCACCGTGCATGTACTGGTACATAACTAGCACGTAACATTACATTAGTCTTTTATTTATAAATATATTAAATTAATTCTAAGATATGCATAATATCAAATTGATCATTCAATGTTATTTTTTTATCATTAAATTGGTCATTAAAATGACATCAAATTAGTTCTTTAAGAACGAAACTAATGACATTAATTATTATTAATAGATCAATTTGATGTCGCTAATAAATAAAAGACTAATAAGATGTTATGTATATTTTTAGATGATCAAAATGAATCTTTACTCAATGAAAAAAAATTCCGCTAACCAAAAGCCCACCAAAAGTAGTTCAAGGTTGTAATTTCCAAACTCT
Source organism: Styphnolobium japonicum (assembly GCA_023212625.1). Classification (NCBI taxonomy): domain Eukaryota; kingdom Viridiplantae; phylum Streptophyta; class Magnoliopsida; order Fabales; family Fabaceae; genus Styphnolobium; species Styphnolobium japonicum. Next base: position 21,529,522 of record JALBWW010000009.1, read on the forward strand.
AGATTTATACTACATGCATTTTAATTTTAATATCTCCGTATGCTAGTTGTATTTTTTGTAGTAAAAACCTAGTCACTTAGCATTATTCTTGTTCTTGTCGATATCAAGAGTTTAGGAGCCAAACTAAAAAATTTGGAGAGCCTAATGTGAATTACACAATAATTTTATACACTAATGTTGCCTCCCCATTTGTATCCGTCCCTGACCTGACGTTTACTTGATAACATTTTGTCTAAAATTCTCTACACTCTCAAGAAAAGAAACTGTAGCAGCTCTTTTCTTCCCCTTTTGGTAAGAGATACAGCAACTCCATATGGTAAAAATGCACAAAGCACACGAACTTTGTGATTCAGGCAAACAAATTTCTCAAATTTCAAATTTGATTGTAAACTCCATTTTACTTATGTTAAAGATCTCCATAGTTATATATGAAAAAAAAAGTTCGTTTCTATAAATCTTGGTTTCCAAGTATAAATATTTTCATGAAAAATATATCAAATGGTGGATTATTTGTTGAAATATTTTAGGTTGAGACTGCTAATGAAATTGTATGGACTTGCAAAATTTTGAATGAAAGTGGCTATTGAAGCGATTTTTAAAGTCGTTGAAGGTTAATTGACAGGAATAAAATTATTTTGAATCGCACTAAAAGAGACAGCTGTGCACCCATTAGATTGCATGTGAACTTGAACAGAAATTTTTTGATATATTATGCAGCATATTTAATGGTGCAAAAATAATTTATATAAATTATTGTTTATATAGTTTACCTAATTAACAAAATTAAAAGGTGAGGATTCTATTTATCCAATTCCCGACGTTGGGAAAATTCTTGAGGACCATGTGGTCCAAATTGTTTATAGACATGAGACTTGTGTTCAAATACATACCAGACAATTGATCAATCCATCACAAGCATAAGGGGGTTCATTTTTCCGACATATTAATTTCTTCAACCTAAATATTCCTCAATATAAATCAATCTTATCACACACACACTAAACTCAAAAGGTTAGCTATGGTCAAGGAAGTGTCATACTTACCTTAACTACGTCCGAGGTACCCTTATCCTACAATTAAAAAAAAAAAAAAATCCTTATCACATACTTATCAACTATTCTCTCCATACTCACGTTCATACAATCATACTTCAACTATTTCTGCTCCAAAATCCAACACATTTCAATCATGGAAACTATTGGTTCTCTGAAAACTCATTTTTTATGGCATACATACCTCCGTTTCAAGCCGTTGTGCTATGCTTCGCATAGTTGGTCGGGCATGCGGGTTGGCTGCTAAACATGATAGAGCTAAATTTGCAATGAAAGCTACCTCGTTTGCAATCTCTTGGCTTGTTGGAGGTGAAAGACGCAGATCCAATAGATACTTTAAGTTTATGCTTTGATCTGCAGATGCTTGTATCCTTGAAATGGCATCCCCTGGGTGCTTCCCCATAAGCACTTCGAGTACCAACACTCCAAAGCTATATACGTCACATTTTTCTGTCACAGCCATTGTGTAAGCAAGCTCTGCAGCCAGAAGCAAAAAGAATAAGAAAATAAGATGCGGAAGATGACAATAATCTAGTCGATCAAATTGAATATAACCACTAAGCTTTTAGTTCATTTAGGTCCACAAAATTTAACTGAACAAACATTTTTATTATATGGCAGACAGATATAGTTGGATACAGATATATGACTTTTCCATTAATATCATCAATAATTTTGTGTCTTCGATGAATTTTTTAAATTATGGCATGAGCATGACCATTTCAAGAAAAATACGATATAGAAAATAAGTCAAATAAATAGGAATATGACCTGGAGCTGCATAGCCATATGTTCCTGCAAAGGTTGTCCATTCAGATGAATCTGGCTTTGAAAATCTTGCAGTACCGAAATCTGAGACATGAGCCTCAAGATTGCGGCACAACAAGATATTCTTGCTTGATATGTCTCGGTGAATTATCGATGGAACACAATCATGGTGCATATAAGACAAAGCATCTGCTATACCCTTGACAATTTCTGTCCTCCTTGTCCAATCTAGCTCTACGGCTTCTTTGTTATTGCTCAGCATATTAGATAAGCTTCCTCTTTCCATGAATTCACAGACTAAAAATGTATGAGTCCCATTGGAACAAAATCCTAAGAGCCTCACTATATTTTTGTGGCGTGTTTCTGTTAAGGCTGCTATCTCACTGGTAAAACTTTTCATATTGTCAATGCCTGTTTCCTCAGTCCTCAACCTTTTAACCGCAAAGACTTCACCTCCTGGCATTTCCACTTTGTAAACTTTTCCTGATGCTCCCTCCCCAATACAATACCTCTCATCAAAATTCATTGTTGCTTCAAGTATGTCTTCATAAACAACTTTCCCATTAAAATAGCAAACTGAAAAAGGATTCTTCCTCCTTGATAAGGATTTCTTTATAGAAGCAGATTGTGACTTTTTCTTGTAGAGTAACAGAGAAACCCCTAGCAATGTGAATGAAAAGAGAGTGACACTTACTAAAGAAACAACCATGATAAGTTGGTGTTTCTTTTTTCTCCCAGTGTATTTAGTGATTGATGAGGAGTAGCAAGGTCGCAAACCTTGAATATTCCCACAAATATCTTTATTTCCACTGAAATCCTCTGGGTGAGCAGAGTGAAAGATCCTACCATCTGGAACAGGACCCTCCAAATTGTTGTAAGAAAGGTTGATGCGTGACAAACTCAACATTTCATTGATTGAGTCAGGAATAGAACCGAACAGATTATTGTGAGAGAGGTTTAAGCTAATCAAGCTTGTGAGCTTTCCTAGTTGGGCTGGAATTTCTCCAGAAAGTGAATTGTAACTCAAGTCTAGCAGACTTTGTAAGGTGAGAAGATTACCAATCTGGTAGGGGATTGTACCATTGAAGTGATTCTTGCTTAAATTTAGACTCTCTAGCTTTGAAAGATCTCCTAATTGATAAGGAATTGGTCCATTTAGCATGTTCACGGAGAGGTCTAAATATTGCAATTCATAAAGTGCTCCAATAGCTGATGGTATCTGACCTGACAGTTGGTTACTATTCAGGATTAGGTAGGAGAGCTTGGATAAATTACTGACTAGGTATCTCTCCTGAAAGTTGATTGAATGATAAATCAAGCCTTCCAAGCTGACTCAACTGAAAAATCTCATCTGGGACTTGACCACCTATCATATTTCCAGCCATTCTCAGCTGTTGCAAGTTCTGGCATGCACCCCAGTTGGGAGAGAGTTTGCCTCGCACTATATTGTAGCTGAAGTCAATATAAATGAGGTTAGGATATATACCAAAATCCCGGTCTGCATATCCTGTCAGTTGGTTATATTCCATTCGAACTCTGAATAAGGAAGTGCAGTTTCTTAGGCTTACTGGAATTGGGCCAGTGAAACTATTATGAGCTGCACTGAAGTTGACAAGCTTACCAGTTTTGCACACCTGTGGTGGCAAGTGTCCAGTGAAGTTGTTCTCAGCAAGATGAAGAACAACTAAGGATGAAAGATTTCCTATTTCTTGTGGCACTGTTCCAGATAGTCTGTTTCCCAATAGAAACAATTGAGTTAGAGTTTTCAGGCTACCAATCTCAGGTGGGATAGAGCCTGAAAGTTGATTCTTAGCAAACCTAATGATGCTTAACTCACTACAATTTCCCAGAGATGGAGGGATACCACCATAAAAGCTGTTCTCATCAAGAGCTAGAATAGTCAAGTTTCTCATGTTCCCTATTTCACTTGGGATACGCCCACCGAGCAACGTGTTTTGGAAAAGGAGATTCTTGATACTAATGAGGCCAGTTTTTGGATAATTGGTTTCATCAGGAAACAAACAACGGTCTAATACCCCAGTTACATGATTTCGTGAAACATCAAGCTCATAAACCTGTGTGAGATTAGAAAGAGAAAGAGGCAGATAACCACTGAGTTCATTAGTAGAAAGATCAAGGTATTGGAGTTTCGTGTTGGGAAATGCCACCATAATTTTCCTCCTATGTGAACTCAAAAATAGACACTATGCGGAAGCGTAAAATAAGCGTAGTAACAACACCAGAAATTTTAGCGTGGAAAACCTTCTCAATGTGAGCAAGGGAAAAAACCACGGGACCCGTAGGCCACTTAAATCTCCACTATAAAATAATGGGAACACAAAAATACAATAATAATGTATCTCTTCAATTTGTGGATAACCCTCACAAATTAGCTCACTATTTTTCTCTCTCAGAAAATCTCTCTCTGAGGATCTCTCTCTATTTTTCTCTCACTCTCTTCCTCTTGAATGTGAGGATCTGATGCTTCTCTCAATTGCCATCTTTCCTTCCTCTCATCGCTATTTATAGAAGCAAAATGCACACTATGTGCATTGAATGAGGAGGCACCTTTCGGTGCTGTTGAATTTGGAGGATGCAGCAATTGTTTTTCAACAATTGCTGCTTTTGGCTTCTTTCGGCTGGATTCTTTTCAACAATTCTCCCCCTCCAGCCGAATGGGAAATATCCTTGGATTAGTTTGGGTTTGATGCTAAGCCTGCAACTTCTTTACAGACTTCTATCTTCTCTTTCGGTAGAGCTTTTGTCATCATATCTGCCCCATTATCTTTGGTATGTATTTTCTCAATCTTCAGCAGTTTACTTTCTAACTCATCACGTATCCAATGATACCTCACATCAATGTGTTTCGACCTTGAATGAAATGTCGAATTCTTGCTGAGATGTATTGCGCTTTGACTGTCGCAATAGAGAACATAGTTTTCCTGATTCTGGCCTAACTCTTGTAAGAACTTCTTCATCCACATGATCTCTTTGCAACCTTCAGTGATTGCAATAAATTCTGCTTTTGTGGTGCTTAAAGCAATACACTTTTGTAGTCGTGATTGCCAAGAAATAGCTCCCCCTGCAAAAGTAATCAGATACCCCGATGTAGACTTTCTCGAATCCACATCTCCTGCCATATCTGCATCTGAATATCCAGTGAGCATTAGATTTCCATTGCCAAAGCATAAGCACCTTTTAGCAGTTCCTCTCAGATACCTTAGTATCCATTTTACAGCGTTCCAATGCTCCTTTCCCAGATTCGATAGGAATCTACTCACAACTCCTACAGCATAAGCAATGTCTGGTCTTGTACAGACCATTGCATACATTAGACTACCAACAGCAGAAGAATAAGGCACCTTGCTCATTTTTTCTTTTTCTTCTTCATTCCCTGGACATTGCGACTTACTCAGTTTGAGATGACCAGGTAATGGAACATGCACAGTTTTGGCATTATGCATGTTGAACCTTTCAAGGACTTTCTTGATGTAGTCTTCTTGTGACATCCATAGCATTCTTCTAGAACGATCTCTAGTGATCTTCATTCCAAGAATCTTCTTCACTGCACCCAGATCTTTCATGGCAAATGATTTGCTCAATTCCTTCTTGAGAGCAGCTATCTTTGTCTTATCTTTCCCAACAATCAGCATATCATCAACATATAATAATAGTATGATGGACTCACCATTCTCATAGTTCTTCACAAACACACAATGGTCTGCGGAGGTCTTCTTAAAATTGTGTTGAGTCATGAAAAGATCAAACTTCTTGTACCATTGTCTTGGAGCTTGCTTCAGACCATAGAGGCTTTTCTTCAGACGACACACTAGGTGTTCTTTGTCTGGTTCTTCGAAACCTTCTGGTTGTTCCATATAAATTTCTTCCTCTAAGTCTCCATGTAAGAATGCTGTTTTGACATCAAGCTGTTCTATCTCCAAGTCTAGTTTTGCAGCTAGACCGAGAATTGCTCTGATTGATGTCATCTTCACCACTGGTGAGAAGATTTCTTCAAAATCTATGCCTTTCTTCTGGTTGCACCCCTTCACGACAATCCTTGCTTTGTATCTGGGGTTTGGGTTGTTCTCTTCAGTCTTGAGCTTGAACACCCATTTATTTTTCAATGCCTTTCGTCCATCTGGTAATCTCACCAGATCATATGTCTGATTCTCTTTTAGGGACTGTATTTCTTCTTCCATGGCTTGCATCCATTTCTCCTTATCATTCGTCTCAATGGCTTCCATGAAACTTTGAGGTTCCCCTTCATCAGTGAGAGTGACATAATCATCTGAGAAATACCTTCTTGATGGTTGTCTGACTCTCGTTGATCTTCTCACTTGAGGTTCTTGTTCTATTTGATCAGTCTCCATCTGTTCTCCCTGCATTGCTTGACTTTGTTCTGTTTGGTCAAGTTGTTTCGTCTGATCAGGTTGCTCCATCTGATGAGGTTGAATTGTCTGATCAGGTTGCTCATTCTTTTGAGGAATCTCTCCCCCTGAATTGTGTACCACAATAGTCTTTGGCTTCTTAGATTGCTGAATATCCTGGATCATCTGATCTTCATAGAATATCACATCTCTGCTTCTAACAATCTACTTGTTTATAGGATCCCATAATCTGAAGCCAAGTTCATCTCTTGGTGAACCAAAGTATATGCATTCCTTCGTCTTTGCATCAAGCTTTGCTCTTTCATCTTTAGGAATATGGACAAACGCCCTACATCCAAAGACTCTCAAGTGACCATAAGAGGCTTTCTTTCCAGACCATACTTCTTCTGGAATATCTCCATTTAAAGGTCTTGAAGGAGACAGATTGATCAAATCAACTGCAGTTTTTACTGCTTCACCCCAGAATGACTTGGGAAGTTTTGCATGAGAAAGTATGCTTCTAACTTTCTCTGCAATCGTTCTGTTCATTCTTTCAGCTAGTCCATTCATCTGAGGTGTTTTGGGAGGTACTTTCTCATGTCTTATCCCATGAGTCTTGCAATAATCCTCAAATGGACCTCTATACTCTCCGCCATTATCAGTTCTCAAGCATTTCAGCTTTTTCCCAGATGCTCGTTCTACAGAGGCATGAAACTCCTTGAAAGCTTGAAGAACTTGATCTTTCGTCTTCAATAGATACACCCACACTTTTCTGGAGTGATCATCAATGAATGTAACAAAGTATTGGGCACCGCCAAGGGACCTTTCAGATGTTGAGCAAACATCTGAATGAACAAGATCCAGAATTTGCTTTCTTCTTTTTGCATCATCTAATCTTTTGAAAGATACTCTGTGTTGTTTGCCTGCTAGGCAATCTTCACAGGATTCAAGTGGCTGCCCCTTTATGTTTGAAAGATGATCTTTTGCTAAGATTTCCAAACCCTTCTCGCTCATATGACCCAATCGTTTATGCCATAATTCTTTGTTTGCGTCTTGAGCAACATTCATCTCCCCCTTGCATATCTTTCCCTGCATAATGTACAAAGAGCCTTCCTTTCTGCCACGAGCAATAATCATGCTTCCTCAGCTAAGTTTCCATCTACCGGCACCAAACTGGTTTATCATTCCGGCGTCATCTAACTTTCCTGCTGAGATAAGGTTCAAGCGCATCTCTGGAACATGTCTTACCTCCTTCAACACAAGCTTATTTCCATTCTCACTTATCAAAGTTACTTCACCAATACCAACGATTTTACTCGTGACATGGTTACCCATCTTCACCGTACCGAAGTCTCCTTTTTGGTATGATGAGAAAAATTCTTCATGAGGTGTGACATGGAATGATGCTCCTGAGTCAATTATCCATATGCAATCATCGGATGCAATGTTTAGATAATTTTCTTCTACGACAAGAAATATATTCTCATCATTCGAGGCTACTGCAGTAGTTGTTCCATCTTCCTTGTTCTTCTTTGGGTTAATCTGGTCAGGATGGACTGTACCAGCCTATTGATCTCTCTTCAAGAATCTGCACTCAGACTTTATGTGGCCTGGTTTACCACAATAATAACAACTTAGTCTAGTGCGAGATTTGGATCTGCCTTGCGATTTTCCACGACCTCCTTTTTCACGATTTTTACTCCTTCCTCTGTTGTCAACAATGTTGGCTTCGAACTGGTTGTTCAAGCCCCTTTCTCTCCGTCTTGACTCTTCATTCGAAGTCGCCGCAATGTAATCCATGCTAAGCTTTCCGTCTGGAGCAGAATTGCTGAGAGTGACAACTAAAGTGTCCCAACTCTCAGGCAGAGAACTGAGGAGTAGAAGAGTTTGCAACTCATCATCTATCTTCATGTCTGTCTTTGCTAATTGATTCACAATACCTTTGAAAGTATTCAAATGTTCGATCATGTTCTGACCTCCCGAGTACTCCAACTTCACCAATCGTCTGACAAGGTGGGCTTTATTTCTGGGCGTCTTCTTTTGAATCAAGGATTCAAGTTTCGTCCATAACTCATACGCGTTGGTATAAGTTGATACATGCTCGAACAAATTTCTGTCAATATATTTTCGGATCATAGCTACTGCTTTCCGATTTTGGAGCTCCCATTCTTTGTCGGTCTTCCCTTCCGGTTTATCTTTCTCGGTGATTGGCTCATGCAAATCTTTGCAGTATAAGTGGTCTTCCATCATCGGCTTCCAATAGGAGTAGTTATCTGCAGTTAGCTTGAACATATCTCCATCATGAGTGATAGCTCCCTCCATCTTGAGTTACACAGGACAATACCGTACACGTGAATAGTATCGTATGTGTGAATAGTATGTATACGTGAATAGTCGTATATATGAATCGTGCCGTACAGGTGAACAGTACCGTATATGTGAACAATAACTGTAGTATGTAAATAGTGTACCAAGTAAGTTCCCAGGAAAGAGAGGTGGGTCACTAATGGACATACTTAAATACCAAGTCTTTCCTAGACAGAACTTTCTTAGACAACACTTTCACACCACCACACGTTATTCCCAGCAACGAGAATAATTCTTTTCTGATGTGGAAGATTAGACAATGCTGCAACCACAGAGCATACTAAGAAATTTCTTTATGAATCCGGCACCTAGTATCCGAGAGCCCTGATAGCTCTGATACCACTGTTGGGAAATGCCACCATAATTTTCCTCCTCTGTGAACTCAAAAATAGGCACTATGCGGAAGCGTAAAATAAGCGTAGTAACAACACCAGAAATTTTAGCGTGGAAAACCTTCTCAATGTGAGCAAGGGAAAAAACCACGGGACCCGTAGGCCACTTAAATCTCCACTATAAAATAATGGGAACACAAAAATACAATAATAATGTATCTCTTCAATTTGTGGATAACCCTCACAAATTAGCTCACTATTTTTCTCTCTCAGAAAATCTCTCTCTGAGGATCTCTCTCTATTTTTCTCTCACTCTCTTCCTCTTGAATGTGAGGATCTGATGCTTCTCTCAATTGCCATCTTTCCTTCCTCTCATCGCTATTTATAGAAGCAAAATGCACACTATGTGCATTGAATGAGGAGGCACCTTTCGGTGCTGTTGAATTTGGAGGATGCAGCAATTGTTGAAATTCAACAATTGCTGCTTTTGGCTTCTTTCGGCTGGATTCTTTTCAACATTTCGAAAGTTTGCCAATATTTTCAGGTATTCTGCCTGTGAGTTTGTTGTATTTAAGATCAAGACGAAGAAGGTTTGGAAATGAAGAGAAATCTAGGTGTTCAAGGGTACCTCTTAGTTTTGTGTATGCCAGGTTTATTTCGATGACATTGAAGTTGGCATCACAGTTTATGCCCCGCCATGTACAATGACTATGACCAACAGTGGAGTTTGTTGGTGCTGTTGGAGTGATCCCCGACTGCAGAACTGGTTGGTGTGGAAGACTTTGTTTCCAATTAAGAAGCGCATCCAGTTCTGTTGATGCTGAAGTGACTTGACAAAGTGGTTGTTGCATTACCACCCAAGCAGCTGAAAATGCCACAGAAGAAAACAAGTTTTAAAGTTGGCCATATTAGCAACCAAGAAATTGGATTATGATTAGCTTTGCTCTAATGAACTATGTTTATAAAGCAGCCTGGCATTGACCATAACTAAACCAAAATTACCAAGTCAATGAAAATGTTTAGAATTAGAGGTTTTTCTCCAACATGAGTTGCAGCACAGAAAGTTGATGTCAATTTAGTATAAAATATATATATGAAAAGATTATATTTTGAAATTTCGGTTCGAATAATGATGATTGGGGTTAATTAGGATAATTAAGAGAAAAATGCAAAAGTAAAAACACTTCCACATGAGAAGGTCAAATGTTTGAATAGTCGTTATTGTAGAGGGTTAATATCTGTAATTACTCGATGATGAAAGAGAAAGTATTACATACAAAGAGTCTCGAGATACAATGTAACCAAAAAAAAAAAAAAACACTTGAAGTGGACTGCAACAAAGGTAAAACTCAAGAAAAAAAAAAAAAGAAAATTGTCATAACTATCACAAGAATAACTGTTATTGCATGTGGTAATATTTGTCTTCTGATATATCAAGGATTGATTGTCCAAACTTACTATTTTTATCCAAAGCCCAACTCATTCAGCATTAATTGAGGAAGAAATAAACTGATGACTGTGGGTTACTCGGAAGCAAACCATCTTATATGTTTCAGAAAAATTTTACATGCCGGAGAAATCCTAATAGATTAATAATTGTAATTTAGTGCCATAAATGAGTAGTCATAATATGTGAAATTTTATAGAATGTGAATTTAACTAATTCAACCGTTGAATTATATGATATTATTTTAAGAATTTAATTTTAATTTATTATCAGTGTAAAGTTTATTTACATTGTCATCCAATCATGTGATGATACATTAATAAAAGAATTAAAATTTCTAGGTAGTTATTATGATAATCAAACATTTTTAATAATTTAGCAATACATGATTTGATAATAGTGTGAAAAACTTTACACAGACAATATATCAAAATTAAATTTTTATCTTAATTATCATGCATATCAAATTTTAGATAAATTGGATATTTATAGGTATCTAATCTAATCTAAAGGTAGATAATTTACTTATATTTTAAAATAATATTATACATTAAAATAAAATAATATGATAATATATAAAATTTTATATTAATCTGAAAAATTTAAGAATCTTGGCAAATGAATATTTTTATTTATTTTTTAAAATGTGAAGGTTAATCATGTCATTTTATAGCTTTGTCTCGTATTTTTCTTTTGTAATTTTAATATTTGAAAGTTAGTAATTTTTATTATTAGTATATCATAAAATTTAATAATATTATAAATTATGTTTAATAATATATTATTATTTTTAATTTAATAAGTACAGTCAAAACTTAAGAGTCAAATTTTTTCTCTTCAATAAACTTATATTTTAGTTTTTTTTTCTCTCTTTGTTAATGTCAGATTTCATTATTATATCTCTTCATTAAAGTAAATTATTTTAAATTATTAGATTAAAATGAAATTAATGGTCTGATTTTGGTGTAAGAGTTATGGGGAGGGATCAATTGACACTAGTGTAAGACTTGCCACACTTACATTACTTAATAACTTTTTATCGAATGTAATTTTTATTGATTCAACCGTTGAATTATAACTATTCATCATATTAATCATTTTGTTAAATTTTGAAAAAATTGAACATTAATAAGAATGTAATCAACTAGTTATTATTTTCATATATTTCAAACGTATATATTTCGTCAATTTTGTGTATATCAATGAAGTACAAAACAATTTTGAATTAATGTAAAATTTTATAAATATAATCTATATAATAGGAACTTTCAATTCAAAGATGAATTTTATGATAAAATTGTTCAATAAAAAGTTATTCAATTATGTAAGAGTAATTTTGACTTACACAGATGTCAATTGATCTCTCCCAATAGATGTAAGTCAAAATTACTTTTACACTATTAAATAATTTTCTTATAAAATCTATAGTATGATTGAAACTTCCTATCATATAGATAATATATATAAAATTTCACGTTAATTTATTTAGTTTTATTTTTTTGTGTTCAAAAGTTTAAGAGAAAGAAAGGTTATCACATTTTTTGATCAAAGCATGCCACAAATCTTAACGAAGACTTATAATAGTACGTTGACAAGAGGTTGTCGAGACCTCGTCAAATAATAAAAATTACCGGTTCGCAAACTAATTTATAGTATAGAGCATGAACCGAATCGTCTCTCAAGGATCCAAAAAGAACAAAGATTTAATCATATCAAGATAATTGAAATGGGGGGTTTTGTTGTTGATTAACAATATTGATAAAAATACAAGACTTAAAGTTGAAAACAAATCTAAAGAAACAACCAATCCAAGGAAACTTACCGATCTTGAGTTTAATCCATCATTGATCACAAGGAATTCACTTAATTGCTAATCATGTTCTTGGCCTTAGATCACATTAAGAAGCCTCAACATGATCCAAGAATTCTTTACTAGATAAGCATCTAGGATTTGATTAACCAAGGTTAGATAAAGTAAGCACCATCCAACATAGATTAACTTAAGATCTAGAATTTAACCAAGCTAAACAATCCATCAAAAAGCTTTAATATATTGTTTAGTCTTTGTGATCCTCTTTGAACACATGATAATAAAGCTATTATCACATCAACATCTAAATCAAATTAAGCAATTTAATCTAGATAAAAATCAAAAGAGGAAGAAAAGAAACTTGAATAACAATTAAGCAATATGAACAAGCGAAACAAGATCTCCAAATTAAACATCAAGATGGCTAATCCCTTGGATTGATTATAAGAGCCTAGCCTTCTATGGATGGGAAGGAAGAACTCAGAAATTAAAGAACAAAAACGAAATTGCAAAGAGAATGGAGAAAAAGAGAAAGAAAACTCTCACAAATACTCAAACTTTCTTGAAACTTACTTAAAATTGAATTTCTAATACAAAGAGGTTGGGTCTATTTATACTAATCCTAGAAGCCAATTTGTACATGTACATAATCTGAATACAAGCTATAAAAATATGAAAATTGTCAAAAATGGAAGCTTGATGCATGGTTGGTAGGTTGGTGCATGGTAGGTGGGTTGGTGTATGGTTGGTGGCTTTTAGTCAACAACTCTTATCCGACTTCTGGCTTCATTTTCATCACTTAGATAGTACATTTTGGCTTGGATGTCTTCATAAAAGTTGTAGCCAGTTGTCTCCTTGAAAATCTCCAATTTGAATCATGCCATTTGGACTTTTAGAACTCCAGAAATGCCAAAAACACTGCACCTACCTCAAGTTAGGTTGGAAGAACGTGTTTCCAAATTCAGACCAACTTGTAGCTTCAGAAGCATGCCTAAAACGACATCTATTGACAAAATGGTCTTCAGTGAAGTTGGAGATATGGGTCTTATCTTTCAAATGACCAAGTTTCAGCCCAAGAGGAGGCCTATAACCCACTATATAGTCCAATATGTGCATATTGCCCAGATGGTTCCGTGACAGCAAACTCACTCTGCATTGTAAGGCTATTTTGAGCCCTTAGAAGTCCGATCCAGCTCTTGAGTTCTTCATGAAACTTGTAGATCATTGTCTTAGCTTTCCAAAGACACCAAGATCACCTCAATTGGATCACCGAGTCCCAAGTTATGGCCTAACCAAGGAAGAGAGGTCAAAATGCATCAAAATCCGAAAATTACCCAATGAAGCCCAACAACATTAAACTCATCTAAAATACTAATATTGGGCACAATAAACATCTAATGAAGTCTAATACAAAGCTAACATAAGTGTCTCAAATTGATTGATCATACGTATAAATGAACTACTAATAAATGATTACCAATAAGAATTGAGCCTAAAACCTTTGAAGTCATGATAATTTAATTTTACCAATTAAGTCAACTATTAACATAATCCAAAATTATTTTTTAATTTATTAATATACATTAAAATTAATATAATATATACTTTTAAAATATATGAAGATATGAACCACTTGTTACATTATGTTGACGCCAAAATTTATCCAAAATTCTTTTATGAACCTTGGACTAATAACTTTGAGATGGCTATCCATTTCCAAGCCTATCCCAGTTCTCAAAAAAGTTAATAAAATTATAATAATAAAATATAAATTTTTTTGGTAGGTAATAAAATATAAATTTAAATTCAGATATCATACTTAATATTTTATTGATGGTTATTTGGGATATGAATGATTAATTGATCCTTATTATGAAAAATTATTGCAATTAATTATGATTACATGAAGTGGTTTTAAATTGATGAAAAAAAATTTATTTTAATTTATCCTAATTAATTTTGATCTAATTTTTCTTGATTAATTTTGATTTGGAAAAATTAATTGAGTTGATTGAGGTGAAAATGATTCTCTATTTATGCTATAAATAGCCCAAAAATAGAACGACCAATATAAGCGGTTCACACAGAACTCACACTCAGAGAATAGCCCTTGAAAAAGCACTTGGAGGTTGGTATGGCCTTGGTAATGCTTGGTTATTAATTTTTCTTGCCAAATTTGTTGCGAAATCCTTTGTTCTTCATACCACTAAGTGTATGTTTGAATTAAAGTTTGAAAGTTCAAAATTATGATTTGGATAAAAGTAATAAGAAACAAATTTTTACTTAAATTATAATTTAAAAGATTTCAAACTTTAATTCAAATATATTATAAAATCTAGAACCATAAATCCTGCAGCATAAGGCGGCCTCCAAACTCATGGGCGTGACCCATACACCGCGCAGCCTCCATACCAAGAGTCCACAATTGTGACCGTCTTGTTTTATGAAATCCAATTGTTACAGTCGCTTTTTCTTTGATTTACTATTTTAGTATGCAATTGCTCTTTACGTCCTGACACCCCTTTTTTTAATATATAACTAAAGTGCTTATTAAGCTTGACAAGTATTTTATCTTTATATATGTAACCACGTGAAGCACCTGGTTGGACATCTTTTAAACTGGGCCAATTATTGGACCTGATTGCTTTGTGAGTTTTTTTTTAAAAAAATAATTATTTTGGTTAATTTGGAATTGCCTTTTGTGTCCTTTTCCGAAATTGAAATGGCGAGCTATTGGCTTTTCTATATATGAGCTTGTAAAATGTGTTCATTGACTATAGAACCTATATCTAGAAATCATTTTATTGAATGTCAATGACTAGAACAAGAAAATAATAACAGAATAAATAAAGCATATAAAAAGTGATAAAAAAACTTATTTTTTTTTAAAAATTTTAAGCTAATATATGTTAATGTTAACAAACACGTGTAACAACACAAAAAGCCAACAAACTAACTACAATAATAAAAAAAAATCCCCTCTTATTATTATGTTATCATGAAACCACAAAACCCTTTTATTTTTATTTATTTATTTTTACTTTATTTTTATTCTTTTGCTTCTTTATTTTTTTTTCTCTCTTTCTTTTTCTTTCTTTTGTTCCTCTTTCTCCTTACCTTTTTTTTTTCTTTACCATTTTTTAAATCCTTATCGCCTTTCATATGGCAACATATTGCTTTCTTTTTGTTTTTTATTTCTTTATTTGCACTCTGTTTCTTTTTCTGTTGTTATCTCTTCATCCTTTTACTTTTATCTTTCTTCTTTTCTTTTTTCGTTCCTCTTTCTCCCTACCTTTTTTTTTTCTTTACCATTTTTTACATCCTTATCGCCTTTCATATGGCAACATATTGCTTTCTTTTTGTTTTTTATTTCTTTATTTGCACTCTGTTTCTTTTTCTGTTGTTATCTCTTCATCCTTTTACTTTTTTCTTTCTTCCTTATCCTTTCCGTCCTTTTCTTTGCTTTTTTCCTGTCTCTCCTTGCCTACTCACATCTTTTTTTTATGAATTTTTTTAAAGATAGATAGATTATTTTACAACTAAAATATAGTGTACCTACCGCAAATAGTGAATATAGGGACCACTTTCTTTCTTTTATTTTTCTCTATTTTCTCTTTCTCCGCCCTCCCCCCCCCCCTCTCTCTCTCTCTCTTTCTTTCTCTTCTATTTCCTCGTTTTCCCTTCCTTCTCATAAATAAAACTATTAAATCCAAAATCCAAAATTTCCCCACATCTACCACTCCTACAACTTTTCTCTTGAATACCCATGCAAGGTTGAAAATTGTGAAACGAAGAAATATTGGCACATTGAGAGTTTGACAGACAACTTCACTTTGCTTGTTTCGGTGGCATATTAAGAGTCAGTCAGCTAATTATTCCTTCCACGTACTTCTATTGAAGTTCAACCTTTTTCCCTCTTTTCTTAAAGGGAATTAAAAATAATGAAGTCGTTTTATTGAGTAAGAAAAATGATTAGTAAATAAAAAATGAGTTTAAAATAAAAATATAAAAATAGTGGTATGTGAAAACAAGTAAGGTTTGAGAGTCAATTATATACATAGAATGACAAGAACTTAATCCTAGTGCACCTTTGATACATTCGTCCTAAGACAATTACTTTATGCTAATTGTGTTAGTTTTATAACTTAAAGATATCTATTTTACTCCTTTAAACAAAAAGGAGAAGTTTAAACAAGAGTGAACAAATATTCACATATTAAAAAGAAACTAAATTACAAAAAATTAAAAGTTTATATTGACTTGCGCTCTTACGGATTCCCTGGTACAATGAAAAATTCAAAGTCATATAGTTCTTTATAGAAAATTATTGCTAGTTGCTTGATTTTAAATTAAGAAAGATTAAATTGTATTCGAAACCGTAAGAAAGGATTGAAAAATCAATCAACAGGAATTTAAAAGATTCATTTAAAGGATTATTTGGTATATTCTTGCACATGATTCGAGACAACACGATGTCGTACAATGAATCCTTATGAATCCAAGTGATACTGAAGACGACACAAGGTCACACGATCAACCTCATTGGCCATTGCATAGATATTTAGAATTTCATTGAAGGTGTTGACAACTCATTAAGTTGAAGATATTAAAAGATCAATTGAATTATTTTCAAATTGAGTACACTCTTGCATAAGATTCAAAACGACATTGAGCTGTAGGGGTTTTCATGGGTTGGGTTGGTTCGGGTTTTGGGAAAAAAATATCCAAACTGATCAACTTCGATTGGGTTAGTTTGGTTTGATTTTTGAAAAAGAATTCAAGCAACTCGAACCAAACCAACTCAATTAAGGTTGGTTTGGTTTGATTTGATTCGGGTCATTGGGCTCTCCGATCATTTTTTTTTCTCACAGCAAAATAGCAAATCTACTATTGCTAAATACTTCAAACTTAATTAGACAATAACATTAAATTTTAAGCATACAAGCCTTCCAGTAAAGTACAAGTATTAAGATAAAAGTAAAACCAAGTTTGAGAAGAAACATTTTAACGTCTCAAAATCATCATAAACTTCATTTGTAATATAAATATATGACATTAAATATATCTTGCTTCACAAAAAAGGTTTTATATATATATATATATATATATATATATTACTTCACAGAGAATGCTTTAAGTTGTAGAGTTTTATAACACAAATGAGTAAGTTAATCATTGAAATGTTACTATTCTAATATGCAACTAAAACAAAATAAAAATAATTGAATGATTGAGGCTTGAAAATGGAAATTAAAGATATATCATTATATCTTAGCTTTTTAAATGAATAAAAAGTCAAATGACAAGAAGATAATGTTTAAAATTCTATTACTAAGAATTACTCATCGGGTCATTTCACCGGGTCATCGAGTTATAAAATACAAAATCCGTGAACCAAACCAATCATGGTCGGTTTTGATCAAATTGGACCTGATTAAACCCGATGACCTAACCCGAACCAATTTTTTTTAATTGGTTTGGGTTGGTTTGTCGAGTTGATTGGGTTTATCCGAACCAATGAACACCCCTATTGGGTCACACAATAAATCTTTACCAATCCAAATGAGACTAAAGACAGCACAAGGTGGTACAATCGGTCTCATTGGTCGATGCGTGGATATTTAGAACTAACTTTAATGTGTTAAATACAAAGAAAATCGCGGAAACAACAAAAAAAAAAGGGGAAGGGTCGATCGATAGATCTGACATCCGAGCTCATTGGGGAAACGACTGACTAGTCCATCAGTTGTGAAATGGGAAGAATAGTTCGATCGGTAAGTCATCCAATCGATGATGAGGAATGAAGGATCTAACTGATCGGCTATGAGATGGGCAGATGACTTCATCGATAGGTCAATGTGAAAATAGGGAAAGGGTTGATCAGTGCACGATCAATGAGTTATAATAGAACAAGGAAAATGAGATTTGGTCGATTTGAGTAGATCAGTCGGTTGTTGATCCAAAGGAGAGGGTCTAATCGGTTGGGAACTGATCAGTTAGAGGTGATCAAAAGGAAAAAGGTCAAATCAGTTGGAGGCGATCGAGGTAGAGGTAATCAATAGGAAAAAAGTATGATCGGTTGAGAACGGTCGAGGTAACGGTGGTCAAAGGGAAAAATGTCTGATTGGTTGGAGCCGATCGATTGTTGTGATTCCTAAGGAAAAAAATGTATGATCAGTTTGAACCGATCAGTTAGTGAAGAACATAGGAAAAGGGCTCTGATAGGTCAGAGCTTGATCGGTGATACAGTGATGATCGGTAAAAGGTAAGCTAGTGGTCGGTTAAGAATAAGCTTGGTTGGTTGAGTTGATAAGGAAAACTGGTAAAGGGATTGGATCGGTTAGGACGATCAGGCGGTGGAGATCACAGGATAGGGGTTGATTGGCCGATGTTGACGATTGGTTAATTGGTGATCAGAGAAAAGGGAATGATTGGTCGGTGAAGGATGTGATATTGGGGGTAAAGTGATCGGTCGATGATTGGATAACAGTCATAGAAAATATGGTTGGTCAGCAGGAAGTAAACATGGCAAAAGGGGTGGATTGGTCACGAGTGGTGAGCCAATGAAAGGATGCTTGGTCGATCACCAAAGGACTTGGGTAAAGGTAGTTAGTCGGAAAGGAAGACCACAAGAAGTGATGGTCGGTCGGGAATGTGAACCTGGGGAAGGATGGTCAGTCGATAATTGGGAAAAATGATCGGATGATGGAAGACACAGTCTCTGTTTTTAGGTGAGGTGGTTTCATGTGGATTTTGTTGGGTTTATGACTGTTATTGATGGTTGAAACTTCATGTTACAAGAAGAGGGGTTGACGTTGGGTATGGGTATGGGTGTTTAATGGCATGGGTTGCTTCGAGTAGTGTTTTTGTGGTGAGCGTGGAAGTGCTCTATTTTGGCTAGGCGGTGCATGGGATGGGTTCTCGGTGCTGTTTAGTGGCTAGTAAGGGTGGTTTTAGGTTTGGGGGATAGGTGGTTTGGTGAGCATGGGTTTTGTCATGGAGTGTTTGATAACATGGGAGGCTTCGAGTGGTGGAGGATGTTGTTTCTGGGTGTGAAGAGAGATGTGTTGTTGTTGGTGGCTATTTTAGCCATGACTACAGGGGCATGGTGCGTTGAAGGATTCATGGAGGGGTTGTTGTTCTGGGTATGGATGAACTTAGGGTTTTGTATGTAGGCCTAGGTCGAAGATGGAAATGCTGATGTAAGGAGGTTGTGGTAAATGTGTGCAATTGTGGGTAAATGGAAGTGTTCTTCAAGGGAAATGGGTGGTTGAGGTGTTGTTCCAAGGAGTTATGAAATGGTTGTATGGTGGTGAAGGGAGAAAAGAAAAGAAATTCACCAAACAGAACTAAAATAACCACTAGCAATTACAAACACATCACATATATGTAACAACATTTAGAGGTATGAACAGATGATATCAAAGGCCAAAGACATTGACAACCAGGAAGCTTACCTTTTGAAGCATAAACTGGAAAAATCGCACAGAAAGGGAAATGGCTCTTCCTTCTCTCAAACCTCATTCTTCTTCCTCTCAGTTTTCTCTCTGTTATCTTCCAAAGAAAATCTTCCTTTTCTCTCGGTTCTTTCTCCAAAGCCAGTCTAAAAGTCCCAGATTTTTCTTTTCTTTTTCCATTATATCTCCCTCTGTATGCGTGATCATCATGGTAAAAGGGGTAGTTGGGGTCTTTCATGTCAACCCATCCCCTGCTTGCTAACCATTTCCTATTTTCTTATTGACAAAATCCTCTCCCCTTGCTGACCATCCTCCCTACTCTCACCTACCACTCAATGCACCTCAATAAACCCACCAGTTGAGGAGAAGCTTAAGTGTGCTGGTGCTCCTAGTGGATTAGCATATGGGTGAGATTAAGTAGGTATAGGTCATGGACTTTAGTTGAAAGACACTTGGGCTTGGACTGATTTGGGCCAAATGGGTCAGATGGGTTTTCCTGTTTTTAATCCTTTTTAAAAAAAAATTATATTATGTTAACATTTTGTAATAATGTTCTTCTTTTTAATCCTTTTTTTATTTTTATATTGATTTTCTTTATTTTAGCTAAAATAAAAAAGTTTGAGATTTTTAATTGATTTTTTCATTTTTGTTGAAATTTTCTAAAATGACCCGATCAAAATAGGGTGTGTGTGGGTGTTCACACACACACACACACATCCCATTTTAATTTTACTTAAAGTGTAGTAACTCATTAATTTGACCACCTAATTTATGCTCGTGTAGTATTAATTTGCATATATGGCAATTTATAAGCCTGACCTAGATGCATAGAGTGATAAAGTAACCTAGAAACAAAATGTTTTACATTTTCTAGAAAGTTTCCATATGTCTAAAAAATCCTAATAGATTACGACTGGTAATTTAGTGTGATTAAAATACATTTGGATATGATTTACTTGTAGATATTTCCATTACCTTTCGCAAAAAAGATATGTTAATTAATGATTTAGTTTATTTTGCTATATGAGATTTCATTTTTCTACAATTAAAATAATCTTTCTTTTGGTCTATATTGCATTTTTACACATAATAACTCTCCAATAGTTATTAACTTATGTAGATGGGGAAATAACAGTCACCAAAAATAAAGGATGATGTGGCACATATAATTTAATAGAACAACATCACAAGTATCTAAGAACTTTATATAACTTTTATCCTAAAAATTTAGGCTAAAATTTTGGAATCCTACCAAATGTCACTGCATAGGACTCCTTAGTTGAAGTCAGATTTCGGCCAAAGAATCAAATGAAGGTGAAGATCAATCACTTATACTATGATACAACTATTTAGATTACAAACTCAAAACAAGAATAAATGAGAATTCAAGGGATTACTTTTGATCTACTATGGAACTAGAGAAATTCTTGATGGCGACCCTGTCTCTTGTACTTTGTCTAGCCTCCCTTTTGCTTCCCCCCCCCCAACCCTTTTTTTGGCCTCCACTGCCTCCCCCTTTTTAGAATGCTTCATTTTCTTATTTATAAATGATAGTTAGAGTTAGGCAATGGACCATGGGTTAAGTGGAATATAATTTTTGAAATTGGGCCTTGTGAGGTGGGTTAGGTCAATTAGGTGTGAGTTATATTTTGAGTTATTCCAATTATTTGAAAACAAGAATATTTTTACATTTTTACAATTTTTTAATTTTATTTTTTTTATTACTAAATTTTTATTGACCCAATCAAAATTAGGCGATGACAGTAACCCACTTTGTTTGTCCTTTCGAATCGGAAAGACAAATCAAAATAAATAAGCAACCAATTTTGTTCAAATAAGAAGTAACTAATAATTAATCTACTTAAAACCTTTTTTCTTTTTTCGAAGGAAAGATTAAGCATCTCAATACCTGAAACTAAGAATCTAGGCTTCTCAATACCTAGCAATAGACTACCAGAGTTGCTCAATACCTAAAAAAGATAAACTAGACTTCTTAATACCTAGCAAAAGACTACCAGGATTGCTCAATACTTGTAACTAACTAAAAACTCTAGGCTTCTCAATACCTAGCAAAAGACTATCAGGGTTACTCAATACCTAGTAAAAGATTGTCGGGATTGCTCAATACCTAAAACTAAAGAAATAGGCTTCTCAATACCTAAAAAAAGACTACTAGGGCTACTCAATACCTGAAAAAGATAAACTAGGCTACTCAATACCTAGCAAACGATTGTCGGGGTTGCTCAATACTCAAAACTAAAGGATTAAGCTTCTCAATACCTAGTAACGGACTACTGGGGCTGCTCAATATCTGAAAAAGATAAATTAGGATGCATAATACCTACCAAAAGATCGTAGAGGCTTCTCAATACATGAAACTAAAATATCTAGGATTCTCAATACCTGGTAAAGGACTACTAGGGTTGCTCAATACCTGAAAAAGATAAACTAAGTTGCTTAATACCTAGCAAAAGATTGTCAAGGTTGCTTACCTAAAACAAAAATATATATATAGGCTTCTCAATACCTAACAAAAGATCTTCGGAGTTGCTTAATACATGAAACTAAAGGACTAAATTTCTCAATACCTAGAACATACTACCAAAGCTGCTCAATACTTGAAAATATCGATGCCATGCAAAGATAATAAAAAAGCTTTAATGGTGAAGTTCAAAATTTAGTGTTTTTTTGTTTTTGGTTAAAGATCTCACATGATAAAAATTCTTTCAATTGAATGGAAAAATTCTCATTTTAGATTCAAATTAAAATTAGTGAAAATTCAGATGTAATTGCATGCTCAATGAAAATTTTCAAAAATACATTCACCATTATGTCACAACTCATGTTAATTTGTTGGAGGACAATCAAAGTGGCTTTGAAGATGATAGAAAAAGTTAGGAATTTGAAGAGATATTGAAGGACATTGAGTATTTTAAAACAAACCCGAAAGCATGAAATGATTAGTCCAAAAAAAAAGAAAGCTTTAAACTTTTACAAACCACTAAAGATATTTTGTGACATGACTTTTTTTTAAAATTTGATATGATAACAATTTATGATTAATTTTGTTATTCATCACATTTTTGTAGTTTTTTATTTTAAAAAGTTTCTGGCCGTTAAATCAATCACATCATTGTGACCAATTTTGCAACTCCACTAATTTGGTCACAAAATTAGAACAAAAACTACCAATTCTTGTCCTTTTGTTACCATTAAATTTTGGTGTCATCGTTAGAAAATCGATGGTCACAAATTTCTTGTAGTGCTACTTCTTTTTGACTTTCTTTTGCATATTTTTTCTCTTTCCACGTAACCCTTTTCTTCTCATAAATAAATGAAACAAGTACTTCTAAAATTCCCTAGTTCCTTTGTCAAGATTTAAGAATGGCGTGAACACGGTATGTCCCTCACTTTTTTTCTTAAGCAAATATTTAATTTGGTCTTACATGAGATATTAAGGTAGTCTTTTAATTGATTTTTTAGGATATTTCTCGTTCACAAGATCTTTTAGAATACGGTCACGTGTCAGAAGTGAGATTTTTTCTAACTATATTTTTTTTTTCATACACATCATCTTAAAGATCAAACTCAAGACAAGATATTTAAAATAATCAAGTCATTTTCACTTTAACATTAATTTAGTCTTTCAATATTTAAAATAGACATCAAAATGGTCCTATCATAATGTTCCATATTGACATCATTATTAGTAGTCTAATATGACACATTATCATTCTTCTTTGATTATTTTTTTAGTAAACTACCATTTTTGTTCTTGAAAAATTTCATGAACATAACATTAGTTTTTTAATAATTTTTTACATTAAATTGGTTCTTTTTTGGGACCAATTTAATATTAAAAAATAACTTTAAAAGACTAATTTAATGTAAAAAAATTAATATTTAATGACTAATTTAATGTAAAAAATTATTAAAAAACTAAATTAATATTACATATATATTTGAAGGATTAATTTAGTAGTTTACTCATTATTTTTTACATAAGTGGTTAATATCCTACGTACGTAGGCAAATGATGCTGAGCTGGGTAAACATGAATGTGACCTGAATTGAGGAATTAAGAACATTAAAATAAGAAGCGTAAAGCCTCAAGCCCACTGAATTCCTAGAACCCGATCTTGTGTGTAAATGTGAGAAGGTAGAGAAGGCACCGGAGAAGAAGATGCCCAAGGTTGTGTGTAAATGTGAGAAGGTAGAGAAGGCATCGGAGAAGAAGATGCCCAAGGTTGAGAAGAAGATCTCGAAGGAGCTGAGGGCAGTGACAAGAAGATGAATGACAACACGTGAGGACAGTTAGTATCGGTGTCACGGATTGTGATTATTTTGATGTTTGTTTTAATCATTGAAAAATTAAATTGATGTTCATAATTATTGGATGACAACTTGATGTCATATATTTTTAAAAGATTATAATAAATATTTATTTATTTATTTCTTATTTTTCTGTCTCTCTGCTTATTAAAGCCAAACAACTCAGCACTCATTAGGAAAAATAATATAAATTGACTACATGGGATCAGCACCATTATTATCTAAAACCGCACCAACGCACTCAGCTTCAAGGCATGATAATTATTGTGTCTTTCAATAAAGTGGTTCATGAAAGATTTATCATATTATAATGCGATTACATATCTCATGGGATCAGCACCATTATTATCTAAAACCGCACCCTACGTACTCAGCTTCAAGCATGATAATTACTGTCTTTTAATAAAGTGGTTCATGAAAGATTAATCTCCATCACATTATAATAAGATTACATATCTCATATATATATATATATACACGCGCGTTTTATCTATATATATGTGTGGATCCTCCCCACGTTGTTAAACACAATATAAGCTACTTATACTAGTTGATAGAAGATGGCTCTAGCTAAGAATATAGTTTGGATCTTGGCCTTTTTCCTTGCATTGTTCTCTGGTTTTCTTCTTGTCTCTCCAGGTTAGTTTATCCATATTTACACGTTTATTAAATAGTGAGAAGTGTGAGATTCCCCAAAAATATGAAATCTGGAAAACATAGTGAGTTTTATCGTTATAATTTTTAAGAGTTATCATTAAAACAAAAAATTAAAGTAAGCATACATTTTGGTCATCAAAAAATATATGTATATATCATCAATTTGGATGTCTATAAGTACACTAAAATCATCATTTAATGTCAAATTTTAACATTAAATTAGTCTTTTAATGTTATTGTTTGACATCAAATTGATCCTCCCATAGATATGAAAATAATCATTTAATGTTAATTTTTGATATCAAATTGATTCTTTAAGAAGACTAATTTGATGTCAAAAAATGACATTGAAATATTATTTTGATGTATTTATTATTGATAGGCCAAATTGATTATCTTTAGAGGACCGAAATATATATTTACTTAAAAATATAAAATACTGAGGAAATTCCATAAAAAAATGTTAAAAGTTCTGTCATTATTTTATTTTGCAACGGAAATTTTTTTTCAATATTTGCTCTGTCGTAAATTTAATATGACGGAAATTGTAATTCAATATTAATTTTACGATGGAATAAATTATTAATTTATTTTTAAAATAAATTAATTAATAACTTCCTAGCAAATTCCATCACAATTATAATAGAATTTGCGACGGAATAATTCATTATAACATTTTATTATAATAAAACTGTTTGGCGACGGAATTCCGTTACAGACTTACAAATAAGACTGAAAAAGAATCTTTGCAAATTTATGTCACAATTGCATTTTTTTTCCCTTGTAGTGTATAATATCTTTCTTTTTTTTTCATTTATCTTCTATTTTCTTCATAAAAGAGTAATAGTACATTTCTTAGCTATTTTGGCATTTTTATATGAAAATAGCTGGTTTTTTTATTCTTTTTTTTACACCACTTTAAGAATTATATATCAAAATGTGCTTTTTTTTTTCAGCTAAGAAGTCAATTTTCATGAAATTGATTTTTCAAAAATTTTTTTTTAACTTTTAATTTTCATGTTAAAAAGAAATTGACTTCTTAACATAAAAAATAATTTTTTTTCAATCTTAAAACAACTTTTTAAAGTTGAAATTAAAAAATTAAAAAATTAAAAAGAAAAAGAAAAACATGATGAGAAGTGAATTTCATGGAAACTGAATTTTTAACTAAAAAAATACATTTTAGTACATAATTAGTAAAAAAATAATAATAAATAATTAACTATTTTCGTATAAAAAAGCCAACTTTAAGCTAATATTCAATACATTGTCAGTCTAGAGAATTATTTTGGCTAATCAGCATTTATTGTGTAAAAAATAAAATAAAATTTTTTATTTAAAATTAAGGGTGAAATTTAGAGATAGACTTAGTTTTATTACTCGCCGAATGCATGAGTTTGTTATATTATATGTAAATAGGTTTTTTGAATTATAATATTTTTTTTATAAGAATTTTTTTAATCAAATTTATGCAAAAATAAAAGGTTAATCACTTTCTAATTTAATTATCTCACAAGAAAAAAAAACTCATACAAATTAAATTTATCATAAAGCATTTAATATATCTAATGTTTAGCAATATGTAAAAAAGTAAAATAATAACTACAAAAATGTAAAATTTGAAATATTTTATTAAGGTTTAAAATATTTCAAATTAAAAGTTTATTAGAATATTTGTTTATTATAATAGGTAAATAAGTATAATTGGTATTTAATTAATTTTAAAAATATAAACAATTTGAATATGCTATGATATATGATCTTCATTAATTACACTTATTAATAGTTATGTAAGTAATTGACATTTAGATTATTATAACATTTGAGAATTTAAAGTAATTAAATTTATCACTTAAATAAAATAAATATAATATAATTGAAATTTGAATTGGATTTAAAAAAATTTAAATTTTTTTAATATATAGAAAATAAGGTTATATCAAATGACTAAAAATTTGGGTGAAATAAAATTCATGTATGAGTAATACGCGACATTAACCTCACTTATATTGACTATGTTTTATATAATAATATTAGACTTATTAATAGATAAATAAGTAATTGGTATTTAGATTAATATAAAATTTAAAAAGTTAGAATAATTAAATTTATCATTTAAATAAAATAAAATCAAATATAATTAAAATTTGAATTTAATTTGAACTTTTTAAATTAAATTTTAAAAGAACAATAATTTGGAGAGAGGAAAATACATATGTTAGTAACGTGTGACATTTGTTCAATTACATAAACTGTATTTTATTTAATAGTATATAGATTCTCACGTAAAAATTTAACGGAATACGAAATGAATTCTTAAAATATATAATTTTGACAGTATAGCTTTATATTAAGCTCTCACTTAGTACTTCTTAAAAATTATGTTCAAGTTTATTTTCAATTTTATATTATTATTTGTCAAAATATTTTATTAAAATTTAGGAAATTTCAATTATATTAATAAAAATACTGAATATATTTCCTCGATATTTATAAGTCATCTAATGCATGTCATACTTATATAAACCATCTTCCAATCTTCGTTGACTTAAGCAGTGTTTTTAATTATATATGTTTTTTTCTATTTGTGTTAGATATGCTTTTCAAAAGCTTCTATAGGACGCCTTCGTAAATTATTGATAATAAGTGGGTGTCTCCTCTTTCCCAAATTCCAGTTCAAATTTTAAGTACACAAAAAAGTAATAAAAAGATTTTAAAAATTATTACTTGTGCCTAAATAGCATTATTGATTGGGTTGAGTGGGATCTAGATAGCATAATTGTAAAATGACTTCTTAATATATTAAAAAAATTTAAAGTGATTTTATTATTATTTGGTATTTATATGCATACTTATACACATCCATTCATAAATAAATTTGTACGCACTAGCACTTTGAAAATTATGTGCGAATTAACTGCTTTATTTATGTGTTTTACGAAAGAAAAAAAATTTAAAAGGAAACTAATGACAATTTATGTTGGTTATATGGTGTAGTATTTGAGTAAAAAGTAAGAAAAGCTAATGGCAATTAACTATTTTCATTTGTATTTTCGCGTGTTTTAGGAGACGGATTATTTGTTCGTGAAAAACAAATAAGATTCACTCGAAAGAGATATAAATACACACCATAGATACGAAACATGAATTACAGCATAAAAAAAATAAAAAAAATTATAATATGAATAATTGCATAAGATTTTTCTTAAAAAAAGCATATTTTCTCGAAAAATGTAAAGAAGATTTTTTTTTTGTACTAAAAATTTTTCTGAAGCTAAACACGCTCAAATTTTCTAACAAAGGCTGCTTTTTATATTTTGTCATTTAGGTCTTCCACCAAAGCATGGTGATAACCCCTGTTGTGACAACTACACTCCGAACCCGCGGCCTGGAGCACCCCATAAGCTCAACTAAGTACGATAACATACTTTGCCATATACTGCATGGGATGTACATTGCTCAAGAATATACATATATATATATGTGTGTATTATTTATTATATGGAATGTGAGAGGAATTAATATTGACCATTAAATCTTTTATGAATGGTTAAAATTAAAAGTTACTTAAAGGTCACATGACTACTTAAAAAAGTCATATAACTTTATATTCTAATTTTAATCATACGTACATGATTTAATGGCTAGGATTTATTCCTCTCGCTGCTCCTTATATATATGTATTATAGTTGAATGTGAAATAGCTTGTTTGCTTATAGTTAAATCTGGAAAATAAATCAAAATTAAGAGAAGAAATGGTCATGGAGAAATTGAACCAATGTAAGAGTTAGCTAAGTCATGTTTACATGAGTTTTAAAATAAATTTGATTGTACATCTATGTTTGATGGCGAAGGTGATGATGAGAATGTTTTGCTTTGATGGTTTATCGGATTTTAAGCTTGACAAATTCTTGTTTGATTTAATTGGTACTAGGTAGTCTAGGTTAGATAAAGAACGGTCATATAATTGCTTGAAATAAAAACATTTGATGTGAACTGCGCAACTGAGAAAAAGTATAATTGTTATAATTATCACAACAGTAATTGTTATCGCTTGTGGTAATATTTGTCTTTTGATATATCAAGGATTGGTTGTTGTAAATGAAACTTATTGCTTTTACCCAAAGTCCAACACATTGAACCACCTAATTTAAGCTCACTCGGCATTAATTGCAAATATGGCAATTTAAAATCATGGCATTTAAAACTGTTAGATGCTTAATGAGATAAGGAAGAAATAAAGTGAGGTGTGTAGATAACACCCGTAGTCACCTAGAAACAAAATATCTTTTATGTAGCGGAAAATTTTCATATGCCGTAGAAATGATACTAGACTAATTAACAATAATAATTTAGTGGGATAAACGAGAACTCATCATTATATAGAATTTAATTTTGATTCATTGTCAGTGTAAATAAATTTTATTATATTGTAATTTAATTATTTGATAACAAATCATTAAAAGAGTTTGACTTTTATAATAAAATCTAACTCATATAATAATGTGTAATACATGATTAAATTATAGTGTAATTTTTTTTATATTGACAGTAAATGAAAATTAAACTCTTATATGTGTGTGTGAGAGAAAGAGAGAGAGAAATGCTAACAGGCTTTTTAGTTGACACAAAAGTCACTTTTGTTTTTATTAATTAACTTAAATGACAATGCTTATTTTAATAATTAATAATCTTATAAATTTCAGTTATTAAAAAAACTCAATAAATTAAAAGTAAATTGTGGTCTCTCCCATTCTCCAGATGGTTGGTTTCCTTTTCCAAAACTCTCCTATTCACAACTTTCCTTCACCGGTCCATATATTCCTATTTTTCAGACATATATATTGATTGACGAAAAAACGATACAGTGTTGGAGCATTACAAGCAGTTTACAAACAATACTCTCCATAAGTGGAAAGGATCAGTAAACCTAATATTTTAAAGTTTTTGGTTGAGACATGATATCAAGCTTATTGGTGTGGTTCCTCCTCTATAAGTATATTGCAGATATGTTTTCAGTGTTGCGGTCTCCCTTTGAACCCCAATAGAAACTTCATTTAGAAAAGAAACAAAATTGACTAAAAAGTATTTCAAGCGTAATTACTCGAATTGAATTAATCATGAGGAATCAACGTATCTAGTGTTGGTAAACTTCAGAAATGAAGCAGATAAATAGTATGACCTCATCTATCACGTAGCAGATATTTATATACATGCATGCAACGTGACTCAAGTGAGGTTACACCTAGCTATCAGCAATGCCCTGCTGCAATCCTTAGCCAAGGATTTCAGGGTAATGTAAATCCTATTTGAGATTATTAATTTTTTTAATATATAAAATTTATGAGGTTGGTAATTATTAAAAAGGAGTAAGAAAAAAAACCAAATATAAGAAAAGATAAAATAGATTGTCCAACTAAAAAGAGTAGGATGCCAACCTACATATGAAGAAGTTAGCATTATAAACCAAACAAACCGAAATAAGTCAACAGGCATATGTGATAAACCAACACAAAAGTCAGAAAACTAACTACAGTAACAAAATTACTTCCTTCTACTATTTTTTTATCATGAAACCCACAAAATCCTATTTTCATTTTTATTTACTTTCTTTCCTTCTATATTTTCCTTGTCATGTGACCCTCTTCTTTTTTTTATTTTTTTCACACTCTTTCCCCTAATGTAAAATTTTAAACAAATTACCACTTTGATGTAGTTTGGAAACAATTTCCCTACCTAATGCAAATTTGGACATTGTGGCATTTCTTTTTTTCTTTTTTTTTTTATTTTTGTGTCACGTAAAATTTGTGCAAGTCCACATGATTTGCACAAATATGTACCATATCAACACGTGACTTTCACATGACATTTGTGCGAATCTAAGTGGCACAATATCGTGCAAAGTGGATCAAGTGCAAATTACTATATATATACCTAACCCATGGCTCTTAGCTCACTCCCCTCCCAAAACCTTTATTTCCACACCGCAGCCCCTAACCCTTTGCAAATCTTTACCATCTTCTGATACATAAGCAACCATTATGTGTAATAGCATATGCGACCATTGTTGAATAGTTCAAATTTCCTGCTTGCACTCAAGTTGACACCAAAATTTTGGATCTCAATTTATCTAACAGATAATGTTTATGCAAGTTGTTTATTGACGTTTAATTTATCAATTATTATCAATTACTTGTATGTTTATTTGTTTGCAACCATTTTTTATTTTTTTCGAAAATACTCTTCACTAACTTCAATTCTCTTGTTTCTCCTTGGTTCTTGTAGTAACTTTTCCGCCATCCATAACAACATCAACTCCTCCTTGTCAAATTCATAACCTTTAGGGAATGTTGAACAATAAGCAAAGCATCGTTTAAATGTGAAGGGAGATAATAACTTAATCTCAAAGCTGAAAATTTTATTGTATTTGTATTTGACAGATCCCATGTCATTATTTAATATGTTGTCCCATTCTTTGGCATTGGTTTTTAAGCGTAAAAGGCCTCCTAGTGCTTTTTGCTGCAGAAGGCAATCTCTTACATTTTTTGGCAATTTTTTTACCTATTTCATCCAAAATTGGATTTGAACGTGAGTTTCTATAATCAAATGCATGTTTTACAAACAACATCCAACAATCTTCATTTGACAAATATCTGATATGATGGAATAGTTTGCGTAATTGAGGCTTTACATGCTTACTCCGTGTAGTAACAATGATCATTCTCCCATGAACCCCATATTGAAAATTATTTCTCAATATGTCCCAATCAACATAGTTATCATTCCATACATCTCTAAAACAAATAAATATTTCTTTCCCATCAGCCTTTTCTTTAGTTCAACTTAAAGTGAATTAAGATATCTAATACCATAATTGTTTCTGTAATCTTAAAAATGTCAAGTTCATCAGAAACACTAACCCAAGCTCTGAGATCAAATTTCTCCTTCACTCTATCATCGTTGTATACAAGTTGAGCTAAGGTGGTCTTTCCAACTCCAGTCATACCTACTATGGGAATGACTCTTATCTTGTTATCACCACTTTTAGCATCAAATAATAGCTTAATTATGACTTCTTTATCATCATATCTCCCTTATACATCAGACCCATCAATTAAAGATTTGTAGGAGCTTTTTGTGACAGTTTGACTCTACATCCCTTGTTAGGCCAAGGACATCTTTATGCTTTGCAATAAAATCTAATTTATCAATTATCTCCTCCATGTTTTCTTCTAGCTCTTTGTCATCTGAGTTCCAAGTAGAGTCAAAGTTTCTTACCTCACCTGCACCATATTTAGCTCTAGCATAAATCTCATCCAATTGATCACCAGCTTCATATACGACATCTTTAGTAAGTAAGGAGTGATTAAAAGTGTGTTTTGATGCTTATTTTGTAAAAGTTGTCTAAGTATGGCTTAAATAGTCAGACCATAAAATATTGTATATATTGGTATGAATGAAACAACTATATTATCTCTTTTTCTCATTTTTACAAAATGTCGCGTATTCCTCTACTTCTACTCTTGATGTTATTGTTTTCTTTACATGGTATCTAGATTTTAATATAGATTTAGAGGGGTTGTGAGTGTGAGTTTGAGAGAAAACCAACAAGGCTTCTTTCTCATAAAACCTAGAAAAGTTGACTATGGTTTCAAGCAATTTCTCAATTCGACCTTCTCCACAATTTATGGGAGAAATCTACCTAATTTGGGCATCAAGATGAGAAACTATTTGAGGGCTTTTGATTTATGGGATGTGATGGAAACAAATAGGGAATTACCAATTTTGGCAACAAATCCAATGATTGCTTAGATAAAGCATCATAATGAAAAGTGTGCAAAGAGGTTCAAGGCTCTGTTCTGTATACAATATGTTGTATATGATCGTATTGGGATCAGAATCATAAACTGTGAATTTGTAAAGCAAGCTTGGGACTTGGTCAAAGAGGAGTTTCATGGTAGTGACAAAACTAGGCAGATGCAAGTCTTGAATCTAAGGAGAGAGTTTGAATCTCTAAAGATGAAGGACACATAATCTGTCAAGGATTTTTTAGACAGACTTCTGTGTATGGAGAACTAAATCATAATGCTTAGAGAGGAGTTGATTGACCAAAGAGTGGTGGAGAAAGTATGAGTGAGTCTGCCTGAGGTTTGAAGCAAAAATATTCTCTCTTGAACACTCCAAAGATTTATCTAATATTTCACTTTCTGAACTTACAAATACCTTGCAAGCTACTAAACAAAGAATATCTATTAGATTTTAAGGTACATCAGAATTTGCATTCCTTGCTAAGCAAAAAGATAAACATCCAGCTGCTAGTTATGGAGGAAAGAAACAATGTGGAGAAAAGAAAGAAAATGAGAAGAAAGATGGTGAATGCAACAAAGGTGTAACAAGAAGAGGAAGGTATCCACCTTATCCTCAATGTAAAGATGATTCATTCAAAGAACTTTTGATGGTTCACGCCAAATGTAAGATGTAGAGATTGCAACTAGTTTGGTCATGTTGAAAAGGTTTACAGAAACAAGGGAACCTAGCAAAGACAACAAGCATAAATTGTTGAGAATCAAGAGGAAGGTGAATAATAGCTATTTGTTGCCACTTGTTATGCTGCAAATAGTGGTAAAAACACTTAGCTTATTGATATTAGTTGTACAAGTCACATGTCTTATGATGCTAGGATTTTCAAAGAGCTAGATGAGACTTACAACTCTAGAGTAAAGATTGGTAATGGGGAATGTGTTGATGTTAAAGGAAAAGTTATTGTTGTCATTGAAATGCCCACATGTACAAAACACATTTATGATGTTCTCTTTGTACCTGAAATTAGTCAAAACTTGTTAAGTGTTGGGCAAATGCTTGAACGACAATATATCTTGCATTTTCAAGACATGTCAAGCATTGCATCCGATCCCTATGGCTGTGAACTACTGATTGTCAAAATGAAAGATAAAAGTTTTCCAGTTGATTGGAAATGCACATTTATGCAAGCTTATCCTAGTGTTGTTGATGATTCTGTGCTATGGCATAAAAGATTTGGTGACTCTAGCTACTCAACATTGAGAAATATGCATGAAAATGAGTCAGTTAATGACATGTCCTCTACAAAAGACAATGATGTGGTCTGCAATGTGTGTCAATTTGGAAAGCAATGTATACTGCCTTTTCTTGATAGCTCTTGGAGAGCTACTGATAAACTCCAACTCATACACTCTGATGTGTGTACGTGGACCAATTAGCACTTTATCTTTAAATGGCAGCAAGTATTTCTTATTGTTCATTGATGATTACACTAGAATGACTTGGGTTTACTTCATGAAGGGAGAAAAAAGCAGAAATGTTCTGCATTTGCAAGAGGTTTAAGCAACTAGTAGAGAAGCAAGTTGACAAGCAGATCAAGATTCTTAGAATTGATAATGGAAGGGCATATGCCTCAGGGAGTTCCTTTTGTGAAAAGGAAGGGATCCAGCACCAAGTTATTAATCCTTACACACCACAACAAAATGAAGTAAGTGAAAGGAAGAACAGAACCATGATGGAAATGGCTAGATGCCTGATATTTGAGAAAGATTTACCATTAAAGTTTTAGGCCAAAGCTGTAAATACCTCGGTTTATCTACTATATCTTCTCCCAACTAAAGCTTTGAAAGGAAAAATATCATTTGAAACTTGCTATGGTGTGAAGGCTTCAGTACAACATATTAGAGTATTTGGTTGCTATTGACATCCCAAATTATTTGAACCAAGCTTACGGGCTAGAAGCAACGGCCCAATCTGATTCGCAACTATAAAATAGTGGACTGCATGCAGGAAAGAAGGGATAAAGATCACATTTGTCCCAGGCTATGGCTTAGCCAAAATTCCAGCACTTTTACTGCTTTCTAGTTCCTTTCATTGCCATTTATTGTTATTCATTTCCATTTCCAGTCCAATTTCGTTCTATTCCAGTTTATTCCTTCTAATTCTTGCTTCTTTGAAGCTCTTTAATGCAATTTATAGCTTTTTTATTATGAATGCACTCATTTACCATTTGTACAGCATTTTAAGAAGGCTTTTTTTAGTCCTTTAAGAACCTGCACCAAAGGGCATAACTTTACCTCTTCGAAAGTTTTTAGGTGAAGCTTATCACATTGGAACACCACGGAAGTGCATAAGCTAGCCTCATCGATAAAGTTAGTTTTAGCTTTTTTGTGCCAACAGCTACACATTATACTCTTGTACCTGCAGAAGAAAGGAATAATCTGGATCAAAAATCTAAAGCATGAATCTTCCTTGGTTATAGTAGCTGCTCAAAAGGCTATAGAGTATGTAGTCTAAAGTCAGAAAATGTCATAGTCAATAGGGATATTCCAAATGAAACTAGAACAAAAAAGAAGTTGTCAACATTGAAAAAAGGGCAAGATACTGCAAACACTTTTGATATGAATGTCCAAGTATAAAAAAAAAGATTATGATATAATTCATCATGTTGCAGTAAAGGGGGTTAGAACAATTGAAGATATCTTTGAAAGATGCATTATTGCCTTTCTTGAGCCTTCAAGTTATAGTGAAGCTGCAAATAAAGAAGAATGAAGGGTTGTAATGGAGGAGGAGATAAATAAAATCAGTAAGAATGGAACTTGGAGCCTAGTTCTTAGACTAGAAAACTAAAAGGCAATTGATGTTAAATGGGTTTATAGAACCAAACTTAATCAAAATGGTTCTATAAATAAACATAAGGCCATATTAATTGTCAATGGGTATTTTCAATAGTATGATGTTGATTTTTCTAGTATTATTAGGCTACTAGTTGCATTGGCAGCAACAATGGGATGTAAAATGGTCATTTAGATGTCAAATCTACATTTCTTAACGGGCTACCTGATGAAGAGATTTATTTTGAACAGCCTAAGGGCTTTCAATTTCCAAGTTTTGAAGAAAAGGTATACAAGCTTCACAAAGCACTTTATGGCCTAAAACAAGCTTCTAAAGCTTGGTATAGCATAATTGACTCTTACTACAGCAAGGCTTCAATAGAATTGAAAATGAAGCCACATTGTATCTCAAGAAGGCAGGAAATGAATTGCACCTTTTTTTTATCTTTATATGCAGATAGTGATTACTAGGGGTATTTTTTTCATTTGGAAGTGGTGCATTTGAAGGAAGCAAAAATACATGAGAAGAGGGGATGAATCATGTTTCCAAACTTGTTGGATTTTCTGCATATATTATAAACTTTCTCAAGTACTAAGACTTTGAGATACACAGGGTTAGGAAATAAGAAAGCAAAGTATTAGAGTGCACAATAAGGACCTTGTTTAACTAAAGCAGTTTGAAAATACCTTGAGCAGAGTGAAATGAAGGTTCACAAGGCAGTATAAGTTCTTAATAAAAATCTTGAAAAACTTCAATTTAAGAAACTTTGCTGCTTTAGATAAAAGAAAGATTACCTTGTTAAGACTTCAAGTTTGAAAATTCTTTAATTGAAAGATAGTTATAAGAAAATGTCTCAATAGTAAGTAAAGTTTAGGAAAGAGAAGAGATAAACGCATATGTTTATACTTGTTCGACTAAACCACATGCCTACATCCAGTACTTAGCTTCCACTGAGATTTTTTTTCATATCTTTTAAGGGTTCTTTATTTCACACTAGCACTTTCAAGATTGCAAGTACTCTTTCTTCAATAATAGCCTCCTCGGGATAAAAAACCAATAAACAGTTAACACAACAAACTAACTTTCTTACAACATGATCACTAATGGATCAATGTACAAAAAATTGAATTGGTTTGTGTTTGGATTACTCAGAATAACACTCAGAGAGTGGATTTCACTATGTCAAACACTAAATGAACTCTTTACAAGAGATTAACTATGAAAAACATAGCATAAGCACAGAAAATGTGAGATGAGAAGAATCAGAGCACTGTTGTATTGATTTTCATTGAAGTTGTGTCTTTCATTCATCTTTCAAAGCTATAAACCTTTTATGATGGTGGAAAATAGTTGTTGATGTCCAAAAAGAGCTTTTGACACGCGCAGAGACAAGTAGTTGTTGGCCTTGTCCTTTTCTAGTATATCAGCTAAAGTTCAACTTTGACTTTTTTGAGAGGATAAGAATAGTGGTTTTGATGAACTTGCTTATCTCAAAGCAATTGAAAACAAGTCTTCTCATCTTCCTTTCTCAACTCCAATGCTTTTCATCTTTTTCCTTTGAAGTTACAAAGGAGTGGGTCTTCATTTATCTTAGTATTTGGACTCTTTTTTTCTTTTAAGATCTTCAAAAAGTCGTTTATGATGAGTTCCTTTAATGCGAGGCTTCTAAGATAATCCTTCTTATCAACTTTCTTGACATTCTAATGAGCCTTCTCATCTAAGTTGATCATTCAAACCTTTCTTATAAACTTGGATTCTCACTAAGGGTCACTGAAATACAAAACTTGAGTGTAATTAGTAAAGCCAAACATTTATATAGTTTTTTAATCATCAAAACATAATATCTTAAGGGCTTTGGAACTTACAACATTCTTCTAGAATTCAAAAAAGTAAGATGTGATTGCTCAATCTTCTGCTAAAGCTGATTATATTTCTACCGCAACAACAATAAATCAAGCAATTTCGTAAAGGAAAGTTCTATTGGACTTGGGGCAGCAAAAAAATAAAGCTATTGTCATTTGGGTGGATAACAAATCTGCTGTAGCCATAACCAAAAATCCTACTCAACATGGAAAAACCAATCACATCAAAGTAAAGTATCATGCAATAAGAGAGGCAGAAAAGCATGGTGAAGTGAATATGTAGCATTGCAACTCTGATATGCAACTAGCGAACATTCTAACTAAGGCTTTGCAGCCAAATTAAAGTTTCTCAAAGAAAAGCTTAGAGTATCAGGGAAAAATCTTAAGAATAGTTAGATTCAGAATTTTATAGAATACTTTAAGTCATGTCAAATATCTTTTGTGTATTTTTTTGATGAGTAAACACTTATTTTGGTCTTCAAAAGATACAAATGTCACCAATTAGGTCCTCCAATGATAAATACATCAAAACAATCATTCAATGTCAATTTTTGACATCAAATTGCTCTTTCAATGACATATTTTACATCAAATTGGTCCTCCAAAAGGACCAATTTGATGTCAATAATTATTAGAGGACTAAACTAATGTTACTTGTATCTTTGAAGGACTAAAATATGTATTTACTCTTTTTATTATTATTAAAACTTACTTCAGTTAGTAAGGAGCGATTAGAAGTGTGTTCTGATGCTTATTTTGTAAAAGCTATCTAAGTAAGGTCCTAAGTATGGCTTGAATAGTTAGACCATCAAATATTGTATATATTGGTATGAATGAAGCAACTATATTATATATTTTTCTTATTTTTACAGAACCTCGCATATTCCTCTGCTCCTACTCTTGTTGTTATTGTTTTCTTTACATCATTCAGTTTCTTTCCCTTCAAGAAGCTGACTACTTGGCCAGGTGAAGCTATTCTATTAAGTAATGCAATGCATTAAGGACACCCAGAAAAGCTCCACCAACGAGTTCCAAAACCATGGTGTCTCATAAAACACAAAATTCCAATAAGATTGGTAGAAACTTTTGCTAGCAGATAAACAATATTTACACACATTATTAATCCTTAATATTTAGCATCTTACTTCTTTTTTGTGCTTAATTGATTGGATTTGATTTAGTCACATTTTATAAGTTTGGGTTCCATTTGGGCTAAATTGTATTTTTCAGCATTAATTGAATTTTATAGTGTCTCTATATTTCGGGCATATTTTGAGTTCTAGACATATAATAATTATTAATCTTACCTTGTAGGAAATATAAGAGGTAGCTCTACAACTTTATTGAAGAGCTTAAGAGCTTAATTAGAGCAAGTCAGAGCAAGGGTGTTGTCACTGGAATCCATCCCGCGTACAGTACATTAGCCATAACTTAGGCTATTGATGTCAAATAGAGCTGAAAATGATGCCAAATGAAATCTAAAACACAGGGATTCAACTCTCATGAAGGCCAATTTTCCTAAATACATCGTTTTGATAGTATGATTCGCAGTTGAAGTTGGAAGACATTTCAGTTACCTCCTTAGATTGAGTTAGGCATAACTTTCTCATGTTAAGGTCAAATTAGGCAAATAAGATGGAAAATTAAAGCTAAAAGGATGTATATTAGTCTTAATCTAGTGGTATACTTATAAATTGCATTTTAGGATTTGTTATTTGGAGGGAAAGACAAAACACGAAAACATACTTTTCATTTTCCCTCACTTGGTAGACTTTTGAGTTTTTCTCTCTAGCTTTTCTCTCTCCCTCTTCACTTTTCCTCCACAAGCTTCCGTGGACTGCAACCATAGAAGTCTAATTCTGAGATCCATCTAAGATCCTTGAAGATTTTTGGTCTATTCTTGAGACTTTGTGTTGAAATTTGAAATTAATGTTCAATTGCATTTTCTATTCTTCTCTAATTCTAATCTTGAATGAACTTTTAAAGATCTCTATTTGTTTGTTCTTATTTTGAATTGTGATGTTACTATGATTGATTAATCTTAGTTTCATCACTTGAATTGAAGAGATTATGTGTGCAGATTTGCCACTTAGGCTAATAGGATTCTTGAGTTTAAACTAGCATAGGTTTTCATAAATTGTGCGATTACAAGTTTATGTATCTTTTTTTAGGTGAATCCTAGATGATCATCTAGTAATGAATGTTGGATCTAATGCATAAATCTCGGTTAGATCTAGGTTAGCCAATGATTTGAACTCAATTGCATGTTTAATGGTCAATGATAGATCAATTGGAATTTTGATGGATTCTTGGATTGGTTAATTCAATTTCCTTGTTTACATTTTGAATCAATCCCCTTAAATATTGCCTTGTTTTGATCAAATCTCATCCAGATCCTAGGGAGACGACTTGGTTCAATCACTACTACTACAATTCTTGAAATGAACCAATTCTTATTATTTGATTGAGATTGACACTCATATCACTAGCCCCTATATTGATGAGTTGTTAACAAAATAGAACCTCACTCGTTGACCCTGTTTAGGTATGCACATCATATAATAAGACAATACTAAAGGGATCAACATGAGGAGAAAAAAGGAGGGAATAATCTTATCCTCACTCTAGCACATGGAATTCTAACTTGGCCAAGTATGAATGACAATAGGTTGTCAAGACTCGTCAAAATAATAAAAATTATCGATTCAAACTAATTTGTAGTATAGAGCATGAACCGAATCGTCTCTCAAGGATCTAAAAAATAAAGATTTAATCAGATCAAGATAAATAAAAAAAGGGGTTTTGATGATTTGTAAATTAAATACACTAGTTGAATTAAAGAAACGCAATTAACAAATTAACTAATCCAAGGAAATTTACCGATCTTGAGTTTAATCCATCATTGATCAAAAGGAATTAACTTAATTGCTAACCATATTCTTGGTCTTAAATCACATCAAGAAGCCTTAACATGATCCAAGAATCCTCTACTACATAAGCATCTAGGATTTAGTTAACCAAGATAAGATAAAGTAAGCACCATCCAAACATAAATTAATTTAAGATCTGAAATTTAACCAAGCTAAACAATCCATTAAAAAGTTTTGATATATTGTTTAGTCTTTGTGATCCTCTTTGAATACATGATAATAAAGCTATTATCACATCAACATCTAAATCAAATTAAGCAATTCAATCTAGATGAAAACCAAAAGAGGAATAAGAGTAACTTGAATAACAATTAAGCAATATGAATAATCGAAACAAGATCTCCAAATTAAACATCAAGATGGTTAATCCCTTAGATTGATTATAAGAGCTTAGCCTTCCATGGATGGGAAGGAAGACCTCATAAAATAAAGAACAAAACTGAAATTCTAAAGAGAAATGAGAAGAAGAGAAAGAAAACTCTCACAAATACTCAAGCTTACTTCAAATTTCATTCATATTTCATTGATGCAATTACAAGAAAGATTGGCCCTATTTATACTAATCCTAGAGCAAATTTGTAACTGAAGATAATATGAATGCAAGTTGTAAAACAAATGAAAATTGTCAAATATGATAGCTTGATGCATAGTTGGTGGGTTGGTGCATGATTGGTGGGTTCTAGTCAGCAACTCTTCTCTAACTTTCAGCTTGACTTTCATGCCCTAAAAGATGTATTTTGGCTTGGAGGTCTCATGATAGTTTTAGACAATTTCCTTAGCTTTCCAATGGCACCAATTTAAGCTCAAAAAGACTTTTACAACTCCAAATATTCAAAAAATACTGCACCTACCTCAAGTCACATTGGCAAAACGTATTTTCAAATTCAAACCAACTTGCAGCTTCATAATCATGCTGAAAACGGCATTTATTGACTAAATGATCTTCAGTAAAGTTGGAGCTTTGTGTGTTATCTTTCCAATGGCACCAGTTTCAGCTCAAAAAGATGCCTATAACCCAAGATATGGTCCAATATGTGCACACTGCTCAAATTCCAGCTACAGCAAGCCCACTCTAACTTTCAAGCCTATTTTTGGACTATTAGAAGTCCAATCCAGCTTTGTGTTCTTCATGAAAATTGTAAATATTTGTCTTAGCTTTCTACAGAAACCAAGATCACCTCAAATGGATCACTGAAGCTCAAGTTATGGCATAATCAATGAGGAAATGTCAAAATGCATTAAAATCCAAGAGTTAATCACAATTTACATTAAAGCCCAATGAGACCCATCAACATAAACATCAGATAATAGACTAATATTAGGTCCAATATACATCCAATAAAGCTAAGTACAAAGCTAATATATGTGCCTCAAAATGATTGATCAATGAACTTTCTAGGAAAAAGCAATTAGTCTATAGTTCAAAAAATGAACTACGAAAGTTCAGATTCAGAATAGTTACTTGTTTATGTCAATTTTGAATGTAATTAATAATGAAAGCACATGTTATTAACTTTGTCATCTCCTTCACTATATCATCTGTTATCAATCATGCAAATGGTTAAATTTCATAACCTTGTCTAGTGGCCACTTGTCTAATGAGGATTGTTGGAATTTAGTTATAAAGGTTCAAGTACAAATCCAACTCTTGAAAATATTCATGGAGAAATTGTGAAAAAGGTGCCAAGGATTGCCTCTCCAAGCTAATGCATGAGTGTTACTTCATTATTGTAACTTCAACAAGCTAGCCCACCTAGTTATTCAAAAGTTGCAAGTGTAGGTAAAAGCCTAAGAGTATTTTGAATAATTTTCCCTCAACCCAAATAGCTAATCACTTGTTTGCACATAATGAAGCTCTCTTACAAGAGTAGTTATGATTATAATAAATAGCTTAAGCAACTAGAAATCAATGAAACTGGGTTTTTGTACAATCCTAAGAATAAATTCCTTTTTTCCTTGCAATTCTTGGATCTAGTACCCAATGATAAGTCCAAAGGTATAGAATGGCATAGATATAATATAACCATTGGAGACATGTTGGACAATCTTCCTTGGAAAATGTGATTGTTGGTGCATATTTTTTAATTTGAACTTATCCTAATGTGGCACACTAAGTTGACACAAATTGAGAATGAGTTTATTGGAACTTTGTGTCACATATTGGCTCATCAGTTAACTGATTCCTTCAATAAGTTGACTCAGAGCATCATATATATATATATATATATATATATATATATATATATATATTTCTCATTCTTCAACTTGAATTCTTGACATGATTTGATCTTCAAATATCAACGTTTTAACCTTCTTGCAACTTGTGAAACCCTTCAAGTGATTTCTTCACCGTTAATCAAAGCAAAAACATCTTTAGTTCATTTCTTCATCTTTGATTAGAGTGAAAATATTCTGGTTTTAGTCTTCTTCTATTGATCAAGGCATGAAACGCATAGTCTGAACTAAGTTTTCTGTATCAGCATCATACGTTGATTCAATTGACTTTTTTGTATCTTCAATCAGCTTAAGGTTAATTTAAGTTGGTGCATTGGATGAATAAGTTAGCTCAAAATACTATTTACACGTGGTCTAAATTTCTCTTGAATTTTTTAACTTCAATACTTGAAATATTTGTTAAAACACACTCTTTGAAATATTAGCAAACAAAGTATAAGAATAGTGCCTTGAGAGATTTAAAATTTACTGTATACTCTTAAAACCATAAGCATTTCCCTTGTTATAATTAAAATTAATGACAAAGAGTGGTGAAACCTTGGGCTAACATCATTCAATTTCTTGCCTTTCAAGAAGATTAATTACTACCTCAAGGGAGGCTATTCAAGTTATCTAAGTGGTAGATAGAAATTCAATTTTGTTGTATGTACACACACAACCAATATAGATATAATGAACTCATAGTACAAATGCAGTCTTCCAGTAATATGAGGATCGAGGCTTGAGTTGGACTTAATCTCCTTAAGATGAAATCGCCTTGCTATGGTGCCACACGAATTCAGATGGCGAACATCTCCCAAGATGCAACGATCTAGGCACTATATGACTGGAAGCATTTCAAATCTCCAGTGCAAGCGAACTGAATATAAGACTCTTTCTCAAAAGTCTGACTCAATGCAAGATGAAAAAATGAGGGAAGAATTTTTTCGGAAGAGATTTGGATGTGGAGCTCTCATGGGTATTTATAAGCAAATTCATGCCCATCCAGAAGGGGTGCATTAGTTTGAAAGGGTATTTTTCCTTAGTTGGGTTATGTCTTTTGGAGAAGACATTGTTTCGAAAGTAAAAGAATGGAATGGAAATCGTTTCTGTTTTCTCACCCGAACTTGCACCTAGGCCCAATTCTAAAATCCTCATTCATTTCCAACAACCCCCCACATGAATGAGATTTTACATGAATGCATGAAAAAAACCATTTTGGCATTTTGAAAGAGATGTGGAAAGTAATTGTATCAAGATAGGTAGCTTTCGACTTTGAACCTTCTTTTGTGAAAACTATGGTGTTTACCAGTTGATGTAGTGAACATGATATCTTGAGTTGTCAACCATTGATATAAACATTACCATAGAGTTCACACAGTTGCTTTCCAAGTCATATTTGAAGTTCTCTAAGTTGTGTTCATTTCAGCCTTGAATAAATCCTGGTTTTCATGACTACTTTAAGGTGTCATCCTAAACTCTCATAGAAACGGCCTTACTTCATAGTCACATAGTGATTCTTATTTACAAGTATTAGCGTTATACCCCTCTTAAATTCTCTATAATTGAAGTTATAAGAATCTTGAAAAGCATAGCTTACCTTTACTTCATTGTTTCACCATAGGAATAGGTAGAAGAATTGTATCTTCTTAGTGATTTGTTTGAGTCTTCATAATTTAGTTGTCTTTTGAACCTAATTCTTGGGATTGCCAATCATCTAGGTTGGCTTTCCAATATGTCAATATATATTTCTTTCTAGGTGATCAATCAATTTGAGACACTTATGTTAGCTTTGTATTAGGCTTTATTAGATGTTTATTGTGCCCAATATTAGTATTTTAGATGAGTTTAATGTTGTTGGGCTTCATTGGGTTTTAATGTAAATATTGGATAATTTTTGGATTTTGATGCATTTTGACCTTTCTTCCTTGGTTAGGCCATAACTTGGGACTCGGTGATCCAATTGAGGTGATCTTGGTGTTTTTGGAAAGCTAAGACAATTCTCTACAAGTTTCATGAAGAACTCAAGAGTTGGATCGGACTTCTAAGGGTCCAAAACATCCCTGCAATGCAGAGTGGGTTTGCTGTCAGGAAAATCTGGGCAGTGTGCACATATTGGACTACATAGTGAGTTATAGGCCTCCTCTTGGGCTGAAACTTGGCCATTGGAAAGATAAGACCCATATCTCCAACTTCACTGAAGACCATTTAGTTAATAGATGTCGTTTTAGGCATGATAATGAAGCTACAAGTTGGTTTGAATTTGGAAACACGTTCTGCCAACCTAACATGAGGTAGGTTCAGTGTTTTTGGCATATCTGGAGTTCTAAACGTCCAAATGGCATGATTCAAATTGCAAAATTTCAAGAAGACAACTGGATACAACTTTCATGAAGACCTC
Organism: Styphnolobium japonicum; assembly: GCA_023212625.1. Classification (NCBI taxonomy): domain Eukaryota; kingdom Viridiplantae; phylum Streptophyta; class Magnoliopsida; order Fabales; family Fabaceae; genus Styphnolobium; species Styphnolobium japonicum. The sequence continues at coordinate 21,574,153 of JALBWW010000009.1, forward strand.
AATGCCAAAATGCACTGTCTAGGTGATGAAAATGAAGCCAGAAGTCGGATAAGAGTTGTTGACTAAAAGCCACCAACCATACACCAACCCACCTACCATGCACCAACCCACCAACCATGCATCAAGCTTCCATTTTTGACAATTTTAATATTTTTATAGCTTGTATTTAGATTATGTACATGTACAAATTGGCTTCTATGATTAGTATAAATAGAGCCAACCTCTTTGTATTAGGAGATTCAAGTTTTAAGTAAGTTTAAAGAAAGTTTGAGTATTTGTGAGAGTTTTCTTTCTCTTCTTCTTCTTTCTCTTTAGAATTTCATTTTTGTTCTTTATTTTATGAGTTCTTCCTTCCCATCCATGGAAGGCTAGGCTCTTATAATCAATCCAAGGGATTAGCCATCTTGATGTTTAATTTGGAGATCTTGTTTCTCTTGTTTATATTGCTTAATTGTTATTCAAGTTTCTCTTCTTCCTCTTTTAATTTTGATCTAGATTGAATTGTTTAATTTGATTTAGATGTTTATGTGATACTAGCTTTATTATCATGTATTCAAGAGGATTACAAAGACTAAACAATATATTAAAGCTTTTTGATGGATTGTTTAGCTTGGTTAAATCCCCGATCTTAAGTTAATCTATGTTTGGATGGTGCTTACTTTATCTAATCTTGGTTAATTAAATCCTAGATGCTTATCTAGTAGAGGATTCTTGGATCATGTTGAGGCGTCTTGATATGATCTAAGGCCAAGAACACGGTTAGCAATTAAGTGAATTCCTTGTAATCAATGATGAGTTAAACTCAAGATCGGTAAATTTCCTTGGATTGGTTGTTTCTTTAGATTTGTTTACAACTTTAAATCTCCTACTTTTATTAATCTTGTTAATCAACAACAAAACCCCATTTTCTAATTATTTTGATCTAATTAAATCTTTGTTTTTGGATCCTTGAGAGACGATTCGGTTCATGCTCTATACTACAAATTAGTTTGCGAACCGGTAATTTTTATTATTTGACGAGGTCTCGACAACCTCTTGTCAAATTTGGCACCGTTGCCGAGGATCCAAAGACAACTATTTGATCATTTCATCTAACTCTAACAATTGTGTTTGTTTTGTTTTTGAAGCATTTTCAAGTGGAATTCGGCTGAAATTGGGTAAAGGGCATTGTGTCAAGAATTTCGGTTTGGTAAATTATCTTTGATTGACCTGAATTTTGGTACACTAATGGAAAACGTTATTATGAGAAAAGCTCACTATTTAAAGTGAGGTCACCTTTATTTTAGCCAAATTCCATCGTTTAGACCACTTTTTCAATTTTTTAAGATTTTTTATTATTCTGTTAGATAGAATTTTTATGTAGATTCCACTCTGTGGTAGTCCCATAATTTTTAAAAATCTGTAGATATGTTTTCTGTAATTATTTTGTGTGTATATTTAGACTTGTTTTTGTGATTTTGTGTTTGATCACTAATCTGATGGAGCATAAACTTGATGAGCTAGCTTATCTAGTGGGGCAGTTGGCAGTGGAACAACATCAACTACATGTGCAAGAACCTACAGGATTTTGTAGTATATGTTGTAGTTCTTATATGCATGCACCACATTACAAGATGATGGTTCTGTATTTCATAACCATTCTGTTGATGCAACAGGTGTATTTCTTGGTGAACCACAATATCAACAGCCTAGATATGATCCTTATTCTACCACATATAACCATGATTGGGGAGATCATCCTTGGTTTGAATCTTATGTTGAACCAATCAGTCTATACCAGCAGCCTATGCAGCAGCAAGCTCCAATAGGCATAGAATCTGAGCCAACATTAGAGGATTTGGTGAAACAATTGGCTCAGAATAACATCCAATTCCAGCAGAGAATAGAAGTTATAGTACATAACTTGGAGACCCAAGTTGGTCAACTTACATCCTCATTGAATCAGTTGAGCAAGCAACAGATGCAGAAATCAGTTTCTGCAAAACATGAGATCATTGATGAGAAAAAACCAATTGATGATTTGCGTGCTGAATTTGTTGGTTTTACTGATTTTGATGATTCTGTTTGTTGTGATGGTGATATATTGTGTAATGCATGTGTTGAGATTGCTGCCTTTTTGAGACATGATGAATCTTTTTCAGCAGATTATGCAACAATTCAATCTACAGAAGTAGTGAAGCCAACAAAATTGGAGTCCATTGTGGCTAAAAACCTCCTTACTGATGAGGAGGAGAGGTTGCTACCCATTTTGAGGGAGAATCTGAGAGCATGCACACTTGCAGACATTCCAAGCATTAGCCCTTCCATTTGCATGCGTAGGATTTTACTTGAAGATGGAGCTAAACCAGTAAAGCAACCCTGGAAGATACTGAACACTTTGATTTTGGATGTGGTGATCCATTACACTGGCTATGGTGTGGCTGCTGGAACTTTAATTCTTTTGCTATCCATAGGGAGTTTTCTTTCTACACTTTTATTTCATTTTTCTAGTTGTTGTTTTCTTTTTGTTTTTACTGTTTTGCTATTATTTTTAATATTGTTTCTGTTTTGATTTGACTGTTACAATTTACTCTTTTCTGTTGCTGTTGTTTCTGCTGTTTGTGTTGTTTGTTTCTATTTCTGCTTCTGTTTTGCTGTACCGCTGATGTTTGTCTTTTATTATTTTTTTTTCTTTTCTCTGTTTCTGTTTTTATTTTTTGTTTTGTCTACTGTTTTTATTTTCTATTTTCTATATAAATCTTTGTTGAAAAAAAAAAGCCACGTTTAAGGTCAATGGCCAGAAATTGAATCATTATTGGGGAGGACCCATGGATCGTGCAAAATCTTCAATCACGCTGGCTAAAGACATTAAAAGCAGCGCTTCTTGGGAGGCAACCCAAGTTTTCTAACTTTTTCATTTTTTCAAACTTTGACTTATTTGCATTCACATGAATCAAGACAGAAAATCGGTGCCCAGCAAGAAAATCTATCAGAGTTTGATTTTTCTGTCTTAATTTTGTTTGTTTTTCATTGACAGATGATTTTTCACCGGTTAAATGGCGAATAACGGTACTCCGTGAAAAAAATATTTCGGTCCTTTTAGTTACCCACAAACACTGAAATCTGTATAAAATTTTACTAATTTTTTTCCCTTCTTCTTTCTTTATTTCAAAATGGATAATCAGCTTGTTAACCTCCGCAAGCAATTCCCCTCTCTCCCTCAAAATGCTTTAACTAACATTTATTGTGCAAGGTTTGAGAGATTAATGATGCTTATGCACAAAGGCATCCTGCGGATATACGCTAGTTAATCGAAGTAAAGGTCCGACTCAGAGGTGAATTTTCTGACGCTCTTGTTTCATATATGCCAGGGCTAGGCAAAAGTTCATATGCAAAGAAGAGAAGAGCAAAAAGGTTACGGGTCTGCTATAAATGTGCAAGATGGACCTGTAACACAAAATGCAAATCAATTGGAATGACGTCTATAAACCGAGATGATAAAATTAACTTCATAAAGGATGGCATGAGTAAGGAGTCTTTAGATAACATTCTATTGACTCTTGAGACGCATCCTAGTGGAGATGTGCAGAGAGTACTTCTCGATTTATGGTCAATATTCCAAGATGAACATGAGCGATATAGTCTCGGGAATCTGACTCAAAAAGACCCTGTTTACCAATTTTTAAGAAAATTGGATGGGAAGTCGACCATCGGCCCATAGAGAGTTTCAAGCTGTTACTTGACGTAAAACCAGAGGAAAATGTGAGCCACAATCACACCTCCTGTAAGTATTATTTTTTTATTTTTATTTTTCCTTTTTCTTCTTGTTTATTAAAAAAAATTTCAAAAAAAAATTATTAAAAATTAGAAAATTAGCCGTATTTTTTTGAAATATGCGTTGCGTATTTTCAAAGTTCTTCTGACACATATAGATTAGTCTTTTATCCTTGTCATATAGCTATTATCATTGCTGTGCTTTTTTTTCAAACTTATCTGACACGCAAATCTACCCCTCCTTTATAGGTGTAATTATTACATTTGAGTTTCGATTCCTTTAAATAATGCACTTTGCTCTCTTCAGATCATTGATAAGGTGAGAGTACAAAAAAAAACAAAGAGAAAAAAAAATGGAAGTCACTTCAGTTCGTCGGATCAAAAGTGTTGGTGTCTTTTGTGGATCTAATCCTGGGAAAAATAAAGAGTTTGTAAATATTGCAAACCATCTTGGTCGAGTGCTAGCTAAGAGATAAATCCATTTAGTTTACGGAGGAGGTAGTCTTGGGTTAATGGGTTGTGTAGCGACTGCTGCACATTTAGGAGGTGGCAAAGTCCTTGGTGTCATTCCTAGTCCTTTATCTACCAGCAAGCCCATTGGAAAAACATTAGGGGATGAAGTAATGGTATTTTGCATGCACCAACGCATGAACATTATGATAGCAAATGCTGATGCCTTTATTGCCCTACCTGGTGGTTTTGGAACTTTGGAAGAGCTCTTCCAAATTACATCCTGGTCACAGCAGAACTTTCACCAAAAACCCATAGGTATATTAAATGTTAATGGTTTTTATGACAGTTTGTTTTGTTTTTTTGATCATGCTGTAGAAAAAAGGTTCATCTCACAAGCGACACGTCAAAGTCTTGTAACTGCTGCAACTCCTGAACAATTGCTCGATCAACTAAATGAATTTGTACCACAACGTGATCCAGCAATGGCTCCACTGAATTGGGAACAAGGCAGCAGCAGCAAAAAGCAAAAACTTGATTTGACTTTGTCTTTGTGAATTTTTTGTTTTCTCTTATGGTTTTAGTTTTTTGTAATTTTTCTTATTTCAGGCTCAATTTACAGTTTTCTGGTAAGACCTTCTACACTCTACCTATCTTTATTTTGACATTGGGGACAATGTCTTTAATTAGTTGGGGGGAGGGATAGTTGACATTACCATGTACATAGTTTAGTTAAAAAAAAACTAACAAGCTAATCTTTATTGTTACTAACTTATTAGATGTATGATGGCAGAGTAAGGAGTAGTTTTGCTCTTGAGACGCATCTTAACTTGCATTTCATAATAGGTCTTAAATCATCTTTGTTCTTGTATATATATTAAAAAAAAAAAACACACACACACACACACAAAATTTTGATCTTTTAATTGATTTTGATACAAGCATGTGCTGAATCTGAGCTTAATTGATGATAAAAGTATGCAAAACAATTTATAGTTGAATCATTTTCATGATATACATGTGTATATGATTGTGGATATTAGGAAGAAGGCATGGTTGAATTGAGTGAATGTTCCATACCTTTGTGAGTTTTGGGCTTTTCCAAGTTTGATACTTACACTTGGTTATTTTCTTTCATGAGTGATGTCAATTATGAATTTATTTTCTAGAACTTGCATTGAATCGATTTGAGATTACATTGGTCTGTATGTTGCATGATAATGACAGAGGCATTTTTTCTTGACTTAGCTGCTTGGGCCAAATAAACCTACCTTGCATTTATCCAAATATTAACTCCCTCTGAGCCTATTTGCCTATTCTTTGTTCTTAGCTCATTACAAGCTTTGAGTGAAAAATCATGTTTTACCTTACCTTAGGAAATGGGAGAGCATTGATTTTCTTATTGGAGGAGTTCTTTTGCTTGCAATGATTTAAGTGTGGGGGAATTGGTGTGCTGATACAAAATGCTTGGTACAAAAACAAAAACAAAAACAAAAACAAAAAAAACAAAAAACAAAAAAAAAAGAGAAAATAAAAGAATAGAAAAATGAAGTAATGTGTGAAGAGAATGAGTATTTTATGGTTTTGGGTAAAAAATTTATTCTTTCTACTTGAGTTACTCCTCAATACTCTTTTATTCTCTTTGATTTTAACCTGCTATTATTCATATTGTTCCTTTCCTTCACGTTATAAGTTCCATTACAACCTTTTTGAAAGACCTCTTGATTTTTGCAATTTATTTGATCTAAGTAGTGGAGAATTGATGTATATGCAAGCCTATGGTAAAATACTTTCATAATTTGACTGAGTTGAGCGTAAACAGTTAACCCAAACACCTTGTGTGATTTGAGTGTCACTTGTGAAGAATTTTACTCAATCTGAACATGCCTATTTCTGATTAAAACATGATTATGCTATACTTTATTCTCAATTGATTTGATTCAACTATTCTTTGTTAAGCATACTTGACTTATTAATTATGATTTATATTTGATACAATGCTTGTATTTAAAAATTAGTTGAATTGATTAAATAAAATATTACATGTTTGTGGGTATCATCCTGGTAAACCCTCACGAGACTATAACTCGTCCACTAGGGACACCTAGGGGTTTAAAGGCTTGTGGCACATGCTAAGTGCCATCGTGTTTTCCTACGAAAATGGATTAGATTAGGTATAATTAGTTTTTTATGTTTCTAGTTTAATAATATGATGTTTCTTGTTTTTCTTTAGTTTTGTTCTTATGTGTTTTGCCCAGGAGTGCAAAAGCTTAAGTGTAGGGAAATTTAGTCAATCAATTTGAGACACTTATGTTAGCTTTGTGTTAGGCTTTATTAGACGTTTATTGTGCCCAATATTAGTATTTTAGATTAGTTTAATGTTGTTGGGCTTCATTGGGTTTTAATGTAAATATTGGATAATTTTTGGATTTTGATGCATTTTGACCTTTCTTCCTTGGTTAGGCCATAACTTGGGACTCGGTGATCCAATTGAGGTGATCTTGGTGTCTTTGGAAAGCTAAGACAATTCTCTACAAGTTTCATGAAGAACTCAAGAGTTGGATCGGACTTCTAAGGGTCCAAAACATCCCTGCAATACAAAGTAGGTTTGTTGTCAGGAAAATCTGGGTAGTGTGCACATATTGGACTACATAGTGAGTTATAGGCCTTCTCTTGGGCTGAAACTTGGCCATTGGAAAGATAAGACCCATATCTCCAACTTCACTGAAGACCATTTAGTCAATAGATGTCGTTTTAGGCATGATAATGAAGCTACAAGTTGGTTTGAATTTGGAAACACGTTATGCCAACCTAACATGAGGTAGGTTCAGTGTTTTTGGCATATCTGGAGTTCTAAACGTCCAAATGACATGATTCAAATTGCAAACTTTCAAGAAGACAACTGGCTACAACTTTCATGAAGACCTCAATGCCAAAATGCACTGTCTAGGTGATGAAAATGAAGCCAGAAGTCGGATAAGAGTTGTTGACTAAAAGCCACCAACCATACACCAACCCACCTACCATGCACCAACCCATCAACCATGCATCAAGCTTCCATTTCTGACAATTTTCATATTTTTATAGCTTGTATTCAGATTATGTACATGTACAAATTGGCTTCTATGATTAGTATAAATAGAGTCAACCTCTTTGTATTAGGAGATTCAAGTTTTAAGTAAGTTTAAAGAAAGTTTGAGTATTTGTGAGAGTTTTCTTTCTCTTCTTCTTCTTTCTCTTTAGAATTTCATTTTTGATCTTTATTTTATAAGTTCTTCCTTCCCATCCATGGAAGGCTAGGCTCTTATAATCAATCCAAGGGATTAGCCATCTTGATGTTTAATTTGGAGATCTTGTTTCTCTTGTTTATATTGCTTAATTGTTATTCAAGTTTCTCTTCTTCCTCTTTTAATTTTGATCTAGATTGAATTGTTTAATTTGATTTAGATGTTTATGTGATAATAGCTTTATTATCATGTATTCAAGAGGATCACAAAGACTAAACAATATATTAAAGCTTTTTGATGGATTGTTTAGCTTGGTTAAATCCCCGATCTTAAGTTAATCTATGTTTGGATGGTGCTTACTTTATCTAATCTTGGTTAATTAAATCCTAGATGCTTATCTAGTAGAGGATTCTTGGATCATGTTGAGGCGCCTTGATATGATCTAAGGCCAAGAACACGGTTAGCAATTAAGTGAATTCCTTGTAATCAATGATGAGTTAAACTCAAGATCGGTAAATTTCCTTGGATTGGTTGTTTCTTTAGATTTGTTTACAACTTTAAATCTCCTACTTTTATTAATCTTGTTAATCAACAACAAAACCCCCTTTTCTAATTATCTTGATCTAATTAAATCTTTGTTTTTGGATCCTTGAGAGACGATTCGGTTCATGCTCTATACTATAAATTAGTTTGCGAACCGGTAATTTTTATTATTTGACGAGGTCTCGACAACCTCTTGTCACTAGGCAAACCTTTTGTTAATGTATCCGCAATATTATTTTTGGACATTAGGTAATTGATAAACATATTTTATATGCATAATTTAGCACCTTTCATTGGTCTATTCTTATGAAATTATTGCATATATGAAGTGAAAATTGCATAATTCCTCATGTATTGGTTATGTTGTTACAAATTGAGCAGAACACCCGAAGGACTATTCAAAGCAGTTGTTGAATCAAAATATCATGAACTTGAATGTTGATATCAGTATAGCTCAAACATAAGAGAAATGAAGACCTAAACTCAGTGAATTTTAGGTTACATCAAATTCAGAACAAATCAGAAAATTCCTGCTCAAATATATACTCGGTTATTTAGTGATTTCTCAAGATCTAACCGTTGGATGTAGCTGAAATTTTGATATGTCGTTCATGACATCATTTTCTATGACTTTCATTGAAATGAATATTTCCATATTAGCAACACAAGTGGGTCAAAATTAGGCAACAAGTTGGTGGCTGTCATTATTGATATAATCTAAGTAGTTTCGGAAAAACGGTCATAACTCAAGATCCAACCGTTAGATCTGACTGAATTTTTGACATGTTCTTCATGACTGCATGTGCTACAACTTTCATGAAGAGAAGATTTCCAAATTATGATGGGAGCAATGACGAATTTGGTAATCTTCGGAGCTGAAATTTCAACCCCTGTGAGAAGAAATTTGACAAAATTGTAATTGAATAGTTCTAGCCTTTGCCTATAAAAGGAAGGCATTTGCCACACTTAAGGGCATCCCATTTTCTGAATTCTCTCATTGTAGTTTGAGTTAGGGGTGAAACTTTGATAAATTGTGAGATTTATACTTTGATTTCAAGGTTAATTCTTCCAATTTGTCTAAAGTAAATCACAAAGCTCTTGTAGTTTGTATAATATATTCTTCATCTTATTCAAGTTTCTTCATCTTGATGTCTAGTTGAGGTTCTTCCTAGAGTTAGGGGTGAAGCTTTCATAAATTGTGAGATTTATACTTTGATTTCAAGGTTAGATCTTCCAATTTGTTTAAAGTAAATCCCGAAACTCTAACCCGTTGTGTTCTTGTTAATACCAACAACCACTTTCATTTCTATCATGCCTTTCACTTGTTCTTTTATTTCCTTTAATATAATGAGTAGTTAAATTTCTATACTAGGATTGCAATTTAAACTCACACGTAATTTGATTCGTTTATCATATCCAAGAGTAGGTTGATTATCTTGAATTGTTTATCTTGCTTTTAATTAATTGGTCATTAATTAAATTGAATTGATAAACCTTAAGCAACTTGACAAAGGGATTTTGGTTTTAGATCTAGGTAAGATAACATATGATCTTTGTGCGAAAGCCTTGAGTTTATATAGGATAGACATATACCTATATGACATATGTAACCATTAATGAAATCGGAACTTAATAAATTCTTGATTATTTGATAGACATAGACATATAGTTTATCATTAATTAAGGATATTTCTATTTGACCATCGAAAGAGGCTTATAGATAAGTTAAGGATTTCTAGTTAACAATTCAGATAATTAATTGATCTTAGATAGAAGTAAGAGAATCAAGTAAAGTGTGAGGAATAATTGCAATCCTAGGCCTAGTTAATTTGATCATTAACTTTATCTCCTCGTTTACTTTAATCTTTAGTCTTTCATAAATCATCTCTTATTAAGTTGTTTAAATAAGATTAAGTTTTGCATACTTTTAGTAGATAGTCAAATTTAGAATTAATCCATGTGGGTTCGACACTTTCTTACTATTATATTACTTGATTTGCGATAACGTATACTTGCGTTCTGATTTACCACATCAGTAATCTATGGAGATTACTCCTATCGAGAGCAAGTGCTTTATAGTATTATTATGTCATCAATGGATGTGTCGATACTTACCATTGTACATGCTACTTTAGGCCTTTCCTATTATTGATTGGCTATCACAATGTATACGAATAGCAGGTACATGTTTTTGCCAATTTTGAATATCTTCCAAAATGTTTCGAAGCCATTATGCTTCTTCACCAGCTTTATCCAAAGCAATAAACTCATATTCCATTGTAGATTTGGCAATACAAGTTTGTTTGGAAGATTTCTAGGACACGACTACACCTCCAAGTGTGAACACATAGCCACTTGTTGACTTGCAATCATTTAAGTCTGATATCCAGTTTGCATCACTACATCCTTCTATTACTGCTGGATATCTCATGTAATGTAGTTTATATTTCAAGGTATGTCATAAATACTTTAACAATAGCTATCCAGTGATCCTTGCTGGATTACTAGTATATCTACTAAGTTTGCTTAGGGCATAGGCTATATTTGGCCGAGCGCAATTCATTAAATACATCAAACTACCAATTATCTGGGAATATTTCAAATGAGATATTACCTTACCAATATTTTTGGTCAATTGTATATTTACAGCTGCAGGTGTTTTTACAACTTTGTCTTATCCTTGTCAAATTTTCAAAGTATTTTCTCAATATAGTGTGATTGAGACAAGTATAACCTTAAAATGTTTTAATGATTTTTATCCCTAGTATAACATCTACAACACTCATATCTTTCATATCAAATTTGCTTATCAGCATTATTTTGATAGTTTTGATGATGTCATTATTACTACCCATAAACAGCATATCGTCTACATAAAGACATATGATGATATATCCCTTGTTAGAGCTTTTGATATAGACACATTTATCACATTCATTTATTATGAAGCCATTTGACAACATTAATTTGTCAAATTTCTCATGCCATTGCTTGGGAGCTTGTTTTAGACCATAAAGAGATTTTATTAGCTTGCATACTTTGTTTTCTTAACCAAGAACCACAAACCCTTTGTGTTGTTTCATATATATTTCCTCATCAAGATCACCATTTAAAAATGTTGTTTCAACATCCATTTGATGTATTTCAAGATTGTTTATCGTCACAATGGCTATTAATATACAAAATGATGTTATTCTTGTAACCAGTGAGTATGTGTCAAAGTAATCTAAACCTTCCTTTTGCTTGTATCCCTTCACCACAAGTCTTGCCTTATATTTGTCAATTGATCCATCCACTTTCATCTTCCTCTTGAATATCCACTTGCAACCTAAGGGTTTACTTCCTAGAGGAAGATTTGCCAACTCCCATGTATGATTTGCCAACTCCCATGTATGATTTTGCATGATGAAATCAATTTCACTATTACCTTTCTTTTTCCAATATGGTGCTTTTGGTGATGACATTGCATCTTGAAATTTTTTAGGCTCACTTTCTAACATAAATGTTAGAAAATCAGGACCAAAGGTTTTGGCTACTTTAGCTCTTTTACTTTGCCTTGGTTCTTAGTCCTTATTCTCTTAAATTTTATTTTCTTGATTACTACTATTGCTAGCTTCATAAGTTCTTTTAAGAGAACCTTGACTTCTAGCATCCCTTTTGCGAAATACTTCTTCAAAGAATATTCCATTCCTTGATTCTATTATTTTATTGACATGAATATCACTTATTTCTGATTTATATAGAAGAAATCGATAGCACTACTATTGATTGCATATCCAAGAAATTTACAATCAACAATTTTGGGGCTTATCCTTACTTTTTTAGGTGTTGGAACTTCTACTTTGGCTAGACACCCCTATATTTTTAAGTATTTATACCTTTCCATAATTCATATGGTGTCTTGTCAATTTTCTTGCGAGGTATCTTATTAAGCACATAATTGTCAGATAAGATAGCTTCCCCCCACAAGTTATGAGGTAATCCAGAACTAATCAACATAACATTCATCATTTCTTTTAAGGTTCAATTCTTGCATTCTACAATGTCATTTTGTTGAGGAGAATAAGGTGTAGTTGCTTGATGAATTATACCATTGTCTGCACAAAATTGTTTAAAGGATGATTCATATTCACCACCTCTATCACTTCTTATCATCATTATTTTTCTGCTAAGTTAATTTTCAACTTCATTTTTGTATAGCTTGAACATTTCCAACGCCTCGTCCTTGCCTTTTAGCAAATAAACATAACTATATCTTGTACCATCATCTATGAAAGTAATAAAGTACTTCTTCCCGCCTATAGTCTCCACAAACTTTAGATCACAAATATCATTGTAAATTAATTCTAGTGGTTGGGTACTTCTCTCTATAGATTTATAGGAACTCTTGTCATCTTAGATTCAACACAAACCTCACATTTGTGACTAAAATTGCTTTCACATTTAGGTAAATATTCTAAATTAACTAGTCTAGAATGGTGCCATAATCAACATGTCCTAATCTACCATACCATTAAGTAGAAGACTCAAGCACATGAGCAACAGAATTATTATTATTGATATTAACTTTGGATACAACAGTCATTACATTCATCTTGAAAAGACCATCATTAAGGTACCTTTTGCCCACATACATCTCATTCTTGGTGAGTACAAATTTATCATATTCAAAAACTAATTTAAAACCATTCTTTCTTAAGAGAGAACTAGACACCAAATTCTTTTGAATATCTAGAACATGTATAACATCATTGAGTGTTAGTTCTTTTCTGAAAGTCATCTTCAACACAACTTGTCCTAGAACTTGAGAAGACAAGGAATTTCCCATATAAAGTTGTTCTCCATTAGCAACATTGTCATAGGTAAAGAACGTCTTCTTGTATGAATAGACATGATGAGTAGTGCCTCTGTCTACCCATCATTGCTTGGGATTATTCACCAAGTTTACTTCAGAGATGACAGCGGAGAGATTTATGTCAAAGACATCTTCAAAAAGTTTATCCGCTTCAATTACATTTGCTTGTCTGTTTCCTTTGGTGTTTCCGTGGGTTTTATTGTGGTAGCAATCCTTTGCATGATGTCCTGGCTTCTTGTAGATGAAGCAGGTCCCTTTACACCTCTTCTTGCCACCCTCATTCCTTTTTTGACTTACTCTCTTTCTTTTGTTGTTTTTATGTCCTTATTCCACAACATTTGCTTTTGACTCCATGGACAGATTTCTAGCCTTCTTATCAAATCTAGCCTTCTTATCAAATCCACGATTGTCTTCTTCTATCCTTAATCTGTCGATCAGTTCTTCAAGTCCCATTTCCTTGCACTTATGCTTGAGATAGTTCTTGAAGTCTTTCCAAGATGATGGTAATTTTTCAATTATTGCTTCTACTTGGAAGAATTCACTAAGTTACATATCCTCATCATGTATTTCATGCAAAATAACTTGTAACTCTTGGACTTGACTGATGACAGTCTTTGAATCTATTATCTTATAATCAAGGAACCTTCCAACAATGAATTTCTTCATGCCGACATCCTTTGTCTTATATTTTTTGTCCAAAGATTGCCATCGTTCCTTTGCAGTTTTGATTTGTCTATATACATTATACAATGTATTATCTAAACCATTAAGGATATAATTTCTGCACAGAAAATCTCCATGTTTCCATGCCTCCATGGTTGTTAAAATTGCAAGTTAACTCGTAAACTTGGACGAGTTTACGACTTTAGGGTCCAAAACGAGCTAACTTGCCTCCCAACTCGGACCCTAGTGGGCTCAGGTGAACTCTGTAAACTCGCTAGTTCAAGAACAAGTTTACCGAGTTTGGACCATTTTTTTGACTTGAGTTTGAAAAGGCCAAAACGGTGGCATTTTGCTACAATTTTCAAAACTCACTGCTTTGGCTTTTAGCTAGGTTGAATATGCTCCCTCCCAACTTCAGTTCTCACCTGAGCATCCTCAATTCTTCTCACCATCCAAGTTCGTAACCTCTTATGTGCTCCATCCCAGCCTCGTCAGAGCTCTGCTTGCGTCGCCAATGAGCTGCACATCTCGTCACTACTCTATGCGTGTCTTGGTTAGGTGAGTCTCATAGCTTTGTGTGTTTCTGTTGGTCATGGTTGTGGGTGCATGTTGTGCATCTTTGTTGGTCTTGGGTGTGGGTGTGTGTTGTGCATCTCTTGGTCTCTGTTTTGATCGTGCGTCTCTGTTTGTGGGTGCATGTTGCGGTTGTGGTAAGCTCCATTTTGTTGTGGGTGTGTGGGTGCTTGTGTATCTGTTATGTGTGTGTGGGTGTTGTGGCCTTGTGATTGTGAGTGCCTTTTTTACTGAATAAATTTTTTTTGTCATTCTAGCATGTCTGAAACTACTGGTTCAGGTCCCTCTCCCTCTTCTAATAAAGTTGTTACTTCTAAAATTAGAAAGAATGCTCCTAGAAACATGACTGATATTGGGTGGAAGCATATGGTAGATGTTCAAGGAAATGCTAGAAAAGTTAAATGTAAATATTGTGCAAAAATAATTAGTGGAGAAATTTTTAGGTTCAAGCATTATTTAGCTGGTAATAAAGAAGATTCAAAGCCTTGTGCTAGTGTACCTAAGTTGTTTTAATTCTTGACTTTGAGTGTTTTAAGATTTAGCATTATGAACTTATGATTTGCTCATTTATGTATGGATTTAATTTGTATTATCATACCTTGTTACTTTTGTTTGCTTTATTATGGAGTTGGGATGATGAATGTTGATTATGAATATGCTAATTTATTATATTTTGGATCTATAATATATATTTTTAACATTATTTTCAAAGTAGGTAAACTCTTTCGAGTTTACAAAGGCTTCACAAGTTTACGTAAACTCGCGAGTTTGACAACCATCCATGGCTCGATTGCAACAATTGTTTGAGCATCAATTTCATTCTCTTTAAGAACATCGGCTTCTTCCTTCGGAAACTTAGCATGATTAAGAATTGTGAGATAGAACACCATCTTCTGTTATCATCTCTTAAATTCAGTTCCATTGAACTTCTCTGGCTTCTCTCCAACTGGGTTGGCAGCAGTACTCATAATAGGTATTTGTAAAGCACTGAATAAATCAAACACACAGACTCACAGAGTGTGAATTTCTATCTATAAAATTAGGACTGCATTTCGTCTTAAGATTGTTATCTAAATGGTAGAAAGAAATTCAATTTTGTTGTATGTACACACACAACCAATATAGATATAATGATCTCACAGTACAAACGCAATATTCCAGTAATATGAGGACCAAGGCTTAAGTTGGACTCAATTTCCTTAAGACAAAATTGCCCTGCTATGGTGCCACACGGATTCAGATGGCGAACGTCTCCCAAGATGCAATGGTCTAGGCACTTTGTAACAGGCTCCAGTGTAGGCGAACTAAATATGAGACTCTCTCTCAAAAGTCTGACTCAATGCAAGACAAAAGAATGAAGGAAGAATTTTTTTT
This sequence comes from Styphnolobium japonicum, assembly GCA_023212625.1. Classification (NCBI taxonomy): domain Eukaryota; kingdom Viridiplantae; phylum Streptophyta; class Magnoliopsida; order Fabales; family Fabaceae; genus Styphnolobium; species Styphnolobium japonicum. The sequence goes on from JALBWW010000009.1 coordinate 21,589,591, forward strand.
GGAGGAGATTTGGATGTGGAGATCTCATGAGTATTTATAGGCAAATTCATGCTCATCCAGACGGGATGCATCAGTTTAAAAAGATATTTTTTCCTCAATAGGATGTGTCTTTTGAAGAAGACACTGTTTCAAAAGGAAATGAACAGAATGAAAATTGTTTCCGTTTCCGCACCCGAACCTGCACAGAGGCCCAATTCTAAAATCCCCATTCATTTCCAACAATTCTATCAAGCAAAAGATTAAAGACAGGACCCAGAAAAGTTCCACCTTTAAGTTTCAAAACCATGTTGTCTCAACAAACATAAAAAAGATTCTAGAAGATTGATAGAAAGTTTGGCAATATGATAAGACAATACTGAAGGACCCAACATGAAGAAAAAGGAAGCAATCGTATCCTCGCTCCCCACCACAGGGAAGGCTGACTTGGCCAGGGATGAACATTCCAGGAAAAAACTAATATCCATAGTTTAGAAAATGAACTGCGAAAGTTAAGACTAAAAAAAAAGTTACTTGTTTATTATGACAATTTTGAATGTTTTATGTGATTGATAATAAAAGCACCTGCTATTGACTTTGTCATTTCTTTCCTGTCTTTGTATGACCATTCTGCATTTGAAGGCATAAGTATTTTGCCAATTGTCGCCAATTCGTCATTGCTTTTGTTGACTATGTCTTTTATTTCCTGTCTTTGTATGACCTTTATGCATTTGATGGCACAAAGTTCTTCTTCATTGGGTAATACTAGAAAGAGATAAGCGCTCGAACTTTTCTTCACACTACATTATTGTTGTGGGTGTTGCTACAAAAACAATCGAGCTCACAAGCGACCAAATTATGTTTCGGGCAAGAATCAAATTTATGTGGGGTTCATTTGATTTTTTAAAATAATATTGAAATGATCAACTTTTTTAGACAATGGATAACTCTATCGCACAAATGCTTGAGCTTTTCATAGCATTATCCTATTACAGTTCCTCTTTTCCAAACTGCATTAATGCCTACAACTTTAGATCCATTATCCATTAAAAACCTTGAGCGTTTGTGCGCTAGAGTGTTTCTTAGGCTCTTACCACAACCCTTCATTTATTGCACATTTTGTTTTGCACATATTGTTGAAAATGAGTGAATATTTGTAGGCAAAACTATATTTTTCATCTCTTAAGTTTACATGAGGTTTCATTTTTATCATATAACTATATTTTATTTCATTTTCGTCTTAAATCTTCCTATAACTCACTAAATTCATCCTCAACACTAACACCTTTAGAAATGCTAACGGTATTTACTGACATAACAGCTTACATGGCTATAAGTATATAATTGGCAATGTATTTTTGCCAAGTAGGATTTTTTTAAAAGTTAGTGATTATGACAAATTTAGTAGTTTTAAAAAAGATTTAGGATGAAATTGAAACACAATATAGTAGAGAGATGAAAATGAAAACTAAAATAAAGTTGAGGGATAAAAAATTTATTTTTATGTTCATAAAAACATTTGTAACAAATTGGAAATAAAAAAAAACTGTCTACATTTTTATTACTAATAGTTATACTAATTATCCTAAATTTTAGAAGAATATAAATAGACAACTAAATTTATCTATTTTAATTTTTTTAAATGACTTTTTAAACAAACTTCATGAACTAAACTAAGCAAACATTTTAATATCATATTTTTTTTTCAAATTGGAATAAATATAATTTCACGGTATATCCATTCATCTTTGTAAAATAGCATTTTTAGGAAAATACTATAAATACTTATAAAATTTCATATAAAAATATTTTTTTACATTTACTTTTCATTCACCTAATTTAATGCTAATTTCAGGCCGTCACAGAAATAATAGCAAATATAAAAAATTATTTTTATATGAAAATTTATAAGTATTTATAGTAATTTTCCTAAAAGATTATTTTACAAAGATGAATGGGTATATCATGAAATTAAATTTTTTCCAATTTGAAAAAATATATGATATTAAAATATTTGCTTAATTTAGTTCATGAAGTTTGATTAAAAAAATTATTTAAAAACATTAAAATAGATAAAATAGGTTGCTTATATATATTCTTCTAAAATTTAGGATCATTAGTATCACTATTAATAATAAAAATATAGATAGTTTCTTTTATTTCTAATTTATTTCAAATGTTTTTATGAAAAAAAAAAATTTATCCCTTAACTTTATTTTAGGTTTCATTTTCGTCTCTCTACTATATTGTGTTTCAATTTCATCTTAAATCTTTTTCAAAACTACTAAATATGTCCTAATCAACAACTTTCAAAAGAATCCTACTTGGCAAAAATACATTGTCAATTATGCATTTATAGCCATGTAAGTTATCATATCAACAAATATCGTTAGTATTTTTAACGGTGTTAGTGTTGAGGATGAATTTGGTGGGTTATAAAAAGATTTAAGACGAAAATGAAACAAAATATAATTATAGGACGAAAATGAAACCTGATGTAAACTTAACGGATGAAAAATATAATTTTACCATATTTGTAAGAAAGAAAATAAATTAATGAAAGGGTAAAATTAAATTTATAAAAAATAATCAATCCTTATGCTGAAATATGTATATTTATGATTTTTATGGGTTTGAAAAGTCACTACATGTACCAACTCGATGGGCATTAGAAATAAATAAAAGGGTATTTAAGACATCTATATATGGTGATTTCATAATCATGTACCAAGGATGGATATCTTACTCAAATATCTTTGATGACTGAAATTAAAAGTCTCTTTAATGTATCAAAAAATCAAAGTCTTTTTCATGTGTCTCCACTCCTGTCTCATGTTCAAAATTTGACACAAAAAAATTAATTTTTTAATAATAATCACTACAAATTTAGGCATGAATTTTAACCATGTAGCGTTATTCTATTGCATCACGCTACAAACTCTTATTTTCTAAGTATTTAAGGCAATGTTAATCAAAACTAAACCATGACAAAATGTAGACAAACTGGCACCATTTTTCCATTCAATGTGCTCTATTCTAAATTTACTTTTTCACTTTTGTTTAAAGTGTTGCACATAGATAATTAATTGTGATTTTATTTTATTTAAAAATTAGTTTCAATTATTAAAAATTCATTAGATATTGGCGTAGCTGCCTTTCGTTCCTTTGTGTCAGGAATAATAATATTTTTTAGTATTTTCTATTTATTTATCTTTTATTAAAAATAAATAATTAATCTAAAATTCATAATATTAGATATATATATATATATATATATATAGAAAATTTAGCTTGAAATGAAGTAGCTTCTCCACTTCCTAAATTTTAATTTCCACAAAAAAAGATATACATAACAAAAATAAAACAACAAACAATTGCATTCCAATAACTTTTTAGACTGTAAATGAATCCATAATAGCTTGATCTCACAACTACTGTGGATGATTTGAGCAATTTGATCATTTAAAAGGGTTTTAGTGGCATTTAATTGTTATCTAATAACTTATAAAACATATAAATTTAAGATTGAGAGTATCATCTCAACACGAGCTCTGTTCAATTGCTTTTCGAATAATGTTATGAAAAATTCATGAAAAAAAATATAAAATTAATGTTTAAATATCAATATTGAGTCCCATAAAAAAAATATCAATATTAAGTATTTTACTTTTGTGTCTGATGTAACACGTATCTTTTTTAAAAATTTCTTTTGACCACTTTTTATAACTAATTATTTTATTATTATTTTTTTCATTCACATTTTTAACAAAATCATATCTCATAACATAACAATCACACATTTTATTTTGGTGAGTAATTATTTATAAGAAAATTCTAAAAGAAATTAAATAAGTTATCAAAATAAGATTACAGTGTAATTCTTCCAAAAAGAAGGAGCAAATACCAAGCAGCCACCACAGAATAGAACTTCAAAGCTAGTGAAGAGTAGGCCGCACCAAGGTGGATGAAGGCATGAAGGCGTCAAACAAAAACAAATTTAAAAATAAGCAGTATGTTAAATGATGATGTCAAGAGGAGGACGTTAAGCTGAAGTGTGGAAAAAAACATTGATCCCAAAATTAAGCAATATTCAAAAAAAATCTATGAAGTTATTCACTTTAATCTCATAAGTGCTTAGAAGTATGACTATATAAAAAATGAGAAATTATTCCAGTATCTAACTCTTTTTCTTAAGTACTAATATCTAAGATAAATTGTCAAGTATTCATTAATTATTATTTATATTTAATAGACTTTTAAACATTTATTGTAAAATCAACAATCAATAAATAATTGACAATTCATCTTGAATATCGAACTCATTAAGATACCATAACAACTCCTATACAAGTAAGATAAGTATTTATATATTGTGAAACATTCATTAGTTGTTGTTTATATTTAATTGACTTTCAAACATTTATTGTGAAACTAATAATCAATAAATAATTAACAATTTACACTAGATATCATACTTATAAGGGTACCATCGTAACTCCACATGTTTGATATTTTTTGTAAAGGGGTTGCTATGATACCCTGATTGATTTGATACCAATCATTTATTAATTGTTAATTTTATAATAAATACTTAAAATTTTATTAAATATTAAATATAAATAACAATTAATAAATATTTAACAATTTAGATACCGATACCCTAAATAAAAAGATGAGTACTGGAGTAATCCCCTCCTTTCTCCTTTCTGTGGACTAGATTCAGTCATACAGACAATAATTCATCACCATTCCCCACTGAGTCTTTACTTTAGTGGCCACTTCCTTGTCCTGCTCTTGGTCTCTCTAATTCCTACTCAAGCTGTGTTTGCAAACATTTAGGCTTCTGCTGGTTGAACTCTTATTTGTTGAGGCTGATGGCATTGGAACTTGTTGGTGGAGCTTTTCTGGATGCCTTCCTTAACATGCTGTTGGACAGGATAGCAACTCCTGAGATCATCAACTTCTTTAAGACAAAGAAACTCAATCAGAAGTTTCTCAAGAGGTTGAAGATAAAATTGTTGTCTGTCCATGGAGTACTGGAGGATGCAGAGGGAAAACAGTTCAAAAATACAGCTGTAAAGGAGTGGCTTGATGAACTTAAAGGTGCTTCCTTTGATGCAGAAGATTTGTTGGACGAGATCTATACAAGAATTACAACTGAGGTACTGAATTCATACTTGCCTTCCAAATATTCTTGTGAAAGTGAAACAGAATTAGAACAGAATATAAGAGAGATTCTTGAAAAATTGGAATTTCTTGGAGAAGAGAAAGATGCCCTTCGTTTGCAAGAGGGTATAGGAACCAAATGGTCATCCAAAACGCCAACAACATCACTAGTAGAAGAGTCTGGCGTGTATGGTAGAGATAATGATAAAGAGAACATGGTTAGATTGTTACTGTCAGAAGATACAAATGGAAAGAAAATATGTGTAATTCCCATAGTGGGTATGAGTGGAATTGGAAAGACAACCTTAGCTCAACTTGTATACAATGACCAGAGAGTGAAAGACAAATTTGAAGTCAAGGCATGGGTATGGGTGTCTGAAGAATTTGATATTGTTATGGTTACAAAAACAATATTGGAGGCCATCACTTCGCATGCTTTTGCTACCAATGATTTAAATTCACTTCAAGTAGAATTGAAAGAGAGATTGAATGGGAAAAGATTTTTTATTGTTTTAGATGATGTTTGGATTGAAAACTATGATGAATGGTGTCATTTGCAGAGTCCATTTCAATATGGAGCTCAAGGAAGTACAATTATAGTAACTACACGAAGTGGACATGTTGCATCGATTATGCAAACTACTCAATATCATAATCTTGAGCACTTGTCTGATGAAGATTGTTGGAATTTGTTTGCAAAACATGCATTTGATTATAAAAATTCAACTAAACAACCAATTCTAGAAGAAATTGGTAGAAAAATTGCCAAAAAGTGCAATGGATTGCCTTTGGCTGCAAAAACACTCGGAGGCCTTCTTAGATCAAAAGATGATATTGAAGAATGGGACAATACATTGAAAAGTGACATATGGAATTTAGCAAATAATGAAAGCAATATAATTCCAGCTCTGAGACTAAGTTACTATTATCTTCCTTCACATTTGAAGCGGTGTTTTGCTTATTGCTCAATATTCCCAAAAGGCTATGAATTCAATAAGATCCAGCTTATCATATTATGGATGGCAGAAAATTTACTGCCACAACCAAAGGGAAATAAGAGAATTGAAGAAGTAGGAGAAGAGTGTTTCTAACAACTGGTATCAAGATCATTCTTTCAGCAATCAAAACGTGACAAATCATGTTTTGTGATGCATGATCTTATAAATGATTTGGCTCGATGTGTTTCAGGGAAGTTCTGCATCAGGTTGGAAAGTGAATACTCTTATCAAGAGATTGAAACAAGCACACGACATGTGTCACTTGTGGTAGGAGACAATTGTTGCAGTGTAAACTATGAGGGAATAAAAGAAAAGAACTCTGAGGACATTTACAGAGGAAGTCACCTACGCACTTTTTTACCACTGGGTCAGCTACAAAATCAATTGAAAGAACTAGAACTGCAAGAGACATTTTCAAAGCTAAGATTCTTGAGGGTGCTATCTTTGAAATGCTTCCCTGAACTAGAAGAGTTGCCAAATTCAATTGGCTTGCTAAGACATCTTCGCTACTTGGATGTGTCTGAAACTGACATCAAATGGCTGCATGAATCTATATGTAACTTGCACAATTTGCAGACACTGATGGCGTGGAATTGTCTGCAACTCAGCATGTTACCTGAACGTTTTCACAATCTCATTAACTTGAGGTACTTGGAAATTATGTATTCTCCTTTGAAACGAATGCCACCCCATATGGGTCAATTGAGGAGTCTACAGGAGTTGAGTGATTTCATTGTGGGGGAAAAGTGTGGATCTTCACTTGGTGAACTTGGACAACTTGTACACTTACGAGGGTCGTTGTCCATTCGAAACTTACAGTATATTGTTGATGTTGAAGAAGCTAAGAAGGCCAAGTTGAAGGACAAGGAGTATCTTGAATATCTATATTTGGACTGGACTATGGATGGTTCTGACACTGACACCCATGACTCATACCATGAAAAAGATGTACTTGAAAACCTACAACCTCACACAAGAAATTTGAAAGAGCTTGAAATCATTAACTACATGGGCACAACATTTCCAAACTGGTTGGGTGACACTTCATTTTGTAACCTTGTGTCTGTATCACTCATGGGTTGTAAATATTGCTGTGTATTGCCTCCACTTGGGCAACTTCCCTCGATGAAAGAGCTTTCAATCAAAAACTTTGAGGGATTGGTAAGAGTGGGGCAAGAGTTTTATTGGAGTAGTTCTATGGTGAATGCAAAACAACCCTTTGCTTCACTAGAAATTCTGTGGTTTAAGGATATGTCTGCATGGGAGACATGGAGTAGTGTAGTTGACAGTGAGAGCTACAGAGCTTTTCCTTGTCTTCGAGAGCTTCATATAACAGATTGTCCTGCACTTACTGGGGATTTACCTAGTAATATCCCATTCTTCACGAAGCTTACAATTGAAAACTGTCCCAGTCTAGAATTCTCAGCACATGCAAATGCAGATGAATACCTCCAATCACTTGAATGCCTGAAGCAAATGGACATCTCAAACCTGTGATCATTGGTTGCCCAAATTTTAGAGTCTAATCTCACTTCTTTGAGAAGAGTGCAACTATATATTAAACCCCCTGCCCAAGGGAAAGCGTTACTCTGTTAGTTCAAAAGGGTCACTAAGAAGCATGGACATTGACAAGGACACTCACATTGCAACAGAAGTTAAAGTGTCACTTCGCATCATGTCTGGCATAAGTGTAGAATACACGTGCAACACAGACACGACTCATTTTTTGAAGTGTTCGTGCTTCATAGGTTGTCAGAGATTATTTGTGAAATTGTGATCCCTTCTTGTGACAAACTGGCTGCTGCCTGAAACAAAGCATAGCCTTCTCCCAAGCCAAGTAATTTTTTATTTGTTCAAGAGCAGTTGAGGAGGAGAAAGAGCAACGTTGGCCTAAGATATATTAGGTACTCTTTCTGTCTCAGTGAATTCATATAGTTTCTCTAATCTAATAGTAAATATTGTTTGTGCATTTTCACTTCACTATTAATGCATTTAGAAGCAGCCCCAAGGCAGACCATGTCACCATCATGTCATATGCATTTCCCTTGATCGTGAATCAGCTAACCAGTTGATTTTGGTTCACCATAATTGAATTTATGGTCAAACTAATTTGAACTAGTCAAAACCGATTGAACTGGTTAGTCATCAATTGTTTAACTCAAATTTTTTTTTCAAATTTTACAAATGTCATAGATTTCATATTACGTGTGAATTATTTTTATGATGTCATATAGTTCAACCACTCTTTAGTTAGCGACATTGGTTTGTCAAACAACCTTCACACTTGGGCAACTGGCCTCTGCTTTTTTGTAGCTAACCTTGATACCAAACTAGATCTTCCATGTCTCTTATTCCCCCCCCCCCCCCCTCCCCTTTCCCTTTTTTTGCTGGGCACGCAGCAAGTTTCAATATCCACACCTGTTTTTCAAGTATACTTTGAGCATATTATAGGTGTGTAATCACAATATAGCATATAAACATTTAAAAAAAGCTGGAAAAGGAAATAATCATTTCGTACAGGTAATCAAAATATTATTTCGACAAAAGCTTAATTGGATCATAAATCCCTTCTTTCACCCCAAATCATGGGAAAGTTCTAATAAGAGTATGTATGGTGAGCTTGTTAACTAGAATTCAAGTTAATCACTAAACTTCTGGCAAGTGTACATTATTTTTTTAAACATGACATCGTGGATGTTTGAATCTATGACTTCTTGCAAATACCGCTAACTCACACCTAATGCCTTGTTCTAGTTGTACATTATAAAACTCCAATAAAGATCGTTACTTGCAGGAGACCATTACAGTTCATTTTCTGGTTTATACTATTAGGACTAAATCAATAGCAGTTGATCATTCAATTTATTGTGGTTTCAGGCATAGCTAAGGTCATCGCTCAGGCATTGTCTTCCTTGTACTAGAAATAACAAGAGAATCTGTTGAAGCAAAGTTGATCAACAGGAGAACTTGCATGTGACAAATCATGTTCAATATGCACTGTGTTGTAATGATTTTCTTTCGTTATTATAAAATCACTTTTGTTTTCGCAATTACAGTTGGGGGAATTGAAATTAAAGGCCGGGAAATCGAAAAAAAATTTACCTAAAAGGATCACATAACCATAGAATTTGTTTATTTAATTCAAAAATTTATGACTTTTGAGCTGCGTTGTTATTTGATCCCAGGGGGTAAAAAAAATTGGTTTGTGGGTCTTGGTGTATCATTCTCCCAGAATGCTTCTTCGAGGTCTAAAGAAAACTTCGAATCTAAATGTTGGTTTTTAAGGAGTTTATCTTGGGGTTTCTAAGATTAATGCCAGCAATTTTACCCTAACAACAGTATGATGGAGCATCCCCTGCGCTCATGAAATGCAGCTGTTACGATGTAACAATCCATAAGCCAGTTGCTGCATGGTCAGATGGCATGGATGGTTGTGCTGCATTAAAGCCAATTTGCAATGCTTGTCATACCAAGCATGGAAGCACTAAAATCTCCATAGAAAGTGCTGGTCCTGCTGGAGTTGATCCAACGATTTTGCTTTCTATTGAACATTCTGATGTATTTTGCCCCATAACTTTCTACTGGTAATTTTCCCCGGGGAGATGGTTTGGACTACATGTGAAATTTCATGAATATTAACTACCTTGTTACATAGAGATATAAATGTTCTGAAAATTTGCTACACATCAATGTGTTTAAAACTGTTGCCATAACTTCTTTCTGGAATATCATCAGTTCATGGTGTTGGCTCTTATTCTTCTATAACAATTACAATTTTACAACTAATTGATTATTTCTGTTCCAAGGAACAAAGGAACATGACGCATGAATGTTGACAAAATAACTAGGTATTTAAGGGTTAGCACCCTGATAAGTGATGAACCTCTAAATGATTTACTGAACTTTCTTTCAAAGATGCTGCATTCAAATGATATTTGAATATGAATATCTTGTCATTTGTATTCAGCAAACATTCCTCTATATATGAATTTGTAATTAATGAATTACATGTTTTTCAAGACTTGCACCATAGAACTAGTTATTAGGGGTGGACAACGGGTCATGTAGATCCACAAACCTTACCCAACCCAATTCATAAATGACAAGTTAGTTTGGGTCAGTGCGTTAAGTTAGATTTAAAATAGTCATATTCACCGGTTAAACCCAACTCAACCCACATATAAGCAAGTTGAGTTGGTTCAGGTCGGAGGAAAAAAATTTCCAAACTCAACTCACTATTTCCATGAGTAGGTTAAGAAATTACTAACCCAAATCTTGTCCACCCCTAGTAGTTATAATAGAAGTATGATTCTCAATAACTACTACTTATCTCAACCGTGCCTTGCTGGTAGTGATAGTTATCCAACATCTTGGTGTCGACTATTTACACACTGTTCACTCTAATTAAAACTACGCTACAGCTATATTTGCATCACAGAATGTTACATATTGTTATAATGTAATCAGAACAACCTTATATACAACACCTGGTGCCAGTTACACCATATTCTACTTCCTTCTGCTAATTTTACATATATAGAAATTAATTTATTCGTATGAAATGCATCTAAAATCCTATACATTCCTTCACAGTTTTATCATAAGCATTAACTTTTCAAAAGTTCCTGAATCATATTCCTTGCCTCAGCCAGAGTGCGCATACAAGAGACCTCTTTGGCCCATATATTCTGCATGGTATGCATATTCTCCATTTCTGTAAGGTATTCTTTCTCCAACTGTCTAACTTCCTCTGCATCCATCACACTAGCAACCACATTCTGCCCAGATCAGGTTGAAAACCTCATTTAGCCAAATATTTAAAAGGATCCAAAGAAAACTAATATAAGAGGAAGCAAGATGGAAAATACTATGATTCTGCACAAATAATGACCCCATAAAAGGGGGGAACAGGCAGTGGGCAACAAATCGTAGGAAATCACAATAAATCACATAACTGAATATTGCTTCCTTATTAACAATGAAGGTTTTTCTTTGATTTGGGATAAGATTAGGCATTTGACTTCTATTTGGTGTAAAGGTGGTCTTTTTAAAGGGGTTTCCCTAACAAAGATATGTTGAGGGATTGGGCAGCTTTGCTCCATTCATGTTTTCTTTTTTCTTTGTCGTTTTCTGCTTTGCTCTTATGTTAAGGAAGATTCTTATCCTCCAAACTTATTGTAATTTCTTCTCTTCATCTTAATGAATTTCATCTTTTATCAACAAAAAAAAAATTGACTCAATAATACAAGATACTAGTCTCAACCTTCTATTTAACTTCTCTACTCTCCATAAACATAGATGATAGACTAATATTATTGCAACTGAATCAGATCCATATATGTGCACTCACCCATATTCTACCGACGCATGCATTGAAGATCGTGAACTTGAGGAGGTTTTCATCAAAACTGCAGAGAGCATTACCGGAAGTAACAGAAACAGCAAGATCTTGGTAAGGAGAATCAATAAATGAACCACTGTTTTTCACAGTAACTCTATTGCAATTCTTCAAAATTCTCCCTAGATGATAATTTGTGGTGAGTTCTTCATTTAGTCTCAACAAGGTTGCTGCCGTTTCAGCATTAGCCCAGCAACAACATGAGGATGACCCATCATCTGCATGAAACATGAAAGCAGGGGGAAACTATCATTAAACAAAAATCACCATAGAGAAGCTAGCATACAGTGGAGATCCAGAAAACATGAGATCTGAAAAAGTGGAGATGGTGACCTTGCTTGGTAGGTTCTGCAATTCAACAATCATAGAAGGGAAGCATGCTTCCAGATGTCAAACAAATTGCCTCGGATCAAGTATTGTCTAACAAATGATTGAAGAAAGCATAAATGCCAACCCTATCTTAAGACTACTTATTTGAATCCTTGCATGATACTTAGGATAAAATATTGTGCAATTCTATAATCTAAATAAAGTTTCTCTTTTCTGTAAAAATTGCTACCACACAAAATATATGCATGGCTTATTGGCTCCAGGAAGAATTTGATGAAATGCACAATCAGTGACAATTGACAAATACCATGTATTTCATAGACATCTTCACACATGTTTCTGTCAAGTGAATGAATTTGGCCATAACTATTTTCTAGACTATAAGAGCACACACACACACAAAACAAATAAGGAATCCATAAGTCAGAAATTAGAGAGCAACACAAGCTGAAGAATAGAAGCTAGAAAGTAGAAAGTCAAAGTGGACACTATTTACAAGGAATAATTTAAAAATTATGTCAAAGAAAGATTCCTAGAGAACACTAGGTAAAATAAAACTGTCAGAAGTTAAACCACATTCGACCTACAGTAGATGTACATCCTGGACATAGAAAGTGATCAAGTTGTGCTTAGTTGATTTCTCTTTAGTAACACTTTGATTGAATTTAATCTTCAATGTAAATAACTTACCCAACACAAAACCAGCAAGTGGAATGTCAAAAAGAGTCCCCCTAGCATTATTTTTTGTTTCTGCATCAAAATTTGTAGTCTTCCTCTCTAGAACTAAAACAAAGACTGCAACAACCTGTTCACAACAAACAGCAGTAAATCTAGTCTTCTTTGAAAGCACAAATATTCATAAATAAACAAAAAACAATTTACCCTGCATCGAAGCACTATTTGTTGGTCACCCAGGCACTGATGCAATTCAGAAATCAAACAAGAGAAAGAATCTGGAGATGCATTGTATGCATCAGTAGTAGGTCTTAAATTGGAGAACCTTTCACTGTATTGTTTATCATATACTCTTATCGATTTTATTACAATAAATGACACAGGCAGCAACATAAATTTATTTTGGGCCCTGCAGAACCAAAAATAAGCAATCAAATTTGTTGCAAAAACTAAACAAAATTCATATAAACCTTAGTAGGACGAGTCCTTCATATACGTGCATGAGAAAACGGAAGAATAAAATGAAAAGATAACAAATTGGCACAACATCCTAATCACTGAGATTTCTTTTTTACAAATAGTTCACAACTGCCAATGTTACTTTTTCTTTAACATTGTAGTGAAACAAGTATTGGAGACCGATTATCTCTTGTCAAGGCCTTGAGTGCATACCTTGCATCGAGAATTCGATGAAATGTTGCAGTTACACCAGGGCCAAAACCAGTAGGAAAAGCATGTTTACTTATAGAACCAAAAATCTTCACCTAAAAAGAAGTAAAATAACATGACTAAGTTGTTAAAATAAACGCAGAAGAAAAATACATAAATTGGTTGAGATAGGATTGCAGTTACAATGTGATGATGCACTAAAACATGAATGCAGAAACGGCTTGTAGCTCCAACAAGGCCTTTCAACCGAAGAGCATCAAGGCTTGCACAGCTTGAACATGAATTGTTGAAGCAAGAACCAACGTCCTGAATGTCAACCACATTGCCCTCGAGAGAAATCAAATTCCCCTCAGGAAACAAGCAGTTTGAACTGAGAGACCCAGAACAAAGAGCAGGCCTCGTCACTACAGTCCCAGTGCTCAAAGAAATGTTACCACTCTCTTCTGATATTGTAAATTGCTGGCTTTGACCATCTTTTGATTTCATAATATTATCTTCCAAGAGACCTGTAAGATTCGCAGGGAGAAAAAGACAAACATCTGAACAGACACCTGAAGAATCAACAATGGACCTCGGGAGAAGTTGTTCAATTAGATCCTTAGGCAAAACACCATCAATGTTAGGAGACAAAGAATCTTTTGCAGATGTATATACTGATTTATAATTGAGAAGAACCTCATCAGAGACAAATGCAAGACTCCGGATATGTTTTCCAGAATCAACAAGAAATTTAGCACTGCCACCAAAGTCGGCATTTTTTGTAGTGCAGAAGCAGTCTTTGCTACGCTGTTCTATGATGTAATAACCACCAATCTGCAACAACTGAAATGCAGATGGAAGTGAATTAATACTCAGGTTCACATCACAAAGGGCAGCAAAACACAAAATTAGTTAATGCATACTTCCCTAAGTAAGCAAGTGAAAGAGAGTACACAAACACCTGATACTTCAAAAATCTCTCAGATGAGAACTCCAGCAAAATTTTCCTTGCAGTTGGCTTTGAATTAAAACCCATATCTTTAACAGGTGATGTAGAGCGCAAGATAGCTGGACTAACCACATTCTCATCTTCAATGCTTCTAAAAGTGACCAAACAAGATATATCATGAGAAGAACTCAAACTGATACATTTTGTGCTCTCTTTTGATTTCCTGAAAGAATTAGAACAAGCACTCAGCTCATAGATGGAAGTGTGAAACTCATCCTTTGATGAACTTAATGATTCCTTAACAAGTTTTTGCCTCTTATTGGATACTTGCTCCTCATTATTACCACTGATACAATATTCTGAAAGTTCCTTCGTCTTATCCCTTGAAACCTTAGATGAAGGTGAAATTCCACTCTTCCCAGCAAGCAATAAAATGTAAGGCAAAAGTATGGCTTCAACAAAAGTACTTGACTTGTTTGATCCCTTATTATTATAATACTGCAAGAATTGATATAGGGACATTAGCAGTGCAAAATTGTTCACATGTATGCAGTATGTACCATAGAAGAAAAGAAAAACAATGTTGAAACCATACAGCCATGGACTGCTTTAGAATGGGTAATGCTACACATGCAAGAGTTAGAGAAACAAAAACACACCTCCTATCACTATCAGATTCACCTCTGGATTCATGCAAGGTCACATCAACACTTTTATGCATGGATCCGCATGCAATTCAACAGCTCTGCACACTGGTTATCTTTTTTTAGTCTCTCTGAACATTGTCTATATCTAGCATTGTCGTTTTAGAATACATTATTGGATTAAGAGGTAGGTAAACAGGGTTATAAAGGAGTTTGGGTATTGTTAGACATAAAAACCATTCCTAGGCATACCTAATAGCTTAAGCTCTTAGGAGAATTGGTCCTTGGCATCATATCAAAGCCTCTTTGACCAAGTGGTCAAGAGTTCAAACCTTGGAGCCCCTGTTCTTCTAGTTAAATTATAATTTCAGCACAAAGTTTGAGTCAGCATGTGTTTTGTTCATGTATCAGCATTCAAGCCCAAAAGACTTTTTGTTTGTGGGGGCATATTAGAGATAAAAACCATTCCTAGGCATCCACCTTTTAGGAGTGTTTTGATAAATATAGAAGGACTCCATCTCCCTAGAAACATCTGAAAAACTCAGATATCTGGTCCTAAATTTGAACGCATAATGTTCACATTTACTGGAACCAGAAAACAATAACAGAAGAAAATACTTTATTCATCTTCTTAAAATGCATACAAAACTCTCCTATAGACCTCTCAGGTTTCTTAAACAGATAGAACTCTTAACTTATTTATAGAATTTTGACTGACCTGTGGACAAAATTTTAATACATGTAATGTGGATTTTGAAATTATCATAACCAAGACAGGTTAATGTTAGACCCCCCATGGTTACTATGGTTTATGTTAGGAGGAATAGGAAGGGTAGCAGGGGAATGGAGACTCTAGACAATGAGTACAATGTGAGTGGGGCAAAATGGGGATTTGGGTTGTAATAACCTGTCCTACTTGGCAAGCGGTGGAAAGCAAGGGAGAAACGGTACAGAGAGTGAATTCTGTGTTAATTCAATAAAACTCAGTTCTGAATTGGAGGTTCCTATCAGTTAATTAATATATTAATTATATACAAAGAACCAAAAATACTAACATTTTATATGCTGCAAAATAGTAATCTTAGAATTACAAGAAACTAAAAAGAAATATCTATTCTGAAGGAGTTAAACCTGTCAATCACCCACGCATTGGTATAAGCTGGTACAAATCCTACTAACTGATCTTATAACTTTTCCATCCACAAGCTTCTCTATTATCTGGTTTTACTATGAAATGAATATTTAATTGCAGCATGTAATGCAATTAATGACTGCTACTTCTTATTAAATAGACAGTTAAAAGTTACCTTTTCTAGCAGAGGAAATTTGTGAGATACCCTAAGCAAATGGTAGGATCCAGGTTCAAGTATCTCAGTTTCGTTCTGCCTATTGATACAAGGGTAGAGGGGGAAATTTCTGCATTTAGCATTCTTCCAAAGAAAGTAAACATAAATTGATGTGCTTAACTCTCTTGCTGCTTGCGTGCAATTAAAGATCGTTCTGCATGATAATGACTCACTCTCAAGGAATTCCAACTGATCCACAAGTTCGCCTATGCCATCCACAACAATATCATAGTCCATCACCTATAAATCCAAAATAATAGTAAAGTCATACAAGGCTTGACTAATAGGTGAAAAATTAGAGAACCATCAATTCTTTTTAAAAGTTCATAAGATGAAAACAGGGAAGGGCAGAATGTGAATTGCGAAGAGTGTTGATGACCTCATATATTTTGTTGGGATTCCAAGTTAAGGGAAGGTCTGGTATAAGAACATCAATGCCACCAGTTGAATCAACCAATTGCAGTCTTCTAGTCGATGGATGAATCTGAATATTCAAAGCAAAATCATGAGAACTTCTAATACCAGTAGACATGCCATTAATATCAAAGATTTAAGTCAAAAAAATGTGATGTTCCCGTCTTTAAAAGATAAAAGAAAATAATATATATCATATAAATATGAATAAGACAGAACTTATACAGCCATGCAAAATGCAGCTTACTTGCAAATATTGCAATAAAAGATAAATTAAACTAATAACCTTTAGATATCCAAGCATAACAACACCTACATCTTCACTTGGAATAATCCTCCTAACTGATCTACCATTATATCTTGCATCACATGATAAAAGTCTGAAATGGTTGCCGACAGGCAATAATTTACAGTGATTTTCCGACTTTAGCAATCTCATTAAGGTGTCTATACAGTGACAGATGAAGATGGACATCGGTATTACCTGTAATAACAACACAAAGATAGTAATTTATATCTTTCAATTGTCAGTAAAAAATACCTTCAGCCAGAGAAACATAACAACTGTATTCTTCTTTTTTTTTGGTGAAATAATGACTGTATTCTGCTGACCATATCAGATCCAAACCTCATAAAGTACCAGAAGCAACTTTAACATAAAAATAAGGAAAATACCAATTTCAGGAATCCGCAATGCAGTTCTCTACCACAGCCATCTGAGTCGTGTCTACACAGCCCCATGAAAGCACCATGCTGCCAAAAGGAAAGCATTATAACCAAACTAATGCAACAAAATTGGTTTCAATGAAGTTTTCCATCCGTCAATTTATTAACAAACCTGACTTTGAAACACCGATGGACGTAACAGTGAACTAGCGTACATCTGAGCTAGTCCTTCTTTCTGGTAAAACCTTGCAACAATAGCTCATCAGATTTGGAACAGAACATAAAGCTTCAGGCAAATTAAGAACTCCTTGAACCCAGAGGATAATTACATGTTTTGATCCCAAAATCTCCTTGTCAGATAAGATACCAGCAAACTTTTTGCGTAAGCTTGAGACAAGAAGTAATACCCTACCAACCAGACAAAATAAACAGGCGTAAAATATATTCCAGAAATCTTTAAAACTCTTCCAAATTAATTGCTACAAAGGAAATAAAACTATTTAATACCAGAGTCTTGCAGAAAACGGTAATGACTGAATGAACTTTCCTAGCATACTCCGACATTGCAAAACTACATTACACCTGCAACACTGAATTGAATTATTACTTCATCTGCACAGGACATGTATGGGAAACTATGAATATTAAATAAGTCAGAAACATTCAAGGAACAATTAGCATTTATATTAAAACATGGAAAACATACAATAAATCAGATCATGACCATGTATGACATCAGTTAGAAACAGTTGTTGGCATCGGTCCAATCTACCCAATGAAAAAGGGAAGAAAATGATAATATGCACAGAACAAAATAAAAGACTTCTCATCGGCCACACATGAGGACTCAGTACTGCCATACTATGAGCATTCATGTGACAGAAATCTCAACAGAAGCAAGCATAATTATGGTAACAGTACATACACAGTTTCCAACGGAGAGAAAGATTCCACGATAATGCTAGTCTTGATGCAGGCCCCAAGAACAATAACTTTTGTCCATGAAAACTTCGGATTCACAAAATGGACATTTCTCACAGATATCTACACAAAGGCCAAGAATTATGTGCAAGTGTAAAAGGGTTGCAAAGTATATAATCTTAAAAGAATAGTGTGTTATTTACGTTCGTCTGCGTCACGAAAAATATCTCAGGTCAATAAAATAGCAAATTCACTTCACTTACAATGGCCCCAACTCTCAGACCATGTAGCATAGTATGTAGTTGATCAGTTAAAAGAAGCCACACATCACGGTCCAACTCCAAAGCCATCCCTTGCATGTATACACCTTTAATTACGCCAGTATAAGCACCACATTCACCCTTCCCCTTGACATCACGCTTCAAGCATGGTAGCCATTTCTCCGAAAACCGACAAACACGTAGAACAGACTTATCCACAGTCACATACATCACACGAGACTCCTCCTTCGCTATGTAAACCAACTTCTTCTTCAAACCCGAAACCACAACGGTGTTACCAATAAGCTTAGTAATTGCAGGATGCCAAAATGATGCATTGCCACAAAAATACACAATCTCCATTTTAGTAAAAGAATGACCATTCCCATTTGGCACCGAACCATTTATTAACGATTGTGAACCACATAATCCACACTCGCAACACATCACTTGTACCAAAAACCCAGGCAAGTTCACCGAAGAACCCGAATTCAAATCGGAGCTACTTGAAGCCATGGTGCAAGGCACCACAGAAACAGGGCCAACTGATTCTACCACTCCATAGACGCGATAACGAGCTCTAGAACTATCACCACCGTCGCGAATTTCACCGGAACGGTTCGGCACCAACGGAAACGAATCCGCGAGGTTTAAACGGTCGAATCCGTTTATTCCGTCATCGGAATCGGGAAAACACCATTTGATAATCTCCAAGAAGCCGCCGCGCTTAGACGGAATGAAATTCCAAGCGGAGACGCGAATTTCCTTGCCGATAGCAGAGGCGTGGAATTGGAGAACGTCGCAACAGACGGTGGCGGAGCCATCGGAAAATCGGAAGCAAGAGCAAGGAGAAGAGGAAGGAGCGGTGTGGCTGGGGAGGGTTAGGGTTCCGACGACGATGGTTGGGTGGTTCAGAGCGGTGAGTACGCGATGGTCGGTGTGACGTGGCGGCGGCGGCGGCGGCGGGGTGGAGGAGTGAGAGGTGATGGAAGAGAGTTGGAGAGAGGCTGCGGCCGTGAGAGGTCGAGCCCTTTGGACCAGGTCTTCTAGCCTCACGATCTTTACGTCTTCCATTGCCGTGGCTGATGAAACATTTGCCGCGCCAATTGGAGAGTCTAGTAGCCAGTGCAGGTGTTTTTTTTTTTTTTTAGGGGGGGGGGGGGTATTTGCCATTTGGGTAGGTTTTATAATAAGGAGAGCGGGAACAAGGTTTTCAAGTGGGAAAAAAGTGAGAAAATTTAGGAAAGAGCTGTGTTATATCTTTTTGGATGTGCTCCTCAAGCGGGCCTAAAAATTTGGTTTTGATTCGAAATGTTTAGGTTATGAACAGATTTTTTTTTTTTTAGATTTGATATATTTTTTAGATTAGTATTGGGTGGCCGGTCAAATATTAAATATATTATTTTAAAAAATATCTTTTATATATATTATTGTAATATTTTTTAAATATTAAACTTTAATTAAATATTGTGACTTTTCATTATTTTAATTATTATATCATTTATTTATTACGTAATTATTAATTTGATTAGATCTTGACATTAGTAAAAAGTAATAGATACAAGTAAATTTATACAAATAGAAGGAAAATAATCAAATCTTGTGTGTATTAAAATTGGGTTGGTCCAATTCTAACCTAACTTGAATCCCAATATGATCAGGCTCAGACCATAAAAATTTACTTGATCAAAACTTCAGGTTAAGTTTAACCTGACTCATGAGCACCTCTAATATTTGTAACACATCCTCATCATACATTTTCCTAACATTCTCTTAATTATTTAAAATAGAAAATATTAAATAAAAAATTATAAGAGAATGGTATATACTATAGAAAATACTAGATAGGGAGAATTTTTTTGTCAGAATTTTTTATATAATAAGTTGTCATTATTATTAACTATTGGATGGATGAGTAATCTCCTCCACTTTGACTTATCAAACCACCACCCTTAAAGAATTTTGACAAATTTTTCTAACTGTGTAGCATCTATCTATTTATAGATTATTATATAAAATACAATTTATATAAGTGAGGTCAATGTTACGTGTCACTCATACATAAGTTTTTTCCCTTTACGTTTTTACTCCTTTGATATTACCTTATTTTCTATATATCCAAAATTTATTTAAAAAATTTCAAATCCAATTCAAATTTTAAAGATTTTATTTGATTTTATTTAAGTGATAAATATAGTTACTCTAACTTTTTAAATTTTATATTAATTTAAATATTAATTACTTATTTACCTATTAATAAGTGTGATTCATGAAGATCATATATCATAGCATATTTAATTGTTAATATTTTTAAATTAATTAAATATCAATTATACTTATTTACCTATTATAATGAATAAATACTCTAAGGGCTTAAATAATGCTTCAGTTCCTATAAAATTCACTTTTTTTGTTTTAGTCCTTATAATTACAAAATTTTCATAGTAGTCCCTAAAAATTCTAATTTTTTTAAATCAATCATTTTGTTACACTTCCATCCATACTTGGATGTTATCTTCATATTGGCTTTTCTTCTTGCCGCAGTGGACAAGATGAGTGTGAGATGGACAATGAGGTAGAAATACTTGTACAAAGCCAAGCCTGTGTTACATAATAGAAAATGTTAGAGTTTGTCATTCTCATTTGGTGATTATTAAGCTACACTCATTGTTCGTTGATAATATAGCAAAACTTGCCAAAATCGAAGATTGTTGGACCAAATCTGAAGATTTCGCATTGCAATTTGACAAAGCAAGCTCTTGTGTCCAGGTAATCTTTCACCTTTTTTGGCATTGTGTTTGGATTGATTTTATATAGTGGGGGGACCATTTGTTATTTTTTGTTTTTATATAGTGGTGTACCATTTGTTGTCTTGTTTCATAATAGTGGGGTACCACATCTAAATATAATTGTTTTTGTCGTTGTGTATGTTTTTTGTAGCCATAGATGAATATTTTACTTTAAATGTACATTATTCGGAAAAGTTTGTCCATGAACCTGAAATGACATATGAAAAGGGAGAGGTCAATTAGGATAAATTTAGATAAGTGGTCATTTTTTTAGGCATTGGGCTTAGTTGAAGATATGAGCTATGCGAAAAAAGTGAAGATGTGGTATTTACTCCCTAAGAAAAGCATGATAGAAAGGCTGAGATCAATGACTTAGGACCACATACACCATGTAGGGAATTGTAGTGCATTCAAGTCAAAGAACCACATACACCATTGTTACTGTGAGAATCACTCATGACACTCACGTAACGATCCATGCAGCATTCTCATGGTAGGTCAATCCAGTACAACATTTCTTTAATGTGTACCCATGTAAAGACTTAATATCTCATCTATGACCCGTGAGATATGGTTATCAGTCTACGCACATATTAGTCTCAATGTATTACAGTTATCCTAATTCACAATAATACTTTATTAGGGACATTCAAGAATAGTGTTCCTGATTTCACAATTAAGTCGTGCATTTGATATCCTATGACATTGTACTTACTATTTTAAAGACTTTATTTGCATATTTAAACAAAATGAATAATACAATAACTGAAATGTCTTATATATATAAATGACAAGACACAAAGTATTTAGAAAAGGTCAGTATACAACTGACCTCTAGGGCATACACCTACATGCTTTACTGGACTAGCTGTAAGCTTGAGTGGATCACATGGAAAGAGACTGAAGACCAAGGCAATAAGGGAAAAGATTCCCACTAGGTCAGTAAAGAAAAATGATGTTAGGCCCCAACATCAAGAACCACCTCTTCATGATAGCAGCCAAGAACAATATCCTCCTCCTACCAACCAAGAACAACCACCTTCTGCCTTTGTACCTAAGATCAAGATGAAGAACATACTATTCAGTCAAATTATGAGAGTGAAGGATTAGATAGTATTGACTCATATTCAAACTTAGACATTAAAAAAAAAATCAAGTACCCGAGGTATAGGAAGCAAGACATGTGTAAGGATTTCAGGTTTAGGCTAGGAATGGAATTTGCTTCAACAGTAGAATTCAAGGAAGCAATTCATGACCATACTGCATTGACTGGGAGGCAGGTGAAGTTTGAGAAGAATGATGCTCTCAGGGTAAAGGTGAAATGCCAAAAAAAATGTCAATTTGTCGTATTCTTGAGTAAAGTGGGTAGGACTAGCACATATAGGATAAAGACATTGGTTGACAAGCACACATGTAACAGGGCATTCTATAACAAGAATGTCAAATCTACATAGATTGCTAAAAAAGTGTTGGACAAGATTAAAGGCTCATCAAAAACCAAATTAAATGATATTATTGTTGAAATTCAAAATTAGTTTTCAGCTGGAATCACAATGCACATTGCATTTAGTGCAAGAAAAATGGTGAAGGATATGTTGGAGAGGTCACACAAAGAACAATATGTCAAACGTCATGGGTATATAGTAGAAGTGATGAGGGTTAGCCATGATAATACATGCAAATTGAAGCTTGATAGGCCTCCAAGAAACTTACAACCCTTATTTCAAAGACTCTATATGTGTTTTGATGTGTACAAAAAGATATTCCTACAAGCATGTAGGTCTTTATAGGTGATGGCTGTCACCTAAAGACTCAGTATGATGGTGTGTTGCTTGTAGTTGTGGGTAGGGACCCTAATGATCATTACTTCCCCTTAGCATTTGCAATGGTTGAGGTAGAGATCAAAGACTCTTGGCAGTGGTTTCTAACTTTGCTGTTGGAAGACATCGGGGATATCATAACACATAAATGAGTGTTTATTTCACATCAACAAAAGGTGAGCTATGTGCTAATTTTGCTGATGTTGTTTCATTTAAATACATTGAATTATGTAAAATGTCTAATTTTATGTTTTTGATGATGATTGCATGGATTATTTTCTTTTTTATGAGATATTGCAAGGTGTGGAGCATAGATTTTGTTTAAGACACTTGTATAAGAGGTTTAATGGGGGCATGTAGTGTTAGATTATTATTTAATAATCTCTTAGTGGCCCATGTAATTAATGGATTGGCTTTAAATAAAAGATGGCCTAATGTGCTGGTTTTTTGGTCTAATGGTAATTAAAGCTAATAGGGATTCATTTTAAATTTTGAAATTAAATCCCTCTCCTCTCCTTTTTTGAATGGGCAGTTTTTCTGATAGCTATCTAATAAAAAATAAGTAATTTTCCCCATAAGAACAACTATAGCAAAACAAAAGAAGAGTAATATAGTATTCTCACCATCAAAGAATACAAGAAAGGGAAAGGAAGAAATGAGAGAAAACTCTCAAGAAAATCAAGAACAAGAAAATGCATGGATCTAGGTAAGATTATTTAATCTCTCATCATAGCAATTAATAGCATTGTTAGAATTATGATATCCAAGATTTTTTATTGAATAGTGTAGTTTTCTGTATTATTGAACCTTAGAAAAATTATAATTTATGGTTTTATTCTTACAATTGGTATCAGAGCATGGTTAGAGATATTATAATTCTCCTTGAATGGTTGATGAGTCTTATTCAGTACTTATATTTCCTATTTTTATCATATGATTTTGTGGGATTTTATCTCCTAATTGAT
This sequence comes from Styphnolobium japonicum, assembly GCA_023212625.1. Classification (NCBI taxonomy): domain Eukaryota; kingdom Viridiplantae; phylum Streptophyta; class Magnoliopsida; order Fabales; family Fabaceae; genus Styphnolobium; species Styphnolobium japonicum. The sequence continues at coordinate 21,613,556 of JALBWW010000009.1, forward strand.
GTTTATTTGCTGTTTATTTTAGAAAAGTTGATCTTTGAACAAATCTACTGTAATTATGGTAATTTGTGCAAAGAATCTTCAAGGGATGCTAATCAAGGAGACTCAATCAAAGGCTATTCAAAGAAACAAGGAAACTTAATTAAAGGCAAATCAGGGAAACTTTTGTTGTCAAATCTTTTGTAATAATTTGGGCATAACTTTCACTCCAGAAGTTCAAATGACATGATTCCGGTGGATATGGAGAGTTAATAAAAAGATCTACGAATATTATGTTAACCACTATCACCAATTCGACCAGATTTGATGAGATACGTCCAGCCTAAGTTAACGTCTTTTATGAAGAAAAGTGGCAGCAACATTCAATTGCTTGAGGATTTCCTACATCTTATAAAATGATTTATTCTGCCCTAGAAGAGGGAGATGGGGACTTTGGGGGAGAGGGCTTCCAGCCCTAGGAGAGCTAAGGAGATCATCAAAGAGCAAGGATTCGAGATCTTCATATTCTTATTGTCTTGGATTCAATGGAGTTTTCATTTTCCTATCTTTTGTTTTCATATTTCTTGATGTTTTTCTAAACTCTTCCTAGTTAGAGTGACGATGTAATTTGAATGGATGATTTATTTGGATTTTTAATTCTTAATTTAAGTTTTCTTTCATGATTGAGTGTTCATCTCTATTCTTAATGCTTTTATGACTTGATCAACCATAAATTGAATTGATGGTCATGCATAGGATTGAGAAATTCATGTGAGATGTTGCTTCTTGAGATAAACACAATGATTGAGTAATAATTTAGGAATAGATATTGTTGGTTGTGTGGTATTACTTGGGGTTTTATTCATTCATGCTTTGTTCTATTTGGAATTAGACTAAGGAATTAGTTAATTCTAAATAGTTGAAGAGAATTAATCTACCAAGGAATTGAGTTTTAATTAAATTAGATATCCCACTATCAATTATTGAATTGGAATTTAAATTAAGAAAGAATCCAAATAATCGGAAAATCAAGTGAAATCGAATCTCTAGCATCTCACTCTTTGATTGTTCAACCTCATTTAACATAGTTAAAATTTTAGTTTTTTTTTAATTCTCTTCATTAATTTACATCGTTTAAATAGTATCTAAATTAGTAATTTGGTACTTGACAACACAATTCCCTGTAGAGACGATAATTTACTCATCACTTTATTACTTGTGTAATTTGGTACACTTGCCAAATAGTCTATCAATGGTTGTTTTCCCTAAATTGTATGAACCCTAATACAATGTAGAATGTCAATTTACCATGAAATTGATTTGTTTTATATATAAAAGTGATATTCTGGAAGAAAAACTGATTTGCTTCACATGATCTATGGAAATATATTTATATATTTCATTGCAATTCCAAATTGTTGAAAAGTTTCCAGCTTATTGATTCACGTAATGTTTGGTTTTCTTTTTCAATCATGTCATTATGGTTGGTCATAAATGTTGTTTTGACCAAAAGTTGTTTCACAAAGACAAATAGTAAATGTTGAATCATAAACGTTGATTGAAAAGGATGTAAGTGGAGAGAAGGAAACTTCCTTTTTTATTGATTTCGCTTCTCATGAATTTTTTCGAAACCAAATATTGAAACTGTAACAATAAGATTTACAGTGAGGCCGTGATATATATCACAGCCATGATTGATACTGTTTTTAAAAAAATTCTGAATTTTAGTTTGGAATTATTTATTAAAGTTGGGTTTTTGTTAATTACCAAAGTGATCAAATCCATAAAGTTTATGATTCCAAATTATATAATTATATTGTGATTGTGATGCTATGTGAATAACATGTTTGGGTTGATAAATAAATTCATTATTATAAGGCATATATGGATCACCCAAAGGTGGACCATTGCTTATAATTAATGATATTAAAGGATTTATAACATACTTGTTAAATGCTTGTTTATCCTAAGATAACACGCACGTTAAGATTACTATGGTTAATTGTCCATCAAAGTATGATCGTTTAGCATCATTATTGTTATGTGAATGCATTTAAGTATTACACAAAGGTGAACTTAGATGCATAATTAAAGTTGATACTAGTTTGAATCTATTAAATTTACTCAAAGCATTAATGTGTGAGCTTGTTTTTAGTATTTGCAGTCACCAATAATATGTTTGCTTTAGGCAATGGAATGACTAAGTTTAATGGGTTGAATTATGTTGATTGGTCTGAATAAATCCAGTTTCAAATGGGTGTAATGGATTTGGATCTAGCATTGGTAATGGATGAAAAGCCCGCAGTCATTACAGAGACCAGTACAGAAGCTGGTCTCTTTTTTAGGCTAGGGAGCGGTCTAACAGGTTGTGTTTGAACTTAATGAGAATGATGATGACTGAAAATTATAAGCCATCAATGCCCAAAACTGACAATGCAATGGAGTTTTATGAAAATGGTGATAGATTACTCATAATCTAACATTATTGATAAGTCTATTTTGGGGAATCTAATGAGTGAGCTAACGACTAAAAAGTTTGACTGGTCTCAGCCCATTCATGATCATGTGATTGGAATGGGAAATCTAGCAGCAAAGCTGAAGTCCATGGGTATGGATGTGAATGAATCTTTCCTAGTACAGTTCATCATTAACTCACTTCTTCTTGAATTTGGCCAGTTCTAGGTGAACTATAACACCATTAAGGAAAAATGGAACTTTCAGGAAATTAAGGTCATGTTAGTTCAAGAAGAAGGAAGATTAAAGAAGATGAAAGATCATTCCATTCATCTCTTAACTCATGATGGAGCCAGTAGCAGTAAAGCCAAGCCCGGTAAGAAGGACAAGAACAAGGGCAAAGGCAAAGTCTGAAAGGAAAAGAAGTGCTACTTTTGCAAACTAAGTGGACACTTCAAAAAGGATTGTCCAAAAAGGAAGAGTTGGTTCGAAAAGAAAGATACATATTATGTTTCTGTAAATTTCAAATCAAATCTTATTGAGGTACCTTATAATACTTGGTGACTTGATTCTGGTGCAACTATTCATGTGTCACATATTATGCAGGGATCCCTTTTAATCCGAACCATAGAAGGAATTGAAAAGTTTCTATATATAGGCAACAAAATAAAGGCACGAATAGAGGGAATTGGGACGTATAGATTGATCTTGGACACTGGTTGTCATGTAGATCTAGAAAGTTGTCTTTACGTACCTAAATGTGCCAGGAATTTAGTTTCTATTGCAAAGTTTGATGAATTGGATTTTAATTTTAGGATTGGAAACGATGTATTTTCTTTATTTAAGGATATGTATTATTATGGTTATAGTACTTTAATTGATGGTTTATATCGTTTCAATCTCGATGTTAAATTTACGGAATCTCTATTTAATATTGAACATGTTGTTGGTAGTAAACGTAATGTGCGTAATGAGAGTTCTGCTTATTTGTGGCATCAAAGGTTAGGTCATATATCTAAGGAAAGGATAATGAGGCTAATGAAAAGTGAAATATTACCTCAATTGAATTTTGACGATTGGGATATATGTTTGTATTGCATTAAAAGAAAACAAACTAAACAAATATCAAAGAATCTGTCTACAAGAAGTAGTGAACTCCTTGAATTTATACATATCAATATTTGTGGTCATTTTGGTGAAAAATATTTTATCACTTTTATTGACGACTTCTCACGTTGTTGTTACTTGTATTTGTTTCATAAAAAGTCTCAGTCGGTGGACATCCTCAAAGTGTTCATTGATGAGATAGAAAGATAATTGGATTAGAAAAGTAAAAGTAATGAGATGGTGAATATTACAAAAAGTTTAATGATAATGGACAATGTCAAGGTCCATTTGCAAAGTTTCTCGAAAGTCGGGGCATATGTGCACAATATACTATGATTGGCACACCGCAACAGAATGGTGTGGCTGCAAGACGAAATCCTACTCTTATGGATATGGTTAGCTCAATGTTAAATTATAATATTGTACCGTTATCGTTGTGGATGCACGCATTAAAGACCCTGCATATCTGCTTAATAGGGTTCCTAATAAGGCAGTTCCTAAGACTCTTTATGAACTGTGGACGGGAAAGAAACCCAGTTTAAGGCATCTTCATGTTTGGGGTTGCCCAACAGAAGTAAGGGTGTATAATCCACATGAAAAGAAGCTTGATGCAAGAACCGTAAGTAGTTTTTCATTGGCTATCCTAAAAAGTCAAAAGGGTACATATTTTATTGTCCTAATCACAGTACGAGAATAGTTGAATCTGGTAATGCTCAATTTATTGAGAATGGTCAGTTAAGTGGGAGTGAGAAATCACGAAAAGTGGATATTATGGAGACTCGTGGTGAATCTTTTTCACCTAAAGTTTCTCTTCAAGTTGTTGTCCCTCTTGTTGTATTACAGTCACACAACACACAAAGATAACAAAGTAATATTCAAACCCCACAGGATGAACGTATAGTTGATGAACCAGCTAACAATATGCAAGCTGCAAATGAACAAGTGATAGAAGAAGTACAAGAAATGGCATTAAGAAAGTTTGAAAGGCAAAGAAGGCCAACTATTTCAAATGATTATATTGTTTATTCACTTGAACATGAATGTGACTTGAGCATTGATGAGGATCTAGTCTCGTTCAAGCAAGCAAGCCATGAAAAGTAACAATTCTGAAAAATGGCTTAATGCTATGAAAGAAAATTTGAAATCAATGGATGACAATATGGTATGGGATCTAGTTGAGTTTCCTGAAGGTTCAAAATAAGTTGGTTGTAAATGGGTCTTTAAGACCAAACATGACTTAAAAGGCAATATCGAAAAGTATAAAGCTAGACTCGTCGCCAAAGGTTTCGCTCAAAAGGATAGTATTGATTACAAAGAGACCTTCTTTCCAATTTCAAAGAAGGATTCTTTAAGGATTCTTTTGGCTTTGGTGGCTCATTATGACTTAGAGCTTCACCAAATGAACGTAAAAACCGCTTTTCTGAATGGTGACTTAGAGGAAGAAGTATATATGGACCAACCTGAAGGGTTTGTCTACAGGAAAAGAAAATCTAGTGTGTAGATTAAAGAAGTCAATATATGGACTAAAACAGGCTTCTAGACAATAGTATCTTAAGTTCAATGATACCATTACGTCGTATGGTTTTGTAGAGAACACTGTTGATCGGTGTATTTATATGAAGGTTAGTGGGAGCAAATTCATAATTTTGGTCTTATATGTTGACGATATTCTGCTTGCTACCAATGATGTTGCTTTGTTACATGATATAAATAAGTTTCTCTCTGATAACTTTGAAATGAAAGATATGGGTGAGGTATCCTATGTGATAGGAATAGAAATATTATGTGATAGATCATAAGGATTGTTAGGATTGTCTCAAAAATGATATATCAACAAGGTATTAGAGAAATTCAGAATGAAAAAATGCTCTGCAAGGATTGCTCCAATTCAGAAAGGGGACAAATTTAGTCAAATGCAATGCCCCAAAAATGACTTGGAATGAAGTCTATTCCCTATGCATCAGTGGTTAGGAGCTTGATGTATGCCCAAACATGTACTCGATTGGATATCAGTTTTGCCGTTGGAATGTTGGGCAGATATTAAAGTAATTCCAGAATAGATCACTGAAAAGCTGCAAAGAAAGTTCTCAGGTACTTACAAGACACCAAAGATTACGTGCTCACGTGCAATAGGTCAGATCACCTTGAAGTGGTTGGCTACTCGGATTCAAACTATGTTGGATGTGTGGACTCAAGAAAATCCACATTTAGGTATATTTTTCTTCTGGCTGGATGAGTGGTGTCATGGAAAAGTGGAAAACAATCTGTGATTGCTACCTCTTGTATGGAGGCTTAATTTGTAGCATGCTTTAAGGCCACAATTCAAGCATTCTGGTTGCGGAACTTTACCTTAGGACATGTTATTGTCGACAGTATAGCTAGGTCGCTGAGGTTTTACTGTGATAATTTTGCAGTTGTATTCTTCTCTAAGAATGACAGGTATTCGAAGGGTGCAAAACACATGGATTTGAAGTACTTGTCAGTTAAAGAAGAAGTGCGGAAATAGAAAGTGTCAATTGAGCATATTGGTACAGATTTAATGATAGCGGATCCGTTAACTAAAAGGTTGCCGCCCAAAACATTCATTGGTCATGTTGAAAGAATGGGCATTATGGATAAGTCCTTTTTAACATTATAGTTTGATGTATGTATATACGTGTATGGTTATAATGCTCTTATCGTATGACACTTATGAATTTAATTAAAGTTATGCTTCTGCTTTATTTATTGTTATCCACATTATAAGGTATACATGTATTGTTCAGGTGTGATGACAAAATGTGTCTTCGAAAAGACATTAAAGACACAAATTATAGCATCAATTAAAGTTGTTTGAGTTAAGTTAATTTGTGATACATGGAAGGAATCAAGTTGTTAAATAATTTATGACCGCCATGATCCAATCATTTCAATTCAATTAAAGATGATGACTTGATAATTTCAACGTATGGTGTGTAATTATAGTTTATTGTTGAATCTTCAAGTCATCACATGGGCAAGTGAGAGATTGTTAGATTATTATTTAATAATCTCTTAGTGACCCATGTAATTAATGGATTGGCTTTAAATAAAAGATGGTCTAATGTGATGGTTTTTTGGTCTAATGGTAATTAAAGACAATAGGGGTTTATTTTAAATTTTGAAATTAAATCCCTCTCCTCTTCCTTTTTGAATGGGCAATTTTTTTGACAGTTATCTAATAGAAAATAAGTAATTTTTCCCCATAAAAACAACTACAGAAAAACAAAAGAAGAGTAATATATTATTCTCACCATCAAAGAATACAAGAAGGGGAAAGGAAGATAGGGGAGAACACTCTCAAGAAAACCAGGAACAACAAATGGTATGGATCCAGACAAGATTATTTAATCTCTCGTCATAGAAATTAATAGCATTGTGAGAATTATGATATCCAAGATCCTTTATTGATTAGTGTAGTTTTTTGTATTATTGAACCCTAGAAAAATTACAATTTATGGTTTTATTCTTACATGTAGATGAGAAATCTCATACGTGGTGCTACAAAGGCAACTTATCATGGAGCATTTAGGGGAAAACTGGAAGAAATCAAGTCCATTGACCAAAAAGCTTATGAGTAGCTAAATATCATCCCTAAAACTGCATGGTGTAGGAGTGCATTTAATTTTTTATCCAAAGTGTGATGTGTTGATGAATAATATATCTGAGGCTTTTAATAGTACCATATTACAAGCTAAACATAAGCCTATTATAACTATGTTTGAGTGGATTAGGTCATATCTTATGTATAAGTGTGCCAATCTTAGAGAAAAGCTAGCAAAATATGATAGGGATGTGATGCCTAAAGTTAGAAAGAGGTTGGATAGGGAAATTGAGTTTAGTGGTTCTTAGTTCATAAAGTAGCCTGTATTTTTTATAAGGGAGATGAGCCAATATGTTATGTGTGTAATTGGTATAGGAGGGAGACATATGAATTGTGTTATAATCAAGTGGTAAGCCTTTTAAATGGTGAAAATATGTAGCAAGAAGTTGACCAAGAGCCAATTCTGCCTCCATCAGTTAGAGTCCCAATTGGCAGACCTAAGAAACTAAGGAGAAAAGAGCCAAAAGAACCTGCAAACCCTAACAAATTGAAGAGGCAACGTACTTCAAACATGTGTAAAAAATTCCATCAATATGGACATCACAATAGAACTTGCAAAAAATGAAGCTATTGATAATACTTCTTAACAAGATGTAAGTGTTTCTTACATCTTCCTTACATTCTTTATTACATTGTTTATTACTTACTTACTTAAGTAATTAATTACTTACTTACTTACTTGCAGGAAAAATGTGGAAGAAGACTAAGAGGAAAAGGTAGAGGATAAGGAAGAGGTCAACCAACTACAAGTAGAGACTAACCAAGTGCACCCAGAGGAGTCAGAGTAAACAATAGAGGTGGTGGCAGGAGGGGGATGTCAATTGACATTGGTGGCATTAGGACAATACCAAAGGAATAGAGGGGTAATCCATGTGTTACACAAGATCAATTAGTTGCTGCAAGAAATGTCATGTCATCTAGCAAGATAAAGAAAAATGGAGCAACGACTTTAAAGACCAATGAAACAATCCAACAATTAAGTCAAGATCATTAGGAACTAATAGTGTTTTTGTTTTGTGTTTTGGCCATTCTGTTTTGTAACTGAACATATGGCCATTATTTTGGGTTGAACATGTTTGTTATGGCCTCAAATTTGTTTATTAATTAATGTTAGCAATTGAAATTGTCATTCTAGTTTACATTGTCATTCTAATTTAAATTGTCCATCAACAAAACATATTGAAAGTCAATAAAGCTGCAACTGATATAAAAGTCATGTTACATTCATATATAAAAGTAAGGTTACATTGTCATTCCAATAACAGTGCACTGTTACAATTAGAATCACCTATTACACATTACAATTGGAAACACAGTGCACATTATAATTGATTCAACACCTACAGAACCATTCTCAAACCTAAACTACTAGTATGACAACTACAAAACAAATCTCAAATCCAGACTACTAACTATTGGACATGACAAAACAAGCAAATGTCATTATCCATGACAGCATACAAACCACATCAAAACTTTATTTCTTCTTCTATGCAAAGCTACCTTCCTTTCGAGCTTCAAGATTCTGTATTTTTGAGTAGAAATTAATTCCTTAGTAAGATCAAAGGTGACATCATCAACAACCTATTGAAAGAACCCACAACCTCCACCATTCTAAAATTTAAAGAGAAAGCATAGGAGCATAAGTTAGGCATTCCAAAATCAAAGTTATATGAGCTGAATCTCTAGCCTTCCTAATCCGTCAATGATGGAGCCTTTTGCCTAAATTGTCCTCAGTTTTGGAGGTTAAGACCAAAGTCCTCTCACCACAATGACAAAGTTTCCATGGATTACAATCACTGCTTGATAGAGATGACAAATGAGAGCTGCTGGCCATGGGTTATGAATCACAACTTTGCGAATGAGAAGGAGAGGTTTGCTGGCCATGGGTTATGAACCACAGCTTTGCGAATGAGAGATGAATTCCTAAGTTTGCAACTACAAAATTAAGGTATTGATTTGGAGGTTTAAGTGTTATAGGCCATCGTGCCCAGTGTGTCCAACGTGCTAAAGCCACGTGTGAAGATAAGGATTGGTTAAAAAAAATAGAATTTTTAGGGACTACTTTGAAAATTTTGTAATTATAGGGACTAAAACCAAAAAAGGTGAATTTTATAGGGACTAAAACCATATTTAAACCTACTTTAATAAATGTTTAATTTTAAATATTTTTAACCTTAATCAAACACTTCAAGTGTTATATTTTTATAGTTACTATTTTATTCTTTTACGTCTTGTTAGACACTAGATATATTAAATGCTTCAAGATAAATTTAATTTTTTTGTTTGTTTAAATTTTTCTTATGATATAATTAAATTAGAAAGTGATTAATCTATTTTTTTAACTTCAATCTGAGTAAAAAATTATTATAAAAAATATCAAAATGAATAACACATTATAATTTAAAAAACTCGTACACATTTAATTTAACAAACTTGTGTATCGTACCGATAATAAAACTAGTTACTCATATACTATATAGGCATGTGTATTTATGGTTTGAGTTAGATTGGATTTGAATTGACCCCGACCCGATCTGAGATTTTAATCAAGCTAATTTTTTGGATTGGTCTCAACTCTAAATAGAAACAGATTTTGTACACAAATGTTATAACTGCTTCTTAACTAGCATTCTTATCACTGTTAATGTTAGGGCTACTCACAGGTCGGGTTTGGCTTGGCCTGGTCTCAACCCAATATTTTGAACGGGCCAATTTTTTTGGCCAAAACTCGACGCTAAACTCGAGCAAACTCAGTTATTGTCATGTATGTGATTGACCGAGACGGGACTAGGCCAAGACCGGGTCGGCATGAAATTTATCAAAATCTAAACTGTAATATAGTTATATATTATATTAGGTGATGTATTTAAAGGCTCACATTATATGATAATACTTTAATGACTAGCAAGCTCTTAATAAATATAAATATTTAAATATATGCATTTAAAATTAATGTTTAATTTACGTGACTTGAATTATCACTGTCAAAAAATATAGGTATTTATATACCTCACGGCTCGATTCCGACCTAAAAAATACATCAAGGCAAAATCATTTGGGTCATTTCGGCCTAATTATTTCATTGAAATTGAGTCAAACCCAGTCCAAATAGCTAGGGCTAGACCGAGTTGGCAGGCTAGACCCGATATACAACGTTTCCATGCAAAAAAAAAATGAAATTAGTGTGTATATTAAGTCAATAAATAATCTATACGTCATTATTTTAAATATAAAATAATTATGCTTCAAAAAATTTATACAATATTTAATTTAAAATTATGATGTGTCAATTGGTTATTAGTTTAGTATAGTTATGTACAATTAATTTACACAAAAATCTCTCTTCTATGTATTCGTGAAAACAAACACATGTAGTGCAGATATTTCAAAGGCACTTTAAACTAATCTTTAACCTCATAGTCGTAGTAAATAAAAGGAAAAAAAAAAGATACTTATACAAACTATACGATGTATGTATATAATTTGGACTATTTAAAAAGTTATAATGGGACCAATATATTATCCAAAAGTGTGCACGAGAGAATGTGAGAAATGTATGAATGTAAGATTGTGTACACACACACACCCAAAAAGCAGGTTTCTCCTGTACCATTTCTTAATAATTACTGGTTAATATTTATTCATGTGTCATACTTATTTAAAATATAAATATAATAAGTTATTTTATATTTATGTTTTAATTAAATGAGACATATAGCTAAATATTTGTCATTAATTATTAAGAGCACAAAAGAAAATCTCTAAAAAAAACAAAAATAGCTAATTTTGTATACATTTTCTTATACGTTAAAATGGGTTCCACATAAAAAGTAAAAACGGTTGATTCAATATTGCAAGGTTAAGATTCAAAGCATTTCATCATAAGCACATAAAAGTCAACAAATTTAACAAAGCAAGTTCATTTATAACTGTTCGGTATGTCACACTTATAATATCTATGAAGTCGTGCTCACTATAATCACTTACTTAGTTGTAATGCCTCATTGAGCATTTGACACATGTCTTCCACCGGAACATATATTTTTTTTACAAAAGAAACTCTTAGATACACTTATTTTTACTGAGAAATTGATTGCATCAATGTTGCCTTATCAATTATATGTGATATAGTTTTCTCTAACTTTAACCTAAGCATTTAATTTTTCAAATCTTCAAGATAATTATAACAGCATTCACTATATATTAACTATGATTAGTAATAAGAGATTAAATATAACGATTAAAGTTAAAAACAATAATGGTCAAAATAGTTGATATAACATATGTTAAGTAATGTGACAAATGACAATATCTTATTTTCTTAAGTACAAGTACTTTAATAGTTCCCTAAAAAAAAGTACTTTAATAGTTTATCAATGTTTATTATTGGTTTGAAAGATAGTCTTATACTAAGATTTGCTCGATACTCGAATTTTCTCTTTGGGCACAAGTAAAAGTTTAACAAATCATCAAAGTACATGGGACGGAAAGCTGACATGGTGATAAGGTCATTCGAAACATAAGGTCAACTATTGAGGATGGTAGAAGATACCTTGGCACGAAGCATAATGCTAGAGTACCTTGTGAAGTTGCTTGGCAAAAACCTCCCATGAATTATGTGAAAGTAAACATGGATGGAAGCTGCATCCAAGGAAATCCTAGCCATGCAGGCTTTGGTGTGGTTATTCGTGATAGTGATGGCGATTGGCTCTTGGGTTTTGCTGGGCACCTTGGTGACACTGACATCCTGTTTACTAAGCTTCAGACCATTAAGCATGGCCTCTTTTTAGTGGTTTCCGGCAAGTGCACTGCGAAACAAACTCGCTCCATGCTTTTTCCTTGGTGAAATCTTCTATACTACCCCCGTTCCATGCTTACCTTTCTGTTCTATGAGACATTCATTCCATTTTGCAAAGGCAGTGGACTGTTAACATTTCTCATGTCTTTAGAGAAGGGAATTTCTGTGCTGATGCGATGGCAAAGAAGGGTGCAACCATGTTGGAAAAGCTCCTAACTTGGGATCGTGCACCCTAGGATCTTTGTAGCAAGTTGCTAGCAAACTCCTTGGGTGTGTTTTTTATTCGTTAGTTTTTGGTTTTTTTCCTTTGTTTCCAATTGTACCAAAAAACAAATCATCAAAGTACATAGATAATAACAAAAAAAAAAAAAAACTAAACATAAGTATCGGAGTAATTCTCTCTCATATTAAGAGTGTGTTTAGTTTTGATTAATTTTTTAGAATAATTAGTCTTTTAATTAAAGGATGTTTTATTTAAAATTTATGTTGTTTATTTAAAATGTGTAAAATTAATTGTAAGTTAACATTCTTTTTTCATTAAATAAAAATAAATTTTTTAGAAAAAAAATTATTTTAAGCTTTAATTATTTGATTTCAAATTAGTTCAAAAGTTTTATGAGAAAAATACCTATTTATCCTCAATCAAATAATTTTTTTAATTATTTTATATATCTTTTGGTAATTTAATACATAAAAACGATTTTTTTATACAATCTAAACAAAACTCTTTATCTTAAAATCAATTATGAATTAACATATTCAAACATAAATTAATTTTCTTATAATTAATTTTCTTAAAAATTAATTATACACATAATTTTTTTTCTACAACTAATTCAAATACACACTAAGTTTATCTAACTGAATTCAAATCTTATATCATCAATCTTGACTCTTAATTAAGAAAACAATGACGTACACAAAAAAAAAGCGAATGTGATAACTATGAATAAGAAATTTAAGATAATATATTCTAACAAATTCATAGTTTATTATCTATGTGATTATATTTTTTTATCAAAATTTAAACCCGACAATTTTTTTTAATTAATGATTATCAACTACTGAAGCTTAAAGTACAACTCAGAGTATCTTGATCCTTTTATTTAAAATTGGGTTAGAGAGAAAGAAAAGAGAATTTGAATCCTATTTAACCAAAACTAAATCCTAATAAATATTGAATAACTCATAAATTAGGTAAAAAAAAAAAATCCGCTCTTAAATGAAACAACTGCAAGGTTCTCTTCCCTTTTGTATATAAATAAATCCTCCTCACAGGTGATTACTCAAACCACCTCTCTCTCTCTCTCTCTACACCAATTCATTCACACCAGGTTCTCTTCTCTCGCTCTCTCTGCATCTTCGTTTTCTCCCTTTTTTTCCTCTTTGATTTTCCGAAGCTTTGGAGTTCGTGCGAGAACTACGTAATTTAGTTTCAACTGGGTTAATTTGACTCATTCTTCGTTTTTATTTTATTTTATTTTATTTTTTTAATTTTTGTGCAGGAGGATCTGATGTACTCGCTGGTGGATCTCCTCAACTATATTGAAGATTATGATGGCCCTTGAAAATCGAGGTTTGTCTGTGTTTGGTGCTTCTAATTCAGTTTTCACTCTTGATCGTTGATCTAATTCTGTTTTTTTAAATTGTCGTTTTTTTATTGTGATTAATGCCAATTTGTTGCTCTTAATCGCGTGCGATTTTGTTGTCGTTTTGATTGTGAGCGCAGCAATTCTTTGCGTTTCGTTTTCCCTGGAATTTTTTTATTTTTTATTTTTGTTGCGACTTCTGGGTCAGTGCCTGTTTTGTTTGATCACGGGACAATGTGGAAGAGGGTTGTGTGAAAATTGGGTTCCAATGAGTGGTTTTTACTTGGTTCCGGACCCAAATTATTGAGGAGTGGAGGATTTTACAGTTTTTGCGACTGTGTTGCTAGGACTTGGCATGGTAAGAATGTAGGAGTGAAGATGGGGAGTGGGAATGATGATGTTGTGGAGTGAAGATGGGTGAGAGACAGGGTGGGGGAGGAGGGGTTGTTAGTTCACATGCTGGAATTAAATAAAACAAACTGAGATTATTTTGTTAAGTTTTAGATTCATGGGGATCGTGTTGAAGTACTATTTGAGAGTATACATGGCTAAATTACATGCTTGGTGATGAGAAACATGGCCAGAGAGAGAAAATTGAGAGAAGAGTTTTGGTGAATATGGTGAATTGAATTACTTTAGGCTTATCAGCCAATGTATATACATCAAATCAGTTAAGCTTGCTATAACAAAGTCAAGAGTAGTTCAACTAACACCAATTAAATCAGTAACTAACCACATGGGGTAATACTTGGTCTCAACTTTCAACAGATATCTCTTAACCAAATTGTCTCTAACAATCCCAAATTCCAAACGTAAGATTAGTGTTGGTTTGTAGATAAACTGTATGAGAAATGATGTATTATTAGTAGGTTCAGAACTGCAGGTTAATTAAAATTTCAAAATGGATACATGTTACCAATATCATTTATTGCTGACCCTTGATGCTTAAAATCAAGTTGAGTAACAACATTGATATACTCAACATTGTTGAGTTAGGGATTCTTCACAGAAATTACTATTGACTGGCATTGCCATCTAGAGCTATATTCTCTGTTCCACTATGTATGTAACATTGATATCTTTATCTCTTCAACTGACATCATTCCAGTTTTTCACTTCACTCTCCTCAATTGCTGAACTTGACTGTCTCTTTTGTATCCCTATCTCTCGGCTATAAATTATCAAAACTATCTTAAATCAACTTCTAGTGATTCAACCTTCAGTTCAGGACTTCAGGCTGCCTTGATGCTAGTTCTAGGTACTGTTTCCTGAACTTTCATTGCAGAAACAAACACCTTATATTTTGTTTTGTGGTTTCTTGATCATTATAGGTCCCCTTCACTGTTTACTCTTATTTTGTAGACATGTATCTAATAGGATACTTAAGCCCAAGGGAGAACCATACCCCAAAAGCTAGCTATTAAGGTGGGAGAGCCCAAAGACTTAAATAGCATTCCACACATTGGTATTTAGCCAATGTGAAACTCTATCATAGCACTGCCCCAGAAGAGCTGACGTCCTCAACAATTGCACTCTGCCCGGCAAGTCCGGTAGGTCCGGCGGGCCCTCTCCTCGGCCCTTTGTTAGCCCCGGACAGGTAGCTTTGGGCTCTCCCACCTTAGCTATTAAGGTGGGAGAACCCAATGTGTTATATAAACCCCACATCTAAATCTCATACTTTCGATGTGGGACTCAGGTCCCATACCTTGCAATTGGATCCTAACATTCCACCACACTTCCATAGCCGACGTCCAAGTCAGCCTCTTTACCCCAGCGCCCGCTGGTCAGTCTGCCACATAGGCGACATCCTCATGGGCAAAGGATCATGCTCTGATACCAATTATAGGATACTTAAGCCCAAGGGAGAACCACACCCCAAAAACTATCTATTAAGGTGGGAGAGCCCAAAGACTTAAATACCATTCCACACATTGGTATTTAGCCAATGTGGGACTCTGTAAGTATCCTAACATCTTCATATTATATGCCCTGTGACATGGGGATTAGACATTAGTGTTGCACCATATATTTTGCTGGTAATAATTGATAACGGTGCAAGTACAAGTGAAGGTACAAAAAAATTTAAGGATAAATTATTATTCCAGTTTAAGTGTTATGCATTAAGATATTGGTGTATATAAAGGGTGTTTGTGGTCCAATCTGGTTCGTTTTGAGAGGCTCAAGTGCTCAACCTCAATTCAAACCATGCTTCATAGTTCACAAATTTTGGAAACCAAACAAAACCACCATTCACAGTTTGGTTCGGTTTGAGACCACAGTTCATTGGTGTTTCATGTTTGGGTAGTACCCTGTCAATGCCTAACCTACATTCTAAAGTTATGGTCCAATGGCAGTAGTAAAGTAAAATAACGGATATTATAATAAGTGAATAACAATAGTACACAGTTCAGTCTCAAACTCTTACATTGTCCAATAGCAACAGTAAATTAAAAGAACAACAAAAACGTGTGCAATAATCCAACAATAGAGAAGCAAAATAACTGACTTTAACTTTAGCACAAATGAAACTGACTTAAGCAGTGATTAGAAAGCAAAAAATACACATCAGCTTGGTTACTTGTTTTGATTATCTAATTTATGAAATTCCCTTATCACACAATAGTACTTACTCTATGCTTTAAAAATGAAGTAAGTGATCTCTATTGGATCCGGGTCAAACTTAGTACTTGACAAGAGATCTTTTTCTTGTACATTAAGGAGTCATCACCGCAACTCAAACTTATGACCTCTACCCAAATCCCCTCCCCATCCCATCTTTTTGTGGCCATGGAAAAATCTGGCTTTATTGCTTTATAGTGGGTTTGAAGTTTATATGGATTATTAAGATTTATACATTTTAGGAGTCACAAATCTCTTCAATTATTGGCAAAGTTTTTAGTTCCTTCTCCACCATACCAGACTGCCACAAGTCTAACCATCATGGAGTAGAATTCTGGAACTTTGTCAATTAGATGAAATCAGGTTATTTTATTCGATTTGCCAGCCATAATCTTAATGTACGAGAAAAGAAAAATGGCATACCAGACAAGTTTAAATTTGATTTCTGTGTGGTGATTACTATGTTCCCTTGTTATATTGACCTTTCTGATTTTGGTCAATTTGTGGAAATAATCAATGTACCAATTACCTTACTATAGTGAGAAACCTTGCCCTGTCTCTGATGAAGTGCAGTTTTTGGAAATTTGTTTGTATACTAAATATCATTTGCATAGGCTGCTAAGTCGAAAGTTGGTACAAAAGCCTAAATTTGGTACAAAATAAAGTTAGAAGGCTAGCATTTTCCATAGGAACCACTTACTAATGCAAAGGTAAAAAGCGTGTTGGTTTGAATTCATGAATTAAATCTTGTTTGGTCCAGGTAATAGCTGGGCATGGATAATTATGTATTTAAGTATAATTTAGTTGGTAGTCCAATAAAATATTTATTTAATGTATTTCCAAATTGTCTTATTTTGATTTGCATTACCTCTTGGATAACAAACTATCAAAGTATGTTTGTCTATAAGCAAGACTTTTTTCATGTTGAGAGATATCTTTTGATGCTTGATTGTGCAATTTTATGATCTGAAAACTACATGATTTGTAAATTATCATCTCTCATGAGAAGCTGAAACTTATTTCCAGTTTTGTGCTGTGAAACGTTCCTTCAGGGCAAACCTGAATTTCTTAGTGTACAATCCTCTTTGTGCAAACTGTCTTTTTAGTCTAATTCTGACCATGTTGATGTAAGATTTTTCCAGATGTTATGCTATGGCTTGTTCTGATCATTTCATATTTTTTCCTGCTTCTATCCTTTTGTGCAGAAAATTTGCAAATAAACTGTGAGGCATCTCTAAAATGCCTCCAGGGCAAGGGATTCCCTTGCAACTTGCAGTGTAATGGGAGTTCTATGGAAGTCTTTACAGAGCTTAAAAATGAGCCTGGTACTTATCTAGCTGGGGGTGTTTCTGAACTTGAGCCTTCCAATGAATTTCACAGCAAACCTACTTATCACCATGATTACAGAACCTGGGCAGCCTGCCGTTTCAACTCTCACAAGGTGCAGCAATGCCCAATGAATGCTTTTGAGAGCCATTTTTACCCTTATCCTGTGGAGAACCAGTTTCAGTATGTTCCTATCAATATGTTTGCTGAAGGTTACCCTCATGATTTCCAATATCAAGAATTTCAATATTTTGTGGTCATAGACTTTGAGGCTACCTGTGACAAGGATAAAAATCCTCACCCTCAAGAAATAATCGAGTTTCCATCTGTCATAGTGAGTAGTGTGACTGGTCAGCTTGAAGCATGTTTTCAGACATATGTGAGGCCTACCTGCAATCAGCTTCTGAGTGATTTCTGCAAGGATCTGACTGGTATCCAGCAAATTCAGGTGTGTTAGGGAAAAAGCTTGCCTTTACTTACAAGAAGGATATGTTACCTAAGAGCAGGAGAAACCAGTATATGCCTTTCTTCTGTGACTGTTTTTTACTCTTCATTGTCCTTAGTATTGAACTAATAATAACATTGCCATGTGTATACCAAATATGCTGTTTTCTTTAATATTTGTAAATGGTAACTCCCTTACCGCAAGTGAAAGAAATTTCTCTAGTGGCACATACCCATCTCTTTGACTTGTAGTTTCTGCTTCAGTGTTAGGGGAAAAAAAAGCAAGATTTTCAAGGGAAAAAATTTAAGTGATAATTTGAATTCCAGGTCTTCCTATGTTGATACACCAGTGCAGATATTATGGTTATGATTCTGGTAAATTCACCCAATGTTGGGCTATATTTCTTGCATGGTAGGGATGGTATATAATATAGACCTGAAGTATGATGTACCGTGCAATTATGAATTAGTTAGAGTGAACCCATGTAAAATACTTTAATTTGACCATATTCTGTTGCTATTTCTTTATGCAATGTGGTTAGTTAATTGAAACCTAACATTCTACCAATGATTGGTTGGCATTAATGGAACAGCAAGAAAACTGAAGTGATTAAAGTGAAAATGGAAAAGATGTTGAGGACAAAAATATTGGAAAGGAATTTATCTTTTGGGGAGGGTGAGAGTCCGGCACTGTCTGATTAGATGATTATAATCTAACAATTACAGCCTTTTTTTACCAATACCATTGAATCTGTTCTATCTCCAAATTCCTAAGATTTCTGAAACTTAGTTATGACGTATGATCCATTTTGACAATGACCCAGTTAATTCGTGTGCAGTAAATGAAGAAGCTCTACTTAGGTAAAGGCTGAATAGATGTTTTGGGGAGCAGACCCTTTTGAACGCATAACAAGTTGCTCCACAGCATGATGTTGCACATGCTGTATGGCTAACATTTTTTTTTTTATAAAAGCATACAGCTACACTTTGAATACTAAGTGATGGGAAACAGAATTTTTGTTTGGTGTTCTACAGGTTTTCAGTAATGATGATATGTAAACTTTTCCTTTATAATATTTAGACAAGGACTCTCTTGAGTATCCTCTCAATTCTTGCTTTGTTCTTAGTAGTCTGTGCTAGACATTACATAAATATGAAAGTTAAAATGCTCTGGACTTCTGAGGCGGGAGATATTCAAAAAAACACAATGAGGGATAATGCTGTAGTGGAACCCGAAAGATTCTGCTTGGAGATGACTATTCAATTGTACAAGGACCAAATTAATGTAAATCCCAGCTGCCACATATGACTACTAGTTGACCTTGACCCATATAATTAGAAATACTCTAATGCTTTTTCTCATATGGTTCTCAGCTATCTGTAGCTCCTCATCTATTGTATTCACCTGTTCATTCTTGTCTTTGTGTAGATTGTTAATTGTATTCCCAACTGTATGGTTCAGGTGGACAGAGGTGTTACATTGAGTGAGGCTCTCCTTAGGCATGATAAATGGCTTGAGAATAAGGGGATTAAGAACTGCAACTTTGCTGTGGTTACATGGTCTAACTGGGACTGTCGGGTGATGCTGGAATCTGAGTGCCGATTCAAGAAAATACGGAAGCCTCCTTATTTTAACCGGTAAATGCTGCAGTGTTTGAAGTGATTGATTTCTTCTAAGTTTATCAGGATTCATTTTCAACTGACTTTCATTTATCTGGTGATTGTTAGCTGGATCAACCTAAAGATCCCTTTCTGTGAGGTATTCGGTGCTGCAAGGTGCAACCTAAAAGAGGCTGTCGAGATGGCAGGCTTGGCCTGGCAGGGCCGTGCTCATTGTGGCCTGGATGATGCGAAAAATACTGCTCGCCTGCTCGCACTGCTTATGCGCAGGGGTTTTAAATTTTCCATTACAAGCTCCATAATGTGGCAGACTGCTGATCGATCATTGATGTGGAAGCAGTCACCGGAACAACTGAGTGTTTTCCCTCATTCCCCCTACAAGGCAAAGGATATGAATCCCCCCATGTTTCAGTATAACCCTTGCTGTTATTGTGGGGTTAAAAGCAGTAGGGGCATGGTCAGGAAACCAGGGCCCAAGCAAGGGAGCCTTTTCTTTGGATGTGGAAATTGGACTGCAACTAGAGGTGCCCGCTGCCAATACTTTGAATGGGCTTCTGCCTGACTGAAAGCACCTTCTGATCTAGTATGATAAAATCCTAAGTTTTCTTATATGTTCTATGTAAAAAAAAAGAACTAAAAAATATGAAAAAGAGGAAGTGAAAGTGGATTTTAAAAGTAGTGGTGTTGTCTCCTAGTGGAAGCTTGTATGCCTGGCTGCCTGGTGAGGTTTCTGCTTCATGAAGTGTAGACAAAAATAGTTGGCTCAGTTGTTTATTACTGTGTCTGCTAAGCATCAAAGTAGTCTTCTCAAGGAGAGGGAGCTTCAACCTGTAAAGCTGACTTGTTGACTGGAGAACCATTCGGGATTGTGAGGAATGGGTAGTTAGGACGATGCTATACATGCTCTGGCATGCTAAAATATCTTAAATAAACCATGAAATAGGACTGTTTGTTTTTGCTCTAATGGCAATCGCTATATATACTCGTGGCTGGTTTGCTGCATGTCACTGTTGATGATAACAATCTAACTTAGAGCTTGACTGCTTAACGGTCATAAAGCTCATCTCTGAGTTGCAGTATGGGAAGACTAGCAATATAACTGAGGGGAGAGAACCTTAAAAGTAGCTTAATTGGCACGTGATGACGTTTGGGGGTTCGATTTTCCATCAAATCACCTATCATCCTTTCTAACTCAAGAGCAAGCACCTCTAATATATTACAAAAAAAATAGAGAATGACTTATATAATTGGCTTGGAAAAAGGTATTTTTATTTGGTTAGTAAAAAAAATTAACCAAGTATTCAATTAATTATAATTTATATATAATTTGTATTAAGTATTAAAATGAAGATAAATTATTGGTTAAGTTAATTGAACACTTGGTTATTTTTTTTTACGAACTAAATAGAAATACTTTTTTACCAAGTCAATCTTTTATGTCATTTTCCCTAAAAGAAAAAGGCCATCAAACGAAAAAAGGAGGAAAAATTAAAAGAAAATCCTTAAAAAGTAATTTAGGTTTTAAGTAATGTTACATAAACATAGTAAATTATGGGTGGAGATTTTACAATTACTCTCACATATAATATTTTCTCATAATGTTAATTTTATAACTATTATATATTAAATTAATGGTAAATCCAAATTCAATGATAAAAGAAATAGGTAGAATGATGTGTAAAAAATGCTATGCGTGTATCATATAAAATGGGAAACCACTTAAGGAAACAATACCAAAAAAAATAGGAAAACCTCTCCAAAACAAAAACTACAGCAAGTCAGCATCCATAAGGAATTGTTTCTATCTGTTCAAGGACAGCTGGGAGATGATGGGAATTGACCAATATTCATTCTTAAACATCTCATCATTTTGTTCCAAATAAACCAAAGGATTGAAACATCAAGTTGTATGCTAAATAAATTGAAGAGCAGCAAGGTGCGAAGCATTATTGACAAAACAAGTCCACCAAACCTGAAAGTTTGAATGGGATCACTTAAAAGGAGTGGTTCCAATACTTTGGTATTTTTCTAAGGTATTGATATGTTGGATGATTTGTCAAATATTTATTAGTTGTTGGTTTTCATAATAAATATTTAAAGTTCATAAAGCATAACTAGCAACTAATAAATATTTGGCAAATATTCAAGATATTGGTACTAAAAAAACACGAATACTAAAGTAATGTCATTGTTTAAACCTAAGTCTTCAATAAAACGTTAACCATTTTACTTTATTTACAAGCAATAAGCTCCCCATACATGTTCAATCCCAATGTAGAAAAATCAATCTAGTAACAAAAACAAGTCATACATATGTAAGGAGGAATATCAAACAGTTAAGAGGTGACTAAAATTATTATGAAATGCGATCAATGAAGTTGGCTCAACGAATAAGATCGAACTGCGTCGACTCAAAAGTCTTCAGTTCAATTCCTGTTAGTAATTCTTCATTAGTAAATCATTTGTAAGTACCATTATAAGCCTTTGTTGAGCAAAGCCATTGGTACTAAGTATGTTCAATTGACCTTATATGTTTGAAGAACAAAGAAATTATTGTATGAATCCAAATGAAGTCCAATCTCTTCTCCTTTCTTCAAGCCCCTTCTTTTCACAAAATCTTGACTCCAATTGCCATAGTGCATGGAGTTGATGTTCACATCCCAAATCTCAATTTGAGTTCCTTTGTCAGCCTCCACGTCTCTTTAGGCATCAGCACCCTACATAGGTAACACCAAATCTTGTGTCAAATCTTTAACCAACAAAAGTGTGCACAAGTTGAGTAGGGTCAAATCTTTCTTTAATCTTTCATGGGTCATCATCATAACTTGTTGAGTAGCCGGACTATCTCTCTTCTTTGTTGTTGGAGCAGACTCTCTTTCTTGCAGGGAACAAACCTAGTGGTAAATTGGTGCAAATATTGTCTAACGCATGGATTTTAGTTGTGTAATCCATTATTGAGGCTTTACTGAGAAATTTGAAAAGTATCTGTTTTTTCCATTCATATGCAAGAAGGACACAACGCTTGTTTAGCACAAAGAAAGAGAAGAAGCAAAAAGAAGGAATAACAAAGAAGAAGAAAAAGGGGTTTCAATTTTGGGTGCGTAATTAGGAAGTGAGAGGAGTGGAGCTTTTATAGAGAATGATTTAATCACATAAAACTTGACTCCCAAGAAAGTCAAATTTAGGAAATTCTAGTTTTCTCTCAAGTTTGGGATTGCAAAATGTTAATAAGAGATTTTGAAGTGGATTCTATTTCTTTCAAAGTCACAGTTTGAATGGATTCTATTCTTACTTATTTTGTATAAATAAATACAATTTTGAAGTGATATTCATGTTTTCTCTCTTCTTTGGGATTACTAATGCTTTGTTTGGATGTATGAGAGAAAATGAGAGGAAAGAAAAAGAGAAGAAAGAAAATGAGAGAAGAGAAAATGGAAAGAAAAATATATTTTTACTGTACATGTTTGGATGAAGAGAAAATGAAGAGAAAGAAAATGAGATGAAATAAATAAAGATAATATAATTTTATAAAATAACATGGTAACCCATCTCACCAATCCCACCCTGACCCCCGGTCACCTCCCTCTCCTCAAGAGAGAAAACTCATACCCATCTCACCCCCCACCCCACTGTCACCTTCCCCCCTGCAGTAGAGAAAACCCATATCCATCTCATCCCCACCCCTCCCCTTTCCTCATCCCTAGTAGCCAAACCCATACCCATCCCACTCCACCCCTTTCCACATCCCCAGCCACCCCCGGGCCCCTTTTCCACATCCCCAATTGCCGCCCCTCCCCCACCCCCTTTCCTCATCCATCCCCCCGTGGTCGGCGTATCCCATATCCCCTTTTCTCATCCTCAACAGAAATTTTCTCCATTTTTCTATATCAATAGAAATTTGCTTCACTTTTTTTATTTCAAAATGGATATTTTTTTTTGTTAATTATGTTTTCTTGTATTTGTTTTTTTCTATAGAGGGAAGCCAGACAGAGCACCTCCTCCTTTTCTCGCCATTTTCTCCTCACTTTAGAGGAGAAAACTTTTGCAGTGGGTCTCACGACTATTTTTTCTTTCTTCCTTGTTTTCTCGCCTCGTCCAAACGAGAGAAAAGTATATTTTCTCTCTATTTTCTCTCCACCTATTTTCTTTCTCTTCATCCAAACAAAAGGTAAATGTCTATAAAAGAGATTTTAATGCGTTGACCACAACATTTTTTCCATGGCATATTTCATATGGTGCTCGTATTTCAAAGGGCCCAATAGATTTTCCTAAGACACGACCTTAGCTTTACATGTTGTTGAGTGATTCCTCAATGGTTAAAGAGCAATCCTATCCTCATACACACAGGGATGAATCAAAGTTGACCCATTGAGGGCAAGCTCCCAATACAACACAGTGCCATGGCATTGTTGTAGTATCTACATAGCTAGTATACTTAACCACATTTGTATCAAACGACGCCAAGTGGGTCACAACATTCAACTTTGTTTGCCTCGCCAAAATCTATGCTCAAGACAACAACTTTTTCTTTTTTTTGCAAACGAAGTTGAATTGAGGGGCCTTGTTCTTGAATCCAACCACCCTCATCACATTTCAATTTTATATATTTAAAACCAGATTATATATATTAAAACCAGATTATATATATGCCAATGCAGGTTGGCTCAACTAGTTGAAAGGATTCAGATAAGATTATACATTCCCCATGCAACATTATATGATATTTATCATTTATAGAACCCTTTAAATTTGAAGTACCAAGAAAGGGATAATTATCATTATGCAATATTATTTGTGTAAGTTAATAATAATAATAATAATAATTTGTCTTTTATTGGAAATCACTATAGTTGATAAAAATGGTAAGCCAAAACCATTATGGATAACCACAATGATTTAATGAGGACAAAATAGGGCAATATAATGGTTTTTGAAATATGCCGAAATGAATGATTCACAACTGTGAAGGTAGTCTCCACAACACATAATGTAAAACGCCAGAAAACATATTCTAGCTTTTTTTGTGGTAATAAAACATATTCTACTTCTATATCAAGAATGGTCATGTTTGCTTCATTAATTCTTCAATCATCTAATCAAAAGTCATTTTTGGTTGCAAAAGGTCCGAGTCTTCATCATCATGTGACCTAGAAGTATAAAGCACCAATTTTTAACAAGATCAATTAATAATTAGTATATATTTTAAAGATACATTGTCAGCTAATATTTGTCAGACCTTAGCTTCTTCGTATTTGGTAGATTTGGTGACTTTTATACTTGGAGCTCCTATTCTGGGGTCTAGTCGGCCTCACTAAAAATTTTCCAGTTAAACTGAAATGAAACTTTATTTGTTATGAACAAGAGTCGTGCACGTAGCATTTCTCAAGCATTTTCAGTGTCTAGTTTCTTAATTTTGAAAACACCCATAAAGAAGAAAAGATACGTTGAACTAAAAAAAGGAACTTGTATCAGACTGCTAATCAGGGACCTTCACTTTGGAACTTAAATACCTAACATACACAAGTAGAGGGGGGTAGTGGCGGCATTCTACAATCTCACCGCTCATACAATACCCCCATCTCATAAACTCCCTAGTATGACTCAAGTGAACGAAGAATGGAGAGAAGTAGAATATACACAACATTGTATTTAGGAGTTGGGTTGTTCAGACTTCACTGTTGCACCTGATGAGGATGCACAACTGCCATTCTGCAGATAGAGGCTGTTTGCAACCATAGAGTCACTAACCAAGCCAACATCAACATCATCAAAATTGAGGGGACCTCTAACCTTCCTGGTGCTACAAATAGAATCAGACCATATAAGGACATCACCTCTTTGGTATATAGATATAAATATATTTCAATCCTCAAAAGTCAAGATATGAAGATAATAAGCATACCCATTTAAACGGTTATTGATGGCAGTCAGGTCTTTCGAAGGGCTCTGATATGCATGAGTGCTCTCCCCAACACAGGCATAATAGCTTTTCGAGCTATGTGATATTAGAGCATCCATCTGTGCACATGATGAATGAATACACTTATGCTTCATGAAGAAAAATAATTTGCTATTTCAATTAAATGTCTGTGTTAATGCAGTGAGAACAAGTTGCAACCATTTCAAGTACCTATCAGACAAGGAAAATAATACTGACTCAAACTGAAGAAGCCAAGCAATCATTGCAAACTGAATTTGTCACTCCAAATTTTAAGGTGATACCAAACTGAATCCTAACAATAGTTTTCTAAGACATCTCATTTACAAATTATATCAGTGTGCCAATGGCCTGGATATGAAAAAAAAGAAAAAAAAGAAAAAGAAATCTCCTTCAGGGAAACAGATAAAAAATTGAACCAAGTAAAAATTTGACATATGCATTTAACAACACTCCCAATAACCGCACAAGATTTACAGTCCCTCACATGCTTCTTCCTTTTTCCAGCACATTGTCAGTTGACTATGATGCGTTCACATCACAAGTAATAGAAAATGGTAAAACAAATAGTTCAAAGAAGAAACCAAGACAGATAAATACCTTAGATGATCGCAATGGAGAGACATATACATTATGTGTGGCAGACACTTTTTTTGGAGACATATCAGGAAGGCTTGGAAAAGGAGATATTTTAGGAGATTCAGGACATTGAGCCAAATGGCCTGGAAAGATAAAAGTACACTAGTCAATGGATTGCAGTAACTATATAGCAGTGGAAGCCAGGTATACAATTAAAAGTAACTTAGGAAACAAAAATGTACCGTCATTACTATTATTGACTTCAGGTGTCCGGTTACTTTTTTTGGTTCCCCCAGGGCCAATTTCAATCAGCAGTGGCTTTACAGAGGGAATGAATATTTCATTGTAAAATGTAATGATGTCAACATGCTCCTGACCTGTTCTCTGTTTCCAGATCATTTGTAAGGTCACAATTCGCAGAAAAGCTAAAAGTCAAATTTGGTTACATACCCCATTACGGCGTGCCAATGACCAATCAACAAATACACTGCGAAAAACTTGTGGTTTGCATTGCGGTTGCTTTCTGTAGTTGCATATGATCTCCCTAAAAGTTAGGCTCAGTTGAGAAATCTGCAAAACAGAATAGAATGAGAAACAGGTAATAACTGAAGAGGATGTTACTGACTCTCACAAGGTTCTAAAAGTAAAAAGAAACCTTTGAAACTCCATAGAAGCAACATAAAATGATTTGGTCAATATGGCGGTTGAAGAAGAGAGATGTCCGTTGATTTAGGATTTGTTGGAAAAGACAGTATACACTCTCCCTTATCTGCTGAGATAATTGTAGCCTTTCAACCATGCCACTTATTCTGACTGCTCCCAACTTAATGATCTAGGAAACACAGGAAATGCACACAAGATGTAATGCTTACAAAGAGTTAAAGTGAAGCAGCAAAATCATTAAATCTTGACTAAACAGATGAAACAGAATAGCTGCCCTATCAGCATGTAAACAACTCAAACAGAAGTGATGTAACAACCCACTTCCAAAAGGCAACTTAAGTTCTCAATATAAAAGAAAAACACATCCAGTAGTTGCTGAAAACATGTTAAGGGACATCACATTGGAGCTTCAAGATCACAGATTAGATGTCTTGCCACATCGATGAACAAATAGGGTGTAAATACACAATTACACATCAAAAGAAGTTTCCTTCTTTAGTCCACCAAAAGATATTGATCGCAGTTTCTGCACATGTTTCCCTTTTTAACAATTAAATTGGTATAACAGTACTGTTAAGGTACAATACCTTGCCAAAAAAGATATTGATCGCAGTTTCTGCACAGGTTTCTCCTCCACCTCCTGGATTTGGTCTTGTTGGACTGCAGGGAAGAAATATTCAACGCAAAGCACCAAAAGAAGAAAAGATAAAAAAAATTGAAACGATGCATATTTATATAGATTGCTACTACTAGACTCATCCAAGTTATACCTGGCAAAGGCTGACTGCAAAGGAGGAGGGGGTAGCTTTGACTTAAGGTTGCTGAAGGGCAGAAGCCGATCTTTCACCGGTGATGTAAAAGAATTTCGTTCCACAAACGCACTTCGATATTCTGTGCAGAGTCGCTTTGGAGACCTGGTATCCCCATTCTGAGCTGAAATGGATTAATTGATGGATATGTTACTGTAGTTGAAAAATATGCACTTTTGCAACATGTGCTCTTTGAGGAATGGGAGGTGGGATGGGGGGAGGGAGGGGGAAGAATTTTTTGCATCATTATGGATAACCATGGCAACTATTCTAAGGTCTGATGAACTAAGAACTATATGAAAACTGAGCAAACATGACTTAAATCTTCAAACTAAAACAAGAGAACCATTACTTGGTGAAGTCTCAAGCTTCTGCAAGGAAGGCACAGGAGGCAACCCTCCACAAGAGAAGTTAATACGCATAGCAATTTCATCCAATGATGGCAATGGTTCAGCTAACAGTCCAAGACGATTTATTTCTGCAGAAAGGGAAGGTCTAGCTACTGTCAAAGAATTATACATCGAGGAACCCTTTTCCCATACCATGCTCTCCAAAAGTCGTTCTTCCAATGAATTCAGATGTCGCCTCAATTCTCTTGGGAGAGATTCCTCATGTCTAATGAAACTCTCTATCACCTTGCTAAGATCAAAAGCCGTAATTCCAGTCCTCTCTAGTACTGTAGGGAACAACATTGTTACAGTCTTGTGTGTTGCCAGGACTAATTCTGCAGAACATGCAAGCATACACCAATGAAACCTCTCATTAGTTAGTAGCGATGTTAAATTAGTTGCATGCAGTATTTGGGCTTCTGCTCTGCACATTGCTTCCAATACCCTATAGTATAACTTCAGGGCTTCCAGTCTTCTCTGTTCTGCCCATACATTGTCCATGAGGTTTGCACTTTGCAGGCTTCCAGTTACACGTCGTTCTCCTAGAGGACTACTAGGAAATATAGCCTGCAATATAATATGCGCCCTGCGCACCACATCACTTGTAACATCCCTTTCACATGATGTCAGAAATCTCTCCAGCCCTTGTGAGGGTTTTGATGCAAGGGGAGAAATGACAGTACGAAGCCACTTTGCAGTAATCATTGCTGTG
Organism: Styphnolobium japonicum; assembly: GCA_023212625.1. Taxonomy (NCBI): domain Eukaryota; kingdom Viridiplantae; phylum Streptophyta; class Magnoliopsida; order Fabales; family Fabaceae; genus Styphnolobium; species Styphnolobium japonicum. The sequence continues at coordinate 21,642,204 of JALBWW010000009.1, forward strand.
CTTACAGGGGTGGCTGCAATCTTTGAATTTGCACTACCCGGAACGCCATTAGCATGAGATGTAGGAGACCGGTGGGGAGAGAGTGGACTTGTAATTGTCTTTGCAGGTGATGCCAACAAATCAAGTTTCCTCTATAGAGCAGGATAATATAAAATTTTAATTATTTTCTTACACAAGACAGAGCTAAATTTTAGAACAACTTTTCCATTAAACATACCTTGACACCACATTCTGACATAGACCCTCCAGACAAGCTTCCTGAAGCTAACAAGCTGTCATCCTCATCAATGAACAACCTCTCATCCAGTTCACCCTTGTTACTAATTGTGTAATCATAATCTTTTTCTAAGACATTTAAACTGGATGGCAGAGATGATTCCTCCATCAGATCTTTAAAATAGATCAAACCATCTGCAGAGGGAGCATAAACATCAGTTAAAGACATCATAGTCCTGATGCATTAATAATTAATGACACAGGCTAGTTATTAAATGAACCTCTATCAAAATTCTCTAGGTTTTCAGTTTCACATTCAGATGCTGACAAGGGCTTCTTCTTCAATATATCTGCAATTAAGTTATTAACATTCTCCATGGCTTTCCTCAACTCATCTTCTGAAGAGTTATATATGTTGCAAAGTGATGCAAGGAGGTCCACACCCTTGCTACTTTTCTTAACTGAAAGGCATTTCAATGGAATTAGAAAAAAGAGTCAATATTCAAACCCACCTCCAAAATAGGCTAAAAGAAAAACGGTGTCTGTGAACTAGAACGTGCATGCATACATGTGAAGGGGAATCAACCCTTGAAAGAGAACAAGACTAATTCAAAGAAAAGAGGGGAAAAGAACAAAGAGGATTACCAAAGCGTGAAGAATCTTGAATGTCGAAATTCCGAAAACGAACAGGAACGTGAATAATCAAGATGGCCTGTAACAGATGCACCAAGCAAATAAGAAACTGTTTCCTTCCTCCCCTCCCCTCAAACATCAAAAAAGAAGGAAAATATTACAACTTATAAAATGCAGAATAATGTAATTTATGGTGTACATAATGACCATATCATGAAAGTCTTCAAACAGATATTTTATAAAAAAAATACAAGTATGACATGGCTTTTCCAACAATTCTCTTCAGACTATTCTACATTTTAAAATTGATGAAAGAAAAATATATGAAACATCTTCATGGAAATGTCAATAGTGATAGAGTACTATAGGAATCTCACTTACCAAGATAGAAACTAAACCATTGGTACAAGACACCAAGTCTTTGAAACGGCTGAAAGCATGTACTCGAAGTGCCAAGAAAAGTAACCATCCAAATCGATGGAATTCGGATGCATGAACAGTAACAGCTGAGTGCTTTTCAACATTTGTATCATTTTCCAAGAAGAACTCTCCAAATACACGTTTATAGTATCTAGCAACATCAAATATATAAAATGTGAGGTCATGTTGGCATACTGCACTGCACATGATACTCAAAGCAAGTGATATTATACAGCAAAAATAGGAAGGATCAGCATATAAAAATCTCAAAGCCTGAGAGATGACTAAATGATACCACCACATATCTGCTTCCTTGCATCTTTAAATATGAACAATAGTAGTGAGTATATAGGAACATAGCATAGCTATAATTCCAGATAAAATATTTAGTCTTCAACAAGCTAAATATAAATTTCTAGTTGTTTTAAATTTTGTATTTCGCCAAGTCCATTACCACCTCATAAAGCTTGTGCCGCATAAAGTACACCACCTCTACCAAGTACACATTTTCATCTCCAACTAGGTATTATATCTCATTTAAGATTTTTTTTTTGATAAAATATATCTCATTCAAGATACCACCTCAACATTAATAAAATGCAATATCAGCGAATCAACACAACACGTAAAGCAGTGTGACCTGCACTACCAACACTCTTCACCGACTACCTTAGAAAAGGAATGTGAAATTGAACGTATGAGGGAGGAGACCATTCAGAAAACCTAGATAAATTCAATAGAAACTGAATAGACGTGAGGAACTACAAAACTATCTATGGAGAATTATACTCCTAGAATTCACGCTTTTGGCAATTTAAATACATCCCAAGGAAAACAGAAGTTTATATTAGTTTAATACCATAACAAGGTATGACTTTATAATAGTATAGGTAAAACCATGCAATATACATAGTTCATAAGAGATATTTCAATAATATCACAAATTAATAGATAATACATCAGTTACTACTCACTTGCTAAGAATCTTTAAGTGAATAGCACTAGCATGCATCTCCTTCGCCTGGTATAGACATATGCAAAAAAAAGCAACATAAAGAATGGCTCAAGAGAAAACTGTCTCTACAAACACACACTTGAACATAAACCTTGCAAATATGTAATCACGATTCTCTGCGTTAGTCAATACCTCAAGCCTCTTTTCCCAATCCGTGCCATATAAATTACTTAAAATTGGACCAGCCTTAATAACAAACTGAGGAAGTTCTTTAAAAAAATCTGCAATGCTGTTGAACACAAGATAAAATAAATGACAAGAGTAAATAATAGAACAGAGCATACTACAAAAAAAAATTATAGAAAAAGACCAATAATACCTAAGCTTCGCCGCTCTCAAAATTCGGCACAAGGTAAGCCCATTGTTATCACTCTCCGCATTTTTCCCAGTCAATCTCTTGATAGAGTATAAAATAAAAGAAAACCAATAACGTTCTGCTTCTTCAGACTGAAAAAAAAGAGTTACACAACCTCGTGAATTCAAATAAAAGACTTTTCGCTACAAGTTATATTTTATTTTATTTATACTAAAAGAATAATAATAATAATGTTTATACATACCGTTCCGTTCCCAATTGATGAGACATTTGTCAATAGAATATGTTTGGTTTCTCCAAACAGCTTCATTGCTTCTCCACGGGTTTTCTCTTCCAATAATAGCCCGTTCTGTCATCAAAACACGCATCCAAACAACAACAAAAATTCAATAACGAAATACAAGATGAAATTAGTTTCTCTTCTTGAAAAAATAGAAAACAAAAGAACCTTGCAGAACTCCGTGAATCGGTCACCGTGATCGCCGTCGTCGACACGTGAGTTGCTCTTGTGCGAGGTAACGGAGGGCTTAACGTCTTCCATCTTCACCGCAGCAGTGTAGTCGCAGAAGATAGTGTTGGTTGGGTGCGTGACAGTGCGTACTTGCTTTTTTTGTTTTGTTTTTTTTGGTTGCAGCAATCTCTTTTTTTATTATTTTTATTATTATAAAGGAAAAAGTTGTTAACTTTGGCGCCACTTGTTCTTCCCTCCATTTTTTTCCCGCCAAAACTGTCCGACGTGGACGAGGGCAGTTTAGTAATTTGCTACTGCCGATGTACGGATATCAGCTCCTTATCTTTAGCTATGAAAAAAATAGTGTACTGTGGTCCACGTATGCAGCTATAAATAATTGTTTTTGCTTCGCGAACAAAAAAGTCTTAATTGTTTTATTTTAATTTGTATAAAAAACAAAATATTCGATATTAATTTAGACTTTAATTACGTTTTAATACTTGAATACGTTTTAAGCATGTATATTATTTTGGAAATTTGATCGTGGGACCATTGCGGTTTGTTTTGCTTGCATTAACTTGTTTAATGTGTTTTTTTTTTTCCGTTGAGGTATGGTGCCACAATTACCATTATCATATAGAGATGGTAATTTCATTTAATTTAAAAAATTTTAAAGAACTAATTATTTTTAATGTAGGGAAATCCTATTAAACTTAGGAGAAAATGAAAAATAAAAATGTAGAGAGAGAATATTACTATATAACCGTATTCCTCTAATAAATATCAAGTGAGATATATATTTTTTTTTTACTAATATCAAGTGAGCTATTAGTAAATTACACTCTAACATTAAATGATTATCTTTTTATATGAAGTGTGGGTATCACTTATTGATTTCCTAAATTGACTAACTGTATCAATATTCAATAACAATATTAACATTTTTTAATCGTGAAACAGTACTTAAAATATTTAATTATTTAAAAATGCGTCAATGTAAGAGGTGCACAATGCACCTTTAAGATCATCTTATGAATGATTTAATCTCAATTAACATAAAAATTAATCCAAAGACATTTTTATTGTACAAAATAAAAGTATTAACATTTTTTTAAAACAAGGCTACACTCGTACAAAATAAATTATTAATAAGTTGACAACGAGTTTAAAGCTCTACTGGTACTGATCATACTTTTTAAACTACTTATTCTCCGATGGACATTGAAGTAATAGCTAAGTAGACGTGGAGTCCAAAACAATTAATAACAACACCAATAGTTCTCACCAATAAAACAAAACAATATTTTTTTACAAAACATTTTTCCATGATCGCTTGAAATGAGGAAAATGATTGTTAGTTTTGGATTTGGATCCTTAGAGAGTAAAAAAGCAATCGGTAACTACGGAGAAAACCAATGGAATTAGTTCTAAATTCATAATTTGTTATCCATGTAATTCTATTTTATCAAAATCCAAATGTTATTTGTTAATCAATGGTCACTGTACTTTTCTCTCTAAGTATGCCATGCATTTTAAAGGATACAGATCCCTTAGTTTTAACATTTGTCATTCCCTTTGTTTCCACCGTACATAGAAAAGTGTGATCATATAATATGACAATTGACAAATTTGAGGATTGTGAAAAATTAATTATTGAAATATGGCAGAAAAATATGATAGATAAAGATATATCAAGCCATCATAGGCTTATTAGAGTTAAGTACGAATACTATCAATTTTTTAATTTTTCTTCAAAAATCTTTTGACTTTTGAAGCAAAATCCAATGTATATATTACTGAATTTCAAAAAACATTTATCTTCACACAGCCACATAGTTATATATTAGTTTTTTTTAATGTAAATTAAAATGAATTTAACTTTAATTCATTACTAATGTAAAAAAATTATCATTTAATTATATGCTGATATATTATTAAAAAAAGTTAAATTTTTTAAATAATTATTATAATAATTATTTTTTTTAATAATTTAATAATACTTAATTAAATAATAGTATAAAAATTTTTATACTAACAATTAATTAAAATTAAATTCAAAGAATAAAAGCTATTATATTCTTAAAAGTATCAACAATGAATTATAATGGTTATTTACAAATCATCTATGAAAGGGAAGATTGTTGGCAAGTCATATATTAATATTGCAAATTATTTACTGTTCAAAAAAATAATATTATGCAGGATTTTTTTATCATTTATAATTGTTTAAAAAATCATTGTTTTAAATTTTTGATTGATTGGGCAAACTGGCTTGATAAAAATTGGTTAGGCCAATCCTTCGGCCAATGTTGTCAAATCCAATCGACTGGTCAAACCTTGCAAATTAGTTTTAGTTTGACTGATTGAGCCCATTTAATGTTTTTTCTTTTGACAAAAGGCGATTTAATGTTTATCAAGTAAAATTATAGAGTTTTACCATTAAACCACCGGAGTTGGTTGATTGGCGGGGTTAGAATTTATTTTAGGAAAAATGACTGATTTGATTGATTTGGAAAAAATAAATTTTTGTAAGAATATTTTGAAAATTAATAAATATTTATTTATATTAATTAATAATTTACATATAATTAATTAATAATTTATTTTTATTTTAATATTTAATACGTAGTTAAAGAAATTATTTTTCGTAAGTCAACCAAATTGATCATTCTCCCTTTCTTTTGTTGCATAATTTTCTTAATTAAGAAATTTAAGAACCATATAAAAATTATTCTAAAAATAAATCATGACATGAACCACTTGTTATTCAAATATTGCAACTTGTCATATAAGCACTAACAATTCCTTTTTGAATTTTTTGAATGCAGTTTCAATTTTATTTTATTTTTAAATTGCTCCGATGCTTGTCTTGAATATAAACCAAGTTTTTTACGTGTCATTAGTAAAATAATTTTTATAATTTTGTATAAAATTAATATCATCTTAAAATAAAAAAATGTAAATTTGAGTACATATTTTTATACAAAAATTTATTTATGTAAGTATATATATAATATGTATTTAAATTTAGTTCGTGTAATTGCTTGATTTAATATGTGTATTATGAATTAATTTGATAATATTAAAGTTATGTTTAATTTTTTTTTCGTTATATATGTTTTTTTTTCGTGATATATGTTATGTATTCAATATTATATATATATATATATATGGGCATATTTAATAATAAGAGTAGTTTATTGTAAAAGTGAGAAAAGTAAATCTTGACTATTAGATCATTTACATATAGTCAATATTAAAATATAAGTCATGCGACTTTTTTAAATAATCATATAACCTTTAAGTAACTTTTAATCTTAACCATACATAATTAATCAAATAGTTAAAATTTATTTATCTCATGTCTCATAATAAAATAATACTCTTATTAAATATATCCCTATATATATATATATATTTTTTTATCAATATATACCCCTATATATATATTTATAGTAAAAAAAAAAACCATTAAAAATTGCTTAGCTTTTGAAGTGCTGATTCAGTTTTCAAAACATTAAAAATAAAAAAACATTAACTTAAAGCCAAAAATGTATTTTTGACAAATTTTGTTACTCTTATGTCGAAAGCTAGCATAAGTCCCTCTCTTCTCTCTTTTCACTTTCACGGTTAATAATCTCTGAGCTATATAACTCATCAGTCACATAGTTAATAATCTCTAAGCTCAAATTGCTTCTCTTCAGGTTCATCAGGTTAGGTTACGGTTCGATTTTTGCTCTTAATTCATTATTGGATTCTTTCTACATGTGATTGATTGCTTTGATTTCTTCTCTGATTTGATCTGTGATATACCTTTATCTCTAACTAGTTGGGTTAGGGTTAGGGTTAGGGTTCATCTTTGTGCTGATTTCTACTGTTAATTACTTTCATTGTTGTTAATTTATTCAAATCTCCGTTTCACTATTTTGTGTTCTGATTGAAGAAAATGCGCAAAATTCATTTGCATTTAGATTTCCGCTACTAATTAAGTTTCATTTGTGCTAAATCAGTTTGGATGTGCACAATTTGACAAGTGAATTTAAGGTATCATGTTTTTTTTATAAAAAAAAAATTCTAAAAGATAGGACCAAGTTTTAGCTGCCAAATTTTGTAGTCCTCTACTGACATTGTGATATTGAACATACTTGGATGAGGATTCATTGAAAATATTGTAAAAATTAAGATACTTACACCATTTAAGTGATGTTTTAGAAAATATAATTTTCATTGAACGAAGTAAATGGGCTCAAAAAGCCGATTCATGCAAGTAATGTGGCTAACCACAAGCTTCCAAGAGTACCGGTACCCCAAAATTATGTCTGGGCACTGAAGGAAGCTTCTATAAGATATCTGTCTTGAGTTATCATGCAAATTTATGCATCATTAGTCTTAAGCCAAATGTATACAGAGAAACATGGAGGCATGAACCAATAAGTACATATGTGCATTCCCCAGACATATGCGTTCAAGTGTGCTACCTAAGGTCCTGATACTTGCATTTCAATTTGACATTATTTGTTTGCTGTGGCCAAAATATACAAACAGGTGCAAACTGTCCAAACCAGTTGAACTAACATAATTTCTAAGGTTATAGACTACAACTGAATAATTTCTCTCAGTTTGCTTCATACAAAGGGGCTGCCGACATAACATCTCTGAACTCAATTTACTCCAATACATAAGGTTTGCATAAATTGTAATCCACATATGAGGTAATAATCAAATTGATTTCAAAAGCAACTTGTTACTATATATCTTAATCTTACTGAGATAGCTGGAGACGGAGTTGTGTATAAATGTAGGTGGCTGGCACTTTGTCTGCCTTAATAAGAGGCTTGTCTGCTGTTAATAGGAATCTAACCTGCAGGTTCTATGTGGATGGAAAGAAAAATACAAAAAAGATGGTAGCATAATTAATCAATTGCTAATGAAATGAAATTTGCACATTTACAATGATACTGTAAACTTTCTCACCCTTGGCACCATAGAAGCTTTATCAAGTTACTGTCCTTTCTGGGGGTATGGCTTGAAAAGGGCTATCACGTACTTACTTTGCTAGTTTGCTTCCATTTTGTAGTTGTTTGCATGTGGATTTTGGCCTACCCTACCCCATTTAGGTTTGCTACCTCCCTCCACTTGTGTCTTGCTATGATGTACATAACAACAACATTACATGTCACTATGTCAGTGATTTAAAAATTAAACACAAGTTTATTCTACTTTCTATTTTTTGTTAGGGTGTTTGCCTGCTTTGGGGAAATATCTAGCCATCTTTTTGTAATCTTATTAATATTGATGACGATACCCAACTTCTCCTTGTCATGTCACTAACTCGCCTTGGGGCAATAACCAACAAGTGAGTTGGCGACAAACTACAAATATATTGAGGTTTTTGGGGATTGACAAGTTTTATAAATTTCCTATACCCATTGTTTACATAACTTTTGCTAAACTTAGAACCATTTAAGGCCTATAATATCTACATTAAAAGTTTGATAGGTGTTCCAAAATCAATGTTAACCACATGTAATCTATCCCAGGCAAAAGATTCATCTTCTTGAAAACAAGTATTGTTTCCATTTACACAAATATAGGGGTTCAAAAGCGCATGTCTTACCTTCTTTGGCACATTAGATTGACCCGGAGGAATGGTGGCTTACATCTACTTCTTTAACCATTTTTGCTTGTCTTTGTATGGATGTTGTTCTTCAGGGTCATGTAGACACCCCATTTTCCCCTTATCAGTTTTAATGATGCAAGAGTGAATCTCAACAAGCAAGAAATGAGTGATTCTAAAGTTTCTTTAGTGATTGGAGATGATTCAAGGTTTCAAATGAGTATTCTGGCTTAATTGGGGCTGAGATCTGGACCATGTCAAAGAATACTTTGTAAGCTTCACTTGAACATAAAATCCATCAAAATGGACTTAAAAGACTTCTCTTTGAGTCCCTCGCTGGATCATTGGTTCAAATTTTCTATTTTTCGTGTAAATCAAGCCCATTTAGTCTTGTAATTTGGTCCTTGTCCAATTGGACTTCTTAAGCTTTAAAACCTTATTGGTTTCATATTTTTGAGCTTAATATGATATTTGGTGAACTTCCCATTAGGTTGTCCCATTTGGCCCATAATCTGTTTACAGACTGATATTTTGGCTATAAATTTCAAACAAATTGGAATTTGCTTTTGATATTTTGAAAAACTGAAAATAGACACCCTAAAGTCGGGGCCATGCGACCTCAAATCAGGGCCTGAGGGCCTGTATTGAGAGCTGATGTACCTAAATTGAAGGTTCTGACTCCAAACTTTAGGGACGTATTGCCCCAAAAAATGCCTAGAAAAATTCAATTTTTTAGAATGTTTTTTTTCCTCTTTTCTGTCTCAGTTAGGAAGAAACACCCTTCAAACTCTAAGATTAAGTTCTGGAACGAGGTGAGAATCCTTGTGGATGATTTTTCATTTTTTAATCCTCAAAATTCATCCACCACAAATTAACAATGATTGAGACTCTCCAACTCCTTGTTGAAGAATTATTCCTTGATGAACCAATCAAATATAAAAAATTTAGTTTTTCTCTTACATATTATCTTATTTTTGGTCTGTAAATGCCAAAGTGAGGTTAGAAGGATTCCTCAAGACTTGAGCAAGGTTTGAGGTATAGGTTCTTTCCTTTTTATCCCTTCTAGTTTAATTTTTGTTCTTTCATCTTGTTGGCATGCATGATTGCATGATTTAATTTATGCACATGGGGTATGTGCATAGGCTAAGGTATTTTTTCTTCCTTTTTTCTTTTAATAAGCATGCTAGGGTTAGGGGTTTTTATGTTCTTTTGCGTGATCCATATTCTTTTATACTCTTTATTTTCTTTTTGATGTATGAATGCGTGTTTTAATTTATGTTAGCTTAGTACTCACGTTAGGATTTTTATATCTTTTTTTAAAGAATAAACATGCTAGATTAGGGTTTATGCATGGTTTTTCCCTTTCCAAATTGCATGATCCCTCTTTTATAATCCTTTTTCATTTATTTTATTAAATACAAAATAGATTATGTGGTGAAATGCTAAAATAAAAAAGTTTAAGGAGATAAACTGTAGATGAAACAAAGTTGAAGGGGCTTTTTGAAATTTAACGATTTTACCATGGTTAAACTCTTAACTTTTTCATCCTTCCATCAGTTTTCTCCGTCGTTAAATGTAAGCCCTTCTTTCTGATTTCCCATTCCCTGGTCATAATTCCAAGAGCTTCCCACTCAGCCCTCTGCCTCTGGTCCCCAGCCACCATCATCTCATCGCCACCGCCATACCACCACCGTGACACCGGCTTGTGGATAACTTTCTGTTTGAACGCAGTAGTTTAATTATGAGATCTCTTTGATTTGAGTAACTTCTCCAAATGAAAGGCCTTTTTTTTATTTTGAGATGTATGGAAATTAAGTGTATGTAATGCCTGATTGCAAATGTATTTGTAAGGAAATTGAGAAGAAAAAATTTATTGACAAATTCTTTGAAGCATATGTGAATGGAAAAGACGAAGAAAACTGTGAGGATGAAGACAGAGGTGACAGGAGTTGGGAAAATAGAGAGAGAAAGAGAGAGATTACAGAAATATACCTGAATATGAAATGTCTAAATAGTAATTATAGACATCAATTAGCCCCCTGGGTTTAGCTTAGGTGGTTGGGGTCAGTAGGGATTTAGGCAGAGGTTCGATACTGAAGTCATGGCTTCTTGATTTACCGAAAAATTAAACATAATATCCAATGCCTGTTGCTAACAAGGGTTATAGTTAGAATTGCTAACAAGGGTGATAGTTAGAATTCTGAAACAACTTGGCCTAAAAATATGGAGAACAATTAATTGATGATAATTCATGAAAAATTTTGAGAAATTATGTGATACGTATTTTTTCTAATAGAAGTGTCAAACTGAAGTTACGATCTTTTGCCCTATGATTACAAGGGGCAACTACATTAGAGGGTTAGGGTTACAATTTATGTATAGGAATATGGAGGGTACGGAAAGAATTATAATTCTTTTTTATTTTCTTGGTCTTAATTTTCAAATGCTTTTCGTCCTTTTATATTGGAAGTTTCTAGTTCTGCTATTTTGATTTTGATTTTGCTATTTAATTTTCAATATTACTTTCCACATCGGAATAATTCTTGGAGTTTTTACTGTGGAAGATAACTGATGAATTTCTTTTTCCTGTCTACTCAAATAATGCCATAAGTTAGGTTTTGTGCTTATATTTTGTTGGAAACAATGTTATGAGAAGTTATAGGTAATAGTTATGTGGAAAACAATCATAAACTCGACTTTTCCACTTTCTTTCTAGGATTTTTGTGGTTTAATAAATGGCTCAATTCATTAAGAGCTTAAACATATATCTTTTTATTTGATCACTTTAGCCTTTGGTTTTTCCATTGACTGATATTTGATGAATACCATTTGTCTCAACAAATTTAAGCTTTGATATACTTATCATTTTTTTATTATAGAAAAAATGTTTTTTATAGGAAAAGAAATTATATTATAGAGAAAAGGAGGAAAGTACAATGAGGGGGAGGATAAGGTATTGTCCAAATCATAAACAAAAATACAAAGAAACATGAAGAAAATTAAGAATGCAGCAAGGTTGCCCAGTCTCTCTGCATGTTGGAGATGGGCACTCCCTTGAAACAGTCATGGGTTCAGCAAAGAGAAGCCAAAAGCATAATCCTATCCCACAGCAAATTTAAGGGAAAAGAGACATCCTTCTAGATGCATGCATTCCTCTTCAACCCAATGCACCAAAGAATTGCCTAAACTGCACACTGCCACAAAATTTTGGCCTCCTTTTTATCAAACATTTATAATGAAACATAAAAAAAAAATTGGAGAAATTATTTTTGACACCTTTTAGTGTGCAATAATAATCCAATACTCTGGATAAAATGAAAAAACCCATATGCTAGCTGGCAGTTGATATCCTTTGGTTGTATGAGGAGCATTAATTTGAGATGGAATTTTTTCAGCAACATCCATTCTACTTGTTTTATTGATCTGCATGATATCCAAAATATGCTTTATAGAGGTATGTGTGATTCTGTAGCTGATTGGTTTTTATTATGTTTCTTCTCTTTCAGCAATGCCATCATTAGATTTTCCTGTTCTGCTTCTATTCTCTGCCATCTTTCGTGTTATTTTAATTCTATATGGAGAATGGCAAGATGCTCATATGGAGGTTAGATACACCGATGTTGACTACCTTGTCTTTTCTGATGCTGCGTCTTTAATGGCTTTGGGTGATTCCCCTTATAAGAGAACCACATATCGCTATTCCCCCTTGCTTGCATTTCTTCTCATTCCAAATTCAATCATCCATCGCTCATGGGGAAAATTTCTATTCTCAGCTTCAGGTATGGATAAGTTTTTATATAAAGTTTGTGCAAACAATTGTCTCATCTACTGAGTTGAAGTAGCAATTCAGCTTACTTGTCATAGAAACGTCTTTTTGTCTAGGGTTGTACTTTTATATCAAGTGTTCAAATGAAATGTTGGTTTGTGGGAGCATCTGTATAAAGATAGATTGATGGGCAATATAGTACTAATAATCATGCATATGTTAGATGAGATTTGTAGACAGGCCCTTTTTTTGTTGCAACTAATTTGGCCTTGTATAGAAAAGGAGAAAAAAAGTTATTTCTATCAAAACAAAAAAAGGAAAATATATACATTACCTCATCCTCCCATAGATTTTACGTAGATAGAGCTTAAAAAATTGAGAAATTTCCATTTTTCTTATGGATTTTAAGTGACCATTTTGTCCCTCTGAATTAAGTCAAAATCAACGTGTTTTTATTAAAAAGACTGCTGAATAGTTTTCCAATCATTATGCCTAAGCACATGTTTATCATGTAAAAAATGCAGATATACTTGTGGGATATTTTATCCATTTTATTCTAAAGCAACGAAAGGTGCCCAAAAATCTCTGTAACTACTCTGTCATGACATGGCTCTTCAATCCATTTACCTTCACCATAGGGACACGAGGGAACTGTGAACCCATTGTTTGTGCCATGGTATTGTGGGTCATTATCTGTCTTATGAAAGGTATAGTTCTGCTTCTGTATTAGCTTAAATTGATGGCGTCGTAACCGTAAATTAATGGGTACAGATTGTCAATCTTGTAATCTGTAAACCTCTTTATGGCCTAAAAAGTGGACTATTACATATATCAGTTGGGAATATTTTTTACTCCAAGATATATTTTAACATAAGAAGAAAAATTAGTTGTCAGGAATATATATTTTACATTTCTGTATTGCATTCTACCCTTGACAAATTTTTTGTCCCAAATTTGGAATGAAATTATAGGAATCAGTTAAAAAAAAATGAAGTGTAAAGAATTTATCCAAAATAATTTTTCATCTTTCCATTTTCCACATTTTCTACCAAGCACAAATCACTGATTATTGAATTCTCTTCATTTCTTACCCTGCTCTATTTTCAATCTCTCCTACTAAGCATTATAAAAGTTGAAAAACTGTAGTATATAATTTAAGTATTTTGTTTGAATGGGGATGGACAAGAATGCCTTTTACCTGGCTTTCAAAAACTTTTTTTATATTTTTATCAATTGAAAAATTAAGTTTGAGTCTTGCATTTGACTATTAAGCTTACAGTTGGTTGATGAACCAAAGAAAGCCTTGTTCTTGAAAAGGTATAGAATATTAGATATTTGCATATCTCTTGGTGCCTTGATGGTATGATTTTTTGCCCTTCTTTCCTTCTTCTTCCCCCTGGTTTGCAGGTAATGTGTTACAGTCAGCATTTTGGTATGGACTTGTTGTCCATTTCAGGATTTATCCTATAATTTATTCTATTCCTATAATCCTGGTTCTTGATCCAAACTTCTTCCCATCTGGTCAGAAACCTGTCATAAGGAACTGGAGTGCTGTTCAAGGAGAAAGACCAAAAGATGGGAATGACTGGTGTACTTCACATAATCTATTAAAAAGCATATTCACAAGGGACAGGCTGATATTTGGACTGGTCTCCAGTGTGGTTTTCCTCTTTTGTACCAGTCTGTTCTTCTATTTATATGGGTGGGAATTCCTACATGAGGCACTGCTGTACCATCTTACTCGTACAGATCCAAGGCACAACTTCTCCATCTATTTTTATCGTATCTATCTTCATTATGGGCAAGATATTTCGGTGGTGGAAAAGCTTATCTCCTTTTTGCCACAGTTTTTGGTGCAGCTGGTTCTTATTTTCTGCTTTGCATTGGATTTGCCATTTTGCCTATTTGTGCAGACTGTGGCATTTGTAGCATTCAATAAGGTTTGTCAATTTATAACTTCAAGAAATATAGATGCTGAAATTTCCAGTACTGCTACATATTTCCATTTAATTGAAGTTTTTATACAGACTTCAGTAAATTATATTTGTTTATTTCAAGCACAACTTTATCTATCAGTTCCTTTCTGGCCTTTTAAAGCAACATGTTTCCTTCTATTTTAGCAGAGATGCCTTTCCTACACATCTGATTTCTGTGTGGTATTGAATAAATTTATTTTGCAGGTGATCACGGCACAGTATTTTGTGTGGTTCTTTTGCTTGTTGCCTCTAATACTACCATGGAGTAAAATGAAGCTTAAATGGGATGGCTTATCTTGCATTCTTTTGTGGATGGGAGCTCAGACCCATTGGTTAATGTGGGGTTACCTGCTTGAGTTCAAGGGTAAAAATGTCTTCTTACAGCTTTGGGCGGCAAGCTTAGTGTTTCTGGCAGCCAACATGTTCATCCTTATCATGATTATTTGCCGCCATAGATGTGCCTCAGTTTTCGAAGGTTTGGAGCATGCCAACTCCAAGAATGTAGCTAAGCTTGAATGAGTGACCCTGACCCATCATGAATATTTGTTTTCATCTTATCATTATTATCAGTCACCGCAACTGCCCGTCAGTTCTTGAAGGTTATGCATGACTACAGTTAAATTTTTGAGAACCATAATCATGTTGAAATATGGGGACTTTTTTGGGTGAACATATAGGGGAATTAATGTGTTATTGTTTTGTCACCATGTATGCTTTTTTAAAAGAATTTCCAATTTATAATTTGAACAATTTTTTTTTTTGTTAATAGTTTATTTGTTTATTTAATTATTGCTTTTTCAGCTCTTTGCTCTTCATTCTGGACTTGTACACTGAGCATAAGATCTTTCATGAAACTTTTTCCTAACTTTTGTCTTTGCTATATTTGGCAACTAGTCAACTACAAATTGAAGAATCAAGGGTCTTCTTTCAATTGCTCAAAACTATGATAAAGTTTTCCATTGTTTAATTTTCATATTTTTTCGGTAAACAAAAAATGGAAGAATAGGTGAAGGGATCATCGAGAGGAGGCTTTTTGTGAGGCGAAACAGAGGCTCAGCAATTATCTGGTGGCAGGAGATTTCGCTTGTGGAGGGATGATCCCCAACTTAGGTGATAGAGGAACGATTTGAATTCAGATGCAAGTATCTAGGTTTGAGTATTTCTGTCAGTCAAACCAACTTATTATTAACTAAGGAATTTGCATTGAAGTATATGGTGAATGATCATACTATTAGATCGTAAATAAATTTGTATGTGAGGGGTGTACAGTATACTCTAGAGAGTAAAATATAAAATTATAATCGTTAGTGAAAAAATTAAGAGTTTAAAATTTTATAAAATACAATCATTTGCATAATTAATTATGGATATATAATAATTCACTTCCTTGATTTTCTAATTGACGATTATAATTATGTATTTTATTATGGAATCTCAGTCTCAAATTAGAGAATCTAAATTGTAATCACAAATTTAAGTTTACACTTAATATCCATTATCTAATGGAGTAGGCACAATTAAGGTGGCACTTGCTATATTGGCACCTTTGATAGTATGTTCACTTTGTACGAGTAGTTGTAAAATTTAGACTGTCTGACTGGTCAAATTGAAAATTCATTGACTCGGGTCCTAGTTGATTTGGTTGAACATACTGATCATTTTGATAATGATTCATATTCATTTTGTGAGGAATGTAGACAAAGAAAGAAGATACTGATTAGTAAACTATTGTATCTATCTATCTCTAGGTAATAGAAGTAAAAGAATTTAATTTAGATTTATTGTCTTTGTAAAACTTTTTTAATTTTATTTATATTACTACTTAATTGTTCATTGTCACATAATTCAAAAGTGTGATTTTTGAGATAATTGTTGTCCCAGTCAAACTTTTTTTAATGACGTGACAATATATGATTAAGTGATAATGTAAAAAACTTTTTATATTGACAATATATCAAATTAAATCCTCAATAAAGAAATTAACTAATATGATTATGATTATTATATAATAAATAGCCTTGAAAGAATTACTAACATCATTGGAGATTATTTCGGTACCCATCATGCGTACTGGTACCCATCATGAGTTGTTAAGTATTCAATAGTTTCTATTTATATTAAATAAATTTTTAAATATTTATTGTGAAACTAACAATCAATATATGATTGACAACTCATCGTAAGTATTAAACTTATCAAGATATCATATTAACTCTCAACATCATTAAATGTTTTGAGTGTTTACTAATATCATTAAATGGTGAGTGTAGTGATAGCATCTATATCTATATTATTATTATTATTATTATTAGAGTTTAATTTTGATTCACTGTCAGTATAAAGTTTTTTTACACTGTTATTTAATTATGTATTGCTAAATTATTAAAAAAGTGTAACTATCACAACAACTATTTCAAAAATCTAACTCTTTTAATGATGTGCTAGTACATAATTAGATGACAATGTAAAATTTTTTTTACACTAACAGTGGATTAAAATTAAATCCTTATTATTATTATATGATAAAATTATGTTGATAAGTAATTAATAATATCATTAAATGCATAAGGTGTAAGAGTTACTAAGAAAAAAATTATTCCAATAGTAATGATAGCATATGGAACAATTGAAATTAATTTCTAACATTCTCTTCACCTCTATTTAAGATTTTCTATTAATTTTTTTTGTAGACTTAACATATCTAAAATAATAATTAAATATAAAAATACTTTTAATAAAAATTAAAGTATTAAATATAAAATAACTATTGCCAGTTCGCAACAAACGGGTATAATATGCTAGTTATTATTATTATTATATAATAAATTTATCTTGAGAAGCGACTATTAATATGCATGAAGTGTAGTTATAGCATATCTATATCAATATTATTATTTATTAATAATTACTTATCCATGCAATTTTACTATTTATTCTTAGCAACACTTATACCTTATATATTTAATGATATTATTAATTGTTTCTCAAGATAATTTTGTTAGCATTCTCTTCATCTATATTTAAAAATTTGTATTAAAAAATATTTCGTAAACTTAAATACTTAATATATAAAAAATAATAATTAAACATAATTTTTTTAATTAAAATTAGAGTAAATACTCAAATTAGTTATTCAAAAATATACGAGACATCAGTTTAATCTTCTAATAATTTTTGACATTAAAATAATCATTAAATGTCAATTTTTTTTTTTACATTAATTTGGTTTTCTAAAAAAATTAATTTGATGTCAAAAACAATTGGAGGATAAAACTTATGTCTACATCTTTCGTGTTTTTTCATATTTTTGTCGTTTGAGTGCGGCGGTATTTTGTTCGTTATCTTGTTACGACATCGTTTGGTTTTCCGTCTTGGTGCGGTGGTTTCCTGTCTTGTTGCGGTGTTCATTTGGTTCAGATTGATAAATCAGCTTCGATCCATTATAGATTCAATCAAGAATTAGGCGTCAACATTACAGATTTAGAGGCATGGGTATTCCGGTCACTTTGATTTTGTCACATTTATAGGCATTTTGTCGTGTTATGCTATTAACTTTGATGCTGTGAGTTTGTTCACATATTCATCATTTTCTGTTTTTAGCGATGTTGAATTTGTGTTATTCTCGATGTATTTTATCAATTTGAATGAATGAATATCTTTTTTTAGTAAAAAAAACATTAATCAACATTCATCTATGATAATTTACGTATGTATAATTTAAATGACGCAATTTTTTAATGCAATAGTGAATTTTATGAAAATTAGATTCCACTAAAACAATGTATAAATATCACATTAGTTTAATGTATACTAATTTTAAATGATCGTTTAAAAATGATAGCAAAAACGGTATAATTTAAATATGCATACAGGATTGTGTGTTTAGAATAATTTATTTTGCTTTCATAAAAACTTATAATCAAAATGTTTTAAAGAGAAATTTTAGTGGGGAAACCTTTTCGAGTACAAATTAAGCTGATTTAAACATGAAGTACAAATAAAAGCAAAAATATACATTATTGTGCCCAGACTTGTAGACTCTAATATTTTTAATTCTTACTTTGCCATAAAATTAGCACAAAATATATTTATAATATGCATTTTATTAACTTGAGCGCTTGCATGTTTAATTTATGTGTATAAAAATTCTTCTTAATATCATTGTTTTTGGATAGATTATTTGAATTTAGCTGTTTTTGTTATATTAAAGTGAATTATCCTTATGTTTTGATTTGAGATAATTAATTAATATTACAGAGAATTATTCATTTATCTATAGTTAATAATTGTGTTTTAATTCATCAGTGTAAAAGTTGCCAAAAATATGAAAGATTATTTATCTATAAAAGGACACATCAACTCATAGGAGAATTATTACAATTGTTCAAGCTAAATATTCAATATTTGAGTTCAACTAACTTCCAGTGATTTTAAATAGAAAATAATTGTTTGATAAAATACTTTGTATAATTATTTATTTATTTAATAAAAAATAATAGTTTCTCAATTTTTTGTTAGTTTTCTTTACAAAACTGTTTTGTATAAAGATCATAATGTATTAATTTTTTATTAGTATAAAGAATAAGTGAACATAAGAAGATTTTTTTTAATATAAATATTATTATTTTTTTCCATTTTACCACAGTTCTAACTTTATTTACCAAAATACACTTTATTTTAAAACAAATAAAAAAATTTAATATGAATTTTTATTTTTATTAAACATGTTGGGAAATAGGTTTAAACTAAAATGACTTCTCAATATATATTAAAAAAAACAAATAAAATTACGTTGAAAATTTAATTTGAGCTAAATTCATTTCTCAACTAAAAAAAAGTATTGAAAAAAACAAAGTTAGAAATATGGTAAAATGAAAAAAGTAAAAAATAATATTTATATAAAAAAAGCGACACAAGAAACTCTCTTTCTAACACAGTAGTGAGAGAGACTGCGGCAATCAAAGCACCATCTCATTCTCTCTCATTCCTCAAAAGTTCTTCGATTTTCATTTTCTCTTTCTCGAAATTCGGTGCTCCCCCCATAGAGCCACCAGGAGCATCAGCAATAGCATATTCAACTCTCCCTCTCAGTGCGCCACCTTCCCTATTCCATTTTTTGCATAAAAAAATCTGTTTTTTTATAATGTTTTTTGTTTTTTTTTTCAGAATCATAATTTGGGTGTTGTGATATTGGAAAAATAAAATCTTTTTGATTACTGAAGGCTTGGTGTGTTCCATAGAAAAAAGGGTTTGTTTTCAAATTTCAACATGGTAAGCTTCCTTCTTCTTCTTCTTCCTCACTTCACTTATTCAATGGCACATTGTCACTGGGTTTAATTTTTGGTTGGGTAAATCATACCCATGAACCAGTTTTGTGTGTGTTTGTGTGGGTGGGTTTGGTTACTTGAAGGGAATGGAGGATTCATTAGACCCAATTGTTTCTGTAGCTTTAATATTATTATTGTGTGTATTCAAATTTTTTTTTTTTTTGGGTGGGTGCTAGACTGTAGAGCTAGTAGATAATTTGTTTCTCTGGGCTTCACGTGATGAACTGCAATTTCATTGGAGTTTTTGTTGTTGTTGTTCTAGAATTGGGTTTTTATTTACTTTTTTTTCTTTTCATTTTGTTCAATTTCATTGGTTGTGTCTTCTGTTTTGTTGTTATTTTCAGGAGGTGTTTAAAAGGGCCATAATGCAGCCTGGCCCACCTGAACGTTTTGCTTTGCAGACGGTTCAAGAAGTAATAAAGCCTCAGGTTTTACATTCTTTTGAAATTCTAACTCCTCTCCTGTTTATGGTAAAGAGCATTTGTTGAACTAACTAGTTTGTAGGAGTCCAGATGTAGTAGTGATTTTAGCTCTTTATTTGGAGAAAAGAGAACATTTGTGGTGGATATTAGAATTGATTATGCTACGCATGTTCGTCTGGGGTGGTGAAATGATACTGATAAGCTTCTTCTTTAGTTGTAGTCAATGTTCGAAGACTGTTAGATTTCAGAAGGGTCTCTTGGGTTATATCTATAACTTCAATTATGAAAAAGACAATATGGTTGTATTTTACTATTTTGACTTCAATAGTTGATTCATGATTTCATGATGTTTGCATGGTGACTGATTGACGGACATGAGCCTCAGATTCCCTTTTCTGGTAGTTTTCATGTGATATTGATATAAGCCGCGGTTAATTTAATTGACTTGTGTTTAACAGAAACAAACAAAACTGGCCCAAGATGAGAACCAGTTCCTTGAAAATATTCTACGGATGCTACTTCAGGAATTTGCGGTATGTCTGACTGCTGTCCTTGTTCATAGATTAGTCATTTGTTTTGACGTGCTTGTTGAATATATAGTCACAATCTAATTGGCATTCTAAAAATTTGTTTATTTTCATGAAAAAATCCCAATGAGAATATGTCATGCTGTATGTCAATTATAACTTATAAGTACCAATGGTGCTTTTGTAGGGATTCCCCACCCCCCTTGATGTGTTTTTACGCTTGATATTTACAGAAACTTCAATTTCATTTTATTTTATTCTTTTTAAGACTCAATCATTAGTCTAACTGGAATTTTATTCCATTCATCAAATGTGAAAGAACTAGAAAGAAAAACAACATTTCTAGGGAGCGAGTGAAGAAAGAAAAACAGGACATGTGAGACACAGAGAGAGAGCACAATATTTTACTAATTACTTAGAATGTTACTGAATACTGATACAAAACACCCACCCTATTCCCCTATTTATACTAATACTACGGATACCAAATGACACTTATATCCTTTCCTTTGGTTACACTACAAGTAACTACTTACTTAATCCAAAAGCACTTTCCTTATTACTATACTATATTCTTAACACTCCCCCTCTAGCTGGAACCTTACTAGGCTTTCAGCTAGTTACAAAAGGAAACCCTGACAAAGAACATAGAAGCTCAACCCATAAACCAATGAACAAGAACGTAAATTTTTTTTGATGAAAGAAAATTTCATTGAGATGAAGAGAAAAAAAAATACCAAAAGAGTGGAGCGTAAGGAATCCTCAATGTCATAAAAGCAAGACACTAGACAGAAGAGAACAAAGAAAACATCAAAGGAGCAAAGCTACCCAATCCCTAGTGATATTTGTTAGGGAAATCCCCTTAAAAAGACCATGTGCTTTACACCAAATAGATGCCAAATGTCGAATCTTATCCTAACAAGAACGTAAAAATTCAACCAATCAACCAAAGAACTTGGGCAACTAGCACTCCCCCTGAATAATAAAACCGTTGGTGACATTCTTTGTAGACAACTACTTGAGGTCTTTGACCTTTCTCCTTAGTGGACCCCTCGACCTTCTCTCAGCTTGGCACACATCCCAAACACTTGACAAGGCTCCTAGAAGTCTTCGACCTTTCTCCTTAGTGCCCCCCTTGACTTTCTCATCGCTAGTCCTCACAATTTGGTTCTCACATCACCAGCACCATAGAAACACCGCCCAAGTTTTCAAACCACAGCTCCATTGACAACAAAACAGAGAAAAAATGAATACAAAACCAGAACTCAAACATCAACATTGTAGCAACTCCCTAGGTTAGGGTTTGATAGTCATGCCTTCAATAAAGCTAGCAAAGCATGACTCCCTTGGTCATGCCCAAGTCTGTTGCATTTGCAACACATGACTGCCTGGGTTGTGCTAGTTGCACCATTACATCAACATAGCAAAAACTCAAATCATTAAATCACCAACAAATACCTAAAACACTTAGCTTCCCTTTAATTGCTTATAGTATTAATCAAGGAACAACCAACATAGTCCTTATCCAAAGGAAAAAAGCAACACACCAGAAACGGCCACAACCAGGATGTCATTGGTTCAATGAAGACCCAAATAGTCGCCTCCAAACAAAATAAATCACCTTCACTATAGGCAAACAGAAGAGAATGGCATACCTTATCAAACCAATTACAATTCATGTTCCATTCAAAAGCCACAAGATGCTCAAATCAGCAAACCCAATGCCTTTGCCAATTGAAATCTAGTCCCAGACCAGAAACCAGTTGGACTTCAACATATAAGGAATTCAAATGATCAAATCATCATCTTTGTTTCTGAAAAACACTTAATGGTACAGCAACAATCTTCCCTAAAACAAACAATCAATCCACTGCAAACAACACCAAGTGTTACAGCTCCACATTGGGACATGCACCGAAGCTTCAGTGACCCTCTAGATCAAACAACAAAAAATGATGAGAGAAGGATAGAATGTGATGATTAAACTCCATTGGCGTTGCTGGAAATTTTTTCTGGGGAAGCTAAGGCTTGGTTGACCCCACCTAGTGGGATGAGGTTTGGTTGTTATTTTTGTGTTTCAAGGAAGCTAAGGAAGAGACTAGGTTTCAAGGTGGATAGTATCGCTCTGATACTGTGTTGAAAAACAAGAGAGCTCCAGGGAGAGAGTGAAAGGAAAAACAACAGAGATGTGAGACTGACAGAGAACACAATATTTTACTAATTAATTAGAATGGTTTTTGTTAGATATAAAACCATTCATGAGCCTCTACCTAGCAACTTAAGCTATTGGGATAGTTGGTTCCTCACTTGGTATTAGGGCCTCTATGACCAAGTGGTCAGGAGTTCGATCCTTGTTGCCCTTATTATTATAAATAAAAGTTGAATTTCAGCATAAGACAAAAATGGGCCTGTGCATTGTCCACGCTTCAAGCTCAAAGGGCTTTTGTGTGAGGGGGCGTGTTAGATATAAAACCATTCATGAGCCTCTACCTAATATCTTAAGCTATTGGGATAGTTTTTTGGGTTTCAGGATCGGAAAACGCAGCGGAAAACAAAAAAAATAAATCCTAAACTTAGCCGAGGATCCATGGGAAAAGATCATAAAACATGTTAAGGGATTTACCTCTAGGAAGAAACGACTGACAATCACGAGAACAACAAACCAGCAGTGCCTCTACGGTATCCACACGAACGGATGCAATGACTCCCTCTTCGGCACGGTGCTAGCCACGAAGGGGGGCGGTTTTCTCTCTAACTCTTCTCTGTTCGGAAACTGTTTCTAACTCTCAGTTGTGCGTGTGTAGTATGTTGCAGCACAAGAGATTAAGAGATGTATATATAGGCCCCTACACATATTTGACTTAGGTCAGACTCATGTGTGGGCCTATTCAATTAAGTTGGCTCATTTAGTTTTACTAAAGGTCCAACTAGCCCCATTCAACTCCATTCCAATCCATTTTATGTGTGTGACCCTGTAGAATCTTATTACGTTGACAGTAACATTAAATCCTATTTAATATTACAAACAGTGAGCAGTATCTAGTAATACACAACTGCTTCTCAAGTAATAGCAATGTCCGTGATTCGACATAATGTAATCGTGACTAATGTTACCATGTAGTCTAGTCCCTTTGTCCAGATCTTTAGATTGAACACAAGGCATGGAACGATCATCCTTGTACAGTTCAATCTTTGGTTTCTTGATCTCCGAGTAGACATACTAATGAGATCAATATCTCATATTGATTCATTCGAGCATGGCCATGCATTTTCAGTCTCATTCTTATCAAGGGGCCTACAGATATTGCTCCCGTTAAATAGGAGGGGTAAATCCTGTCTAGGCCACTTACATCCCTCTGCATGATTCGCAGTATGTCCAATAGCCGTCTTTATAATCTCCTTGTTACAAGGGACATTTGACGGTATCAAGTCATATAACTCCTCATGTAGGGAACTATAGTGCCATCAAGTCAAAGAACCACATACACCATTGTCACTGTAAGAATCGCTTATGACACTCACGTAACAATCCATGCAGCATTCTCATGGTGGGTTAATCCAGTACAACATTACTCTAATGTGTACTCATGTGAAGTTTTGATATCTCATATCTATGACCCATGAGATATGGTCATCAGTCTACGCACATACTAGTATCAATGTATTATAGTTGTCCTAATTCACAATAATATTCGACTAGGGACATTTAAGAATAGTGTTCCGAAAGTAACCAATAGGATCTCACAACCAAGTCATGCACTTGATATCCCATGGCATTGTACTTACTATTCTAAGGACTTTATCATGCATAACATAAATAACATAATAACTGAAATGCCTCAAATATATATAAATGAATGCCATGATATGTAAACCATAAAGTCAATATATAATTGGCCTCTATGGCATACACCGACATAGTTGGTTCCTCACAGTTTTGATACAAAACACTGATCTTGTACCCCTATCTGTGTGAATACTATTGCTACCAAATGATACTTATACCCTTTATTTTGGGCACACTACAATTAACTACTTATTTTAATCCTATATCACTTTCTTTGTTACTATACTATGTCGTTACCAGTGCTCCCCTTAATGTTGTTTTAACTATATGTTGGCGTGCCTGCCCCTGATTCAATTTCTTCTGCATTATCCTTTTCTTGTTTATTGGTCTTCAATGCATACTGTCTTTGTCAGTAATGTTATACATGGTCAATTTATGATGTTATGTTTGGCTTTGGCTGAGATCTATGTAATTTGTGACACAGTCTATTTGATTTTCCTGCTTGCACTTACTTACACTTGCTTCCTTTTAAGCATTTTCTTTACTCTCTTTTTCTCAGTATTCAAATGTGGTCTTAGATTCATAAATGGTACAGTATGCTGTGTTATCAGGATACTTTATTGACTTCTATAAAGTGAACCATAAACTAAAAGATTGTTTTAAGAAAAACAATTTTAGCCATGGGCCTATCTATTGCTGTTGGTGTTTCTTTTCCCTCCTCTGTTTTTTTTTTGTTGCCTTGGTTATGTTTATTTATGTCCTGATTTTTTTTTGCACTTTGGTACAGTCAGCAGCAGTACAGTCTGGGGAGAAAATAATGCAATTTGGGCAGTCAATTGATGCTTGTGAAACTACTCAGGGTCACATTCCTCGCCTTCTCGGTCTGTGCACCATTTCACTTGTCAAAATATTCTGTCCGGTGCTTTACCATCATTTGCTCGTATAATTTTAATGTAGTATACATCACTGTCCCACAAGGGATTATTTTAAATGGTGCATTAATAGGACATTGTAAAGTAGCAAATATGCAATATAAACACTGGGAAAGGAAAAAATAACATAGAAAATTCAAGTAAAAATGGAAGCTATTTCCAAAAACCAAAAAAGAAAACTTAGGACTTAGCATATTATTTAATGTACTACAAATACTATATGCATATTCAACAATATTAAATGATTTTCCTTATAATAAATTTTGACACAAAACATATGGACCACGTTTTATTTGGTGGTGATTGCAATCTTGAACTTTGCATTAAATGTCTACCATGGTAATGCCTTATGTGATTGGCATCCTTCACCATTATAGCCATATCAAATTGACATTTCCAATTATTTCCTATCTATTAATCCTGACCATAAATGTATTCATTTATACTGTTTTTGGGTTTTTTTTTTTGAATTGGGGATGATATCTATTTTGAATGGAGCACTGAGCTGGTCTACTATGACATTTTGACCTTAAATGGAGAAAGATTTGTTAATATTTAATAAATTTCATAAGTAGCCAAGTAGGTTAATCTCAAGGACAGTGGTTCCATGATTTTGTCTTGCTAAAAATAAAATGATGGAAATGGTTAGGAACTACTTATTTGGTGCATCATTGGGAATCTGGTAATATGGTTTTTCTGAATGAGTCGAATTGGTGATTCTTAATTGCTCAGATTTCCAAAATCCGTATGTTTTAATTATGGCTTTTATTGTGGCCGTATGGGTAGGTTTTACATTCTTATATTTTGTTTTTGTCCATTTATGGATATTTGAACGAGATATAGTTACATCTTAATTGTAAAATCTTCTCTGTTTGTCTCCAACTCATGTTTGTATGTGGTTTTCACTTTTCAGATATAGTGCTATATCTCTGTGAGAACGAACACATTGAAGGTGGCATGATTTTTCAGCTGTTGGAAGACTTGACAGAAATGTCTACAATGAAAAACTGCAAAGACATTTTTGGTTATATAGAGAGTAAACAAGATATATTGGGGAAGGTGTATTTCTCAGTTGTTACTAGCTCTTTCTGCTTGTCTAATTATTTTTTGCATAAGTACCTTATCATGACCTGTATCTGTCTGGAACTTTTATGTTTGGAATTTTGCATGACATACAGCAAGAACTTTTTGCTCGGGGAAAACTTGTGATGCTGAGAACCTGCAATCAGCTTCTTCGCCGGCTATCAAAGGTACATTGAACCCCTGTTATGATCTAACAAAAAAAAAAGTTAGCTTTTGACTTAATATTCAAACCTTAAAAGTTAGGTCACTGTATCTAAAGACTAAACTATAATATTCCTACTTCCTGCATTGAAGATTCATTTTTCACATTTGTTCTTTCTCTGTCTCTCCTTTACTCCTGCTTCCTTTTTTGTTTATATGCATTTGGGAGTCAATGACAAGTATTGTCTGCTCATTATGGTAGACCACTGACTGTAGGAGGATTTCATTTCATCAGTAACAACAATAGTTAGCTTAGTCTGCATATTAGGAAGACACGAAAGTAACTGCAACAAGACAATTTATTCCCCATAGTTCATATCTACTTTCACATATTTTTGATTGTCTAGGCGTCAGAGTACTTCTTGTCTTGCAAGCTGCTGTGGGCATGACCAAGGAGCTTCATATGATGTTCATATCTCAAATTGGGGGAGGAGCTTCCTGTAACGTTGACTTTGTTGGGCGGGAGTTATGCTGCAGACTGATAGGAAACTGGAAAACAGAGCACGGTTTTATTGAAAACACTGACTGGAATCTCTTCCTTTCTACTGATGTTAAGGTGTTATCAGTATCAGAGGGAGATTTGTGCATGAACAGATGCAAAACACTCACAAAACAGAAAAGAAAATAGAGACACTGCAGACACTTCGTGGGGTCTGCTTCCTCCCTTTCCTCCTCACACTCAATACTTGCTTACCTTCCTTTCTCCACCATAGTCTCTTCCTATTACTCTCCTTCTAACTGAATCCCTCCCTTGCACCCTTCCCCACCTGCCACGTGTGCAGGTTGTTACAATGCAGAGTGCAGACCCCATAATCATTCCCTCCCACATTTTCCTCACTGCCTGTATGCGCTCCTAATCCCCTGCTGCTACTCTCCTTTCTTCCTAACATACACCACCCTAGTAATAGGAGGGCGTGTAACAATACTCCCTCCCAGCAGTTTCACCTTGTCCTCAGGGTGAAAATCTGGAAATTGTTCCTGTATTGTCTCAAAGGATTCCCA
The DNA here is from genome assembly GCA_023212625.1 of Styphnolobium japonicum. NCBI lineage: Eukaryota > Viridiplantae > Streptophyta > Magnoliopsida > Fabales > Fabaceae > Styphnolobium > Styphnolobium japonicum. Next base: position 21,669,895 of record JALBWW010000009.1, read on the forward strand.
TGAACTCTCAAACTCTGGGAGGTCCTGCCATTTGATGAGAACTTCAGGTTGGCCGTTTTCTGTAGCTTGCGGGTTCAGAACCTCAGCTGGTTGCACCTTTAACTCTAAATCTTCTGAAAGCTGCGGTGGACCCTGAAACTGATTTCTTCAACAGAGACATGGAATACAGGGTATATTCGACTGTGGTCTGGGAGCTGCAATCTATATGCCAACTGTCCCACCTTTTCCAAAAGTTTAAAGGGACCATAGAACTGTGAACTCAGCTTTTCATTTACTTTTTTAGCTTAAGGCCGAAGTCTGTAGGGTTGAATGCGCAGATACACAAAATACCTGTATGATGAATCACTTCTCGTCTCTTTTTATCCTCCTGATTTTTCATCCTGTTTCGAGCTTTCACCAAATTCTCCTTAAGCTCATCTAACATCTGGTTCCTTTCAGCAATGAGCTGGTTTACTTCTTCTGAATTCACTAACAGCAGTTGAAGTTGCTTGAAACAGCATTCATGTTCAGGGCTGTAGTTTTCATTGCACCTGAAACACAGCCCTTTGCGCAACTTCTCTTGCAATTCAGCATCCGTGACTTGCTGGAAACCACTTCCCCTCCGGCTACTTCCAGTCCCTTCCGTCCCTCTATGTGGCCATTGTCCCCATGAAATTGGACTTGGAAGTGACTGTGGGTGCCATTGAACCACTCCTCCCAGCTTCAGCACATAGATTGGGCCGTGGCCCAAGATCCACAGTGGTGGTCTACTGGTCTTAATGGGCTGGGTTACCCTTGAATGTGGCCCACCCTTCTGGATTAGGCCAATCCCTCCTTTCCTCAAAGCTCGGTTTCTCTCTTCAATGAGTTGACCCGTTCCATTAACTCATAAATGAGTCCAATTTGTGTAATCTCACTCCCATAAGCCATTCATGAAGATTCTCATCAGGATCTCTTCATCAGTGTGACGCAGAGGACTAGATACCATCTCAAACTGCTCCCTGAATTCCCCCACTGTCCTGGTTTGATGGATGCTCAATAGCATCTATAGGGGTTATGGGCCATTGTCGGTTGGAATCGATGGATTACAACCTCCTTGACAGCCGCCCAGGTTGTGTGGGGAGTTCGCGCCTCCCACCATTGGTACTAGTTGAGGGTGTGTCCTTCTAGAGCCACCATGACCTCCTACCGCTTCTCTCCATTATCATAGCATTAATGTGGAAGTACCTCTCCATCTTGTTCACCCATCCATATGCATCTTCACCGGAAAACATAGGGACCTCTAGTCGTTGCCACCACTTCTCTGTTTAGGTGTTACTGTTCACGTCAGACGTCATTCCGCCACTTTCCTTGCCTTCCATGCTTAGGCCTGGTTGTCTTTGCGGTGATTCATGAGCCCTCCCTTTGATGTACCGCAGCAACTCTTGATAGACCTCTTTACCGCTTTTGAGTCAAGCTTCCAGACTCTCGCGTTCCTCCTGAGCCTACTTTCTCCATCTTTCGAATTCTATTTTCATCTCACCCATCTGACCCATGCTCCTTTCCACTTCCTACATCCTAACCTCCGTTCATGTATGCATTATCCACAGCTCCCAGATCAGGAGCTTTGATGCCAGTTGATAGGAAACTGGAAAACTGAGCACTGTTTTATTGAAAACACTCACTGGAATCTCTTCCCTTCTACTGATATTAAGGTGTTATCAGTATCAGAGGGAGATTTATACATGAACAGATGCAAAACACTCACAAAACAGAAAAGAAAATAGAGACACTGTAGACACTTCGAGGGGTCTGCTTCCTCCCTTTCCTTCTCACACTCAATACTTGCTTACCTTCCTTTCTGCTACCCTAATCTCTTCTAATTCATCTCCTTGTTACCAAATTCCTCCCTTGCACCCTTCACCACCTGCCACGTATGCAGGTTGTTAGAATGCAGATCCCCATAATCATTCCCTCCCACATTTTCCTCACTGCTTGTGTGTGCTCCTAATCCCCTGTTGCTACTCTCCTTTCCTCCTAACATAATACACCCTAGTAATAGGAGGGTGCTTAACACAAACAAAAAATATGAAGGGGGATTGGGTCTCTTGGAAATTTGGGGTAAAAAAATATTGCTTCATGGCATCAGGTTATCCATTGTAAGTATGGTTTAGATTGGAATGCGTGGGATGCCAATCCAGGGATCACTGCCACCCAGGCAAGTCCCTGGAAGTTTGTCTGAGGGATATGATTCTTTAGACCTCTCGTTTCTCTTAATCTGGGTGATGGCATCTGTTGAGATTGATTCATTGTATCCACTGAGTGCTTCGTTGCACACAGTCTGTAATATCCCATCACTCAAGTTGTATATACTTAGTGCTAGGACACTTTAGAATTCCACTGACTAAAGTAGTGCATAGTATATATTATCATTGTATATCTATGTTATCTTAGTTATGATGATGTCTATAAATCTAGGTTATAAGAACAGAGTCTGTAACCAAGCATTTGAATTCAAGTAAATCAAGCTCTATTTAATTCTCTGTTTTGGTCTTCAACTTGGTATCAGAGCTCACATACCGTGAGCCTGAGTTTCTTCAAAAACAGAGGTGAACATTAAGTCATCCGGCCACCATCCGCCGGACCCAGCCTCAGAATCAGCCGGAAAGTGCTTGGCCACCGACCGCTCCGGCTGGGCTATCTTCACGCCCTCTCACGCGCCTCCACAGTCAGTGAAGACTGTCCGCGCGTGCAAGACACGCGCCACCTTCCAAAGCTCCGACTTGGTCACTGCCATGCATGTGATCGCTTCGGCCGGTTCCTCTTTCTTTTCCGAGGGTCCCTGTCCGCGCGTGGGTCTCACGCGCCGCCCTTTCACACCACACGCGCCACTGTTCAAAGCCACTGTTCAAAGTCAGCACCACTGCATTTTTTGGTTTTTGTCTTCTCTGCATTGGGTCCAAGTCAGCCTATTGCATTTTGGTTCAAATCACCTAAGTGAGCCTATTTTTCACCAAACAGAAAACTAAGTCTGCCAAGTCACCGTGAGCCCACATCATTTTATTCCTCAAGTCACCCAAGTGAGTCCACTGCATTTTATTCACCTATCAACTAAGTCAGCCACTCATTTTCATCAATGACTTCCGCACACAAGGCTTCCGCTGCAACATCCGGTGCAACCTCTAATGCTCCTAATCCATCCTTACATAGCAAGAACCATCCTTCCTTTATCTTCTCTGGAAGTCCAACTATAACCTCCGAGAAGCTTAATGGAAAGAATTACATGGATCGGCAAGCTAGCATAAAATTTGGTTCTTGGGACAAGGTCTCGCTGATCACTTGACCAAAAAGGCTGCAGATATTAATACAGTAGATCAAGATCAATGGAAGAAGGTAGACTACCAGTTGGTGTCTCTTCTATGGCAATCTATTGATCCGAAGTGTTGGTTCATTTTCGAACCTATAAAACGTGCTACGACATCTGGAAGAAAGCTCGCAGTGTTTATTCAAATGATATCTAGCGCTTGTATGATGTGGTACACAAATTAGCAACACTTCAAATGACAGAAAATGATCTCCCGACGTATTTGACCAAAGCCCAATCTACTATTGATGAGGTCAAGTTACTCGTGACTGGTGATAATATGGAAAACAAGCTTGATAACATATGCATGGTGTTTGTCCTTCATGGTCTTCACAAAGACCTTGAATTTGTCCGGAATCAAATCCTGACTAATCCTAGTGTTCCTACTGTAGAAAACCTCATGGATCGCCTCTTACGGGTTCCCTCACTGGAAACTATGATTTTATCTGGTTCCGAATCATCTGCCTTTTTCTCAAACATCGCGAACCGCGGAGGCCGAGGTCGTGGACGAAGTGGCGGGAGGGGACGTGGTTAATGTCGCCCACATTGCTCCTATTGTAATCGCATGGGCCACACTAAAGAAAAATGCTATTCTCTCATCCAGTTCCACTGAGAGATCAACACATGACGATTCTCACGAGAGATCAAGTAAATGTCGGATTCACTGACGGATCAGCACCGTGACATACTTACAACCTCGAGGCCTCGGAGAAGCAAAGCCCGATAATCGAGAATGTCTTATCCAATGTCAATTTAAGGAGTATCTTGATTTCAAACAGCCCGATAAGGCCAATCTTGTTCAACGATCATCATCTTGGTAACTCCACGGTTTGTACTGTCCATAATCATTACCTATTGGATCCTGGCTTTTGGATTCTGGTGCTTCTGACCATATAGCTAGTGATCCTTCTCTTTTCTCCACCATAGCACAGCTTAAAACATCACATTATATCACTCTTATTGATGGGTCTAAGTCAAAGGCCACTGGCATTGGTCAAGCCACACCTTTCCCATCCTTATCTTTAAATTCTGTCAGTTTTATGCCTGGTTGCCCGTTTAACTTAGTCTCTGTTAGTCAACTTACTCGTAACCATAATTGCTCTATCACTTTCACTAAAGACTCTTTTTTCATTCAGGACCAGAGTACGGGACGGACGATTGGCACAGGATCTAAATCACATGGCTTTTACTATTTCCAGCCTCCACCTTCAGTTGCTTGCATCATTACTGATTCTCCAGATCTCCTTCATTATCGTCTTGGTCATCCCAGTCTCAATAAAATGAGGAAAATGGTCCCTCATCTGTCTAAATTACGCTTTATAATGTGAGTCGTGTCAACTTGGCAAGCATGTACGAGCTTCCTTTCCAGGCAAAGTCCTCGTCGGACATCCACTCCTTTTAAACTTGTCCATTCGACATATGGGGCCACTGATGATCGGCCCATCTTAGGGCATAGATACTGTGTTACTTTCATTGATGACTTTTCAAGATGTACTTGGATTTTTTTAATGAAAGACCGTTCAGAACTATTAACTATTTTTCAGCATTTTTATAATGAGATTAAAACCCAATTTGACCATTCTATTCATATTTTACGAAGTGATAATGCCAAAGAATATTTTTCTGCATCCTTGATCGCTTTATGACTTCTCATGGCATGATTCATCAATCTTCTTGTCCACACACACGGCAAAATAGTATTCTTTGAAAGAAAACACCCGTCATATTATTGAAACTCTACGTGCCCATACATTTACATGCTAATGCACCTTTAAAATTTTGGGGTGATCTTTGTTCTTCTTCTGGTTTCTTAATAAATCGGATGCCTTCTTACGTTATGAATGACAAAATACCATATTCCTCTTATTCCCAAAGGATCCAATTTCTTGTGCCCCCACGTGTGTTTGGTTCTACATGTTTTGTTCATGATCTCACTCCGAGTCTTGACAAGTTGTCACTTCGTCTTGCCAAATGCATCTTCCTTAGTTACTCTCGTGTCCAAAAAGGTTACAAATGTTATTCTCCAGCTACTCATCGCTTCTACATGTCTGCTGATGTTACATTTTTTGAGGATACACTTTATTTCTCATCCTCCATAACACCGGCCTCCATTTCTCAGATATTACCTCTTCCTTTGTCTAATCCGTGTATTATCTAGTCTTCTACTACACCAGTGTCTCGTCCTCCTTCTCCCCAACCTCTCATTACCTACCAGCGTCGTCCTGCTTGACACCATTGGAGGATGTCGTGTACCTGACAGAAGCCGATGGATTCATTTCCTACTCCAGTTGATCTACCTGCTTCGGATCCACCTGAGTCTTCTCCTGATTTACCTATTGCCCTTCGAAAAGGTACACGTTCCACTTGCAACCCTTATCCCACCTACAATTTTCTAAGTTATCATCGTATATCTCCATCCCATTGTGCTTTTGTTTATGCTATTTCCTCCGTTTCTATCCCTAAAACTATCCAGGAAGCACTATCCCATCCAGGATGGCGACAGGCTATGATTGATGAAATGACAGCATTAGAATCCAATAACACATGGACCCTTGTTCCCCATCCTCCCGGGAAATCCACAGTTGGATGTTGTTGGGTATTCACTATCAAAGTTGGTCCGGATGGTCAGATTGATCACGCACAGGCTTGGATTTAGTAGCTAAAGGCTATACTCAGATCTTTGGGCTTGATTATGGTGACACTTTTTCCCCTATTGCCAAAATGGCCTCTGTTCGTCTCTTTTTGGCCATGGCCTCCATGCGTCGCTGGCCCCTGCATCAGTTGGACATTAAAAATGCATTCCTCCATGGTGATTTATCTGAGGAAGTATATATGGAGCAACCACTTGGTTTTGTTGCTCAGGGGGAGTCTCATGGCTTTGCTTGCAGATTACACAAAGCTTTATATGGTCTCAAACAGAGTCCTCGGGCATGGTTTGGTAGGTTCAATACAGCTCTCCAACACTTTGGCATGATCCGCAGTGAAGCAGATCACTCTGTCTTTTATAAATGCTCCTCCTCTGGCCAGTGCATCTATCTTGTTGTATATGTAGATGACATTGTTATTACAGGGGATAATCTTGATGGCATTAAGAGTCTCAAGCAACATTTATCTCAACAATTTGACACCAAAGACTTGGGACAATTGCGGTATTTTCTTGGAATTGAAGTTGCTCAGTCTAGTTCAGGGATTGCTATATCTCAGAGGAAGTATGCTCTTGATATATTGGAGGAAACTGGTATGCTAGACTGTAAGATGATTGACACACCTATGGATCCCAATGTTAAGCTTATGCCAGAAGAGGGGGAGCCTTACTCAGATCCAGGAAGATATCGCAGATTAGTTGGAAAGTTGAATTATCTCACTATGACCAGATCTGACATATCCTATGCTGTCAGTGTTGTGAGCCAATTCCTCAATTCTCCTCGTGAGAGTCATTGGAATGCAGTAGTTCGGATTTTGAGATACGTTAAAAGTTCTCCTAGGAGAGGGCTAATTTATCAGAAACAAAAACCATAGTGACATTGTTGCTTACACAGATGCAGATTGGGCTGGTTGCCCAAGCGATAGACGGTCAACTTTAGGTTATTGTGTTCTTATTGGAGGCAACCTCATTTCGTGGAAAAGTAAGAAGCAAAGCGTTGTAGCTAGATCAAGTGCAGAAGCGGAATATAGAGCTATGGCTCTTGCTACATGTGAACTCATTTGGTTAAAGCAACTCCTTTCTGAGTTAAGTTTCTGCAAGATCGGGTCCATGAGTCTTATATGTGATAATCAAGCGGCCTTGTACATTGCTTCCAACCCAGTCTTCCACGAGCGGACCAAGCATATCGAGATCAATTGCCACTTTATCCGCAATAAGATTATATCTAGAGAAATCATGACGTCATTCGTGAGCTCCAATAATCAGCTGGCAGACATGCTTACTAAATCACTCCGGGGTCCAAGGATAAAATATATATGTGACAAGCTTAATGCATATGACATGTATGCACCAGTTTGAGGGGGAGTGTTGAGATTGATTCATTGTATCCACTGAGTGCTTCGTTGCACACAGTCTGTAATATCCCATCACTCAAGTTATATATACTTAGTGCTAGGACACTTTAGAACTCCACTGACTAAAGTAGTGCATAGTATATATTATCATTGTATATCTATGTTATCTTAGTTATGATGATGTCTGTAAATCTAGGTTATAAGAACAGAGTCTGTAACCAAGCATTTGAATTCAAGTAAATCAAGCTCTATTTAATTCTCTGTTTTGGTCTTCAACTGCATCCATATCAAGTTTTAGGACTGGGTGGGAAATCTGTCTTTCCTAGAAGCCTTTCCTCTACTCTACAATATTTCTACTTTACATAATTCTCCCATTAACAATCTCATTTAAATTGGGATTTTTACTTTAGCATAAACTTGAGCTATAGAGAGGTAGATGAGTTACAATCCCTTTTGCTTTTACTGGTCTATTTGCTCCTCTGCTTTTCTTGACAGGAGAGTTTGGACTCTGGACTCTTCTGGTTTATTCTCTTTTAAATCCCTCTTCCAGTTTCTCATTCACTCCCCTAACTTTCAAAGGTTACTCCTTGACAAAATATCTGGAAGTCCAAAGCTCTCTCTAAGATGAAGTCCTTTTTATTGGACAACTGTTCTCAAAGTCAAATGTGGGAGAAGTTTATAACACACACACACACATATATATAAAATTCAGTTTATAGATTTTGATTAGCTGAAGCTTCTGGAACTTGTTAAAGGATGACGTTTTTTGGTCAGGTGGTCCTTATTCCAATTCCTAACTAGCTTTATTCATTCCCTTGGTCAAAGAATGTTTCTAATCACAATACTCACTTAAAATATACATTGTAAAATGACGATCTCTGTTTCAAGTGGTCTCAAGGTCTGATTTTTAAATCATATGAGAACTTGGAATTCTTACTTTGAAATGTCTTTAGTATTCTCTATGTTTACTGGAGAATTTGGAATGACATGAACTACTGCATAAGCCACATTGGTAGACACATGCAGACAGAAGAAGGGGATGGGGAAAACTAGTCAGATTATTAGTTACAGAACAATATCAATGACAAGATTAAGTCTTTGAACTTCTTTTGGATTTTCTATGCTGATTATAACAAAAAGAGCTAATAGAGGACAGGAGATTGATTCTATGTAGTAAGGAATTCACAGGACATGTTGCTCCTGTCCTGCCTCCAGCATACATTATCGACACATATGCTTAGCAAGTACAAAATTAGTTAACTTCTGATTAACCCTCTCTTTAGTTGTAAAAAGAACTTTGCCACTTGCCACACAGAGTATCTAGAAGTTATTTATTTGGAACCTGGTTTATCATTTGCTTTTGCTATTAGTTAAACTAGACATTGTTACAAGGAAAGGATAGTATTTTAAGAAAATTATAAAAATTGGAATTCTTGGTAAAAATATTTCCAGTTTAGGAATAATTAACCACTTTAGTGGTTAATTAAGTCAGTTGGAGTGTAACTATCGCATCTTTAAGAGGTTTCTTTGGATCAGCAGCTGATTTGGGATAAGATTAGGCGTTTGGTTTCTATATGGTGTAAGCACATGGTCTTTTTAAGGGGGTTTCCCTTACAGATATGTTGAGGGATTGGGTAGCTTTGCTCCATTGATGTTTTTCTTGTTTCCTCTGTTGTTTGTGTTTTCTTTTCAAGTTGAGAAGGATCCCTTATCCTCCAAACTCTTTGTAATTATCTTCTATTCGTCTTAATGAATTTCTTCTTTTATAGAAAAAAAATTAAGTTAGTTAGTGGTTATTCATTAACCATGCTTGAACATCGTTAACCAGTTGCATGGTTAATTGTTCCTAAAGGCTGAGGCTCCCACTATTGCGGGGTCTGGGTAGGGTCAGATGCATATAGCCTATCTCCCATAAGAGGGGAGGCTGTTTCCCTGGTTCTTTTTTTTTTTTAATAAAAAAAGAAATTCGTTGAGTCAAAGAGAAGAGATTACAAAAAGGAGGATAAGGAATCCTCAAAGACAAAAGATTAAGACACAAGACAACAAAGAAAAAGAAAAACATCATAAGAACGAAGCTGCCCAATCCTTGGTCATATGTGCTAGGGAAATCCCCTTAAAAAGACCATGTGCTTGACACCTAGTAGAGGCCAGACGCTGAATCTTTTCCTAAATCAGATGTTGTGCGGAAGAGACCTCCTTAAAAACATGAGAGTTATGCTCCAACCAAATACACTAAAGTGTAGCGAATAGTGCACATTGCCACAAACATTTAGCCTCTTTACTTCTACCAAATCCATAATAGCTAATCATCAAAAAATGGTCTAAGGACCTAGGACACACCCAACATTCTCCAAAAAGATTGAACAAAGAGTTCCAAAGAGAAACAGTCACCGGACAATGTAAAAACAGGTGAGGAACCAATTTTGAGCAGCGCCACACATAACACATGTTAGGGGAAAGCGCCTTGTGCGGCCTATGAACCTGCAACATGTCATTAGTATTAATTCTATTAAGCACCGCAGTCCAAACAAAAGACTTGAGCTTTAAGGGAGCTTTGGATTTCCAAAGTGATTTGTCAAGATGGAAAGTGACTCTATTCAAAGAAAGAGTTAGGAATTGGAAAAAATATTTTCAAGAGAACACCGCAGAGGGGTCAAGAGACCAAATCCTTGTATCTGGGTTAGAAGAGAGACGAAAAGAGTCAAGAATACCCAAAAGAGACTCCAGTTCAGAAAATTCCCTATTATTTAAGTTACGAAAAAAGTGTAAATTCCATGAAAAGACAGAATCTTGAACACTAAAAATTGTGGACAGGAGAGTCATGTAAGGAAGAAATATGAAAAAGACGTGGGAAGGCATATCTAAAAGAGAAATCTCCTACCCAATGATCCGCCCAAAGTTGACACGAGAGCCATTACCCACCTTCAGTGGCAACAATTCATACTTTCACACCTTCTGATAGGATATTTTTCATAATCAATAAACCAAATCAATTTGTGAGAAAGGCTTGAATTGTGTGCTACTTTGAAATGAATAAGAAAAAAAATTATGACATCCAGTATGTTTTCTGCTTCCTGGATGGTAGAGATATTGACTTTAAGTACAAGGTTCTATTGATTAGAAATTTGGGAATTAACAAATAGATATTTATAATCCCTTGTTCCATTCTTGTAGCTATATGATAAACTGCTCACTTGTTGAGATTTACAGTATTGAATGAGTATTATTTAAATCAGGATTGTGTAGGATTCAAATTTCTACATGGATAATTTGCTGCAATTGAGTATTCTTTTCATGACCACCATAATTTGATGTATTGGCTTTGTGTTATAGGCAAATGATGTGGTCTTTTGCGGAAGAATTCTCATGTTTCTGGCTCATTTCTTTCCATTATCTGAGCGGTCAGGTACAATTGTGTGAAACCTATCTTCATATCTGACTTTGATTTCCTTTTCCTGAGTACATTGTCACTTTGATGTTTTTAATATAATACCTTTTGCAGCCTTAAATATCAAAGGAGTTTTTAACACATCTAATGAAACAAAATATGAGAAAGAACCCCTAGAAGGTACATCCTTGCTCATTATATAGGCTTACATAATTGCTATTCTTATTAACTAAGTACTTAATAAAGGTTAATTTTTTGATTCCAGCTACTAATTTTTTTTCCCTTACTTTTCAGGCATATGTATTGATTTCAATTTTTATGAGACTTTCTGGAGCTTACAGGTAGGTCATGTCACTGAAAATGTGGGTCTTGAAAGAGGGGTCTCTTCCATTTTTCTAAGTGTAGGCTTGTCATGCTATTTGACACTAGTTCAAATTGCTTTGCAATCTAATCATTCCGTAAATTCTCATGATACTAAATTCTCAAATCAGGAACCGCAATTATTACTTGCTTCATGCTAGTTAGTAAACGGAAGTCCTTCAATTCATATGACAGTTGCTTTATGTCATAATTTCATTGAGGTTTTATCTTTGTGACTTTTAATATAATTTGTTGGCTGCCGAATTATGTCACCTAGTTATTGTTACTAACATGACTGCTTAAGTGGACATTTTTCTGTTCATTAGATTCGTGCAATGTGTTCCTGTGGTAAAATGCTGTTCATCAGAAGTTGATATTAAAGCTGAGAAGAAATTCAGACCCTATATGTGGGAAGATAAAATTGTAGATGTCAAACTAATTAAAAACTTTTATAAATCTGTAAAACAACATTTTATTAACTAGTGTTATAGCAGCTGACACTGGCAGCCATTTGTCCTTATATTGTAGGTTGCTCGGATTATTTGGAACTGTTTGGTATTAAATGGCAGTAAGCCAATGAGGGATGGACAAGGCATCCTTGACAGAGGTGGGTTCTAAGTGGGCTAGGAGAGCACGGGAAGGTAAACAACCAGTTTAGACCGTGTCAGCATAGGGTGTGTGTTGACTGAAGATGAAGGTCTGAGATTGGGGGAAGAGGAGCTGGACGGAGCAGCAGTAGACAGATCAGTAGATAAAGAAGATGGTGCTGGAGATTGAGAGGTGGAAGTGGAATCCGAGTGGGGGAGAGTTGAGGAGGTGTGTGGGGAGTCAGGAGGATGAGTAGGGATGAAGGACTCAGTAAGAGGGGTAGGAGTAGGACTAGGTGGATAATGAGTGATGGGAATGGGAGAGAGTAAGGGATAATGTGGGGTGGGAATTGAGGCAGGGTAGCTAGTGGCAGGAACAGGCGTAGGAGGAGTAGTATTAAGGAGTGTTGGGTAAGGAAATTTAAACTCATTAAAGAGGACATCCTTGGAGATGTAGATTCGTCCAGAGGGTGCAAGGCACTTGTGTCCCTTGTGTTGAGGTGATAGACCAAGATATACACACTCAGAGGAACGAAATTGAAGTTTGTGCTGATTGTAGGGTCTTAGAAAAGGAAAACATGCACAACCAAATGTTTTCAGAGATTTGTACTCAGGAAGGGTACCATAAAGAGCATGATAAGGTGAGGAAAAGGATTTGAGAGCCTCTGTGGGCAGTCGATTTATAAGGTAGACTGCCTGAGTAAAGCTGTGATCCCAATATGAGAGAGGGATGGCAGCATGAGAAAGAAGAGTGAGTCCCATTTCTACTATTTGGCGATGTTTCCTTTCAACTTTCCCATTTTGATGGGAAGTGTGAGGACATGTTAGCCTGTGGATGATGCCCAATTCAGTTAGGTATCTGGTGAAGGGGCGAAATTCTCCTCCCCAATCAGACTGAATGGCTTTGATTTTAGCCGAGAACTGAGTGGAAACAAGCACTGAAAATTGCTTGAATGCATTCAATGCATCAGATTTTTGTTTAAGAAAATAAATCCAAGTGAAGCGTGTGTAGGCATCAACAAAGGTAATATAATAGGTGTAGCCACATGAAGACTGAAAGGGCGCGGGACCCCAGAGATCAGTATGAATTAACTCAAAAGGTGCATGATAGACAGTGTTAGAGAGAGGTGCATGTAATCTATGAGCCTTGCCCATGCAACATGCATTGCAGAAATCACTTTCTTTATTATTTAACATGGGAATATGACACAATTGGAGGACAGTTTTTACAGCATTAAAATGGGCATGTCCTAGGCGACAATGCCAAGTATGATATGAAGTAGGACTAGTAGACACTACATTTGAGTTGACTGAAACAGGAAATTCAGGACACCTAGCTAAGGATGAAGTTGTTGTAGTTGCTACACATGGAGGCTGAGACGTAGTTGATGAGAAAGGGTTGGGAAGAACTTTGAGATTGTTGAAGCAGTAGAGGCCATCCCTCCCAAGATAGCCTTCAAGTAAAACTTGACTAGAGTCCTGTGATTTAACAAAACATGAGAGTGGATGGAACTCAAAATAGACATTGTTGTCTTTAGCAAATTTTGAAACAGATACTATATTCTTGGTAATTTTTGGGACAAGTAAAAGATTATTGTTAGAATATAAACATTATGTTGAGAATAATCTCTATCTGTAAAGTGTTACTTTACAGATTATGTAAAGTGTCATCTCAATCATAAGCGTGCTTTGCTTTACAGGTTATCTCCAACCTAGCAGCATGTTAGCTTAGTTTATGTATATTATCTTAGTTTAGGTATGCCCATACCTTGTATGTAATTTCTATCTATAAAATGAGAAGCTGAGAGTCATTTCTCTCAAGCAATTGAAGTCTAAAAACATTCTCAAGTCCCCTCTAATTATTCATCCTGGTATCAGAGCCATGGTATCCACCTTGAGGAGTCTCTCTCCTTTTCTGCTGTGTTGAGTTCATGGAACTCTTGTATATTCATCTTCTGTTTCTCCATTTATTTCTAAATCTGAGTCAGTTCTCAGAAATTCAGAATCGTTGTTGAGGGTTCTCCCTTCTATGCATCGCCTTTTCTCTGCCTTTCCCCATCTTTCACCTTGTACTCTTTCTTCAATCACCATCAAAATTCTCAATTCTGATTCCGTATCAAACGGTCCTGATTTATTGCCTGTCCTCTCTGTCTTTGCAACTGCAAACACCCTCCAAATTTCTTTTTTGGGAGGCTCCTCTTTCGCTGAATGATAGTTTCGTTTCCACACAGTTCTTTCTAGTGAGAAACAGTGAAAAAATTGCAAATGGGGTCTCTCTGTTTCCCTCAGTTTTCTCTATTTCTGATCTTGGCAGCATTGGGAGTGTTATTTGGAGCATAATCAAAGACATATTGGGGAGATGCAGAGGCTCTGAAGGAGCTGAAGAATGGCCACACCCTGTTTCCGTGACTCTAGGTTCATGTGTGAGCTCGTGGGACTTCACTGTCGACCCATGCGACAACCTTCACTGGCTGCTCTGCTGGCACTGCTGGAACAGTGGAAGAGACAGCTACAATGGTTTCTTCCCAGTCACCTCTCTGGCGTCTTCTTTGTCATCTTTGGGGGATAGTCACTGGCGTGTACACCACACGCCGTCATCCTCAGCAGGTCAGTCTCAGCAAAATCAGCCTCTGTCTCCTCTCTGTTTTTCACGTCTGTGCAAAGAGGCAATCAGTTTTGTGCTCTGTTTTGGTGATTCTCCCAATCAGTCACCCACTCATCGGCATCACCTTTGTTACCTTCTTAGTCTCAACTGCAAACTGAGACTTGGGTTATTGGAGCAGCCGATATTCACCTCTCAACTAAGTCAGTCACTTATCATTCTTCAATGGCCTCCACGGTTTTTTGCTCCATCCTCATCTATAGAAGGAGCAGTCACTTTTTCTTCAACCACCTCGGTGGTGGTTTCTTTCACTTCTGTTTGTGGCTGCTGCCCACAATTTCTTTGCGCATGTTCAGAATTTCTGAATGGGCTGACATACCATGTGCCGTTAAGTGGAGATCTCTTTTCAACAAGTGGTGGGCCCCCTTTAATTTCTCTTTGTCAAAAGGTGGTCATCTTTTTTTGGAGAACCCAAAAGTAAAAGAAATGGTCTGCCAAAAGACAGATGCCACATGGGTGGCCCGTAGCATTGGCTGTCCATTTATTCAAAATCTGCCCTTTCCAATGCCACTATGGCATTGAGGGGGAGAAAAGCTAACTAAATTCCCTCACTCATCTCTTTGTCCAGAACTGTAATCCTCTCGTTGGCTCGAGACAAAGCACGTAATTGGTGCTATACTGCGCCTGCAGAGTTTGTCCACTTATTTGACTCTGTTTTACAATGAGATGTGCATGGTAGTTTGGACAGAGAGAAAGCATCGGTTTTCTACAAAGATCAATCTAGTTCATTACGATGATTTGCCAGTCTGGTATTAGAAAGATTCTTCCGGTCCTGAGATATGTGATTTTGATTTTGAACCGTGTGGATATTCAATGAATTCGGTAGAAGGAGTCAGTCAGTATCTGCAATTCATGTTACCTCTCTGCTCGCATTCTCTATTCTATGCTCTTTCTATCGTGATGCGGCAATGAAAGCTTCTTCTTCTTCGGATTGTGCCGTAAGAAACCCGAGGAGTGATTCTAGTGAGGTGTGGCAGTGATTCTAGCCCACCACGAGACTGCGGGTAAAGTGGGTGTGTACCACCCATTACGATACAACCATCTGTTCCTTCTGCTCCTTCTCGATTCGGGCAAAGATGGTCTGCTGGAGGCTAGGTGCGAGGAATAGAGCACCTATGCTATCGTGCTGAATGTGCACACATTTTTCTCGATTTCTGCTTTGTTGATCCGAGATGGTTCAAATTATGTTCCCTTTGTCTTTTGGATTCTCGAGTTTGGTTGCATTATTCTTTGCTTGCATTGGTGATTTCTTGCCAACCTAGTGAGTTAGAAGTTATTCTAAGTTCTCATTGAAATGCTCTGTTCTCGACTCCTGAAAAATTAACGTGATGGTTCAAGGATATTATACCTCTTGGATGCATTCTATTGCTGAAATACAGCATGTACAGATCAGCACTGTAAATCTCTATCCCACCAAGAATCATATGGGTGGAGAATTTTTTCCTGAAGATCCAAAATACCCATAGAAGATCATACGGGTGGTGAACTCTTTTGGTGAAGATCATACCAGCCCTCGAATCTACTATCGCAGTATCCAAAATACCAATTTCCTAGAAGATCATATAGGTGATGTTCTTTGAGGGTCTCCTAAATTCAAGTTTGAGGTCTGTTTGAAGCTTCTAAATGCTCTTTGGAGAAGATGGTGTTGATTGGGTTTTGCAATCTATGATTGCATACTAGGAAATTACTGCTGCCCATCATTCTAGCGTAAGTTCCTCCTTGGTCATGGAACATTCCAAACCGACTTTTGTGCTATGTGTCATTCAAATTGCCTTTGGGAGTTATTCTTCCAAAGAAGCTCAATTCATGCATTACCTCTCCAAAGAATCATCATAGCATCCCCGAGTTGTCTTGAGACTCTTCACACCATGGTTTAGGGGTCCCATATTTATGTTCTTACAAGCAGTGTTTATTTGTAACAAGCTTAAAGGTTCGTAAGCTTTAGCTTGAGGGGAGTGTTAGAATATAAACATTATGTTGAGAATAATCTCTATACGCAAAGTGTTACTTTACAGTTATGTAAGTGTCATCTCAATCTGTAAAGCAGTGCTTTACAGGTTATCTCCAACCTAGCAGCATGTTAGCTTAGTTTATGTATATTATCTTAGTTTAGGTATGCCCATACCTTGTATGTAATTTCTATCTATAAAATGAGAAGCTGAGAGTCATTTCTCTCAAGCAATTGAAGTCTAAAAACATTCTCAAGTCCCCTCTAATTATTCATCAATTATTGAGAGAGAAAGTGGTATGGGGATTAAAAGAAGAGTAGAGTTTAGAAGAATCTATGGAGTTGATAGGAAGACCTTGTCCATTACCCATGAGAACTTGGTCTTGGCCACCAAATGAGTCACATTTTGGGAGTCTGCAGTGATGTGGTGTGTTGCACCAGAGTCAGGGTACCAAGTTTGACCTTCAAGGTGGTTCGAGCCAGAAAAACCAGTAGGTCCAGTTGGGTGTTGTGGAGTCTGTGTGGCAACATATGCAGTGGGTTGAGGACTTGGGTGGGTAGGTGGCAGAGCCAGTATACCTTGCCCTGGATTAGGCGGGTAATGTCCTTGCATCATGTATTGCCCTTGATTGGTGGGATAGGGATTGGGAGGAGGCATGGGTGGTTGAACGAAGGTGTCATCAAACCTGTACCAGCAGTTGAATGAGTCATGACCGTACTTTCCACAGAGTTGGCACGTTGGTTTCAGTCCACGGCCGCAACCTCTGCCACCACGGTTGCGGCCTCTGCCTCCTCTACCACGATACGCACCTTGAAAACTAGTACGCTGTGTAGAAAATTGTCCATTGGCAGCAACGTTAGGGTTTGTATCTGAAGCATTTGGGGCTTGTGCGACATTAGCCGAGATTGAACCGCCGGAGGGCAATTCTTGACGAAACTTCTCAAACTGAGAGTCTTGAAGCAGAAGAAGAGCTTCGATATCATCAATGGAGGGAGAATCACTGCGACCATAGATCAGCATCACGAAAGTGTTGTATTCTTCGGGAAGTCCTTCCAGCACAGTGTCAATGTGATCTTGCTCAGAAATCGGATCTCCCATGGCTTGAAGCGAGTCTACTAATGCACGAATTCTTAGTAAGTATTCGGAGATGGTTCTTGTTCCTTTCTTTGTATTCTTTAGGTCAGACCTAAACTGTCGCACTTTAGCTCGAAGGTGTGAATAGAAGAGTTTGTGGATTTTGTCCCAAACTTGCCACGATTGTTTGCAACCTAAGAATCGAGGCAAGATCGAAGGTGAAAGGGAACCAAGAAGCCAGGTGAACAGCATTTGATCCCCACGATCCATAGCTGATATGCTTCAGATTCGATTCCAAGCTCACGATTAGCTTCAGAGGTGAATTGCGGTGGAATAGTGGGATTAACAACGAACCGATGAAGATTGTGAGCATTAATCACCGCTTCCACTTGTTGTTTCCAAAGAAGGAAATTCTGATCATCAAGCTTTACCGAGAGGGAAGGATTGAAGTTCGTCGTAGATGACGCCGCAGCTGGAGTTGCGACGTTTTCAGTGATAGTAGTGCCGGAGGTAGGTGGCGGTGATGTAGCCATGGAAGACGAGGCCCAGAGAAAAAGCTCTTGATACCATAAACGAATAGAAACAGAGGACTAGAAAGAAAAACAGAGAGAGAGAGATAGAAGATGAATCTGAATCTTTTGTATTTTCATTATTATATTTGAACTGTTTACAGAGAGCTATATATATAGCTTTGAGTTCTTTAACAGCTCCCAACTATTCTAACTACTTTCTAACAACAATCATAACCGAATGGTGCTGACTCAGCACATATAGTTATCATTCGGTCAAGATACAACAGATTGTATAGTTAGGTGAATCTTATACTCTATTAGGTATTTAAAGGATCAGAGAATGAATTTCCCTTGATTTCTATTTCACCAGAATACCTCAAAATATACAAGTAGGAGAGGATCTCCTTCCATGATTTCAGGACCCAAATCGGGTACCACGAAATCAGGAACAGAATCATAAGCTTACTAGTTACACTAGGAGCTAATTACAGTAAGTATACGGCTATACATAAACTACTTTTAAAAGAAACAAATTAATTATAATCAGTCAATTACTGCCTGATTGCCCTATGAGGATCTCCCTGATTTCTTCACACCCCCTCAAGCTGGGAGTAAATGTTGATCATTCCTAGCTTGGAAATTAAGTTATCAAAGTTGATCCTAGATAGGGCCTTTGTGAGAATGTCTGCAATCTGAAGGGAAGGAGTATAGATCATTTTAATGATTCCTTCTTCAAACTTCTCCTCAATAAAGTGTCTATAATCTCCACATGTTTAGTCCTGTCATGGTGAACAGGAATTTTAGCAATACTGATGGTGGCTTGATTATCACAGAACAGCTTCATTGGACCTTCACATGTGACCCTTAGTTCATCTAGGAGCCTCTTTAGCCACATTCCTTCACATATACAAAGTGCCCTAGCTTAAAACTCAGCCTCTGCACTACTCCTGGCTACCACAGATTGTTTTTTGCTTCTCCCAATTACTAAATTTCCCCAAACATACGTGCAGTATCCAGAGGTAGATCTTCTGTATGTTATTGAACCTGGCCAGTCTACATTCGAGTAAATTTCAATGTGTTTGCTGTCCCCCTTTTTGAATTAAAAACCTTTCCCTGGTGTCATTTTTAAATATCTCAAAATTCTGTATACTGCATCAAGATGCTCCTCAGTTGGGTTGTTCATGAATTAACTTACAACACTGACGGAGAAACCAATATCAGGTCTAGTGTGAGATAGATAGATGAGTCTTCCTACAAGTCTTTGATATCTCTGTTTGTCAATTGGGGTACTTCCTTCTTTCATGCCTATTTTACAGGTTGGGTCCATAGGGGTGTCTGCAGGATTGCAGCCAAGCATACCCGTTTCCTTAAGTAAGTCAAGGATGTATTTCCGTTTGGAAATAGAGATTCCCTTGATAGAGCGAGCCACTTCCATGCCCAGAAAGTATTTTAGGTTGCCAAGATTCTTAATTTCAAACCCCTTGGCCCGAATAGTCTTTAACCTGTACATCTCTTCATAGTTATCTCCAGTGAGGATGATATCATCTACATACACAATGGGCTGATTGATTGCCCCTTCTGATGAGTCATTTATGAAGAGGCTGTGATCTGATTGACCTTGAGAATAACCATAGTTCTTCACAGCCCGAGTGAAATGGTCAAACCACGCTCTAGAAGATTTCTTGAGATCATATAGAGACTTCTTCAGCTTACACACTGGGCATTTGTCTTACTTTCAAATCCTGGTGGAATGTCCATGTATACTTCTTCTAAATCACCATTTAGAAAGGCTTTCTTGACATCTAACTGATGAAGTGGCCAATCAAGGTTGGATGCCAAGGAAAGGAGAACCCGGATTGTATTCAACTTAGCTACAGGAGCAAAGGTTTCTTGGTAATCAATTCCGTAGGTTTGAGTGAATCCTTTAGCCACTAGCCTTGCCTTGTATCTGTCAATGCTTCCATCTGCATTATACTTCACATTAAAAATCCACTGACAACCCACTGGTTGTTTCCCTTCTGGTAAATCTGAGATATCCCATGTATCATTTTTATTCAGACCATGAATTTTTGCATTGATAACTTCTCTCTATTTTGGATTTATCATGGATTCTTGAACACTGTTTGGAATCTCTGTCTGTGATAAATTAAAAGCATGATATCCAGGTGAGAGGTTTTCATATGAAACAAACTTAGATTTAGGGTGCTGGGTGAAAGATCTTACTCCTTTCCTTTGGGCAATGGGGATATCATGATCATTATAGAGTAATGAAATAGAATCAGATTGGTTTTCAGGTTTATTTGAGTTTTCAGGGCCAGATCTGGGGTTGGGCTCTTGGCAGTGCAGTCTGCCTCCTGGTATAAAACTGAAGCTCTTTGCCTTGGCCAGATAGGTTCAACAGAAGGAGTGGGCTCAGAAGTAGATGTAGTTTCAGGTATGACATTAGAGGTGAAAGGAGTGGAATGAAGCTGCTAAAACCGATATTCATCTTTACCCATGACAGAATCCCCCCTGAATATGTGTTTTGGGGTAGAAAGGTTGATTTTCAGGGAATGTGACATACATGGTGTTCTAAAATTTCCTTTTGTTCGTGGAATAACATTTATACTCTTTTTGAGTTGGGGAATACCCAAGGAACACACATTTAACAGCCTTTGGATCAAGTTTACTCCTGAGATGTGGAGGAATATGGACAAAGACAGAACAGCCAAAAACCTTGTGGGGTAAACTGGATATAAGTCTACTGTTTGGATATGTTTTGGTATATGGGCGTTTTGAATTGTAAAA
Source organism: Styphnolobium japonicum (assembly GCA_023212625.1). Lineage (NCBI taxonomy): Eukaryota > Viridiplantae > Streptophyta > Magnoliopsida > Fabales > Fabaceae > Styphnolobium > Styphnolobium japonicum. Next base: position 21,690,535 of record JALBWW010000009.1, read on the forward strand.
CACAAGGCAGGCAGCAGTGGGAACAACATCTCCCCGGAAACAATTGGGAAGAGATGTAAATAGGAGGGCACGAGCAACTTCAAGAAGATGACAGTTTGTGTGCTCAGATCTCCCATTTTGTTGAGGGGTATCAATGGGAGAATGAAGGATGCAAAGGTGTTGTGGAGTTGTGCACTCTTTGCAAGCATGTGGTTTATTTGGCTAGAGCAAAATGCCAGAATTTTCAGTCATCTGTCTTTACATGTAAATCTTATTTAGGATAGGATTCTTTTTTGTGCTTCCTTGTGGGTTTATGCACCTGGTTTTTTTAAGGGGGTTTATTTGTTGCACATTGATAGGGACCGGAGACATGTATTTTTTCATTTCTTTTTTTGTTTTTTGGTTGCTGTTATAAATTCTTCTTTTATCAAAACAAATATCTTAAATTCCTGGGCAGTCCATGTGTTTGTAAGCAGCTTACAAATGGTTACTTATAGGGGAAAGTGCTCTGATGTTTTAATGATAAAATCATTAAATTGGTCATTAATAGCTTGAAATTTTTAATAAATTAAACAAGTGGATGACATGCATTGTTTCCTGATGTGTCTTGACATGGAAAAATTTCTCATGAATGGATGATCAAAGCCAGAGTTATATCACTTTGACTACATGCTGCAGGATAGAGTTCTTGTACTTAAATCAAGTATTTTGATCAATCTGATTTTATTTGATGCAGGAATATTTTTCTAACCCTACTTCTATAAATCATGCTCCTGCAAAGTGGCAGAAATTCACATCCAGTTTGTCGGTAATCCTTTATTTCATAGTTTCTTGTCTGTTTGTGTGTGTGTGACCGTGCACACTTTGCTTCTCTATTTATCACATTTCTTCTGGTCTCGCCTTTTTACATCTGATTTTTTGTTGGATAAAAGGTTGTTCTGAATACATTTGAAGCGCAACCTTTAAGTGATGAAGAGGGAGATGCCAATAATTTAGAGGAAGAGGCAGTTAATTTTAGCATAAAATATCTCACAAGCAGTAAACTAATGGGTCTAGAGGTAAGTTGTTTGACAAAGTGCTTAGTGCTGAAAATGTATGTTCAAATTTCAGTTAAGATGTTCATGTCCTGATTCAAGATCCCCTCTTGTTTTTGTTTCTTTTTGTTGGTGGAATTCCTAATAGTTAAAAGATCCAAGTTTTCGACGTCATATTCTTGTGCAGTGTCTCATACTGTTTGATTATTTGAAGGTAATAATTTCTTTAATTGATTGTGATGTATTTAGTATGTAATCTGTATTAGCTGATGATTCCTCCTTCATTTGCTTTTAGGCCCCTGGAAAAGGTGACAAGGATTTGCCATCTGAAAGCATGGTTAGTGCTGTTTACCATGAACTCTTTTGGTTATGCAGTATATACTAAATTGGCTTCAGGCTTCTATTTATACATTTTGGCTATCAAATTCAAAGCCACTGTACATGTCTTTCTTAGTGCTCAATATTTTTTGTCATTAGCTTACCTGAAATGATGTATCATGTTTCTCTTAAATTAGACCTTTAAAACAGGTTATATGTAGATTTTATTTCTTGCTTTCCTAATTGAAGGTTTGTTCCTTACTTCCTTAATAGAATCCTACTGCCGTACATATCTTAGTTTATCATATTCTTTTTTCTTTTGTGATAAAAGAAAGAATTCATTAGGAAATAAAATAATACAAAACAGGAGGATAGGAATCATCTTAGTGCTACAAAGGACACTTAAAAATAAAGTAAGGGAAACGAAAGGTAATCAGCTGAAAAGAGAAATCAAGTCCCTTTGTGTATCAGAGAAAGAAACACCCTTAAAAATTGCTTCAGCAGAAACCCTGAAGGATGCTAAGGAAAATGCCTGTCTCATAAAAGGTGGGTGGAAGAAATATGTGGCTAAAAATTCAGTGCTTCAGCCAAATACCCCTCGCTTCAGGGAAAAGAGAATGACTCCAAAGCACCTTATTGTTCTTCCTACTCCTGGAGTCTCTATATTTAATAGAGAAAAAGATTTCCAAATTAGGCAGACAAATCCAGTAATTTTCAAATTGACTGCTTGCTCCAATTTGCCAAGCTACCTCACAATGCAAAAAGTGGTTGTGATAGAAACTGTAACTGAATATACTGTATATTACTGAATTTACTTGCTGAAACACCTTCCTAGCTACTGATATTCAGTGGATATCAGTATCAAGGCGGTTTACTCACAGAAATAAGAAGGAAATCACTCAAAACGAGAAAAGAAACGTTACCGACTCTTTGAGGGGTCCTTCCACCCTTTCCACACTCCACTCTCTAGATGCCTACCTCAACCTCCTCTCACCATTCCACACTTATTCCTTCCCTCACTAACCGACTCCTTCCCCTGCTCCACTCCCAACCTGCACGTATGCAGGTTGTTACATTGAGGATCCTCATAGTGATTCACATTTCCCTCACTTCCTGGTATCAATATATTCACATTTCCCTGACTGCACACTTGAGTCCCTAATCCTCTGCCTTCCTTCCTTTCTCTCCTAATATACACCCTAGTGATGGGTGGCTGCCTAACAGGTTGCTATTTGTTTTATAAATTTTAAAGCACATAATGTAAACATGAGGAGAAAGGGCTATGAGGTATGTGAAGCCATAGCAAGTCATTTCTTCTCTGGCATGCTAACCCGTGTATTCACTTGAAGATAGAATAGGAGAGGTGTTTTGTGAATTGCTTGAGTGTTTTGGCACTCAGCAGTCTGGTATTTATATACATAAAAGAGTGATTACATCTTATATTTACAAGAACAATAAATAGTAATCAAGCTCTAGATGAACTATTTCCCATGATCCATTTATTTCCAATGCTACATTAACTCCTGTTCCTGTTGATATTATAAGGTTTTGGGAAAGAAGGAAACGAGAGAAAAACGGCTAACAATATGATATAAGATTGATATTAGATGTTATATATATGTCACAATACCCTAACCTAATACTCCTATTGATACTTATAATAAGGTCAAGTACTAGAGCTACTAGTACAAGGCTAAGCCCACTAACAAGAAGACTTAACCCCTAATATATTCTAACCCTCCCCCTCAAGGTTAAACTTAAGCTTGTTAAAAGTAGCAAACCCAAAAACATACGACAAATAACATAGCCTATCTCAACCAAAGAACTTAGGCAACTAGTACTCCCTCTGAATATCAAAACCTTGGCAACGTCCTTGGCAGATAGCTCCTAGAAATCTTCGACCTTTATCTGCAGTGACCCCCTCGACCTTCTTCTAGCTTCTCCTTGGCACATGTCCCAAGCAAATGAGATAGTTTTTGGAGTCTTTTGACCTTTCTCCTTAGTGGAACCAGCGAACCGATTATGTACTAGATAGACCGTTTGAACCTGTGGCGGTTCAAATGGTTTGAGGCCGTTGCTGGTGAGGGAGAGGATGTTGATGTTGATGTAGTGCTGTACTTTGTTGAAGGGCGTGAAGGATAAAAGGGCGGAGGCGTCATAGCCATTAGGGAAGCAATTGTGGAGGAAGAGGCGGAGGGTGGCATCGATAGTGGTGTGGCTGGTGATATGCTTGTTGGTGATGGTGTCTTGGACAAAATGAGTTGTTGTAAGTAGTGGAGCGTGAGTTTGGATTGTGAAGGGATGATGATAAATGCTACTACTGAGACTATAAGGAAGAGAATGAGATTCTCAACCCTATTGTTAGCATCTTTTAGAGGAGACTATGAGGAAGAGAATGAGATTCTCAACCCTATTGTTAGCATCTTTTAGAGGAAGTTCCAAAAAACTTACTTAGCAGAGAAAGACGAAGAGTGAAGTTAGAGTTGTAAGAAAGAGGATATGAAGGGAAATATATCAAAAGTTTGATTAAAAATGACAAAGGAAGGTTTCTACTTTTCACTGTAAAGAGATAGAAACTAGCGCCACCTTATGCATAGGTGGCTGTAATGGACATGCACAAATTGTTGGATACCCAGATGCTGATTGGGTAGGCTCTCCTACTGACAGGAGATCCACTTCCGGATATTGTGTACTCATTGGGGGCAATCTGATATCCTGGAAGTGTGAGAAACAAAATGTGGTCGCAAGATCAAGTGCATAAGTAGAATACCAAACAATGGCCTCAGCTACTTGCGAACTCATTTGGTTGAAACAACTTCTCAAAGAACTTTGATTTGAGGAGATTATGAAAATGACGCTTATTTGTGATAATCAAGTTGCTTTGCATATCGCCTCTAAGCTAGTTTTCCACGAGAGGACCAAACACATTGAGATGACTGTCATTTTATCAGGCAAAAGATTCTTGTAGAAAGAGAATACACAGATTTGGAGGGGAAAATAATTCTTACTAATCTTTCATCATGATCTGTATATTATATACAAAAGAGAGTCAAACTAAAAAGGAAAGAAAAAACTAATTACATGCTAATTACAGACCTTAACTAAGGGCTTAACAAAAGGCCTTAATAAAGGCATAACAAGAGGAATCTAATACGGGGAGATTAAGGAATGAATCTGGACATATTTTAATACTCCCCCTCAAGCTGGATCATAAATGTTTAACATTCCCAGCTGGCCAATTAGGAAGTCAAACTGTTGACTTTGAAGACTCTTGTTGAGTATGTTTGCCACTTGTTGTTTGGTGGGAATAAAAGGGATACACAGTATTCCTTCATCCAGTTTTTCCTTGATAAAATGTTGATCAATCTCTACATGTTTTGTCCTGTCATGTTGTACAGGATTATGTGAGATGCTAATTGCTGCCTTACTGTTAGAGTACAGTTTCATGGGTTGCTTCCATCCAATATTTAATTCATTTAGAAGTCGCTTTATCTATAGGAGTTCACATATTCCTTGTGCTATAGCTCTGAATTCAGCTTCAGCACTACTTCTAGCTACCACATTTTGCTTTTTGCTTCTCCAAGTCACCAAATTTCCTCCTACAAAGGTGCAGTAGCCACATGTCGACCTTCTATCATCTATGCTTCCAGCCCAATCAGCATCAGTAAAAGCTTCAACATCTAAGCTGTCACCCTTTTTGAACAATAATCCTTTCCCTGGTGTCCGTTTGAGGTACTTTTGGATTCTAAAGACCGCATTCAAGTGTTCCTCACCTGGGGAATGCATGAACTGACTCACAACACTTCCTGCAAAGGCAATATCTAGTCGAGTGTGGGATAGGTAGATCAGTTTTCCCACTAAACGTTGATACTGTCACTTATCAGTTTCAGCACCAGCATTAGCAATTAGGTTACAGTTTGCATCCATAGGTGTTTCAGCTGGCTTGCATCCTAGCATGCCAGTTTCCTCAAGAAGATAAAGTATTTACTTTCTTTGGGACACCATGATGCCAGCTTTGCTTCGAGCAGCTTCCATTTCCAAGAAGTACCTTAAGTCACCAAGTTCTTTAATCTAAAATTCTTTGGTCAGAAGCATCTTCAACTTTTCCTGTTCAACTAGATCATCACCTGTCAGAATAATGTCATCCACATATGCAATAAGAATGCCTGTTTTTCCACAACTAGTATGTTTGTAAAACATAGTGTGATCCGCTTGACTCTAAGGTATCCGCAGCCTTTTATGGCTTTGGTGAACCTCTCGAACCATGCTCTTGGAGATTGTTGTAGGCCATAGAGTGACCTTTTTAGCCTACAGACATTCCTGGAACCAAGAGTCTTCGAATCCGAGGTAGATGCATGTATACTTCCTCTTCTAGCTCAGCATTGAGGAAGGCATTTTTAACATCAAGTTGTTGAAGTGACCAGTCCTTAATTGCTGCCAGAGAGAGTAAGATCCTGACACTATTCATCTTAGCAACTGGTGCAAAGGTCTCCCGGTAATCTATTCCATAAGTTTGGGTATACCCTTTTGCAACCAGCCTAGCTTTGTACCTTTCGTTTGAGCCATCAGCCTTATATTTCACTGTAAATACCCATTTACAGCCAACTGGGCTCTTTCCTTTGGGTAGAGGTACTAATTCCCAAGGCTGACTTTTCTCTAAGGCCTTCGTTTCTCCAAAAACAACATTTCTCCACTCAGGAACAGTAAGAGCATCCTGTATAGATTTAGGAACTTCTATTTTTAACAGATTAGAAATAAAGGCTTTAAAGCTAGAAGATAGTTTGTGATAGGAGACAAAGTTGGATATAGGATGAAGAGTGCATGATCTAGTGCCTTTCCTATGAGCAATGGGAAGATTAAGATCAAGAGAGTCACAAGGTTCAAGATTTAAGGAACATTCTGAATTACCTGATATACTCGGAGTTGAATCTGGGCAGTTTAGTTGTGGTTGATGTTCCACACCTTGTTGGTTTTGTCTCCTTGTATAGACACGCAACTCTTTTTTTTTTTTCCTCAGGCAGTATGTCTCCCTCTGCATTGAAGTCCACCGTTTCTGGCACAATAGGTTCAATATTGGAAGAAAGAGGGTTGGCTATTTCTTGGTTACAAGGAAGATCAGAATTTTCAGGTAAGGAACCAGATTCTAGAGGATCAGAATTTTCTGGTACAGAACCAAATTCTGAACAGCAAGGTAAGGAACCAAGTTCTGGACAGGAAAGAGGTATATCAGGCATAGGTAAGGAATTACTAGGTTCCCAAAATCTTTCTTCATCTGTAAGAGTCTCCCCCTGAAGTAAAGTTTTTGGGGAAAAAGGACTGGCTCTCAAAAAAGGTAACATCCATACTGACATAGATTTTATTAGTAGTGGGATCAAAGCATTTGTAACCTTTGGAGTATGTGAGTACCCCAGAAAGACACACTTACGGGCTCTAGGGTCAAGTTTGCCTCTTTGAGAGCTGTTAATATGGGTAAAAGCCACACAACCAATCACTTTAGGAGGTAGATCACTAATAAATTGAGCATGAGGATAGATGTTCATCAGAGTTTGCAAAGAGGTTTGGAACTTACAGACCCTTGATGGCATTCTATTGATGAGGTAGGAGGCGGTGAGAATGGCTTCACCCCAGAAATGTTTAGGTACCCCAGTAGTATACATAATGGTACGGGCTACTTCTAAAAGGTGTCTGTTTTCTCTCTCTGCAATACCATTCTGTTGAGGTGTTTTGACACAAGATGTTTGATGCACAATACCTTTTTCCATGAGAAAGTGGTTAAGAATGGAGTGAAAGTATTCTTTTGCCATTATCAGTTCTAAGAATCTGAATTTTTGTGTGAAATTGGGTTTCAATCATATGATAGAATTTTTGAAATACCATAAATGTCTCAGATTTTTCCTTTAAGAGATATATCCAACAGACCCGTGTATGATCATCAATGAGGGTAAGAAACCACTTTGTTCCCGTAATATTTTTTATTTTAGACGGCCCCCAAATATCACTATGGATGAGAGAGAAAGGGTGTGATTGTTTATCAGGCTAAGGAAAAAAGTAGTATGATAATGTTTAGCAAATTGACAAATATCACATTGAAAAGAAGATACATCTTTATTCTTAAAAGGAGAAGGTATCAATTTGCTCAAATACATGAAATTTGGGTGACCTAGCCTATAATGCCATAACATAACTTCATCTTTATCAGAAAAGGAGAGAAAACTGCCTGATATTGGAGCTTGCCGGTGCACTGCCTTGGAGGTAGTGGAGTCCATCCACCTCCCTAGCACTGCCAATCTTCTTCCCCGAGCACATATCCTGAAATTTACACAAGGACGGCCCCAAAAACAGCAGTACAGTTAGAATCCTTAGTGAGTTTTCTAATGAACAGGAGATTACGAGACAGATTAGGAACATGTAAAACAGAATGCAGGGTTAGGTGTTCAGAAAATGAAAATTGAACCTTTCCCTGCAACAGGAGACAAAGACCCATCTGCTATACGAACTTTAAGATTACCCGAACAATGAGTATAAGAAAGGAATAAGTTTGACTGACCAGTCATGTGATCACTAGCCCCAGAATCAACTGTCAAAGACCACATGTGGACTTAGTAGTAAGAGCTATAGGATTACCTTTTTGTGCAAGGGAACATGTAGGATTAAGTTTGGAATGACTTAAGAGACCATACAGATGCTCTAGTTGTTCCTTGCTAAATGGGGGTATCTCGGATTCTACTGGGTTCTGTGTTGTTTCCTGCATACCACCTGCTTTCATGTTTTTCGAGTTTGTAGGTTTGCCATTCAGCTTCCAGCAGGTTTCTCTAGTATGATGTGGCTTGTTGCAATAGTCACACCACCTCTTGTCACTTCCCTTCTTATTCTCACCACAAGATTTAGTGCTTAATAAGGCTGAGTTCTCCATGATGGATTTCTCATTCACGGACTCCTTGTTCCACAAGAGCTCCTTCTGACTCTTAGCTCCACGAACAAGAGAGAAAGCTTCAGCTAGGTTAGGAAATGGCTCTTTACACAAAACACGATCTCAGATCTGCTCAAATTCAGAATTGAGACCAAGTAAGAACTGAAAAACCCTCTCTTTCTCCTACATGTCCTGCAGTTTCTTCATGTCTTCAGCTGACACCATCTCCACATTTTGATACATATCTAACTCTGAATAGCCCACTCAGTTTGTTGTAGTACTCAGTAACTGTGGAAGATCCCTGCTTTGTCTTGAGAACTTCCCTTTTAATCTGAAAAATCTAGGATGTAAAACCCTTTTTTGAGTAGGCCTTCTTAACTGCCTCCCAGATATCCACAGCAATGGGAAGAAGATATGTGCTGCTAATTTCCTGTGGCATTGAGTGTAGGAACCAAGACATGACAATAGCGTTTTCAGCCTCCCAATACTTATAAGATTTATCCTTTTCTGGAGGTGCCTTGGCAGTACCATTCACATACTTAAACTTGCCTCTACTCATCAAAAAATCTTAACAGATTGAGACCATTCCATAAAATTTCTCCCATTCAATTTTGCAGTAGAAATTTGGAGATTAGGATTATCAACATGGGATGAAGCCTGACCTAGAGAATACGCAGAGAATGGGACCTGAGTTGTGGAGGAATCTGAAGTCTCGGACATGGTGGAAAGGGGGGTTGCCTGAGTTTTGGAGGCTGGTCAATCAGTTCTGGGCCAGCGCATGGCTGTGATAACAGCAGAGTAGAGGGGCGCAAGTCGGAAGCTGGCAAAGGTTAACAGAATCAGTTTTCTGGCTATGGGAGCCAAAGAAGGTCTAAAGCCTACAATGAAGGCTGGTTCTTAGAGTAAGTTTGGCAATGAAGGCCAACACAACGGCAGAAGGAAAAAAAAGAGCCGAAGCTCTAATACCATGTAGAAAGTGAATACACAGATTTGGAGGGGTTCTTTCTTACTAATATTTCATCATGGTCTGTATATATTATATACAAAAGAGAGACGAACTAAAAAGGAAAGAAAAAACTAATTACAGAACTTAACTAAGGGCTTAACAAAAGGCCTCAATAAAGGCATAACAAGAGGAAACTAATACGGGGAGATTAAGGAATGAATCTGGACATCTTTTAATAATCCTATCAAGAGATATCAACACTAGCTTTGTCAATTCAAATGATCAACTTGCTGATGTCTTCACCAAATCCCTAAGAGGTCCTCGAATGAATTACATTTGTAACAAGCTTGGTGCATATGACTTATATGCTCCAGCTTGAGGGGGAATGTTAGAAACATGTATATAATTAGGATTAAATCAGTACTTGTCCAGGTTCAATGTATATATTCAATAGCCAATCTCTTTGATTTAGTTTATGTAATTAGGTCTCCTTGATTATAGCCTGTATTTATTATGAGAATAATATATAATCATCTCCTGATGTGTATTGACACACGGTTTTACACAAACTCTGCATCTCTTTTTTCTCTAACTCAACAATTTTGATAAATTTTATTTATATAATTAAAATTATAAGCGTAACATATTTCATTATATTTATATATATTTAATATAATTTATATTTAATTATATTCTGGTTCGATCACGGATCAGCCACGGTTGGACCATTAAATCGTAAATCAGTTAATTCTCTGGTTCAATAACCGGTTTGGTTTTTAGAGCCTTGGATGAAACAACCATGAGGCAGAAGTGCAAAACACCAAAGGGAAGCCATGTAGTAATTATGTACAACAACAACAACAACCACCACCATCAAGTCTTATCCCACTAGGTGGGGTTGGCTACATGGATCAAACGACGCCATTAGGCTTTATGTGAAACCAAATTTTCAATAAATCCATGTAGAGCAATGTATTTTTTAAAGGTTTCTCCTAAAGATTTTTCAGTTTTCATCTACCTCATAATCGGACTGTCTTTCATTTGATCCACTTTTCTCACTGGAGCCTCTGTTGGTCTTCTCCTCACATGACCAAACCACCTTAAGCAAGTTTTTGTCATTTTGTCCTCAATAGATGCTACTCTAACTTACTCCTTAATACATTTGGTCTTGATCTTATCTTTTCTTGTATGTCCACTCGTCCAATGCAACATTCTGATGTTTGTTACACGTATTTTTTTGCTCTTGTTGCTGTTCTACTGGCAAACATACACTACCATAGAACACCACTGGTCATATAGCTGTTCGGTAGAATTGTTGTTTGAATTTGATAGGCACCTTATGATCTCAAATTATGCCCGAAGTATTTCTCCATTTAATCCACCCAACTTGAATCCTATTGTATGTGTTACATCCCCCTCAATCTCTCCATCACTTTGTAAGATAGAGCCAAGATACTTAAACCGTGCAACTTGTGGTATGATGTGATCCCCAATTATTGCCATCACCAAGTAATTTTATCCCATTACAAATTTAAATCCAAGAAGCCTTAAAGATGCAAGCATTCTACTCCAACTAAATGAACCAAAGAACTGCATAAACAGAACACTGCCGGAGAATTTTAGCGTCCTTGTTTTTACTGACATCTTTATTACATATGGGACCGTTTGGATATTCAGGGAGAGTACCGAGAATAATCCTAGCTCAGAACAGGGATTCCAATGTCAGAATGGATTCCGTTGTAAGGAGCAGAGGTGTTAGTGTGCAGAGAATAATCAGAGGAGAGGATAGAAATTTTACTGAAATGATGATGTCCGTAATTCATTGGCCACCCGGCACTAATAATACTCAAGTTGGTTACAATTGCCTAACAGCAAAAAGCATATTCTAACAAACTTTAGGACACCATAGCTTGGGCACGAGCGAAGCATGCGCTCACAATTCATTAGTCATCATCTCATACATAAAACTAGGAATGAAATAAAAAGCATATACTATGTATTATTAAAGGTCACAAGTATGCTGTGACAACATATCATCAAAAAATGCTCCAAAGTAAAAAGATACTCCCAGTGCTCACAAAAAGCCAAAAAAAGATTGCTCTATAGGAAAGTAGCAGCCTAACAAATGCCAGAATAATTTCCCTATTGTCTCTCTATACTAGTTCTGCTCATAACACACAATCAAAAGAAAGAGTGATGTGGGGCCTACGAACCTAAGATTATTTGTATTAATCCTATTGAGGATCAATGTCCAAACAAAAGACTTGACCTTAGAGGTAGCTTTGGACTTCTTAATGGGTTTGTCAAGAAGCTTATTTTAACCTGGAGCACTACGTGGGATGTTATTGGCGAAACTTGATTAAATTGATAGGATAGAGTGCTGAAATTGAAAGATACTAGGGTCATAGCATCTGATTCCAAAGAATAGGGTTGCAAAGTGCAATTTGGTTGACAGTATCTTTTTTCTGATAACCAGGCTTTAAATTAAGCAATACGTATGTCTACATTGATAATAAGTGTGGTGATAGAAATTAGAATGGACTAGATTTGCATCCTATTGGTTATTAGTTATGAAGCAGATCATTAAATAATTTATAGTAATGTCTGGGTTCTGAATTTAGTATGCAGATTTATAATGTTGTAAATAATTCAGGACAATGAAATTTATCACAACTAGTAAGCTTAGAAAGAATTATTATCCGATTGATGTCATTGATCAGGCATGAGAAGATATCTATAAACTTTTAGTTTGTGGAGGCAATAGCCATCAGAAACTCCCTTCAGTGTCCACTACTTGTGACTAGAGTTTTAAAGTTATAAATGATCTGTTTTAAAGTTTTGAAGATAACTAATTAAATTTTATCATGGAATCATTATATGGAATATGTAATTGACCTAGCTTAAGCACATTTTGAGTTTTTGTTTCTTGATTTGTTTGTGAAATAAGCCATAATAATTAGATATTCAATATTCCTCACTGTTCTATCATTATTCCCTGGGTTTCATGTTCTTGGTAGTTCACCATTTACATGCAACACAATGATACTAGTTTATGGGAATTTTCTTTTTCTGTCATTATTATCCTTCATTATTTGATTAGGTATCAAGTGGTAGATGGAACATCCGTTCTCTGTTATTTTTGTCTTTGCTTTCCTGCCATTTGAGAAAACATGAACTGGTCTTTACTGAAGGAGGAACCATATTTTAGCTTTTTTAGAGCACTTAGCTCCTACTAAATGTATTGATAGCACTTAGTGCCTGCCGTTTTATTTGAAGTTGTATTGTTTTCATGTAATCATGGTACACATATGTCCTTACTTATTTCAGAAAGAAGAGGTTACATCATGTGAGGAGCGCGTTAAAAAGCTCCTTGAACTGACCCCACCCAAAGGTGGAAAGTTTCTTCATAAAATTGAGCATATATTGGAACGAGAAAAGAATTGGGTGAGCATCCCTCTTGAAGTCTTCCTCCCTATGTTTCTCTTGCACTTTAACATGTATAGCAATTTATCATTCAGACTAAATATAACCCCATTCTGTATCTTTTAGGTGTGGTGGAAACGTGATGGCTGCCTACCATATGAAAAACAATCCATGGAGAAGAAAGCAGTACAAGATGGAGTCAAGAAGCGGTATGCTTGTTATTTAACAAATTGTTTATTTTGTAATAATGGCTTTAGGATAGAAATCTTTCAGAACTTCCAGGAAGATAAGAAAAATGAATTCCTCCTTTCTTTAAGGTCTTTGTTTCTGAATTCAAATATTTGTAATTCTGCCTTCTATACATGGATGTTGCACTAAGTAGCCATGCATATGGCAGTTTAAAGAGGGGTAGTTATAATTTCTATATGGGATAATTGAAATGCACTTCTGCCCATGTGCGGTTTACACCACCACAACTAATGACTTTCTTTGATGTCTTCAGTTGACTGAAAGATGTCTAGTATTAACTTAAAAGCTTGTTAAATAAGCCTTTGCCATGGAACAGCATTTTTAGATAGAGGCCCCCCCGGGCGGTGGGGGGGAAGAGCTACAATAAGAAATCAGTCTCCAAATGTTTTCATTATTTGCATGTATAATTATAATATGTAATTATTAAGATAATGAACATATTTAAAGAATAGAAACATAGAGAGAATATATGTTAACATTTCTTTAATTTTTATGTAAAAAATTGATATAACTCAACAAATAAAGCCACTTTTGGTCAATGTTTTTGGGTTGAAGTTAGAAGCTGACAGGATGCAAGTAAAACCATAGGCATGTGAAGTGCTTTTTGTTTAGAGAACAAAGTTAACATCTGGCCATCAGCTGCTGTAGATTTTTATATTTTATTCTTATGCTACTAATTTGTACTGGTTCTTAAGCTCAAGCGGTTGCATACAATGCTTATTAGCTGGTCCATGTTAGTACTTGTGTACTGGTTATGTTCAAAGGTTAAAGCAGCACTCAGTGTAAGTAATGCATTAAATATTTTACTGAAATTGATTTTAAATGTGTATTTAGGAATTTGTAATAAGTGTATCAGCTACATAAACATCCTCTATGTCTGTCTTAGGTGCTATACTAACTAATTTCTAGTCCTGGGTATGTGGTCCAAAGACTAGTTTGCAAAGAATTTGTTTTAGAAACAAAATCGATTTACAATGACCTGAATTTCTATCCAAAAGTGAAAAAAAGGGCAAAAAGCTTTTAAATCTATATCTAGTAAATTGCTTCTATAAGAAAACAAGCATTGATATTCAGTTGTTTTATTTCCTTCTTTGGAAATATAACAAAGATTCAGATTCTTCAAAATTTCCATTATTCATGGGTCAAATACAGACACAACCACAATTTATTAATTAAGCCCTGGCACAATCTGGTTGAAAGATTTATTCTATGTGAGAAATTGCTTTCTTTTGGGTACTTTATCATCAATGTAGATAAATTTAATATGTAATCAGAAGGTTAGAGATATGATTGTGTTTCTGTCTCCCCTTGGGTGTTTTGCTCACAGTGATGTATAGGGATTTTCTTTTTGTGATATATGAAGAACTATTGTTAGAAGACAGAAAGAAAGAGTTACAAGAATGGATGATAAGATATCCTCCTTAAAAGAAAAAAAAAAAAGAACAAACAAGTAACATGTCAACTCAGTAAAGCTAGCCATTCTCTTTGCCTGTCCTACAAAGAAATTCCTCTGAAATAGCCTCCATTAGCTGAGAACCATAAGGAGGCTAAGAAAACCACTTTATCCCAGAGAAGCAGCAGCAAAGAATTGTTCTTGAAAATTCTGGCATTCCTCTCTATCCATAAGCACCAAATAATAGCTTACACTGCACACTGCCAAAGATCTTTTCCCTCTTTACTCCTCCTAAAACCTTGTAAATGAAATAAGAGAAATTGCTCCATCATTTCTGCACAGAACAGATCCAAATTCACCAAAAGTACCGAAGAGTCTTGCCACAAATATCTAGCTGCTGGATAATGTAAATTGATTGGCTGCTAGTCTCAGATTCAGAGAAAGACGTAACACAAACATTAGGAGGGAGAACTTTGTGTGGTCTGCAAACCTACAACAAATCATTTGCGTTAATGCTATTAAGTAATGCAGTCCAAATGAAAACTTCACCTTGGAGGGGACCTTGCACTTCTACGAGGGGGTTTAGCAAGAAGAAAGTTTTCTGTGTGTGGAGATTGAGGAACTAGATATAGGATTTACAGGAAAGCACTCTAAAGGAGTCCAAATCCAACTATTCGATCAAGGGAATTTCTATTAGTAATATGCCAAGGGATTGGACTGCTTTGTTTCAGTTTTGAGCCACTTTGGGTCACTGTTCTGTTTTTGTTTTTCTATTTTGGAGCATTTCTCATCCTCCCCCTAGATGTACTTTCCCTTCTTTCTTTCTGATAACATATTAGAAAGTCTCTATACAAGGATGGCATTCAAGTTGTTTTCTTCAAGAGTGGGAGTGATATGAAACGAGGAAATGATTAGTTGTTATAAGTCAAAGAATCCATACGCTGTCTTGTTGTAATTCGTTAAAATGCAGTTACTTAGAGTAGAAGCACATCTAGCATGATTTGTTACCCTAAAATATGTCAACTAGGTCTCTCACATATGAATGATTGTCATTTTATAATGTGAATCTCCATACATCTTGAAAAGATTGGGTGTATCTTCTAGAGTGCTTAATCTTTGTCTCCTGCTGTGCTAAAAAATAGTTCAAACATGACGTAAGTGTGTCAATTGATTGTGTTGTACTTTATGCTGCTGGAGAGAAGGCTTTTTTATGGTCATGCAATTGGATTGTCTACTTGTTTTCTTTTTATGTGCTGCACGTGACTTGTTTGGTTGTTGTACACTTGCATACTAATTAATCTTTTAGGAGGTCTTGGTCAGATTTTCTCCAGTTGAGAGCTTGATATTGTTTGCTTGATATTGTTTATTGTGATTAATTGCTCGTGAAATGTCATATTTAGATAATTTTTGCCATGCTCAGATTGGTTTGCTTACATTGTCCTGTCTCTAATTTCCAGTAGGCCAAGATGGAGATTGGGTAACAAAGAACTGTCTCAGTTGTGGAAGTGGGCAGATCAAAATCCGGTGTGTTATTCTTTACAAAAGTTGTTGCTAGTTCTCAATACCTAGTTATGTAGAAATCGGCTATCGTAGAAGCTAAACCCTAGGGCTAGGAGTATGAGTAGATACTGGCATGACATTCTTTAGTTCACCATCAGAGTGCCCTCATGGTAGGTTTTGAATTATTTAGTCAAGGAAAATAATAAAGGAGTGGCAGAATAGTTCATGATAAATTTTGACAATTTTTGTTTCCCTACCAACTGACAATATCAAACACTTGTATTGTGAATCCTTTTGGATTTTTAGTCATTAAATCATTGCTTTATGTCAGATAGCCACTGTTCACCTTATTTTGTATTAAATGTAAAATATAATTTGTCTATTGCAATTGTTCGGAAATCACTTTGAAGCTTTATGGGCACAAAAGATGACAATGCATTGCTAATTTAACACAATCACTTTTTGTCATGTAAATGTATAGTTTATTGCATTAAAACTTTTTATATTGTTGCTTATTTGGGGATAAATGTGTCTTATGTTCATTTCGATGTTGGGTTTGGATATTGTGACAATATGATTTAGTCTTGTACCAATCTGTTAGAATATCTAGGAATATCTTCAGAGTATTTTAGCGTATCTTTAAAATATCTAAGCTTATCTTTAGAAGATCTTTATAATATATTATGGAATCAATTAGTCCTCTAATTGAGGAAGCAATCTTAGGAGTTGTTTCCTAATTTCATTATGTTGCATGATTTGTTTCCTTATTGAATTAGGGTTAGGAGTCTTATTGTCTTAATGGACTTGGGCTTCTACTAGTAATACTACACTAGTACTTGACCTAATTATTAGTATAAATTGGGGTTAGTGCTATGTATTTTACAACACATCAAATCAATCCAATCTCATATTATTCATTAGTATTTCTTCTCTCTTTTACTCCTTCCCTACCTAAACCCTATAGTTTCAACACAATCAAATGAAGGTGGTTTGGGCTCTTGGTAACTTAGGGTCTAAGGGCACGTTTCTGCATAGTCAGAATGAGAATAGACTAATGGAGTGACCACTCCTATTCCAGTCATTGGTTTTGACAGGATTCATTCTGTTCCTTTCCTTTCTGTTTTTTTATATTTGGTAAATGAAATAGGCATAGAATGGAATCATCACTATGACTAATAAAGATAAATAAGGAAAGAAAGTAAAAATTAATATATTCCTGCTTCCTGGCTGCCTGAAATCACCAATCCCACCTCCTTGGAAGGTAATAGTGATGCCTGCCTCTTCAGAATCAAGGGCCTAGAATTGAATGGTCATTCTGTACCTCTTTTTCCTACCAAACTAAGGAATCATCTGTCCTGCATAATAGTGATACCATTTCATGTACCAACTACCAAGCATGCTCTAATAACATTTCTGTAGTAGAGGTATGCTTATGTGCTTTGTCCTAGGGAACTGGATTATTGCTAGTATTTGATGACTAGGACTGAGCCTAAAGGTTGGTGTTCTTCTGCAGAGACATTGGGAAGCCTTGTTACATTCTTGAGCTTTTATATGTTTTTTTGTTGTATCTTGCTTTTTGTTTTTTTGTTTTGGTGTACACAATATGATCAACAACTTTGATATAGTGAGAAGAATCATAAGGCTTTTTCTCCCATGATGTTGCATCATGTGGTTTAGTAGTTGGGAGACCTATTCCTTTTGTTTCATATTAGAATAGATTGTTTTCTGTTTTTAGGGAGAAGTTGACCTGTCCATTAACATTGGCGGAGCTTTATTGTTTCATTACAGGCTCTGGCAATGAGGAAATCAATATCTTATTGATGTGTGCAATTGTCTGGTGTGAATGTTTTGACTGTCAAATATCCTGAAGTGACCGCATCCACCACACAAGGATGAAACAAGCAAATTGGGATTAGATCTACCTTTAGATTTGTGTAGTGTCACATCAAAACTTTTCTGCACAAATCCACATACAATCAAATGGTTCTATGCACTATTTGTCTGTGTGTCACTAATAGTTGTCCATGTAGAATTTCTTTGACTTAATATCCTTTTTGATAATGTTCTTATAACAGGAGGTTAGGATGTGCATTTACTGATGAGTATTAAACACTATTTGATGGCTTTACCAAAGTGATGCTTTGTTTCATGTTTTGATATGTTATCCCTATACAACGACACCATATCCTTGTCCTGTACTTTTCTGTCTTATTTCATTAATTAATTTTGTATTTATTGGGAAAAGCAATTCCTGGCTCCTTATCATGGTGCCACCAATAGTGGTGCATGTAGAACAACTGAACAAAGTATCTTTTTCTGTACTGCTTACCTTATTACAAGGAATATGCTGCTCTTTAGGCCTCAATATTGAGTTTGTAAGACATTCTACTACGTAGCAGCTTAAGATGCTAAACTGAGTTTTCATTTGCTTTTATTTGCAATATTGGCCAATTTATGTCAATAGATCTTTTCAGTTTTGTATCATTTTTGTCCCCACACCTTTTGGTTGTGGGACTAATCCCCACTTGGTTTGCCAACTGAGTCACACGTTGTGGTTAGTTTTGTACCATTTTATTGCAAATTTCCTACCAAAGAGAGAGAGAAAGAGGGAGGGGGGTTATGATGAAGCATTGACTTTGGTGTTCCTCCTTCAACTTAGTACAAGAAGAATCTCAAAATGAAGTGTATATTGTCTTTGCATTAATGTTATACTTGGTCAAATTTTATTTTCTCCGGTTTAGAAACGTTTCTTCATTTCCATTCTGTTGGTCATAATATGACTTGACTTGTTAAGTTATCTATTTACACATGATTTCCTGAATTATCAGAATGCTTTAACTGATCCTCAGCGTGTTCAAACACCTTCCATTATGGAGTACTGGAAACCCTTGGCTGAAGATGTAAGCTGTCCTTATTGAACTTGAATGGGCACATTGATTTTTTCCTTCCTAACTTCCCCGTTGTTAAATATTGCAGGATTGGTTATCATGATTTCCCCCCATTCTATGGACTGTATTTTTTTCCCCCTTTTACTTAAATATCAAAATTGAGTCTTTGCATTTTGAAATTACAGATGGATCCTTCTGCTGGAATAGAACCTGAATATCACCACAAGAATAAACGGGTAAGTCACTGCTTAAGATTTTTTTTAAATGGAAAAATAAATTTTATTAAAAAGAAAAGAAGGAAAGTACAATGAGGTTGAGGATAAGGTATCCTCAAAAACATAAAAAATAAAAAACAAAAAGAACAAGAAGAAAACTACGAATGTAGCAAGGCTGCCCAATCTCTCTACATATCGGAGAATAGGCAGAATAGCAAAGAGAAGCTAAAAATATAATCCTATCCCAAAACAAATTTAAGGAGTAGACACCCTTAAAAAATGTATGCACTCTCCTTCAATCGAATGCTCCAGGGTTAGTGTTGTCTGTGGCCATGGAAAAATGGCATGGCAGGTGGTGGATATGGTGGCTGAAAGGCTGAAATGGCAGGCAGAGAAGGAAAATTTCTCATCTATTCACCTTTCTAACCAATGAGTTGTAATTTTTTTGGGGTTTTTGTACCTTTTGACCTTGTCTGTATTAAAAACAGATTAATTTGACTGAAAGCAATCCCTATGTCAATTAATTAAATAGTTAGATTGACTCGTGCATATTTAGCTTGAAATATAAACTTAGATGTAAAAAGAAATGTCATAACTCATCATAAGTTATACTATAATTTGTATTTATTTAATTTGTGTATATATATATATATATATATATATATATATATAAATTTAATTATACTTCGGTTCGACTACGGTTGGACCATTGAACCATGAATCAGTTCCTTCACTGGTTCAATGACCGGTCCGGTTTTTAGAACCTTGATATAAACCCATCAACACCCTATAACTGACTTGCCGGAAGGTAAGGAAACCAGTTCCCAAGTACCACCAGAGTGTAAAGCAGTAATTTCATCAATCATAACTTGTCGCCAATCTGGGTGGGAGAGAGCTTCACCTGTAGTTTTTTGGGTATAGAAATAGTGGACAGAGATTATACGAAGGCATAATAGGATGGAGATAAATGGTGATAGCTCAAACAACATTTTAAACTGGATTGGGATTGCGAGTAGAATTGCGAGTAGAATGAATACCTTTGCGTATTGCAATTGGAAGTTCCAATGCAGGAGGCAGAGTATGAGTGTCCAATGGAGTAGGGTGGGCCATTGGGAGGGGTGGTAGCTGGTTCAGTCGAGGGTTTTTAGGTGAGTCACCTGCAGAGTTGGTAGAGGTATCAGTTGGTTCAATGGGTGCAGCAACTGGATTATGTGATTAAGATAGGAGCTGAAGCTGGTGTAGGGTCAACGTGATGAGGTGAGTAACCAATGGTGTAGCCTCCAAATGGACAAGTTGAAAAAGACATGTGCCTACTGTTAATATCAGAATTTCCTTCAAATTTCCAACAGTAAAGCAACTTGGAGTAGGTTGCAAATCTTTTCTATGAGTCGCATTATATTCATCTTACTGTTTCAGTTATCATCATGGTTGTCAAACTCGTGAGTTTACGTAAACTCGTGGAGGCCTCGCAAACTCAACTCGTAAACTCGACTCGTGAACTCGTAAGAGTTTACTTGCTTCAATAATAATATTAAAAAAAATATCATAGACCTAAACATAATGAAATAGCATATCCATAATCAACATTCTACATTCCAACTCCACAACAAAGCAACCAAAGGTAATAAAGTATGATAGTACAAATTAAAAGCATACATAAATAAGCAAGTCATAAGTTCATAATGTTAATTCTTAAAACAACTTAAGTCAACAATCCAAATCAAGATCTTCAAAATTCAAATCCTCCATCACCACCATCATCTTCAATCTCATCATCTTCATCTTCATCTTCTTCATCAAGTGCTTCCTCATCAGATGAACAAGATTCTTCACCAATAGCATCAAAGACCACATTCTCAACTTCTATATTCACATTGTTTGAACTTCCAATGAGTTCAACATTACTTACTTCATCAAGATCTTGGCTAAGCCTAGGAATAAGATCATCCCTAAGAGGTTGAACAACCTCTTCTTCATTAGAATCATGCCCTTTATCAGTTATCCATTCATCATCAGAACGGATATCATCAAAGGGAATAATAGGATTTCTTCTTATTTGTTTACTTTTCAGCTTCAAGTTGTACATCACATAAACCAAGTCATTCATCTTTTTCTGGTGTAAGCGATTTCTTCTCTTTGTATGAACCTAAACAAAACAAAAAGTCCAAAGTTTCATGATTATCTTATACTACTAATTCTTAACCAAGTAAATTAGAAATTAAAAAAAAATAAGCTACTCAATTACCATTTCAAATGCACTCCAATTACGCTCACATCCAGAAGAGCTACAAGTCAAGCTAAGAACACGAATAGCAAATCTCTTTAATTCTGGACAACCATCACCATAGAAGTCCCACCACTCTGCAGGAGCCATATTTTGCCTATTATCTCTAGCAGTATCAAGACCAAACAGCCCTCTAACATAATGAAATTCAGCAAGCTGCATACTAATCTTGTTTCTTTCTGCCGAGTCAGCTATCAATTTTCCCATGCAATTATACAATCCTTGTTTAACCTCAGCATCATCTCTAAAATTAGGGCCATAATGGTAGTGAGGATTGAGATAATAAGCAGCTGCATGTAAGGGCCTATGAAGCTGGCCTTCCCACCTCTCATCAATAATCTGCCAAATAGGTTCATAGCTACAAATACCAAATATAAATTATCAATGCTTATTAATTTTCTCTATTAGAAACAAAAAGATAATTGCATTGTAATTGCAAGTGAATTTTACCTTTTCTTAACATTTTTGAAGTTGCTTTTTATCTTTTCCTTGGCACAATCCATCCCTTCATATATGAAACCCATGGCTGGTCTTTCATCTGAATCAACCATGGGAAGAACTGTAATGAGAGGAGCAGCAGCCTTGAGACATGTTGTTATGTTCTTCCATAGTCGACTATCCAAAGCCATGTTTTGTATTTTTTTCCCATCATTTGTAGGTGCAAACTTACTTGATTTCCAATCATCAGAACTAAACAGGCTCATCAATGCTACCTTGTTATCAAGAAGACAAGATAGAGTTAAGTATGCGGTGGCAAATCTAGTCACACCTGGCCTAATCAAGTATTTCCCTTTAGTAAAATTCTTCAACATGCTAATGAGCATTGTTCTTGAGTAGATGTAGGTGGTGATCTTTCTCCCCTTCTTTATGGTTACTTGATGCACCTTAATCTTTTTTTTAAAGTCCTCCAATATCAAATCAATACAGTGGGCAGCACATGGAGTCCAATACAATTGCTTCCGTGTCAACATCAGCCTCTCTCCAGCTGCTTTGTAGTTTGCAGCATTGTCAGTAACTACTTGGACAACATTTTCCTCTCCTACATAAGCAACAACATCATCCAACATCTTAAAAACTTTTTCGGTTGTTTTAGATATGTCAGAAGTGTCCAATGAGTAGAGAAAAACTGTCCCCTTGGGACTATTAACCAAAAAGTTACAAATTGATCGCCTTTTTTTATCTGTCCATCCATCAGACATGATTGAACAACCGGTTCTCTTCCACTCCTCCCTAAACTCTTGAAGCATTGCATCAACCTGAGCCACTGATTGTTTCAAATGTTTTTCTCTAATCTCATGATAAGAGGGAGGTTTATAACCAATCCCATATCTTCCAATCATCTCACACATTTTTGCAAACTCCACATTTTTAACACAATTAAAGGGAATGGCACTTGTGTAAAAGAATCGGGCAACTTGTTGATCAACTTGTTCCTTATACTCCTTCTTCATCATTTGGTTGATTGTTGATTGAGTAGTGCTTCCAACCCCACTACTACTTCTTCCTTTTGTACCAAAATTCATTTTTTTGTGTGCCTCATCCTCTTCATTACCATCCTCAAAATCACTAGTTTTTTTTTTCTTTTGAGATGCTACTTTAGCCTCGGCAATAACTTTTATCATTAGAGTCTTAACTTCTTCAGGTACACTAACACAAGGCTCTGAATCTTCTCTAGTACCAGCTAGATGGGGCTTGAATCTAAAAACTCCTCCACTAATAATTTTTGCACAATAATTACATTTTACTTTTCTAGCATTGCCTTGAACATCTTTCCCATGTTTCCACCCAATATCAGTCCTATTTCCTGGAGCATTTTTTATAGTTTTAGAAGCAACTTTGTTGCTTGTGGCACCTGAACCACCCACATCAGACATTCTGGAATAACAAGATAAGAAAAAAAAATTCCACTTATAAGCTAAATAAAAAAATAACAAGAAAGGAAAATAGGAAGAAGGCATTTATTCTTTTTGAAGGAACCTGTTGGCTACAGAGGAGGAACGAAGGCTGGACTGAGGACGAAACAAAGACTGAAGTCACTGAATGAAGGCTGGACTGAGGACAAGCAAAGGTTGAACGAAACAGAGGAGGAAGAAGGTTGAACGCACACTCAGCCAACAACTGAACTTCAAACGAAACTTGGTGGTGGCGGCGATGGCCAACGACTGAGACTCGAAGCGATCAACAGCAGCGACGGCCAACGACGGAGACTCGAAGTGAGCAGCAGCAGCAGCGATGGCCAACGACGGAGTTGCGAGCTGCAGCGATGGCCAACGACGGAGTTGCGAGCTGCAGCGATGGGTTCGATCCCTAAGAAGTGGGTTGCGAGCTGCTGTCTACTGTGGTTTTTAGGTGAGGCAAAACGGTGAGTTTTGCTTTTTTCTTCAGCAAAGCTGAACTCGCAAAATCGGTGGTGAAATCGCGAGTTCACCGATTTCACTCCGATTTCACCGATCCCACGCGAGTTTACAGGGCAGCGAGTTTCCACCCGATTTGACTCGATTTGGGTGGTAAGCTCGTAAAATCGTGATTTTACGAGTTAAAACTCGATTTTGATTACCATGGTTATCATGCTGAGATTTGTGTGGTAGTGGTAAGCAATAACATGCTGTTAGGTAATGGATTTTTTTATTAAAAAAAAATTGATAGAAGAATAAATTTTATTAGAACAAAAGAAGAGTACGAATAAAGAGGATAAGGGATGCTCTCTAGGAAAAGCAAAAAAAAAAAAAAAAAAAAGAACAAAGCTAAGACAAAATGTAGAAACTGAATATTAATACTAAAGAGCTTTCCAGTTTCTCTTCAGATCTACTAAAGTGATTCCTTTTAAAACGCCCATGAGCTGAGTTAAAGACCAAAACAGAGAATGAAATAGAGCTTGATTTACTTGAATGAATTAGCTTGGTTACAGACTCTGTTCTTATAACCTAAATTTACAGACATCATCATAACTAAGATAACATACATAACAATGATAATATATACTATGCTTGCTTTAGTCAGTGGACTTCTAAAGTGACCTAGCACTAAGTATATACAACTTGAGTGATATACAACCTGAGTGATGGCTGTGTGCAACGAAGCACTTGAGTGATGCAATGAATCTCAACACTCCCCCTCAAGCTGGTGCATACATGTCATATGCATTAAGCTTGTCACATATATATTTTATCCTTGGACCCCGGAGTGATTTAGTAAGCATGTCTACCAGCTGATTATTGGAGCTCACGAATGACGTCATGATTTCTTTAGATATAATCTTATCGCGGATAAAGTGGCAATCGATCTCGATATGCTTGGTCCGCTCGTGGAAGACTGGGTTGGAAGCAATGTACAAGGCCGCTTGATTATCACATATAAGACTCATGGACTCGATTTTGCAGAAACTTAACTCAGAAAGAAGTTGCTTTAACCAAATGAGTTCGCATGTAGTAAGAGCCATAGCTCTATATTTCGCTTCTGCACTTGATCTAGCTACAACGCTTTGCTTCTTACTTTTCCACGAAATGAGGTTGCCTCCAATAAGAACACAATAACCTGAAGTTGACCGTCTATCGCTTGGGCAACCAGCCCAATCTGCATCTGTGTAAGCAACAATGTCACTGTGATTTTTGTTATGATAAATTAGCCCTCTCCCAGGAGAACTTTTAACGTATCTCAAGATCCGAACTACTGCATTCCAATGACTCTCACGAGGAGAATTTAGGAATTGGCTCACAATACTGACAGCATAGGATATGTCAGATCTGGTCATAGTGAGATAATTCAACTTTCCAACTAATCTGCGATATCTTCCTGGATCTGAGCAAGGCTCCCCCTCTTCTGGCATAAGCTTAACATTGGGATCCATAGGTGTGTCAATCATCTTACAGTCTAGCATACCAGTTTCCTCCAATATATCAAGAGCATACTTCCTCTGAGATATAGCAATCCCTGAACTAGACTGAGCAACTTCAATTCCAAGAAAATACCGCAATTGTCCCAAGTCTTTGGTGTCAAATTGTTGAGATAAGTGCTGCTTGAGACTCTTAATGCCATCAAGATTATCCCCTGTAATAACAATGTCATCTACATATACGACAAGATAGATGTACTGGCCAGAGGAGGAGCATTTATAAAAGACAGAGTGATCTGCTTCACTGCGGATCATGCCAAAGTGTTGGAGAGCTGTATTGAACCTACCAAACCATGCCGAGGACACTGTTTGAGACCATATAAAGCTTTGTGTAATCTGCAAGCAAAGCCATGAGACTCCCCCTGAGCAACAAAACCAGGTGGTTGCTCCATATAGACTTCCTCAGATAAATCACCATGGAGGAATGCATTTTTAATGTCCAACTGATGTAGGGGCCAGCGACGCATGGCGGCCATGGCCAAAAAGAGACGAACAAAGGCCATTTTGGCAACAGGGGAAAAAGTGTCACCATAATCAAGCCCGAAGATCTAAGTATAGCCTTTAGCTACTAAACGGGCTTTCAGGCGATCAATCTGACCATCCGGACCAACTTTGATAGTGAATACCCAACGACATCCAACTGTGGATTTCCCGTGAGGATGGGGAACAAGGGTCCATGTGTTATTGGATTCTAATGCTGTCATTTCATCAATCATAGCCTGTCGCCATCCTGGATGAGATAGTGCTTCCTGGACAGTTTTAGGGATAGAAACAGAGGAAATAGCAGAAACAAAAGCACAATGGGATGGAGAGATACGATGATAACTTAGAAAATTGTAGATGGGATAAGGGTTGCAAGTGGAACGTGTACCTTTTCGAAGGGCAATAGGTAAATCAAGAGAAGACTCATGTGGATCCGGAGCAGGTAGATCAACTGGAGTAGGAAATGAATCACCGGCCTGGTTGGGTACAGCATCCTCCAATGGTCTTTGGCGGGACGATTTGGTAGGTAATGAGAGGTTGGGGAGAAGGAGGACGAGACACTGGTGTAGTAGGAGACTCGACAATACAGGGATTTGACAAAGGAAGAGGTAATATCTGAGAAATGGAGGCTGGTGTTATGGAGGATGAGAAATAAGGTGTATCCTCAAAGAAGGTAACATCAGCAGACATGTAGAAGCGATGAGTAGCTGGAGAATAACATTTGTAGCCTTTTTGAACACGAGAGTAACCAAGGAAGATGCATTTGGCAGCACGAGCAGACAACTTGTCAAGACCTGGAGTGAGATCATGAACAAAACATGTAGAACCAAACACACGTGGGGGCACGATGCGAGTGGATCCTTTGGGAATAAGAGGAATATGGTATTTTGTCATTGAGCGAGAAGAAGGCATCCGATTTATTAAGAAACCAGCAGTAAGAACAGCATCACCCCAAAATTTTAAAGGTGCATTAGCATGTAACAGAAGGGTACGTGCAGTTTCAATAATATGACGGTGTTTTCTTTCAGCAATACCATTTTTTTGGGGTGTGTGTGGACAAGAAGATTGATGAATCATGCCATGAGAAGTCATAAACTGATTGAAGGATGCAGAAAAATATTCTTTGGCATTATCACTTCGTAAAATATGGATAGAATGGTCAAATTGGGTTTTAATCTCATTATTAAAATGCTGAAAAATAGTTAATAGTTCTGAACGGTCTTTCATTAAAAAAATCCAAGTACATATTGAAAAATCATCAATGAAAGTAACAAAGTACCTATGCCCTAAGATAGAGCTAACTCGACTAGGGCCCCATACGTCAGAATGGACAAGTTTAAAAGGAGTGGATGTCTGACGAGGACTTTTGCCTGGAAAGGAAGCTCGTACATGCTTGCCAAGTTGACACGACTCACATTGTAAAAGCGTAATTTAGGCAGGATGAGGGACCATTTTCCTCATTTTATTGAGGCCCGGGATGACCAAGACGATAATGAAGGAGATCTGGAGAATCAGTAGTGGTGCAAGCAACCGAAGGTGGAGGCTGGAAATAGTAAAGGCCATGTGATTCAGATCCTGTGCCAATCGTCTGTCCCGTACTCTGGTCCTGAATGAAAAAAGAGTCTTTAGTGAAAGTGATAGAGCAATTATAGTTACGAGTAAGTTGACTAACAGAGACTAAGTTAAACGGGCAACCAGGCATAAAAAGGACAAAATTTAAAGATAAGGATGGAAAAGATGTGGCTTGACCAATGCCAGTGGCCTTTGACTTAGACCCATCAGCAAGAGTGATATAATGTGATGTTTTAGGCTGTGCTATGGTGGAGAAAAGAGAAGGATTACCAGCTATATGGTCAGAAGCACAAGAATCCAAAAGTCAGGATCCAACAGGTAATGATTGCGACAGACAAACCGTAGAGTTACCAGTATGGGCGACGACAGCTGAAGATTGGCCTTGTTGGGCTGTTTTGAGCTGAAGATACTCCTTAAATTCAGCATTGGATAAGACATTCTGATTATCAGTCTGCTTCTCTGAGGCCTGAGGTTGTAAGTATGTCACGTGTGCTGATCTCACAGGGAATCCGACATTTACTGATCTCTCAGAGAATCCGTCATGTGTTGATCTCTCAGGGAATCCGATAAGAGAATAGCATTTTTCTTTAGTGTGGCCCATACGATTACAATAGGAGCAATGTGGGCGATTACCCGATCCATGTCCTCCTCGGCCACTTCGTCCACGACCTCGGCCTCCGCGGTTCGCGATGTTTGAGAAAAAGGCAGATGATTCAGAACCAGATAAAATCATAGTTTCCGGTGAGGGAACCCGTAGGAGGCGATCCATAAGGTTTTCTACAGTAGGAACACTATTCGAGGTCTTTGTGAAGGCCATGAAGGACAAACACCATGCACATGTTATCAAGCTTGTTTTCCATATTATCACCAGTCAGGAGTAACTTGACCTCATCAATAGTAGATTGGGCTTTGGTCAAATACGTCGGGAGATCATTTTCTGTCATTTGAAGTGTTGCTAATTTGTGTACCACATCATACAAGCGCTGGATATCATTTGAATAAACACTGCGAGCTTTCTTCCAGATGTCGTAGCATGTTTTATAGGTTCGAAATGAACCAACAACTTCGGATCAATAGATTGTCATAGAAGAGACACCAACTGGTAGTCTGCCTTCTTCCATTGATCTTGATCTGCTGTATTAATATCTGCAGCCTTTTTGGTCAAGTGATCAGCGAGACCTTGTCCCAAGAACCAAATTTCCACAGCAGTTTGCCAGTCCATGTAATTCTTTCCGTTAAGCTTCTCGGAGGTTATAGTTGGACTTCCAGAGAAGATAAAGGAAGGATGGTTCTTGCTATGTAAGGATGAATTAGAAGCATCAGAGGTTGCACCGGATGTTGCAGCGGAAGCCTCGTGTGCGGAAGTCATTGATAAAAATGAGTGGCTGACTTAGTTGATAAAATGCAGTGGGCTCACTTGGGT
Organism: Styphnolobium japonicum; assembly: GCA_023212625.1. Classification (NCBI taxonomy): domain Eukaryota; kingdom Viridiplantae; phylum Streptophyta; class Magnoliopsida; order Fabales; family Fabaceae; genus Styphnolobium; species Styphnolobium japonicum. Next base: position 21,719,044 of record JALBWW010000009.1, read on the forward strand.
GACTTGAGGAATAAAATGATGTGGGCTCACTTTGACTTGAACCAAAATGCAATGGGCTGACTTGGACCCAATGCAGAGAAGACAAAACCAAGTTTAAAAGTAGTGGTGCTGACTTTGACCACAGAACTTGAAAACAGAACCGAATGGTTATAGCACTTAGGTGATTTGAACCAAAATGCAAGGCTGACTTGAACAGTACCTTTGAACAGTGGCGAGGGCGGCGCGTGAGACCCACGCGCGGACAGGGACCCCCGGAAAAGAAAGAGGAGCCGCCGACGAGCTGTCTGGCACCGGCGGTGACCAAGTCGGAGCTCTAGAAGGTGGCGCGTGAGTTGCACGCGCGAACAGTCTTCACTGACTGTGGAGGCGCGTGAGAGTGTGTGACGATAGCCCGGCCGGAGCGGTCGGTGGCCGAGCACTTTCCGGCTGATTCTGAGGCTGGGTCCGGCGGATGGTGGCCGGACGTTGGCCGGATGGTGGCCGGATGACTTGATGCTCACCTCTGTTTTTGAAGAAACTCAGGCTCACGGTATGTGAGCTCTGATACCAAGTTAAAGACCAAAACAGAGAATGAAATAGAGCTTGATTTACTTGAATGAATTAGCTTGGTTACAGACTCTGTTCTTATAACCTAAATTTACAGACATCATCATAACTAAGATAACATACATAACAATGATAATATATACTATGCTTGCTTTAGTCAGTGGACTTCTAAAGTGACCTAGCACTAAGTATATACAACTTGAGTGATGGCTGTTGCATAGCTGTGTGCAACGAAGCACTTGAGTGATGCAATGAATCTCAACAAGTTGAACAAAGGAGAGAGGCCAAAACAGCAATCCTCTCCTATAGCGAGCCTAAAGAGACATTTTTTATTAAAAATATGGCATCCGTTGCAACCAAAGTCACAAAAGCACTGCATACATTTAGCACCTTGCCATAAGCTTTTCCTTCCTCGCTTCAGTCAAAACCTATAAACTTAACCAAAAGAAAATCCTCCAAATTTTGCTGGCACAAGTTTGTTGTCTGATAGTTGGTATTCAACTTTATGATATACATCTGATAAATTTCTATATTTTTTTTCAATGCAGGTTTATTGTTGGAAAGGTCTACGGCTTTCAGCACGACAGGACTTGGAAGGATTTTCTAAGGTAAGATGAATTTTGTACCCTGCAATTTATTGTCTGCTTAACTTTTTCAGGTTCAATGAAAATTATGTTGATTTTGGTTGCAGTTTACTGATCATGGCATTGAAGGGGTTGTACCGCTAGAACTTTTGCCGCCTGATGTCCGATCTAAATACCAAGCTAAACCAAATGACAGAGCAAAACGTGCTAAAAAGGAAGAAACAAAAGGCACTGCACATCATGTTGATGAAAATCAGGTTTCTTGATTCAGATCCAACTTTCCTAATTTTTTTCCTTTCAATCGTATCAGCTCAAGAGAAAAAACTTTAATAGAAGACTAGAATTTAGTGGTTCCAATTTGTTGCTGGTTGCATCCATTAGTTTCTGCTTTCCCCAAATGCCCCAAATTGTTGGCAGGCTTTATAATTTCTGTTTTTCTTTGTGTTTCTAGTTCAAGGATTATATTAAAGCTGGAGCCAACAATTCAATCTTAATATCAGAGATCGACGTATAAATATATTGAGCTGTTGGTTTTTCTTGTGTCATGTAAAACACAGTATCATCAATGAATTGGAAACAACATGAGAGTATGCCTATAGCCTTGTAGCCTTGTAAAGAAGTTGATTCTGGGTTCAATCCTCTGTGATTCTCAATACTCGTACTTGGCCAATCCTTCCCCATACTTTCACCAGGTCTTCGGACCTCCCTTGTAACCCAAGAAAAAAATAGAAAGTATGCACTAATTAACCTAGCTGTAGTTTTAGGAGAGTAGAAAAAATTATTTATTCTCACTTACTTTATTCAGTCATACATTGCTAGAATTTATAGTCAGAGTTGGTTGAGAGAACTAACCAATCTACTACAAATTAGGAAAATACAAAGGAGAAAAATAAGGGATAACAAACTGAAAAAGATTTCCTATTTGAATCAAATGATTCAGATTTTTTTCTAACTATCCTAACAAAGCTTATCCTAACAAGCCTATCCTAACAAACTTCGACACCCCCCTCAAGTTGGTGCATAGATATCTATCATGCCCAACTTGCTTACAAGAAGTTCAAAGTTAGGTCTGAATAATCCTTTGGTTAGGATGTTTGCTAGTTGCTACGTAATGGGAACAAAGGGTATACAAATCACTCCATCATCTATCTTCTCTTTTATGAAGTGTCTGTCAATTTCCACATGTTTTGTTCGATCAAGCTGCACTGGATTCTGAGCAATACTTATAGCAGCCTTGCTGTCACATAATAGTTTAATTGGTGGGTTAATAGGTATAGCCAATTCTTCAAGAATTCTTTTCAGCCATAGTGTTTCACAGACTCCATGAGCCATAACTCTATATTCTGCTTCAGCAATACTTCTTGGAACCACATTCTGTTTTTTACTTCGTCATGTGACTATGTTACCCCAAACAAAAGTGCAATATCCTGATGTGGATCTCCTATCTGTGATTGATCCAGCCTAGTCGACATCTGTGTATGTTTCAATGGTCTGCTATGTAGTCTTTTTGAAAAGTAGACCTTTACCTAGTGTGCTTTTCAAATATTTCAGAATCCTATATACTGCCTCAAGGTGTTCCTCATAGGGTGAATGCATAAACTGACTTACCAAACTTACTGCAAAAGCAATATCTGGCCGAGTATGTGATAAGTAGATTAACTTCTCTACTAACATTTGATAACGAGAGGTATCCATGAGTTCACCCTTATTGTCATCTCCAAGTTTCTGATTTGGATTAATTGGAGTGTCTGCTGGTCTGCAACCACTCATTCCAGTTTCTTTAAGGTGGTCAAGGACATACTTTCTTTGAGAAACGACAATCCCCTTTTTTGATCTTGCAACTTCCATCCCTTGAAAATATCTTAGGGATCCCAAATCCTTTATTTCAAATTCTGCAGAGGGAGATTTCTTCAACCGGTTCATCTCTAGTAAGTCATCTCCAGTTAGGATTATGTCATCCACGTATACAATCAGTACAACAATTTTCCCTTCAGATGAGCGCCTTACAAACATAGTATGATCTGTTTGTCCCTGTGTATAGCCTTGATTTTTGATAAATTGGGTGCATTTCTCGAACCAAGCTCTTGGTGATTGCTTTAGTCCGTCCAGGGATTTTTGCAATTTACATACCTTCCGATTGAACTTCTCTTCAAAACTTGAGGGTGCTGATAGGGACTTGGTAGTATGGGATGCCAAAAAGTCCCACATTGGGTAGTATGGGCTGCCTAGTGGGGTATTTAAGTGGCTTGGTTCTTCCCCCTTAATAGCTAGCTTTTAAGGGAGGGTTCCCCAAGTTGCTTAGATGCTTATCAATTGGTATCAGAGCTGGTTGTCGGCACTAAAGGGCTACCGTGGAGGGGCGACCGGCGGAGGGGCTGGACCGGAAAAGTCGAGTGAAGCAACGCCGAGTGAAGCGTCCACAGAGTGCAGCCACCGGACGTACATCCGGGCGGTCTTTGTTGATAGGGACTTGGTAGTATGGGATGCCAAAAAGTCCCACATTGGGTAGTATGGGCTGCCTAGTGGGGTATTTAAGTGGCTTGGTTCTTCCCCCTTAATAGCTAGCTTTTAAGGGAGGGTTCCCCAAGTTGCTTAGATGCTTATCAGGTGCATCCATATACACTTCCTCCTCCAAATCCCCATTTAGGAATGCATTTTTCACATCTAGCTGTTGTAGAGGCCAGTCAAGATTTGTGGCAATATATAAAGGACTCTGATGGTGTTCAACTTCGCAATAGGTGCAAATGTTTCTAAGTAATCAATACCATAGGTTTGAGTAAAACCTTTGGCAACCAATCGGGCTTTGTATCTCTCAAGTGAACCATCTGACTTGTATTTAATTGTAATCACCCTTTTGCATCCCACTGTTGTCTTACCTCTTGACAGTTCCACCATCTCCCATGTCCGATTCTTTTCAAGAGCTTTCATCTCTTCCAAGACAGCCTCCTTCCACTCGGGAACTTTTAGAGCATCCTGTACATTTTTTGGAATCTCCATACATGACAATTATGAGGTAAAAGCACGAAAAATGGGTGAAAGATTTTCACATGACACAAAGTTGGACAGTGGGTGTCTTGTGCATGACCTTATTCCTTTTTGGATGGCAATAGGGAGATTATAATCATATTACTCAATAGATTTAGACCCAGGACTTATGGACTCGAAAACAGAATCTGAAACAGGTTGAATAATTTGTGCAGTTTCAGGAAAAACAGTACCTGGTGGGTCCACAAACTCATGGTAGTGCATGGGATCATTAAGTTCATCTCTTTGAGTAGTTTTCCTCCTTGAGAAGACAATATCAAAGGGTTTTAATCCTTTGTTGGTGGTATCTATCCCATCTCTATTTGTTACCTTGGAATCTGTTAGTAGTAGACCCCCAATTATGAAGACTTATGTTAGAAAGAATATTAGGCAGTAGCCCAATGTAACTAGGCCCACATCAGCCAATCAGGAGCTGCGAAGCCCAATTTAATTGTAATAGCTAATAAATAGAGAAAAGGAAGTAGAGGAAGATTCGGTTTTTTGGTTGGAATTCAGTTGGGAGGACTGGCTCTCTAATGCCTAGTAGGATTCTGTTTTTTCTCTTTCTCTCTGCCTCTCAGAACTACCTTCTATTTCTCTGTAACCAATATTCGTTCCCTTTCTCCTCTGTTGAGAACATTTCTCACAGAGGACATCAATAATACAAGTGCATTCAGCCATTATTTTGACCAGTTCTATCAACTGGTATCAAAGCACTCGATTTCTGGGAGTGTCACATGGTTAGGACCCGACGAATGGATGCAAGAATTGAAGCTTTGGAGCGTGGGTTTGAAAATTTGAGAAAGTCTCGTGAGGAGGATAGGCAGGAATGGAGGCGCACGGCTGAGGAGGATAGGGCGGAGAGCCGTCGCCAATTTGCTGCAATAATGGAGAGTCTTAATCGGAACTCACGGAATCAAGAAAATCAAGAAAATGGGCACCAAACGCTGCACAACCATGAGAATCACGGTGGCGAAGACAGACACTCGGAGCTAGGTGAAGGCACGTGCTCGGAAGGATGATAAATGGAGGAAGTTGGAAATTCCCTTTGTTCTCGTGGAAGAAGCATATGGGTGGGTGAACAAGATCGAGCGCTATTTCGATCTAAAAGGAGTTTCTCGATGGCCGAAAGACTCAGCGCCATGGTAGCCATGGAAGGCAAGGCTTTGAATTGGTACCGCTGGTGGGAATATTGTGTCAGCGAACTCAGGACGTGGGTAGAATTTCTGACGGCTTTGATGGAACGGTTTCAACCTCAATAACTCAACCCATATGAGTTGTTGATGGGTCTCAAGCAAACCGGACCGTGGAGGAGGAGAGTAGGGAGCAATTTGAGCTATACTCAGGGCCGCTCAAAGGGGCTGATCCAGAATACCTAAAAGGTATATTCTTGAATGGCTTGAATGATTTGATCAAGGCAGAGTTGAAGTTACACACCTTAAAAACCCTACCCGAAGTAATGAACTACTCTCAGAGGGTCGATGAAAGGAATATGTTGCTGAGTAAGGGAATGTCTATAAGTAATAAGGGGGGTGGGTACAACAGAAACTACACAAGCACCAAAACAATTACGTGGGAAACGGGCAACAGAAGCCAGAATCAGGGTCCCACAGTGAATAGGGGTGCCAGTTCTGGGAATGATTCTAATAGTCTCAAAACCACGGGAGCTTTTAGAGGGAGAGGCTTTAAGAAACTTACTGAGACTGAGATGCAAGAAAAAAGAGCTAAAGGATTATGCTTCAGGTGTGATGAAAGGTTTGGGCCAGGGCATGTATGTGCCAACAAGCAACTGCAAGTTTTGATACTAGGGGAGGAGGACAATGGGGAAGAAGAAGAGGGGGAAGACGCTAACTCTCAAGATGCAGAATTCAAAAATCTGCAATTGTCTTTGTACAAAGATCACCGCCTCACATCAAAGAAATCCATTAAGATGTGGGGAACCTTGGGACAAGAGAGTGATTGTGCTAGTTGACTGTGGGGCCTCACACAACTTCATATCATCCAAGGTGGTTAAGGAAAAGAGGTTAGAAGTGACTGCCACATCTCCTTATACAGTGGAGGTGGGTGATGGAAGGAAGATCAAGTGTGAAGGGGTTTGCCAAGCACTAACCTTGCATCTACAAGGGTTAGAAATTCAACAGGACTTCTATGTATTTGAGCTAGGAGGGGTGGATATGGTGTTGGGAATGGAATGGTTAGCGGGTTTGGGTGAAATCAGAGCAAACTTCAAGGAACTCATGCTGAAAGTCCCATCCACAAAGGGCACCACAGTGTTAAGGGGGGAACCATCTTTAACCAGGGCAGCAGCTTCCCTTAAATCAGTGGTTAAGGCTCTACAAAATGAAGGACAAGGGTTTGTGATTGAATATCAGTACCTTCAAGGCAACACAGAGAGGGATCCATGTATACCCTCATGGCTTTCGGAGACATTGGAAGATTATGCAACAGTTTTTCAAGAACTTGAGGGGCTGCCACCTCCTCGGAGACATGACCATGCCATTGTGCTAAAGGAAGGAGCCACTATCCCTAATCTAAGACCCTACAGGTACCCCCATTACCAAAAAAATGAAATAGAAAGGCTAGTTGATGATATGCTAAAATCTGGGGTGATTAGACCCAGTGTTAGCCCTTTTTCCACTAATAATACTTGTGAAAAAAAAAGATGGAGGGTGGCGTTTTTGTGTCGACTATAGGGCCTTGAACAAAATAACTATACCGGATAAATTCCCCATCCCAATCATTGATGAGTTGCTAGATGAGCTTGGGGGGGCTGTTATCTTCACTAAGTTGGACTTAAAATCCGGGTATCATCAGATTAGAATGAGAGAAGAGGATATACCCAAAACTGCCTTTAGAACACATGAGGGCCATTATGAGTTTGTGGTAATGCCATTTGGGCTTACCAATGCCCCTTCCACATTCCAAGCTTTAATGAATGAGGTGTTGAGGCCTTATTTGAGGAAATTTGTTTTAGTCTTTTTAGATTACATACTAATATAAAGAAACAGCAAGTAAGAACATGACAAGCACTTGCAGCAAAGTGTTAGCATTGTTGAAAAAACACCACCGGGTCGCCAATAAAAAGAAGTGCAGTTTGGACAAGAACAACTTGAGTATTTGGGGCCACATTATCTCAAATGCCAGGGGTTGCGTGCGACTCCAAAGAAGCTAGATGTCATGCTAAGCTGGGTCTGCTCCTAAGGATATCAAGGCATTGAGAGGATTTCTGGGACTTACTGGCTATTATAGGCGTTTTGTGAAGGACTATGGCAAAACTGCAAGGCCCCTTACCCAACTATTGAAAAAAGACAGCTTTGGGTGGAATGAGGAAGCCCAAGTAGCTTTTGAGGCCCTCAAGAAAACTATGGCAGACCTACCTATTCTTACCATACCCGATTTCTCGAAGACATTTGTTATTGAGACTCCGATGCCTCTAGCAAAGGGTTAGGGGCAAGGTTGTTGCAAGAAGGGAGACCAGTAGCCTTTATCACCATACACTTTCGTATAGAAGTCGAAGAAATCGGTATATGAGAGGGAATTAATGGCAATTGTAATGGCCATCCGTAAATGGAAACACTATTTAATGGGAGGCACTTTATCATACACACACCGATCAAAAGAGCTTAAAATTCCTTACACTGCAGGGTACTGAGAAGAGCAATTCAAGTGGGACTTCCAAGTTGTTAGGCTTGGATTTTGAGATCAAATACAAGCCTGGAAGTGATAATCGCGTTGCATGCCTTGTCTAGAAAAATGCAATATGCTGCCCTCTCAAAGTGGTTCACTTTTCGGACTTGGAAGAATGGGAAGTGGAGGTACAGTCTGATACAAAACTAAAGGGAGTTATACAGATCTAATGAGGATTCTAGCTCACATCCGTATTCCTTCGAGGATGGGAAGTCAGACAAGGGGAAATTGGTGCTGCCAAGAAATCCTCAAAAATCCCTCTTCTCGGCTCAAGGAGTTCCAATGCGAAGTGGGAGGACACTCAGATTCTTTAGATCCTACAAACGTATCGCTGCCTTGGTGTATCGGGGAAGGCAATGAGACAGATATACGACAATTTGTGGCCTCATGTGCTATATGCCAACAAAATAAATATCAAACTCATCTCCCTCGGTCTTTTTCATGACCCTACCACTCCCCACTCAAGTTTGGACCTGATATATCGATAGATTTCATTGAAGGACTCCCCTAAGGCCTGCTAAGGGAAGGATGCAATTCTCGGTGGTTGTTGACCAGATTCACCAAGTACGCCCACTTCATAGCCCTCACTCACCCTTTTACCGCCGTGAGACATCGCCGACACATTCCTTAAAGAGGTAGTGAAATTACATGGATTCCCTTCATCCATTGTATCGTATAGAGATAAAATTTTCCTTAGTAACTTTTGGATCAACTCTTTAGATTACCGGTGGCACTCGACCAAGTTCGCGCTTATCACCCCAAACGGATGGGCAAACCGGGCAAATAGGTGTTTGGAGACATATTTGAGATGTTTAATCGGGACTAAGCCTAAGCAAAGGCCAGTGGCTTAGTTGGGCTGAATTTTGGTTTAACACCAATTATAACAGCTCCACCAAACTCACTCCATTCAAAGCCCTCTATGGAAGAGACCCCCACAACTCCTAAAAAGGCACCACAATCCCATCTCGCCGTAGAAGAAGTGAACAAACCGACTAATGACAGAGATACAAATTCCTCCATGACTTGCGAACTAATTTGGTTAAAGCTCAAAATCGGATGAAATCTTATACGTGCAAAAAGGAGGAATGTTACCTATGCTGTGGGAGATTTAGTTTACTCTCAAATTACTTTTATAGGTCAAGTCCCTAGCCAGGAAGATCAATGAAAAGCTTAGCCCCGGTTCTATGGACCCTTTCGAATCACTAAAGCCATTGGCCAAGTAGCTTATCACCGAACTACCCCAAGACAGCAGATTCACCCTCGTATTCCATGTGTCTCTCCTCAAGAAAGCAATTGGCCCATCACCACACCTCAACCCCTACCTAAAGCGCCTGACAAGATTTAGAGTCTAAGTCCAACCAGTGCCACAAGAATCGAAATAACCCTTCTCGAAAGGCAGAGGTCTTAATCCAGTGGCAAGACCTCCCGATTTTGAAGCAACTTGGGAGCCTTATGACCTCATCCGAGAACAATTTTGATTTCCACCTTGAGGACAAGGTGAAACTTTTTGGGGGAGTAATGTTAGTAGTAGACCCCCAATTATGAAGACTAATGTTTGAAAGAATATAAGGCAAGAGTCTAATGTAACTAGGCCCACATCACCCAATCGGGAGTCGCTAAGCCCAATTTAATTGTAATAGCTAATAAATAGAGAAAAGGAAGTAGAGGAAGATTCGGTTTTTTGGTTGGAATTCAGCTGGGAGGGACTGGGGCTCTAATGCCTAGTAGGATTCTGTTTTTTCTCTTTCTCCTGTCTCTGTAACTACCTTCTATTTCTCTGTAACCAATATTCGTTCCCTTTCTCCTCTGTTGAGAACATTTCTCACAGAGGACATCAATAATACAAGTGCATTCAGCCATTATTTTGACCAGTTCTATCAGAATCATGATTTTCATAATTTGGCAAAGGTGAACCTGTATCTTCACCAGTTAAAACACTCGACTCACTTATATTGGGTATGTTTAAACTCTCAGCTTGAGTGACAAGGGTAGGTGTTGACTTAAGTTGAAAATACTGTGTTGAATTTTCAATTTTCCTCCCCCGGCCCCCGTGAATCTTCAAAAACAGTCATTGGAGTTTGAAAATTTAGAACCTTGGATGGCATTTGGTTAATTAAAAAAGCAGCTGTGATTAGCTCCTGACATGGCTGTTTTAACCATAGCCCCGGTCAGGCCCAGAGCTCTGATACCATATAGAAATAAGAGAAGAAGAATGAAGCTATTTTTTCTTATTCAATTGATGCAGAATTACACGAAATAAATAAGCAGAGGAGGGAGAGAATATTCCCTAAAATATCTCAACCTCTCCATAAACTAGGAAACAGAAAAACAGAAACGGGATTACAAAACAAATCCTATCCAAAACAAATCTAATCCTAATCCTAACCAAGGTTTGACTTTTGTCAGAATGACATACTACCATGAGAATGGATCTTATCTATTGTTCTGACATCAAATAGAAATCGGTGTAAGCTGGAATGGAGCTTGGGAGATTCAATTTGGCAACATAGGGTCTAGTCAACTTTAGACCAAATAAATTTGATAGAATATAATGCTTGTAGCTCATGGTGAACGACTTTTCTCTGGTCCTTTGTAATTGTTTTAAGGTTCATGTTTGTTTTCTATGCTGTGAATTTCTTCAAAAGATGTTAGATGAATTCAAAACTTAATCTTGTGACAATCCAAGGCTTGCTTTGACTTTCAAATGAGTGTCTATGTGGACACCTGGTGCATTTATTCAGAAAATATAGGTCATAAAATTGGGTTTTCTTTTTGGTTAGTATGACAAAACATATAGTACAACAACAACAAATACAACAAAAGCCTTTTCCCACTAGGTGGTGTTGGCTACATGGATCAAATAACGTCATTGCGCTCTGTCAAAAACCATATTTTCAAACATGCTATTTAGATCAAGGTCTTTTTTTAATAGTTTCGCTTAGGGTTTTCCTCAGTCTTCCTCTTCCTCTATTTATTCGATTATCCTCCATTTGATCAACTCTTCTCAATGAACCATTTATTGCCTTTCTCCTCACATGACCAAACCATCTTAGGTGGGATTCTATTATCTTTTCCTCAATAGGTGCTACTCCAACTTTCTCTCGAATACATTCATTCCAGATCTTGTCTTTTCTTGTATATCCATTCATCCACCGTAACATCCTTATCTCTGTCACACTTAACTTATGCTCATGTTGGCACTTTACTACCTAATATTTGGTACCATAAAGTATCACTCGTCTTATAGATGTACTGTAGAACTCTCCTTATAGCTTGAGAGGCACCTTGCGGTCACTGATAGCTCCTAAAGCGTTTTTTCATTTCATCCTCCTAGCTTGAATCCTATGAGTTACATCTCCAATTTTCATCTCTAATCAAAGCTAGCTCACGTCTTGCTGAACTTGCATTCCATATACTCCGTTTTACTTCTACTTAACTTAAAACCATGGGATTCCAAGGCTTCTCTCCACACCTCTAGTTTACCATTTATTCCCTCCCTTGGCTCAACCACTAGGACTATGTCATCTGCACAAAGCATGCAATGGGGTACTGGCAAATATGCATGGTTGGTACATCCAAAACCAAGGCAAAAAATATACGGGCTCAAAGGCAACCCTTGGTGTAAGCCTATAGTTATAGGGAAATCATCCATGATCCTACCCTAGAGTCGCACACAAGCAGTGACTCTCTCATACATATCCTTGATAGCTTGTATATAAGCAACATGAACTCCTTTCTTCCCCAGAGCTTTTCATAAGACTTCTCTTGGTACCCTATCATAAGCCTTTTCCAAGTCAATGAAAATCATATGTAGGTCCTTTTGTTTTGCCTGGTATCTCTCCATCAAACATCACAAAAGGTAGATTGCTTCCGTCGTCGACCGCCTTGGCAGAAAACCAAATTGATTCTCTGAAATTTGGGTCTCTTGTCTTAATTTCCGTTCAATTACTCTTTCCCATAAGTTTCATAGTATGGCTCACAAGCTTAATTTCTCTGTAATCTACACAATTTTGAATGTCTCTTCTGTTCTTATAAATTGGGATCAAAGTGCTTTTCCTTCATCCAAAGTTCTCTAAGATCTCATTATCTCATTAAACAACTTAGTAAGCCAAATTATGCCTTTCTCCCCTAAACATTTCCAAACCTCAATAGGTATCTGATCCAACATCTTTACCATTGGTCATCCTATTTAGTGCTTCCTTGACCTCAAAATCTCGAACTATAATAAAAGGAAAGTTTCTGGTCACCCTCGCTAGTGGTTAAAATTTCTGAATCATGTATTGTTTCCTGACCTTCATTAAAAAGCTTGTGAAAATATCTTATCCATCTTTCCTTGATATCTTGTTCCGTAACCAAGGCTTTACTCTCCTCTCCTCATTCTTAATGCATTTCACCTTATCTAAGTCTCTTGTTTTCCTCCCTCTACCTTTAGCAAGCCTATAAAAATGTCTTTCTCCATTTTTGGTGCCTAAGAATTGGTATAACTCCTCAAAAGCTTAAGCTTTTGCTTCATTAACCGCCTTCTTAGTATCTTTTTTGGCTACTTTATATTTTTCCCAGTTCACAATTTTTACAGAGGTGCCAAGTTTTATGGCACTCTCTTTTAACCTTAAACCTTCTCTTGAACAGTAGCTTTCCACCACGATGATTCTTTATCTTTAGGTCTGAAGCCTCTTGATAACTTCCTTCGCTACCTTAATCCCTTTGGCCATCCTTTCCCACGTTTCGTTGGCACTCCCTTGTGCCTCCCTAGATATCTTCCTCTGAAAGATTCCTTTGGAATACCATTTGTTTTCCTTCCTTCAGCTGCCACCATCTGATCCTGGGGTTCTTGTCTTGGCGATGTCTCCTTGCCCTCGACATAACATGTGCATCCAGAACCAAGACCCTATGCTGGGTAGTCAAGCTCTCTCCATGTATAACTTTGCAGTCCATACAAATCTTTCCATCTATTTTCCTTATCAAAAAGAAATCGATCAGTGAACTTGAGACCCCACTTTTGTACGTGATAAGGTGCTCATCCCGCTTTCTAAAACCAGTGTTAGCTATTGTGAAATTGAAAGCCTACAAGAAATCCAAAATAGCTTTACCCTCAACATTGGCTTCCCCTATACCAAACCCACCATGAAACCCCGTATACTCCCTAGCCTCTCTACCAACATGACCATTTAGATCCCCCCCTCCTTGTGGTATTTCTTGGACTAAACCTTCTAAATCCTCCTAAAATTTAATCTTTTGTTCTTGTAACCCTACTTGGGGGGCATATGCACTGGTAACATTGTAAGTTTCTTGTTCAACTACAAATTTTAAGGCTATGATTCTATCCCCGACCCTTCTAACATCCACCACATTATTTTTCCAAGTTTTATCCACTATAATGCCTACCTCATTCCTTGATCTTACTTTGCCAGTATACCAAAGTTTGAAACCTGAAGTATCTAACTCTCTAGCCTTTTCTCCCACCCACTTAGTTTCTTGAAGGCACATAAAATTAATCCTCTTCTTAATCATGGTGTCAACTATTTCCATATATTTGATTGTAAGTCCCGATATTCCAAGTGCCAAAACAAACCTACTCTCATGAACTAGCTTCTTTACACACACCCGGCCATGAAGATGAGAGAAGACCTGCTTATTTTTCACTACATTCGGGTGCCAATGCAGCGGCTTTTGCCTCTAAACTATACTCGAGCCATACAACGCGTTACTTATGGGTAGCGACCTGGCATTAGCACAATTAAATCGTTTTTTCCATGTCATAAGGATTCAACAAAATTTTATGTTGGCTTTCGATTGCCTAGCACAACCCTCCTCTTTTATTCGGGCTTGGGACCAGCTATGTATAGAACATAGGCAGAGTTATGACATAAACATATAGTCCAGTTAAAAAAAAGCTTTCATACATCTACAAGATTCATATGGTTTAAATTGTCTTTACTAGAACACAAACTGAAACATCTTGTTGGTGTTTCCTTTATTATTATTATTTTGTCTAAAACTATTTTGTGGACATTTTTTGGATGCTTGTATAGTAGCTTAACTCAAAATATGATTAGATAATTGAAAGAGGACAAACATAATGTTTTACATGGTCCAGAAAAGGTCCTGTGAGCCTCTCTTTTTTCATAAAAGAATAAATTATTAAGATGGAGAGAAGAAAATTGCAAGGAAATTGGAGGATAAGGGATCTACCATAACGAAAAAGGACTAAAAAAACAACAACAAAAAAAGAGAACATCAATGGAGCAGAGCTGTCCAATCCCTCTGCATATCTGTTAGGGAATCCACCTTAAAATAACCATGCGCTTTATATCAAATAGAAGCTAACCGCCTAACCTTATCCCAAATCAACTGCTGAGCCAAAGAAACCTCCTTAAAAATACGAGTGTTATACTCCAACGAAATGCACCAAATAGTAGCATTGATTGCATATTGCCGTACAAATTTAGCCTCTTTACTTCTATGAAAACCAGGAAAGCTAGTGACCAAAAATTGGTCCAAGGACCTAGGGCAGACCCAGCATTCACCAAAAAGGTCAAACAATGTATTGCATATAGAAGTAGCAGCAGGAAAATGTAAGAGCAGATGAGAGACTGATTCTGAACAAGCACTACACAAAACACTCATATCAAGGGAAAGAGCCTTATGTGGCCTAAGAACCTGCAAAATGTCATTAGTATTAATTCTATTAACCACTGCAGTTTTAAATAAAAGACTTGACATTAGAGGGAGCTTTGGACTTTCAAAGGGGTTTATCAAGATGGAAAGAAGCTCTACTTCATCGAATGAGTTAGAAATTGGAAAAAGAATTTGCACAAAAATACCCCAAAAGGGTCAAGAGACTAAATCCTTTTGTCCGAATTAGAGGACAACTGAACTGAGTCAATGAGACCCAAAAGAGACTCCAATTCAGAAAATGCCCTATCATTTAAGTTATGAAAAAAGCGGAAATTCCATGAAAAAATGGAATCTTGAACGCTATAGAAAATGTGGATATGAGAGTTATGTAGGGAAGAAAGACGATTAAAACGTGGAAAAGCATCTCCTAACGAGAAGTCTCCTACTCAATGGTCCTGTGGGCTTTGTAGCTCAAGTGTTTCTGTTTCCTGCACATGGTTTGTTTTTTCACCCCGCCCCTCAATTATTATTCTGTTGTAGAATGCCCATCTAGTGTTGCTACTTGCTTGTTCAGATTTTCTGTATGTATATCGGACAAGTAGCATCTAGCGATGGAAATTATTTACAGCCCTCATTAGTTATGTCCTGTTCTATATTTTCTGCAGTGTATTTGTCAAGTCAGTCATTAAATAATAAATTGCTATCTATGCCACCGTCTTCAATGCTCATAAGATTAGCTGTTATCCGCATTTATTTTGTTCTACTCTTTTCCATTGTCTTTTGTTCTCTCTCTTTTTAGGAGAGTACGGAGTAGCTTATTTAGGATCTGTAATAACGAATCCAATCTTTAATGGATCCCCTGAAGTCAGTTTAGTTCCTCATTATCATTTCTTGTCTTGTGAAATAGATTGCTACAACTGCAACTGAGATCGATGGTGAAGGCATTAGAGCTGATACCACAGCAACACCTATGGAATTTGATGCTGCCATTGTCCCTGGCACTCAAGGTGGAACCCCAACACCAGATGAACTTCAGAAGCAGAGCTCAGACACTGAAGTTGGTCAGGAAGCAGGCCAATTGGAAGCAGATGCTGAAGTTGAGGCTGGAATCATGGATGGAGAGACAGATGCAGATGTTGATTTAGATGCAGTTGGCTGAGAGGAGTTTGCAGATCTACATGCTAAGGATGAACATTAGAGTGAATGCCAGCATCCTTTTTTTTTTTTTTACCAAGATAGCTGCAAAGTTCTCCACTAGGTCAAGTTAGAGGAACTTCTTTATTTATTTATTTAATAATGACAGGAATAAAATTATCTGCTATGTTGTATAATATGAGTTGAAAGTGTTTCTCTCAATGAACAAGAATGAAAATATTTCACCAAAAAATAAAAAAAATAAAAATATGAATATCTGTACTTCGGATGAAAAAGGAATGGAAATATACTGAATCTGAGATTTTATTAATGTCAAACTCTTAATGATTTGTGTTATAAATAATAACATGTGATAAATGTATTAAACTCTTAATGTCTTTTGGAATCCTATAATTGCTTCTGTACATAATATATAACATGGTGCCTAACACAATTGTCGTCATGGCGCCTATCAATTATTTTCTACCTTGCTTTTTCTATATTAACCTGGAATCAAGTCTCTATGAAATTCCTAAAATCTTTTTTAAGTCATAGTCAAGTTACTAAGTGCTCTGAACAAGAAAGAAGAACTAACAAGCTTATTTTATAAAATGATCACCAATAAGATCTCATGATATTTGAAGCTGGTAACGAATGGTTTTTGTGCACAATCAATTATAATTTTTCTACGGGTGTACAAACTCGTACCAAATAAAAAATTGACGTTGATTAGCTTTCTATAGAGTACTTATGCAACTAAAACAGATTTAAGGATTGAAAGTTATAGCTTTAGGGCAATCCAGCAAGCTCCATATTTGGCTAGGGATCACATTTTTACCTATGGAAGCCAAGTCTTATTTAATAGGGGGCACAAGTTTCTTTTTTTTTTTCCCTTTTTGGTTACAAAATTTAGAAAGAGGGTAGGTTTTCTTATTTCAAGGTCAAGACATGTTTCAGAAAAGGCTTAAGTGGTATTTTTAATTTATCTACTAATGAAGTACTATTATTAGGAATAGAACCTAAGACTTTTGAGTCAACACATTTCAATCATATCAATTGAGTCAACCCTTATTGATGAGAGGACTCAATTCAAGCATTTTATAAGTATTTGTTTGACTAGATTTGAGTAATGATCTAGGGAAAACATGACTCATAATGTTTGTAAAGAAAAAGGAGTTAACCTAGCTCTAAACGGAATTTAAATAGTACAATAATCAAGTTTGAACAACTTAAGAAAGAGTTGAGTGGCCACTTAGGGTTCATTGACCACAAAAGAATAATCATGATGCATGAAAATGCAGAAGATCTACTAATGAAGGACCATTGGTAGGAATCGAACTTAAGACTTTTGAGTCAAGACAGTTCAATCATATCAATTGAGTCAACTCTTATTGACGAGACTCAATTCAAGCTTTTTATAAACATTTGTTTAACTAGATGTGAGTAAAGATCCAAAGAAAACATGACCCATAATGTTCATAAAGAAAAGGCATAATCAAGTTTGAACATCTTAAGAAAGAGTTGAGTGATGATCTTTGGTTCATTGACCACAAAAGAATAATCATGATGCGTGAAAATGCAAATGATCTACTAATGAAGGCACACTAGAGGAATCGAACCTAAGACTTTTGAGTCAAGACAGTTTAATCATATCAATTGAGTCAACCCTTATTAATGAGACTCAATTCAAGTTTTTTATAAGCATTTGTTTGACTAGATATGAGTAAAGATCCAAAAAAAACATGACCTATAATGTTCGTAAAGAAAAAGCATAATCAAATTTGAACATCTTAAGAAAGAGTAGAGTGGCAAGTTTGGGTTCATTGACCACAAAAGAATAATCATGATGCATGGAAATGCATTTTATCATGGTAAAGTGTTCATGACAAAAAAAAATCATGATTAAGAATTTCAAAGGCTTCCAAACATTCATTTTTCTTTAGAAAGAAGCATAGAAAGGTATTGAAATTACTTGGAGAATATTTTTTATTAAAAACTCTCTTTAAGTACACAAAATCAATAAGTTAGGATATTTTTTTTTTGGTAGAAATCAGTTAGAATATGTAGAAATGAAGTAATATTGTAAATGAACTTTCATGCTAAGAGAAATTTTCCTAATCCTTAATTCTCATGAGTAGGAAGCTCAATGGAATCATAGTTTTCGTGAACGAAATTCTAAGCTTTCAAACTTGCGAAGCATGGTCGCATCGTGGAGTTGGGCATAACTTTCATCTAACAAGTTCCCCTGCTCCTTAGCTTTGCTTTTATTTTAGATTTATCTAGTGTTTTCTTTGATAGACTTTTCTATTCTTAATTTCTGTTTGTGTCTTTAGGTCTTTGATCCTGTGTAATCACAAAAAAAAAAGTCAAACAAAGCAACTCCTTATTATAGTTTTCTTAAAAAATTAATCATCCATTAAGTATAAATTCTAATTAATTATATTAAAAATAAAATCAATCCACGTTAATCTTGACTAAGATAATTAATTAAAATCAAATCAATTATGAATTAATATTAAATTTATCTTCCAAAACTATATAAGACAACTACATCACATATCAAATTCAAAACATGTTAAGGAATTCAATTAGGTTTTCCTTTTGTACAATAAACATATTTTTTGGTTAGCTTTCGCATCAATCGAGACTAAATCTTTTCTCAAATTATCTTAAGGGTGCTTGCTCCTACATCAGTTTGATGCATTATATTTAAGAAAATTAATTTCCTTGGTTGCTAGTTCAAGGTTCAATTCCAAGTAATCGAGGCAAGGAACACACATCTTTAACCACTAAGCTAACTTCTCTGGTTATTAAGTATTATAATTAAACTAATTTTCAAATTCTACAAGAAATCAAAAGTTAATTAATGTGTATCTTGCAAGGAGAAAAAGAATCACCTCATGACTAATGATGTCTGGTGTTTATGGTGGTGATAGTGATGATTACAATTGATCGATAGCTTCAATGATGGTGTTGAGCAATGATCGGCGACAACTGTACCTAAAACTGGATATAGCTTGAAATAAATAATTAAGAGGAAAAAGAAAAAGAAAAAAACCAAAATAAAAAAGACAAAGTAACACTCACATAAAAATAGGGCTTATGGCAACGATATTTGCTTGGTGAATGCAGTTGAATGAACCTCAAAAGAAGGGCCGAAAATTAGGAAGAGGGTAAAAGAGGTTTTGTACATGAATAATAAGATGGGTGTTACTTATCCAAAAAAATATTAATTTTTTAATTAAAGAATGCAAATGTAGATACCTAACTCAATCTCTTTCAGTCATTTTTAAGAATTGTTTGCTTTTATGTATTTATAAATTCATTGCAAATTTTACTAATCGGTAATTAACTTGACAAATTTAAATTTTTTTTCTATAAATTCATTAATAAACCCGTATACATTTGAAATTAAAAATGTCACCCAATATTGATGAATGGTCTACTAATGAATATTCAAAAAAATTTAACTAAAAGTGTTCCAAACTTGTTAACTTAAAAAATGTCATATCAAACATTTTTTGTATTCAGTTTTTGTTAATGAATAAAATATACGCGGAACCATTTGTGCAATTTTTAACCCAAAAATATAGTATATGTTCAAAGTAGCTTCTGCAAATGTTATGCCTCACTGAATTATTGAATGGTTCTCCTTTATTCGTACCAACCCAAGAAATCGGACTTCGAATGTTAATTTCAAAGTGATGATTTCAAAATGAAATTTTTTAATTGAAAAATGTACTTACAAATTTTTTTGATACATACTTAGAAATTTTTAAATTCCTCTCTTTAATAGGATATCCTTTATTACATAAATTTTGTGTCTATTTTTAACTTTTCACTCTTTATTATTATATTTTTTGTGTGTTATATAGCAAGGATATACTCAGATTAATTTTCACATCATCCAAGATAAGTTTCTCCTTGCGTGACTTAAAGGCGTATACCCCTACCTTAACCAAATGTATTTAGAAAAATTAATTAATTATCCACTCTTTATTACTTATATCTTTATTAGTTTCATATTTCATTAACTTCTTTTTCTATATGTTATGATTAATTTGTTTCCTCATTAATATTGTATATTTACACCAATTTATACCTTTCTTTTTCATATTCTGAATTTAATTTATTTCTCTAAATGGTTATGTGACCTTTAAATAATTTTGGCTAAAATGCAAGGAACCTTCCTCCAACTATAGGTCAAGTTTAGAAAAATCTCTCTGTACTTTCAAACTCACAAACTAGACTTCATAAACTAACAAGATATTGTATAATATGTTAAAAAAATATTTGGAGTATAACCTGATCGTAAATTAGAAGAGAAAATTTCCAAATCGTTTAACCCTAAATCATGACATGCATAAATTATATCAATTTAAAAATTAAGCTTTAAGATTACCTGGATAAGAATATGACGATGAGTTCCTAGTCATCCTGAGATCAAATCATAAACAATTGGAAGAAAAACCATAATCACCTTATTAGTTCTCTGTGTGTGAGTGAGGAGAGAAACTATTCCTATTCCACAATGTTTTTAACTGCATTAATCTCAATGGGGCAACTGTGGCATAGTAGTTAGGAATAGGGCACTCTCCAAGTGTTATAAAGAGATGGGCTAACCTACCCATCATAGTAAGCCCATACATACAGCCCACATGATAGTCCACAATAGGTTTAAGTCTTTATAAAAGCCCGATAACAAAGGTGATCACAAAATGGAAGCTTAACCAAAAATATGCTCCACAAATATGACATTTAATTAATAGTCTTTTAATGAATATGTGACTATGCTAGTCCACATAGGATTAAATAATCCAACAATCTCCCACTTGGACAGCATAGACAAACATCTTAAAAATAAACAATATCTCAGATTAATGTGGCCACAAAGAATGTCAATTATGAGCAAGCACTCTCAACTATTGGTCCAAAAGGGATTACAAGTACCTTAAAATGCAGAAAATCATATTCGATAGGAATACTGATATCATACATGTAAGATACTCAAATCCTTGTGACCTTACATAAAGTGAAATGTGGGCCAAAGGGAAAATACATCAAAATGCATATCAAAAGTGTGATCACGTTTAATTCCCAACAAAATGGCCCTAACATCTGCCCAAGATGTCTTCTGAGATTCAACAAAATTATCTCAGCACAACAAAATGAGACTGGGTCCAAAATGTCTCCAACAATAAGTCATAGGAAAAACACATCAAAATGCATGCCAAAAAAGTGTGATCATGTGTAATTCCCAACAAAATAGTTCTAGCATTCACCCAAGATGCCTTCTGAGATTCAACAAAATTATCTCAGCACAACAAAATGAGACTGGGTCCAAAATGTCTCCAACAATAAGTCATAGGAAAAACACATCAAAATGCATGCCAAAAATGTGATCATGTGCAATTCCTAACATAATGGCCATAGCATCCGCCCAAGATGCCTTCTGAGATTCAACAAAATTATCTCAGTACAACAAAATGAGACTGGATCCAAAATGTCTCCAATAATATGCCATATTATCACAAAAGTGTGCACATAATAATAACATATGGCAACAAAATTTCAATAAGTCTCGAGACAATATAATAACAATTATGAACACTTCCACTAATCCAACATATCAAAACATAACTAACCCCATTAGAGTCACATAAGTTTAAAAATACTTTAATGATAAAATATTTATCAGTGGGATAAAAAACTTAACTCTATGATAAAAATTATTCAAATTTAGTTTGAGACTCACAATATTTATCTCTAACAATACAAGTACAAAAGCAGAGAGAAATACATTATTGCGAGTCATCAAAATGTGGTTGTCAATCAGAATCAATATGAAACCTAACCAAAAAATAATTGGATAATCACAGAGTCTCACAAAATTGGCTTCATTACCAACCACATATTCTGCCTCCACAATTGAGGAGATTATAAGTGTCCACTTGACACTTAACAACAGATCAACTCCTCTTTGTCATTGCAAATACAAATCCTTGAAGGATTTTCTCAAATGGGTAACCTATACGAAAATTCATTTAAAGTGATTTGATCACTTGTAAGTGAGATAAAAAAACCATAATACCTTACACGTATTATTGGATTACTTGCAAGTTTACAAAAGCTCACACAGGATCACTCAAGTGTTATAACATAGGCAATAAATAAACAATACACACTTGAGCATATAACTAAGTTACCAACAGCGGAAGCATATAGGACCTATTTTGTAACCACTATTGAGGACATATCAATCACAAAGTCTCTAACTCACATAATAACCAAAAAGATTACACATTAATGGGCAACAAGAACACAAATTTAACATATTTCAAAATTTCTAAATATGTGTGCTTTATGAGACAATCTATCATTACCAAAAAAAAATTCAAATATTTGTATGCCTTAAATAAAATAAAAAAAAATAGGCATCACCAAATATTTTACGAAATAAAAAAAACAATTGAATATAAGATCTTGTCTCACATAGAATAAAAATAGCAACACTAGTCACCAATATACAACTAGCACAAAGCACATTGACAACAAAACTTGCTCCCACTTACCTAAGGTATCATGCATTGATAAACAATGCAAAGAAACAAAACACCTTAGATCAAATTTAGGACAATACACAGCTTGACATTAAGCCATATATAAACCACTTAGCATGCACTTAAGTATTTATTTGCTCAAATATTAGGCCTAAAATATAACAGACTTTATCAAAATAGGCATTTCAACAGACTTAACATATTTTATACTAACCACTCCAAAATTGAGTAACAATTACAAAATCACATTCCCCTTATGAAATGTAAAGAATATTTAATTCAAATTAATCTACCATAGGCAATTTTATATATTCAACCCATATAGAAAGTAAACATATAAGCTTTTACATTATTCTCAAGTAAGGAAAATGTTGAATAGTAATACCATAGGTATAATAAGTTTAATTCAAATATTATTCATTCCAACATTGTGCACCATTAACAAAAAGAGATCTTTATCAATTAAAGTAATTAATATGCCGATCTGTGCTCAAAATAAATACTTACAAAACCATCTTTATAAGAAATCATTTTTTATCATAACATATGAGAAAACTTAGAAAAGCAACTTAATCCCTGAATTTTCACTCAAGATATTTCAAAATCAAAATTGATAATTTCTTTTAAAGATCATGACATTAGATGAATATAAAAGTGAAATTCTTTCTCAATTATTCTTTACAAATAGAAAGTCAAGGAAAAGTAACATTTAGTTACAAAACAATAGAAATGCCTATATATCCCAAAATTGTTACAAACATACTCATTACAAAATAGGTTCAAGAGGTGATTTTACACATCAATAACACTATAATTTAAGACATTAGAAAGTCAGAAACATTATTCTTTTCAAAGCCGTATTAGGCTAATAAGTCTTTAACATGTTGCCTTATCAAAGATTAAGGTTTATCATCAACAATATATAACAACCACAATCGAGAGAGTTTACTATGTTACAATATACTTTAAGAGACTTAACTATATCCTCACTATAGGTCCCAACAATAAAGCAATGACAAACACAGAAAGAGGAGAAAACCCATATCCAAAAATTGTAGCATGCTTATATAAGCATTGATTTTCTCATGCTCAATTAACTGGGCAAGTAATTGAACTAGAGTCATTGTATATTGCCATCCCGCCTAAGGGTCCCGAATTACAATATACAATTCTCTCCCACTTGATAGAGAAAAATAGTTGAATTAATAAATACAAAAAATAAAATAAAATAAACACACATAGTGTGTTTGAACTTTCTTAAGTATTTAAAATATTTTCTCTATCACACAATTATTATGTCAAGGAATGTCACACCGATAGGGTATGTTCATTACTTACATAATCAAAAAATGTTTCAAACTACATATTACAATAAATAATATGACACCAATAGGGTGTGACAACTAATTCAATAACCCAAATAATATTTGCAAATCCATTCCAATGAAATTGAGAAAATAAATTTCATTTGACATGACAACTTATCTTAATTAGCTTCGCGATAGACGAAAGCAAAATCATTCAAAATCACATGTCCATAAAATAACTTTGGATTGCTACAAAATTCTCAATTATCTTATTTGTCAAGATTCACAAGATGATGCACACATTCAATTACACAATATTGTCACTTATAAATGTGCACAAATGAATTTATCAATTCAACCAAAATACTTGATAATGAGTAATATTTCATATATATCATAACAGAATTGAGCATAGAATTATAATGGAGCTCTTATGTCATTGTAATCCCGCCTAAGGGTCACAAATTACAATGCATAAGCAACTCCCACAACATTAAAAAATTATGTCCCTAAAGCTAATACCGAAAGGATACTGAAAACTTTAAGAACATAACATTTAATGCATTTAACAAATCATTAGAAATCATATTAATAAAGACAAACCGATAGGGTAAGTACATTATTAACATAATCCCCAATGTAAATGTAATCACGTCATTGCCAAAATAATATGTTGTCATAATTAGTCCTGCAATAGGCGAGCACACAACTATACAAAATGTGCAAAATAATTTCAAATATATAAAAAAATAGTGACTCTCAAAATTCAAATTACACAAAAATATTAAAACATGATAATAATAAATTTTTTTTTTTATTTCGTAAAATATTTGGTGATGCCTATTTTTTTTTATTTTATTTAAGGCATACAAATATTTGAATTTTTTTTTGGTAATGATAGATTGTCTCATAAAGCACATATATTTAGAAATTTTGAAATATGTTAAATTTGTGTTCTTGTTGCCCATTAATGTGTAATCTTTTTGGTTATTATGTGAGTTAGAGACTTTGTGATTGATATGTCCTCAATAGTGGTTACAAAATAGGTCCTATATGCTTCCGCTGTTGGTAACTTAGTTATATGCTCAAGTGTGTATTGTTTATTTATTGCCTATGTTATAACACTTGAGTGATCCTGTGTGAGCTTTTGTAAACTTGCAAGTAATCCAATAATACGTGTAAGGTATTATGGTTTTTTTTATCTCACTTACAAGTGATCAAATCACTTTAAATGAATTTTCGTATAGGTTACCCATTTGAGAAAATCCTTCAAGGATTTGTATTTGCAATGACAAAGAGGAGTTGATCATTGTTAAGTGTCAAGTGGACACTTATAATCTCCTCAATTGTGGAGGCAGAATATGTGGTTGGTAATGAAGCCAATTTTGTGAGACTCTGTGATTATCCAATTATTTTTTGGTTAGGTTTCATATTGATTCTGATTGACAACCACATTTTGATGACTCTGCAATAATGTATTTCTCTCTGTTTTGTACTTGTAATTGATATTGATGAATATAGTATAACTTCATAATATTTTACAAAAATTTGATAAACTTAAAACTGAAAATTGACATGCCAATTAACCATAAATAAAACTGATAGTGTGAAGCACAAAGAATAAAAAAAAAATTAACCACTCTTCAAATTATTTAAATAATTTCCACAAGTTATATCCAATGAATGGCCATAATTTAACCCTTCTTTTGAGCATTAGCAGCGTTGTAAGTTATAGATAGGCATCCAGCGGTATGCCATCTGTAGATTATGAAAAGATGTGAGTAGTAGAAGGCATACCCATTGGAAAAAATTGTCTTCTCTACTTGATTGCAAACAATTCAGGTCAACAAATCCAATTCGTTCCATAACGTCATTAACCCCAATTTAATAAAACTGGGTTTGTCACCCCTTAAGCCAATTCTCACGAAATGTATGCCAATAAAGTTTGAAATTACAATTGAATACAACTTCACAATATTTCTACACAATGTTTTATAAATCATAGAAATAGCGAAATATAAAATCTAGGTTACGTAAAGAGTTTACAAAAGGATTGAAATTGATCTTGAAATTTGTTCCAAGTAATTCTAATCTCAATATAGCAACAAACAATTTTATACAGCCATAATTTGGGTTAAGTAAGGCTCTGATACCAATTGTTAAAAAAATATTTGGAGTATAACCTGATCGTAAATTAGAAGAAAATTTCAAATCGTTTAACCCTAAATCATGACATGCATAAATTATATCAATTTAAAAATTAAGCTTTAAGATTACCTGGATAAGAATATGACGATGAGTTCCTAGTCATCCTGAGATCAAATCATAAACAATTGGAAGAAAAACCATAATCACCTTATTAGTTCTCTGTGTGTGAGAGAGGAGAGAAACTATTCCTATTCCACAATGTTTTTTAACGCGTGTAATCTCAATGGGGCAACTACACAACATAGTAGTTAGGAATAGGGCACTCTCCAAGTGTTATAAAGAGATGGGCTAACCTACCCATCATAGTAAGCCATACATACACCGACAATAGTCCACAATAGGTTTAAGTGCTTATAAAAGCCCAAATAACAAAGCGATCACAAATGGGCAACCCCCAAAATATCCACAAATATGACATTTAATTAATCTGAGTCTTTTAATGAATATGTGACTATGCTAGTCCACATAGGATTAAATAATCCAACATAATAACCCTTCTGTTAACCTACCATTTAAGTGATTGATGGAAAAGTAGTCATGTGTTGATTTTTTTTTACTAATCTCACCTTAAATCATTAATATTTATTCTTGAAATCATCTTTAAGCCTCTTTTTCTGGGCATTCATTAACCTCACACCACTATTTGAAAATTTCATGAACCGCTCAAACGATGATGTGAGGTTAATAAATGCCCAACAAGAGGCATATAGATGATTTGAGGGATAAATATTAATGATTTAAGTGAGATTAGTAAAAAAAATAACACATGACTACTTTTCCATCAATTATTTAAATAATAGGTTAATAGAAGGGTTATTATGCACTGTTTTGTTAGTTTAGAGAGTCAAATTGGTGAGTTTAAAAGCACAATAGAGTTATTAAACTTGACTCATAGTTGAAGATGGTTCTTTGCATTTTAGCCAATAATTTTTAATCTTAACAATTCATAAAAGATTTAATGTTTAAGATTTGATCTTCTTGTTCTCATGATAAATCACGTTTCTCACTTAATTATATATATATATATATATATATATATATATATATATATACACAAACATAAACTAATAAATATTATGAGGATATGATTTGGTTATTCATGACCCACTTAAGTACAGGCTAAAAGGTTTAGCAGGCCCATTCTTTAAAATGGGCCGGATAAGGTGGACATGTAATAATAAAAACAAAAAATTGGAAGATTTGGTGGGTTTGGGTTGGGCTGGGAGCTTATGGTAATTAAAGGTTTTCTTATTGGTTACGCTCTACAACTACAACGGGAGAACTAGAATAGAGGGCGTGGGTTCTCTCAAAATCTAGAACAATCTCTACAACTGAGAAATCGGGCTGGGTTCTGATCTGAGGGCCCAAATAGAAGCTCAGTTATCACCTTCTTCATTGTCTCATCTGTTGATAGGAGTTTGGGGAGTGGTGTGATTGTGAATACAGATAATTGGAACTTCACTTGGATGTGACTTGCAGTTTCATAAGATTATCTCATCTGTTATTGTACTTAATTGTGATTTTTTGTCGTTGGGTAGAGACTCTAGCTTGCTTTGGCTTAGGTGGGTATCCTTTAGTTGAAGCTGTTGGATCCAACTAGCCTTGCTTGTTGCTTTGTGGTGGTTAAGGTCAAGGTGTGCTTATTTTGTGGAATTAAGAAATTTTCCACTTAAGTTATGTTCTTCAATAAAAATAAAAATAAAAAATTTAATTTTTTTTATTTAGTTTTTTATTTAATGCTTTAAAGGAAGTGTTTGCTCTATTGAATTCTGTATGTTTAGTTGTGAGCAATTTGTTTCATGATTTGATTTCTAATTTTCATTCATGTGTTCTATTCTTCCTTTAATAAATAAATGGCTTTGGCTTTACCCTAAAAGTTGGAGTCCCAAGTTCTCCATCCCTTTTTTCCTTTACCCTTTGCTACGGAAATGTACAACATTACCTTTTAGTTGCAATTAAAATACACAAGATGTTAAGTGTGTTAATGAAGAGTCTTTTTGCTATTTATTTTCGGATTGCAATTCTTTTGTCTTGTCTCTAGGTTGTGACTAAAAGATACATTTTATATATAGCAGATAATTGAGAAAGGAACCATTAGAGACTATATTTGGATCAAACGCTTACCATTAAACCCAAAAGATATAGCTGATGACCATGGTGTAACTTTATTTTTTTATAATTTCTCAAACTGCATTAAGAGGTTACATCCATTATAGGTGTCATATGCTAAGATGTTAAGCTAAAGAATTCTAAAGGAGACGCTGACTAAATAAAGCCAACAATATTTCCCCCAATGTTATTCGGAGAATTCGAACTCATGACCTTACTCTAATACCACTTGTTAAATCAAGTGCTTACTACTAAACCAAAAAATTATATAGCTAATGACAAATGTGTAAACTTTATTTTTTTATAATTTCTCAGTATCACATCAAGCATTAAGGGGCTACACTCCTTATAGGCGTCACAAGCTAAGATGTTAAGCCCAAAAATATTAAGAGAGACGCTTACCAAATAAAACCAACAACTATATGCGCCGGCTAAATCTCGAATGGAAACCATCCACAGCCCCTTAATAGCCTATTTCATCTTATCTTTGTTCCTCCTTCCAAACCAAATAAAACTCCTTTCATATGTTAAAATATTTTTTACTCTCTTACCTCTCATATAACCTCACCAGTCAAACAATATGAGGACTAGAAGAAAGAAAAAAGGCCTAAAATACTTGCTTCCTGAAATTTCAATAACCAAATCCAACTTTAAATTGTGCCTCAGCGTCTAAGTATCAATCAATTTAATCACAATTAACACAGAAATCCTAAAAACATTCTTGCTTAGTCTAACAGAAACGGATACTCCTTCCTCTATTTTCATTTTAAATTTTCCACCAGTAAAGAATTTAAAAAAGATCATCTCTTGCATCACTTTCTTTCTTGTTCATTTAGTTTTTTTGGGCATAATGCAGACGACTACAAACCTCCTTAGATAATCTCAAAATTATAGAGGCCTTCCTCATACTTTCAAAATGGCATTAACATCATGAAATCTCCAATATTGCATCAATCATTAACTAGTTTTGTAAAATTGATAACGGAACTGAGTAGGAGAATAATGTATTTAAACTAATAAAGATATAAAAATCATTCTTAGGCTTCTATCTAATGGCTTAAGCTTTTAAGAGAGTCTGTCACTGATATGGTATTAGAGTGTCTATAATCAGGTGGTCATGAGTTCAATCGTAGGCTTTGTTTGCAATTCTTTTTGTCATGTCTCTGGATGATCAAAAATGAAAAAGACAGCTGAGGCTGAGTGAGTTATATATATAGATACAATTGCATCTTATGAAGCCCTTTAAACTGGTAACTACTAATGTACATTGCCAACAGGTATTTGCCAAAGTGCACACAACATGCAGCCTTACTGCAACTTGCATCACATGAAAGATAAATAACATATGGGATTCTTTTTTAATTATAGTCCTGATATCAATGTGGCTTTTGTTAGTGCATAAAATGTTCAAGAACACATTCCAATCTAGATTTCTTTCCATCTTATACAGTCTTGCGTACGTTGTGTTTTGGTCTATTTGTTTCAAATTTCACATATTTGCTATAATGGTGATGCTGAAATTCTATACTGTTTTGATTTTGTAGGAGCAAACCTTTGCAAATATGGGACAAAGAATGTATGTGTATTCTGTTCTTCAGTATTAACTATAAAGTGGTAATATTTAGAGCTTGGTTTAAATTCAAAATGATGGCAGTCATATGACACACATTTGTGAGAAACTTGTAAGTCAAAATGCTGTTTTATTCTCGTTTTTCAAACTTTTAATTATTGCTCATGTCGCGAAAGTGTTATATTTGTAATATATGTGCGAAGAATGTTTAGTTTCTCGTGCACATGTAAGGAGGGTATTTCCATCATACATAATGTTGTGAAAGAGCATTATTCATTTCTTAGATCACTTTATTAAGTTACTCTCTCTTTAATAGCTACAAGAGGGATGGATGTTATTTTGTAATGTTTATTATGTGTAGCCTTTCTGTCAATTTGCTTTTTCTAAAATCTTAGTCAATGTAATGCACAAACTAATGAGAACTAGCTCCAGCAACTGCTCTATTTCCTTTCTTCCAGTCAGAGATTAAGCAGTAGTACGTAGGTTGTGATGCTGGTTTGTAATATTGAGACTCAATTTTGAAGATGATTTTATGCTTTTATATGATAGTGGCTTGCCCAAGAACACGAAGATAAACGATAATGTTTTAAATGACCTGCATGAATAATGTATATATCAATATTGTTAAAATTGGACTAGAACTGAGACTTCCAATTCAAGTTTAAATGTTTAAACTGGTTAGTTGAACTAGATGATGTCATAAAAATAATTCACATGCAATAATATAAAATATATAACAACATTTATAAAATGTGAAAAATATTAATTATTTTTTAAAAAAAATATTTAATGGTTAGTCAAAATAGTTTAATTGGATTTTGATTGGTTTTGACTAATCCAAAATAGTATAACCGTAAATTCGATTATAAAATTGAATAATAACTATGTAAGTATTTAGTTTATGGTCAAACTGGTCAGACCATGTAGTCCGATCTAATTTCAACAACACTCGATTATATATATGTAATATCTAATTGGTGTCCAATTTGAATGAGCGTTATATAATTTTGAAGGTTATAGGGACCACTTAATCATGGAAAAACATCCATAAGCAATTGAGCTCTTGTTAAAGACATTATAATCATTTTATGACTTGTGTTCTAGCTAAATCAATTAAGAAAATATCAAGATTGTGACATAATTAATTAGCATGGTCAAAGGTCATCAAGCTATTACAAGGACTCGTTAAACAATCCAAATTAAATGCATGTAAATAAACTCTAAATTACATAGTTGGCCTCCTTATAGAGATAATAGTAAACTGATTAATAGATCCAGACTGATTTTTGTGTTCCAGTAGCAGCATCATGGTGCCCTAGAATCGTGACATCAGGTAGCAGCATCTTGCGTGTGGGATAATTCTATGCCAACCATTATTATTGATTCTATTATTAAAGAAAGCAACTAACTCATCCTACATCTCAACTATAGACCAAAGCCATATGGGACATTAATGGGATATTTTACCGTTTACCGTGTATCATATCCCTGTAATTGTGCTAACAGTGCATCAGCATATTCTTTGCTGATATGCATGATTTGTTCTCTGTATAGTTGTCTCCAAAATCAATTAGGAGATATCATAGGGATTAGTTAGGAGATTCTTAGGAGTTATTTGGGGTAACTCTTCTGTATATATTCGTGACTTTTGTAGAGAATAAACAGACCAAAATATTTTCAGAACAGAATTCATTATGGTATCAGAGCTAGTCGGGCTCTGAGCAAAATTCTCTTGAGCAGCCGTTGTGTGATCCGTAAGGATGGCTGTGAACCAAGAAGAAGGACCTGATCAAGCTGTGAACCAGGGAGAACGTACAGATCAAGGGCAGAAAAAGCCATCTCCTTATGATCTGAACTCCAATGACAACCCAGGAAGCATGATCACCTGTGTGCACTTCGGGGAGAGAACTACGATGAATGGGCACGAGCCATGAAAATGTCTCTGCGTGCTAGAAGAAAATGGGGATTTGTGGAAGGAACCATCGAGGCACCCAAAAAGGGCATGCCTGAAATGGAAGATTGGTGGACGGTGCAGTCCATGTTGGTGTCGTGGATTCTAAACACCATTGAACCTGGTTTGCGTTCCACCATATCCTACATGGAAAACGCAAAAGATGTGTGGGACGATATAAAAGAAAGATTTTCTGTTGTGAATGGCCCAAGGATTCAGCAACTCAAATCTGATTTGGCTGGGTGCAAGCAAGGAGGGATGACGATGGTAGCGTATTACGGCAAATTGAAGACGTTGTGGGATGAATTGACAAGTTATGAGCAGATACCAATCTGCAGTTGTGGAGGGTGCAAGTGCGACATTGCGTCCAAACTGGAGAAGCGCAGAGAAGAAGAAAGAGTGCATCAGTTTCTCATGGGATTGGATGATGCGGCGTATGGAACTGTTCGTTCCAACCTCTTAGCAATGCATCTAGTCTTTGAGAACAGAGCTTATTCAACACTAATTCAAGAAGAAAGAATGAAGACGATTGCAGAGCCAGAAGAAAGAGGAGAGGTGATGGGACTAGCAGGCAAAGCAGTGGAAGAGGAATGAAAGGACGTGGAGATGCAAAAAAGAAAAGTCCGTAACATGCACATATTGCAACCGGGACTGGGCATGAGCAGGAGCTGTTTCAACTAATTGGTTATCCCTGACATTGGTGGGGTGAGAGACCGAAGGTCGAAGGAAAAGCGATGGCGTGCAAAGACTCAACAACGAACAGGAACCGGACGAGGAAGAGGAGGTACTGTGCGTGCCAATGTTATGCAAAGCGGTGGAACAAGTACAGGAACCACAATTTTAGAAGGAGACAATTCCGGTCTGACGGGGCTAACCTCTGATCAGTGGCAGACTTTGGTAGCATTGCTGAATAATCAAAAAATAAATGCCAATGATAAGATGACAGGTGAGTGGAGTAACACTGCTTGGATAATTGATACTGGGGCATCCAACCACATGACGGGAAACCTGAACATTATGAGAGATATTCATGACATACAATGGTGCCCAGTTGGACTCCCTAATGGGCAACGTACAACAGCAACCAAAGAAGGGACAGTGATGTTGAATGAAAGCTTAAAACTTACTAAAGTTCTCTATGTGCCTAGCTTAAATTGCAATTTGATATCGACTCTGGATGAATTAAATTGTGTCATTCAATTCACTAAAAAATTGTGTGTTATGCAGGACCGCACTTCGAGGATGTTGATTGGAGCGGGTGAACAAAGGAATGGGCTCTATCTCTTCCGAGGAATTCAAGCAGTGACAGCTTGCAGAATTGATGGAATAAACTCGATGGATCTGTGGCATAAAAGGCTGGGACATCCATCTCTGAAGGTTACTCAGTTGATTTCTGGAGTTAGTAATTATAAATTTGATAGTGCAGTGAATAAGGCATGTGATGTTTGTTTTAGAGCAAAGCAAACTAGAGAGAAATTTCCTTTAAGTGAGCATAAAGCAAGTGGTGTGTTTGAGTTAATTCATTGTGATTTATGGGGGCCTTACAGAACTCCTTCTTCCTGTGGTGCTTTTTATTTTTTGACAATAGTAGATGATTATTCACGTGCTGTTTGGATATATTTATTGATTGACAAACGAGAAGCGCCACAAATACTTCGAACTTTTTTCAATTTAGTGGAAAGACAATTTCATAAACAAGTGAAAATTTTGAGAAGTGACAACGGAACTGAATTTACATGCATGAAACAGTATTTTCTTGATCATGGAATTATTTTTCAAACATCTTGCACTGGAACACCTCAACAAAACGGGAGAGTGGAAAGGAAACATAGACATATTTTAAATGTGGCTCGAGCATTGCGTTTTCAAGGTAACCTTCCTATTGAATTCTGGGGAGAATGCATTTTAACTGCAGGATATTTGATGAACCGAACCCCTTCTGCAGTGTTGAATGGAAAAACCCCATATGAAATGCTACATGGCCACCAGCCCACATATGATCACCTAAGGATATTTGGTTCACTGTGTTATGCACATAATCAAGGAAGGAAAGGTGATAAGTTTGCAAGTAGGAGTAGAAAGTGTATTTTCGTTGGATACCCATATGGGAAGAAAGGATGGAAGTTATTTGACTTGGAGCGAAAAGAGTTTTTTGTTTCAAGAGATGTCGAATTCGTTGAGTCAGCATTTCCATTTGTTGAAAATGGTTTCATATCTAGAGAACATGATGTTGATCCCAATGTGGGGAATTTTGAAGAATTTGTAGAGGATGTGTACACAAGTGCAACTACCCATGATTCGATCAGAGGAGGTGAGAATGGAAGCACACCTGGTGTGGATGATAGGGAGGGTGAGATAGATGTTGAAACTATTGAACCAGTCTTAACAGTCCCAAATGACACAATGGTAGACCATTCAAGATCCGTTGTACCCTCAGATGAACCACTATTGGGAAGAGGACATAGGGCCAAACAATCTTCTACCCGTCTGCGTGATTTTGTGACCAATACCATCCAAAGATTGAGCCCATCCAGCTGTTTATCCTCTCCAAAAGCAAACTCAGGTGAACCTTATCCCATAGCAATTATGTGAATTGTGACAATTTTTCTTTAGCACTGCGTGTTTTTCTTGCATCTATTTCTCGGGAAAAAGAACCCCGTCACTTATCAGCAATGAAAGATGGCCGATGGAGGAAGCCATGAAGCAAGAGATCCAAGCGCTAGAACAAATGGCATGGACAAGGACCCAACACAGGGAAGAAAGCACTTGGCAAAGAAATGGGTGTATCGAATAAAACACAAATCGATGGTAGCATAGAAAGATTTAAGCGCGGTTGGTTATTCTTGGAAACCGCCAAGTGGAGGATTGATTACTCGAGACATTTGCCTCGTTGCAAAAATGGTGATTTGTCGTACAATGTTAGCGATAGGCCGCTAAGGACCGGGAATTACATCGATGGACGTGCACAATGCATTCTTGCATGGAGACCTTGAGGAGGAGGTGTTTATGAAGCTTCCTCCTGGATTTCACGTTCAACAACTTGACATGGTGTGCAAGCTCAACAAGTCCCTGTATGGACTCAAACAAGCTCCACGGTGCTGGTTTGCCAAGTTGTGTACAGCACTTAGGCGTTACGGGTTCAAGCAATCACTCTCGGATTACTCTCTATTTGCCTTACAAAGGCCGGGTCTACACATTGTTGTTCTAGTCTATGTGGACGATCTTATTATCTCTGGGAATGACCATGATGCTATTTGCAAATTTAAAACTTACTTGCACACTTGTTTTCATATGAAGGACTTGGGAAAGCTTAAATATTTTCTAGGTGTGGAAGTCTCACGCTCGTCGACTGGTATTTTTCTCTGTCAGAGAAAATATGCTTTAGACATCATAGCAGAAGCAGGATTGTTGGGGGCTAAACCGGCGAGAGCCCCTATGGAACAAAACCATCGTTTGGCGCTTGCTGATGGTGCGAGTTTCTCTCATCCAGAACAATATAGGCGGTTAGTAGGCAGGCTTATTTACCTCTGTTTTACCAGACCAGAACTGTCATATTGTGTGCACACATTGTCACAGTTTATGCAGGAGCCCAGACATGATCATTGGGAAGCTGTCTTACGAGTGGTTCGCTATTTAAAAGGCAACCCAGGCCAAGGTATAGTTCTTCATCGAAACTGTGATTTAAGGTTGTATGGTTGGTGTGATTCGGATTAGGCTTGCCCCTTGCCCGCCAGCCTTGCGATCACTCACAGGATGGTTCATTCAACTCGGAGTTCTTCTCCAATCTCTTGGAAAACTAAGAAACAAGGACACGCTTTCCCGTTCATCTGGCTGGAAAGGTAATACCGCTCCATGGCATCCACCTTGTGAACTTAAATGGTTAAAGGAATACTCTCTAGTCTTGGAGTATCACATCCTCGACCTATGGAGCTCTATTGTGATAATCAAGCACTTCACATTGTCAAAAACCCAGTTTTTCATGAGCGCACCAAACATATTGAAGTTGATTGTCATTTTGTTCGCGATGAGGTTCTTACAGGAAACATCAGACCTGCTTATGTTTCTACATACGTGCAGCTAGCCGATATTTTTACCAAAGCACTCGGACCCGCTCAGTTCACTTCTTTACTGCACAAGTTGGGCATCCGCAACCTGCATGCTCCAACTTGAGGGGGGGTAATGGGATATTTTACCGTTTACCGTGTATCATATCCCTGTAATTGTGCTAACAGTGCATCAGCATATTCTTTGCTGATATGCATGATTTGTTCTCTGTATAGTTGTCTCCAAAATCAATTAGGAGATATCATAGGGATTAGTTAGGAGATTCTTAGGAGTTATTTGGGGTAACTCTTCTGTATATATTCGTGACTTTTGTAGAGAATAAACAGACCAAAATATTTTCAGAACAGAATTCATTAGACATGGTTATAATAAATTGATTTTAAACAAACCCTTCATAAACATGATTATAAGTATAAATTAGATTTTATAATCTTCAAGTAATTTTATGATATAAACGTTATTAAATATATTTTTAGAATATTGTAAATTGTATTACAGTTAAAAACGTTTTTTTTTTGGTATTTTAAATGAAGATTTTATTCCCGTGGGACGGGTGAAATAACTAGTTATATAAGAAAAAACTCTTCTTGAGGCTTGATTGTAAGTTGGCTTTAGACAACTATTTTCATTACATAACTATTTTGAAGAATCTTATTTTCTTAAAAAAAAATTAATACACACATGATCAGAAACTTATAATTGGTTAATCAAATTTATTATTTTTTATAAAATATTAACTAATTTTAATAAATTGTGATTTTTTTGTCCATTTCAAGTTCCGTTATTATTTTTGTATATAAGAATGTAATTTCTAATTCTTACATTGCAGTATTGTCTCATCAAACAATTTTTCATCTTCAATTAATGAAACATAGTTTTCAAAATTTATGAGTATATACGATCAATATTTCACTTTTTTAAAAAATGTTTTCCATGTGTTGCCTTCTCACACTTTGTCAGATGAGATATTCATACCCTAAGTTTGTAGGTCAAGTATGTTAAGACGTGGTTATTCTCACACTTTTTACTTTTTATCTGCTTAACCAAATATATATTTAATTTAACAGTTTTTAATAATTTTTAGTGACATAAAATATGAAGCGTGAACATAATTTAAATTTAATTTTAAGAAATTACATTGAAAATTAATTTTTTTGTTACAAATTTTTTTAAAGACATTGTGTGAAAAGAGGGTTGAGCTAAATTGTAGGCAAATCGATCTAAGAGAAATTACGAGGTGTGGCTAAGTTGGTAACTTGAGTTTTTATATGGGCAAACTTTATCTATAATGTAAGATATCAAATTCTACTGGAAACACCTTACAGTCATGACCATGCCATCAAACGACCGAATTAGGATTAATCTTACATTTATAGGACATGAGAACACATTATGGGAGACAGAAAAATAAAAATTGATGTAAGAATGATTCGATCTCTGAGATGAAGCAATCTCCAAAATGACTTGATACTACTTGAGGGGCGAAGGCAAGGAAGTGCTAGGGGTGCCATGGCCCCCAAGCTTTATAACTTAATTGTCAAAGATTAATTCTACTAAAAGCTTAAGAAGCCTTTTAAATTTGAAGCGTAGACAATGCATATGCCTACTATATCTTGTGAGGAAATTCAACTTTTTATTTAGATGAATGAGAGTAACAATGATCGAACTCCTGATCACTTAGTCATAGAAGCTCTGATACCATGCCAAGGACCAACTCTCATAAAACTTAAGTTGTTAGGTAGAGACTTATAAATAACTTTATATCTTTAGCAATAACTTTCATTTTAATGTTTTAGACATTTTTTATTTGGGATTTGATCTGATAGTTTTCAAAAGGAATTGGTACCACCTTAGTTAAGACTCTTGGGTAACTTTTACTTTTTCTTTTAAAAAAGGTTTAATACCTGATTAAAAAAAATAGAAAGTAGCATATAAAGATGATAACAAAAGCCAATATATTATGAGAGTTGTTATGGCACTTTCATTTTTTTTTATGGATACTGATACCTAAAGTGAATTGTTAAACATTTATTGATTGTTGGTTTTATAATAAATGTTTGAAGATAAATTCTCACATACAACCAGCATATCCTCTCACACAATACCATTAAATGTGTGTCACATTAGTTATGTAGTTTACCATTATCTTCTATTTTAACTACAAAATTTAATGTTATTAATTATTATTATTATTATTATTATTATTATTATTATTATTAGTATATATATATATATATATGTTAAGAGAGAAATTTTTGACAAGTATTACTTAAATATGGATAGATTAATATATTAAGAAGATTATTAATTGATAATAATAACTCATTTTGGATGAATCAATTGATTAGTAACAAAAATATAAAAATATAAAAAATAAAATTACAAATATGCATTGAACCTCATAATTAACATATAAATTTTAGAAAGAATATACACTCATCCTTATTTTGAAAGTGCAAAAGTATTAATAAAATGACACTAAAACACTAATTTCAAAGAGCCACTAAAAGAATATGAAAATAACACTAGTTTTTAAAATTGGCTTCTAACCTTAAATAACATAAATCTTAAATTGAAATGGGCTGTAACACATGCCTAATAGCAGAGGCGGTTTTAGTGGTGTATAAAATTTTTTGTCTAACACATTTAGTTTTCTGAATTTTTTATTTTGGCACATACACTTTCGAAACAACCAAAAACTATACTAGGTGGACAACCTTTTAGTATATATACAAAAGAAAATAATGTGTACAATCATTGAATTGTATGTGAATGTATATGAAAATGTAATGACGTGATCATATAAAAATTCAGAAATTAATTTAACTATACATAAATAAATGTGATTGTTTATAGGTGCAAAGAGTTGTATATATAATATTATCCCATAAGCAAATTTGTGACTTCTAAATTTCTAACTAAATGCATTTTTAAATATCCTAAATCATTCACTATGAGAGAAATGCCACCATGCCATTTTAATTTTGGGATATAAATGAGTTTAGAGTTTAAAAAGTACAAACAGGTCCAATTTGATCAATTCAAGTGGTATAAACTCAATATAACTTTATGCATATTTAAGATGTGCAAGACTAATTTGTTATAACGTATGTAGTTTATAATAAAAAGAAGATTATTTCACACAGTTTCTCAATATTTTGATATCAAGATATTAGCTTGCATTTATTTAGTGTTAATTTCCAAAATGAAATTTAAAACTTTTACATATAAAATTTAAAATATATAACTAAAATAATGAGATAAGTAATTAATGACCGAAAAAATATAAGCTAATTAGTATGTTAGAAAAAATAAATAAATAGTCTTAAATACTGTTGGAATTTATGTATACTATTGAGGAAAATAAAATTAAGAGTGAGTATAATTAATTTTAAATTATTTATATAATATTTATTTTTGGCCTATGCAACACTTGCTTTCTGGATCCATTTCTACCTAATAGGTGATCCATATAAGATCTAACATGTAGATTATTAAGATTTATTAAAGATAAATAATTCACAAATTTTATTTCAATTTTTTTTCCTTTCTTGGTATATATTATCTCACTTTTGAAGATTGTAATACTTACACACATTTTTTTTTAAAAAAATTTGACAGTCATAGATGCTATAAATGAATTGGATAATTTGTCCATAAATTTTAATTTAATTGAAGCGGGAGCTTAATATACTTTAATTAATTTTTTTAATATATTTAGTTTTTTGATCCAACACATTTAGCATTAATATTTTAAAATGGCTTCATAAAATACTAAATGAGTTTTTTTAAAAAAATAAAAATTAGTTGGAGTTCTATTTTTTTAATATGAATGAAGTAATGATAACTTTTTAAAATACATTCTTAGTTAGAAAATACATATAACTAATCATAACAAATGATTGAATAGTAAATATACTAATGTAACATTTTGGATAGAGTTCACGAATTTCGCATTATATTCTTTTTAGTGATTTTGTTCAATTGGTATTTTCAATTGCATAGTGACACTCTCACTAATTACTTTTAATTTTAATTTCCTAAATTATTATTAATTAAAGATTTTTTTATTCAATTCTTAATTAATTATATTTATTTGATTAATTGAGAGAAATTTAAGAAATAACAATTAAAATAATTAGCGAGAAGCGTGAAAATAAACAAATGGGAGCCTCAATAACATTTACCTCATATGAAATAGTAGATTATTTAATAATTGTATCCAATTGTTATAAGTAATTGTTAGAGTACAAGAGTATATTATCTTATTCAATATATAATTGATGTCGTCCTCATGTCAAATTCTTTTTTATTCTAGTCTTAATCATTATTAATGACTCATAAATGAATGATTCCCATCTTTTTAATTTATTTAATAATTACTATTAAATTTTAACAAATTTTAATTGAAATTCTATTCAAAATTTTTGTTGTGTAGCACTACTCTTATTATATTTATATATACACTAACTAATAAAATTCAATAATTATTAAGTTTAAATTTTATAAAATTTAATTTTTATAAACCAAACAAAGAGTGAAAGACAACTGATATGATATATGCTTAATATATAGGTACAATGTATGAAGAATATCTATAAGAATAGTAACGATAAGGGAAGAATAATAGCATTACTATTTCTATCTATGGTCAATTTGTTGGATGAGCGTTGGTCCCACATACCTGCCATTCTTGTTGAGTATCTTTCATAATTAAAAAAGAATCATTTGATTTGGGTCCACTTTCTTATTCCTACCTCTTCCATCCACCGCACCTGCACTCCACGTGTCCCTTCACACTTCTTCTAAAATCCACGCGGCACTATAATCCTTAACTTTTGCCACGTGTCACCTACGCCAAAGCAGACAATACACACATATTGTCCTTCCTTTTTTTTTTTGACTGGTACATATTGTCCTTCCTGGAAAGACCAGACCCTCCCCTCTCCAGAAATTGTTGGATTTCATAAAAAATAAAATAAAATAGATTAGAAGTCTAGCTACACTTTTTTTTTTTGTTAAAAAAAATGTGCACAGCTTACTTCATAGATTTAAAATAATATCTAACGAAGTTTTAAAAAAATTATTTTCATATATTGTTAAATTTGTTTCAAATTATTAATATTTACATTAAATATATAATTTGATACATGTGAGTCACCGTATGAATTAAAATTTGTTAGTTATTTAGGTACGCTTTGTTAATTTGTTAGTGCGTAGTTACCTAGTTAATTAATTGTATAAATAAGACTTAGAAACTTAAATAAATTATTAGATCAATCAAAGATATTATATATAATGTTAGAGAATAGAATTGTCAAGTTTAGGTTATTTTATATTTATTTGCCTTCATATCAGTCAACTAATAAAAAATAATTTTTAATTTACTTGGAAGTGTAAATTTTTTAACATTATCCTACAATTATCTGTTTTTACATTATTTAAAGAATTTGACATTTATCATAGTTGTAATTATAATTAATATCTTTTAATATTTCACATTACATATGATAATATAAAAAAGTTATACTAAAAGCAAATAAAAATTAAGTTCAGAATGTTATGTGAGTAAAAATTATTTATTTAAGAATATGAAGAAAAAAAATCAAGTGAAAAAAAAAAGCAATATAAAAGAAGAAAAATTAACTCACATGCTTATTCGGTAAGAGTATATATACTCTGACCTCAAAAAATAAAATGGCTAGGGGCTTATTGGGAATGCAATTTCCAACGCAGGGCACATGGTTTTACTGGATCAGATGCCAGATGCTGAGATCCCCAAGGGCCAAAGGAGCACAAAAATCCTAAAATGAACACGTGGGCCAATGAGAATGCTGTTTTAGATGGAGCAATTTAGGCCACAAGTCTCAGGACCAAAACATTCACAGCCACAAACCGATAACGTGTCTTATGTCTTTATCTTTACAACTGTCCATTGCTTCATTTGTCATTCTGGGACTGCTCCTCCAAGTTGCAACCTCCTTTTGACTCTTTTAAAAATGATTTTCATTTTCAATTAAAAACATGTGAACTTAGCCGCCTCTGTTTTTCAGCTGCAGAACTGATAAATACTATCAACCCAACTTGTTTTCCATTCAAGTTGTGTTCATTTTCTGACTATATTCTCCATCTGGGTTTGATCTGTTTTCATCAATCACAATCTGTATCTGTGTTCTCTCTCTCTCTTTGCAGATAGGCCTTAACTTGGTATGCTCCTTTCACCTCTTTCTCTTTTTTGTTATTTTAGTTATGTATTTGATATTTCCCTGCCCGTAGTATTTTGGAGCATGATATGATTCTGTGTGAATTCTGCACTTTTGAAGAAGCTGTGGATATGTGGTGTTTAGTAGTTTTCACCCAGTTTCTCTGATGATATTCTGGTTTCATGTTCTATTAATATTTTTCCTCTCTCTCTCTCTCTCTCTCTCTCTCTCTCTCTCTCTTTATTTTTTTTACTTGATTTTGAACATTCTAGGGCTTAAATGAAGTGGGTTTTGGTGTTTTAAAAAAGTAAGGAAAGGGGAAGAAAAATAAAGCTTCCAGTAATCTTGGAAGAGAAAGTGATATAGAAACTACTGACCTGGATACCTTTCTTATGCTTGGCTAAGTGGGGTTTCCTAAGTCACTAGTCAGTTATTTACACTATCTGTGCCCAAAGTTTTTTGTTTGTTTGTCCTGATTTATGGTTCTTCAAGTTTTGCTTAAGAACTTTAGTATATCTAAAATATTTTGTTCTACTGGGTTTGTCTAAGAAACCATGTCCAATGAAAGTTTCCATAACAAGAGGATCTTGACATTGGATATTGTTGCTTTTCCCCTGGGATGCTAGAGGGAAAAGAAGATACATGGGGTCCAACACCTGGTCCAGTAACTATGCATGTTGTAATATACATAGCATATAGAAGGAATATAGGATATTGAAATCCTCCTTTCATGTTAATCAAATAGCTTTTATGTCTGTGCGTCAAGCCGTCCACAAATTCTGCATATTTCCTATTATAAAGGCCATTTTCTACATGCTAATCTTCACATGTTTTGACCACTCTTTACAGACTCTATATCATGGATTGGTACTATGGGAGTGGCATTAATGATTTTGTTGTTCCCGAAGATCAAGATTTATTGGATAGGCATCCTTCACCAGACTGTTGGTCAAACTGGGGAATAAGTGCAACCGAAGGTTTTAATTCACCTAAAAAGTTTATGATCATGGATACAAATGCAACAGAGGTAGACTACAATTTCATTGATGAAAGTTTCAATAATCAAATTGAGCTTGAATCATCTCTGCATGATAAAGATCAGTCTAGCAGTTCAAGTGTATGTGGAGGATTGCCCGAGCAATCTTTTCAACAGCCAGCACTTTCATGTGATCAGACTAATTACCAGCTTCAAGACCTATCAAGATTCGAACAGATGGATGACATTTTCTTGTACAAGCGTAACCTCTGGGATTAAGATGCTTTGGTTTTATTCCTGTAGGATAATCATGTAGCTTCTGAATTGCTTTAACTTGGCATAAGTATGCTCTGCATTGTAGGAAGTCCAGTGCAAATTGAATTGCTCTGTGGTGTTTTTGCATTGCGAATTTCCTCATATTTATCTTTGTGATGGGAGCCAATACAGACTAAGACAATCATACTTACGGTTCTCAGAAATGTATAAGCATGAACCTGTAATAGCATGGTAAGGGCTCCCATTTTCCTTAATAATTCTATTATGGAAGGTCTTATTTTTCATCTTGCATTACACATGTAACACAACAGAGCCATTCAACGTTCACTGGAAGCATTTAGCTGATCTAATTCAAACGAATGTCTTCTGATGTTACAACATTCACTTGTTTCACATAATGCAGGGATTCTGTACCTGAAGATCTGCCCTGTGTTGAAAACCTATACAAATCCTCTTACTTTTCTCCTGAAAAACAATGCAGCAATTCCCCTGGTGATCATTATTTTTTAGACATTAATTTAGTGTAAACAAGTATTTTGAACAATATCTGTGATATGGGAGAACATTATCTCAAAACACATTCCTTCTTTCCTTCAGGTGGATTGCAGAAAGATATTGCATATTTGAAGTTTGTTTTGTGCAACTCAAAATCTAAGGATTGTCTGGATATAGAGGTGACAATTGCTTTCTGTCTAGTAGTTTAAAGGTGTTTTATCTATCTCTTGGATTGGCAGATACAAATTCTGACTTGCCACGAGCGTTTCTATACACACACACACATGCACGGGGGCACACACATGTATTTACTTGTGTATGTGTGTATGTTGAAGTCATAATCTTAAAATGTGTAGTTCCAAAATCCTTAATTTCCAATTGTGAAGGTACCAAACCATTGTAATCAGATCTAAGAAATTCTTTATCTGATTGACCTGCAAGTCACTTGTTATGCAGTAGTTTATGTCATTTCCATGCCACTCACTGGAGTATTTTTTGTATGTATTATCTTGGTGATTTTTTTTTCTGTGCACCAACTTGGCTTTATTTTAAGTGATTGCTTCATTATCTAATGTTTAACCAGACCGGTATATATGGACAACGGTAAAAGCTATTTGTTCTTTCATGTTTAACACGAACTTCAGATTTTCATGCTCTCCGCTAATATCTTTTATTTAATGTTGACATCACAGAATGAGCATGATTCTTTTTCTGGGGCATCGTTTCAGTCAGAATTTTGTGCTCAGTGATGTCATCTTAGAATTGTTGTTTTGTTCAAAAGCTCAACTCCCTCTAGGTTTTAAAGGATTGGCCCTTGCTTGTTTTTGAGAAATTTTCAGGTTAAATTTTCTCTGCCCCCCCCCCCTCCTTTTCTTTTTCTCTTTTTCTCCACTCCCCTCCCTTCTTTTCTTTTTCTTTTGCTTAGTTTTTACATATCTGGAATGAACATTTCAACTGTTTTGGCAGAGACAGAAAAGTGTCTATATCTGTAGTGTGAAGCCATTGTTTATTTTATTTATATTGATAACTTTGGGGAGAAATAGAGTAGATCCTGAATGGATATTACTATTGAAACCAATGGAACTGGCTTCCCTTTGAACTTTAATTGTTATGTTTGTGGTTCTGCTTTCAAGACTTACAATG
Organism: Styphnolobium japonicum; assembly: GCA_023212625.1. NCBI lineage: Eukaryota > Viridiplantae > Streptophyta > Magnoliopsida > Fabales > Fabaceae > Styphnolobium > Styphnolobium japonicum. The sequence continues at coordinate 21,763,500 of JALBWW010000009.1, forward strand.
TAACTTAATCTATTTAACTTCTCTTTAAGGCACCGCCAGTCAATGTCTTGGACCCTTCTGAGCAGTGCAGTAGTGATGAGGACATGCATGAGCAGTCACCACTTGAGGAATCTATTCTGCAGGATCTTGAGATGGTAATTGGAAAGGTGAAGTGACTGAGAACTCAAATCCTTGGCATCTGATCAAATGCAATAATAATTGTTGCTAAATTTTTTCTGTTTCACATGACCAGTTCAGTGAGAAGACCCGTATTTCCTTCCGAGATGCCCTGTACCGTCTTGCTAGAGATACTGAACAACAGCATGTAGTGCAGGAACAGGATGGGGATCTTATCATGCAAAAGGCAATGCCACAGATGGATGACAACGAAACATTGAGGTACATGATTTAGATCTGCTGCATGTCTATTATGTTCTTTTTCCCTTCGACTGCTGCATGTTAATGATGAAACAATAAGGTACATCTTAATATGCAAGCGCTACTGCTTTACAATTTTATTTAACTGATGCACATCACTAGAAGTTGAATGAAAAATATAAAGTAAACTTACGGACATTTTTTGCTCTGGATGGCAGCATATCTTCTGCTTGGTTTGGCCTGAAACTGATAGTTAGTTTCACTTCATCATAACACAATTGCTATTGCACTGTTCCAGTGCTTTTACTAATAGGCTAAACATTCACTTTTGATTTTATTCAGATTATATTCTAGTTATAGCAGTAGTATAAAAAATAGTTCTGTACTTCTGTTATTTAGTTTACAATGCTCCATTTTAACTGACAATTTGTTGTACCTTTCATTGTAATGTCAACACACTAAGAACTGGTAGTGTTAGACACAATTCCGGATAATAATAGCCTGTATATAGAACACTGTTGTGTCCTTGTTGATGCTTCTTCAATTATCAGCACTCTTTGATTGAAAAGTTAACTTCGTGTTTAGGTCTCAGGAGGACAAGAAACCAATGGAATCAGAGACCAACAGTGTTGACAGAGTAATTGCAACTCTCATGTTCGACAAGATGGAGTTTAACATACAAGATCTTCCTCTTACATCAGTAAATTCCATGCAGGAAGTTATTGGAAGTAAAGGTCTACAGGGAAAATGCTCAGAAGCCTTGAATCTGGCACAAAAATTTCATTATCTACACCCTCAAAAATTACCAGGAGATGCCGAGGTTCCGAGGTTTGCACTAACTAAGTAGTAACCAACAAAGAGCCACAGAATCACATGTTGCATATGGAGATACTATAAAGACTTTCATGCTAGAGTTTGGTTAGGTAATGTGATAGTGAGTTTCCTAGTAGCTAAACCAGAAATAAGACAAACCAATTTCCTGTAATTATTCAGTCCTTTCTGATATAAAAAGGCCTGGAATTTTGACTACTATGGTTTCTGTAATCTGCATGTATATGCCTTTTGCACCTGAATTATCTGTATTATGTTAATATGTAGTTTTTGTTGTCCAAGGGCTTGCTGTATCCATCCAGATATTTTTTGCTTGGAATGTAAATGAGTGAATGGATCAAATTGGCGTGAACAAACATGGGGTCAGGATTCTTAATTAGGTGTTTAATACCTTGACTCTACTGGGGAGGCGTGTACTGTATAGCGAAAGGCTTGTCATTCTTAATTAGGTGTTTAATACCTTGACTCTACTTGGGAGGCGTGTAGTGTATAGCGAAAGGCTTGTCCAAGCATATGCTGAGTTAATGTTGAGCTATTCGATAATTTTTGAAACTTCTATATAATATGATTAAATTATGTATTTGAATCAAAATCAGATGTCAACATTTGAGTTTGTCACATTATTAAAAAAAAAGAGTTTTATATGTTATATAGTTGTGATTAGACGAAGAAGTTTTACATTACGATGAATCAACATTTAATATTATTATGATTATTATTATTATTATTATTATTATTATTATTATGGAATTTGATCTTAAGATTAACTAATCGTCATACGAATTTAGTATTATTTGAACTAAGACCTTTGAATAATATATTTATTATTTTATAAAATTATAATTATCATAAATTCATTTTAATTTTTTTATTATATAACTGTTTAAAATTATACAAAATATGAATCAAAATAACTATTTGAATTGAACTTCCTCGACTTTAAAAATCAAAATCAAGCGGAAGGCTGAGATAAGCTTTTTTTTTTTTTTTGTTGTTATAATTATGGCATGGAGGTCTGATTTATAACCTTCTGCAAATTATCCAAAATTTTCATTCAGATTAACTCACTCCTAATAAAAGTTTGAGCCGAGTTTGAATATCAAATGCTCAAACTGAAATGACTATTGGAATTTGGATTTTGAATATAAATTACATTTTCATTCCTATCTTAAGTTTCATGCATAAAAATATATGTCATTCGCTTGACCTTCACTCCTTTTTTATCGGGAAGCTCAGGAATCATAGGTTTCATCGAAATCCTTAGCTTGAAAATCAGTATCTAGCGGTTCACTATAAAACTGGAAAGACAAAACAATAAAAAATCATACGAACCAGGAAGGCATACCATGAAAAGACCTTCTATGAAGTTAGATCCTTTAATAGTCATAAGTCATAATATCTTTCTATATTTCGTATAAATGACAAATCATCCTTGTAGATGTTTCAAAAAAAACCCCATTCCTTTTATTTATGATGATATTTTAATGAAGTATGAGCCGTTAATGAATTTCCTGAAGCAAGGGATAAAGGGGAGGAGTTTCATACTGAAATCGATTCACCCGAAAAGTTTTTAAAAGTCGGACTTTGAATATTTTTTAATTTGAGTTTATTACTCAAAATATTATACGTACAAATTAAACATTTAAAAAATGTTGCATCAACTACATTTTATTTAATTTTTAAACATTTTAGCTTTATTACTTTTTAATTATGATAGGCCTCTTAAGGCCTTTAACCCATGTATACTAGAGAGGAGCAAGGAAGCAAGGAGTTGGGCTGCAGGATTATGGGCCCAAGGGAGGGACCATGAAGGTTTATGAGAGGGGGTTCTGGAATCATGGAGGGAAACGTGAATGGAGGTGGCAATGGGTAGTGAGGAGGCCATTGAGTAATCTGGGCAGTATAAGGGGGCTTAGGCCATTGGACAGAGATAGCTACCTGCTCCTCTGATTATTCCTTCTGTTTTTCCTATTTCTGAATCTGTTTCTGCATTTCTTATCCTTCACTATAATTTGAGTTTACCCCATGGATCACCTACTTGCTCAATTTATAATACCAGGGTCTATCAAATTATTTCTTAAATGATTGTATTATTCCATCCAATAAAAAAATAGTCACTTAATTTATTTTTATTGGATAGCAACTAGTTATTCATTAAATACTAAATGCATATATTAAATATGTTTCATTGATATATTGTTTACAAGGAATTGAGCTCCATCAATCCAAATGTTTTGGGTTTGATACTATTTTTTTTACCAAAAAAATATTCTTAATAAATTATTTAATACAAAAAAATTTCATGTAAAGCACGGCTACATATCACTAGTTTTTTTTTTAAATAACAATTAGTTTGCATTTGTTATTTGTTACAAAATGATATTAACTTTAGTTAAATGAATAATCAAATAACATGCTAAACGAATTAAGAATTGGGTATGGCTTGGCAATGTACAATGGTATATATAAATGTATACAATTACCTTTACATGGAAAAGTGAAATTATTTGAGTAAAAGGACTGAAGAGGATAAGGAGATAAATATTACATATATACAAGCCATAAGAATTTGATACTGAAAGATAATTAGTGGTTGATTTTGCTTTATATAAAACTGAATGCATATAGGGCTAGGGATGTCAATTTCTACCTATGTGTGGGGATCCTCATCAGGACTGCCTCATTTGGGGCCCCGCGAGCGGGGAATTTTTTCCTACGGGGACAGAAACGGGAGACAAAATTTTTCCGAAGGTGATTTGGGGATGGGAACGAGGATCATACCCTCGGCTCAGCGGGGCCCCCGCCCCGAGTAGATTACATATATACCCCTTATTATGTGTACTATATATCATAAATACTATTAACATTTTGGTATTTTCATATTTTTTTATTTAATTTGAATATTGTGATTGTACTATTTAAATTTGAACTTGTTATGATTTAACATTAAATTTAATAATTTAATTTTATATAATTTAATTTTAAATTTTATTAAATTTTAGTTTGTAATTTTTTAATAACATATAATAGGTCAGGGGAATTGGGGACGAGGGGAAATATGGAGGGCGGAGACTATGGGGTGGAAATAGGTCAAGCTGTTCAACAGGGGCCTACGGCTTAGCTTACTTTCGGCCTACTTCAGCCTAGCCTATTTACTAAACAAATTAGGCTTAGGCTTTTTTAAAAGCCTATTTAGCTAAATAAGCTTAGGCCTATGCATTAAAAAAAGCCTATTAGGCCTAACAGGCTGGCTTATTTATTTATTATAATAACATATAATTAAAAGTTTATAATACTTATATGATTTAATAGTTATATATAATATAGTTTATTTATTTTATACACAATATAATAATTTTGTTAAAGATTAGGTATATTTGAAACCTATAAAATTTGAACATGTTGGTTTATTCGAAAGCCTTTATACAATATAGGCCTTTAAATAAGCTTTCAGACCAAGCTAGCCTTTTAAGTTTTCGTAAAAAGGCCAGGCCAGGCTAAGAAAAAAGCCTATGTTAGGTAACAGGCCAAGTTAAGGCCAATGTTTTTTAAAACAGGCCAGGCCTATTTAGGGTAAAGCCTAGCCTAACCTAGCCTATTTCTACCCCTAGCGGGGACGGGGAGCGGGAGAATACTCCCTGCCCCCGCTCTGCCTCATTGACATCCCTATATTGTGCAATATGAACAGAATTCAAATTTCATTTTGAGTAAAAAATTAGGTAACTAGACTCAAATCTTTTGGGATTAAGGATTTTAAGACAGATTTAGGAAACCTGTCATGGGCCGCTGTAGGAGAGCATTGAGGTTCAATTTTAGAATAGTATAAATGTTTTACAAAGGTAGGGTAGGTTAGAACACAAGGAGTCACAAAAATCCAATAATACTCAAATCTTTTATTGAGTCTAATAGTAAATAAGTACAATTTCTTTTTCCTAAACCACATCTAACATTATCAAGGAGCCTATCTTTTGATATTTCCATGAACCAGTAAAACATGAAAAATAAGAGTTTTAAAGAACTCAGTAAGTACATATTGCAAATACTAAATATTAGTGCAGAGCAGTAAGCAAAAATTAGTGCTATAAGTTGATCAACTGAAATTGTACATTACTATATATAGCAATTCTTCTAAGGCTGTAATTTGCTCAATTGAAGTTGCCGATGTTAGCAGTGCTTTAAACTTTAAAGGTCTCATAGATAGGATATACAGTGGGAGCCCTCACTCAATAAGTACACTAACAGTGACAGAATCATTGTGATTTTCATCTTTAATAATATACCAAGAAGAGAGGAATGAAGAGGTCCAAGAAATATGTTAGTTTTCTCACATAAAGACCATTAAACCTGACTCTTCTCCATAAAGGAATTAGCTTTTAAATTACCTTTCATGCAAATCTCCTCAACAACACAAAACAAGCTGCAATCTCAAGCTTTCCCCTAGTGGCCAATATAATTGAAGGAGATAAACAAGCATATTTACTACTCTCTCTTTGCCAAGCAGAGAGCAAATTGCAATGTTCTAGATTTGACAAAAATTAACTGCCACCTAGTTCACAAACCCCATATCCCTAGCTCAGATCCAAATTTCTACCAAATAAAAAGGAACATAATGGATACTCCAAGAATATACATGAATAGGGCGTGACAGTATTCACGCTAAAATCTAAAGACGTGAACACAAATTTGGGAGAATTGGTTTCAGAATTCAAGCTCTGCGATTGTAGAAACAAGCAAAACTCAAGTGGGTGATGATATATAAAACTGTAATTTTTTACTCCAAGTCCAAGGCCATTTATGCTCTGAATTAACAGAGGCGAACTCATTACCAAGCAGAAGAATGTCATTATCTTCTTTTTCTTCTCTGTTTTTCAAAATTCAGACAAGGAAACTAAGTCTGGAGTAATAGGGATTTGCTCCTTCAGTTTATTAGCAACGTGGAAAGAGTTATTAAATGGTTATTAATTGTAATATATAATTTTTATACTTTTAAATGAATGCATCCAATTTAAAAAAACGACCACCATCACAATACTCAGTCATTAATCAAATAAAAATCTCAAGCATTCAGAGAGAGCACGAAGTATCATAGATTCACAACCTTACCTTTAAAAAAATGGTAGTGAGATCATCGAATAGAGATCCTACATCCTCTGCCTACAATGTGGAAGTTAAAGTTAGTTGACAGAAATTCTAGCATCATATTTGTGAAATTTAAGTGACTCGTAAAAGTAAAATATCCATTTTTTTTTCTTTTGACTGGGTGCAAAGAAAGCATAATGTCATCAAGCAAATAATACATATGCTTCTCTATAACTTTTGAAATATCTGACTAAAATATTCTAGCAATGACTAACTGCTACCATAACTATAAATTACTAACACAATTCAATGCTTTGGCAAAATGAAGATAAGGACTTGTCCATTACTCAATAACTCAATTTCTTTGAGATTAATGGAACTAGAACCAAGGACATGTCAGATACATCCAATTGCAAAATTTGAGAACAAAAACCTAATTCATCTACATGCTTTAGAATAGAAACGAAATCTGTAGACATTGGCTTTTGAATCTCAAGGTTCTTCCAAGATCATAACACAAATATCATTTTCTCTTGAAAGTGTCTAAGTTATTGTCAAAACTAATATACCATATCGGTAATTTAACATTTGCTCATCACACAGTCTTGAATTCAGCTTAATTGTTTGAAAATTGCAATCATGGAAGTGTTCAAATCTCATTATAAACAGCTAGGGCACATACATTCAAAACCAACCACACGCCTTCAATCACCATTTGCGAAGAATGAGAGAAACCAACAAAGGAGAGAAGAGCCGTGAATGAACGAGTAAGGGTGAGTGACACTAAAAAATTTGGGCATAATTGAGTTAGGGCGAGTGAAATTCTCACCTATCGTCGACTGAATTAAATAGTGTCATAATGCGTGCCCATACCCTTTAATTACCATGACAAGTCCTAAATTAGTTAACACTGGTTTTGTCTAAAGCTTGGCTTATGTAAGATAGGTGCCTTATATCATATGACAATTGCATGTACTCCCCCTCATTCATGGCAAGTGTAAATCTATGCACAATGGTGTAGTGAGCCACGACGTAAAGAAAAGAAGAAGAAAAATAAGATGGCAGCATATTGAATTGGAAGAAGAAGTTATCTATTACTGAAGGTTTAATAAAAATTAAGTGTGTTTAGCTTTAACTCAATCAACTAGAAAGAATGCAAATTCACAAAAATATAATAATTTACTAATAGCGACATACACTATTTAGGATACTTATCATTTGATCAAATTGGCCACAAGAATTTATTTGGAAATAACCACTGCCTTATTGAAGTTATAAGGAGTCTACCAATAGTTTCTTCTAGAAACTAAATACTTTGCAATTTCAATACAACTGAAAATAAGAAACTACTGGTAATTATACAAATAAGAATTTGAGTGAAACCCAACACATTGTTATGCATGTAAAAATCTTCCAAAAAATATCTAGCATAACTACTAACTACATAACATTTTATTTCTAGATTGCTCTTGTCCTCCTCACAGGCTGTGACACCTCCAATTTTCTGATACTGATAGCAAAGCACAGATTGTTGGTTTCAGAATGGCGAAACATCCACACCGTGACAAAATCTTGATGCATTTGCAATGTATGCCTTTGGTAGAAAGCTTTCCACCCACCATTGAGCACATAGAACTTATCTGCCCACATCTTGAACATCATGGGATACTCATTGCCTTCCATATCATAGGTAGTGACTGGTATTCCTACCTTAACGTTTTCATCATCCCTCAACAAGGGCAAGAAGGATTCTTTCACATGACTCTTACTCAGAGATAGCCTGTTTTGATCTGCCCTCACATCGCTATCTGTCAATTGCTTCTCAAAAGGCTTACTGCACTCTGAAATGTAGTCTTTGAGGCTCTGGATTGGTGGCAAATCTGGAGGGTTGTACCCATTGATGAGATTTTCTGCTGAATGAACGTTCTTGGCTTCTTTATCTTCCGGCTTTGCATGTTTCATAGAAACAAGAATCTGAACCGCTTTTTTATCTTCCTCAGTGAAGTGCTGAGGGTAGCCATGACTGTCAACAATTTTTTCTTCCTTCTTAGACCTCTTTCCCACCATGATAGTTCCTCTTTCTTGTTCTCCCAAAAGAGACTGTGACAGAGGGTTTTTTGCAAGAATATTGAAGAAAGAGAATTTTTTATGAAAGATACAAGAATTTCAGAGTTCGTAGTATATATTTATATATTGCGAGGCTTTGGTTACTTGAAGTACACTACAAAGTCGGTTTTGAGATACATAGGCAGCGAAATTAGTGGCAGGGTTTCTTCAGAAACCAAAATTATATTTATTATTATATTTTACGTTTATTTTGAAGCATAAATTTATTTATTTTTAACAAGCTATTGTTTTATTTTTTTAATTCCAAATCTTGTTTAAATATTTGGTTGAATATGGATACTTAAGGCATTAAATATTATTAATCAATCTTGATATAAAAATAGTAATGATAGTATACACACAATATCAGGATTTAAATCTTTTGTTGTTAATTGATAATAACTTCTCTCTTAATTATTAATTTTTTTTATTGAGATATCAGCATTTAATTAAGAAGGTACGAAAAGGCACAGAAAAAGGATACAGAAGATGCCATTCCCAGTTATCATGTGCTAGTAATTTTATTCAGAATAGTCTTTTACGAATTTATTCGTCAAATTTCTTTTAACTGCATTTACGTTTATATTTAAGTCTGGTTTCTTGATCGTATTGAAGAAACTAAAATGCAGGCCTGGCATTACAGAAGAAAAAAGTGTAACCCCATTGAATAGGGGTTGGAGTCTGCTTGCGTTGTAGGGAAATTTTTTTTAATTCTATTAGGATAGGCTAGCTAAGGTATCTGAGACTAAAGCAATGTTAATGTATGAATGGTGGTAGAGTGGAAATGGTCAGACGGTTTAATAAGAATTTATAATTTAGTCTATTTTAACTTAATTTATTTATCAAACAAGTTTGACTTAGATTTTTAAAAAAGTTTATTTAACTGTGGCTTAGTTTACAAATAAGCTATTATGTTTATTTATTATATATAAATATAATTAAAAATTTATAATACTTATATATATATTATTAGCTATATATATTTATTTTATTTTATTTTATTTTATACACAATACAATAATTTTGTTAAAGACTTAACTACACTTGAAACTTATAAAGTTTGAATCTATTAGATAATTTGACAGTCTTTATGTAATGTAATCTTCAAATAAGCTTTTAAGTTTTTATGTTTTTACAAAAATGTCAACCCATCTAAAAAAAAATTCAATGATGGATAATTAATAAATCAAATTAAGAACAATGTTTTAAAAAACAGGCTAAGACTATTGAAAATAAAGTTTAACTTAACTTAACCTATTAATTTCCACCCCTAAATGGAGGAGGGTAGAGAGAGATGCATATATCTGTTTGTTCCTTGTTAGGATACAAATTTCATTTTACATAATTTATATATTTATTTACCTTCTTCTATGTATTTTCATTGTGAAAGTGCCAGACTAAGGATGATTTAATTAACTTTTGATTAGATTAGGTAGAGTAATTGAATTGTAGTTTATTACTGTCATGATGTGGGATAAAAGTCTCAAGAGAGAGAATAATTGTGAAAATATGTTTGCCCCAATGGTTTATTGTATTATGTTTTGATGATGACAAATACATTACAAAAAGGATTACAAATATGCTACATATGTGCTTGATGAGCTATATTGGATAATGCATGGTTATATATTATCTTGTTGTTCCTTTTATAAGAATCATGCATTAAGTTTTGTGTAGCATCATTGATAGGATATATCTAATGTACTTGATAAGTGATATAATTAATTATTGGATATGTGTCTATATGTGAATCATATATGCATGAAGAACTTTATAAAGTTATATACATTCAAATCATGCATATTAAGTTATTGAGATATGGATTTGGACTAGTCATGGTTTTTAAATGAGTTATGCTTTGTAGGATAGTCCAAGTACCAAGAGTGAGCATTGGAATAAGAAAGTGAAAGATCCTATTTATGTTCAACTCAAGAAGAAGGAGAATGAAGAGATGAACCAAGCATTTAGAAGATTTGAAGAGAAGAAATCTTGGAAGCTTGAAGTGCATCAAGAAGCTTATAGACTCAAAAGGGTATACTTTCTCTTATAGGTTATTTTCCTTTGTAAGGATAGAGGTTTTACATGAAGAGAGCTCAAATATCCTTATTCAATCTTGACAAATGTTTTTAACATGATAAAATGTCCAACAAACAAGTTTTGAGAAGTTAGTCTTGGTGGTATTTCAAAACTATGAAAAATAGTCAAATATGAGTTTTGAAAGCTGACCTATGGTCACCATTTTTATCATAACTCTCAAAATACTTTGAGTTTTGATCTGAAACTTATTTCATATGAAAGTACACTCAAAGATCTTTCCAACGCATGGTCATTTGCTTAAATTGGTTAAGAAACGAAGAAGTCATGATCATTTCAAAACGACTACTTTCCCGAGTGGAATTGTAGTCAACTACATAAGACTTGTAGTCGACTACAAGACCACAAAAAATGGATTGTAGTCGACTACAAAACCTTGTAGTCGACTACAAAGTGTCAGAAATCAAATCTATTTTCCAAAGATGATAGTGATTCTGAGTATCTACTTGATCGACCTACAAAGTGTTAAAACTCGAAAACTACATTCCGAGGAATGGATTATAGTAGACTACAAGGTTGTGTAGTCGACTACATAGTGTTAAAATTCAAAACCTACATTCCGAGAGAGGAATCGTAGATCGACTACAAGTTATCGACAGTCGACTACAACGTGCGAAAATGCACTGTGACTATAAAGCGGCTAGATTTCGAAATTAATCATTCCTAAACACCACCAACGGCTATTTTATCACTTGGGCTATTAATATATGCTAAGATTGAAGCATTAACAAGTTGATGAACACCCATTTGCAAATCATTATGAGGATTTGATCATTTTCTATCAAAATCAACATTTGAGCTCTTCATTTTCATAATCCCTCTATCCATTAGTTCTTCAAGTTGTATTATCTACTCTTTAAGAGAGTTTATCATTTTCTATCAATCATATATACTTGTAAGAGGGTGGATAATCCCTCAAGAGAGTTCAAGGGTAGACTTCCCTTGAAGAGAAAAGAAATAGGCTCAAGCATAAGGGTGGAGGATCCCAAAGTGTGAAGAGTGCTCTGTTTTTGTAAAGGTTTCTCAAGCACCTAAGTTACAAGCTTGAAGAATAGTGGAAACCTCAAGTGGATGATCTTGGGGCTGGATGTAGATCACAAGAAATGATTGAACCAGTAAAATATTGTTTGCATTCTCTTATCCCTCACTCTCTTTACATTCTAGCAATTTACATTTAACTACTTATTTGTTGAGTTCTCATGATAGTTATAATTATTGATCTACTGCATATCTTGTGATATTTCTACTTAGATCATTAGAACTTGATATATATCTTGTTTGCTTGATTTATATATATACATCTAAGCTATACTCAAGGTATCTACATTGATTGACAAATCTTCATACAAGTAAGGCATTCATTTAAAACTCAATTTGCTCACAGAAGCAAATTGTAGTCTACTACAAGAAAAGTGTAGTCTACTACAAGACTACTAGAAACTCAACATTAGTGTTTTATTTGTTGATCTTGCAAAACCACTTTTAGGAGTTTATTGTAGTTGACTACACACTACTTGCGATCTACTACAAGGTTTCAACCAAGTGATTTTCTATCTTGGTTTATTTTCCACTAGTCTCAAATTAATCACACTATAATTTACATTGTTCAATATACTTATATGTGATTGATATTATGCATTATATGAATTGTTAATAATATGAAAGCATGAATTGTTGTGAAATATATTTATTCCGCTGCATGTATTGATTGATTGCATCAAAATGCACAATTGCACAAAGTTGAAATAAAATTTGTGATCACCCAATTCACCCCCCTTCTTGTGTGATGATTGCCCTTGGCTAACAATAATTAGTGCATATTTCATATTATATATCCATGAAATCTCTTGCAACAATAGAAAAATATATGCCATAATGTTGACAAATAGTATATGTGTGTGTCTTTTTTTTTTCCGCTAAAAACCTGTTCGTGATGTATTTTTGTTTGTCATTTTATAGCTTGTCCGAATTTATTGGATTTTTTTAAAATTTTGAATAATATTAATTTTCACTAATTATTTAAGGAAATAATTCAGAACATTTAATTTAATTTCCCTGTTAAATAAGACAGCAAGACGTGGAAGGCTATATATAATGAGACTCTTCTTCGTATAAGATGATGAGTGGGATCTCATTAGATGATATATACTTAAGGGTCGTTTGAATTAGTTTTTAAAAATGTTTTTTTATAGATCCCTTTTAGTAGAACTTTTGTTTAAGAAAAAAAATATTTTATATTTGGATGCAAATTTTGAGTAATACTTTTAAGTAATAAAAATGTTTTTAAATTTGTTTAGATAAAAAAAAAAGAATTTTTTATAACAAAATTACTCAAATGTTAGATATATATCTAAAATGGATAAAGTTTATAAAGAAAAAAAAATACATAAAGATGTAATTTTCAATAAAAGCAAATGGGTTTTTTTGGTTAAAAATTTATATTAAAAATCATATTCTTTTTTCATTTTTTTAGAAGTTGATGATTATTAGTTTCTAAAAAATGTAATAATTAAATTTTTTTTAACTTCTATATTTATTTAAAGTTAGATCTAAACAAAACTTAAAATTTATAAAAGTATTTTTTTGAAAAAAATATTTTTTCTAAAAAGTACTTTTTTTATTTAAAAAAAATGTCCAAACGCATTCTTAATTTAATGAAATAGGGCTTTCAAAGGGCTTCTAGTGTTTTTCTGATCAATAAGGGCTTCTAGTGCTGAAGATGTGTAAATGAAATCAATTTAATGAATTATGACTAAGTTGTTTTCACATATAATTAGCATTTTTCATGAAACAAAAGTTGCACGCTGGCAAAGATTTTTGTAAATTTTGAGAGGGGTATTCACTGTTAACAAAGAGTATTTTAAATTGTTAATATGATAGTATCACGCGCGATAACACTACTATTCAAGTAATATTTGATAGTAGAACTAGTTTATATAAAAGTAAGACCACATTTTAAATAAGTATTAATGCACTGCATGAAAAAAAAAATCAATCAAAATTACCAGTAAGTTATGGAGGGGAAAAAGTAGAAAGAGTTTGGAAATAATAAACAAATTTGTTGAATAACAAAAACCATCATAAAAGCAAAGGAGCAGGCCAGAAAGAAAGATGTGCTCCCAACATAATGCTGAGCTATTCGATAATTTGAAACTTATATAATATAAGATTAAATTATGTATCATACATTAATTTGAGTTTGTCACATTATTAAAAAAAAAGCTTCATTTGTTATATATAATTGTTATGATAATCAAACTCTTTTAAGATAATAATGTAAAGAAGTTTTATATTACAATGAATAAAAAATTATTATTATTATTATTATCATTATTATTATGACTTTATGAAATTTGATCTCTGGATTAACTAATCATCATAGGAATTAAGTATTATTTGAACTAAGACTTTGAATAATATATTTATTATTTTATAAATAATTATCATAAATTTATTCTTAAAATTTTTATTATATAATTCAATATTTAAAATTATACAAAATATAAATATCTCTAAATAACTTTTTGAATCAAACTTCTTGAGTTTAAAAATCAAAATCTAGACCAACAAGTAATTGGTCGGAGTGGTAAAATAAGACAAAATGTTCGAATCCTATGACTAATAAACATCATTGTGACGAAGGCTAATAATCATAATTGTTCAGCAATCTAAAAGGGATTTATTTCACTTTCAAATGGTATGGAGGTACCTAAAAAATACACACACAAAAAAGAAATCAAAATCAAAATGTAGTGGAAGCTTGAGATAAGTTTTTTTGTCCTGTTATAATAATGGCTTGAAGGTTTCGATTTATAACTTGATGCAAAATATTCAAATTTCTCATTCCCTCACACTAACTCACTCCTAATAACATGATATCAATTTTTTAAATGCTTTCAATTAATTAATAATATAAAAGTTTGACCCGAGTTTGAATATCAAATGCTCATACTGAAATGACTCTATTATGATCCCACTAAAAAGGTTGAAATAATTATGTACTATTTTTTATATAGCCAAAAAAATTGGTGCTGTTTTATCTTAGCAACAATTTTGATTTTTGAGAAGGTAAAACCAGTTTTTTTCTCGGGTAAAACAACAATATTTCCTCTTCATATAAAGAATTTTAATAATATATAATTTTTAACATATTTATATTTAAAAACTCATATATTGATTTAGGTTTTAGAATAGATTACTGATGCAAAAAGGAACTAAAAAAATTAAGCTAAATAAAATTATTAGAAATTACATTCATTTAAAATGTTGCTCTCCCCATTATTTAAGAATATTAATATTAATAATGCAATTAAAGTTTTAAATATTTTAGTTATTTTATTTCAATATAAATCACTAAACTCTTTGCAAAAACACGTCTTCTCTAAATTTATTGCACAACACTATCTCGATTAATTTCATTGTTAAAAATGAGTTCTTTTATTAGAAGTACTATGAAATTTAGAAAACTTAACCAAATTGATCAATCAAATAATTAAGATGTGTTTAATTTCTTACTTCCATCAAATTTCAACAGAATTTGTGTGCCGGTTAGTATTTGATTGACTGTGCATATATTGAGATAATTAATGCTTATATTATAATTATTTGAATACAATTATTTCATCAAAATTATTTGTAAATCCCATCTACAATCATAGCTGCCCACCTGCACAATTTTGCAATTCCACAACCTTCATAACCATATATTTTATTAATAGGAAAGTCAATGAAGATGACTCAACTGATTGACCGTCTGCTATGACAATTAAATGACTAAGGTTTGAATCTAATTGTCTCATGTTAATTAGCAATCATTAATCCTAATGTAAATTTTTGTTGATATTACTAGCTTGCCCTGGCCTTAGAATATAAATAACCCCTTTCACCTTAAACTTTTATATATAAAAAAATATTATTAATAGGAAAACTAAAAGCTAGAGAAACACACCAGTACGTATTAGTGGAAATATCCCCGAACAGATTCAACAAATGGACACAACAATTAATGGAGAGATTTTTAAGTGTATCGCATGTTACTGTAACACTGAAAATGTGTCACGTTAGTTATATATGTGATTTATCATTGTATTTTACATATAAAACAATGATTAAAAATTAAATGTAGTGTTAAAAGTAGAATATAATGGTCATCCACATAATTAATATGTCGCCCATTTAGAGATTTATAATATAAAAGTATTCTCGTACTCTCAATATATCTAATAATCTCTCTCCACAGTCCACAACAATGTCCTTGGCATTGGCACCACGTGAAAAATATGTTCAAATAGGTTGTAAAAATGCTGAAATAGAAACAAAGTAATTATATCTCCCTAAAGACCAACAAGTATATATGACTAATGATGGTTGGCACAACTTAAGATGATTTTGTTCTAAATAATTTTTACCCATAATTTGCACGGAATTTTTTGTACTAAATAATTTATTAAGAAGATTTTTTTCGTAAAAAAAATAAGATTGAACAAAAACTATTTAGATTGATGCAGCTAAACTCGGTCAATTAAACTAACTCTCATTAATATTTATTAAAATAATTTGAAGGTAATATATCAATAAAAAATATTTAATATATACACTTAGTAATTAATGAATAAGTAGCTGTGATCCAATAAAAATAAATTAAATGACTATTTTTTTAAGGTATGAAAGGTCTGCAATTCGGTTTGAAAGGAGGAAGAGATAAAAGATGAATTGGGCTTTCAAGGCTGCGAACTATTATCTATTTCTCACATAAGGGAGAGCCTGGAAAATAATCATAAGGAGCCACAATTCTCCGAGACAGGATTTTTTGTATTAGAACAATGAGCTGTCACTATAGCTTAAAACCAGCAACTACTGAGTGTGTTTAGCTTTAACTCAATCAACTAGAAAGAATGCAAATTCACAAAAATATAATAATATACTAATAGCGACGTACACTATCCAGGATAGTTATCACTTGATCAAATAGACCACAATAATTTACTTGGAAATATTCACAGCCTTATTGAATTAAAAAGTTAATTATAAGGACTCTACTAATAGTTTCCTCAAGAAACTAAGTACTTTTCAAGATCAATACAACTGAAAATAAGAAACTACTAGTAATTATCCAAATAAGAATTTGGGCGGAACCTAACACATTGTGATGCCTGAAAAAATCTTGCATAACTACTAACTACTTAACATTTTAGTTCTGGATTGATCTTGTCCTCCTCACAGGCTTCCAATTTTCTGATACTGAGAGCAAAGCACAGATTGTTGGTTTCAGAATGGCGAAACATCCATACCGTGACGAAATCTTGATGCATTTGCAATGTATGCCTTTCGTAGAAAGCTTTCCACCCACCATTGAGCACATAGAACTTATCTTCCCACATCTTGAACATCATGGGATACTCATTGCCTTCCATATCATAGGTAGTGACTGGTATTCCTACCTTAACGTTTTCATCTTCCCTCAACAAGGGCAAGAAGGATTCTTTCACATGACTCTTATTCAGAGATAGCCTGTTCTGATCTGCACTCACATCGCTATCTGTCAATTGCTTCTCTAAAGGCTTACTGCACTCTGAAATATAGTCTTTGAGGCTCTGGATTGGTGGCAAATCCGGAGGGTTGTACCCATTGACAAGATTTTCTTCTGAATGAACGTTCTTGGCTTCTTTATCCTCCAGCTTTGCATGTTTCATAGAAACAAGAATTTGCACCCCTACTTTATCTTCCTCAGTGAAGTGCTGAGGGTAGCCATGATCCTCCTTAGAGCTCTCTCCCACCATGTTGATTCCTCTTTCTTGTGTTCTCCAGAAGAGACTGTGACAGGGTTTTTTTTGCAAGAATATTGAAGAAGGAGAAAGTTTTATGAAAGATACAAGAATTTCAGAGTTAGGTGTGTGTGTGTGTGTGCATATATATATATTGCGAGGGTTTGGTTACTTGAAGTACTCTACGATACCAGTTTTGAGATACATGGACAGCGAAATTAGTGGCAGGGGTTCTTTAGAAACCAAAATTGTATTTATTTATTTATATTTTACAGTGCGCATGTTTAATTTGAAGCATAAGTTTATTTATTTTTAACTAGCTATTCTTTTTATTTTTTTTAATACCAAAACTTGTTTAAATATTTGGTTGAATAGGGATACCTTAGGTATTATATGTGATTAATCAATCTTGATATAAAAATAGTAGTGTTAGACGCAATTATCATGTGCTAAGTGTAATATTATGCAGAATAGTCTTTTAATAATTTATTCGTCAATTTTTTTTAAAATTGAATTTTAAGTTTATATTTAAGTCTGATTTCTTGATCGTAAATTCGTAATCAAGAAACTAAAGTGTAGGCCTGATATTACAAACGAAAAATAAAAAAGTAAAAGCCCACCGAATATGGCCTGGAGTCTGCTTGCGTTGCAGAGGAAATTACAGAAGTGAAGGCCTTTATGCAAGTAGCTTTTATGTAGGCTTTTAGTCACGTTAAGTTAAAGAAAATCTATAATAAATAAATAATAAGTTATGCTAAAAGAAAAAAGAAAAAAGAAAAAAGAAAACAAAGTTCAATAGTCAAAGCCCAATGCGTATAACTGGTACCATTGAGGGGTTCAGTAGTGATTACTGGAGATCCATAAATTACAGAAGTGAAAATACTTGTTTTGTGGGTGGAAGAAGACGCAACAGAGGTCAACATGATAGGGATGGAGATGTGAAATATGGTGGTGGAGGGGAAACTCATTGCTTATGGTGAATCAGAACACACAACAGCATGAAGAGAGAGAGAAAAGTGCCGACGAATGGAAAAAAAAATAGGGGTTTCTATCCCTAAGCTCTAGATAGATACTATGTTGAAAGAGATAAAGAGATGATCATGAAAAAACCCTAATTTGTGTGAATAAGTAAGTGAATATCACTTTCTTCTGGTGTCTTATTTATAACATAACATTGACAATACAAAAAAAAAAAAGTACAATAATATAATAGTTTGTACAAATAAGAAAATAAATAAAAATAGGGAAATAAACTATTTCTACAAAAACGAATCAACTTTCCACAAAAAGCGCGCACACACGCTAACAAACATAACACTCCATCATTTCACTAATCAAGACGCAAACTTGACGAGTTTTTAAAAAAAGGAAAAGCAAGAGCGAGTAAGCCAAAGGGCATCAACAACAAGTTTGCATCATTACAGTTCATAGTTCATACCATATTTGGTAAGCCAACTGAACCGCTAATCATACCTTATATCGGTTAAAGTTCAATTTTAAAATTATTTTAGAGATTCAACCAGTTAAAATCGACAACACCAGAAAATTGGTGAGTTCTCTCTCAGGGTGTCATGTAAGTTGGGTTAGTAAAATTTAAGTGCGTTGGTCTAAGGTACACTTTTCATAAGTCTATAATTTTATTAATATTTTGAAATAAGTAAAGAAAAGGGCACTTGATTGGTATTTGATTTGGATCATTTTATAAAAAAACACTTGTTTGTCATTTGATTCCACTTATTTCATAAAAAAGCCAAATTATAATGTTCTTGTTAATAGTTAACTTTTAACTTAATAACAAAAGGACCATGAAAAAAAAGTACATGAAATAGCCTGCTGATTGGTCCACATAAGATTGTGTTGAGCCAACAATTTATTACTTCAACTCAAAATTAACTTAGCTTGCACTAAGTTGATTGAACTGACATCTTTAATTATTTCAAGAGAAAATGACTTAAAAAGTTAACTTAGTAGAAAAGTATTCTCATTTAGTTCTTAAATAAAATTAATTAAGTATTCAACTAATTTAATCAATAATTTATATATAATTAATTAATAATTTATTTTTATTTTAATACTTAATACTTAATTAACTATATATAAATTATTAATTAAATTAATTTAATAATTAATTATTATTTTTTCACGAACCAAATAAAAATACTTTTCTCCAAGCCAACAATATTATTCATTCTCCCTTATCCCAATCAATCTATGTAAACAGGCGTCTCAAACTTCTGCTCTCCACCTCTGCCTTATGATGCCTTTGGTCGTTTATAGTTGATGAAGAAAGACATTAAGGAAGAAAGAAAGAAAGAAAAGATGATGATAAAAGGCCAAGTTGAGAAACGGTTAGACAATGAATCACAGCAAGACATTGCATTTGTTGTTAATTAGTTGACAACAAATTTATTAATAATAAAGGTATGTAATGTAATGTTTAAAATTTGTGTGGCCGTAGAAAACTATAATTATTATTTTAATAAAAGGTAATTAATAGTATGAGAAATTGATGCTCCTTCGCTGCAAGATAGAAGCAGAAAACGATTTTTTTTAATGTGACTTAGACAGATAAATAATAATTAATAAAATAAGTCACAATCTCACTTTCCCTCAATAGGCTAGTATTAGACTAATAGGCATTCTAATAATTAAGGCATGAACTAAAAAACTATTCCAATTACAATTACAGAGAGGAGAGAGCCTATAGTTTTTTTTTTTTCGGTTATATACATGTATATATAATTATGTATAATTATAAATAATTATTTAATTTTTTTAAATATAATTCATCCTATTCAACCACGGATTTAAATAATCAAACTATAAATTTATTATTTTATTTTTTAGTTGAACCAATTTTTAAAATATTCCATAAAACATTAAACAAATCAGTTATATTTAACTATTTTACAATTAATTATAATTATAATTTACTAAAACAATCTATAAGAAGATGGAACTATTCATACTATACTTTCTTTACAAAGTGAAGGTATACTTGATTTTGCATTTTTTTTTAAAGATGTTTTATTGGACTTAAGAATGAATGAAAAATGAGATGTGAGGGATCAATCAATCATCTTATAACCACAGGGATCAATCAATCATCTTATAACCACAACTCTGGTAAAATACTAATTGAGTTTTTTGTTCCACGAATAATCAATTTTAAGGATAATTAGTAAAAAAATATTAAATTTAAAGGAATATAAAAAATTTAAATTATTAAGAAGAATTGTAAAAAACTTATTTAACTTATTTAAGAAGAATGACTAATAACTTATTTAAAAAGAATGACCAACAAATTTTACTTAAAAGATCATTTTTTTTTTGTTTATTAAATAAAACTTAATGGTATTTACTCATTTTTTTCTTTTTTTTCATTTACAGGAGGGGGTGGTTTGGGTCATTTTTTGGCCTAGAATCACCCTTCTACATCATTTTTTTTCTTCTTATTTTATTTAAATAAGTGATTTTCTACACAGATTTAGGTTTTCTTTCGTATTTTTATGTATTTTCGTTGTCTGAGTGTGACAGTGTTTTATTCGTCGTCTTGTTACGGAGTCGTTTGGTTTCCTGTCTTGGTGCCATAGTTTTCCGTCTTGTGGTGTTCGTTTGATTCAGATTGGTAGATTAGCTTCGATCCATTACAGATTCAATCAAAAATTGGGTGTCAACGTTACAGATCCAGAGGCATGGGTATTCCGGTCACTTTGATTTTGTCATATTTGTAAGCATTTTACCATGTTATGCTGTTAACCTAAGTGCTGTGAGTTTGTTTATAGATTCATCTTTTTCCGTTTTTAATGATGTTAAATTTGTGTTGTTTTAGATATATTTTACCAATTTGAATAAATTAATATCTTTCATAGTAAAAAAAAAAAAAACTTAATGATCACTCTCTTTAAATAAAATTTTGATAGTCTTTCATAATAATTTAAACCATTTATGTTTTGAAAATCAAATATTTTTTATGACTTTTGTTAACAAGTGTCCTAAGAGAATTGTTTAAGAAACACTTAATATGTTTTAATAAATTAACTTAATTATTTATTAAAAAAATATTTTTTGAATATTTAAGATATTAAATACTTTAATTTTGTATTTAATATTTTGTATTTTTTTGATAAATTTTGTTTTAATTATTTAATCAATATCCTGAATACATTCGTTAACAAAAGTTTTTTTTTTATTAAATGTCATTAAAATTAATTATCCCACTTATAAAAGTACAGTTGTTACCAAAGCATTAGCCCTCGAAAAGCTAAAAGCATTTTTTGCATTCACTGTTGCTGATTCCCCTCTATGTATTATGGACCTCTAACTCATCCTTTCCACACGTGGGTTTTCTTCTGGACCTTACCTATTGAATTTGAATGGTAATTTATTTATTTATTGACAAAATTGAATGGTAATTTATAAAAGTAATTATTTTTTAAAATATAATTTAATGAATTTAACTTAAGAATTAGACTAACTTATACTACTAATCTTCATGTTTAAGGGCGTTTGTATTAATTTTTTTTGGAGTGGAAGTATTTTTTTAAAGTAATAAAAGTATTTTTTTTTAAGCTTAAGAGTTTAAACTTTTAAAAAAAGTACTTCATGTGCTTTTTTGTTACACATGAATTATTTTTTTAAAAAGCTTGAACTCTTTATCTTCTAAAAAAATACTTTTATTACTTCAAAAAAATACTTCTGATTCTTAAAAAGTTAATACAAATGGTCTTAAATTACATTCATCTTCCTTCTTGTTCAAAAATTTATATTAATTTTTTTTTATTTTCACATCTAAAACATGATATGAAAGAGTATACATTTTAGAAAACACGAAAATAAAATATTTGTTTGATGAAGATTAAACATATGAAAATAAGTGAAATTCCTAGAACGAAAGAAACATAAGCGTAGTTTATAAAGCCTTAAAAAAGTTAAAATATTAAATAAAAATTAATTCTTTTTTTGAAAACAATGTTGCTTTACATTAAAATGATGATTGTAAAAACAGCAGATTTCTTATCATGAAATGAAATAAACAATAATAATTCTATTAACCCTCAAATTTAAACATTAGTAAAAGGTTTAAATTAAAATAAAAAATAAAACATTGTGAAAAGGAAAAAAGAAAAAAGAAAAAAGAAAAGAGAAACCAGATATAAAGTGAAGAACCACACTTTGTACAGAAATATTGGACTTCCAAAGTTTTAAAAATCAGACCGGACCGGTTAATCCGACCGTGACTCGGGTGCTTGGTCGGTTTGGTTAATTTTAAAAATTGTTTTGGTCATTGGACTGAGAAGAACTGGGATGAACCGGAAAAAATTGAGAAGAATCGTTGACCCGGATGAATTGGATCTTGATCTTGAAAACCAGTCAGTTCTCAATTTTTTTAAATTTTTTTATTACTTTTTCAGTTTTTTAAATTATTTGTTAAGATTTTAAATTAATTTTTTAGAGTTTTTTTCAAATCAATCTCCTAAAAGTCATAACTTTTTACTCGTTCGTCCAATTTAAATGTATTTTATATCGATTTCACATAATTTTTTAATATCTGTGCAATGAAAAATGAACAAATGAAGTTGTACTAACTGATTTTAAAAAAAATATAAGAATTATTTTTATAGTAATGAATAAATTTAAAAGAAATAATAATAGTTATTTTTTAAATAAAGATTAAACCCTAATTTTTTTCTTAAATTCTTGTTATTCTCAAAATATGACTATTTTAATTAAATATATATACACAATTATATATATAATTATAATTATTATGTTATTTAGTTCGACCACTAGTTCAACTAATCAAATCATGACTCAAAAATTTCATCAATTTAATCTTCAATTCAATTTTTAAAACATTGTGGAGTTCTACTTAAAAATGGAAGTCTTTTGCGGGGATGGGTTTCATAACGGACAATTCCCATAACAAACAGTGTTAAGTACAAGAATCAACCTAAGTGAAGTCTTTTTTTGGAGTTAATATGTTATTTTTACGGGTATAATATTTAAAATAAATTATTAAATATTTATTAATTACTAATTAATAAATAAATATTTAAAAATTTATTAATATATATGAATATGATACTCAAAAAATGGGCACAGTATAGTAAAGGCTATTAGTGTTTAATAGAACTTGGGGGGTGTTGCTTTGTCACTGCTCACAAACACAGACAGTGATTGACACACATGATGTTTGGGTTTGGTGCTCCCTCCACAGCTGCCACGGCCAACACAGCCTACACTCGCATTCTCTCTGCAACCCTTTACTCCCCTTCGTCCCACACAACTTCCCATCACTTCTATTCCCACGTGCTTCCAACAACTGCGGTATTTTTCTACTTCTTTTATTCTCAACTCAAGTTTACTCCTTTTTCTGCAGTTTTGTTTTCTGGTATGTCTTGCCTTCGTCTCACCTTTGCTCTTGTTCAATGGTCTTGCTCTTCAACTGGGTATGTTCAGATTCGTTTATCTTCACTCCGCTGGAACTGTGTTCCCATCAAAGCCATGGCTGAGACTGATATAATTTCAGTGCCAAAAAGTGCTTCTGCTTCCTCTTCTCCTGGTACTTTTAAATTCCCATACCTTTTTTTTTTTTTTTTGGTTTCTCATTCTCTGTAATTGAGGGGTTCAGTTTACTTTTTTTTTTCCCATAAATTATGATGCATCGATACTCCAAAACTGATGGCGTACCCGTATCTTATTGCGTAATCGATACGCGTATCATACAGAAGTTAGTATATTTTGGACATCTATGAATTTATTTATTTTTGGCGAATACACAAAAATGCTTGACTAGCATATTTTTCGAGCTATGGAAGGAGGGGAATTTCAAGTGGGGAGGGGGAGAGGGAATTTCAAGGGAGGAAGGAATGATGAATGATAATATTTTGCTGATTTTGTGTTGTCACTACAGCAATGATTATGAATTATACAGTATTTTTTACATATTTAAATATTTTATTTAATATACCTTACCCTATCCGTAACTTAAATTATTAAAAAATTGTCTTATTGACATATCGTATCGTATCATTTACAATACTCGCACCCGTATGTATCCATTCAACATAGCCCCTAAAAAGATTAAATTTTTTTATTTATTTTATCAAATGGGGTGAATTTATTTATTTTTTTAAATCTTTTGAGTGAGTCATGATTTTTTCTATGTAATTTTAGACAATACCGTGTTTATGATAATTTTTACACGTTAGATATAGCCATGGTTGCCCTTTGATGATTTTTCTTCTTCTATTTATTAGAATATAAGAATAATAATTTCTGGCATGTTGTGTTCTTGTTGCTGTGAAACAGGCAACAAGCAAGCATTGATATCGTTGTCAGACAAGAAGGAACTCTCTCTTGTTGGGCATGGGCTCCAGGAATTAGGGTAAGTTATTATAAATCTGTTCATGGTCTGTTTTGTGTTTTATTTTAACATGTTAGAATGTTACATATGATTGTTTCTCATGTTCATGCTTGTTTATAAGAAGCATTCTTTTGGCATTTCAAGAAGCTTTAGTTGCTGTAATGATAGTCCCTCTATTAAATTGTAGATACACTATTGTTTCAACTGGAGGAACAGCTGCTGCATTGGAGAGTGCTGGAGTGTCTGTTACTAAAGTTGAACAGCTTACTCAGTTCCCTGAAATGGTGAGCGTGAAAGCTAGTGTTTTCCTTACCAAAGTCTCATAACCAAATCATATTTTGGAACTTCTGATAATATGTGCATGAATTCTTATGTGTTTAATCATATTTTGTAATTATATACTGATTGGTATACATCTTTTGATGTTTTACTTGGATAATAACTTTGGTGTTTCTTTGGTATTTTCCAACCGAACTAAGGTGTTGTAGAGTTTCTTTTGTCATAACTTTAAAAATTTACTTGAATGTTGGTAGCCACATTTGCAGTTAAGTCCAAAAGTTTCAGTCAGTATTAGGATCGTGGCTTCTCATCTCTTGGTTGCTCATATATCTAACTTTAAGCAAACATTTCCAATATGAAATATTGGGCCGTCAAAGTTGTGACCTTTAGATTGATGGGTATCGTGCTTGCTTTAGGAAATTTTTTATATATCTTTTTTCCTCTCAGAACAGAATGAGTGGAGTCTAAATTTAGGGACTACTAGAGAGGTGATTATTATTTGATTAGAGCTGTGAGGCAAGAGATTCTTAGAGTGACTACTTTTGCATCTTTGGACAATTTAATACTGATGGTCCTATTGAAGATAGTGTATCATATTATTAGGTTTGTTGGATGAAATGGAAGGCAACTGGAGTTTCTTTTAAGCAAACAATATTCTTGAAGACTCCATCAATATGCATTTCTATGCTTCATAGATGAAAGCTTCAGGAGGATGAGTTGAAACACCAGACAAGATGCGATGAGACTAGGGAACATTGTGTAAGATGGTTTGACTATGTACAATGGTATATGTTAATGTTTACAATTACCTTCACATGGAAGAGTGGAACTATTTGAGTAAAAGGAATGAAGAGGATAAGGAAATAAATATTACATATTTACAAGCTGTAAGAATTTGTTATTGCAAGATAATTAGTGAGTAATTTTGTTGTGTGGAGAGCTTTGAGGTTCAATTAGGATAGTAATAAATGTTTTACAAGAATGGATTGAGGATTTGAGGGTTAACTGTGATTAAATTGATTGACAGTGCAGTATTCAAAATGGGGCATTTGGTTACTGGAATTTCAGGAAGAAGTCTTTTAAGCTTTTCTGTTCTAGTTGCCCAATTGGTTGAAGAGGTTTATGTGAAGTTAGTGCTTGGAAATATTTTATATTAAGGTATGAAAGGGATGTAGTTTGGTTTGAGAGGAGGAAGAGAGAAAAGATGAATTAGGCTGTCAACTATTCTCATCTAAGAGAGCCTGAAAAATAACCATAAAGGGCCACAATTCTCCTAGCCTGGTTGTTTGTATTAGAACAATTACCTGTCACTATAGCTCAAATCCAAAAACTACTGAGTGTGTTTGCCAATTCAATCAACTAGAAAGAATACAAATTCAGAAAAGAAAAATACTATACTAATAGGTAATAGCTACATACGCTATCCAGGACACGTGCCACTTGACCAAAAGGCCATGTTTGATGTTGGATACTGATAACATTAGCATTAGGTTTTCAATGAGGAGGGAAACTAATCCATGAAGCCAATCTCTGATGTTGGATACCGTCATACTGATAACTTTAGCATTAGGCTTTCAATGTGGAGGGAAACTATTCCATGAAGCCAATGCTTTCTACCTCAAATTTTATAGATGCATAGTCTATAAAATGGTTGAAAAGTGAAAACATTTTTTTATAAATTACTGCTGCATGGGTGGAATAACTGGTGCGTCAGTGGTTGTCATTTGCTCTTTCTTATTTTGTTCTGCTCAGGGTCAGGGTTGTTATGAATTTATATGGTTGCAGAGCATTTTTTTTGTCTAGTATGGTGCACTTGGCATAAAATCATGCTGGATTTTTCAATGGGCACCGAGTTTTTTTGTGTCTTCCCAAGCACGTCTATACAAATCTCAGTGAAGGTATATCTCCTCCCATCCCATTCTGGAATACTGTTCCTTTTGTATCTTCTTCCACTTGTTTTCCTTTCCTTTTTTCCCTCTTATGAACATCCATGTGTTTTTATATTTATAACTTATTTGGATTGTATAATACTCTGTTGTATTAGTAACAAAAATGTTTTGGCTTTTCTTCACAGCTTGATGGTCGTGTCAAAACTTTGCACCCTAACATACATGGGGGTATCCTTGCTCGAAGAGACCAAAAACATCATATAGAAGCTCTCAATACACATGGAATTGGTAAGTTATGTTATCAGCTATGTTATTACAAGTACATGATACTAGAAATTTATTGTGTTGAATTTGGAGTTGTGTCAATTCAGTTTGTGTGGATCTAGTTTATTGTTTTCACTAAAAGAGTTCCTTTTCAGGTACTTTTGATGTTGTGGTGGTGAACTTGTACCCATTTTATGATAAAGTTACATCAACTGGAGGTGTTGAATTTGAGGATGGAATTGAAAATATTGACATCGGTGGTCCAGCCATGATTAGAGCTGCTGCAAAGGTGGTTTATTTGACTGACAATGCCAACTTATTTGAATTTTGAAATGATGAAAAAAGTTTAGACAATTCTTAATATCATTTCTCTTTTGGTCTGTGCTTGGCCTTGGCACCATGGTCTGTGCTTTATTGCTGTCATTAGCCAAATCTACCTGAGTGAACTTTCAGCTGGTCTACGAATGACTATATCTACAAGACTACAACCATTTTGATAGTAGAAGAAATATCACAAGTTAAAACTTTTTTCTGGCTAGATTAATAGCACCAAGTGTGTCTCATTCTGCATCCTATTAAACAGATCAAAATTAGGGTTTTTGTTAGGAATCCCTCAATAAAGAAAGTGTATATTAGGAGAAAGGGTGCGTGTCAAGGATTATGTTTACAGTTACAGAACATGGAGATCCACCAAGATTTCTTTCTGTTCAAATTGGGGGGGGCAGAGATTGTGCTAGGGATGGACTGGTTGGCCAGTTTGGGTGAGATAAAAGCCAACTTCAGGGATCTAACCATGAAGGTGAAAGTAGGAGAGCAGGAACTGACCATTAAAGGGGACCCCGCACTCTCCAAAACCGCGGCATCCTTCAAATCTGTTATGAAGGCACTGAAGGATGAAGGGGAGGGATTCTATATCGAATATAAAATGATGACAAGCGGGACTGAAGAGGAACCACCAATTTCAGCAGAGATAGAAGGAGGTTACTTGGGGTTTTCGAGGATCTATTGGAGGACCCCGGACTACCCCCACCTTGTTGTCGAGGATCATGCTATTCCCCTAAAGGAAGGAGCTTCCATACCCGATTTGAGGCCCTATAGATACCCCCCATTATCGAGAAAGCGAGAGATAGAGAAGGTTTGGTTGATGAGATGCTAGCGCGAGGATCATCCCAGGCCAGTGTAAGCCCCTACTCTAGCCCTATTATTTTGGTGAAAAAAAAGGATGGAGGATGGAGTGCAGTGTAGACTATAGAGCACTCAACAAGATTACGAGTCCCGAACAAATTTAAGATCTGATCATTGATGAACTACTTGATGAGTTGGGAGGAGCCTCAATTTTCTCAAAACTAGACCTCAAATCTGGATACCACCGAGATCGGAGAATGAGGAAGAGGACATACACAAGACAGCATTCGAACTCATGAGGGGACACTCGAATTCCTCGTGATGCCCGCCCGGGTTAACGAATGCACCGTCCACATTTCAAGCCCTGATGAATGAGATGCTGAAACCATTTCTCAGGAGATTTGTTTTGGTGTTTTTCGATGACATATTAATCTACAGTGAGGACAAGGATACTCATGTGGCTCACCTAAGGGTGGTACTTCAGCAGCTGCGAGAACACAACCTGTTCATCAATAAGAAGAAGTGCAGTTTCGGACAGCCCAAGTTGGAATATCTAGGCCACATCATATCAGCTGAGGGAGTCGCAGCTGACCCTAAAAAAATAGAAGCCATGCTGCAGTGGCCAATACCCACAGATGTCAAAAGTTTGAGGGGATTTCTAGGCCTCACGGGGTATTATCGAAAGTTTGTCCGCGGCTATGGGAAAATCGCTAAACCACTCACGCACTTGCTAAAGAAGGACAATTTTAAGTGGGGGACCGAAGCACAAGAGGCCTTTGATACCTTGAGGATGGCTATGACTACGTTACCAGTGCTGGCTGTCCCGGATTTCTCCAAACCGTTCCTTATAGAAACTGATGCCTCCAGCAAGGGGTTAGGGGAAGGGTTATCCGAACGGGCCCAGCTGAAATCTGTATATGAAAGGGAGTTGATGGCCATTGTTTTGGCGGTTCAAAAATGGAGACATTATTTGATGGGGAGGCACTTCATTATCAAAACAGATCAGCGGAGCCTTAAATTCCCTATCTGAACAACGGTTGATGAGTGAAGAACGATTATAAGTGGACCTCAAGGCCCGAGTGGGATTTGACTTCGAAATCCAGTACAAACCAAGGTCAGATAATAGGGTTGCGGATGCCCTGTCACGCAGGATGACTTATGCAGCACTTTCTGTTGTGCAATGCCACGAATTGGATTCTTTACTTGAAGAGGTTCAGCGGGATGCCAAACTGAAATTGATAGTTCAAGCCCTTATCAAAGACCCTGAGACACACCAAGGGTACCAGCTCATTGGGGGTCAGTTACACTACAAAGACAGATTGGTTCTACCCAAGAATTCCCCCCGGATACCACTCCTTTTATCGGAATTTCACAGCTCCCCCATGGGGGGCCACTCAGGGTTTTTCAGGACTTATAAAAGGATAGCTGGGCTGGTTCATTGGGAGGGAATGAGGAAGGACATTCAGCACTTCGTCTCGAAATGTGAGGTATGCCAAAGAAATAAATACCAAACATTATCGCCCGCTGGTCTCCTTCAACCCCTCCCCATTCCCACGCAAACATGGGCTGACATATCCATGGATTTCATTGGCGGCTTGCCCAAAGCTAGTGGGAAGGACACAATTATGGTAGTGGTGGATCGCCTCACCAAATATGCTCATTTTCTGCCTCTTTCTCATCCTTTCACAGCCAAGGATGTGGCAGAAACCTTCATCAGAGAAGTGGTCAGATTACATGGTTTTCCAGCTTCAATTGTATCTGACAGAGACAAAGTTTTCCTTAGTCATTTCTGGTCAGAGTTGTTCAGATTAGCTGGTACGAAACTGAAATTTAGCTCGGCCTATCACCCCCAAACTGATGGCCAAACAGAAGTCGTCAACAGATGTGTCGAGACATATCTCAGGTGTTTGACAGGCTCCAAACCAAAGCAGTGGCCACAGTGGTTAAGCTGGGCAGAATTCTGGTACAACACTAATTATAACAGTTCTGCCAAAATCACACCCTTCAAGGCCTTATATGGCAGAGATCCTCCGCTGCTGTTCAGAGGGGTTACTTTCCCATCAGCTGTTGAAGAGGTGAACCAACTGAGCAGGGAAAGGGACCATATTCTAGACGAACTGAAGGAGAATTTGGCGAAAGCCCAAAATAGAATGAAGATTCAAGCTAACAAACACCGCAGAGAAGTGGTGCTGCAGGTGGGGGATTGGGTGTACCTGAAACTACAGCCCTATAGACTAAGCTCCCTAGCCAGAAAAACAAATGAAAAGTTGAGGCCACGGTTCTATGGTCCATATCAGATCACACAGAAAATCGGAGAGGTGGCCTATCGTCTTCAACTGCCCGAAGAAAGCCGAATCCACCCAGTCTTTCATGTCTCTTTACTTAAGAAGGCAGTAGCAGCACAACAGACCCCTCAACCCTTACCACCCATGCTTTCAGACGACTTCGAATTACAAGTACAGCCGACCCAAGTCCTCAATGTCAGAACTAATTCAGAGGGGCTCACTGAAGTTCTCATCCAGTGGCAGGACCTACCTGAGTGTGAAAATTCATGGGAGCTCATGTCAGAAATTCAAAAACATTTTCCTGCTTTCCACCTTGAGGACAAGGTGGCAGTTTTGGGGGGGAGTATTGTTAGGAATCCCTCAATAAAGAAAGTGTATATTAGGAGAAAGAAAACCCATTAAGGGTTGACTTAGTCTAACTAGAATAGACCTTTTATAAATAGGGGTTAAACCAACCAAGGGGGGTATTCATTTTTTTGAGAGAGAAGGAAAGGGAGAGACAGGACCTCTCGAAAGTCCTGAGGTCACCTAGAATCTTGTATCAATAATCTGTTGTAATTCTTTACCCACCTATTTCTGTTATCACAGTGATATCAGCAGTAGGGAGGAGGAATAAACCTGCTGTTCATTCACAATTCTCACCTATTCTGGTCCAGTTCTATCAGTTTTCTTCAGAGAACTACGGGTAGAAATTAGGGGAATTGAAGGTTCATATGGGATATGTGGGGGCAGGGCGGTTTGTAAGCATTAGGATGAGGTTTAAAGGGTCAATTAGTGGCTGTTATGGTGCTGTGAACAGCACCTGTGAGCCTCACACCTAGGGTTCTTAAGCATCACATCCAAGAGAAAGAGGCGCATCACAATACCTAGCGGCTAAGGTTTTCCCGAAAATAATTTCTTCAATCACTGTTTTCTTTGATGGCTTGTTACATACTAGTCAAACTTAGGGACAAAGTAGTAACTTAAGTCCCAAGTTAAATAATTAGTCTCTAGTAAACATAAATAAGCCTAAATAAAAATAAAAACTTAAGGAAAAGCCCAAAAAACTATAACCTTTACAGAGACACAATTAAATACCTGTCTCTTAGATCCTAATTTAAATTACTAAAATACCCTTGTGACTGAAAATATAACAATTAGCTCCAATATCAACATTAAAACAAATTAGTGAGATATGTGGATCTTTAAACTCGTGACTTCTAGATTTTGTTGCTTCCTCTTCAGTTTTAGGGTGAGTTTGGATAAGCTTTTAAAAAAAGTGCTTTTATGATAGAGCTTTTCTTTGAAGAGCTTTTATGAAAAGTAGAAGCTATTTTGTGTTTGGATACAATTATTAAAAAATACTTTTTAACATCAGAAGAGCTTTTTTTTTTTCTTCTCTCATCTATTGGTGGGGCTTTTTTAAGAAGCTAGGAATTGTGGCTTCTGAAAAAAAGCTCAAAATTTGCTTTTTTTGTGCTTCTGCTTTTTCCAAAAAGCTTAACCAAACAGCCTAAAATTTTATAGAAGTACTTTTTAATATAAAAAAAGCGCTTTTTTTTTCACAAAAAAGCTTAAACAAATAGACTCTTAATTGTCTACACTCACATCAGTTCAACCTTTTATTTTAATCGTTTCCAAATTTTTTATGCATTGGTTGTTTTATTTTTAAAATTATAATGATAATATGGCAGGGAGTGAAATTCAATATCCTTTCGAAGCTTGTGAGAAATTTTTTCCCCATAAATCTTTATTGTGTCAATCGTTAAACTTAAATTGCTGTAAAATGGCTCTGAAGATGTATTCTGTTGGCCAGACACTTCTAAACTGTGCAAAGTGAAAGAAGGATCCTTGTTAATTACATGCTCTCTTTGAGCTGAATTTTTCAGCTTTTCTTTTGAAATATCTTAAATACAAGCTGATAGATTCTTTTTGAAGCAGAACCACAAGGATGTTTTGGTTGTCGTTGATTCAGAAGACTACCCTGCCCTTCTTGAATTTCTTAAAGGAAACCAGGATGATCAAAAGTTCAGGCTAAAGCTTGCTTGGAAAGCTTTTCAGCATGTTGCTTCCTATGATTCTGCAGTATCTGAGTGGCTGTGGAAGCAGAGTGTGGGAGGTACTTCTGTTGCAAGTTTGTGAGGAATTATTAATTCACTATTCATACACAACAGTTACTTATGAGACAGAAATGTCGATTACATGAAAATAAAATAATTTATAATCCTAGAATGGAAAATTTTAATCTACACCCAGAAGTTAAATATTAGTTTACTTAAGTTTTCATTTATTTTCTAATTTTAATGTTTGAGAAATCAATGAACTAATTTGAAATGACTTGTTTTATTATGAAAAGAAGAACAAGCAGCAACACCAACAAAAGTTTGTTTATATCTGTGTGTGAGGTCCTATATGGTAGGAGAATATGGTATTCTAATTTAAATTTTTCAAGTGCTAATAATTGTAATGGGCAATATAGATTGACATGTGTTTTAATTTTGTTGACAGATAAATTTCCTCCTAGCTTGACTCTGCCTCTTTCACTCAAAAGTTCTCTCCGTTATGGTGAAAATCCTCATCAAAAAGCTGCATTCTATGTTGACAAAAGACTTTCCGAGGTTAACACTGGTGGAATTGCTACTGCCATACAACTTCACGGAAAGGTGAGAATCAATTACTAATTTCTTTTATCTAATACTAGTAAGTATCAATTGCATATTTAAAAAGCCTTATAACAAGTTTCGGGGTGAGAGTTGTTGAATGGAAAATTATATAATTTTTTATATTAATCTTCATGTGAGTTAAAGCCTTACATGGGCTTACAACTTTAATATTCTCATGCAGGAGATGTCGTATAATAACTACTTGGATGCTGATGCTGCTTGGAACTGTGTGTGTGAGTTTAGGAACCCCACATGTGTAGTAGTGAAGCATACAAATCCATGTGGGGTAGCATCACGTGATGATATTCTTGAAGCCTACAGACTAGCTGTTAAAGCTGATCCAGTGAGTGCATTTGGTGGAATTGTAGCTTTCAACGTGGAAGTTGACGAGGTAAATTCCTATATCAAAATTGTAGGCTATCGCCTATCAGGAAAATGGAATCTCTTTCTGGAGGAGTATGTATCCTTGGAACATGTGCAATCTGGCAAGCAATTTTATTTGGGTGTACAAAGTGTTGAAATAGCTGACCTCACTTAGTGGGATAAGGCATAGTTGTTGTACATAGTGTCAAAATTCAAATATTTATATTTTTTCTTCTTTTGAAGTGATGCAGGGTGGCCCAGCCTATGGTTTCACATTTTAAGCCAAGGGCTAGGGTCATGTGTCATTGTCTCTTTTGTAAAGATAGAGGCACTTTCCCTGTCTCTATATGTTACTCTTAAGATCCAATCTTGGCAATGAGTAGGAGCTGGGATATATTTGAATGCTTGTTTTTTGTATGTCAGGCTCTTGCTAAAGAAATTCGAGAATTTAGAAGCCCAACAGATGGGGAGACAAGGATGTTCTATGAAATTGTGGTTGCACCCAGCTATACAGAGAAGGGGCTTGAGATTCTTCGTGGAAAGTCGAAGACTCTAAGGATTCTTGAAGCCAAAAAGAATGAAGCAGGAAAGCTTTCACTCAGACAAGTTGGTGGAGGGTGGTTAGCTCAGGATTCAGATGACTTAACCCCACATGACATCCAGTTCAGCGTAGTCTCTGAGAAGGCTCCGCAGGATGGTCAGCTTCGTGATGCAGAGTTTGCATGGTTGTGCGTGAAGCATGTCAAAAGCAATGCTGTTGTGATAGCTAAGGTTGTTATCTGCTATATCTTGAAACTTTGCTATGCTTCAATGGAGCAGGTTTAAGGATCTGATCTATTTTTTAAATAAATTTTGGCAGGATAATTGTATGTTAGGTATGGGAAGTGGGCAGCCAAACCGTCTGGAGAGTTTAAGAATAGCAATGAGGAAAGCCGGAGATGATGTTAAAGGAGCTGCTTTGGCTAGTGATGCCTTCTTCCCATTTGGTAAGTATTAATCTATTATAAAATATTTGCAATACTGGAACTCATTGAGTATGCTATGTTATAAAGAAGACATCCAGTGGTAGATGAATTAGTAAAAAAAAAAAATTGGTGTAGACTTTCTGAGAAGACCATCACTCATGCAGCAGCAGATAACATCAAATTGTTAATTAATCTTTAATGGCAATTTGGAAAATTAGATATAAATAAAGAGATAGAAGACTTTTGCTTTTTTATTTTCCCTAACAAGGATGTGTCTTAATTTATAAACAGCTTGGAAAGATGCAGTGGAAGAAGCATGTGAAAGTGGAATTGGTGTTATTGCAGAACCGGGTGGGAGTATCAGAGACAAGGATGCCATAGACTGTTGTAATAAGTATGGTGTTTTACTACTTTTTACCAATGTGAGGCACTTTAGGCACTGATAATGATTTTGAGCAGTGATATTTAATTTTTGTTTTGGGATAACTTTCTGTTTCTATTATCCAAGCGGTGTTGCTGAAAGTTTTTGCTATCAATACTTCAATAGGTAGCAAATTCACTCATTAAGTGAACCTGTTTTTGAAATCAAGTGGCTGTATGAGTAAGGATGTTGTACTATCCAATTTATATAGAAAAATAATGCTTTCTTATATTTTACTAGCTTACTGTTGTATAGTATTGTACATGGTCCTAGAGCCTTAGCTCAAGCAGCACCAAGTCCCTTTGGGGACTGCTTGATCCTGGGATCGAATCCCACTGAGGCTGCTAATGCAATAATCTTCTGCAATTTACATAATCAAATTAGACATTCATGTTGCAACTATTAAATTGATTAGATCATAGAATGAGATTAATCCTTGATTAAAACAATGTTTGGTTGGAATATAAAAAAGTAACATGGATCTTTAGAAGTGGACTTGTCTGTGGGGAAGTCCAGGGTTAGTGGTGAAGGTAAAAGTCGAGATCAATGCTCTAAAACCATTTAAGTGTGGACTTAGCTTGTTGCCTGGATGTTTTTTCGGGTCGACTTAAAGTATGAGAACTTGCCTACTTCTGCTATTATTGTGTATGCATTGGCCATTTTGAAGCCTTGGAGGGTTCATTTGACCCAAAAGAATTCTACATTACTTGTACATCATCAGGCCCGAAATTCTCTTTGGGGTGACCTATAGCGGTTTTGAACCAAAATAATGTGTGGGCGTGGGGTTCCTTTTGTCATCTTGTGTACTCATAAATGGAAAACATCATGTGTTCAATTCTTTTTTATTTTTTGTTACAGAAAGTTTAAGGAGATAGGAGTTGTTATAATGATACTTATATAGATGACTTATCAATGAAGGATCACCAACTTGAATTGAACTTAAAACTTTTTAATTAACGTAGTTTGATGTTACCAAGTTAACCTTAATTGGCTTATCTCTTCAATTCTGTGTGTATACTTTGTTTTGTTTTTTTTTTAAACGATCTTCATGAAATTATATGACGAAGAGCGATACAGAAATAAATTGCATTGTCCTAGGATCCAAAATTCAAAAACACAAAGGGGCATTAATTTATGTCCTTAACAATCCAGAATTATTGGTCTGCATAAGGACGATCTAAGTGCTCCCATGTATACCTGCTGGGATTCCCCTTTTCAAGCCATCTATATATTAGGACATTGAACTTCTGTCCTCAACCATATTAATTGAAAATTCGCAAACGCCGATAATTTGAATTTAGTTGCTACGTGCTCATTATATTATATAATTTGGCATTAGAAATAGACATGCAAAATAAACCAGAATTATGCTTATATTATTTATGGTTCTTCACTATTCTTGAATCACTTGTTCTTATTTCTTTTAGATGTCAGTCATTTACTCATTGAATAGAGGACTGAATGCTAGTAATTTTTCTTTTTTTTGCAATTGAATGCTAGTGATCAAAGAAAAGAGAAAGACAAAAGATTGAGGACCAATAATTATTAACATACAATGCCATAGGATTGGTTTGACTAATATGACCAACCTGCGTTGACTTATTAACAGAAGCCTGGATGCCAGTAATGTAGTAATACAAGCGTAGAGCCTTTCATAGTTAGAAGCGAGTTCAAGTTAATTGTAGCAGATGAAAAGCCTCCTTATACGATTAGCGACAGAAGGTAACGCTCTGCCTTAAAGACTACAAACAAGCATATAAAACTTCATATTCATAGCTTAATTCACTTAATAAGAAACATTTAATGCTAATGCTAAGTGCAGGACTCAATTCTTAACAAGTGCACGCTCCTTTTCCGCTCTCCACTCCCCTCCTCCCTCCCTTAGGATCCCCCCCTTCAGGAATTGCTCCTAAATCTTACCTTAGAGATGGGACCTGTAGAGGCCAGGTACCAAAAACATAAAAAAGGAACTTCATATTCAGCCCATAGTACCATGCCTATGAACCTGACATCATATATAAATGGTATTTTGTTGACACACAACATACTAACATGTCATGTTCTTTAAGGTACAAAATAGGTCAATCTTTGCTCAAGGTAATATCAAAGAAAATAATTTAACCACGTGGCTCAAAGTCCTATGTAGAATATATTACTATTATTCATTTTGCTTTCATACTTCGCACTTTGGAGTTGATTAAGGATATAGATGAACCTTCTCCCGTGCCTGGTTCCAACCCCTTTTCATTTCATACGTGAAGACACTGAAAGAACAATGTTCAGGATGAAAATAAAAAAAAAATTACGTGACAAATATCATCTAAAAGAGTAAAATCAACATAGCATTAAATATGTCCAATTTATAAAAGACACTCAGTAGCTAAAACCAAAATTTGAACATAGTCTATTGTCGTCACATCTCTCCCAACAAGAACCCAAAACCTAGATGTATATGCTAGCAGGCTAGCAATCCTCAGAAGTTCATAGATCATGGTGCAACCACAATCCGTCCAGCCACTTGGTCAAGATCCCGCTGGCCACTGGAAGTGATTCTCCTGCCACTGAGATAAAGGTATATAAGATCAATGTTAAAAAATTATATGATATGAAGATACTCACGTGCTGATGCTGAATAGACAAGAGTAACCAAAGAATAGGATCAATAAACATTAGAGAAGCAATATAATGCTAAGGAAGCTACTATTCACATCCAAGCATTAAATAAAAAAGAAAAAGCGAATAAACAAATTAAAATAGCCTTTCAATTTCCATCAGAGGCATTGACACATCTAAGGCTGCTATCCGCAATATTGTACTGTAGCTATATAAAGCCTAGCAAACTAACAAGGTAAAGGAATCCTTACCCCTTGGTGTCAATCTCAATGATGTTCACATTCTGCAACTGTTGAAGAATGTGACGAGCAATAGCACCACTGCTCTTACAGAAATGAGGAGGACGACTACCATTCCTCTTGCTCCCACCATAAATCCTCTGAAATGCACCAACACCAAGGCCCCCTCTCAAGTAGATCTTTCTTGCCATGGAAGCTGAAATCAAGTTTGAATTAAGCACAACAATATATCATTTCAACTTTCAACAAGAAATTACCAAAATGATTTCCTTAGAATTTACATTTCAGGGGGAGAATTTGCGCAAGTAACCAGGTAAGTGCACAATCTGGGGGACAAAAAACTCACCAGCTCTAACATAGTACCAATCAGGATCATAAGGAGCCAATTCTTTAAATCTTGCAGTTTTAACAATATCTGTCCACTCAGGAAGCTCCATCTGTTAAGAACCAACAGAAAAAAAAAGAGAAATTACATATACAACAACTGGTCTTGAAATCAATCAATCAATCAATAACAGATCCCAATAAGAGACATAACAGATAGATATTCCATAGAATTAAAAACCAATCCAATAAAGAATCAACCCATAGAAACATTACTATCTTCACTTTTCTGGGCATTTTCTCTAGTTCCCAGTCAGCTTCTTCTTCTGAATCACTTATACATATTACCACCCATACCCCTTCCCACAACCAATTTTTCTATTTGTTTATTTACTACATAAGTTGATATGGAATCATGACACCCCCTCCCCCCAAAACATCAAAAAACATAGTCTTCCATTGGTATTCACTTATCAATATGTCAATCAAATATCAATTGCCTACAAACACAATCATCATCAGATATATGTTCAACGAGGCACCAAATCAAAGTAGAACAAATTATAAAATTAAACCCAACAAAAAAAGACATTGCTTTATTA
Organism: Styphnolobium japonicum; assembly: GCA_023212625.1. Taxonomy (NCBI): domain Eukaryota; kingdom Viridiplantae; phylum Streptophyta; class Magnoliopsida; order Fabales; family Fabaceae; genus Styphnolobium; species Styphnolobium japonicum. The sequence continues at coordinate 21,802,111 of JALBWW010000009.1, forward strand.
TTAAACAGAACGACATCAATGAAACACTAGGGGATGAAGATTTATCAAAACCCAAAACAAGCTCATAAAACAGATCAAATCAGCAATAGATCTCGAGAACCCACTTTACAAACAAACAAATAAATAAATCACAAGCATAACACAGCAAAAAAAATGGGTTTTTGATAAATTTCCGATCTTTACATTATTTTGTTGTCCAAACAATGAATAAAGTCGTGCAACTATGAGAAGTACCTTGCCAGATCGCTTGAGGTGAGCAGAGTAAGCCTTGACGAACTCGTGAGGAGAAACATCCTTCACAGTCTTCGCAGTAGCCATGGTTGGTTGAAGCAGAGAGAAGAGAAGAGAAGAGAAGCAAGTAGCAGGTGATGCCGCTGCGGAGTGAAGAAACAAAATGGCTAGGGTTTCACGCTAAATTGGGTGTTTGTGTCTATTTAGGGTTTTTAGTTTTTATAATTTCTGACCCGATCCAACAACTTGGGGCTGGACTCATTGAATATGTAGGCTAAAGCCCATGTAGCCTTTTTGGATTTGACTTTTTTTCTTCTTTTCAATAGAGCTTTTGTAAACTTTTTTTTTTTTTTGTTTTTGTTATAATTATGAGTGAAAATATGTTAGGTTTTGTTTTAAATAAGTCAGATTTTTTTTTCTTGTTAATAAATAAGCCTGACTGTTTTTTTAAAATTATGGCGTCTAAAATATATTTAAAGATTTATATTGTATAAAAGTCTTTAAATATATAATAAATAAATTTTTTAAAAGCCTAAACTTAATTTATTTAGTTAAATATATATTTTTAAAAGTTTAAAATTAATTTGTTTGATAAATAATTTAGCTTAAAATAAGACAAAATTAAATTAGGCTAAAGTTGCACGAGTGAGATGTAATTCTAAAGTGAATTATTTCTTATGCTATTACTTTTAGGCAGGCTTTAAGTTTTTTTTTTTTTAAATTAAGACTATCATGGCATAGATCTCGGAAAATTATATGAAATGGACATATAATTAGTCTAAATCGAACAAACAAGTCAAAAGTTATAATTTTTTAAAGTTAATTTTTTTTTTTGATTTAGTGACCCGGCCGGTTCCGGTTCAACCAACTGGGTCACCGGTTTTCATTCAAAACCGGCCGGGTCGGACCAGGTCGTACCGATTCTGAGACATACCTAATTCAACTAACCACCCGAATCGGTTACTTGGCCGGTTTACCGGTCGGTCCGGTCCAGTTTTTATAACATGGCTTACAAGTATGTTTATTTTTCCTCTTTATTTTCCCTAATACTATAATTATTTTAATTAAATTTTTTATTAAAAAACAGAAAAATATTAAAAAAAATCTGTTAATAATTATATTTATTTCAAATATTAATTTAATTAATTCAGCCTGTAAGTTGTTAATAATTACATACTCATAAACTGAGTATATATTTAGATTAATTGTGAAAATATTATGTAAAAAATTAATTATATATATAGTTAATTTTTAAGAAAATTAATTATAACTGTAAAAAATAAATAATTTAAGTTTGATTATGTTAGTTCATAATTGATTTTAAGATAAATATTTTTTATTTAGATTGTATAATAAGAATTATTTTTATGTATTAAATTAATAAAAGAGATATAAATAAGAGTTTCTTTACATTGTCATCCAATCATGTATAGTTAAATCATTAAAAAAATTTGACTATCATAATAATTATTTCGAAAGTCTAACTTTTTTAGTGTAAAAGAGTATACAATTAGATGACAGTGTAAATTTTTTTTACACTGATAATAAATTAAAATTAAATACATGAAAGAATTTAAAAAAATTATTTAATTAAGGATAAAATAATATTTTTCTTTTGTAATTATGAAATATTCATAATAAGTTATAAACAAAATGTTCAAAAAAAAAAAAAAAAACTTCGATGATTAAAAAAATGACTTTTTCAAATAACTAAGTTAAACCAAACAGAATTTTTTCATTCCAGAACACCAACTCTGAATTCCACGCGCCGCCGGTGATCGTTAGGGTTCAGCCGCACCATCTTCATGTGGTCCCTGCGCCGATTTGCTTACCCTCTCAAGTATGTATCTTTTTCCTTTCCCTGTAGTTGAAAACCCTAATTATGATCATTTTCTGTTGTCTTTAGATGTAAACTTGAAACCCATTTTTGCTTATTCACCAATGTTAGCAAAATTGGCAAAAAGTTTAGCATAGGGTTTTTTTTTTTTTTTTTTCATTGGAAATTTCAGATTTTCAGCCATGCATAATGTATGATTGTTTCTCTTATTCATAGGAAACAAGGATATTGTGTGGAGGTTTCAGGACTATTATGTGGGAAAAAACAGCACCCTTTGGGTTATTTCAGTGGAGACAACCCTGGTGGGTGTTATCCTTCTCAATTAAGAGCAATAAGGCTTTTCTCAGAAGAGGAAAATTACCTTACTTCACCCATTTTTGGAAAAAAAATTCTGGGTAGTCCTGGGCTTTCTTCATTGGTAAGTAAAAAAAGTTGTGATGAAAATGATGTGAAAGAACCATTTCTGCAACATGAAGATCCTCGTTCGGATATTAATGTGGATGGAGAAGTAGGGGAGGAATTGGATTCAGAACCTAAATTTCTGGATGATTATTTGTCAGATTCTGAGCATGGCCTTTACTTTAACTATCAGGAGCCTTTGAAGAGAAAGTCTTCTTTAGAGTTATTAAGAACCATTATGGACAGTCCAGGCCGCTGCGTTTCTAGCATTCTTAAAAGCTTTGCTGAAGCAGGGGAGGATTTGAGCCAAGTAGAGGCTTCTAAGATAATATTTATTCTCTGGAAGAATCACATGTATCACAGGGCATTGCAGGTACTTTCTAGAAGTTTCTCTTAAATGGCTTAGCCAAGCTTTCTTCAAATTTCATGAGTGGATGCATCATGGTCATTCAAAATGCATGGGCGGGGTATTATTCTACTATGATTCTTTTAATACTTTTGTTAAACCAAAATGTGTATGTATTGAGAAGCTTTCTTTGATAAACTACCAGTGTCAAGTGTCTCCTAGGTGTTTTAGAATACCAGATTTGTTATGGTATATTTCTATATTTTGGAGGTCCAGGTACCCAATTAAATAATCATTTTTGCTTTGCTGGTGTTTTAGGATATGAAATTTCATTTTCTATTTAATATGCTTCATTTAGATTTTGTCATGTATATAATTGATTTCAGTATGTTGCACTGATATGAATTGGTGGGCTTGTATGCACCACATAGCTATGAATAATTATTTATATTGTACCCAATTAATAAAAGAAGCAAAGTACTTATAAAAGGGACAAAAATCAAGTTTGTCTAGTTCCTTGATGGTGCTCTACACATGAATCAATAAATTCAGAATTTTATTTTCTCTAACCTTTTAGAATATTTTATAATGTTAAGCTCTTTATAGCCTGAAACTATGGATTGTTTTTCATAAGCTTTTTCCAATTAGATTGATGAATAACTTGCAGTCTCTCTTGAATGAAATTATGAAATACTGTTGAAGCAATAGCATCTCAGTGGTTGAGTGTCTTTGTATTTGGTGCTGGAGCTATCGTTTTGTCTTTAATGCATCCTGTTATAAATGCCATTCTTTTTATACGCTAATAATAGAATAGAAGGTTGCTAAGTGTCTTTGTTATCTGGTACTGTGCTTTTCTGTGCTGGAGCTTTCATTTTGTCTCAAATATATCCTGTTGTAAATGCCAACTTTTTATATACTAATCATAGACGGTTAATAATACTTGAATGTGCACTTCTCACTTTAAAATATTTAGTGTTTGCTGCATTTTATTCTTCCCTGTAGAAGTTTGTAATGTCATTGCCTTTTTTGATGCTTGATTAGGATAGATGGTTCCAGTCTCGTCCATTCATCAAAATGCTGTGATTAGGTAGAGTTACGGAACATGTGAAACAAAAAATGGGAAGAGGTTGACAAAAACGGCCCCTTCTAGAGTGGCAATTGTGGCTATGCTGCATCTATTTTAAGTTGTAATTATGTCTACAGAAATCTCTAATTCATGCAATAGTTCACACATTTTTGTTGTTAAATTAAGCACTTCTTTCAAGACTTCTATCATTACCTATGTTTGACCTTCCATCTGCTGCTCTCTGTTTTGCAGATCTCAGAGTGGTTGGAGACTACTAAACATTTTGAACATAGTGAACATGATTATGCTTATCGTCTTGATTTAATTGCCAAGGTCCGGGGAGTTGATGTGGCAGAGAAGTACATGGAGAATGTTCCAGACTCCTTCAGAGGTGAATTATTATACAGAACTCTTTTAGTAAACTGTGTCCGCTCTGGCAATATTGAAAAATCAGAGGCACTTTTTGAAAAAATGAGAATTTTTGGTTTGCCAATCACTATATATGCTTTGAATCAGATGATCATTCTGTACAGAATGCGTGACAAAAGAAAGATACCCGGTATCTTATTGTTTATGGAGAAGGAAAATTTGACTCCTTCTCTACTCACATACAGGATCCTAATAGCCACCAAAGGTGAATCCAGGGACATAATAGGGATGGAACAGTTGGTTGAGGCTATGAAGTCTCAAGGTTTGCAACCTGATACTCATGTCCTAACAGTCTTGGCTAGGCACTATATATCTGAGGGACTGAAAGATAAAGCCATAGCTATTCTGAAAGAAATTGGAGGAGGAAACTTACAGGAATGCATTGGGGCACATAGTGCATTGCTCCCCCTCTATGCTTCTCTTGACATGGCTGATGATGTGAGTAGAATTTGGAACCGTTGCAAATCAGACCCCACAATGAAGGAGTGTGTAGCTGCCATAGCAGCATGGGGCAAGTTGGGCAAAGTTGAGGAGGCAGAAGCAGTATTTGAAATGGCGTTGCATAACTTTAAGAGTCTCTCATCCAGGCTCTTGTCTGAACTTCTAGGAGTTTATATTCTGAATAACCAGATATCTAAAGGGCAGGAATTTATTGAGCGAATGAGACATTTTAGATGCTGGATTGGCCCACTGGTTTGGGATGGACTAGTGAGGTTCTATGTGAGAGCTGGGGATGTAGACAAGGCAGCTTCAGTTTTAAGTAAGGCAGTCCAAATGCAAAAAATGGGCCCAGTGAGACCATTGTTCAACACTTATATGTTTGTCATGGAACAATATGCAAAGCGTGGAGATATACATAATACTGAGAAGTGGTTCCTTAGAATGAAGCAGTGTGGCTACACTGGCCGTCTTAGGCCATTTAAGATTCTGATCCATGCTTATTTAAAGGCCGAAACCCCTGCTTATGGGCTCAGAGAAAGAATTAAGGCAGAAAATGTAGTCCCAAATAAAGATGTAGCCGTGCAGTTGAAAAAAATTGAGGCATTACAGAGGGATGTGTTACTGTTTGGAAGTAAATCGGATTGTTAGATGTGCTTACTTAATGCATCTATATTATGTTTTCCCACGTGAGCTCCTTACAAGGAGAACCAAGTAAGATGCCCTTAATAGGTTTGTTGGATACTTTCATCCTGGCTCTTGGTCTGAAAACGAGATTAGTGCCCCATTAATGCCATTGCTTTAGAAAAAGTGTGGAGGCTTGTGCTCCAAATTACAAACTAGGCATGAGCACCATTAACTTTATTGTGGATCAATAGGTAGAGTTCTTCATGGCAAATGCCCAATTCTACATTTCAACAAGGGAAAAGAGAGTTTTTTGGCTATTAAAGTTTGAATCTTTAAATATGTGGTAGAACATGAATCTTTAAATGGCAGCGACCAGTGATTGATTGACATATAGCTCTTCCATTAAATCCTACAGAATTCGATCTTTACTACTACTATGCATCTCAACCAGATGTAAGGAATATAAATCTTCCTTTTCATTTCATGTATTTCTAATGCTTTTGAAAATTGTTCTCGTGAAGGCTGCTAGTTAGAACGAGTTATTGAGGCATGCATCCCATGCCTCTCCTTGCTCCAGGATCCTGAATTTTGTGTTAGTATGACAGGATCATGTTCGATATTTGCTCATCGAACGAAGTAATTATTTCACCAAACCTACTAGATAAAAAATAATGTATAATTCAAGTTGAGTAGTTGGGTTGTGGAAGAAAAAATTAAATATTGTACACTTACTCGAACTGGCTCTGTGATCAGTCTAAGTTGTAGACTCGGCAATACTAGAAAACTCAACGTGATGCTGAGACACTGGTGTAAAGATTCTCAAAAATTAGCATTAAATATGCATACACATTTGCAGTTATGTTATTTCACCAAATAGCGGATAAAATAGTCATCAGGCCACTTCCAGTCAAGTTCTCAAGTTAAATGATTTTAGAGTGTAGAATTATTATAAAAATAAAAATAAATGGTTTTAAACATTGTTTAGACATCATGGATGAGGACAAATGTGTAAAATCATGTGTAGTAAGTAGCATAATTATAACTGTTTTAAGAATAAGCAAACAATCCACATGGAGTGATATAAGTGCTAAACAAACTTGAGCTCAACGGTTGAGTAACTTTTGCAATATCAAGAGTTCGAATCTGTGAGTTCGAATCTGTAAGATAGTACTTATGGAGATGTGTAGCTTCAGTATTCTAAATGATATTAGTTTCACATCCAAAGGGTGTGGAAATACTTGGGCAAGGACCAAAAAAATGAAATAGGCAAACTACTCAAAAAGATGATGATGAAAGGCCTAGGAAAGGAAGGGAGAAATATGCTCTTTATCAAAAGAAAAGGAGGAGGAAGAGTTATCAAAGCGCCAAATAGATGCATATGCTCGAGAGAAACAATTTTTCTCATTGTCGTTTTACAGAGGAGAAAAAGCAAGTAAAAGAACTCGAACCACCACAGGGGAAAAGAAGTTGTTATACTTCACTTCCAAAAGATGGAAAACAGGAGGTTTTCAAGAAGCGAAAACAAGTGTATGCCTACAAAAAATAAAAGAACCTGCTTTTGAGAAACGTAATACTGGTTTATCTACTGGTAATGATATTCAGAGTATTGGGTACTCCAGTCATTTTACATAGAAGAAAATGTAAACAACTAGAACCACCAGATTAAAAACTTTTAAAAATAAAAAAATGCAGAAAAAATAGAACCATCACTGAGGAAGGGGAGCTGGTATAGTTTACAACCTCTTACGGACATTGGGGTGATGGGTAGAATTATTAAATATTGAAAAGATTAGTTACATTAGTTAGGAAATTAGTTGTTCTCATTGGCTATATAAGTCTCATTGTATTTTTTGTAATTTATCATCTTCCTCATTATCAATTTTCTCTCTTTTACGGGCTCTATCATGTTTCCTAACAAGAATATGAGATGTTGTTGTTCTATACCTGGACTATTTACCTTTCTGTTACTAGCTAACTCCTTCCCCTTTTGGATTAAGAAAATATCTGAACATCCCATTCTCCTAGCTAAACATATTTGTTGTCCCATTCATCTAATGACTAATCTGTGTGGCTGCTCAAGGATGAAAAGTACTACCATACTATGGGCGTTTTAGTCATATTATTACCTTGAGTGAAAAACAAAACTTCAACCCATCTTAATTCTTTATCATGAAAGAATCATTGGTAGAACATCACACAGCTATAGGCAATTGATTTTTCAATTTGTGCTTGAATTTTCTGTTTGTTATTAGTTTTACATTACAAATTGATCTGATGTTCTTGATTATATTATTTAAAATTTCCTCTACTTATTCCATCTTTTAAGTAACAGCAATTTTAACTTCTCTACACTTGCAACAAGTTGCTACTCACTTCGATGGCTCCTTTGCTATGTAATATCCATGCAGCACTATGATGTTAGATAAATATAATGTCACAATTGATGAGCCATATTCTTCTGTTAACATTTTGTGTATAATGAGGCTACTTATTTTGATTTGTCTACTTGTAAGAAACTGATGTCAATAGAAACTCTCACATTGACGAAGGTAACGTTTGTGTGCAATAAGACTCATGTCTCTCGTTACTGCAGTACAGGGAAGTTCAATATCTGATTGTTTGTTAATCTGAGTACACAGCCACACATCTCCACCAGTTCAGTTTCCAAAGACTTAAGCTCAGTGAAGCAGAAAAATCTAATCTAAATTAAACTATCAAATAGAACATGATCTGCAGGAAAGGAGCAAGAAAGACAGATGAATACATCCACATAGAGAGATACCATCATTGTTCTATATTCACACATGAATCAACAAACTTAATCGAGAAAAAAAGTAGGTGGGGCTTACTGGCACTAACTTGACTCAATCACAACTCCCATGAACCCACCATTACAAATAGAATAAGTAAGTGGAAGATCTTATTCCAACGGAAATAAAAGTTCAAAACATCTAAATGCCTTTTGCAGATTTATCAAAAGTAATAATCTATGTAATAAGGACCCTAATTATCCATTTCACTTTGCTTCATAAGTAATCCTTGATGCATTAACCAAATAATGCTACAATTTCAGATGTAGTTAGTGGCCATGGGAAGGGCCGCCACGACTACACCCCAGAATTCCTATCTAAATCAAACATTAGATGAATTTGCACAATTGCATCTGTGGTGTGGACAGACCATAATCCCAGCTCCTGAAGTAAAAAAGCCTATACGACAATACAAGAAAGAAAATCTTCTAAGAAAGAAGAAAACAGTCGTCTGTAGAACGAAATGGAAGAATTAGAGAATCGGACACTCTTTCATGCATATTAAGAAGAAATGATATATACCATTAGAAAGCATGAGAAATGTTTAGTCTATTATTGCATAACAGAGAAAGCAAGTCTGAACCAGCAAGTTTCACCTATTGAAACGAGAAAAGCTTGCTTGATTCTGTCCTTAACAAGATTTTTACCACAAGAATTAAGCAGAACTTAGGAAGTTCTATAGCAGGAAAAATAACCCATTACGTTAGTTACCCTTCTTCATCAGCATCTTCTTCTGCAAAACTCAGGGCCTGACAAACAGATGGCTCCACATCCTCATCTGAGCAAAAATAAGATCTTTTCCCTATCAATTCAGCCACCCTTTTTGCAGCTCCAGAGTCTCTAGGACTTTCATTATTAGCACAGCGAATTGTTCTAATCTTTGGAAGCACATCTTCATTAGTCATATTAGCAATTGATGATGACAAAGTCTTCTTCTCCTCCTCCTCCTCCCCACTCTTGTACACCACAATCCCTGTAGGAATTTCCCACCTCTTCTTTATCCTAGCCTCTGATCCACCATTCCCCCGCGATTTTCCAACCGACGAAGCTCGCCTTTTGTCACATCTCTTACCATCATCCTCCTTATCATTCTCAGGCAATGATCTCTTCCTTGCATCAACCTGGTTATACCTGCTGGCCACCACCCTGCCAGGCTTCATCAATGGCTTCTTAGCAGGCACAGATTTTCCCCCATCTTTAAAGAGCTTCCTTGGCTGAATCAATGAAAAAAAAACCCCATCTTCTTTCTTCACACACTTTCTTGATCCCACAGTAGTGGTAGCTGCTTGTGCCTGCCTTTGACTCTGAGCCTGAATTCTACCCACAGTAGCAATTTTCCTTGATTTTGGGCTAAGACTCAAACTACTTTTCCTCCTTTCGCTCACAGTTTTTCCTTCATCAATCTCTTGAAGTTTCCAAAAACAAGATTTCCTGCGACTCTGTATTGCCTGAACAGGGGTGACGGCGACATCAAGCTTCCCCGGCACCCGGGATCGCGATCCGGCTCCGGCAATGATCTCCGCCGGCCCCAAACTTACGCCCCTTCGATTCATCTTCATCTTCGCTCCGGCATTCGACATCAGAGCCTCTTCTGTCTTCTTCACCAATTCAGGAGGAACAACCTTAACACTCTGTTTCGGTGGTTCCATGAACTTGGCAGGCACGATTCTTCCACGCCTTTCAATCATCTTCGCCGCTAAATTCTCAGCTTTCTGGAGGCGAAGTGCTTCCAATCTTGAAGATAAGCGCTTAATCTCCTTCTCAATCTCTTCAATTTCTGCATCAATCTTTCTCCCTTCTTCTTCTTCTTCTTCTTCTTCAAAACCCTTCTTCTGAACAGAACCACCATTTCTGGCCAAACCCTTGGTGGGTTTGGTCTGGGAGTTCCCAATTACGGTGGTGGAATGAAATGGCTTAATGGGTATTGATGATTTTGCAGAAACAGGGGAATTGGCCATGGAAGGATTCAGATTTTCTTTGCTACAATCAGAACCAAGGGAATCTGATTGGGTCTCGAAGACAGGGTGAAGACTTGACCAAGAAGAAGTCTTCATTGGGAAGGAAAAGGCTTGCAATTGTTCAGCGTCAAAGGCTGCATTGTTCCACACCTGAAGCTCTGTGGAGTTGTTAATGGCTTCTGGGTATTGCAGAAAGCTCATGATTTTGAGCTAAGATTGAAGAGAGTGAAAAAAAGTGTGATTTTGATTCTTGGGTGATTCTATTATTTGTTGGGTAAAAAGGAGAAATCAGAGGATGAGGAGATTGAATGTGTGAAGATTGAGGAAATTAATATTTGTATTTTGAGATTATATGACCGTTGGGAGGGGGCAATTAGACGTTGGCAAGAGGAAGCGCCTCATCATGGCCGTTGGATTTGAAAACGGCTCCTATACACGCTCCGATCTGATTTTGATTTAAAGGGTTTTTAATGGGTTGAATGAGGGTCTGCGTGCAAGAGTGAGGTGAAAAATGATTTTATATATATATATATATATATATATATATATATTTCAATTGTGTGTTTGGATATAATACTTGAGAAATATTTTAACTAATAGAAATTTTTTTAACTTTGTTTGATTAAAAAAATAAAAAATAAAAAATAAAAAATATTTTTATAATAAAATTACTAAAAATGACATGAACACTTGTTTTTGTTTAGTTCAAAAGTCCTTTTTTTTAACTTAGAAAAACTTAAGAATTTTAAAAATTAAAATGATGTTTTTGTTTTATTATAGTAATATTATGGAAAAATAATAAAATACACGTCACTTTCTAATAAAAAAATTAAAAAATAACTTGAGAAAAATGAACAAGTGCTTGTGAATTATCTCTTTTTTAGTTATAAACGTACTATTTATTATTAAAAAAAATTTGAAAACTACTTATATATATATATTCTACATAAGTAGTTATTTTCTTTTTTTATTAACCTTAAGTGATACTTTATTTTGATAATTGTAATAATTGTTGTTGTTAATGATTATTGTATCATTGGCTTGCAAAAAAACCAAAGAGAGAATGCGTTGCTGCCATGTAGAGTTTTATGTTGATAAAAACTTATGTTACATTTATGTTAATTGTAATCTTAAGTCATATGTGTACTTTAAAATTTATGTTTTATGTTATATTATTTAAAAATTTATATTATATTATGTAGAATGAATTTCAATTTTTATTTTAACATGTTAATTTTTTTAGGATCAAGTTTAACATACAAGTAAAACCCAATCCAACCCACACATAAATGAATTGAGTTAGTTCGAGTGGAATGAAAAATTTCTCCAAACTCAACTCAACCTAATACAACATATTATTTCTATAAGTGAAAGTCTAAAAGTACCCAAAAACTCAACCTAACTCATGTCCACTTCTAAAAATATTAAAAGATAATAACTACATATTCTTCTAATTTTTTTTACTCGAAACAAATCAAATATTTATAACAGGATTTATCATTTTTAAATAGGTTATCTTTTTATTTGGATGCTTGAACCAGTTCAGAGTTAAAAGAGTGGATTCCACTTTATGGGTGGGTCCTACCATTATATATTTTCGGCCAAGCCTTGGAATAATTTATCAGAGCTGCTTAACTTTTATTTTTATTAGTACATATGTCGTGCAACACACATTTTTAATTATAAGGTAAATTTAATTGAATTTTATAAAAGAATAAAAATACCTTTAAAAATAAAGAAAAATGATTAAATACAACAAAAAAATAATAATCGGGGTCGGGGAAGTTCCCGCTAAGCTACAAGGCCCCCTTGAATGCTTTGTTATTCGAGTTAACTGAACCTATCATTGACGTCCATTTTGCTTTCTGAAAATTGTTACTAAAGACATAAGGTGGAAAGGGGAGGCATAACTGAAAGATAAACAGCATTTCACTACCTCCTGAGTTCACTTAGGTGCACATCTATGTATCTTTTTTAACCCTTTTTCACACAGCTTTCCTCTGTTGAAGCAGGAAACGAAATCTTTGAAGTAATGAGCTTGGAGATGTTTCCAAGTCCTGTTTAGCAAAGTTCTCACTTCTCCAAACATATAACTAACTTTGACTTCCAACTTAGAAATAAAATACAATTTACTTATCAAGTTTGGCTTATTTTAAGGGTCCACAAATGGTTTGGAAAATTTTAATGAGTTGGATTTTCTGTGTATTGTGACAGCATGGTAGAAAAGTCAGTTGAGTTTATGATGTGAAACTTCACGAGTAGTGGGGCCAGGGTGGGGAGCAGGAGACTAACCAAACATGCCACTGCTACCATTTTAGTAGTTAGAGAAAACTACTATTTTGGTTGCCAAAAGACTTGTTTTCTCAATTTCATCCCTCAAGTTTTAATTTAATCGAAGTCCCAGAATGTTTAAATTCATTTCAATTGATAAAATTAGAAGTTGAGGGACTAAATTGAGAAAACATGAATCTTTTGAGCATTATAATAGGTTTTTCTAATCACCACTACTACCATAGTTAAAAAATCTGATGTTGGGACAGTTATCAGGAGCAAAATCTGCAACAAACATTGCAAAAGGTAGGTAAATAATATGCACAGTTAGACCAAATCATCATTACAGTATATACTATATAGTCATCATTGATAATCTGGGTCATTACCGAATAAATAGCTGCTGGAAAAGCAAATTTTATATTTCTTCACTCATATCCATAGAACTTGGAACTTCTGGGACTTCAACAAATGGCAATGGAGATGTATCGTTTTCTTCCGTGAAAGGAAGTAGCTTTCCTGAATATAAGCTCTTAATGATCCAGCTAGAAGGCTGCAAAAGAAAATCAATTGATGACTTCAGAAACACACACACACACACACACATATATATATATATTCTTGAGCATGTTAATGCACAACCAAGAGCATTCTTCTTTCTATTGGGCACCGGAACTTATATATAGTTGCATGTCAGTCATTAATGAGATACTAAAAACTAAAATTTGTACTTACACTTACCATCATAGGAATATCCCGCTCCAAGGCACAAAACTTCAGGTGACGTGATACCGTAGTCTTTTCTTCAACTACAATAGCTCCCACCAAAGTCCTTTCTTCATCAATGCTCCGAACTAACCATTGAAGAGTTTTGAACACCTGTCCACCTCCATGCTGGGCAACGCAAAAAAGCAAAAAAGGAGAAGAGAGAAATATAAGTTCATAAAAATGTTTAGATATTGCAACAAAGTACACTGTACACATAGTATAATCTGTACCAATACAGACCCACACCTACATTGTATATTTACATCAAGTCTCAAGTTGTACATCTAGCTACCTAGGAGATGGATTGGACATGACAGCGTTGATATGTGCTAGGAGTTAATTCCTCTATGTACAAAGATATCTCAGCCACTAGAGTGACATAAGGCTTTCTTTACTATTTCAAAGGCATCAAATGGATATCAATTATCATGAAGTACCTATAATTAAATTTTAGAACCAAAGCCATTCAAACTAGAATGACAGTCAACGGAATCTTTGGATTTTTATTAACACGAAGTAACACTTTACAACTGACCAAGTGAAAAAAACTCTGATCCTTTTTGATAATAAATAACGAAGTAGAATCAGAATAAAAAATTGGTAAAAGAAGACCAAGAGAAATTTTACACCAATAGCACATGTCAAGCAAAATTCAAGAAAAGTGAAGAAAAGAAAGAAAGAAAGAAAAAAGGACCCTTACCTTGATGATACTTGCCAATTTGGTGCAGAAACTATGCTTCCCGTGAAGCATGATCCCTACTCTTTCAAAAATATGTCTTCGGTTTCTGTGATGAACTGCCATCCCAATTCTGGTCCACTTCATGTCATTTCGATTTGGAAGAATCATGTATCTAATACAAATAAACCAGAATCACGAAACAGTGAAGGGGTTTGAAGAGTGCTTGACAACACAGATCCTTAAGATTGGACATGACGTCAAATATTTCCACTCATTAAAGAAACAAGGTAACAAAAAGTCTATGCATTAACAAAAACCTCTCTTTTGGATCAGCAAAGGCATTGTAAAATAATACTAGAGGAGGTGTTGTTAGAAAGGAAGTAATATAAATAAATCAGGGATAAAAAGTGACATTCGCAAATTAACTCAAACAACAAAATGATAAAGATTGCAGAGAAGCCAAACTTCCAAAGTCTACTCAGTTTGTGGCTAATTGTTGTATATGCATGTATAACAAGTGAATGCAACCAATGAATGTGTCCAACTGGTATGATAAAAGAAATTGTATTATCGAGAAAAGAAAATAATACAACAGGAAGGAGGATAAGTTATCCTTCTGAGTTCTGATTAGAAAAACCAAAAGAAAATAGAGCCGGAGGGGCTCAAAACTTCAACAAAGCTATCCAATCTCTCTGCAAATCAGAAATGGAAGTTCCCTTAAAACATCCGTAGCATGAGAGAGGCCATAAACACATTCCTATCCCATAACATTAAGGGCAAAGAGACCCTCTTCAAAATGTGCGCAATCTGCTACAAACAAATACACTAGAGAACCACATAAACCACACACTGCAAGAAAACTTTGGTCTCATTATTCCTACCAAAGCCATTGAATCTTATCATGAGAAGTTAGGGAAAGGACACAACCACTTTTCTTATATGGATTTCTGATACCATAGTTATACAAAGTATTTCATTTTGTCACATTCACTTACTAGGAAGGGGCCACACGGCCACAACATACCTCTCATCTTAAAAAAGATCAATCGCAATTGGCACCTTGATCTTTTCCCATTTGACACGTGACCACCTATCATCCAAATCTAAGGGTTATAACTGATGGGTGAGCTCTTAACATGCACCTCACTTTACATTTACTCAGAATTGAGTATACGAGAAACTGACCCAATCTTTCCAACTTGCACAGGTCTTTCCATAGAAGGTTTAGGAATTGAGCTTTTTGTTAAAAATCATTCATTTCATGAAATTAAAAGGGTAAAATAGTCTTTTCACAACCTAGATTGGCATATGCACTACTAAAAATCTTTTTAAGAGAAACTATTAAAAAAGATCTTACTCTAAATGGTTTTATTGAAAATGTAGTTTTTGATAGAACACAATGGTGTCAGTTGATCCATGAAGCTGACCTCACATGGTAGGATAAAGCTTGGTTGTTGTTGTATAACCCCAACACCACAATGGTTTAAAATTATTTAACAGATAGATTTGTTACACATTTGTAAATTACTTACATCGAACTTTCTTATCATGCCTGTAGCCAAAAAACAATATCTGACCTATCTGTTGTTTGAACAAGTTTAGATCTGCACTAGTATATGCCTCCGTGAGTTTCACGGATATTTTTAAATTTGTTCTTTTATTTACATGTTTTTATTATTATTTTTTACGCATTTAATAATATAAACTTGATATTTTATGTATATTTATTTATCTTATATAAAATAATATCTTTTTACAATTTCATCTTCACACATAATTATTTTTTATAATAACAATAAAAAATGAGAAAATAAAATACTTTAAATTTAATTTAACCTTTTATATTCAACTACACTACTATTTTAGGATCATTATAAAATCAAAATGCCATATAAAATGTATCTATACATTAAACTATATATTATTTTTAATTAGTTATACATCTATTTCTTGTCACTGTTAAATGCATTGACAAAGCACTTGTTGAGGAGTGAGGAGACCTTTACTTGACAGGTGACCTTTCCCTTTCTCTCCAGCCCCATACAACTGATAACACTGAAATGAAGTAGAAGATAGACACTACAATGGCTTTTCAGAACAGAGAGAAGAGATATTGAAAAGTTAAAAATAGAAGGAAGAGAGTTGTAATGCAAGGCGGGAACCAAACGATGATGTATTGGAGGAAGGATGGAAAAAGTAACTTAAAGCTGAGTTGAGGATAAACAATGTGTGCGCTTAGAAGAGAGAATGGTGGGAATAATTTTAGTTGAATTGAAATGAGAGATTGACACGTGGCAAGAGAGACAATTGCTTTATTAATATATAATTGATGTAATTGATATAAACAGTGTACAGGAAACCACGTTTGACCCATGTTGTCTGAGAAAGTTGGCATCTGCGTCCTAGGGAGCAGAGTAGCGGAATTAATGTTCATGCTTCAGATAAAGTCAACATCTCTTCTCCAGCACTGATTGGGAGAATTTTATTTAAGCATAGGAGATTGGATTCTATGAGAAAGATATTATAACTCATGGAACATTTGGCATGATGGAATCATTTGTCCTTTCCAAACCCAATTTCATTCAGGGATTTTTATTCCTAAAAGCCAGAAAATATCTTTTCTACCTGACAGGGTGAGGTTGAAGTTTTGAGTTGCCTACAATGAGTTGTATATTCTGAAGACCTTTTAACCACAACATTTTTCCAGAACAATAGCCTGGCCAATGAGAGAAACAAATCAGCGAGATCACCATAACTGTTCACCTGTGGCCACTGTTGGTAATGTCAATAATTTTTTCTACGTTGTGTAATTTTAGAACTATTGTGCGGATGATGAGATTTCTGTCCTTTTAGCACAAAATCTTTTCTTATTCCTGCCTAGTGAATGCATACCGAACATGTTAAACAAACAAATAAATAAAGAATGCATACCAAACATGAGAATGGAAGGGAATGACCATTCTATTCCTATTTTGGCTCCATAAAATCATAACTGTGTAACAAATGTAACCTGAATGTCTTCTGGTTTTAGGAATATTAAAATCATTTCAAATTAAGATCTACATTGTCAAAGTCAGGGATGGATTGATCTTAGTTTTACTATGAGCTTTGTGTCTACATATTGCTATGAATAAACATTATAGCCAATATTAAAGAAAAGCATAGTACATAAAATTTAAGAGAAGAAAAAGTCAATTCAGTGAGAACACAACTTACTTTTCAGGTTGTAAAATAGTTCCAGATGCAATACAATCAGTCAGCCAATCAACTTTTAGTATTGAGGAACCAACAGCACAACCATACAGGAATTTGGTGGTTTGCAGCTGAGACAAACAGCAGAGACTCCATTATATAGAAGTAAACAATGCGGTCATTATATGACAGAAACATTATAACTAGTGCTACACAATTTGTCTGTTAGTTATAAAAAAAATAATTCTTGGAGCCTTGCATAAAATCTTAAGCTTTCAGGTGAAGTGTTTCTTTGACATGGAATTTACGTTTGGTTGACTAAGTGGTTTATTGTTCAACCCTCACCACCCAGAAGTCATAATTAAAACTTTAGTACAATTAATGCTTAGTTTAAGTACAAGATAGTTGTAAGTATGTACTTTGAATTCCTTTCAAGCCCAGATTTTCATTTAAGGGAGCATGATATTGCTAAAGTCATAAACATTATTCTTGGACCCTTGCTTAAGTTTTTAGGTCAAATGGTTCTTTGACATTTATTCAAAGCTATGCTTCACCCCAAAAAGAAATTTTAAGACAGCACTGTGTTCAAATTTCTCTAAGTGGGAAGTTCTCATTAGAAACTACATCAGATACATAGTAAAATCATAAAAAAAAAATCCAAACTAATTATATTTAACAACATGAGTGGAGAGAGACAGAAAGAGGAATAGAGAAAAGGGGAGAAAAAGTTTAAGCAGAGACATGCTTAAGTGTCAATATCAATCAATCATAACATCAGGTTCTGGTCCTTATACCTGTCACTCTTGCAGCCTCCAAAACATGTAATGACATTCAACACGTCATGTATAACTAACTATTTAGATAAAACTCAAAGCAACAATAGTCTTCTATGTTTTGTAAAGTAAAACCAAATTGTTTATCTTACAGAGAGAAGACTCGGTTTTTCGACTCCAACACTACATGCTTCTGTTCTTTATTTTACTACTCATGAATTAAGAAAGCATGTTTTAGAGAAGTAGACAGATCTTGAAGCCTGATGTGATTGCCAACAAGTGGTGATTAATGTATCAGACCAGGGAAGCTAAGTATTCATTACATACTCAGACATTTGGATGTGAATTGGCTACTCTTGACATATATTATGGGAAGATAGTTCTGAGGACAGACAGGCGGCTCACAAGCCTTGTCTGTCTCTACTGTCTGATTTTGATCATTGGCTGTCTAACAGGTTTCTATGATGGCTCGAGAGACTTAGAAAGGATACCTCCTTTTCCACCTTCCTTTTTACAATATTGATGGAAACTTGGTGCAATTTATTATCTGGCCTTAGTAATACAAAGCTTTTAAGGTTGGGGAATCTAATAGTAATAGGTAAATTATAGATCATTCATCCTTCTGTTTTGATTATTCATATTTCTTATTTGTTCAATTTCTATTTGCTCTCTTACGAGGAGGAGCAACTTAGATGGAGTAATATTGTTGTTCCCTGTTTCAAAAATTTGAACTGTTGAAGAGTTAAATTGAATAAGATTGAGGAATCAGCAGGGTGGATAATACTCTATAAGTATAAAACTAAATGCAGTTTTGGGATATCAGGTGTCCCAACTGCCTTTGACATTCTTGGTAATTACATTATGAGGTCCTTCTTCTAAATAACTTCTGTGTTTTTTTTTATCTATCAGTCGTGCCAAGGCACTGTAAACACATGTCCTTACTGAAATTATAGTTAGTAAACAGAAATTTTATGTTTTTTCTTTTTATTTTCAAAAGAAGAGTTATAAAGAAAAAATAATGTAAATTATATATTTTCTTGTCTGGTTGTTCGTAATAAAATAACAAGTCATGTGCTCAGCCCTTCATATTCCTAATTAGTTCCTTTTTATTACTGATTTTGTCATCTACTGATACATTGTTCTTACAACACTGAAAAACAACTCTAGATTGCCTTTTCTGTTTTGTTTCATCCAATTTTTAACTCTTTCTATGCATTGGTTAGAAGTTAACTAGTTGGCCAAGTCATCACTTGACTGGCATGTTACACCAGCAGTTACAAACTGATACTTCAACTTACTGTTTCATGTTGTTGCTGTCATATAATTATTTTTCACTCAAGAAAAGCCCATTTGGAATTCCAAAGTTCCCTCTAAAGGTAAAGTCATTCATCTGGACAGCAGTTCCCTGTTCTCAATAGAATAATATTAATGATATGTTGCAGCTGCATAGATCAAAGAAGCTTTATCTCCAAATAGGCGTATGATGTGCAACTTTAGTTCAGAAACAGCAATAAACTTATTCCAACATTTGGAGTAAGATGTTTGATATTTTTAAAGATATAAAACCATTCATGGACCTCTACCTAATAGCTTAAGCATTTAGGAGAGTTGGCAAATAACATGGTATCAAAGCCTCTATAACCGAGTGGAGCCTCGATGACCAAGTGGTTAGGAGTTCAATCCTTGCCATCTCCATTTTTCATAATTAAAATTATGCACACTAATCTTTAAGGGAAAATCTGTCTCTAGAATTTCTTTGGGACAATATTGTATTCACAGCCTCTTTATGGAGTTCAGCACAGGGTTTCTTACAAGGAATCCCATTGGCAGATAAACAGAGGGACTGAAGAGCTATTTTATTTAATGTCTCCTGTCTCTTCTGCCTTTTCAATTTAGTTTTCTATTTGGAGGATATGTTATTCTCCATGTTCTTCCCTTGTACTCTTTCCTTCTTTCATATACTTATTGTCCAGTTATTGGAACTGAGACATATTATTGCTCAAACTTTGATATTAAACCGAATCCTTAATAAATCATTTAAAAAAATCTTTGTCACCAATAATAGAGGTCAACTATAAAGGTGAACTATATTAATGATGCCTGGGGAGAAATACAATGTTGCCATGCAAGAAAAATGTATACTTGGCAAACCATCACTTTTATGAAAAAAAAATAAGGGACAGTGGTTTTTACTTTCTGGGGAGTGCAATTTTATTGTTGATGTGAAGCCCCAATGCATATAGTGAGATGTAAGAGATTAAGAAAATAAATAAACAAAAAAAATATGGATTGACAGATAAACAATTATCAGAAGATTTATGGATAAGTGATAGGCTCTTATTTCTAAGGTGTATGCCACTAGGACGGGGATGGGAACTAAAGGATCAACACACGTGGGTATGGAGGATAGAATAGGAAATAAAGGGGATAATCATGCTGATAGAATGGAGCATAACAGAATGCTGATGTGGCAGGGAATATTCAAGAATGGAGGCTGTTAGGCCAAAGAAAGGATAAAAGGGGGAAATGTGGGGAGAAGGGGGTATCGGGAAGTTGAGTGAGGATTTTGGGGCCATTTGGCAAGGGAGGAGCAGACCCTCAGAAGTTCTGCATTATCAGTATCTGTCTTTCTACTTTCTTCAAGTTCTAGCTTCTGTTTAGTTCTTTTAGTTCTGTTTAGTGAGTGAGAGAGCTTCAGTGTTGTGATTCTGTCACTGTAATTGGGGATTATTCCCATTTTCTGTAATCAAACACTTGGGTTCCTATCAAATTTGAATATCATCCCTGCCTCTGATCTCCTGCATCTCATCTTCTGAAACTTGAAGACAAGCCCATAGATCTGGTTGGAATTTCTTGATCACAGCCCTTTCAAAAGTCTTCCATGTTGCATTTTGATTGTCTTGCTGCCAAGAAGACCACCATTTATAAGCTTCTCCTCTCAATGCAAACATCGTCACCCACATTTTCTTCATATCTTCATGGATCCAGCTGTGGTCCTCGAAATACTGATCCAGCTGGATCAGCCACCAATAAGCTTCTCTCCCATCAAATTTTGGAATCATTTTTTTTTATATATATAAACTGATACCACAGCTCCAAGATCGGAGCTCTGATACCAATTTGATAGGAACCCAAGTGTTTGATTACAGAAAATGGGAATAATCCCCAATTACAGTGACAGAATCACAACACTGAAGCTCTCTCACTCACTAAACAGAACTAAAAGAACTAAACAGAAGCTAGAACTTGAAGAAAGTAGAAAGACAGATACTGATAATGCAGAACTTCTGAGGGTCTGCTCCTCCCTTGCCAAATGGCCCCAAAATCCTCACTCAACTTCCCGATACCCCCTTCTCCCCACATTTCCCCCTTTTATCCTTTCTTTGGCCTAACAGCCTCCATTCTTGAATATTCCCTGCCACATCAGCATTCTGTTATGCTCCATTCTATCAGCATGATTATCCCCTTTATTTCCTATTCTATCCTCCATACCCACGTGTGTTGATCCTTTAGTTCCCATCCCCGTCCTAGTGGCATACACCTTAGAAATAAGAGCCTATCAATAAGTATTAAAAAAGGACAAAAGATTGTTGATCGTTAGAAACAAACCTTTCTCATACATAGAATAATAGGAAGCAGCAAGCGAGATAAAGTTGAACTTCTCTTGCCCCTTGAATTTGGAGGAGAGGGAATGTCAGAAAGAACTACCCCACCAGAATTCCTTATAAGTACTTCCATGTCCCTTTCCTTCTGACTAGATAATCCAGTGAGCAGGAATTCTGTACCTTGAAATATAAATGCATTCACTGCCCTTCTGCAATAATTTGTCAGAGAATGTTTCATATGAAGCACAGAATTGGTCAATGACTTTGAAACTCTCTGCCTTTTTTCTCTAACAGATGAACCTACATTATTGGAGCACAAAAACATGTAATTTCTACAAGACCCAATTTATAAAACAGAAAGATACATCACACAATTTGAACTAAAGACTTACATCTTTTATATGAAGATTCCAACTTTGAGAATTTCCTTTTCTGATGAAGCTGTTCCATTGTTTCTGAGAAACGTACTTGCTTTCTGACTCTAACAGGTCCACCATGGAATTTATTGCACTTGACTTGTAGCTTATTAAGGTTATTGTTCTGTTGAGGCTGAACAACAGTTTCTGGTACTACATGCTGCTTCAGATGTTTCTCTACATTGATATCATTTACAACAGTCTTAGGGCCCAGCAAGCGGCGGCGTGTCCTATTATTTAGAATAATAGGTGACCTCCTCTCTTGTGTTGGCTCTGCTAAAATGTCACTCGCATCTGCTGCTTTTCGTTTTAAATCATCACTTCTCTTGTCATTTGTTATTTCTATAATTGACTTGTGATCAACAACATGTTCATGATTTTCTTCATTTTTGTTTCCATCTGCACAGTCGGATGCAGAGAGACCCTTAGAAATCCTTGTGCCCAAAGATGCAGCGCCACCCATGCTCTGATTAGTTGGAAGCAGTGTCATATTACAGTATAGGTTAAGAGATTGGTTAGGAAGAATCATGCTATAAGTCTTAAGAGAGTTCAACTGTTTTCGATTAGTATGCTCAACCCTGGTCGATTTCTCAGGCACTTGTTCAACCACCTTTGTTACAGTGATTGGACTATCTTTCCCATCTAGTACAGGCATAATTTGCTCATCTCTACAGTCAAATGCAACATTCTTGTCTGAGATCCTTTGAAAATTGTCCACCTCAAATTCAGAGATGGCTGGAACAAAATTTTCAGTATCATTTTCTTTGCCACTCTGATTTTTGGAATTGGCATGTTCCGAAGAAATGCTACATGGAACAACCGAACAAAGAGGATCAACCAATGATAGACTAGAACATCGGACCACATCTTGAGAATGCAATATGCCCTCATCAGCTTCCTTGTGTAAACCTTCAGAAGGCATACTTGGCTGAGAACCAATTGCACACTTTGAATCATGTTTCTGCACACAAGAACTCTCATCTTGAACAGTATCTACAGATTCTGAAAGAAAGCTTGTCTCTCTAACGAAAAACTTTGGGATCAATCCTGCATTGTTCTCATTCAATGAAGATGAATCTAATTCCTTCCAAGACGAAGACAGAGAAGGAAAAAGCCACCAAGAACGAAAACAGTATCAAGATGCTGAAATCCATGATAGCATATATAAATGCAAGATAAATAATCTGAAATAACGAATGCAAATTTGAATAGCAAATTTAACAAAAATCAAGTGGCAAGTGCAGGAATGATGTTCAGCAAGTAAAAATGGACCAAATGGGCAGGCTCTTAGCAAAATAAAGAAAATGATTTAACAGACATTTGCCTCCAACCTGAATAGATGTTCACCTGCCATAATATCAATTAAGGGAAAAATGTGAAAACTTAGCATTTCCACACAGCATAAGCAACTGATTAGGAAACATAAGTGTTACAAGGGTTGAGGCGTTCTTGAAATTTGAAAATGCTTTTAGTATCCTTTTATATCCCAACAACACAAAAAAGTAATCGAATTATGTAGAAAATCAGATATGCTTAGATTCTTTTTGTTTCATTTGAATAGCATTCATAAAAAAGCATCCATATAGTGTAATGGTAAACCAGAAAAAAGAAATAGCTAATGCTAAATGACCCTTTACTGTGGAACATATTCATTCTATCAAAGGAGGAATCACCATCAACAGCCATGAACCCATAGCTAGCCAACCTCTACTGTTCACAAGGGACTTCCTGAAAGTCAGTTATTTAGAGAATTAAGTAAACCCCACAGACTGTGAGCCTCTTGAATCAGATACCAGCTACCCCCCAATATTCACCAACAAATCTCAGATTGCTAAATTGTGCCACCCAACTTCATGATTTTAGACAAATTAAAATCTCAGGATAAAGACAATTTTCCTCACATATTTCTCCAAAAAGAAATTTGTAGAAAGCTGCCTCTAGAGAAACAGAGTCCAAAGACTCACAAAATTCACCATTTTTCCTAAGATTTAGAGTCTCTATATCCACAATGGCATATTAAACATAAAAAACCAGTGCTTGAATCAGAATTTGGTTATTATGAATCTCTTGGTTTTAGTATCTGACAGGTTGCGGTATCAAATTGCAACAAAGGTTCACCTCAGCTTCACTAAAACGTCATCTTTCATTTCATCAGTGTGAGCAAATATCCTAACACCTTCCAACTTCTCCTAAACAGACAATTGCCCTTTAGGTTCAATGGCATCTCATCATTCCTTAAAGAACAAGACTTGGAGGAGAATTCATGGGTATCAAAGTCTAAACTCTCCAGGATTGTGTTAACTAGTATACCAAAATAAAATTACAACATTGGTATGACTTAAAGAAGTGAAAGGTGAAGGAAAAAGAATAAACATCGCACCTTACATGCCCAACCACCTAACCAGCGGCTTCTAAATCTCTCTGGGACTAAGTAAGTTGCCCAATTCTCCTTTTCTGAATAATTTAACAGAGATAAAATAAGCATTAATAACTAGAAAGAGGAATGTTAGAAAAACTGAAAAAGTACTTAAAACTCACTGCAATTACCAGATGTTTCAACAAGTGAAGGTTTGACATTGTTTTGTGGCTTGTTTGAAGTCAAATCAACCATAGCCAAGCCAACTATCTGGAAAGTGGAAATCAAGGTAGCATCAATTACTTTAAAGACAAAAAAAGAAAGATGAATCCAGTAATACTGGGGAGATGCTCAATGTAGACCAGAAATAACTGAAACAGAGAGACAATACCCAAGAATGAGATTGCTAATTTTTTTCTTAATTCATCAACTTATTCTTTAGTTTCACTTGCAAAGGATAAAATCTGGATTTTTCTCTGGACAGGTGGAACAGAAAGGCAGAGGTGACGACGCTAATTTACCTGGTTGAGGGCTAAAACCTTGGAATTATTCTGTATGAATTGATCAGATATAGGAAGTCCATTTTCAAAATGTTTGGGGGTATTTGAACCCAAACCAGGATAATCAGAATGCATCTCCCTCTCACAACATAAAGAACCAAGAGGTGAGTCTGTTTTTTGCTGCATCTCCATCTCCACATTGACTTCCAACTGCTTTTGTTCTGAATTATCATCAAAATTGGCAAGCTGATATGTCAGCTCTGTATCACTATGTTTATTATTGCATCCACTAAAATTTTCAGCACCGGCAACACCTTTTACTTGAGATATAGCTGAATTGCAAAGATGTTCTTCAGTGGAAACACCAAAAGGTAAGCCTATATCTTCATAAGCATCTGCCATAGCGAAATCATTCAAATCAGAAAGAGAATCACTCCAGTCAGATTCCTCACTTGAGGAATGGAAGCCATCTTCCAAACCCTCAAGCCGTGCCTGCTTCACACGTAGTGCAACTTCAAGTACAGCTTCTGTATGCATTGTTTCTGAAACTGACCCTATCTTTACTAAATCATGTATGACCAATGCCTCAGATGCTGCAATAGAAAGTTCAACTGCATCACTGATATCAGTACTTTTGAAGCATTTGACCTTGGATTTTTCTTTTTGTTGTCTAACAGAATCAATTGTATCAATCAGAGATTTTGAACCATCCTTTTTCACAGTTTCAGGGATGAAAGAAGGCAACAAATTTTGTTCACAGACACAATGATCCGTCATGGAATGCATGTTCTCTCTAAAATCAATGGAAGGTTCAACAGGCTGCAATGACAGAACTTTACTTGGTGCAACTGGATCATGAGATGCATTCAAATCTTGGGTTGGGCAAAAGAGTGAATCAACATCTGAAGATAGACGCAGACTAAAGTGAAACACCTGCTTCAGTGAAGTATAAGCTTCAGTGAAATATATATAGATCAAACAAACCTTTAGTCTTAAAATTGTTTTAACAGTATAAGTAATTTCCCTAGTTGCTGGGAAATAAGATATATAAACACATTTCACAAGGATAAATTTTGGCAGATAAGTGTGTTTTTGGAGGTCATTGAGCACAGAAACATCTACCCAAATAAGAGAAATTGACTAAAAGAGCAGGACTAAGCTTCAAAAAGTAGTTACTGCCAGTTCCTTCATACTTTCAAGTTCATGCCCATTACAAGGAACTTCATTTAGAATCCTTTGACTCCTCTCAGCAGTTTGAAATCTTGGACTTTACAACGAAATTGAGGCAAGTGACAAATCCAAATACAAGAATTTACCACTGAATCAGTTAGCCTCAGAAAAATAATTGAAAATTAACTGGAATGGCTGTTACTTCTAAAGAAACAATAAAAAAGGAATTTGTATCAGTAAACAAGTGTTGAGGGAGGATAAACAGAAAATAAATTATAAGATAAACTCCAGTAGATAAACAATGCTAACCAACAAAGAATAAATTCAAAACTTCCCAATTCTATTATTTGTGTGAATCTTACAATACTGTTTAACAGCAACTGAAAGTTAGATATCAGCGTTGACATCACAAGGTTACAATTAAACGCACCAAAATAATATCAATATTTATGGCCCATCTGCTGAAGGAAAATAAAAGCAAAAGACAGAGAAAATTTCCAAAACAAAAAAAAAGAACTTACATTTCCAGGAGATGGAGCAACACTAACAGGTGAACTATCGTCTCCAGATAAAAATAAATGGCAACTTTTGTATACCCCTTCTTCCCTTGACAGTGCATTGATGTCTTTACCATCACTACCATTTTCTTGAGAAGGTCCCAGATCCTAGCTCAATTTCAAAAGAGAGAAGGCATCAGCAAATAATTTGACCAATCTAACCTTCACTTTAAAATAAGATAAAAAAAGGTTTTGAAATATTAGCTACCCATTATCATGAATGCAAGGACTATATTTACTATGATTATATAATTGGAATTTAAAAAATACGAAAACAATTATCAACACTTGATATACTAGCAACAAGTTATAAAATAAAACCAATTGAAACTAACAAACATATAAGCACATAAGAAAATAGGAATGTATCTTCAAAAGAAGCAAAGCAAAACTTGGAAAGAGAAATTCTAACCACCTTCAGGAATTCATTAGACCCATCTGTTGTAAGATTCTGAAGCCAACAAGGAAGCCAAGCTGCATCCTGTAATATGTTCATGTGTTACATAAAAAACAAACAAGTAAATTCGTGACTATTCATTTGCATATAAAATAAAATAAAATAAAAATATTTATAACTTGAGTTACAGACATATATATAGCAGAAATTTTTTCCCCTAAAATTAAAACAACCTTTTCTGAAACTAGAGTATATGAGAAATAAATAAAAAGGCATATGAAAATGGGAAATAAAAAACATGTGAAATGCAATGGAAGGAAAGAGGGAACCTCGGAGAAGTGAGGAGGAGGAAGCCCTAGGCTGGCCATGGGAGGGAACGGAACGTGAAGAGTGTGCAACAGAAGAGCAGAGAACAGACTCTAAGAATTTGGCGCCAAATGAAATCACTCACGCTTTTGACGCTGTTAAGGAAGATGCGCCAAATGAGGTCTATTCTATCCCTTCTTACACCACCACGTTCCAAATTGCAAAAAAGTAAAATAATTAAATACAAATAACTTCTCATTTCATATTAAAAAAACGAAATATCTTTTTTTTCCCCATTATGATAAAATAATTTGAAAAATAATCTAAAAGAATATGTAATTCTTTTTCAATAATTATGTTCTCTACAAGCTTTTAAATCTAGGGGTCGAGCAACCATTTTCTATGAGAAATTCTTCTATAAATTTAGTAGACCTGCATTCTCATTTTTTTTTAATTCTTAAGATGGATTCTCTCCCCTTTTTATTATTATGTTATGAGATAGAATGACAAAAAAGAAAATCATAATAGTAGAATCTACCATTATTTGTGTAGGTCTATCAATTTTGCTTTTATGTTTTTTTTTTCTTATAACATAATCTTCTCATGTTAGTGACTAATAAGAGATGATCCCGATCCAAATTCAATTAACTTGATCTGGATAGAGAAAATCAATAAAAAAAAACTGACACATCGTCAAGTAAAACAAAATTTGAATAAATTGCTATGCTAGATAATTGTTTTATATTTAAAGTAATGATTTATCAATTTTTTATTGGTTTAATCTACACAAGTTATGTAAACTAAATCTGATTGTTCTCTATACACAATACCAAATGAACATCACATTTTAGACATACAAGTATGTCAAGATTGAGAATGGAGTTGTTGGCACTCATCATTATTTATTTGTACTTATTGTTAACTACATGTAATTACAATTTTTAAATAATCCTCAATTAAATAATTTTTTTATTTAAGTCAAACCTTAATTAATTAAAATTTAATTTTGATATATTGTCAGAGTAAAAGTTATTTTATAATATCATCTAATTGTGTGTTGTTACATTTATTACAATTTTTTTGACTATGATAATAAATATATAAGAGGTCAATTTCTTTTATTGATATGGTAACACTTGATTACATAATAGTGTAAAAAAAATATTATATGATAAAAAATTAAACACTTAACTATATTTCTATTGGGTAATGCTACTTTAAGCTCAAGTGTCTCACTCGTTGAGCTCGTCATTGGTCATTTATCAATTTAATCTGCATGTCCTTATAATATTTGAAAATTTTTAAATTAAGTCCCTACACTTTTAAAGTTTGTAATTAGGTTCTTATACTTTTAAAATTTTGTAATTGAGTCCCTCTCTTTTGAGAAACATTAGATCACCATAAAAATAAACAGAATTGGATAGTAAAATTGTGCCACTTCATCAATCCATTATCTAATAGGTGTCTTACATGGCCAAAAGGGGTATATTTCCCTTTCCCTCCACCGATTTTAGAAAGATATTGCAACATTTTCTTTACCCCAAATACTTAAATGCTATATAGTGATATGAGTTGCTGGCTTATTCAAATAGTAAGAATTATTTCACAATTAGATTTGTAACATAAGGTAATGAATCAAGTCGTCTCCTAAGGATCATAGATGATATTCAATCAAGTCAAGACTCAAAATAATGGGGATTTTGTGTTTTCAAATTATAGAATCACGAATTAAAAGAAACAATTAAGAAAACAATCAATCCAATATCCATCAAAATTCCAATTTAGGTTATCATTAACCACTAATCATGAACTTGAATCCAATTGAACTGGTTAATTCAAACTTAACCGAGATGTCTGCATTAGATTTGAGATTCACTACTAGATGATTGTCTAGAATTTAACTAACAAACGAAACACAGATCTGTATTATCAATGTCAGTTTAGAAACAAGAATTCAATTAACCTAGTTAACAAATTTGTTAAGCTAATCTCTTCAATTCAGAGGATGTAACAATGATCAATCAACCAAAATTACACCATAATTCATAATTCTAAACACAAACAGATATATCTATCCATGCAATTCAGAATTTTGAATCAAGAAAAGAGAAGAGAAGAGAAGAGAAAGTTCAATTGTATTCAATTTCAGAATTCAAAGTATAAGGTCTCAAGTCAAACCGAATTTCCTTTAAGTACCTTGGATTGATCTCAGATTTAGCCTTCCATGGCTACAGTCTAAGGAAGCTTGAGGGAGAAAAGAGAAAGAACTAGAAAGAAAAATGATCAATCAATTTAAGACACTTGTATTAGCTTTGTATTAGGCTTCATTAGATGTTTATTGTGCCCAATATTAGTATTTTAGATGAGTTTAATGTTGTTGGGCTTCATTGGGTTTTAATGTAAATATTGGATAATTTTCGGATTTTGATGCATTTTGACCTTTCTTCCTTGGTTAGGCCATAACTTGGGACTCGGTGATCCAATTGAGGTGATCTTGGTGTCTTTGGAAAGCTAAGACAAGGATCTACAAGTTTCATGAAGAACTCAAGAGCTGGATCGGACTTCTAAGGGCCCAAAATAGCCTTGCAATACAAAGTGAGTTTGCTGTCACGGAACCATCTGGGCAGTATGCACATATTGGACTATATAGTGGGTTATAGGCCTCCTCTTGGGCTGAAACTTGGTCATTTGAAAGATAAGACCCATATCTCCAACTTCACTGAAGACCATTTTGTCAATAGATGTCGTTTTAGGCATGATAATGAAGCTACAAGTTGGTCTGAATTTGGAAACACGTTCTTCCAACCTAACTTGAGGTAGGTGCAGTGTTTTTGACATTTCTGGAGTTCTAAAAGTCTAAATGACATGATTCAAATTGGAGATTTTGAAGGAGACAACTGGCTACAACTTTAATGAAGACATCCAAGCCAAAATGCACCGTCTAGGTGATGAATTTGAAGCCAGAAGTCGGATAAGAGTTGTTGACTAAAAGCCACCAACCATACACCAACCCACCTACCATGCACCAACCCACCAACCATGCATCAAGCTTCCATTTTTGACAATTTTCATATTCTTATAGCTTGTATTCAGATTATGTACATGTACAAATTGGCTTCTAGGATTAGTATAAATAGACCCAACCTCTTTGTATTAGAGGCATTCAATTTGGAAGTAAGTTTCAAGAAAGTTTAAGTATTTGTGAGAGTTTTCTTTCTCTTCTTTTCCATTCTCTTTGCAATTTCGTTTTTGTTCTTTAAATTCTGAGTTCTTCCTTCCCATCCATGGAAGGCTAGGCTCTCATAATCAATCCAAGGGATTAGCCATCTTGTTGTTTAATTTGGAGATCTTGTTTTGCTTGTTCATATTGCTTAATTGTTATTCAAGTTTCTCTTCTTCCTCTTTTGATTTTTATCTAGATTAAATTGCTTAATTTGATTTAGATGTTGATGTGGTAATAGCTTTATTATCATGTATTCAAAGAGGATCATAAAGATTAAACAATATATTAAAGCTTTGTGATAGATTGTTTAACTTGGTTAAATTCTAGATCTTAAGTTAATCTATGTTGGATGGTGCTTACTTTATCTAACCTTGGTTAATCAAATCCTAGATGCTTATCTAGTAAAGAATTCTTGGATCATGTTAAGGCTTCTTGATGTGATCTAAAGCCAAGAACATGGTTAGCAATTAAGTGAATTCCTTGTGATCAATGATGAGTTAAACTTAAGATCGGTAAATTTCCTTGGATTGGTTGTTTCTTTAGATTTGTTTACAACTTTGAATCTCCTACTTTTATTAATCTTGTTAATCAACAACAAAACCCCCCCCTTTTTCTAATTATCTTGATCTAATTAAATCTTTGTTTTTGGATCATTGAGAGACGATTCGGTTCATTCTCTATACTACAAATTAGTTTGTGAACCGGTTATTTTATTTGATAGGTCTCGACAACCTCTTGTCGAATTTGGCGCCGTTGCCGGGGATCCAAGGTAACTATTTGATCATTTCAAGATTCCATCTAACTCTAACAAATGTGTTTGTTTTATTTTTGAAGCTTTTCAAGTGGGATTCGGCTGAAATTGGATAAAGGGCATTGTGTCAAGAATTTCGGTTCGGGTATCTCTGATTTATCTGAATTTTGGTACACAAATGGAAAATATTATTCTGAGAAAGGCTCACTATTTATAGTGAGGTCACCCTTATTTTTTCCAAATTCCATCGTTTAGACCACTTTTTCAATTTTTTAAGATATTTTATTATTTTGTTGGATAGCATTTGTGTGTAGATTTTATCCTGTGGTGGTTCCATAATTTTTAAAATTCATTTGATACTGTTTTTTATTTTTGTTTAATTTTTTGGAGTACTTGTTTTAGGAATTTTTATTGTTTTAGTTGTTATTGCTTTTCTAATACCTTCTTATGAACTGCATGCTGTATGACTAGATCTGATCCTGGTACCTTGCATTCATTTGATCATGAAATTGATAGAACATTTCATACACTTCATAGAATTCATAGGACTGGTAGTAGCATTCATAGAGCTAATAGAATTACTTTTGGAATTGGACTTGAACTTGACATTGCACCTAATCTTGTTGACTCTTTTAATCCTGTTGAGTCTCGTCATAGTACTTCAAAGGTGTCGATCTTAGTCTGTTGATTTTACTATGGTGACTATAACAATAGGACCCTTAAGGAATTGGTCGCACTCGATGTGAATTATCAACCTTTGTGCATTCAATATCCACGAACTTAATGTTGATTTTGAGTTAAAATGCGGATTGATACACTTGTCGCCCAAGTTTCATGGTCTTGCGGTGAAGATCCACATAAGCATTTGAAGGAGTTCCATGTTGTCCGCTCCACCATGAAACCTCATGGAATAGTCAAGATCACATCAAGCTAAGGGCCTTTCCTTTCTCTTTGGATGGTCTTTGCTAAGGATTGGTTGTATTACTTACAACCTGCTGCCATCACTTCTTGGAATGACATGAAAAGATTATTTCTGGAGAAGTTCTTTCCTGCATCAAGAACTGCTGCAATAAGGAAAGATATTTGTGGCATAAGGCAAATCAGTGGTGAAACTCTCCATAAGTATTGGGAGAGATTCAAGAAATTGTGCTCAAGTTGCCCACACCATCAAATTAGTGATCAACTGCTGATCCAATACTTCTATGAAGGATTGATGCCAATGGAAAGGAGTATGATTGATGCTGCAAGTGGTGGAGCATTGGTAGATAAAACTCATTCACGCGAGAAACTTAATTGCAAACATGGCGGCAAATTCTCAAGAATTTGGTACTCGAATGGGTCTTTGCAACCGTGAGTAGTCAATGAAGTTAATACCTCTTCACATGCTGATCAACAAAGGGTGGAACATAGATTGGATGAGCTCACTTCTTTGGTTAGACAGATGGCAATAGGACAACACGAACCACGTGTGCAAACCCCTGCAAGAGTTTGTAGCATATGTTCTAGTTCCTCTCATCCCACATATGCGTGCCCCACATTGCAAGATGATTCTGAGTTTCAAGACCAATCTGTGGCTGCAGCTGGTATATTTCCTGGGAAGCCACAATTCCATCAGTAGCAACAACAGAAATATGATCCATTCTCCAACACTTACAACCCTAGCTGGAGGGACCATCCCAATCTGAGATATGGGAATGCATCAAATCGCCAGCCCACCAAACCAAGATAGACCACCATTCCAAAGAAGCAAGCAAGGACAAATCGGCCACCACATGTCGGACCAAGTAGACCACCATTCCAAAGAAGAAGGTCCTGTAGCCACAAAATCGAGCCCTCATTGGAGGATTTGGTGAAACAGTTGGCCACCAATAACATCCAGCCAACAGAGAACCGAAACCACCATTCAGAACTTGGAGACTCAAATTGGCCAACTTGCCACATCTATTCATGAATTAAAGTCACAAGGTTCTGGCCAATTACCCTCTCAAACCACTCCAAACCCTAGAGGCAATGTTAGTGCTATAGCTTTGCGCAGTGGTAAGCAAATCAATGGACCAAGATGCAATGAGATAATTCCGATTCTACCATTGACCCGGAAAAACAAGATGTCAGAGCAGATTCAAGAACAAATGATCCTGCAACATCCAAGCAGAAAGTCAGATCAAACCAGCAGTTGACAGAAAATTCAGTAAAGCAGAAAAGTGAACATCCACAAAAGTCAGCTTGCAACATTCCTCTTCCTTTTCCAACCCGAATGATACAGTCGAGGCATATGGTTGAAACTGACTTGGATAAGGAAATTATGGAGACTTTTCAGAAGGTTGAGGTGAATATACCTCTCTTGGAGGCAATTAAACAAATCCCCAAGTATGCCAAGTTCTTGAAAGAGATGTGCACCCATAAGAGGAAGCTAAAGGGCACTGAAAAAGTGAGTATGGGGAGAAATGTCTCTGCTTTGATTTAGCCCAACCTGCCTCCCAAATGCAAGGATCCAGGTACTTTTACCATCCCTTGCACCATAGGGCACCAACAGTTCACTCATGCCTTGCTAGACTTGGGAGCCTCCATCAATGTAATGCCAAAGTCAGTTAATACTTCCTTGCATATGGGAGAGCTAAAATCCACCGGCATTGTCATTCAGTTAGCAAACCGAAGCACTGCTCAACCTGCAGGAGTGTTGGAAGACGTTCTGGTTCGGGTAAATAATTTAATATTCCCAGCTGATTTTTATGTGTTGAATATGGAAGATGAATCTGCCTCTTCCCCACCCCCATTGATCTTAGGTAGGCCATTTTTGAAAACTGCTAAAACTAAGATTGATGTGCATGCTGGTACCCTTTCCATGGAATTTGGTGATGATATCATTCAGTTTAACATTTTTGATGCCATGAAATACCCTTTAGAGGATCATTCTGTTTTTCATTTTGATGTCATTGATTTACTGGTTGAAGATATGCATGCTGATATGTTGGCAGAGTTTCCTGAAATTGTAGGATACACTGATAGCATAGCTTGTGATACTTGTTCTGCCTGCTTCGGACTTTTTGGTTGTAAACCCACTGCAATGTGTGCAGCCTGTGCTGAGATTTCTACATACTTATCATGTGCTGTTGTTAATTCTGCTGACATTGATGATTCTGTTTCTGTTATTAATGGCAATGATGTTGTTATTAATGATGTTATCATTCATCTTGCTGCTAAGTGTGATTCTTTTGATCCCATAGGATATGATGATGTTGTTTTGCAAGATTGTGCACAGCTTGCAGGTACAGGTACAACTGCTGAGAATTTAGCAGATTTAGTTTCGGTTCCAAAACTAGTACCGTCACCCAAAGAACCACCCTCCATTGAACTTAAGCCCTTGCCCGAGCATTTGAAGTATGCATTCTTGGAAGAGGATGAGAAGCTCCCGGTGATAATGGCCAAACACCTCCAACCTGAGCAAGAAACCAGATTATTGGAAGTCTTGAAGCAACACAAAAGGGCAATTGGTTGGACACTTGCAGACATTCCTGGTATTAACCCTTCCACATGCATGCACAGGATATTACTTGAGGAGGAAACTAAACCAGTGAGACAACCCCAGAGGAGACTGAATCCTCTCATTCTAGATGTGGTGAAAAAAGAAGTGACCAAGCTACCGTGTCGGGCATTATCTATCCCATTTCTGACAGCAAGTGGGTGAGCCCGGTGCAAGTAGTTCCAAAGAAATCCGGGGTGACTGTCGTGGCCAACCAGAAGAATGAGCTCATTCTAACCCGAGTGCAGAATAGTTGGAGAGTCTGCATTGACTACAGACGTCTCAACCAAGCCACTCGGAAAGATCATTACCCCATTCCGTTCTTTGATCAGATGCTGGAACGGTTGGCTGGTAAGTCCCATTACTGCTTTTTAGATGGCTACACTGGATACTTCCAAATCCACATTGCACCGGAGGATCAGGAGAAGACCACATTTACTTGTCCCTTCGGCACCTTTGCTTACAGACGGATGCCCTTCGGCCTCTGCAATGCCCCTGGTACCTTCCAGCGGTGCATGGTGAGCATATTTTCTGATTTCTTAGAGGAGTGCATGGAGGTATTTATGGATGATTTCACTGTCTATGGTTCTTCTTTTGATTCATGTTTAGCTAGCCTATCTAGAGTACTGCAAAGATGCATTGAGACTAACCTTGTGCTAAATTTTGAGAAATGCCATTTTATGGTAGAACAGGGTATAGTTTTAGGCCATGTAGTATCTAGTAAGGGCATTGAGGTAGATCCCGCCAAGATTGATGTAATTACTTGTTTATCTTACCCCACATGCGTGCGGGAAGTGCGTTCTTTTCTTGGTCATGCAGGTTTCTACAGGCGCTTCATTGCCGACTTCAGCAAGATTGCTCTTCCACTTTCCCACTTACTGCAGAAAGATGTAGAGTTTAATTTTGATGATAAGTGCAAGGCAGCTTTCAACCACTTGAAGCAGGCCTTGACCAAGACTCCCATCATCCAGCCCACTGACCGACATTGCCATTTGAGTTAATGTGTGATGCTTCTAACTATGCAAGAGGAAGCGCCTTGGCACGAGAGTGGGGAAAGCTTCTCATGTGATATACTATGCTTCCAGAACTCTAGATGCTGCTCAGGCCAACTATACCACAATCGAAAAAGAACTTTTAGCCATTGTTTTTGCTTTGGATAAGTTTAGATCATATTTGCTTGGCTCTAAGGTTGTTGTGTTTACTGATCATGCAGCACTTAAGTTTCTTTTGAAGAAGGCAGAGGCAAAGCCCCGACTAATAAGATGGATGCTACTGCTCCAAGAGTTTCACATAGAGATCCGTGACAAGAGTGGAGTAGAGAACCTAGTGGCAGATCATTTGAGCCGCATTGAAAGGGCTTCAGATCCCTTCCCTGTACGGGACTCCTTCCCAGATGAGCAGCTTATGCAGCTGCAAGGTAAGAACACCATCCCTTGGTTTGCTGATATGGTGAATTTCTTGGTTGCTACAGTTTTTCCCTCACATTTCACTCGTGCACAAATTTATAAACTTAAGAGTGAATCAAAATATTATGTGTGGGATGATCCATATCTGTGGCGATTTTGTAGTGACCAAATTATTAGGCGATGTGTGCCTAATCAAGAGTTTCATTCTGTTCTTAGCTTTTGTCAAGCATTTGCATGTGGTGGACATTTTGGGCCTCAACGTACAGCTAGGAAAGTTTTAGACTCTGGTTTATATTGGCCTACCTTGTTTCATGATGCATATTTGTTCTGTAAGTCTTGTGAACGAGTGTCGAGAACCGAACATTTCTCGCAGGAATGAGATGCCCCAAAGAATCCTCTCGTATTGTGAAATCTTTGACGTATGGGGTATTGATTTCATGGGACCTTTTCCTGTTTCCTTTGGTTATGTTTACATTTTGCTAGCTGTTGATTATGTATCAAAATGGGTGGAGGCTAAAGCCACTTGGACTGATGATTCCAAAGTTGTTGTGGATTTTGTTAGATCACAGATTTTCTGTAGGTTTGGAATCCCGAGAGCTATCATCAGTGATCAAGGCACCCATTTCTCAGAATCGAGCATGGAGGGATTGATGAGGAAATATGGCGTGTTGCATAAAGTTTCTACACCTTACCATCCCCAGACTAATGGTCAAGTCGAGGTCTCCAATAGAGAGATCAAGCACATACTTGAAAAAACAGTCCAACCTAATCAGAAGGATTGGAGCATGAGGCTTGAGGATGCTCTTTGGGCTTACCGGACTGCTTATAAAACTCCAATCGGGATGTCTCCATATCGGATAGTCTATGGTAAGGCATGCCACTTGCCAGTAGAAATTGAGCACAAAGCATATTGGGCTGTGAAGCAATGCAACATGAATTTGGCCGGAGCTGGCATAGAGCGGAAGTTGCAGTTACAGGAATTGGAAGAGATCCGCCTAGATGCCTATGAGAGCTCCCGACTCTACAAAGAAAAGACCAAAGCCTTCCATGATAAGTTTATTCTTCGGAAGGAGTTTTCAGTTGGGCAAAAAGTTCTCTTGTTTAATTCTCGCCTTAAGTTGATGCCTGGTAAATTAAGGTCTAGGTGGGACGGTCCGTTTGTTGTCACTAACATTTTTCCTCATGGTGCAGTGGAAATTAAGAGTGACGCCACCAACAAAGTGTTCAAAGTTAATGGTCACCGCCTCAAAAAATTTTATGAAGGAGCTCAAGAGAACCTCGTGGAAGAAATTCAACTGCAGGATGCCCTCTACCATGATTGATCACTACTGTGTTGAAAAAAAAAAGAAAAAAAAAGGCCACGATTAATGTCAATTGCCAGAGATTGAATCATTATTGGGGAGAACCCATCGCTCGTGTAAAATCTTCAATCACGCTGGCTAAGGACATTAAAAGTAGCGCTTCTTGGGAGGCAACCCCAAGTTTTCTAACTCTTTCATCTTTCAACTTTGACATTTTTGCAATCACAGGAATCGAGACAGAAAATCGGTGCCAAGTGAGAAAATCTATCAGAGTTTGATTTTTCTGTCTTATTTTTGTTTATTTTTCGTTGACAGATGATTTTTCACCGGTTAAATGGTGGATAACGGTACTCCGTGAAAATCTTTTTCGGTCCCTTCAGTTACCCACAAACACTGAAATTTGTATATAATTTTACTCAATTTGTTTTTCTTCTTTCTTTCTTTCAAAATGGATAATAAGCTTGTCAACCTCCGCAAGCGATTCCCTTCTCTCCCTCAAAATGCTTTAACTAACATTTATTGTGCAAGGTTTGAGATGTTAAGGATGCTTATGCACAAAGGCATCCCTGCGGATATACGCTGGATAATCGAAGCAAAGGTCTGAATCACAGGGGAATTTTCTGATGCTCTTATTTCATATATGCCAGGGCTAGGCAAAAGTTCATATGCAAAAAAGAGGAGAGCAAAAATGTTACGAGTCTGCTATAAATGTGCAAGGTGGACCTGTAACACAAAATGCAGATCAATTGGAATGACGTCTATAAATCGACTTGATAAAATTGACTTCATTAAGGATGACATGAGTAAGGAGTCTTTAGATAACATTCTATTGACTCTTGAGACGCATCCTAGTGGAGATGTGCAAAGAGTACTTCTCGATTTATGACTAATATTCCAAGATGAACATAAGCGTTATAGTCTCGGGAATCTGACTCAAAAAGACCCTGTTTGCCAATTTTTAAGAAAATTGGATGGGAAGCCAACCATTGGCCCATAGAGAGCATTCAAGCCGTTACTGGACGTAAAACCAGAGGAATTTGTGAGCCACAATCACACCTCCTGTAAGTATTATTTTTATTTTTGTTTTTGTTTTTCTTCTTGTTTATTAAAAAAAAATCAAAAAAAAAAATCAAAAAAAAATTCGAAAAAAAAAAATAAAAAAAAAAATTTCAAATCAAAAGTAGCCGTATTCTTTTGAAATATGCATTGCATATTTTCAAACTTCTTCTGACACATATAGATTAGTCTTTTATCCTTGTCATATAGCTATTATCATTGCTATGCTTATTTTCAAAGTTACCTGACACACGGTTCTACCCCTCCTCTATAGGTGCAATTATTACATTTGAGTTTTGATTCTTTAAATAATGCACTTTGCTCTCTTCAGATCATTGATAAGGTGAGAGTACAAAAAAAAAAAGAGAGAAAATGGAAGTCACTTCAGTTCGTCGGATCAAGAGTGTTTGTGTCTTTTGTGGATCTAATCCTAGGAAAGATAAAGAGTTTGTAAATATTGCACACCATCTTGGTCGAGTGCTAGCTGAGAGAGAAATCCATTTAGTTTACGGAGGAGGTAGTCTTGGGTTAATGGGTTGTGTAGCAACTGCTGCACATTTAGGAGGTGGCAAAGTCCTTGGTGTCATTCCCAGTCCTTTATCTACCAGGAAGCCCATTGGAAAAACATTAGGGGATGAAGTAATGGTATTTTGCATGCACCAACGCATGAACATTATGATAGCAAATGCTGATGCCTTTATTGCCCTACCTGGTGGTTTTGAAACATTGGAAGAACTCTTTCAAATTACATCCTGGTCACAGCAGAACTTTCACCAAAAACCTATAGGTATATTAAATGTTAATGGTTTTTATGACAGTTTGTTTTGTTTTCTTGATCATGCTGTAGAAAAAAGGTTCATCTCACAAGCGACACGTCAAAGTCTTGTAACTGCTGCAACTCCTGAACAATTGCTCGATCAACTCAATGCATTTGTACCACAACGTGATCCAGTAATGGCTCCACGGAATTGGGAACAAGGCAAAGAAAGAAAAAGCAAAAACTTGATTTGACTTTGTCTTTGTGAATTTTTGTTTTCTCTTATGGTTTTAGTTTTTTGTAATTTTTCTTATTTCAGGCCCGATTTGCAGTTTTCTGGTAAGACCTTCTACACTCTACCTATCTTTATTTTGACATTGGGGACAATGTCTTTAATTAGTTGGGGGGAGAGATAGTTGACATTACCATGTACATAGTTTAAGTAAAAAAAAAAAAACTAACCAGCTAATCTTTATTGTTACTAGCTTATTAGATGTATGATGGCAGAGTAAGAAGTAGTTTTGCTCTTGAGACGCATCTTAACTTGCATTTCATAGTATGTCTTAAATTATTTTGTTCTTGCATATAAAAAAAAAGCAAAAAAAAAAAAAGAGAGACAAAAACAAAAACAAAATTTGATCTTTTCAATTAATTTTGATGTAAGCATGTGCTGAATCTGAGCTTAATTGATGATAAAAGTATGCAAAACAGTTTATAGTTGAATCATTTTCATGATATACATGTGTATATGATTGTGGATATTAGGAAGAAGGCATGGTTGAATTGAGTGAATGTTTCATACCTTTTTGAGTTTTGGGCTTTTCCAAGTTTGAGACTTACACTTGGTTATTTTCTTTCATGAGTGATGTCAATTATGAATTTATTTTCTAGAACTTGCATTGAATCGATTTGAGATTACATTGGTCTGTATGTTGCATGAAAATGACAGAGGCATTTTTTCTTGACTTAGCTGCTTTGGCCAAATAAACCTACCTTGCATTTATCCAATATTAACTCCCTTTGAGCCTATTTGCCTATTCTTTGTTCTTAGCTCATTACAAGCTTTGAGTGAAAAACCATGTTTTACCTTACCTTAGGGAATAGGAGAGCATTGATTTTCTTATTGGAGAAGTTTTTTTTGCTTGCAATGATTTAAGTGTGGGGGAATTGGTGTGCTGATACGAAATGCTTGGTACACAAAAAAAAAAAACAAAAAAAAAACAAAACAAAAAAAAGAAAAAAAAAGAAAGAAAGAAAAAATAGAAAAAGTAAGGAATGTGTGAAGAGAATGAGCATTTTATGGTTTTGGGTAAAAGTTTTATTATTTCTACTTGAGTTACTCCTCAATGCTCTTTTATTCTCTTTGGTTTTAACCTGTTATTATCCATATTGTTCCCTTCCTTCACCTTATAAGTTCCATTACAACCTTTTTGAAAGACCTCTTGATTTTTGCAATTTATTTGATCTAAGTAGTGGAGAATTGATGTATATGCAAGCCTATGGTAAAATACTTTCATAATTTGACTGAGTTGAGCGTAAACAGTTAACCTAAACACCTTGTGTGATTTGAGTGTCACTTGTGAAGAATTTTACTCAATCTGAACATGCCTATTTCTGATTAAAGCATGATTATGCTATACTTTATTCTCAATTGATTTGATTCAACTATTCTTTGTTAAGCATACTTGACTTATTAATTATGGTTTATATTTGATACAATGTTTGTATTTAAAAAATTAGTTGAATTGATTAAATAAAATATTACATGTTTGTGGGTATCATCCTGGTAAACCCTCACGAGACTACAACTCGTCCACTAGGGACACCTAGGGGTTTAAAGGCTTGTGGTACATGCTAAGTGCCATCGTGTTTTCCTACGAAAATGGATTAGATTAGGTATAATCAGTTTTTTTTTATGTTTTTAGTTTAATAATATGATGTTTCTTGTTTTTCTTTAGTTTTGTTCTTATGTGTTTTGCCCAGGAGTACAAAAGCTTAAGTGTGGGGGAATTTGATCAATCAATTTGAGACACTTGTATTAGCTTTGTATTAGGCTTCATTAGATGTTTATTGTGTCCAATATTAATATTTTAGATGAGTTTAATGTTGTTGGGCTTCATTGGGTTTTAATGTAAATATTGGATAATTTTCAGATTTTGATGCATTTTGACATTTCTTTCTTGGTTAGGCCATAACTTGGGACTCGGTGATCTAATTGAGGTGATCTTGGTGTCTTTGGAAAGCTAAGACAAGGATCTACAAGTTTCATGAAGAACTCAAGAGCTGGATCGGACTTCTAAGGGCCCAAAATAGCCTTGCAATACAGAGTGAGTTTGCTGTCACGGAACCATCTGGGCAGTATGCACATATTGGACTATATAGTGGGTTATAGGCCTCCTCTTGGGCTGAAACTTGGTCATTTGAAAGATAAGACCCATATCTCCAACTTCACTGAAGACCATTTTGTCAATAGATGTCGTTTTAGGCATGATAATGAAGCTACAAGTTGGTCTGAATTTGGAAACACGTTCTTCCAACCTAACTTGAGGTAGGTGCAGTGTTTTTGGCATTTCTGGAGTTCTAAAAGTCCAAATGACATGATTCAAATTGGAGATTTTGAAGGAGACAACTGGCTACAACTTTGATGAAGACATCCAAGCCAAAATGCACCGTATAGGTGATGAATTTGAAGCCAGAAGTCGGATAAGAGTTGTTGACTAAAAGCCACCAACCATACACCAACCCACCTACCATGCACCAACCCACCAACCATGCATCAAGCTTCCATTTTTGACAATTTTCATATTCTTATAGCTTGTATTCAGATTATGTACATGTACAAATTGGCTTCTAGGATTAGTATAAATAGACCCAACCTCTTTGTATTAGAGGCATTCAATTTGGAAGTAAGTTTCAAGAAAGTTTAAGTATTTGTGAGAGTTTTCTTTCTCTTCTTCTCCATTCTCTTTGCAATTTCGTTTTTGTTCTTTAAATTCTGAGTTCTTCTTTCCCATCCATGGAAGGCTAGGCTCTCATAATCAATCCAAGGGATTAGCCATCTTGTTGTTTAATTTGGAGATCTTGTTTTGCTTGTTCATATTGCTTAATTGTTATTCAAGTTTCTCTTCTTCCTCTTTTGATTTTTATCTAGATTAAATTGCTTAATTTGATTTAGATGTTGATGTGGTAATAGCTTTATTATCATGTATTCAAAGAGGATCATAAAGATTAAACAATATATTAAAGCTTTTTGATAGATTGTTTAACTTGGTTAAATTCTAGATCTTAAGTTAATCTATGTTGGATGGTGCTTACTTTATCTAACCTTGGTTAATCAAATCCTAGATGCTTATCTAGTAAAGAATTCTTGGATCATGTTAAGGCTTCTTGATGTGATCTAAGGCCAAGAACATGGTTAGCAATTAAGTGAATTCCTTGTGATCAATGATGAGTTA
Organism: Styphnolobium japonicum; assembly: GCA_023212625.1. Lineage (NCBI taxonomy): Eukaryota > Viridiplantae > Streptophyta > Magnoliopsida > Fabales > Fabaceae > Styphnolobium > Styphnolobium japonicum. The sequence continues at coordinate 21,844,711 of JALBWW010000009.1, forward strand.
AACTCAAGATCGGTAAATTTCCTTGGATTGGTTGTTTCTTTAGATTTGTTTACAACTTTGAATCTCCTACTTTTATTAATCTTGTTAATCAACAACAAAACCCCCCCTTTTTCTAATTATCTTGATCTAATTAAATCTTTGTTTTTGGATCCTTGAGAGACGATTCGGTTCATTCTCTATACTACAAATTAGTTTGTGAACCGGTTATTTTATTTGATAGGTCTCGACAACCTCTTGTCAAAAAACCTAGAGAGAGGGAAGAGAAAACTCAAGGATAAAAAATTCTGATGAAATGAAAAGTCTCCCTTCGTGTCCTTTGTTTCCCCCCAAATAAATGTCGTACAAAATTAAAATACAAGTTTTCCCTTGGATTATTTGTAATCCTCAGCCTATTAGCTTTCTAATGCCACCTAATTTGCTTAATTTAGACTTAAAATGAGAAAGTTATGACCAAATTAGTCCAAAGAGGTAATGCGAAACGTCTTCAACTTCATGTGGGAAGAACACCCTCAAAACGCTGCATTTTGGCCAAATGGTCTTCATAAGAATTGTAACCACATGTTTTATATTTTGTATGGCATCGGTTTCAGCTTCATTGGACAACTACAGCCCAAGATATAACCCATTTACTTCATACGAGTTGGGTTCTAGTGACAACTTCCATGTTCTAACTTCTAGGCTCAATTCAGCCCACTAGACATCCAATTCAGCTTCTGAGATCTTCATGAAGGTTGTTGGGCTTCCTTTTATATTTCCTACAATATAAGGTTCACAATTTTTAGATGCTTAGAACTCAATATATGTCAAAAATACATAAATAATGTCAAAAATCATGAAATGCTGCAAATTTGTAATTAAGCCCAATGAAACCCAAACTTATAAAACAAAGCCAATTCTAATCAATTAAGCACAAAATAGGTATAAAGTACTAAATATGATAGATTATTAATGTGTGTAAATAGTGTTTATCATGCAGCACATTGGCTAACTTGAGAGTCAGACAAAGTTGAACATGGGTTTCTGTTGAAGATTTGCTAAGCTGGTGACTGTGGGAAGCATGTGAAGGAGTGATCCATCCAAGGTACGTTCTTGACCTGATGCTTCGTTGCTGAGAAGATTATATGTTTTTTATTTTTAGTTTTAGGTTTATTTTGGCTTCTTTGTTAGGTTGGATAGTTAAAATTTGTGTATTTTTGCACAACAAAATGGGTGATGACAAATTTGAAATTACTCTCAACAATGAGGGGCATTTTATTAAAAGGAGAAATGACATAATATCTTGGTGGCAGAACCAAGCAATTGGTTAATTATGACATAGAAAATTGGTCACTCCAAGTTATTGTTGGTGAGTTAAGAGAGTTAGGTTACAAAGGTTATGTAAAAATATGGTATAGGCAACCTGGTAAATGCTTGAATAAAGGCTTAAGGGAATTGAAAATTGATGATGATAACCAAAAAACTGAACCAAAAAAATCAAAAATCAATTAAAACCGAAGTATTTTTGTTTAGTTTGTTTTTTTAGAAACTGATCGGTTTAAATTGGTTTTCGGTTCTAATTTTTAAAACCAAACCGAATCAATTAGAATATTATATATATATATACATACATATATATTTTAAATAACTTAGTATGTGTTGTTGAATAACTTGAAGAGTTTAATTTCTATCCACCGTCAATGTAAAATTTCTTTACACTGTCATTCAATCATATGTTGTCAAATTATTAAAAGAGTTTGACTATCACAACAACTACCTAGAAACTCTAGCTCTTTTAATAATGTGTCAACATATGATTAGATGACAGTAAAAAAACTTTACACTGACGGTGGATAGAAATTAAATCCTAACTTGAAAGCTTTACTTTCTTATTTCTTGTTAAAATTATTCATATTAATGATTTCAAAATAGAATTTATCATTTAAGATATATGCCCACTTGGTGGTTGCTTTCTTTAGTAATTATGGCTAGAAGTTCTGGTTTATGTAGTTGAAAATTAGTTTGAAATTTTAGATTTTTATTGTATAATTGTACTTGACTATTCACTAAAAGTTTGATTATGATTGTATTTGATCATTACACTAAAAGATTGTTAGTTTTTATTTAAATAGGTTGTTGTTATTTGTTTTAAATAGGCAGGATGTTATTTATTGTATAAATGAATTGAATTATCTTCTGGGCCATAAAAAAGCAAAGGAATAAGATCATTTTTCCTCTTTTTTTTATGGCAAAAAAAAAAACTGATCCAATTGGTTTCCAAATCTGAACCAAACTGATCAGTTGTATATATGAGAAAACCGATTAGTTTTGTTCGGATGGTTTTACCCCTCAAAACCGATCCAAACCAATCCATGAACACTCCTAGTAAAGGTATATGTCAGTGGTGGGTATAATGAAACAAATGGGATTGAAGTTACTACAATGGATGAAGACTATGTACGTAATGAGATTGATACTACTCAGAATTCAGTATCATTGGATTCAAATGAGGTGGAGAAGGGGGAGTAAGGTTGAAAGTGAAGGTGATAACAGTAATAACAGTGTTATTGACATTAAATTTGATCATAGTGCTGATGATGACAATCATGAAGACTGCTTTGAGAAGCACGAAGAAGAACTTGTATTTGCAACCAATCTTGTACCACATCTAACTAAAGATGAAACCTCAAATACCATTAACATCAATGGTAATGGACCTTAAAATCAGATGGAGAGCATGAAAGACATGATTTTTAACATGCAAGTCCCATTGTTTCTCTAGTGGACCGTGGAAAAAATTCATTTGTTAGTAATTTAAAATCTGATTCTGAATATGAGACTGAGTTATTGGATAACATGAATGGATGCTCGGGTGAAGAATACCAAAGCAGACCCTAATATCCAAAATACAATCATGCATAGATGTGTCACGACTATAAATGGAGAGTAGGGCTGGAAAAAATTCATTTGTTAGTAATTTAAAATCTGATTCTGAATATGAGACTGAGTTATTGGATAACATGAATGGATCCTCCGGTGAAGAATACCAAAGCAGACCCTAATATCCAAAATACAATCATGCATAGATGTGTCACGACTATAAATGGAGAGTAGGGCTGGAATTTAAATCAATTAATGAGTTTAAGGAGGCAATTAAAGAACATGCTTTGTTGAATGGTAGGGATGTCAGGTATGAGAAGAATGACAAGGTGAGATGCATGAGACAAGATTGTGATTACCTGCCTTTTGTTAGTAAAGTGAGTGTTCAATGAAATTCATGCTTAAGACTTTTAGAGGTAAACAAACACACTTATGGGAGATACATATCAAGATTTGGTACTTTTACAGCTTCTCAATCTCAACCCCAATCTTCTTATCTTCTTTTCCTTGTCTATAATAATACCTTCCCTCTTTGATCTTAGGGATTACTAACCATTTGAACCATCCACAATTCCATGACTCCTACATATGAAAAATATAACCAAACATCAGTACATGAATCAAATGTTTGTAGCATTTCAAAAATCTGGGCAAACTCAAAGACGCCTTATAGTTAGGGCACCTCAAGAATCTTTTACCAGGGTTTGCCGCTATCTTTGTGGTAAATAGAATAACATGATCCTCGCAATGATGGATCCTTGTAATGATAATGGCTTTCTTATCTCCTTTTCCAACTAGATGTGCTGGAGCTTGATACTTGGGTGAACCATGAGTTTGCCATGTCCAACGAGGTGAGATGCTTAGCAGGGATGACGCACCAAAGACGAAGTTAAAGATGGAGGAAGCAGAAATGAGAATACAAGTCAACATGGAAATGGAGGGAAAAGGAACTTGTTTTTGTTAACCAATGGCAACCATTACACAAGAGGGGAGTGAATTGAGTGATTACAAATTTTAAAATAACTTTGATAAATTGAATATTTTGATGCAATCAATTATTATGTGCAATGGAATAAGTATATTGAATATTATTCATGCTTGAACATAATCAAGAATATTAACTTCACATACTAAATATTATGCTAATCATATTAAAGCTATAGACCAATATTAATCATAATGTGATTAACTAAAGCAAGCAAGAATATAAAATGTAAATGTTGTAATGTAAATAGTGTAAGGTATAAGAGAGAGTGCAAACAATATTTATTAGTTCGATCACTTCTTGTTATCTATGGTCAACCCCAATATCATCTACTTGAGGTTTCCACTATTCTTCAAGCTTGTAACTTAGATGCTTGAGAAACCTTTACAGAGTAGAGCACTCATCACACATTTGGGATACCCAACCCTTGTGCTAAAGCCTCTAACTCTCCAAGCTTCATCGAAGCTTGAAAAACGTTTGCAAGAACAGAGCACTCCTCATACATTGGAATCCTCCACCCTTGTGCTTGAGTCTCTTTTTTTTATCTCCAAGAGAAATTTACTTTTAAACTCTCTTGAGGAATTCTCCAGCCTCTTACAAGTGATTATAATTTGATGGATAAGAATAAACTCTTTCAAAGAGTTAATAATACAACTTGAAGCATTATTGGTTAGATGAATATTTGATATGATAATGAAGAGCTCAAAATTTAATTTTGATAGAAAATGATTAATTTTACATAATGATTTGCAAATAGGTGTTCATCATTTTCTAAATGATTCAATCTTAGCTTATATTTTTAGCTCAAGAAATAAAATGTTTGTTGGTGGTGATTGGGGATGCTTTCTTTGGAAAACTAGCTATTTATAATGTTATTTTATTTTTTTCTCAAGAAGTATTCAAGTACACATACATGGTATTCGCATACATTTTGAAAAATATTTGAGTACATCATTTGGGCATTCTAGTATGTTCTTGGTAAAATTTGGGTTTGCTGAAGAACAAAATATTTGATCATGTGACATGCGTATTTGAGTACATGGCTATGAAATAGGTTCTTTAAAATAGGGTATTCAAATAATCATTTGGGGTATTCGAATATTTGGCCACGAGTGAGCTTCTATTTGTCAATTATCCGAATGCATAATGTCTGTATTTGGATACAGCAATCCAAGATACAAAATTTAGTTTCCAAATGTCATAACTTATTCGTTTCTTAATGGAATTGAGAAAATGACCATGCGTTGGAAATATCTTTGAGTTTACTTTCATATGCAATAATTTTCAAATCAAAACTCAAAATATTTTAAAAGTTATGATAATAATAGTGACCAAATGTCAATTTTTTAAAACTCAAACTTAGCTATTGTTATATAGTTTTGAAATACCACCATGACTAATTTTTCAAAACTTATTTGTTGGATATTTTAGAAAGTTAAAATAATTTCTTAAGATTGAAAAACTAATTGCAGCTCTCTTCATATAAAACTTCTATCTTTACGAAGCAGAATAGTCTATAAGAGAAAATATATCTAATTAAGTTTTTAGGCTTCTTGATGTAATCTTAGCTTTCGAAACTTATAATCTTTAATTCTTCCATATGCTTGAAACATCTCTTCATTCTCCATATTCTTGAGTTGAATATAAATAGGATCTTTCACTTTCTTGAATCAATGCTTACTCTTGGTACATACCCTTCAAAGTATAACTCACTTAAAAATCTTAGTTAGTCCAAATTCATAATTCAACATCCAATATGCATAATTCAAATATCTAACCCTAGAAGATTCTTCATGCATATATGATTTATATATAGACAAATTCAATAAATTGAATTAAGCCATTTAACAAGTACTATTGGATATATTCTATAACTAATGCTACACATTACTCATTGCATGATCCTTATATAAAATGAACAAGATATAGTACATAATCATGCATAATCAAATATATTCCATTAAGTACATATATGTAGAACATTCATTATCTACTTGTCTATTTGTCATCATCAAAACATAATACATTAAACCATTAGGACAAACATATTTCGACAATTTCCAACCCTAATCATTAAATTTAGGGAAGAAACTCTATTTTCCATTATAGGAACCTGTAGATTAAGTTAACCTTGAAAAAAGTTTAATAATGATAATAAATACAAGAGATGTCAAACTCTTATATTGATATGGTAATACATAATTAGATGATAGCGTAAAAATATATTATATGATAAAAAATTAAACACTTAACTATATTTCTATTGGGTAATGCTACTATAAGCTCAAGCGTCTCACCGCTCGAGCTCTTCATTGGTCATTTATTAATTTGATTATTTTCTCTCTTATCATTAATTTAAGTGCTTTATATCTTTCTCTCTTTCACCATCTCCTCCATGGTAGACCAGCCACCAGCTGCCAAAAAAATTAACAAATACTTCTACACCAAAATTTCAATTTCTCATTTCTCTTTTGTTGTGGAGTACTCTGATACGTTTATTTTCTCTCCTTAGCTCACCAACAAATTCATGGCGAAAATTTCCTATGATTTGCAATAAATAACGCTACTTCTTACTACAAGAACTTTATAAAAAATTTGAAAATAGAAAAATTAGAAACTGCAATTTTTTGGGAATAGCAACAATGGCTAGTCTACCATAAAAGAAGTTGTGAAGGAAAAAAAAGTAAATGGCTTAGGATGATAATAAAAGTCAAAAGATGAAATAATTAAATTAATTAGGTGGTTGGAGCTTAAGCTTTAAGATGCTCAAGCATACAATAACGTTACCTATTTCTATTTGTCTATTCACATTTCATTAAGGATAATTTTAAAAATTATAGTTAAAATTGTTACTAAAGAGTATGAATAGGCAATTGGCATTGCGTATAGTGTTGTCTTGATATTAAACATGCTTAAACTTTAGGCCAAAAAGCAAGGAACCCTTCCAACTATGGGTCAAATTTAAAAAATCCTCATATGCTTTCAAACTCATAAACATGACTCCCTAAACTAACAAAACAATGTATAATAGTTTTTCTGTTAACCTTCTATTTAAATTACTGACAGAAAAGTATTTACGTACTGCATGTGTTGAATTTTTTTTCACTAATCTCGCCTTAAATCATCAATATTTATCCCTCAAATAATCTCTAAACCTCTTTTTCTGGGTACCCATTAATTTCACACTACCGTTTGAGTAGTTCCTGAAAATCTTGAATGGTGGTGTATTATTAATGAGTGCCATGAAAAAGGTGACATTAGTAAAAATAAATAACACGTGCAATCACATGACTACTTTTCCGTCAGTGGTTTAAATAGAAGGTTAACAGAATGGTTATTATACACTATTTTGTTAGTTTAGAGAGTTGTGTTGGTGAGTTTGAAAGCACATGGAGGTTTTCTAAACTTTATCTATAATTAGAGGGAGTTCCTTACATTTTAGCCTAAACTTTAATTAAACCCATTCATATTATACTAATTTTTTTTGTAAGGTTATTTTTCTACATATGTACACTTATTATACAACTAATGTTTTAAATCTTTTGAAGCCTTTTATATTGTATTTCAATTACATTTGTACTAAATTTGGCTTAAATTATGCTTTTCATCACCTATTTCAACTTATCTTTATGTAAAAGCACAAAACTAATTAGAACATGTTATTAATATGGTCACCTACACACTCTACATAAAGAAGAACACAAATGTTTAAAGCAATGTTATTAAAATCAAACTGGATAGTGAATTGGTAAAATTTTCGGTTTATGTTCAACTGGTTCAACCATTTAAACTGGTCGAATCAGATGATGTCATAATAATAATCCATATGCAACAATATAAAATATATACAATATTTATGAACTGTGAAAAGTATTGAATTTTTTTTTTAAAAGTTAATGGTCAATCAATTCAATAGGTTAAACTGGATGGTTCAATTGGATTTTGAATGATTTTGACCAGTCTAAAGTGATATGACTATGAATTTGGTTATGGGACTGAACCATAACCGTTTAAGTGTCTGATTCGCGATCAAACCGATCAGACCATTTGATTTGATCTGATTCTAACAAACTAGTCTAAAGAATCTCAGCCTCCTTTCCTAAATATTTTAAAAGCAATAAACACAATATGGAAGAAAATTAATTTTCTAATTAGTTATTGTTCACGCCTGATCCTTTATAGGCGGGCTCCAACGTGAATGCTGGTCTCTTTCGTTGTGAAAGAGATGTTCTCTGGTGGGGTGGGTACCTGCAAGGCACTCCGATGCTCAAATTAGGTTCTGGTTGTCTATCTTAAAGATGAGGGATCAGAGATTACTAGGCGAGGTTGACTATCTTTTATATAAGTGTGCTATGAAAGGAAAGATAAGACACTATTGACATGACCATCCCCAAAAATAGGTCTCATACTTCAGTGTAATTTGGGAGAAGTATAAGATTACTGCTCTGACATGTAGAACTGGTCCTCTACAGTGTTGTTTGAGGATGGGCCAAGTCAATTGCAAAGCGGCAGTGATGAACAATTCTATTTTTTATACTCTGTTTTGTTGCCTAATGGTACAATGCTCTTACAAGTTACAACACTGGAAAGGAACTCAGGTTGCCTTTTCATTTTTAAATGTTTATTTACTCACTTACCTATACTAGTCAACTAGTTGGTCAAATTTACGCCAGCAGTTTCTAAATTGACTTCAAATTTACTGTTGTGTTGTTGCTGCCTCATAGGCAATACCTTGTTATTTTGATATTTAATGAATCTTTAATATATTTATCCCTTCAAAATTATAGTATTTACCAAAATCTAATAATATCAAATACGTTGATTTGCTCTCTTTAGACCAGATCCATTTAATTCGTGAGTTAAACGGGTCAAGAAATACTTAAATTTGAATGGGTTAACAAAATATTAGCTCAACTTGCTTAACATAAATTGATGGACTTAAGTTTAAAATTTTAAATGATTTTTATATAAAAAATAAATAAAATTATCTATTAAAAATAAGTGACATTAATTTAATCCTCTAATAGTTTTTGACATTAAATTAGTCATTTTAAATAGTTAATTTGATGTAAAAAATAACATTAAATGATCAATTTGATGTCAAAAAATGATATTAAAGGACTAATTTGATGGTAAAAATTGACATTATTAGACTATTTTGATGTATCTATCATTTGAAGACCTAACTGATAACACTTATATATTAAAATGACTAAAATGAGTGTTTACTCTTTAAAATATATATGAAAAAAATAAAAGCTCTTAAAGATGATGTAAAAATTGTATATACTTCAATTTTTTTTTTGTAATCTTCTATTATATTTTATGGGCACGGGCGTCATCTTAAAAGGTGGGAAGGCAAGGTCCTATATATTCTATTTGAACATATGAAAAGTTTCCTTTTCCAATAGATTCTAATACAAAAGAGGTTGCCATTGATCGAATGAATTAAGAGCAAAAGAAATAACATGCAAACTCAAGAAGGGGGAGAAGGATAAGTATAATTCTAGTAACTATTTACTTAATTATCGAGTTGATATTTTTAAGACTATAATTCAAACAATTTTTTTATTTATTCATTATCAAAGAAAATATGGAAGTAGCCAAAGCTGGTTGGCTCAACTGGTAAAAAGGTTTCAGATAAGGCTATGCATTCTCTAAGTGCATCGGTTCGAATTCCCCAAACTGTCAATAGTTTTGCTTGCTTGATGATCAATCCTTCCCAAAATGATCCCTTGGTGCCAGGGACTAAGTGTTAGTAGCTTCCATGTGGAGAATGGAGATCCCCTTGAGGGAACTCCTATGGTGATCCTTGTTGTAACTTTTATAAGATTTAAAAGTTATTCATAAATACATGAAACAAAAATAATTATGATGCAAAAATTAAAATAACTAGAATAAATATTAAATCTAATTAAGTAAATATGAATTGACTAAGGATAAAAATCCATCAAGATTAATTTTAATATTAACTATCTCAAGTATATGATCCCAGATAATTTAACTCATGAACATTTGGTAACAAAGCATGTATTTATGAAAAATCTATCAATTAAGCTTTAATCAAAATTATGAATTGTATGTTTTATATTCCTAATTAACTATAATTTGTCAAATTATCAATTGTATCATATGTATCCGATTACAGTCAACACATAGATAACAAAAACAAATTTAAAACATGAAAAAAACATGATTAAACTATCTAAAATTTTATTCAAATTAACTAATAGGCAAATAAAAATAATAAATATTAAAGATCCAAAAACTAGGTAATAATAATCTAAGAATAGTTCATGCCAAAATAATTAGGGTTTCATCATCCTCTTAGTACATAAAATTTAACTACATATACTGAACAACATCAGCATTGCCTCCTGCTTCATTATCTCCTCTTGTACTGCTTCCGTTGTCCTCTTGTCACTTGCCTCTCCCTTCTATTTATACTATAGTGTTTCCTTTGTGTACAAGCCCTTCTAATGAACAATTCTTGGGAAGTAGGGAAAATTATTTTCTATCCCTTTTTAAGTCTTTCTAATTAATGTGAGTTAAGGGGAAAAGTCTCCTAAGATTGAGAAAGTGATTTATAATAGAAAACTTTCACAACTGGATTGTTAATATCTTTATGAAATCTTATCAAAATCATGTAATTATTATAGTTATTTAATAATTAGTCGTTCTTAACAAATAATTATTAATATCTTAAAATTAAAAAAATTAACTTATATCATGACATAATAAAAACCTATTTTTGTATGAAAAATATGTAATATTAGACTATTATCAATTTCCTAAGTGAATCTTTGTCTGTCTTTAGATATCTGAGACATGTCACGATCGATACTATTCGAGTGCTGAAAAAAGAAAAATATGCGCGAGGCTTTTCTGAGTATAATATAGAAAAACTAAGTGCCAAAATATACAGTTAGTTGCTTTTTCTGTTATCAAAAGGTTGATATCTGTCCTATGGTGGAGCAAACTAAAAGAATTTCAAATGCTTACCCATGAAGGGAAACCATGAAGGCGTGACAATTGAAGATGATCTTATTATATGGCAGCTATCTTTGACAAACTGCCACAAACTTTGAAGATTTCAAAAAGCACTTTTGAAAGAAACAAAATGAGAGAAGTTTAGAGAGTCTCATTACTAAAATTTTGAGTGAAAGAGGAAGCAAGAAGCCCAGTCGACTTCATCATCAAAGAAAAGGGAATGGCAACAACGGAAATTCAACTATACTAAGGTATATGGTCTTGGAACCAATGATTATTTGTGCAAAGATCACAACTTGAAACAAAATGCTCAAGTGAACCTATTGAAGAAACGCATTAAACCTTTTAAAACGGCAACATAACAAAGCAATGGAAATTTCTCCCAGAAGGGATATTGATAGCCTTCCAAACCACATTTTGATCCTTGTTATATATGTAAAAAAAAAAATTAGACATCTAGCCTTTAATTGTGGATTAGTTGGCCTACACCTCTAGCTAATGTAATAGATTAATGAGGAGCCACTTTTGTCTATGATAACATAAACTAATATGCTGGGTGAGTCACAAGGTTGGTGGGTGCATTTTGGTGCCACAAACCATGTGTGTTTTGACAAATTTTGGATAAGGTAATTAATCTTTTGAAAATTCTAAAGAGATTATGCTTGGTGACTCACACTACAAAATTCTTCAGTGAAGAACTGGGATTAAGCTTCGCATGAGGGCATTTTGACAAATATTGTGTGTTAGCTCTAGCTATAAGCTTCATATATAGGATCATGAAAGAGAATCTAATATCTGCTTTCTACAAAAAAAAAAAAAAAAACTTTTACCAATTGATGTTTTAGAGAATTTTTTTAAAATAATTAAAAGTTATATCATTCCAAGGTCATGGATGCCAAAAGCCTAGTGATACTTATAGGTGGCTTACTAATAAGAGATTATTAGCAAGAATCGAACCCAAAAAAAGAATTGATACTTTAGAGAATGTTTTATCAATAATTAAGCTAGGTTAATAATTAAGAATTTAGATATCTTACAGTCATTGCATAAACGTTGTAAATAAAAATAGCCACAACCATTACGAAATTATATAATATAATAACTTTGTGGGTAGCACTTCACTGAATAACAATAATAATATATAAATGTTACAAAATATCTACAAACAAAGCATTGCAATTTTGATATGGAGACAAATTTCTCGTTACAAAGGTAATGGTTATTTTTGGGTTCTTATACTCAACGAGTAATGATATGTACATACTATTTTTTTTTACACTATTTTTACATTTGGTTAACAATAAGTCAATTTTTTGTTAATATAGTATATCATTTGGTTAATGAGTTTTGGTAATCGATTACTCACGGACTTGGATAATGATGAACAAATTATTGGTTAATGTCTATCATTTGGTTAATAGATTACTAGCTTGTAAGTGATTGGTTACCAAATCCATTAATCAAACGATATACTTTATTAACCAATAATTTACTCATCTTTAACCAAGCGTAAAATGTGTAAAAAAATAGTGTGAAAGAAACATTTTCCTATACCCAATAGTCCTTCCACAAGTTAATCCAATAATTTTTTTTAAGTCCAACTTAATAAATTTATAAAAATTAAATGTTTACAACCTCAATAGAGAGTTCATCAAAACTTTTAATAAATGTAAATTCAAAATAACAAATTGAGAGATAATTCTCTTATAAAGTTACAAAATTGATTTTAACATGTAGTTAATTTTTTTATGTTTGGAAAACGGGGTTACCGTACAGTTATATTGTTATGGATTTTTGGTTATTAAAGATGATTTTCTGTACCAAAAAAGAAGAAGATGATTTTAGAAGATAAAATAAAATAAAATGACAGCAAGTGCCACCCATAGAAAAATAGGATATACAACTGTTACCTCTAAAATTATGATATATCAATATTCAAAGTAAAAAAAAAAAACATACACAAAGTATAGACTTGGGAATTATTGTACTTTTATCTGCTAATAACATTTCATTACATCTTAGAACAAAACAACTAAACATTTCATTACATCTTCGCTTTGTCACTTGTCATGGTCAATCAAATTTTGGTTTTTTTTTTTTTTTTGCACTGGAGTAGGACGAATGAGAAGAAAAGGCAAGGAAAGGAGGGGGACAAACAGCATGTAATTAAGGAAGTAATAAAGATGAAAGATGAATGTACCAAAAAAAAGGATGAAAGATGAAAGAAATGCAGTAGGTGGATCTCAGGTATAGTTTTAAATGAAAAAATAAAAATATTTAATATTTCTAGAACTTAAGAATCATTTAAATTTTTTTAAGTAATTAAGAAAATTATTAAATTAATTCATTAAGAAAATATAAAATTATTTATATTATACGTATATTCTTTTGTTCCTCCTTTAGCAGTTTGAACTTTGAAAGATGAATATATATAGAAGAACGTGCAATGCCAAACTTCAAGGAAAAGGGTGTTGATAGAAACAAGGAATAGTCAAGAGGATAACAGTGTGATATGGCAGAAGATGGAAGGTAAAAGAATTAGTCAAGTCACACTCATTGAATTCATTTCATACCCAATGGAATTAACAAATGCGCTCAGATAGAAGAACAGGTTTATGGTGTTGGCACTGTCTAATAAATGCGAATGGCATTGAGAATTAAACAAAGGGTGAGTAGTTTTACTCTGCAGCAACTTGAAGGAACTGCTATAAATGCGGTTCTTTTTTACAGCAAAGTCTAATCATCTGTTACTCATATATATCTAATATAGTTCTATAACATCATCACGTGCAGTGGAAAATAGAGATAATAAACAAATAACTTTGACCAAACCTGTAGCATTATTGCTGATTAAAAGAAGAGAATAAACTGTTTGCTAATAATGATAATCTTTCCATGGAGGAATCCTCCATCTTATTTCTTTTTTGAGTAGAAACACAAGAGACGCAATAACAACAAAATAAGGGCAGGTCCTTAATGTTGATGTCATATGCAGAAAACCTAAATGATCCGAAGATTTTTATCTCGGAAATAGTCTAAATACAAATGAATGGGTGAGTCTTATTTGGGTGGACCTCCCTCATAAAATGTGATTTATTCCTGCTTTAAACTAATTGTGATGTTCGGTGCTGCAGAGGCTCGGGCTCTCTGGCAATACTCTATTTATACCTAGATGTTACGTAATATTATGAAAAAATTGAGACTCAAGCTTTGACCGAAATGATAGTCTTGAGTGTCCAACCAAAAGTAAAGATTCGAGTTCGATTCTTTACTCCAGCTAATAATGTCAAAACTTCTTAAAATAAAAGATACACACACACATATATATATATATATATATATATATATATATATGATTCTTGAATATACATGCAGCATATAATTTTTTTAACTCTCATAAAATATGTATTATAAAATCATGCACCACATTAATGAGAATTAATAGTCAGATTGACATTTCCAAATTTAGATTACACATTATGTAGTATTTCCCAAACTTAGTGCAGTTCACAAGAGAAAGTGGTAAATAATGTATATAGAAAAATCTCCCAAACATTATGTGTCCATATTTATATATATAATATTGTCAATGACAAAATATGCATTTATGTGGATCATATCAGTGATCATGAAACACAAAGCAATGAACCATTTGAACAGAAAATAGTGGAAGAGGGAAACTAAATACCTATTGCATTAATTATGTTACCCCATAAACCCTAAGAGGGATGAACAGTGCGGCGGTCATCGCCAGCAGCAGCACTGGGCTGCTGAAGCTGATTTAGTTGCCCTAAACTTGCAGAGATATTCATGGCCAAGAGACTTGCATCATAGTTGTTCCCTGCATCAAAGCTTCTAACTATTTGCTGCTGGTACTGATCCCTAGGAAAAAACTGGTGGTGGTGGTGGTGATGGTAGTGGCTGTCACGGCCACCACCACCACTGCCACCGCCACCGCCACCCATGTTTGTCATGTGGTGGTGTGTGGCGGTGGCGGCAGTATTAGCTGTGGCGGCTGCGGCGGCGGCTGCAGCAGCAATGAGGCCATGGCCAGTGGTGACCATGCCCAAGTTTTGGTACCTAGAGAGCTCGGATTTGGCGCAGTAAAGGTCCATTTGGAGCTGGCGGAGCTGGTGTTGGAGGAGAGAGATGACTCCTACGCAACCGTTCACGGGGTCGCGGAGGCGCATCTCGGCCTCATAGGCGAGGGAATTCACAGCATCTTCACGCTGGTGAGGGTGCAAGTCGTTGAGAAGCTTGGTGACATTGCTGGCCCCAAAGATTCTGTGAACATTTGCGAACTTCTGGGGTTGATCAGGTGGGAAATATGGTGCAAACACGCACTCGGGTTGGCACTTTCGCCGCAGAAACTTGCATGCTGCACATGGTGAATTCGAAGATGCCATGGTCTATTCTACTCCTTTTTTTTTTCCCTTCTCTGCAATCACTACGCCACCATTAATTTCTGTGATGCAACAACCACGATATTTGTTACTATATTATAAACTAATAAATATTAACAAGAAAAAAAGAGTTGTCACTTGTCAATTAACGTGTGTTAGATGGCCAATCCATTATTTTACGCTACACACTCTTTACCTTTTCTTTCTTATTTTCCTACTTTCTTTTACCATTTAAATCAACCAACAACCATCATATATATATATATATATATATATATATATATATATATATATATATATGCTCAAGCATTTTAACCTAGGATAAAATTTCTCTTTTATCATTTTTCTTCAATATTGATAAGTTTGAACTTTGATGAACAAAAAATATAAATAAATAAATATCTAGATTAAAAAAATTTAAATCGGCTACGGTTTGGTCCGCAGGGTTTTGTAAAATAAATTATTTGAGAGATCCAAGAGAAAAGTTGAAATGGGCAATGGGATATTGAAGACCAAAAAGAATGGCAAAAACGAGGAGTGGGATCTGCATATATAAGCTAAATTCAAAGAATTCAGTTACCACTCCAATTTCATATCCTCAGACAAAATCCTTGATCCTTGTGTAAGTACAGAGAGATTGAAGCCAATAAGCAAGAGTGAGAAGAGCTAGATGCGTGGAGAACGAAATAAAGCTGAATATGTCTCAAGGCGGAAGACACTCCCTTGTATGTGAGAATGTGAGACTCGATTGCTTAACTGTAAGACAGAGGGGCATATAGAGAGAGAGAGAGAGAGAGAGAGAGAGAGAGAGCAATTTGGTGACTATATACAAGGAAAGAAATAAATAATCAAATCAATTAATATCATTCTTATGATCCTGCCATCTGTTTTTCCTTAAGTTGGCACAATCTAATTCCCAAATGTCTATTCCTAATATTACTCCAAAGTGAGCGTTTGATTGATTGGAAGAAGCATCACTCTTGATAGCAAATATCCTTGACATGCCTGGAGAATCTTTATACCAGGATATTATGTAAATTTTTCCTCTTCTTGGTTTCTATATATCCACTTCTAGATGAAAACCTATATTGGTGGTATGAATGCAGAGGTAACTATCATCAGACAGAGATTAAAATACCTGTTTTTTGGTATTTATAGTAGCTCTCAAGAGGCTACGGGCCGGGTGGGTATGCATGCTGTTTTTCATTTTCTGTCCGTGGTTTTATTTTTCTGAAATATCTATCTATCCATTATATTATATCTATATCTATATAATAATATTATAAAAGTTCTACCAATGTCATGTGTCACTCATACAATAAATTTTTCTCTTTAAAATTTTTAGTCCCTCATGCATATATTAATCATAAATGAGTTTTGATTCTCATATTTAATTTTTTTTCAATTTATATGTCAACTCCCTTTTAATGGATCTCAAAATTATTATAAAAATTTGCATTTCATATGTTTTTTAAATATAATTATGAATACTTTTTTTTGGTCAATCACCCTAATTAGTCCTTTGGGTCGAGTGGCGCCTCACAATATCCCTACAAGTTAGGCCCTTCGGCCCCTTATGAGATTAATCCATAATCGGCAGCTTTAAGCACAAGGGTTTTTGTTGTCTTTTAATAAAAGTGATTCCTACTGGGATTCAAATTTGTGCCCTATTCTATGAGACCAAGTCTGCTTACCAGTTTGATTAATCATAAGTTGGTAATAATTTAAAATTGAAATTGAAATTGAAATTAGAATTTATTTGATTTTATTTAAATTATTACAACAAATTCAAAATTTGAATCTTAATTGATATGTTATTTATGGAAAGAAATTTAATTTTTATTACTTTAATATTCATGACCTCAAATTCAAGTTGATCCTTTAGCAAAAATATTCATAAGTCCAAATTTATTGTCTAAAAATTATCTCTCACAAAAAATTTCTCAATTAGGAATTTCAGATCAATTAGATAGATATTTTCATATTTAATTTTAGTGTAAGTTTTGCTTTAAACACAAATCTTGACAATAAATGTTTTGAATTTGCATTAAAGGGTTAGAAAAAACTTATTTGATTTTAATTATTCATAGTAATATTGTCATTGAATACCTAGCATCATTAACTCCAATTTATTGCCATTTGATACAGTGCATTATATGATAATTTGAAATAAATAAGAAAAAATCATAGTACATTCAATACGCAACACTATTTCAATATATATAATTTTTGTCTTTTGGGTTAGTCTCATTCTTCTACTTTTTGATATTTCATTCAACTGTTAGCATGTAATTCATCTTTGGTACCCTTTCTCTCATTGTATTTGTCTTTGGTATCAATTCAAATTTTTGTCTCCTTATTTTATTTTTTGTGTTCTTTTTCTTTTTGTCTCTTCCCTATCTTCATTTTTCAAATTTATATAATTAGCTAATTTTGTCTAATCCCTATTTATTAAATGCAATTTCAATGTTCTTACAACCTACAACTGTGTGCTCCATTGCTTTTCTCTGATAATATCCTTTAAATGAGGGATTAAAAAGTTGAATGATAATGCAATGAAGCAATTAAAGAAACCTTTTTAAAAGTTAATTTTTATGTTTTCTTTATTATATCTTGCATTACTATGATCTATGTTGCCAAATTAGTTTAATCTGTACAAGAAGTCAAGCTGCTTGCATATATCAGTGATAAGTGTCTTTTTGTAAAAGTTTACATGTTGAATTATTTTCATGTTTACAAATTATTCTTCTATTTGTTTCAAGTTCCATATTAAATTGTGACATTTTTTTTTACACATTTTATAATTGCAAGAAGAAGTTCACCTGCAAATTACTTTTTGACTTAAGTGCTAACGAGGATCATGAAAAGAGTATTTTGTCAAAGCTAAAGTAACAATGTAGTGGAAAGTTCACATCATCAAAGATGGAGGGAATAGTCAGTTGATTTTGTTTTCAGGTTAACTAATTATTAATTGTAAATTCAAATTCCACCAATGCCATGCGTCGTTCATACAATAAGTTTTTTTCTCTCCAGTTGGATGAGACTGATGATTTTTTTTATCAAAAACTCATTGTTTAGTTCAGTCACAAGTAAATAAGAAATTAGTTTAGAATATTTAGTGTATCTATACTCTCGATATTGCTGCTGCAAAAGACATTCAAAGTATAAAAAGTTGAATATGTTTTTTCTAACATATCCTCATCAATAATTTTCATTTCACATAATTTCAATTGGGAACTAGTTTTGAACAAAGTAAAATTATATTCACTTACGATTTTGAAATCTTGTAGTCGCATGTGTATAAACTCATATCGAGCTTTTGGAAGAATCATTGTTTTTTAGTGTTCATATCTCTCCTTCAAACAATTTCAAAGGGCTAATGGATCCTTAATAGTGAGATACTCATTTTTCAATTCTTCATGTAAAGGTGTCGAAGGAAAATCATTGCTTTTGCGTGATCCTGTCTGAATGCTTGGTTTCCTTCTTGAATAATATTTCCAAGATTCAAAGCACTATGGTGAATCTCAGCATCAAGGACCCATGACTAGTAATTTCTTTTAGAAATATTAAGGACAACGAATTCAAGCTTTGTAAGATTTGACATTAAAGGTACTTGATATAATGAAAAGAAACTAGAAGACTTTTACTCCATTGTTGAAGACTTGATCGTACTATAACGTGTTGCAAATAAAATAAAGAGATATCAATACAAAATAAAATATGGACTCTAAAAGTCTAGTTCTTTAGGAACTAGCTATCTTACTAATATTTTTTCTTATTTCTTCATGGGTAAAACATGTCCTTATATAGGGCTTCAAACATAAATAACAAGAGGGGATTGCACCTCTCAATAAAATGCAACATAATGTGTAAGGGTTACATATTCATTAGGGAAACTAAAGACTATAACAATAATCCCTTACTAATGACATCCTTAATATCTAATTAATATAGTCATTCATCACATATAAAATATGCATGTTTTACAACAATTTAGTATTTTATGAAGGTATTTTTTAATATTAATGCTGAAAAAATAAAATTAAAGACTAAATTATTTTTTAAAAAATTAATGAAATTATATTGAACTTCAACTTCATTGAAATTAAAATATGTGCATAAATTATTTGATTCATTTATAGCTTGTATGACTTTTCAATTTTTAAAGTAAAAATTGTGTGCAACTAGTCAATAAATTTGAGATAAAATTAGGTGCCCAACAAGAGGGGGAAATTGAGATAAAATTTGTAAGTAGTTATTTTTAATAAGTACTTGTTGGATTAAACAATTACTATTAGGCCAAAAGCTATAGTGGTTAGTCAATGTGCAACTTTATTTATTTAGTGTGGCAACACATAATCCCACATCTATACTTGTTGCTGGTAGGCCTAAGGGGGTTCACGGTACACATGTGGCACGCTGGCAGGATGAGGTGTCAAGCCTGATGCGTGCTCATACATGCAACAAATCCATAGAATAATCGCTAGTCTCTCATAAGACCAACAATCTCCCCCCTCTAGCAACACCTAGGGACTCGAACCTGCAACCTTGCTCTGATACCACTTTTGAATTAACTGCTTACCACTAGGCCAAAAGCAATAACTATTAGTTAGGGTATAACTTTATTTCCTTATTGTGGCAGCCCATAGCCATGCATCTATATGTATTGCAAGTGGGCCTAATGGACTTTGCAATACACACGTGACACACTAACATTATGAGTTGTCAAGCCTGATGTATGCCAATGTACACTGTGAGTCCATAAGGTAATCGTTGACTTCTTATAAGACCAACAAATATTAGCAATCTATAAGTTGGATCTTGTATGATGCCCGATTAGGCACGTGTTACAATCTTTTTTGTATTCTTTGAGTTAAGCTTCAATTTAAGGTTTATACTAATTAATGTTATAAGTCAATTGAAATATGCTTTGAATTCTAATACTCTTTTCATATTCTTTAGTGTTTTAGTACTATTTATTATTATTATTCTTACACTCTCAAAACAAGGATGAGTTGCAAATTAATTTTCAAATTTATGTGTGAGTCATGAAATTCAATGCACAGTTGTAATTTTATTTTATGCTTTTTTATGTTTTTGTTACTAATGAAATGATTCAACCAATAATAGATAATCTTTTTATTATCAATTAATATATCTCTTTAATGCATTAATTTTTGTATATTTAAGTGACACTTATAAATAATTTTAACTTTATATTTATGCGGCACTTGTCAAAATTTAAGATGAAATACTTTTCAAGATTTTATATTATTATAAGTGACATTTATCAAGAATTTTTTTCATAATTTTAACCTTTATATAAATTGATAGATATAAATATAAATAGACAGATTTCTTTGAGGTACAATTAAATAATAAAAATATATATTTTTATTTTATTTTAAATAATTTTTCATTATTTAAAATTAAATTTATGTTGCATTTTGTTATTTTAAAAGGTCATGAATGTCCATTTTGTTATTTTCACTATTTTTTAATGTGCTTTTGAAAAATCATTCCAATAGTCATCTATCCTAAGTAACATTTGTCAAATTTTCTATGTAACACTTGTCACATTTTGCCTATTTCTAGAAGACACACGTCAAAATTTTGTTGGCTGTTAACTTTTATATAGATATATAGATATAGATTTTGATTATTTTTTTTTCAATTTTTTTATTTTATTAAAAGAAAGAGCACCAAAAATGTTCACACTAAGCACAAGATTTAAAACAAAGAAAATGCAAATGGTGGCCAGGAACTCTTTAACACCTTTATTAGCAATTGATTTTGAAGCATAAGGACCCCAAACCAAATTTTTTTGCGAATCAATATCTTTAGGCTTTAAGAACCATTTTATAACCACGAGCTTATCTTGAAAAAGGCTTTCACGCAAGAATACTAAGTGTCATAGCAACAGATCAAGAAACCATGTGCATGAAAGAGATGAAAGAGAGAAAAAAAAATAAAGAGTAAATATATTAACATAAAAACCAACATCCTATATGATCCAAATTCTAAATTAACTTTAACAAGTCATACCATGTGAATGTTTTTGCTGCTTTGCATGTCCCTAGAAAGTAGAAACTAAGAAGGATGTCAAGAAAGCCAACTTGTTAGAGATCTTCGGGAAATTTTGATTTGATCTAAAGTAGCTTATATTCTGTAAAAATGTCTATCTCCCTTCTCTTAGGAAATAGGCAGTAAGGAT
This sequence comes from Styphnolobium japonicum, assembly GCA_023212625.1. Taxonomy (NCBI): domain Eukaryota; kingdom Viridiplantae; phylum Streptophyta; class Magnoliopsida; order Fabales; family Fabaceae; genus Styphnolobium; species Styphnolobium japonicum. The sequence continues at coordinate 21,866,159 of JALBWW010000009.1, forward strand.
GCCATAATCTCAATCAAAATTTACATCAATTAGCTAGCTTGTATCAACAACAATTGCAACTCAAGTTCCATACAGTAATATACAATAAAGCAGGTAAATCCATATTTTACAGTTCTGAATGTTTTAAAAACAGGTTGAACCGGATAACCAGAGAGGAGAGCGGTTCAAGGTTTGATCGATTAAACCAGTGATTGAACCGGTATACTATATATATATAATCACAAAAATCATAAACCGCTTTGTAGTGTCGTCACCTATTTTGTGAAAAAGAATGACTAGAATTGTAGAAACCCCCAACCCAATTCCTAAAAGAGCTAAATCCTAAGTTTTTTTTTTGAAAAAAGAATCATTTTCTTCTTTCTTTTTTAATAAAAATTTAATTTAAAAGTTGATGACCGGTCCAACCGGTTTTTTATTTCCGATTTTTTACCGGTTTAACCAGTTCAATCAGTTTTTTTTTTATAATTTTTGCGGTTTAACCGCTTGGGCAGTTCTTTAGTTGAATCAGAACCGGTAGAGCTTCCGGTCCACAGTCCAACCGGTTAAACCAGTCCGGTTGGACCGGTTTTTAAAACAATGTCTGTTATGACATCCACCATGCAAAAAATTAATGCTCTATCTTTGCCTGACATTTGATGCTTTGGAATGTAAGAAATTAAATAAAATTTGCATTTTAACAAAATATATAAAAGTTACACAGTATATGAATAAAATAAAACTTCAACAAGCATAACAGTTCAACCTTATAATCACCCGTTAGAGTTCTCTAATGTTGACTCAGTTGAATTACATTGAGAGACAGGAAGGTCACTGGAAACCACATAGTTAAGCAAGTTCAAACTGTAAATTATTCTGTGCACCAATGAGATCAATGGGGATTGGTGAAGGGATTTTGCGAAGCTTCAAAATTCCGGAAGTGGCAATTTGCCAAGCCATAGATCAGGACAATGACATCTCACTATCCAAATCAAACTGCACACCATCTTCACTAGTTTTCCACAAGCTGGCATAAATGTTTTAGATTTTTCGTTTCTGTTACATTATCCTTCAAAACCTATGTAAGAGAAGTAAACATTATAGCAAATAGGCATCTAAAAACAATAAAGTTCTGATACAATTTTCACTCAAGAAAACGAAAAATCCTCACTTGAAACAAGGACCAAAATTTGTGTTTATAGATTTTGAAAAACAAGATAATTCTGAAGAACATTAAAGTTATGTTCCATTAGTTATCATTATCCACTTTAGAGAAAAACTACCAAGACAATGCAGTAAAAGGCCTCTGAAACACATTGATGTAACTTATTTAAAAATTGGCTTTACTCAAGAATTGCTATTGCTATCCAAATATTTTGTCCGTGAAGAATGGAACTTATGGTCAATAATTTCTAAAGCTGACTTGAGCAGGGATATCCAGTGGCAGGCGAAGGATTCGACATTGGGCATATATTTTGTTTATATCATCATGTGTGACGAGCAACCAAGATATGATCATCAAGCGATTTAATTGAATAAATAACTAAAACAGAAACATGATGGCACCTGTAATTTGGCAAGATGCTCTTACCCAGTATTGATATCGTCCACCAGGACCTGAACAATATATGCAATTATTGATCGAAGCAAGTCTCAAATGAAATGCATTCATTTTTTTTTAACCTACTTATTAGAAAGCTAGAACTGCCAAATAGTAACTTATCATTTATCTACAAGTAAGAAAAGGTCAATTACCGGCATCTCCTTAAACCCTGGCAATATCAGTATGATACATGCCATAACTGAAGTATATATCTTCAACACTTATATCCTCTACATATGCTCCAATTTTTTTTTTTTTTTTTTTTGGGTTAAGAGCCTTTTTTTATCTGAATAAAAATATATTATTAATATAACATGGTTGATCAAATCACTGGTAGATGTAAAAATTGTCTGCTAACTATCTGAATACTGTACAAAATATATCATTCATCGAAAAAACAGAATACTTGCTGCATGAAGCTGATAATGTTCTGCAACAGCAGAACAATGAAGTATGAACATTCGGCAGCAATGCATGATTTAAAAGTCAGTCCATAAATTATGCCTGAATCATTCCTTAGTCCAGCAAACATAAATTCACATGGGGTTAACCAAAGGAAGTGAATACCAGGCTTCCTCAGTCCTGAATTCCACTCCAAAACACCTAGTCTTTTGCCATTCATTAGCCTTGGCATGAACCATTGAGGATGTTGATGGTGGATAAAACATCTTTGGCATTCACTATTAAGCGGTGTTGATGTTGGGCAATCAAGTTATGCACAGTAAAACTCACACTAGAAAGATGAAAACATGCTCACCTGAGTTAGGATGACAAGTTATTTATTTGACTTCTTGGGCAATTCCTTCAGTTCACTCAAATAATTACTTGTGTCCATAATTTGAAATCTGCAGCAAGATCTTCCAAGGGTGCACTTACCCTTCTGAATGATTACACAAAAATTAAATCTAAATTAGGATGGCAATAAAAACTCCTTAAAGCTAATGTTGAAATTATAGGGTATAGATAAGGAAGGAGGAAAAGATAGAAATGAGGCTCTGAATAATAAGATATTAGATTGATTAGGTGTGTTTCAAATATAAAGCACTAACTCCTATTGATACTAAGAATTAGGTCAAGTATGAGTGTAGAATAACTAATAAAAACCTAAGCCCACTAATACAATAAGACTCCCAACCCTAATTAAATAAGGAAACAATTGCTAATGAATTAGAGGACTAATTGATTCTACAAGATATTCTAAGATATTTTGTAGATATTCTCACACCCCCCCCCCCAAAAAAAAAGGTAAAGCTTACTAAGCTTTTTACAAATAAACACACTAAAAGAAATAACTCGGGCTCCATAAACCATAGCTGGAAAGACAACTTAGGGATATTGGAAATGCTAGAGACAATATGCTTGATGAGCACTACTGGAAAAATAACTCATCAAGACGATAAGAATGACACATAGCAAAAAGAGTTGGTTGGAAACTTGCATGACTAAAGAAGAAACACCGCTGGAACGAGACCTAGGTAAAAAGACATTGCTGGAAATATGCACAGTGGAAAAGACGTTGTTGGAAAGGCACACAGCGGAAGAGACATCCCTAGAAATATGCATAGCGGAAATTTCTTGCCAAGCAATCATGCACAACAAGGCCCAAACTTTTCCAAATTCATAACAAAACAGCATTTAGAAGCATCAAACAACAAGAAGAACCTCAATTTTAAATTAGGAGACCCAAAAAACCTAGAAAACTGAAACTGGCTCAAAACGGCTTGATCCGGGTCGATCAATGGCTTGCAGTAGAAGAAACACAGCAAACTACACAAGTACATAGCCAAACAGCCAAATAGGGCCATGAACAAGGCCACATAGCCACCAAACATTGCCAAACAAGGGGCATACATAGCCAAACAACATGAACGAAGCCAAAGAGTGGCAAACAGCGAGAAAAAGGAACCCAAATATGGATAACCCATTAGATAGAGGCAAACTGCAAGAAAGTGGAGCCCAAACAAACCCAAATAGGGCCAAAATGCAACCATAATATAGGATGTCATGCCGGAATAGCAAGAAGGCTAGACATGCTTTCATGTGACGGTGATGGTCACCTGAAAGAGAAACTCAGCGGAACAGCAGCAGGTAGAAGGAAAAACTCGGATTCCGGTAGCCAAAATTGATGCACGGCCAATGGAAAAGACAGAGACATCGAGTTCCTAATTCTTTTGGAACTCAGCAGCGGAATAGTGACGGGATTAGGTCATAGAGGATGGTACAACTCTAATACCATGTTGGAATTATAGGGTTCAGATAGGGAAGGAGGACAAGAGAGAAATGAGGCTTTGAATAATACGGATTAGATTGATATGGGGTGTTACAAATACAAAGCACTAACTCCTATTACTAAGAATTAGGTCAAGTACTAGTGTAGAATTACTAGTTGATATGATCCAAGTCAGATACATATTGTTTTTACGAATCGTCCTTGAGTTGATTTCTTATTAAAAAGAATTAAAGGTGATATGAATAGTAATGTAAACAGTGCACGAATGTAGCGTGAACAGTACCACGGTACAGTACGTGAATAGTGACGCCGTACAGTAACGTGAATAGTGAAAAAATAGGAAAAAGATGGAAAAAGATAAGGGATGGTAGGAAGAAGACGCCACACTCTTGGGGAGTGATAAGTCAAGCGAAGATTCGCCACAAAGGTAAGGAAACCTTTGATAAGAACCAAGATGGTTCACCCAAGAACCCTAAGAGAACAAAGCTCTCAAAAACTCACAAAGGAGTGTAATTGTATTCTGAAATTCAAAGTTGACAAATGCAGCAAATACAAACCTATTTATAGGGATTGAGTTGGTGGCTAGGTCTAATTAAAAGGAGGCAGCAAGCTAACACCTTTTTAACCCTAATCCTAACACAAAAGTGGCCCAAGCCCAATTAGAAGGCAACATCTATCCCTAGCTATGCTATGCACTTAGTTAAGCCCAAACAATAGGCCCTTATTACAAAATATCCCAAAAAGAAAATAAGAATCAAAACTGAAAAGATTAAAAGGTTCAAATACATAATTAAATAAAATTTCTAAGAAGAAATCCTGCCCCCACATTGGGCCCTTCATCAACTTGGTTCATTTGGACCATCTTGAGTGCTTCTTCTTCTGGAATGGGCTTGAGTGAGAGAAAATGGTTGACTTCTTTATCTAAATTCTCCTTAGCCTTATTAGCTCTTGTCCTTGTTATTGGGCCTCCAAGTCCTTGCAGTGCATCTTTGGGCCTTGGGCCCATTGGGCTTCCACTTGAGCTTCCTTGGTCTCCATCACTAGTACAAGACAAGCCCAAGCCCAAGCCCACTAATACAATAAGACTCCTAATCCTAATTAAATAAGGAACTAATTAAATAAGGAACCAATTGCTAATGAATTAGAGGACTAATTGATTCTACAAGATATCCTAAGACACTCGAAAGATATTATGATATTTTGTAGATATTCTAACGGCCGACACCAAAAACCCAAGATAATTTTTTAGGTATTGATGCCTTCTAAAATATATAAATATTGTACAATTAGTTAAAATAAAAATTATTCAACAAAAATAAAAATCTCAAAATTAAAGGACCAAGAATCACCTTTAAATTTTAAGAAAATCTGCTAGAAAGTCTTTAATTCCATCTCGCACCTCATTTTCAACATTACCTTCATCATCAATGGACTGAAGTAATACATGACCATAATCCAAACATCCCGATAAAGATTTTGATGTAATTGATAGCACTCACTTCCATGCACCAAAGTCAATGGACTGAAGTGATATATGACCAAGATACAAATCCCTCAAATGCTGCTTACACAACCCTACTCGCCGTTTATTTAAGCTTGGATGAATGCAAGTTGAAAACCCAGTCTTCCAGCTTGGACACTTCTGCCTTTCCATAACATGAAGAGTATAGACACTTGGTGCCGGAGATGAGCACCCTATAACAAAACAATTACAAGGTCTTGACTGGGTTACAATTCTTGCTAGAGACAATAAACACAAACCGCTGTAAGAAATTCCATACATTAATGCCTCATCATTATCAAAAGCTTGAACATCCATTGCTTCATTTGTTATCTCCTTCTCTATGTCCTGCGTTGATGGAATCCTGCTGAGCTCTACGTCAAACCGCTTTTCTATCTCAGTTTCATGTACCCGATACTTCACTGCTAAAGTACGAATGCAAGATTTCCTAACTTGATCGGAAATCAAGAGCTTTATCTCATTAAAGTTAGCACAATTTTCATACCATCTCAGCCAGCGGCAAACAATCCCTGAAAACCAGTCAATAATTTCAGTTGTATCTTGCAAGATAAGTAAAGTAGCAGAGCGGGGGAATCCCTTAGATGTGGTCAATCCATATCTCAGAAGACGTTTTTTTATGGCATAGATTGGAGCAACAATCTCAGTTTTTTTTATCACATGTTCTGTTGGGCTATCATTAGTTGGCAATAGTTTAAGAGTAGAAGCTGCCTCAGAAGATATATACTGCTCTGCCTGTTTCACAAATTCATAAAAGGAATCTTTTAGCTCTTGTGGAAGAGCTGGTTCTGCAACACACTTAGATAAGATGCTTTCTTCACTCTGGGCATTTTTTGCTCGAACAACTTGCATCCATATCTTCAATAAGTGCTTATACCAATGATCAGTTTCCATTCCAGACTTACGGAAACAGGAAATCCTGTTCAGGAGAGAGCTAATATCAGCTAAATGCTTGATTTCTGATTCCTTAACCTTCTTCAAACCATGACCCAGCCATTTCTTCCCAATTCTAATTGTCCCATAATTCCAAGCCTCTTGCCTTTGCAAAGTAAATAACTCTACTTTTTCTTTTAACTTGTGAACAGCTTTTACAGCGGGACTCTCTCTAACACTTCTTTTGACCAAAGTTCCCAGAAAGCGGATACCATGAGGCCCTTCACAAGGCAATATATCAGTTTGATCATCCACATCCAAGAGCAAAGAGTTCTTCAAATAACTTTGAATCTCAGACTTAAAACTAATAGCAGAATCTTTGGAACCAGAAACTGCAAAAAATATCTCATCCATAAAGCGACAAGAGTAAACTTTGAGACCAGCATTCTTGTCATCAACCATGCACTTAATATCATTACCATTCAACTGTCTCCTGAACCAACCGCGCAACCTGGAGCAGGATCTATCTCGATCATTATATATTCCATCATCGATAGCTTCATATTTCATGGACAGCCTATAAAATTCACTGTCAAAGAGGTCAAGATATATATTCATTAGAATAGGGGACAAAACCCCTTCTTGTGGAAGACCATGGCCCTTTGGAAAACCCCCAAACTCAAAATTTAGCACCCGGGCATCAAACATTCTCCGGATAACATCATACAAACCGGGGTCTTCTATCTTGTCCTCCATTATCGATATCAACTTATCCAAGACATCAGCATCCAACTTTTTGGTCACAAGCAATGTAAACCACCAGTCAGGATTCAATACCCCTTTGCAGATATACTTCAAAGCCATGGAGCAGCCCCTTCCACTGCGGCAACCGTGCGATATTTTTGAGAAATGCGGCTTGTAAACAACTTCCAAAGCTATCCTGATGGCTTCCTGGAGAACCCTCAACTTCAAATTGGGAAGGACCAAGACTTGTTTGTTGTTCAAACCTCTAGTTGAGAGTGACAAGGTATTGGCATTGACATCAAAACTCCCATCACGAAGCTGTTCCGCCATGGCATCAAAAAACCCATCATAGTCATAGTTCAAACTCGAATCAACATTCGAGTTGAGCCTAATACAATTATAAGCATCGTGAAGAGTTTCTGGATTGGAAATCACTTTACTCATGAGGTGTTGAAATTTTCCATTGGCGTGTTGTTGCTGCTGTTCCTTTACCCTCTTTTTTATGCGGTGTTCTAGAAACTTCTTGAGCTCCATTCTACCACCCTGTTTTGGTATTTTTCTGTCAACAACTTTAGAAGACTCCTCAACAAGAATGGCGAGGTCCTTCGCCAATGTGGATTTTCCAAGTTCTTCATTATCATTATTATTATTACTACTACTATCTATGTTAGAGTTAGACATGGTTGCATAACTAGTAGTGCCTTTACCTGATACATTATTACATAACAAGATTATTAGAAACTATAAGGGATAAAACAATTATTGTTGAAATTAAGGAAAGGATTATTTTATTTTATTTTATTGGATTTGGAAAAGGGAAAATTGAAAGAGAGAGAGAGAAAAAATGTTACCTACCGATAAACATAAGCGAAAGAGATGAAGTGAGTGTAACAAATTTGAGGTTGTGAAGTATGGCACGTTTCATAAACTTGGATCTGCCAACGATGGCCATGATTTTTCTATTGCCGTTGTCTGCCTCTATTCAGTGTCGCCGAAGGAGCTTCTAGATTCTTCGTTCCGTTGAAGAGTAAGATGGAATCAGAATTCATTCTCGACCGTGTTGATGCGAGAAATGACCTGACGGAGATACTCATTCTCACCGTAGTCTAGGGGCTGCGTTTGGCTTCTCCTCACATTTTGATCGGGCTAATTTTGGGGCCCGAATTTGATCGTAGACCCATCATGATCGGGTCCGTAATTAATTAGGTCAATTTAAAGTTTGTATGATATAAATAATATTATCTGATGTATTTAAAAGCTCATAATGTAGGTTAATATTTGTATAATTATTAAAATTTTAATAAATATTAAGAATTAGATATATATGCATATAAAAGTAATGTTTAATTTATGAATCTTAAATTCTATAAGTCAAAAAATTTAAATATTTATTTATTTTGAGCAGAACTGAGTGAATCAATCTTACTCTAAAAAATATATTACGACAAAGTTATTTGGCTTAATCTCAGCCTGATTTTTCTATTGAAATCAGGTCTAATTTGACCCAAATAGCTTGGGTCAAACCAGATCTTGTACGTCCTAAACTGTACCAACAAAAAGAAAAACATTAAGAGTAACTATTTATTTTTGTCTTCTAATTATATACGCAATATCACATTAGTCATTTATTGACAAATATATCAAATTAGTTATCTAAAGATACACGCAACATCAAATTCATCATTTAATGTCATATTTTTGTCATTAAAGTTATCTTTAAAATGATACCAAATTAATTTAAAACAAAATTAATAACATTAATTATCATTTAAAGGCTAATTTAATATTAATAAATAATTAACATAATATCGTGTATATATTTAAATGTGCAAAACAAACATTTACTCAAAAGTTAATATAAACTGCGTCAATGGACTCAATACATACTTATGGACAATTAATTTAATACTTGGTCAACTTTTCTTATTTTTACATGTCTCAACTTCTATTTTTTCTTTTATTAATTTTCTCTAAGTCTGTATTCTTTTTTGTCTCTCTTTCTCATGTCACACATATATAGTAAACCGGGTTTTTTTTTACCAATTAAGTATAATTTGACCAACTGTTTATTAAAATATTATTATTTATGTTATAAGACTTTTTATTTTTATTTTTAAAGTAAATTGTGCCACATAAACTTATGCAAATCATATAAACTATATCAATTGTAACGACATAATCCGCGTATATTTAATTAATTGCATTAATGCAATTCATGCAAATTGCACCGACATGATTAGTGCAATTTATGTGGACCATGCTAGTTCACATGGTGGAATTTTTAATTTAAAATTTTAAGCTGATTTTATCGGTTGCATAATTATGAAAAATATTTTATAAATGTCATTTTAAATATTTTATTCAAGATATTATGCCTTGCCTTTATTGTATATTTTTCAAAAACTATCATATTCCCTATATCATATGTATCTTTTTGTATTGGATACATTATTCGTGCCCATACCCATGCTTCTTACGTGCTTAGTACTACTATTTTGCTTTTATATGTTAGTTGGTCCTACAATTAGGTCACGCTACATGAAAAATTAAAGACAATTTTATTGTACTTAGTTTATCTGGTTCTTGATACGTGCTTAATTACGTACAACATCATCCTACTACATCATAAGCCATAGTCTAAAGAAAATTTTCTTCTCACCCTTGAATCATTATACAAAAGTTTTGCAAGCATAACTTGCCTAACTTCTAATCCCAACAATTGCAACTACAGGCAACCTTCCTCTTTCACTCCCCAATAACAAGAAGTTCATAATTTTATGTGCCAAAATAGCATAAAACAAGTCCATAATTTTGTTTCTATCACCATTTCCAACTCCATACTTCAGATTAACCACCAAAGAAGCTGAAGGAAAAGGTAGTGGAGATGGTTTACCTCCAGTACCTTCTTTGACACTCATGAGATCTTTGTCTTCTGTCTAGATTTTGGTCTCATTTATCTTCACAACTTCTGATTTTACCTGTGACCTGATCTAAACTTGACTGCTGAGACTCAATCCATCTTGCCTTAAAGGGCTCCAGTGGCAACCTCCTACAAGTGTTTTCCCGCATCATAGGCATCAACTTTATACTTGTCAACCCAATCTTTCACCAAGGGATTAATAAACTGTCTCTCCTGGGCAACATAAGCACTGCAATGATGAAAAATATTATTATCATCTTTAATTTCAGCAATTCAGTGAGCCAGAGATTATTCCAGCTAAAGAAGTCTATACTCTCACAATGAGTTAACCTATCAAACAACACTTACAAGAAGACAAAAATGTGTGTCAACCATGTGCTCTGACATTTTCATATAGTTAGGGGGTTAGGAATTGAAAGAAACATAATGACCATAAGACTAGAGGTCCCATGAGAGCCTGAAATATTGTGAGATATACAAGGTCCTCTTTTTTCCTTTTTTTCCCCCTCTTTTCCCATTCTTTTGATTAACAATAAAAACATGCATACCCCAAAAATGAGAGGAGAGAAGACATCAATATACAAGTTTTGGTTCTTTGAGCTTCATATCTTTCAAGGAGATTTAGCTTGAAACAGAGAAAAAAAGACTTTGTTCTTTTTTACCAATAAAAAGTATCAACCTCGTGAAGCTATAATTGCTCATGTAACAAGTATCTTTTCCTGTTTTCTTTGCCTTGTTAGTTTTTTTTTTTTTTTTGGCTAAGTACTGAATCAGCCAATCAGGTAGCTTATTCTTTACTGGCTGTAATAAGCTCGAGTAAAGAGAAATCACCAAAATGGTCTCAATAGCCACAAGTAACAGAATTTATAAAATCATTGCTTGATGAAATAAGTCAATTTTGAGAGATAGTTCAAAATTCAAATAGGTAATCATGCAATCTTTGAAAATTTTATGAGACATACGACCCTCATCCTGAGCACACCCAAGTCAAACATCAAAATCTAGAACCAAGCTAATGCAAATAAGGTGTAAAACAGCCAACGTGGGGTGAAGTGAATGTGTAAAACATAGTTGCAGGACAAAGAACTTGCAATTGTACCTTCAAAATTTTAAATAATTAAAACATCATTAACAAAAATGTGATCACCAAAAAGGAATATTATAAGTCACCCAAGTCAGAGTAAATTGCCAGTAAATTCTAAAGGCAAATGCAGTTCAATATTGAAATTATACAAGGAGAAACTACACCCGTAGATCACACACCAGCCACGGATTAGAGTAGAAACTGCAGTAAGCATGAAGTTTTAAGCTTTCTCAATTCTTCTCATTCAGTTGTATTCTGTCAGTGATTGGGAAAACATAATAGATAAAGCCTAGACCAAAGCTGACTGAAGTGTGAAAGATTAAACTTAGATAACACCAACATAATTTGTATTATCGAATATGAGACTACAAACAATAGCTGGGTTCTCATCCTTCAAATGGAAAATTTAAGAACAGAAGTAGGTCCATTAACATACCAAATATGAAAAAATGTGCCCCGCACTTTTTTACTTGCAGCACCAATCTCAAATCAAATGATAATGGTACAAAAAGTCTAAAAAATGATTACCATTGCATGTTCATGAACTAAAAATTAAGCTATTAATGAGTGCAAAATTTAGAGTTTAGAGCCCTTGAGTTTGACAAAATTCTGATTACCATGTTACCTAGAGTGTATGGCCCTGAAAGTTTAGGATCCAATTTCAACTACGACAGGGAAGAAATAAAATAAGATAAAACATCTGGAGAATGAGGTTCTTATATTTTTTTTACTGCAAGAATCCAACAGAAAAACCAAAAATAGAATAACTATTGTAAACTTCAGGATATTTCCATAGCTTTTTTTTTTGGTAGGAGAATTTTTCCATAGCTACCTACCACAAAAAACTCCAAAAATTCACAAATTTTATTACAGATAATTTTATTGGATGCTTATTGGCCTTCTAAAACAAACATATTGGTATTTCTTCCAGAAATAATTTGAAGACACTAAAACTTACAGAAATGGAAAACTACAAGAGACATGAGATTTTAAATCTCAGGAAATACCTCACAAGAATTAAGCTTTTTTCAAAAGAAACTACACTTGAAATAACTCAGAAGTTTAAACCACACTATTTTATGAAGGGAAAAGCACTAAAAGCATAACAGGAATTAGAAGATAAATTAAGTCCCACTTAACAGATATCACAATGAAAACTAGCAGCAAGTATCATGAAATATCAAGCAATTACCTGAATACAAGGACGATAAATCATATAAGAATGAAGTTTAAGCAGATTAGATAAACTTCTTATCAATCCGTATGTTGGGAATGTGTGCAATCTTTGGCCAGTCTTCCCCTTTCTCCCTTTGGCATCGTTGTTTAAGCCATGGACAATCCCATATATGTAGATCAGAAAGGGAGGTAGGCAGATTCTCAGGGATGAACTGAAGTTCTGAGCAGCTTCCAATCCCTAGATTCTGAAGTGATGTTATGTGCTGAAGACCATTTTCACTTAAAGATTTAAGATTTTGAAGTTTCCGGATATAAAGGGATGTGAGAGTGGATGGTAGTAGCCCTTTCTCTGGAAAAGATTCCTCATCTTCACATTTTCCCCTAATACCAAAGCTTCCAAGAGAAGTAAGTATTTGTAAATTCCAGCTCTTCCTATTAGCAAAGAGTCTGTCACAATAAGAGATCTCAAGTGACTGCAAACTGGATGGCAAACCCCCTTCTGGAAATGACTCAAGTTCTGGACAACCCCAAATTGTCAAAGTCACAAGGGAGGAGAGTAAGATATTCATTAGATCAGGAAGTGACCTCAACTTCTTACAATGGTCAATCCTGAAATAAGTCAAGTTTGTAGCTGGAAGTCCACCATCCGGGAAAGACACAAACTTCGGACATGCACTGATTCTTAAGTAATTGAGAGACGTAAGATGTTGCCCATGGTTCCTTAAAACTGAAATAGATTCAAGATTCTGACATCCATGTATGTAAAGATGATTCAGCTTTGGGAAGAAACCTAATGTAAAGGACTTCATAGAATCACAACTACATTTTATGCATAAACTCTCAAGGAATGCAAAGCATGAGTACACTGGGAAATCAACTTTCCCACAGTTTGTAATATTTAGTGATTTTATTGTGTCAGCCATGCGACCATTAGGAAGCCAAATAAGAGATTGACAGCATGAGACAGTCAGCTTTTCAATACAAGTATTTTCTTTGTCAGTTCCCTCAAACAGGGACTCTAATTTATCATATCCACCAACTGTCAGCTTCAACAACTGGGGCGGCAGCTCCTCTGGTGACACCTTTTCACAATATTCTAACTGCACTTCACAAACCTGTGTTGTCCTTGGGATAATAGCAACAAGTTGCTGACATTTTGCAATCACGAGCTTTGTTAAAGAAGGAAGGCATTGAGGCAGGCCCCTCCTCAGGTTTGGGCAATTTTTTAGATAAAGCTTTTGAAGAAAAGGAAATGTTGTATCTGCATTTTCATCTCTGAAAGGAGCCCACTCTCTCAACTCTAACATGTTCTCAAAGTGCAAAGTTTGAAGTAATCTGAATGGTTTGTCCATAGAAGAAACACTCCCATAAAACTCAGCACCAACAAAAGACACATCTATCCCCACTATAGAGAGATGTCTAAGGGACGGCAATTGCCCAAGTGGTGGAAGTGAGATGCAATATTTACAATCATGAAGATACACAGATACCATACGAGAAAATTTTCTATCTCCCAACCAATCTGGAAATGTTGTCCCGCCATAATGCTCAATCATAAGCTTTCTCAAACGTTTAGGAGGTTGCAACTGAGTGAGTATAACTCTATCATTTTGTGAATCATCCACTTCCCCACTCCATTTCAAAACTAATTCATCAAGTTGCTCCATTTCCTTCAAACTAGCCTCCTGAGCATCTTTGGGACTAACAACATTTTGCAGATTTAAAATTGAAAGCTTTCCCTTAAGAAATTTAAGCCCCTTCAACTCTTGGATACTGGACCCACTTCTTTTACCAATAGTAAATGCAGTTAATATTTGAAGATTTGCTAAATTGCCCATATGCAATGGCATCTGACTTATGTTTGTTCCACTAATATTCAGACGCCTTAAGTTGATTAACCTTTCAAATTTGACTGGTAATTCACCAAGGGAACCACAATTTAATAAAAGCAAAGTCTGCAAATTATACAAAGAACACAGAGAATCTGGTAACTTCATGATTCCAGTGTGAGAGAGGTCTAGATACCGTAAGTGTATTAACTTCCCAATTGAATCAGGTATTACAGTCAAACTATGACAGTGAGACAGGGAAAGCACCCTTAAACTTCTCAGCGTAGAAAGCAAATCACTTAGAGCTGCATTGGTTAAGCATCTAGACCATGATGACACCTCTGATGGAAGAAAGGTTCTTAGACTCTTGGCTTCACAAATGGCCTTGATTTTCTGTGAATCACCAAATTGTACTTTGGAATATGACAAATGACGAGTCCTTTTGGACATAAGATGTGTCTTGCCACCCTCCAATCTAAAAGAGAATTCTCCGGAGACAAATTCAGCTAAATCATTTATAAGATCATGCATTACAAAGCATGATTTCTTCCTACCTAATGGCTGAAAAAATGATCTTGAAACTAGATCATTGAAGTAGTCAATACCTACTTCTTCTACCTCTCCATTTATCTTGGAATGCATTAATAGATCTTCTGCCATCCACAACTGCACTAGATCCTCCTTTTTAAATCTAAAATTCTTTGGAAATATTGAACAGTAAGCAAAACAACGCTTCAGAGGTGAGGGGAGATAGTGATAACTTAACCTAAGAGCAGGAAGAATGTTGCTCTTATCATGTGGCAAATCCCATATATCACTATGCAATACCTTGACCCATGCCTTCGGATCTACTTTGGACCGCAAGAGGCCCCCAAGAGCTTTTGCTGCTAATGGCAATCCTTTGCACTTTTTAACTATTTCCCTCCCAATAGCTTCCAATGTTGGATGTGCTGTGAAGTTTCCATCTTCAAATGCATGCTTGGCGAACAACAACCAACAATCATCATCTGTTAGCTGCTTTAGATAATGATTAGGAACAGTGCGCAAGATTGATGCAACATGTTTACTTCGTGTTGTTACAATGATCTTACTTCCTGGGGCCCCATACTCCAAAGGACGCCTTAAAACATCCCAATCAAAATAATTATCGTTCCAAACATCATCCAAAACAATAAGAAATCTCTTCTTGTTAAGAAACTCCCTGAGTTTAATCTGTTGCTGATTAAGATCCATTGCATCACATGTCAAGGGAATTGAGTCTAGGACAGACTTGGATACTCTAAAGACATCAAATTCCTGGGAAACACTTACCCATGCTTTTACACCAAAATGCTCCTTCACTCTATTGTCATTGTACACAAGTTGAGCAAGAGTAGTCTTGCCAATTCCCCCCATTCCAACTATGGGGAGAACAGAGATCTTATGGACCTCAAAATCATTTGCTAGCAAAAACCCAATAATGGATTCCTTGTCAGAATGCCTACCAAAGACACCAGAACTTTCTACCAGAGAAGTTGTTTGAAAATTCCTGTTTGGTGCCCCATTGACACCTTTCTTCAAACCAAGGGCATCTTTTTGTTTGACAAGAAATTCTAATCTTTGAAGAACCTTCTCTATCCCTCTATCAAATGGATTAAGTGATCTGGAGAAAAAAGCTCTCACCTTGCTTGTGCTGCTTTGGTGATCACATTCCAATTTGTTGCTTGAAGCTTCAGTGGTGATCACATCTATTATGTCCTCAGCTTCAAACATAGCATCTTTAAGCTCGCTGAGCCACTCCTTCACGTTCAAATTCATGGTCTGCCTCTCCTCTGCATCGTTGAGCACTTCATCAACAGACAGCAGCTGCACCTTCAAGTTGTTCAGCAGACCCCCATTGAGCTTTCTTCCCTGAATGAAGTCTAGTATCTCCCTAGATGCCATTCTATCAAACAAAACTTGAAGAGAAGCAGAGAGAAATGCTCCACCCACCACTTCACCAGCCATTGGTTCTATCTTCACAAAAGCAAAAAAATGCTAAATTGGATGAATTTGAAGGAAGGACTGAGAAGGGAACTTGCAGAAACAAGAAGAAAGCAGGGGAAGGAAAAATTAGGCTCTTAAATGTTGAAGTTGAAGGGCTGAATTTTCTTTTTTGTGTTGTGTCCCCACTCCCACCCAAAGGGTAACTTCATCTTGTTTTGTGGTAAAGTTCGGTGATGTTCGGAATCAATGTTTTAAGAACCGAATCGGAGATTTAATCGATTGAGATTTTTGGTTCGATTGGTTCAATCGATCGAATTGGTGGTTGAATCGAATGATGTAATAATTATAATTATAATTATATGCATAATTATTTATATATATAAATAAATCTAATAATATGAATAATAAAAATTGATTATATATAATAATATTTATTATTGTATTCAATTAAAATAGCCTTATTTTGATAGTAACAGAGATTTAAGGGGAAAAATTAAAGTTTAATCTTTATTTAAAAAATTTATTATTATTATTTTTTTAAAAAATACTCATAACTATGAAAATAATTATTATTTTAATTGAAAATCAGTTGGTCCAACTTTATTCGTTCATTTTTCATCACATAAATTTTAAAAAGTTATGTGAAATTGATATAAAATGCATCCAAATTGGACGAATAAGTAAAAAGTTATGACTTTTGAGATATAAAATGTGAAAAAAAAACTCTTAAAAAACTAATTTAAAAATATGAAAAAGTAATAAAAAATTCAAAAAAAGCAAAAAAAAAAAAAAGAGAACGCCGATTTTTAGAAACCTGGTCTGATTCATCTGAGTCGCCGGTTCTGCCCGATTTTTTTCGGTTCAACAGCTAAAACAATTTTTTAGACTAACTAGACCGATCAGGCACTCGAATCATGGTCAAACCGACCAGTTCGATCTGATTTTTAAAACCATACTTGAAAGTGCTTAAGATTCATGTGGAATAAGATTTGACTGCTCCATATTGTAAGATTTGATGGTGATAAGGGAGTGTTCTACATCATTTCCTTTTGACAAAGGACATTATTATTGTAAGTTCGAACTCTCAAGCGATTGACTTTTTATTACACGTAAAAAAAATTCTTAAAATTTAATTATAATATGCACGAACTTTAAAAATATTCTTCTTATCTAATGGATAGAGTGCAAGCTCGAGCGTTTCACATTGTTACCTTTTAAAGTAATAGAGTCTTCCTTGTATGTAATTTTTCTTTTCTTAAAATTTAATTATAATATACAATATTCTAATAATCTAATCAATATAAGAATCTTTCACAACATTGCGCTTTGGCAAAAATAGAATGGTGACTTTTACTAGGTGGCCAGAGGGAAAGGGGCATCATACAAAGAGAAGAAAGGATGCTCAAAGAAAGATGAAAATCTTCTTAAATACAAAAGAAAAATAAAGTAGTAAAGTTATTCTTCAAGCATACTTGGTTATGATTATAGCCACGGACATAATAAAAAAGGATAGAGGACGAGTTTTAAATTAAAGGTCGCATCGCCGTAACATCTTAGTCGCGATAATCACGACAACTGTAATATTCTACAATTATAGACTCTATCGGCCCACATCAGTTGCAATGGAATCGCAAGAACGATTGTAACCAAATCTCAACTGTGACTTAAAATCTTGGAATAAAGAGAAGGGCCAAAAATATATTGCAACATTACAAAGAAGAATGATATGAGATATAGAAACAGAATCTTCCAGTGCTTCGATGTCCCATTGACTCTCTTCCTTCAAACTATTTCAAAGAATTATTTTCCACATATAATTCTTCTAGAAGCTTTTCCCCCAAAAAATTCAGATTTGTTCATTATATTGACATAGCTTGGGAGATTCCAACTCTAACATCACTAATTTAAAAAAAAATAAAAATGTATTAGGGAGGTCCTAATGAACTTAACGGAAAATGAAAAATAGGAATTAAATAATCGAACCTCCACAACGTAAACACAGCTCCTTGATAAAGATGAGAGAAAATACTAATTGAGCCATATTAAGAGAATAAAAATGAATTTTTTTTAATACATGCTTTAGTGGCAAAATTTCCATATAAATCACCCAAAAGCTGCACGTAGGAAGACTAGAAAATTTATATAAAATAAAAAATGAGTGCTGTACTGAGAAGAATCCAAAAAAGAAAGAAAGAAACGCTAACATGATTATGAGGGCATATCAACGTGAAACACCATACCCAACATAGAATCATCTTTTTCTTTTTGCTTTATATATACAGGTTCCAAGCATGGAACAAACCAACCATATACCCTCTCTCCTTCAAAAGCATTTCTTTCAATTTGGAAACAAATTGAAGAACTTTATATCATAAGAAGTCCATAAATGTGACACACGCTAGATCATGCAACTTCTAATACGAAATTACGAACAATGACTTTTTTACGTTTTTATCGGAAAAAAAATTTATAGAGATTCAAAGTAAAACCTTTTAAACTAGATCTAATTCGTTAAAAATTAAATTACAAATAATAATAATAATAATAATAATAATAATAATTAGTTTGTATTTGGATTAGATGTGAAACAAAGATTATGTTAAAAATCAATTATATGCATCATTGATTTTCAAAAAAATCGATTATGAGAAAATTAATTTATGTTTAAATGTAGTTTATAATCGATTTTAAGATAAAATTTTTTATTTGAATTATATAAAAAGAATCACTTTTATGTATTAAACTACTAAAAAAGATATGGAATGATTGAAAATTTTATTTAGTTAAGGGGCAAAAGAATATTTATATACCAAAACTTTTGAAATAATTTATGATTACATAATTCAAATCTACAAATACAAGCTTTTCTAAAAAAAAGTTGTTTTTAGTTATAGAATTAATCTTAACTTATAATCAATTTTATATACTTTAAACAAACAAGATAGATTTTAAATAAAATAATTTTTTATTAAAAAAATGTTATTTTAGAAAAGAATTAATTTCTAAACATGCTATTAAACTATCCTGATAAATAGAATTGACATCTAAGAACTACTTTGATATCGTTTATAAATAAAGAACTAATATAATGTTACTTATATTTTTAAAATATCAAATTACATATTTACCCATTTAAAAAACTTTTACATTTTGGATGGATCAAAATTAAACTTTAATATCTAACTTTGACTAGAGCCGCTGATACAATAAGGCAAGATAGAAAGAAGGGCCAAAAATACTTGCAAAGTTACATAGAAGAATAATATGAGACAAAAATTAATGTATGCATTCGATCTACCAATGATATCCTGCAGGCATGCGCTGCCAGGTGCTTTTGTTGTCACTCAACATTTAGATAATTTCGAAAATACCCCTTACATATGCTATCAACTCTCCTTAGCATTACCTTCATTTTTTAAAAAAAAATTATGAACTCCAGTCAAAAAGTGCATTATAATTATCAACATGAATAAAGCAAATACATGACAAGTTATGTTGAAAGATGTACTGAAGCATACAAGTCTAATTTCTTCCTAAGAATGGAGAGAGAAAAAGATGATATAGAAAAATGTATGCAGGAATCTTTTTTTTTTTGGTTGTTATTTATCGTAAAAGATTTTTGTTCCTTTTTTTAGGTAAATTATACTTTCCCTTGAGGTATTCGAAAATGGAGTCAGATTCCAAAATTGGCCAAATCTTCTGTTCCTTCACCTCATTTGTCAAACTGCGGATTAACAAAAATATATCATCAAATCAGCTTTTACATTTATTGAAACTCTGAAGAATATTAAATACGTACCCCCACACAGGCCTAATATATTTTAAAAGAATTAATTAATTCTCCTACATGCTGATTAAAAGTCTGAATATGAATAATCAATATACAAAGCACACTTCCTTAACCATCAAACCAACTATTAACAAAATTGTAATCATTTTCTCTCATGACAATCAATAATTCATTTTTTCTTTAAAATGTATGTTAACATGCATCATGTCTTATGCATTAGTGAACAGATGACCATTGTCAATAGGGATCTTAAATGTGCTTCGAAATACCCTTGAAACCAATATAACATGATAAAAATTTCAAATGTGGTGTAACTAATTTGAAGATTATATAAAACTGAAGCAATGCAGGGATTGTGTTAGATTATATTGGTACTGAACAGTTGTGTTCAGAATATCATCTCTCTCTTTCCCCAGCTAAAGATGAACATACTTTCGGCTGGTAGCACACCAAGAAGGATTTTTAGCAAAAGCATTTCCATCCATTAACCTTTAGTTAAGTATACATTGACTCAAAATTTAAAATGAAAGAAATATACCTAAGTCCTTAAAGCAAAAGTAATCACAATTTAATCGCCTACGATACAGTGTCCACACTTGAGGTCTCTGACTGAATTTGAGGTTCAACCTGAACTGGGGAAACTTCTGGAGGAGATGTTTCAGGTTGCACAGATGATGATAATTCCGTCTGGCTAGGCACTGACGCTTGACTAATTTCCGGTGGCTTGAACTTGTTGATGTAGTAACTAAGTGATGGTCCAGAGTATTCAACTGTCTGTATCTGAGGAGGATTCTTACCAACTTGTAGCAGTATTGATGATGCTGCAGCAACTGAGATCAGGGCAAGGCCTGCAGCAATTGCTGCTGTGTTTTGAGCTCCATCAGAAGAAGAGCCTGCATTTCCTGAACTTATTGCACTTTCTGCCACATACACTGCTGGCTGGAAAGGTCATAAGGTATTAGATAAACATCTAATGTCATAAAAAATGTTAGCATGAACATGCTGAAGATGTCATTTAATTATTGCCAGTCTCGTCAGTTATATAAATAAATCCTTTAGCTCTTTAAAAAAAAATGTTCTTGATAGATAGTATGAATTTCAAATTTACAATTCTTTTACTTTTTCCTTTGGCACCACTTGTCAATGTAGATAAAATAATTAAATTAGAAGAGATTTCTCATTGGTTTTAGTTCAGGACAATAAGGTCACGTTAACATGAATTCCTCAATTTAAAACAAGCTGCCAATTCCAACAACTTACCTCAATATTGATATCTAAACATTAACAAGATAGCTATAATTACCTAAATAACCATCTCTTATTACACTAGCAGGGTTTTCTACATGTTACATGTTCCGCAAAATAAACATTAAGCTTCAACAAATTAAAAGAAAAAAATATACCTCAACTGAATATATGTTTGTCTGCCCAGCAGTGTCCTTCTCAACATAGCCTGTCCAACCCTGCTTACGAGGTGGATATGTACCCACCACTTTGGTCTTCTCCCCTGCTAACCATTCCATACTGACCTTCCCAACCTAAATTGCCATCAACAGAGGATTAGCTTCCTCAGTCTATGAATGAATGTGGAAACTACAAATATGGACATATAGCTTTTGCCTTTGTTTATGCATGGATGTAGAGGTCATCTTGATTAGAAAACCAGGCTGAAGACAAAATGGTACAATGATTGGAAACACATTGGAATATTAGTGAAACTGAAATCAAGCAAGTTTTATTAACATACAAATCAGTTTCATGACAAAAAGTGAACTTCCTATATTTTTCTTGAATATCATTGCATTCATCTCTAAACATACAAAATTTCTGATTAATTAACATTAAAAAACAATCTTCCCTCCTAGAGAAACAAGCCTCTACCTAAACGCCCAACATAAAGTATAAACTCACAGATAGACCACAAGAAAAACTTATCGTCAGTTTGGTATATTATGCTTATGCACAAAAATAAAATTCAGTTGTGTCTTTCAATTCTGCTAATTCCCCTAAATCAGCAGTTTTTGAGACACAGCTTCTACAAAATCTCTTATACTTCTCATTGTTCATCATCATAATTAAGTTATTCACAGAATTTGCATCGAGCATTAAAAAAAAAAAAGCTCTCATTTAAGAATGAACCATTTGTTTATATCTATAGTAACATACAAAGAGTACAAGAATACTAATATTCATGTTGTAGCCATAGGAAATGTTAATAACAAATTACAGATGTCAGCAAATCTGAAATATGCATATCATTATGTGAACCAAAAATTAAATGTGCAATGTGAGTGAGTGTACCCAGCATAGATCTAATGACATTCATATCTATGCTCCTTTTCAGACTCTTATATATCAAGATTCATGACTAACTTGACAACAAATTATACTAGCATTTGTTCTCCTAAACTACTACTCTAGTCTATAACCCAAAAACAAAAGAACCAGAACAAGCTAAAGTAATTCAAAAGCCTCCCTATCAGTTGAAAAAATCATTTTGACCCAAAATCATTTTGACCCTTAATCAAATTAACCAAAAGTATTAGTCAAACTCTTCGTCCCCACTTCTTGCCAATGATCTATTTGCAGAATAACAGTGTAACAAGACACTAAGTAATAATCAAAGGTACTTTACTTTCATTATTATTGTATTTCCATGACCCCATTTTCATTTCTCATACTTTTCCTCAGCTTCTCTGCTACCAAACAGCAAATAACCAAATAGAAAAAAGCACCCCATAAACTAAGAAATGGGTAAAAGACAAAAATGAACTAACTTCCTTATCCGGGGCACATTCATCCTCATTGCAATCAGGGTCTTCAGAGGAAGCTCTCACGGTGAACAAGTAGGAATTTCGCTTACTGGTTCTTTGGTGCTTCATGGAGAATCTCCTGGTAGAAAAGGCACAGGGGTTGGCTGCTACGGTTGCTTGCAATGCACAAGCCATTATTGGCAATGAATGAGCGAGTGAGTGAGTGGGTGAGGATGTTACTTTAGAATTGAAGTTTGAAAGGAAATGATCTAAAACAAAAACCCAGAAAAGGGTTCCAAGAAAGTTAGGATTTTGATTGGGTTTTGAAGGAGAAAATGGGATTCTGGTTTGGTGGGTGGGTGTGAAGCGAGGTGTGTTGAGGATGGGTGTCTCGTGGTGTAGCTTCAGGGAACTTCTTGAATGGGATATGTCATATGTGGACACCTGGAAAGGAAAAGGTATTTCAAAAATATCTGGGATGGATCCATTCTTCCTAAGCCACACAAGTATAATATAATATAAATAATAGGTAAATATGGTAGTTACGTGTTATGAGTTCAGTTTTTTAATAAATTTTTTATATTAAATTAATTTTTTTTAATGACTATATATAAAATAATATTAAAAAATAAATTTAATATTAAAAAAATATTAAATTATTAATTTAATATTAAAAATATATAAAATGATTATTTTAATATATTTATTCATTAAAAAACTTAATTGATAACACTTAAAATTTTTTAGAATCAAAATTAATGTTAACTCTAAATAATAATGGACAATTTGTGTATTTTTCAATAAATTTTCTTTGGCAAGTAACCTTTCACCATTTTTCCTAGCATGGATTTTTCTTAACGAGGATTTTAAATGATATGTTTAATATTATTAATGGACCATTTATTATGAGTTATGTAAATCTTGTGTTGAATATAGTGTTCTTAACAATGTTAAAATATGATAGTATAGTGAATTGGTAAGATTTTAAGTATAGATTCAACTAGTTCAATCACTTAAATTGATTAATTAAATTAAATAATATCATAAAAATAATATACATGTAATTAATATAAAATATATAAAAATATTTATGAAATTTAAAAATATTTAGTTTTTTTTATAAAAAAATATTAATAATTAATTGATTCAGCAAGATAAATTAGGAAATTCAACTAAATTTTAATTGATTTTAAATAATTGTAATTGGACTGTAAGTTTAATTATGAAACTAAACTATAAATATTTAAGTGTTTAGTTCATGATCAAACCATCTAATCCAGTTCTAGTAATAATGATTTTTAGGCAATCAGTGTAGTTATTAACTAATAATAACTTGTATAGATATTAGAAATTTGCTATAACAGTAATTCATGAAGAATGTTGAGATGTTTTTCTCTATTTCGATTTGTTTTGAGAATTGCATCTCTGTCTTGCCTTATTGAATAACTGCAAATTGTTAAGAAGTTAGAGGAAAGTATCTAACTTAAGGTATTCATTTGAGTACATTTATACTATCCCCTTAAGGATACCCGATAGGTTTAGTACCTGGAATGAGTCGTCAATTATTTATTAATTATTGGTTATATAATAAATATTAGAAAGTCTATTAAATATAAATAACAACTAATGAATGCTAAATAACTCACCATAGATACTGGTATCCTAAAAAAAAAATGATGGGTACTGAAATAATCCCCTCCTCCTAATTCTACTTCTATAGCAAACACAAGTTTCCTTTAACTACTATCATTATTGAATTTTCATCTTTCACCTCGCTAATTGAACTATCATCTCATACAGTTACACCTTGCTAATTTAGCCTTTCACCATTGATATTCGGGAAAAAGGCTTGACTCCCACTCCCAAGCCAAGAGGGGCTTGCTTGCCCTTTTACCTGAATTCATAAATCTAAGTGGAGGGCAAATATCATCCCATACATTATCTTGTAAAATGTAGTATTAGAGCCCTAAGCCAATTAATTACCAACTTTCCTAACTGGATTTGCTACCATGACAAGTTGATTTTGAAGGTTTATGTGGGATTCCAATACGAAATTTTTTTAAAAAATTACCATTATTTTATATGAATTTAATTTTGATTCATATTATATATATATAATTATACTATGATCCAATCTTGTGTTGTTATATTCATGTAACAA
The DNA here is from genome assembly GCA_023212625.1 of Styphnolobium japonicum. NCBI lineage: Eukaryota > Viridiplantae > Streptophyta > Magnoliopsida > Fabales > Fabaceae > Styphnolobium > Styphnolobium japonicum. Next base: position 21,890,782 of record JALBWW010000009.1, read on the forward strand.
AAATCTAATACTGGTCAATATTGTCAATTGAACAAAGGTACCAATATAGCAGAAGTACCCTACAATTCTCTTTTTTATTTTTTGTGCATGGATAACTTTTTTAAAAAAATTATCATTGTTTTAAAACAAATTACAATATTTATAGCTATGCAGTAAGTTTTGTTGTATAAGTTTTAACAAAAAAAAAAAAAGAATATTCACTAATTTGTCTTCTTGAAAAAAAAAAGTAAATACTAATTGGTTCTTTATTAATTAGTAACATCAAATTAGTCATTCAATAATAATTAATAATATTAGTTTTGTCCTTTAAAAACTAATTTAATGATATAAATATGATATTAAAAGACCAATTTAATGTCATATATTTTTTTAAAGAACCAATTTAATATGTTTATAAATGAAAAACCAATATAATGTAACATATGTTTAAAAAAAATAAAATAGACATTTACTCTTTCAAAAAACTTACCAATTTGATGGACAAAGATATATCTTTTCAAAAAAATTATATAAGTACTAACTTTGCACATTTATTGATAAATTTTATACAAAAAGTTCACTTACTTAAAAAAAAATTATAAAATTGAATGTCAGATATCTGTAAAACTAAGTCCTCCCCTGTTCTTAAGCCTATCTATTAATTACTTATTTAAATAGTTATTTTTTATTATTATAAAAGATGTTTAAGATCTAGTGTGAGAATGAAAAGAATATACTACAGTTCAAAAAATACAAGTCTAGCAAACTTTTATCATAAGATCATATAATCTCGAAGGAGGACTTTGGTGTCACAGGAATCACAATTCTTAACCATTAAAATGGTTATTTTAATGATAGTTATATTTTATAATAGATTTTACCAAATCTTTAACTTTGTAGTGAACTTTCTGCGTCGATTTGTATATAAGACATTTTAGTCATTGCAGACTATAGTTTCGGATCTGACAACCATTCACGTTTGTAATCTGATGTGTATTTGAACTTTTTTGGCCTAATTAAGGTTAATATTTTGAGAGATAAAAAAGAAATAATAGAAAAAAAAATTAAAAAATGAATAAAATATAATATCAAAATGCAATACATGTTTAGGACATTATTTGTGTTTCTCTCTTTTCTCGATCACTTTTCCCATTTTCACTCAGAAAAGGTGAAAATAGATAAATGTGTTGCACGAATCTTGCTCTAGCTTTTCGATCTGAACACGCCGAGACCAAAAACTTTCTTCAACTTCCTGAAAATACTAGGGTTCTTCGATGGTGTTCCTTTGGTGGTTGATGATGATGCTAAATCTCCTGCAAACCAATAGTCAGACTAGATACCAACATGAAGTGCATTAAATCAAATATGATACCTCGATATTCAAGTGAAGACCTTCCTAATGACCTATTGCTGTGGCTGTGCTTGGTTTAGTGGATGAAAGTAAAGAGTGGTAATATAAAATAGAAAGGAGTAATAATATCATATTGATGAAGGAGAACTCCTTACATGCTCTATTATTTCAAGGCACTAAGATAAAATCCTAAAATAAAATCAAGATACAGACAGATTCTGTATTTATCTGCATTTTCTAGGTATAATTGATTCCATATCTTGCGTATACAATTGTTTTCAATTAAACATTTTTTTTTAAGCTTAAGATTCAAAGACAAACAAAAAAACAAAAATACAAACAAATTTATCTATATCTAAATAAACTTTATTTTAATGCCCTTCAATAAGAAAAATCTTTTACTCTATAAGCACCTAATAATCTCTTATAATCAAAATCCCCATAAGTTAATTATAAAGATGAAAAAATAAGGACACATGTATATTATATACTACATCATTCTTAACAAATATTATGTCAAAGTAAGAGAAAAAAAGACTGATAAGTAAAATTAATTAATTAAATTATTTCGTCTCAGTTTGTGGGCGTACAAACAGAAAAAGAATTAAGAAAAATTACTCAACTTCCACATCAATCTTATTATGAAATATCTAATATTCTATACAGAAAAAGTATTCTACAATAGAACGTAATAATGATGAGGATTTAATTTTAATCCACTGTCAGTGTAAAAAAATTTTTACACTGTCATTCAATCATGTACTGACACATCATTGAAAGAGTTAAAATTTTCTTAGTAGTTGTTGCGATAGTCAAACTCTTTTAATAATGTAGCAATACATGATTAATAGTTGTTTTTTTTACACTGTCAGTGTAAAGTTTTTTTTACATTGTCATCCAATCATGTACTGACACATCATTGAAAGAGTTAAAATTTTCTTAGTAGTTGTTGCGATAGTCAAACTCTGTTAATAATGTGGCAATACATGATTAGATGACAATGTAAAGATACTTTACACAGATAGTGGATCAAAATTAAACTCTAAAGTTGAACCCTATCACAGTTGTTATTTAATCTTTTAACATTTGATAAAAAACAATAAATGCAAGTTTAGTTAATTTTAGCGTGAGAGAAAGACATCAATTGCTATTTTATTTTATGTGAACACTTGAGAGAAAAAAAAGGACTTTTTATAAATATTGATAATTAATGCATAGACATGAATAAATAATATTTAAGAGAATACTAACCTAATTATATTTGTGTTTAATGCTTAATTAAAATCATATCTCTCTTAATGCGATGACATTATTTTGTTATGGCTTGTAATGCTAAAATAAAAATCAGGCTTGAGACTCTCCTATTCATAATCAACAAACTGTTTTCTAAGTCAATACCTGAAGCCTCATCATATATATTAGAATCATACACCACAGTTGATGAACATCATGAAATCTTATCTGTTTCTGTAAGTAACAATCTATTCACAGTGCAGTAATACAAAACAACTGAAATCAAGTTAAGTACCTGTACCATCAGGCACATTATAAGGGGAAGGTGCATCATAAGGGGAAGGTGCATCAGAGCTCAGAAGATAAGGTTTCCTTGACCAGTACTCTTGAAACCTCTGTTTCGCATACTCCTTGTAGTCAAAGTCGATTTTGTTTACTTGTCCCTGGACAAGGTATTCAGAAGATAAGGCAACAAAAAATAAAATTTCTACCCCTATTACTACTGCGTATATAGTATAAGTAGGACTTCTAATAGACTTCTAATAGTAAATATGGAGAAATTCTTATGTGCTCATGGTCATGGAGCACATACTTTGTGCAGCTCAGATGTGAGCGGTACATGTAGGCCCACATGCAGTACATATCTGGGCCGCACGGAGTATTTCTTGTCACTATGCCCCTATGGATAAGCTTTTTTACACCCAAAAGTGATTTTCTCACAAGAAAAAACACTTTTGGAGAAGCTAAAAACTGTAACTAAGAGTTGTTTTAAATTATTTTCTAAAACCTAAAATTTTTAACATTTCCAAACAAAAATTGAAGCTTTCTTTAAACCAAAAGCACTTAACAGTAGGAGACGCCTAACATATAAAATTTAGGGAAAATTATGCTTTAGGACCCAGAAAGAATACATATTTAGAAGGACCCTTATGGCTATTTAGTTCAAAGTTCAGTCATTAAAAATACATTTCTTCAGAAAGGCCATAACACAATAGTCAAACTATTTCTTTCAATAGTTTGGTCATTGATCCATGAATGTAATAAACTGAATGCTCCAATCCTCAAATGTAATTCTCCCTAAAATGGCCAAAAAAGTTTTCCAAAAATTTAAAGTGTAAAAGGGAATAATATGTTTCCACAATAATACTACTAAATCATATATTTATAGGTGTACAAGGAAACTACAATCAGAAGACAAATGAGGGTACAATGCCTCTAATGTCTCAAAATAAGGACAAAAATTTCAGATTTGATGGGTTTACTAAAACAAAGAAAAGTTTCATAAATATATTTAGATTAAAATGCAGAAAACATGGGGGAGAACAACCTCTACTTGGCTTCCAGAGGGTCACATTCCATAAGCAGAAACATTGGGTTTCTAGTTATGGTAATGTTTTTCTTATAGTAGTCCATTGTTTCTATTTATGGAAATGGTGCGCACACACCATGTGTATTGAACAACTTCTCCCTCTCCAAGGACTCGGCCACACCCGTCCTAGAGTGATAAGAAGCTTAAATATAGAATAACTAAATATATAGTGAGAAAGTGAAGATACCGAAATTATTCCCCACACGCCCCAGAATAGATGATTTGCTAGTGTATACTTCTCAATTTCTTGAAGTAGCTGCTCCACTTCACTATCACTAGGTTGCTCACCTGTGCTCAAGTCCAATAATTTCAGAAGGCAACATGATAATTTCAGTGCGTAAGGTGATACATAATTTTATAAGTGATGAAATAGGAGGGTGCAATGCTGATTGATTGGTACTGTTTGTTTAATTTAGAGCATGCGACTTGGCTGTTCTAATTATGAAATAGATCATCAATGTTAGTAAATTGAAAGCTAACAACAAGTCCTCTTTAAAAAAAAATTACACTAGAAGATGAAGCTATAGAAAACAAGACTACCATGCAATACAATCTTTTAACATTATAGAAAGATTTAAAGAAATTCATTACCGGAAGAACTCAAATATGCCTGCACAAATCTTTGACGCTCCTCCAAATCTGACAAGATAACCAGCCAAATAAGTCATTTTTTTGCTGGACATAATAAAAATAATGAATGAGGATAAATTTAACAAGCCACATACCAGGATATTTACTGTAGTCAAGAATATGAGGTGCTTCTGTATGATAGTTGGCTGCCATCTCACAGAAGTGGTTTGCTATATCATATGCTACGGGATTATAACTTGCATATTCATAGTCCTGTTACAAAAAAGCGGCATTAAAATCATACTTGCTGGCTGTGACCCACTGATCCTTAATGATTAGGATTTTTTTAAAGATAACCAAGTAAAGAAGGATCAACCACATAGATTATGAGTACACCAGCTTTATTTGAAAACCACAATATCATATTTTCAGCCATGTAAAAGAAGAAGAAGAAGAAGAAAAGCAATCGCGTGCAAGATATGCATCATCATTCACAATCTCATCTAAATTATATCAATCAAAGTCATTCGTTCATCAAATATATTCCCTTATCTCCCAAGATTTCCTTGCTTTTAAAATTTTAATTTAACCTTAAAATGTAGGAGAGAGTCTCAGCAATAAGGGAACCAACAAAGTTCATCAAGCTATAATTAAGACAACTCAAAAATCTTACATCCACAAATACTGTCCTGCCAGCATTATAAGTAGGTTTATTCTTTCAAAATTATTCTTTCTTTGTCATGGCAGCGGACCACAGGGAGGGTGGGTTTGCCAGACTTTAAACATATTCAATCCCTTTCAAGTCATACCTCTTGAACCATTGCCCAGAGCATTCTGTAACTGGTTTATTACAAATATAATTCTTCCATAAATTTTGGTACAATTCAATTCAAGTGGAAACAGGTTCCACAAGACATTTAGTAGTGCAATGAAAGTTGCTACTACCATAGGCAAAATCAGTATATAAGAAAAAAGTTCTGATGTCTTTACTACTTCCAACAAAATATCACTGGCAAGTCTGTTATGATAAAGTAGAACTAATTATTTCTTCAGAGCAGGTCCTATAAGAAAATTAAATATTAGATAATTTCCCCACAAAGGTGTTAGCAACAAAACCATGATTTTACTAACTAGCATAAAGAGAAACTCACTATTATGGTCACAGAATTGGTCTCTTCATCAAGCATTATGTTACCATATTGTAGATCATTGTGGCAAAACCCAATGCGTTGGTGCGCGCCTGATAGTTCCTTTTCCAAAATAGAGATTTCCTTGTCAATTGTGTCCAAATAAAAGGCTTCAACTTCTTGAGGGGAAGACAAATGCTTGGCCTCACTAAGCCAATTTCTGAAGCATTGAAATAAAAGCATTTGAGAAATGATCAAAGTGTACTTAAAATTTGGAAGCATTGAAATAAAATTATTTGAATAAACCTTTCACAAGTGAGACATATAACATGGTTCCTATTTGTCACATGTTAAATATATAAAGTCATTCATGAGTCTCTACCTAATAGATTAAGCTTTTAGGACAATTGGTCCTTAGCATGGTATCAGAGCCTCTATGAACAAGTGATCAAGAGTTCAATCCTTTCTACCCCCACTCTTCATAATTACGTTGAATTTCAGCACAAGGTAAAGTGGGTCTGAGCATTGTTCACGCTTCAAGCACAAAAGGCTCTTGCGTGAGGGATATGTTAGAGATATAAAACTATTCAAGAGCCTCCACCTAATAGCTTAAGATTTTAAGTGAGTTGGTCGTTGACATCACATAAACAAATTATTCTTTCTTACAATTTTAGGGGTGGGGCGGGAATGGGTGTTCAGATAGCACATACCGCAATCTATCCCAAAGGTAGACTTTCTTTTCACCAGGCATTTCAAGATCATGGAAATCCTTCATTTTGGCTGCTATAAGTGCAGAAATAGATGGATCCCGCAGATCAGATGCTGATAATGTCTGATAAATTCACAACAGAGTGTATGAGCATATCAAGTTCATAAATGGGGTAGTGCTCAATGAATAAAAGCAATGCCTAAGTTTTACAAATAGTTTATATTGCAGGATGAATAATGAAGGTAGTTTAAGAAATATCAGTTGTATAATGCATTCATTCTACACTCTACAGTTTCCATTCATGAACCAGACCTAAAATAACAATTTGCTCAAAGGAAGTCTAATTAGAATCAGTATTAAGATGAATAATAAAAAGTAAAGATCAGATTACCCGTGCATGGATAAATTCTTCAACACGGCCATTTGCAAACCGTCCTAGTAGACAAGGTCCCTGCCCATTCTTTGACATGCATTCAAATGTCCGGATCTCATCATTCCTGTCAAAGAAAACGTCCACACCCTCACCATAGATTCTAACTAGAACCTTTCGTGAGGTTTCCCCTATAGTTGTTGGCCACTTTATCTGGAATACCTCATTCGTCATTGCGCCCTTGAGAGGGATAACCTGCAATGCATTTGCATCAAGTACATCATCCCATTTACCGGCCAATGATTTCAGTATCTCCTTTGCTTCTGCTGGAAGACGATCTGCTTTGCTGTTTACAGGGATTTCTACAGCATCTGCTTTGTCTTCTATAGGATTTTCTGCAGCACCTTTGTTATGTACAGGATTTTCTGCAGCATCTGCTTGTTTGTTTAAAGGATTTTCTACACCAACTGCTTTGTTGCTTACAGCATTTTCTGCAGCACCTGCTTTGTAGTTTACAGAATCTTCTGTACCACCTGCTTTGTTGTTTAAAGAATTTTCTGTTCCACCTGTCTGGTCTTTTACAGGATTTTCTGCACCACCTGATTGGTCCTTAGCAGGATTTTCTGCGCCACCTGCTTGGTTATTTACAGGATTTTCTGCACCACCTGCTTGGTCGTTTACAGGACTTTCTGCAACACCTGCTTGGTCGTTTACAGGGCTTTCTGTAACACCTGCTTGGTCGTTTACAGGACTTTCTGTAACACCTGCTTGGTCGTTTACAGGATTTACTGCACCACCTGCTTGGTTGTTTGCAGGATTTTCTGCACCACCTTCTTGGTCATCGACAGGATTTTCTGCCCCAGGTGCTTTGTCGTTTACTGGATTTTCTGAAGCACTGGCTTTGTCATTTATAGGATTTTCTGCAGCACCTGCTTTGTCGTTTACGAGGAGGTCATCAGCTGCAGCCATTGTGAAAGACTCCAAAACTCTCTCAGTAGCACAAGGATTTCCTGAAAATATCAAGTTCCCTTTATTTATAACTTCCAGACCAGGAAAAGCATGGATAATACCCCAAATGAAAAAATAAATAAATAATAATAATACAAAACCATTTCAACCATCTTAATGATATCCAAGAAATTCCTGATCACAACTACAAACTCATGTGGTGCAGTCCTGTCCCTCTCCCTCCTTCCAACTGTAAATGGATACAGTTGAGAGAGAGAGAGAGAGAGAAATCATACATTGTCAGATAAATAATTCATTCAAGAGAGCAACATCAAGGCAATGAGTTAACTATTAACAATAAGATTGATGTAACTCATAAAATCTTATGATGATTCACCATTGAAATTGGTAAATAAGATTGCCGACAAAAGAAAACGTTGCAACATATTTGTTTTTTTTTCCTTTCTTATTCCAACGAATAAAACAAAACAAATCATTCTCCTTATAGCATTGATTGAAATGCAAAAAAAAATGCGCCTCAAAAGAACAGAGAAACTCTCGCGACGCATGTAGCATTGAAAATAAAAAAAAAACACGAACCAACCTCAAAAGAACCAACAGCACATGCAGATTGGTCGCGAATCCAACGCCCACAGAATCAAACGAAAACCGCGAGACGGCGGCGCTACGGTGGCCGGTGATCGGCGATATCGCCGCCGGTGGCGGTGGTGGATTCCAAAGCGTTGGGTTCGCGAAACGCAGGAGAAGGGGTCAGCACAAAAGATTGCGTGTGTTATTTGGGCGTGAGAGAAAAGAGAGGGTAACGGTTGAGAGGATTGAGGGAAATGAGTTTATATAAGGGCAGCTTCCACCGCCAATTACTTAGGCTTTGTTTGGTGTCATATAAGGGATTACTTCTGTAGTCATATATTTTTTCGAGTACCGGTGTTTAGGATGAGTTGTCTAATATTTATTAGTTGTTATTTATATTTATATTTAATAAAATTTCAAGTATTTATTGTATAACTAACAGTCAATAAATGATTGACAACTCACTCTAAGTATCAAACTCATTTGGGTACCATAGCAACTTTCTTTATATAAGAAAAAGAAAAGAAAGGAATACAATAGAAAAGAAAAGAAAGGAATAGAGAATTGGAGGAGTTATTACTCATCTTATTTGTTATCATTCAATGGAAAACAAGAGATGTTTTCCTTTCTTTATTTAGTTTCATCAAGAAAAAGAATATAAATGTATGTAAATAAATATTAAATTATTTTATTATCCTTCATTTAATAAAATGAGTAAAGTTGATAAATTGGATAAAGTAGAAAATTGATTTTCTTTCCATCTCAATCTCTCCAAAATGGGAGAGAATGAATAATATGGGGTCCATGAAAAGAAAAGGAAGAAAAATTTCTTTCTTTCCACCCTTAAATTGATACCAAACAAAAAAATGTATCATTTCTTTTTCTTTCCATGTAAGTACCAAACATAGTATTAGGTGCCAAAAGAAGGGGTGCAGTGCAGGCAAACAATTTGTAAAGCTTTTGAATTTTGGAGATTGGGTTAAAATTAGACAAGTGATATCTAAAAATGTAATGAAATTTGTTAACATTACAAATAATTTAATTTAGTGATGTTTTTCTACACAACGAGAGTAAAAAAGTTTGACAAATTTTGCCAGAATTTATGGAGATATTTTGGCTCTTATTTTTTTAAAAAAAAATCTGAACTTAGTATTGTTCTTTATTCTTTTTAATTTTCTGCAGTCAATTAAGATTAGATTTCTCCTTGAACAATTTTAAGGACTCACCTCTAATATCAACCGGGTGTATTTAAGAGAATTACTTAATTAAGTTAACCTAAAATTTGAATTCAAGTTGTTAATGTAAGGAACATACCTCCTTAATTAATAAGCCAACCCTTAAATTAGTGATGTTTATTTAATAGTTGTGAAAAATAAATTAAAGTGAAAAGAATAATGAAATAGATTTTACTAAAATGATTTCATTAGTAACTTTTTTTGTTTAGCATAACTTCATTTATTTGACTAAATATACATTTTTCTCTTTTAACTGAGAGCATGTGTTTTTTCTTTAATATCAAAGAAAGTGTGATTTCTGTTTTTTTCAGTAATTATTTCGCTAGGTGTCAATGTTGTTGTGGGACATAATACCAATTGGGGTTTGAACTTTAAAGTAAATTCTTTTAAAAATATTATTTTGTTCATTTTTTTGGTAATAATTATTTTATTCATTGAAGGGCCATTACATCGTGATCCAACTTGGATCTATTCCAATATGATACTTGGAAAGCTTGTTATGTTCATTGTGGTATTTGCACAGGCCAACTACAACCAATTACAATTTGTCAAATGTCAAAGTTACTAACTTACTCTCCATGCCTCCACCATCATCTTCTATAAGATTTCCTAACCAACCTTCATCATCGGCAACTCACGTGATGTAGTATAATAATCACTTTACATAATGATTTTGAAGAATGTTCTATCTATTATTCGCATTATTAATATACATATGCAAGTTAATGATCACACGCAAAATTTAGCGACTTGCCAAGTTGCCACATCAGCTTCTTGTGAACTATTTTCATCAAAACTCGGCTATAAAAAGAGGAGAATTTTTATCAATTATGATTATGATAGTATTATATCATTTTATTAAAATTATAACATGTGACACCAAATAAATACATACCATTGGAATGGATTCAAATATTATAAAATAAAATATAAATAAAATCTCATGGTTAAAAAGTGAAGAAAACTTAGATAAAATTTTATAAGTGTTTGTAATATTATTCCTTAATTAAAATATAACATGTGTATTATTCTATTTTAGTGTCACATCATTCTCACTTTTGATACTGATGTATAAAAAATAATACACATGTTATATTTTAATTGGAGAATAACACCACAAGTACCTATAAAACTTTATCTAAGTTTTATCCTTAAAAAATTACTAAGAGAATTTATCTAAAAAGTGGGGTCAAATCTTCTGAAAAATTGTTAAGTAAGCATTGCGTAACATAGAACTTTCCATTCAATATTAAATATATATAAAGTTATGTGGATCATATTATAAATTCAAGCTTATTTTTTTAAAACAATATCTTTATACTTGTCAACTTTTAAACGTAGTACCTATTATATATCACAATAAGAATTTATGACATAATCATTGAGCATTTTTTCTTTGCATATGTTTGGCTTCTCTATATTATTTTTGTGAAATCAACTCCCATATTTTTTTTATTTATGATAACGACATTACATGATAGCACCAATTAGCTTATTTCTTAAAAAGAAAAAGAAATCAACAATATCTCACATAATCGAAAAATAATGTAATAATATCCCCATAATTGAAAAAACTATGTGATAGCAGTATCTTGCATAATCTAAAATAATGTAACAATATTCCACAATAAATTATTAAAAATAAGATAAAATCCCAAAATTATATTAAAAAAACATAATTATCTTGAAAAATAATTTTAAAAATAACTTTTAATTATTTTACACCATTAATTATCATAAGGATTAAATTTTAATTTATTGTCAGTGTAAAGTTTTTTTACACTATCATCCAATCATGTATAGGCATATCATTAAAAGTAATAGACTTTTGAGATAGTTGTTGTGATAGTCAAACTCTTTTAATGATTTGACAATACATGATTGAATGATAATGTAAAGAAACTTTATACTCACAGTAAATCAAAATTAAACTTTTATCACAAATCACACACTTTATATTCTTTCTCAATCTTGATTTTCGTGCTTGAATATGTTCATTTAGGTTTCCATGTTATTAAGTAAACAACATTTATTAAATCACCAAATGCAAATTGTCCAAAAGCACACTTCTTTCTTAGTAGAGGTATGATACACCTGGGTGGCTTAAGAGAGTCAAAGGCCTAAAGTCAAAATTAATATGAGGCATTTCAATGGAATTGTATTGCTTCAATGATTCTCAACAAAAAAAAAAAATAGAATGATTTTGTTTAAAAAAATATATAAGGTGATTTTAAGTATTATTAAAATTAAGAGTAAAAAAAACTAAAGTCAAAGATACGTGAGATGGAAGAAGATAGCCACAATATTTTAATAGCTCGTATAGGAGAGCAAAAATCGTTATAATCTCAACCCTTTCAAGTATTATGTTTGAAAAATAAGAAAAACTTTACTATTAAGTTAAAGATTAGTTTTTGTTGCTAGCAACAATAAAAAAAATAATAGAGAATAAAAAAACACTCAATTTATGAGGAAAAAAATTGAACATTATTGTGTTGGAAAGATGAGAAATAAAGAGGGGTCACTCGTGAACTACTTAAGGGCCGATTTAAAATAAATAAAATACGGAGAAAAAATAAGAATTTTGGGAAAGTAAATAGGTTAGACATTAAGTTAGAAAAATTAAGGGCCTTAATTTATTATAAATAAATATAATAATTGTATAAATTATATATATAATATTATTAAATTATGGGGCCTAAAACTTATGCACGAGGGTTGAGCTGGCTATCACAATCAACTACCCAACCACCAAATTAGTTAATTATTGTTGAAATTATATGGTTTTAGGTAGGGAATGAGTAAAAGAGAGAAGAAATATTAATGAATAATATGAGATTGGATTGATTTAATGTGATGTAAAAATACAAAGTACTAACTCCTATTTATACTAATAATTAGGTCAAGCACTAGTGTAGTACTACTGGTACAAGCTCAAGCCCACTAAGACAATAAGACTCCTAACCCTAATTAAAAAAGGAAACAAATAAGGAAATATAATAAAATTAGGAAATAACTCATAAGATTGCTCCCTCAATTAGATGACTAATTGATTTAACAATATATTATAAAGATCTTCTAAAGATATGCTAAGATATTCTAAACATATGCTAAAATACCCTGAAGATATTTTGAGATATTCTAACACTCTCCCTCAAGCTAAAGTTTACTAAGCTTTAAGCTCGTTACAAATAAACACATTAAAAGAAACTAATCCAAAAAATAATGTGGGCTTAATAAATGATAGCTCAAAAGACAACTCAGGGATGCTGGAGATGTTGGAGAGACAATATATGAAACGAGCGTTGCTAGAAAAGTAACTCAACAAAATGGTTGGAATGACGCATAGCCAAAAGAGTTGGTTGGAAAGTTGCATGGCGAAGGAGGAAGAGACATTGCTAGAAAGACACATAGTGGCATGGCCAAGGAGGAAGATACATCGCTGGAAAGACATAGTGAAAATTTCCTGACAAGCAATCATGACTTACAACAAGGCCCAAACTTCTCCAAGTTCATCAATAACAACATTTGGAAGTTTCAAACAGTAGGAAAATTCGAGAGACCAAAAAATATGAAAATTGAAACTAAGGCTGGGGTGATTTACAGCCAATAGAGAATTTATCACTGGTATGATTCATTGGTGAAATAGTAAAAAAATTACCACTGGTATGATTCATCAGTGGAAAAAAAAAGTCACTGTTGGTATGATTCCTCAACGGAAAGAAAAGCTGATATGATTCGTCGGCAAGAAGAGATGTCACCACCGTAGTGAGAAACATGATTCTGATAACCAGAATTAATGCACAACTAATGAGAAATAAGAGAGAAACGAGATAGAGACATAATCAGATGGACTTTGCTGGAATCTGTACTCACATTCACAGAGGTTGCTGGTCCTCCCACTAGCTAACACAGAAAAGCCATCGGTCACTTTACCATTCAACTCCAAAACAGAGATGACTTTAGAAAATAGAGATTAAACAGAAAATAAGGATCGTCGGAGCACCGGTCATCTCGCCAGACATCTCCGATTGGCTAAAATCCCCCGGTGACGGCCTCTGGGTCACAAAAAATATAGACAGAATGGCAACCCACATATACTGCCCAAAACCAGAAAGTGAACCACGTCACTAGCAAAACTTGCGACAAATGCAAAACACAACACCAATTGACCCAAAACCTGCCACCTGCAACAAGTCGAAATCACCACCAGCAGACCATTATAAAGGTTTTTAAAATTACCATCAGTCACCTTAAAGAAGGGAGGCAAGTTCTGCACAATGTCATCAAAAAAAGAGAAATTCTTCATAACCGGCCACTACATGTTGTAGCAACTGCAACCCAGAAACCACCCTACTGTCATTGCATCAAAGAAAACACCACAAAACAAATAGAACTAAGCCTGACTTAGAAATAATATGAAGAAATCAGAGGAAATGATTTTACAAATGAGTTCTATGAACCTAACACAGCAGAAAGAGATAATCTCCTCAATGAGGATACCAAATTGAAATTATATGGTTTTAGGTAGTGAAGGAGATAAAGAGAGAAGAAATACTAATGAATAATATGAGATTGGATTGATTTGATGTGATGTAAAAATACAAAGTACTAACTCCTATTTATACTAATAATTAGGTCAAGTACTAGTGTAGTACTACTAGTACAAGCCCAAGCCCACTAAGACAATAAGACTTCTAACCCTAATTAAAAAAGGAAACAAATAAGGAAACATAATGAAATTAGGAAATAATTCTTAAGATTGCTCCCTCAATTAGATGACTAATTGATTTCACAATATATCATAAAGATCTTCTAAAGATATGCTAAGATATTCTAAACATATACTAAAATACCCTGAAGATATTTTAAGATATTCTAACAATTATGTTAGTTAACTGTACATAGTTAGTTAATTGTTAGAATATTGTTAGATGACTTGACAGTCAATCATGATAACTTGGCAGGTTGTTGTGATTAGTTAAATGGTTAGTATGGTTAGTTGGATGATTAGTTTCTCATTTGATTAGTTTAAGTTGATTGTAACTAAATGTATGCATATATATACATATGTAGTGATGAGTGGAGCAACTCAGTATTCATTTTTCCAACAATTGTTGTGACTCTCCATTTGACCTGAATTCAACCTTCATTCTGTGATCAAGCTCTTCATTCATGGCTGATCAAGCAACCATGGAAGCTTCACAAAATCATTCAAGTCCATTTTTCATTCACTCGAGTGAGAACCCAGCAATGGTGCTGGTTTCCTCAGTGCTCACGGGTTTCAATTACCATTATTGGGTTCGAGCCATGAAAATGGCCTTGTTGTCCAAGAATAAGGTAAGGTTCATAGAAGAATCAACTTAAATTCCACATAAAAAAGATCTAGTGTTCCGTGCTTGGGAACGATGCAACACTATGGTGTTGTCGTGAATCAATCATGCAATTTCACTATCAATTGCTTAAAGCATACTTTGGATTGATGATGCTATTAATGCATGGAAGGATCTCAAGGATAGATTCTCACAAAGAGACTATTTCAGAATTTTGGACTTACAAGAAGGGATATATTCATTCAAACAAGGTGACTCATCAGTTACTGATTACTTTACAAACTTGAAAAATCTGTGGGATGAGCTTGATCATTTCAGGCCACTACCAGTACGTACATGCATTAATCCATGCAACCGTGGTGTAATTAGCACTATGAGAAATTATAGAGAAGGTGATTATGTGATTCATTTTTTTGAAAGGCTTGAATGAAGAATTTGTTGTAGTTAAATCACAAATCATGTTTATTGATCTTTTACCCCCAATAAACAAGGTTTTCTCCTTGATTACTTAACAAGGCAACTTGGCAATAATGCCATTCATGAGAGTAAAATTCTTGCAGGCTTCACTGACAATGGTCAATTGAACCAAAAGAAACTAGGTTATGGCAGAGGTTCCTTAGGCAAAGGCTTTCATAGAAGTAGAGGCTCAAATTCAAAAGGTTACACATTTTGTGGCAAACCAAGACACACTGAAGACCCGTGCCACAAGGAACATGGTTTCCCTTCCGGATTCAATTTCATGAATCAAAATCCCTCTATCCACAATGTTACCTCTCAAGAAGATGAAAATTTAGATCCTTCTTCATGTCTACAATAAGTCAAACAAATTCCTAACTCTATGTTTACCACTAAGCAAGGTCAAAGGATTATTTCCTTAATTCAACAGCCACACCTTGATTCTAATTCCCACCTTCGCTCTTTTAACCAAGTCAGTATCCAAAACACTGACAATGAAACCAAAAACACTGCAGGTATCATTCTTCTTTCATCACACACGTCACTTTCACATCAATGGATCCTAGATACAATAGTCATTGACCATATTTGTTTTTCCTTATCTCAATTTATCACATACAGAAAAATCAAGCCCATATATATTAAGCTCTTGAATGGCAACTGACTTGTTTCTTATTATTCTGGTTCAGTTTATCTTCCAAATGAATTGATATTGACAGATGTTCTTTATATTCATAATTTCAAATTTAATATGATTTGTGTTACAAAATTAACAACTTTACTCAATAGTGCATTGCTTTTTCATCAAACCAAATGTTTCATACATGATTCACATACTTCGAGGATGACTGGTTTGGCTGAGTTTTCAAATGGCTAATACATCCTGACAGTGCCACCTTCAACCAACTCTACTCTTGCCAAATCATTTCATCGAGCATTCACTATAATTTTCTATTCTAAAAATAATGTAGACATCTGGCATTGTAGATTAGGTCACCTATCAACATCTTATATGCAAATTGTAAGTAGACTTTATTCTTTCATCTGAACCTACTGTATGTGACATATGCCATTTTGCAAAGCACAGAAATCTCCATTTCCTCACAGTCTCACTAAAACCTCCGAAGTATTTGACCTTATTGGTGTGGATATTTGGGGTCCATTTCACATTGATGACATCTACATTGAATATATATTGGTGTTTTCTTTCAACCACAACATTATGTTGTGTGCCAGATCTTTAATGTTTCAATCCTATCTCCCTAAGCAGTTTTGGACATATCTTGTTTTGCATTCTATGTTCCTCATTAACATATTGCCTACTTCACTGCTTGCACACAAATCACCATATGCCATATTGCATCATGAAAATCCTAATTTATTTGAGCTCAAAACCTTTGGCTCACTTTGCTTAAATTCCACCGGTACTGCCCACAACCAAATTTACACCAAGAGCAAGAAAATATGTTTTTCTAGGGTATAAACTTGGTACTAAAGGTTTTGTATTACTTGAGCTTTCCACAAGATAAATCTTTTTGTCTAGAGATTTTTCATTTTATGAGTCTGTCTTCCTATTTTACATTCCCAATCACATTCCTTCTTTTCCATCATCACAAATACCTTTACCATAGTCAACTACCTTACCCATACTTGGTTTTCCTATCACATCTTCCACACAATTATCAACATTACCTCATTAACCTAATTTCCCAACTCCTTCCCATTCACCACCAACACCAGATATTCATCAATCTAATCCTGTCATTACCTAACCAGTTAGACAATCCCTTAGAAATCGAAAACTACTTCACATCTGAAACATTATAATTGTCATCTTTCAACTTTAGCACCCTCTCATAACTCTGGAGTAAGGTGTCCTTTATCCTCTTATCTTTCTTATAATCACCCGTCACCAGCACACAACCAAATTTTTTTATCTCTTTCTTCAACTTCAAAATTCACCTTTTATTCCCAAGCAATTAAGTATGACTGTTAGGTTAAAGTTATGAATTCTGAAATATTAGCTTTGGAGCAAAACAAAACTTGGGAATTCACTAAGCTTCCTCTAAACAAACACCTCATTGGTTGTAAATGGGTGTATAGAATCAAGCATAAGTTAGATAGCACTGTTGAAAGGTACAAGACTTGGTTGGTAGCCAAAGGGTTCATACAGACCGAAGGAGTTGATTATTTTGAAACCTTCTCCCTAATAGCCAAGTTAACCACAATTAGGTTTCTTCTCTTTATTGTTGTAGTTAAGGGTTGGCACCTTAAGCAACTTGACGTCAATAATGCTTTCTTGCATGGAGACCTCAATGAAGAAGTCTACATGCTGGTTCCTATAGGAGTTTAGTCCCCCGAGCCCAACCAAGTTTATAGGCTCACCAAATCTCTATATGGCCTTAAACAAGCTAGCAAACTGTGGTTTTCAAAGCCATCCACAGCATTACTTTAATGTGGCTATGTTGAATCCAAATCAGATTATAGTCTCTTCATCAAAAGTAATTCAGATTCTTTCATAGCCATTTTAGTATATGTTGATGATATTGTGCTCACTGGGAATGACGATTTAGAAATTGACACCATTAAAGGATTCCTTGACAAGTCATTCAAGATCAAGGACCTTGGAGATTTAAAATATTTCTTGGGTCTTGAGATTGCTCGATCACAAAAGGGCATCATTCTTTCTCAAAGGAAGTATGCCTTGGACATTCTCTTTGACATTAGGTTCTTGGCCTCCAAACTATCCAAAACCCCAATGGATACTTCCACGCGTTTGCAGCAGTGCACCACTAACCCTTTTGATGATCCATCTAATTATAGGCACCTCATTGGCGGGCTTTTGTACCTCACTACCATAAGACCTGATATCTAATTCCCCATCCAACAACTTAGCTAATTTGTTTCCCAACCATCCCTTCTTCATCACCAAGCAGATTCTCGAGTGCTGAGATACCTCAAATCCTCACCTGGCAAGGGACTTTTCTTCCTTGCAATTTCATATTTCAAACTTAAAGCCTTTAACGAGTCTGATTGGGTCGATTGCCCCAATTCTAGGATATCAATTATTGGCTATTATGTCTTCTTCGGCAATGCCTTGATCTCATGGAGATCCAAGAACAAAGCACAATCTCCAAGTCTTCCCCTGAAGCTAACTATAGAGTCATGGCAACCACTGCTTATGAAATTCAATGTCACCTACCTCCTTAACTGTGACAATCGCTTAGCTATTCACATTGCCACCAATCCCATTTTCCATTAACGAACAAAACACATTGAATTAAATTGTCACATAATTCGAGAACTTGTAGTCAAGCCTCATTCATCTCATGCTTGTCTCCTCCACCAACCAGCTTGTAGACATATTCACCAAACCATTACTAGCCTTACAATTTAACCATATCCATTCCAGGCCTCATATAGTGGACATTCACTCCCTAGCTTATGTGTGTGTCAGTGGAGGGATATCACAGTCAACTACCCAACCACTAGATTAGTTAATTTTGTTATGTTAGTTAATTGTACATAGTTAGTTAATTGTTAGATGACTTGGCAGTCAGTTATGATGACTTGGCAAGTAGTTGTGATTAGTTAGATGGTTAGTATGATTAGTTAGACAATTAGTTACTCATTTGATTAGCTTAAGTTAATTGTAACCAAATGTGTGCGTATATATACATACACAGCGATGAATGAAGCAACTCAGTATTCATTTTTCCAAATCATCCTCTTTGTGCTCAAATTCTAATACTAGCCCTGGATATTAGGATAAAAGTTTTATAAGTCCTTTCTCATCATTAACTTTAATAACTGTGCAATACCATTGGAAATATTTAGTCATATCTTGAGTAAGATCATCTTATCCCACAACTCATTCAACTCACCATGAAAACATTCATTCATCTTGGATTGTCTCAAAATCAAACATCACAAAAGTGGTACTACCTTTATTATCTATAACTTCAACATGAACTCTATACCTAAATTTAATAGGATAGTACGTAAACCCATCATATATTATGACTCATGCATATTAAGCTTTTGTATAAAAGAATGTACCTAGGAATAGCTTGGAAAATCTTTTCACCAATGTTTTAAAAACTGATTTAATTGGAGAACTAAAGAGGAAGGTAATTCATGGTTCATCTGGTTGAACCAATGGTTGAACCGATACGTTACCAAACATTTAAAATAAATTAAATATAATTACTTAATTATACATAGAACTTATATAAATAATTAACAATATTCAAATTTAAATATAACTTAGTTGCACATATATATATACACATTTAAATCAAATTATATATATATATATATATCTATACATAATTTTTAAAATAAAGTTATAATAGTAACCGTCATCAATTATTATTATTTTTTATGAGATCAATCATCAATTTAAGTGTTGCTAAATACATATGAAACAAAGCATAAATTAAAAATTAAATTAATTTTAAGTCATTTATCATTTAATACTCTAAAAAGAAGAGATATCCACCTTTTAAGTCAAAAACTCATCAACAATCGCATGCAGAACTTTTATTCCTCTTACTTTCCTAATATTGTCCACCTCTTATGCTTAGTTTCCCAACTTCAACATTTAAATACACATTATAAGAATGAAGTCACCCAAGCGGTCCCAATATAAGCTTTTGGTGTGGTCGATGTAGAACCAATGTGCCACACAAATCCTTACCTAGATTTCATGGTGGATTCACGACATCATACTCTCGTGGTTGCACGCATGAATGTGCACTGGTTCTGGTTGAACGCTTTTGGAGACATGCAGGAAAAAGTAGAGAACAACGAAGGAAAATAGGGAACCCGCCCTAAACTCTAAACTCACCAGAAGGACAAAATGAGTGATGAACTCGCTGGAATGAAAGAGGATATTTGGATGAAGGGCTGAATCTAAAAAGCTCCATGTGTTGCAGCTTTCAAACAAAAATTTATCTTTTTATTTTATTTTTATTTTCAATGAACCAACCAGTTTTTAAATGGTTGGTTTTTCAGTTTTAACTGGTTTTTAACGATTTTTACCAATTCTTATTACTTCAACTGTTCAAATAGTTTTGTGGTTAAATCTTGACTGGTGGGGTGACCAGTCTATAATCCAACTGGTTAAATCGGTCTGGTTAAACCAATTTTTAAAACACTATTTCTCACACTTATTGCAAACAAAAGAGGATTACACAAGCTCAAACTTCTTACTACATATTAGACAGTTGAAATAATACTATTCACGATTAATAGACAGTTTTATTATTATAGCTAAACAAACATTGATACCTTCCTATACAATGTATGAAATAATAATAAAATTTTACAAAATAAAGATGACATTGAATTCATGAATGAACTAATTAATAAAATATAAACCTTTGTATACATAGAAATCTCATCAATTGTCGTCCTTTTAGAAAAAGTGAGAAAGTCTTTCGTAATAGTATTCATTTGACATGCAATACATAAATGAAATAGAAAAGTTCAAAAAATGAAGAGTCATGGAAAATGAGTAATATACCCGAGGCACTGAAATTATATAGTCAAAAGATTTCTCTTTGGCTTCTCTCATCCTTTGCTAAAAAATAACGATGTGAGCTCTCATGCTTTGAGAAGTTTGTATCCTAAGCATATGAGCATCTTATCCCAATCAAATCTTAAATTGATTCTCCAATCAATCAAGGTTAATCTTGATTAATTTTACCCCAAATTAATTCATTTTAAAAATCTTGATTTTATTAAATTATATTTACTTGATTAATTTAGACTATCATTTATTATATTTTATTCTTATTTTTTCTTACGTAATTTCTCGTGTTGATATGTGGCAGTTTTTTCATTTAGGCTTACACATCATTAATTACTTGATTATATTAGATTGTATTTGCTTAATTAATTCATACTATCCTTGATTATATTTTTCTTGTTTAATTTCTCATGCTAACACTTGTCACTTTCTTCATTTAGGTTCTTATATATATTAAAAATAATTTTTATATTTTTAATTATTATTTTGGATATATTAAATTAAAAAATTAATTAAAATTACTTAACATTCTTAAATATAGATGAAGAGAATGTTGAAAGTCAATTTCAATTTTACCATATACTATCGCTACTACTTGAATACGTCCTTTGCTTGCCAACACTTACACCGTATGCATTGTTTTTTGATGAAGCACCATATGCATTAGATGATATTATTAATTGTTTTTTAAAATAATTTTATAATAACAATAATAATAATTTATTATAAAGATGCTATCATTATACTTTATGCATTTAATGATATTAAAATTGCTTCTCAAGACAATTTGATTATATAATATAGAAGGAAAAACTGCATAAACACATTATTATTAATATTATGTTATCATTATACTTTATATATTTAATGATATTAATAATTGCTTCTCAAGGAAATTTGATTATATAATATAAAAGTAAAAATCACGTAAACATTCATTAAACTTTATCTTATTTTAAAGTAGTCATTATGAATTTTCAAATCAGAATAAAAAGTAGACAAATAAGAGACTATCACAAATATTAATTAATGTGCAAGTCACGTTATAAATGATTTTTGCTTAATTAGTGAACATAATAGTTTGTTTGTAAATTTAAAAAAGTTTAAAAATCTCTGGTACAAATTTAAAAGTTCATGATAAGTTCTTCAAAATGAAATAATATTTTAGAAGTGTCTATGCATTTCTTGTTAAATATAATTTTTTTATGAAAGACAACCTGAACCAATATTTTAGTACTGAAAAATATATAACTCGTGAAAATTTAGAGAACTCGTTAGTTTTTGCTCGGCCTAACGTATATAAAAAGCAATTTCAATAATAATGGAAAAATTCGGTAGGACCTAAAGCCACTAAGAATTGGTTAGTGGTAAAAACTTTGAGTAATTTACGTGAGGTTATAAATTTAAACTTGACTGCCATCATTATAAAATAATAATAATAATAATAATAATAATAATAATAATAATTTAATTTACTATCAATTTAGAATTCATTCAATAATGGGTTATCATGTTATTAAAAAAAAAAAACTTAAATATCCCGAACCGTTTTCACCAAAAGCTGATTGGATACATATAAAAGCAAGTCCCATTCATGTGGACCCCACCTTTGAAATATGCCCCACTCCTTTATTTAATACTATATATATGTGCTTATCAGTTTCAGGATGCGTAAGAAGGTTCTTAAAAGAGTTAGCTAAACTTTTTAGTTAATTATGATAGGTAAATTCTTTAATAATTTGTGATTAGTTAATAATGTAAATTTTTTATATTATTAATGGATCAAAATTAAATTCAAAGAGAGTTATTATGGTATCTTGATAAGTTTGATATTTAGAGTAAGTTGTTAATTATTTATTAATTATTAATTTTAAATATTTATATAATAAATATTTAAAAGTCTATTAAATATAAATAATAATTAATAAGTATTTGACAACTCACCTGAATACTAATACTTAAAAGAAAGATGGGTGTAGAGACTAGCTAAGTCCAAAAGATAGGTCATGAAATTGTGGTTTACGCAAATCAAATAATAGAAATACAGAATAAGAGCATACAATTCCAAGCACAAAACAAGATTATCCCACACACACTAGATGTGCATTGGCATTTCCCATCAAGGACATCAGCGTTAAACCAAAAATGCACTTCCTTGTCTTTGCACGTTCTGTTGGGATGTCGTTGCAATAGTAGTGGGAGTTAAGTTTGCCTTACCCCTGCAACAATTTTGATCCTGGTCCTCTTCTTTTGACAATGCCCTAGTATTTTATTCTTTTGTGTCAAGGTGTTACGTATGGGGAGACCAGCACGTAGCATTGAGGGAACCAACTTTCATTTTTTAAATTAATACCATTTATTTATAGGTGCTTAAACTTTTTTAAATCATGGGGATCTACTGCATCCATTTATAATTAACTTTATCATAATCATAATCATCAAATAAAAAAAAATAAAACTTACAAATCTCTCACAACATCTTTTGAATTGATTTTTCTATTGACATTCATCCAATTAACTTCAACATTATTGAAGTATATATTTGGGTTTCTAAGTACAAAGTCTATATCATTCCAAATTCCATATCATCCAATATAATAAATTTTAAAGTAATAATACTTGCACATATTTTATCCTCACAAATTCCTCACATACTTTAAGATGAGAGGAGTTTGGAGGAGAAGGAAAAGAAAAAGTAATTTTTTTTATCTTTAAATTGAGTGAGTTATAAAATGCTTATAAAAATGAATAAGAAATTATTTGAATGTTACATGATAATATTTTATTTTAAAACATTATCAAATAAAGGAAATATTTACTTAAAATGAAAAATAACTCATCATTTCCCTTCTCTTCCAAATTCCTTTCATCCAAACATACCATAAGATGGACTCATCTACATCATTCAAAAAAAGTTACAATAAAACCAATATATTATCTAATGGTTTACTTAGAAGTCCGTGAGAGGTTTATGAAGATAAATTATGTGCAAGTACCATTGCTATAAATTTTACTCTCATTCATCAACCAATTTTTATATTCTTGAGTTTTTTACACCTCAAAGAAGCTTTTCTTTGACATTTTTCTCACCATGTCCAACTCACTAGAAGTTATAGGAGAATTTTAGTTTGAAAACCTTACAAATGGAGCTAGTGCTAGTAGTCTTAATCCCTATGCAGAGGAAGGAGGATATAAATTAGGGTTTTACTGTTAAAAGCTCAAAGTGTACTTGCATTTGAGTTATGCCACAACTATTTTTTTTTGGTACAAGTTCCACTTTCTTTGAAATTTTAAATTGGTCATATATGTTTCGTGACTTATAACCAATGCATAACTGAAGCTACAAGCATTGTAACTTTCTCTAACATCACCCTACAAATTAAGCTGAAATTTGGCACTCAACTTCTCACAAGTCCCTAGCCCTACATAAAAAAGTTTCCCAATAAGATGACCATTTTTCTCCTAGTTTTGATGGTATGTCAATGTGGTGTAGTGACATATTTCAAAGTTGTACTAAAAAAGGAATATTGTCAAAATCTTTATCCTTTATGATTATGTGTGGAGCTAGTTCCATGTTTTTTTTTTAAAATAACCATTACTTGTTCTTAAGAGTTCAGGATACATGAATCTAACCAAATCAGAATTGATACATTCCCCCTCTCCCCCCCCTCCTAAATGCTAGCTGTAGCCAAAATCTATTAACATTTCTCCCGTATTGTAAACATTCTTCATCACACTCAGGACTAATACAATCAAAGAAAAAAAAATTATCCACAAGATATTTGAAACAAGTTCGAATTCAAGAGTGCTATAGAGTCCTCTAATATAAGAGTTTGTCATCCTCTTCTACGTACGTCTATTGATCTAGTTCAGCAACAAGACTAGTTGAAGACATCACTTGTCCAATGGAGAGACGCCACCAATGATGATTCGTCAAAACACACACAAGGCTAGCTTGAGTGATGATCATCGCAATGCACATTGCACAAGGTTTAAGCCAATGTTAACACACTCGCCCCTCTCACACCTCAAAACCCTTTTAGGGACCATTATTCACAAAACGTCTTATTGTATCGTGTCAGCATTAAAAATTTAGAATTCAATGATAATGGTAAGGGACGGAATGTTTGCAGCATGTAAGGTTACATATCATGTATAATGATAAAGAAAAATTGCTGAGTTGAATGAGATTTTTAAAACATATTATATATTTGCTACCTATAATTTTCTTTTTATTTCTAATTTAGATTCTATAAATACTAATGAAATGGACATATACTGAGCTATCTACGCATCTGTTTGCCACCTAAGCATCTTATGGAGTTATATATAATACCAGGTGAAGTGACGGTAGGGGCCATATTAATAACAGCAAAAATGATGGGAATTCGTTTAGAAAAAAAAAATTAACATCGGGACCAAATTTAAAATAAGAGTATTAAAGATATATTTTAACCTTAAATTTTTGTATGATTGTATCATTAAATTTATTTTAAAATAAATTTAAACAATGTGACGTTAAAACGAAGTACCCAAACCAACCAAACCAAAGAAACATCTTCACATTTGAATGTCAATGTCCCAGTTCCCGAAGTCATTTAATTTTTTCCCGCGGAATCCGCTCTTTCACTCCCCAACCGTTTCTCCCACTCAATTAAAGTCTCCCCCATTACTTCAAAACACTTCACACTTCACGCCACAAACTCTCTCTCTCTCTTTCTCTCTCTAACTCTCCCCCACTTTCTCTCTCATGTTCACGGCTGCTCCTCCGTCCTCCGCCACCGTTACCGCCACCGCCACAGGCGTCGGTCTCGGCTACGGCATCGCCATCGCCGTCAGCATCCTCGTCCTCATCTCCACCATCATGCTCGCCTCCTACGCCTGCGTCCGAATCAAGGCCAACGGCCGCCGCAGCGTGGGCCGCAGCACCTACGGCGACGACAGCGACAGCGATGGGACCAGCTCCGGTGGGCCCGCGGTGGTGGTTATGGGCCTGGAAAAGCCCATGATCGAGATCGAAGCGTACCCGAAAATGATTGTCGGAGAAAGTCGGCGGTTGCCGAAGCCCAACGAAGGCCCGTGCGCCATTTGCTTGTCAGAGTATCTTCCGAGAGACACGATACGGTGCGTTCCGGAGTGCCACCATTGCTTCCACGTGGAATGCGTGGATGAGTGGCTGCGGATGAGCGCCACGTGTCCATTGTGTCGGAACTCTCCGGCTCCGTCGGCGATGCCTACGCCGGTGGCTACTCCTCTGTCGGAATTGGTTCCTCTGGCTTTTCACGCCAGGTGATTTATTTTTATTTTTTATTTTTCTTGACGATTTTTTTTTTTTGAGGAAGCAAAAAATTACACAAATTTGTTGATACTTAAATTGAATATTGATTGGTAATTTATTTGTTTATTTCTTTTTCAGTTTTGTTTGGAGGAGTAATGATTTGTTATTCTGGTTTTAAATATACTGCATTGATAGGAAAATAAGAGTGAATTTTTTTTAATTGATATGGTTAACTGTATCTGTATGTAAGTTATTGCCTTTGAAGAGAGTAGTTGAATGTACACAAATTAGTGTCATGAAACTAAAAAAAATTTCAATATAAGAAACTAGCAAGTTTTGTTTCTATTTTGTGATTATAAGTAGTGATGCGAACCAGTGTATATGATTTCTTAGTAATGAACTGAAAAGAGAGATCTAAGATCCATGGATGAAGATTACTGGTATTAAAATGATTGGTGCATATGTTGTTGCAAGAGGTGAACAATGACCATATCATAATCAAAACTAAAGGTCAGCCAGTTAAAATACTTACATCTTCATTTAAGAAAAAGCACAAAATAGTATTAGCTCTTTTTGTTTACACTCACAGTAGTTGTCGATGTGAAAGTTGAACTTGACCAGAGTTCAAAAGGAGTTGAATTTGACCTTTTGGCTGCTACACCTACTAGTAGTGGAAATAAACAGAGGGAACTAAAAGCGCTGTTAAAGATTTGCCGAGGTATAAGAACCATTGTGGACTCATCATATTGCAGCAGAGTCACACAATTGCTCTTTTAGTAAATAATGTGTAAGTC
This sequence comes from Styphnolobium japonicum, assembly GCA_023212625.1. Classification (NCBI taxonomy): domain Eukaryota; kingdom Viridiplantae; phylum Streptophyta; class Magnoliopsida; order Fabales; family Fabaceae; genus Styphnolobium; species Styphnolobium japonicum. The sequence continues at coordinate 21,917,655 of JALBWW010000009.1, forward strand.
ATTCTTTAATACTTAAATTGAATTAAGAACTAAGCATTCATAATAAACAAGTAAATATATTTTATGGACATATTTTGGTGTCTTAAGGGTAAGAATCTTTTTCTAAAGTTTCAGAAAATTCTTCTAATGAAAATATTCTTACAATATTCAGCCTTATATTAATTAATTTATTTGTTTACCGAATTAACTAATAACAGATTGGCTAACAGGCCATACCTTATAAAATAAGGTTAAATTCAGTTTGCCTTCATATAATTTGGGGCAATATCATTTTGACAGTTTTAACTTTGTTACTTTATTCATATGATTAGTTTTTTTTAGCATTTTGTTCCATTGTGGTTTCATTCCATTAGATCCTAATGGTGAAAGAAATGTGAATGACATTGATACATAACCACTTCAATTAGTACATCTGCTCTAAAATTCCCAAATTTCTCGACAAATTCGTAATACCTCTCATTCAAACCCACGCCAAGCAGGTTCGTGTTGTTACTTGTTCAATCTTGATTCCTGGACCATTACCTTTCAATCTTACTTGTTCAGGTTTGTGTTGTTACTTGTTCATCCAAATCCACGTCAGCTAATTTTTCCCAAATATTTGATGCATGGGGTATTGTTGTTTTGATCTGGGGATCAGCTAGTAAACTTGCTTCCTCTATGACACTACCTGCCAAATTTCACTAAGTGATAGCTCAAACCCATCGTTCTGTTTTTACCGATTTAATGATTGACTTATATTAATTTTCTTTGTCGATCAATTTGTTGTCAACTGTGCTGAGGGCCTGAGGCTGCTATTCTGTTTGTTTCCATTTTTTGGAATTGCTTTCAATTTGTTTTGTCTATATTTCTTCTTTGTTTGGGTTCATTTTAATGCTAGGAAGTACGGATATTTTAAAAATATAAGACATGGCTAGAATATGTTATATAAAAAGGATTTAATTTCTATTTATTCTTAGTGTAAAGTTTTTTTTACACTGTCATCTAATCATGTATTGACACATCATTAAAAGAGTTAGACTTTCTAGGTAGTTATTGTGATAGTCAAACTCTTTTAATGATTTGGCAACACATGATTGTATGACAGTGTAAAAAAAACTTTACACTGACAGTGGATAGAAATTAAACTCATATAACAAAGTAAAAATTTATATGTTATATTCATTAAATAACATATCCTGAACATAAGAAAGTAAATTTTAACCATTAATTCATCTAGTTGTTTGTTGTCTTTCAAAGTTTCTCTCTCTGGTCTTTATTCTTTAGTTTATTAATGCTATACTACATTATACTATTTCAATTTTTCTATTGGTTTTGGGGGGACAGGCAATTGAAAGTTGACAGACAAGTGGGTACCACCAAAAAAAACAAACAACAAACTCTAAAACCAAAAAAAGCAAAGCGTTCATTTCCACTGCATGTTTGTCATGACTTGTCATCTTTGTTTTTGCTTAATTGAAATTGTCTTATTTGTTTCTATATATTTTTCACTATTTTAGTTTTCTAAAGCTTCAATAGATCTGGATTGGCATTTTCCATGAACCATCGCTTTCTCTCATTGGCACACATACAATTTCTCATGATATGCATCTTTTTTTTTCTCCCTTCTGCATGGACCCAACACTTGCAGTAGTTATTTGCTTAGCAGAATAGCTAGGTAGCGAATTGATGGCAGGGCTGGCTAGTTGTACATGCCAATATGACAAAATTGTGTCTCCCCTCTCCCACTACTCACTAGTTCAATGCTATTGTAACTCATGGTCGAAAAAATGAAATTGTAATTTGTAAGCACCTCTGACTTTTAGGTGTTGGTTGCTTGTCCTATGATAGGTTAATAGAAAACAGTTTTGATCTGACAAAAGGAGGTTGATTCAAATGAATCATATTTATGTTGAAGGTGTACTGCAGAACATTAAATTACTTTGCTGATTGATCTTGAATTCCAAATCTCCGAAGAAATACACCCATCCAAAACTAGACCAACAACATCTTTACCAATGTAATGATTGATCTTTGTAGACGGCATGTTCACTTGAAAAACAAAGGAGCTCACGATGGGTAATTGTATCACAGGGAGCAAAGTGATAAAGTAATGAAAGTAGTCAAACTCAAACGACAAAGAAGGTAACCAAGAGTAAAAATGTTTTTACGCTAAACGTGTATCAAAATGATTAGGACTCTCTTATATTACTCACTAATATGAGATGATTATATTAAAGAGAAAAAGATACAAAAACAAAATAAGAGGATTATCGTAAGACCTGCAAGTATTATGTAGAGTATACTCATCTTATTTTTGTGTCTTTTTCTTTCTAATATGAAATTTTCTAACATGACCCCCTCAGTAAGTAACAAAAAATCCTGATCCTATCAAAATTACCAAATGATTATTAACTGATTACTAGGCTACACAACACAGCCAACTACCACGCCCGTTTTAACAAAACAAAATTCAATCATTTGCATACCATTTACAACATAATTTTAACTTCAAATTTTTATAAAACAAAAATTTTAGAGGGACCAAAAATAAGTATGTAGAACTGTTGGATTTTATATGAATTTCTGCAAAATTATATTAAGGTGACCCTGCACTAACTAAAAACTAAATTTATTACTGTAAAAAAAAGTGTGTGAATTTTTATCTTTCTAACATTTTGTATTTCAAACTATTTATGATGTAGAGGCAAAGGTTCATCTTCATCCTGTGAAAGTTTACTTATCTAAATGAGTAATGTTATAGTCACGTCCCTTGTAATTATACAATTAGATTCTTTTTAAATTTGTGTAAAGCTAATATCAACACTTCTTATTCAAATTTACATACGCATCTAATATAATAAGGGTGCGTAATACCAGTCCTCTTATTGCTCTAGCATTTTTCTATCTAAAAATAGATATACACCAAAGTACCAATCCGCACCATAGGGTACATAATAAATACCTAATAAGAATGTGGCTAAGTCCATGGTGCACCCACACAATTTGAGTGCATTAGTGAAACAACCAACTTGATTGTATATCAACCGCTAGACAAGAGTGGCTTAAATGGATTTTCTTCCCCCAATACAATAAGTTTAGGAGGAAGAGAAATTGTTTCTTTCTAAGTCCAGAATATGCTACAAGCCTCAACGAGAATTTATAATAGTATTTATCGATGACTTACTAATAAAAGATTACTAACACAAGTGTCTTAAATGGATAGTTGTAGATATGGTGGAGGCTTCTCTTCAGTCAAGACTTAGGGGCCAACTTGTATATTTGGGATTTTAAGTCGGATAGAGTTGTTCCTATTAATGTTGTTAAAGCAGAAGTAAACTAGTGAGACTTTCAATTCAGATTCAACCGTTTTATGTAATTGTTCGAACCAGTTAATGTCATAAAAATATACATGCAATAATATAAAAAGTATAAAAATATTTATGAAGTGTTAAGTTTTTTCTTTAAAAATTTTAATGGTCAGTTGGTTTAATCGAATAATTCAATCAAAATTTGACTGGACTTGACCGATCCAAAATGATCCAACCAAAAATTTAAATATAAAACTAAATCTTAACCATCTAAATATTTGACTTACAACCATACCGGTTAGACCGTCTGATCCGATTTTAACAAGGGACAACATTGGTTCTTATCTCTAACTCATTTAAATGTGAGTAAAAATCTTGACTTATTTAACTCCCTAGTTAGTTTGTGACCCAATATTTGGGCCTTGGGCCCATGAAACATCATGCCGTTCTGAGTGTGTTTAGGCCAAGACCAAACACAGCGGGCCAGAGCATTCAGCAATCAGCAGGAACCTGAGTCACCCCTAAAGCTTTGCCTCCTCACCCTCACGCTCACGCTCCCTCCCGGTAAGTTGCGAAGCTCCCTGATAATTTGCCTTACCCTCTTTTCTCTCTTTCTTTCTCTCTCTCTGTCTTCCGTTGGTGGTAAAACGTGCAACCACTATGGTATAGTTAGGGTTATAAGGAGTGTAGCCAATATTAACAACTTTGCACCTTTCGTTTCACCATATTTTAGGAATTATAATTTCACACACCTTTCCTCAAATATGTTACCTTATGAACATTATGCTGCGACTGTGATTTTTTGTTTTTCTTATTTGACTCCTAATTTTAAATAAATCTTCTTCCAGAGGGAGCAATTTGTTTCCAGTTAGTCCTGTACTACGTTGCCGAAGTAAGTTTCTCCTAATTAGAAGGAGTTATTGAGAAACATGTTGAAGCAAGCTATTGGCAAAATTTGGAGAACCACTGTTTATGCTTATGAAGAAGGAAACAGAGTTTGTCCTTGGATTTATGTGCCCTCAAGCTATTTCCACAATGGACAAGTAATGTTTGATTTTTTTTTTAATCAATTAATTATTTTAGTGTTATTTGAATTTCTTATTTATCTGTTTCCTTGAATAGTAGAATTTGGCTTAACTGAATACAGATTTAAGCCACTGATTTTGCGTGCAGCATATGGTGGAATGGAAGGTTAATTGTTCAAATATGAAAGTGTTAAAAAAAACAAATGTTGATGAATACTTCGTTTCCATTGTGGGGCAAGTTATGGTGTGATTGTAATGGGTATGAATGCTTCTAAAATGAAATCATTCGTTTCGTGGATAAATCATGGAATTAGATGCTAAGCATTAAAACAAGGACGAAATCCCGAAGCTTATAAAGATTGTTGGATAGGGTTAAGTTGGTATGTGTAATGTTAAAATTCTGGTTTTTGGGCTGCTTAAATTGTTCCTTATTTTTATGTTATTCTGTGGACAATACTAAGACTAATCATTGCGCTGTGCAACTTTTTTTTTTTAAAACACTGATTGGGTGATTGGATTTGGAAATGAGATTTTAGGGCAGATCACAGTTCAAAGTTCTGCACATATTATATTTTAGTGCGTAAAAGGATTTCTGATAGAATTTCTTATTTTCTATGAATTATGTGTTATATTTGAATTTGAGTTCTATGAATTAAGCCTTTGGGCTGAAAGGCCATTAAAGAAAAAAGATGTCGTTTTTACTGTACAGTTTTTTATAACACAAGAAAAAGACCTGGTGCTCGTTTGATCTTGCTGTGAAATATTTGCTTTTTTGAGAATTGCTTTCTTAAAAAATGATTCTATAAAAAGCATTATTCTAAAAAATTGTCTAAAATTATTTTTTCGCTTCTGCTTTTGCTTCCGAGGAGAAGCACCAGTTTCTTGCTTCTCTTTAATTGCAGATTTTTTTACTTCTTCTGTTACATAAAAGCACTTTTATGCTTTGGCCAAACATCTCAAAAATTAAAAGAAGTACTTTTTTTTTTTTTTTAACTAAAAAGCTTTTGTTGATTTCTCAGGATGGCCAAATAGGCTCTTCAGTGTAGAATAAGGTGTTTGTCATATTTGTCCTTTTATTTACAGTACGTACTCTCAAATTAAGTGATTGTCCATGTATTTTCCACTTGGAACCTATTTTAGCAATAAAATATGAGTGATTATTTTGGGTGTGGAGACTCTTCAGATTCCGAAACTTGTAGCTTGTTGATTAGTATTACTTTCAAAACTTTTATCATTCATAAAAATTGTTTGCACCATAGCCCTCGTATGTCACCAAAAGAAGTTGGTTTTTTGACTGTCATTACCTGGTAGTGAGTAAAAAATATCTTAAGATATGAAATCATTACAGGTGTCGTGTTTTACATTTTGTTATAAAATTTCCCTTTTTTTAGCATACTTTCTAGCATGGTTTTGAGAACCGTACTGGTTGGTTGGACTGGGAAAACTAGGAACTGGACTGGCGGTCAGTCCAGTCAAACCTCTAAAACCGGAAGTTCATAAACTGGTTCAACTCATTTGAACAGGTCACAGTTTTCACAGTTGAACCGGTTCAACTTATTTTTATATTTTTATCCTGTTTTGACTCTTTTTGGCTTTTTCCTTTCCCTGATTGATGAATGTTTATCTTGATTCTTGACTTGAATCCTTAATATTGCTGAATGTTTTATCTTATGGTTGTAGTGTTGTGTGCTTCTATAATGTGTTGGCTTATTGTATGTGTCCTGAAGCAATTTGATGATGTTAAGAGATATATTTCAATGTTTCTCTCCATGATTTTACTTATATACTTAAAGTTGAATGACAGAATTGAGATGTGAGAATTTGAATGTTGCTTCTCTATATTCAGGTTGTACAATGACTCTTTGAGAGTCTGATTATATAGCCTACTTATACAAGACATAATCATCATAAGATAACGTATACAATTGAGATAATATATACTAAGCTAGTGGATATCTAAAGTAGGAGACAATGAGAATATCTACACCTAGCAGATAGCACTGAGGCAACGAAGCACTCAGTGCATTCTGCATTCATTGAATCTCAACACTTCCCCTCAAGCTGGTGCATATATGTCATAGGCATCAAGCTTGTCACATATGTATTTTATCCTTGGACCCCGGAGTGATTTGGTGAGTATGTCTGCCAGCTGATTATTGGAGTTTACAAATGTCGTGGTGATTTCTCCAGATATAACCTTTTCACGGATAAAGTGACAATCGATCTCGATGTGTTTGGTTCGCTCGTGGAAGACAGGATTGGAGGCAATATGCAAGGCTGCCTGATTATCACATATAAGACTCATGAGCCCAATCTTACAGAATTTCAACTCAGAGATTAGTTGCTTTAGCCAAATGCGCTCACATGTAGCAAGGGCCATAGCTCTATATTCTGCTTCTGCACTTGATCTAGCTACAACACTTTGCTTCTTACTTTTCCATGCAATGAGGTTGCCTCCAATGAGGACACAATAGCCTGAGGTTGACCGTCTATCACTTGGGCAACCAGCCCAATCTGCATCTGTGTAAGCAATTATGTCAGTGTGGCCTCTACTTTGATAAATTAGTCCTCTCCCAGAAGAGCTTTTAATATATCTAAGGATCTGAACTACTGCATCCCAATGACTTTTACGAGGAGAATTGAGGAATTGGCTCACAACACTGACAGCGAAGGAGATGTCAGATCTGGTAATAGTGAGATAATTCAGTTTTCCAACTAATCTTCGATATCTTCCTGGATCTGAATATGGCTCCCCCTGATCTGACATAAGCTTAACATTGGGATCCATAGGTGTGTCAGTCATTTTACAATCTAGCATGTTAATTTCCTCCAAAATATCAAGAGCATATTTCCTTTGAGATATAGCAATTCCTGAATCAGACTGAGCAACTTCAATTCCTAGAAAATATCGTAATCGTCCCAAGTCTTTGGTGTCAAATTGTTGAGATAGATGCTGCTTGAGACTTGTAATGCCATCATGAACATCTCCTGTAATGACAATGTCATCTACATATACAACAAGATAAATGTGCTGGCCAAAGGAAGAGCATTTATAAAAGGCAGTGATGCTCGCTTCACTGCGAATCATGCCAAAATGTTGGAGAGCTGTACTGAATTTCCCAAACCATGCCCGAGGACTCTGCTTGAGACCATATAAGGCTTTGTGTAACCTGCAAACAAAGCTACGAGACTCCCCCTGAGCAACAAAACCAGGTGGTTGCTCCATATAAACTTCCTCAGTCAAATCACCATGGAGGAAAGCATTTTTAATGTCCAACTGATGTAGGGGCCATCGACGCATGGCTGCCATGGCTAAGAAAAGACGAACCGAAGTCATTTTGGCAACAGGAGAGAAAGTGTCACCATAATCGAGCCCAAAGATCTGAGTATATCCTTTAGCAACTAAACGCGCTTTTAGGCGATCAATGTTACCATCTGGTCCGACTTTGATAGTAAATACCCAACGACAGTCAACTGTGGATTTGCCAGGGGGGTTGGGTACAAGAGTCCATGTGGTATTGGATTCTAAGGCTGTCATCTCATCAATCATAGCCTGTCTCCATCCTGGATGAGAGAGTGCTTCCTGTACATTGTTAGGAATAGACACAGAGGAAATGGCAGAGACAAAAGAATAATGGGAAGGAGATATACGGTGATAACTTAAGAAGTTATAGATAGGGTAAGGATTGCAGGTGGAACGTGTACCTTTACGAAGGGCGATAGGTAAGTCGGTAGGAGACTTAGGAGGATCCGGAGCAGGTAGATCAATTGGAGTGGGAGATGAATCACCGGCCTGTTCAGGTACACCATCTGTCAATGTCGCTGGATGAGGACGACGCTGGTAGGTAATAATAGGTTGGGGAGAAGGAGAGAGAGACACAAGTGGAGTAGGGGTCTGGACAATAGTCGGGATAGACATAGGAAGAGGTAATACCTGAGAAATGAGCGTTGGTGTTACAGAAGAGGTGAAATAAAGGGTATCCTCAAAGAAGGTAACATCGGCAGATATGTAGAAACGATGACTAGTGGGAGAATAACATTTGTATCCTTTTTGAACATGAGAGTAATCAAGAAAGATACATTTGACAGCACGGGCAGACAACTTGTCAAGACCTGGTGTGAGATCATGAACAAAACATGTAGAACCAAATACCCATGGGGGAACATTAAACAATGGTTTCTCTGGGAACAAGATGGAAAATGGTATTTTGTTATTCAAAACAGATGATGGCATCCAATTTATTAAGAAACCAGCAGTGAGAACAACATCATCCCAAAATTTTAAAGGTGCTTTGGCATGTAACAAAAGAATACGTGCGGTTTCTATAATATGACGGTGTTTTCTTTCAGCAATGCCATTTTGTTGGGGTGTGTGTGGACAAGAAGATTGTTGAATCATGCCATGAGAGTTCATAAACTGATTAAAGGATGCAGAAAAATATTCTTTGGCATTATCACTTCGTAAAATATGAATGGAATGTCCAAATTGGGTTTCAATCTCTTTGTAAAAATGCTGAAAAATAGTTGATAGTTCAGAACGATCTTTCATTAAAAATATCCAAGTACATCTTGAGAAATCATCAATGAAAGTAACAAAATACCTATGCCCTAAGATAGAGCTGATTCGACTAGGACCCCATATGTCAGAATGAACGAGACCAAAGGGAGTGGTTGTCTGACGAGGATTCCTAGTTGGAAAAGAAGCTCGTACATGTTTGCCAAGCTGACATGGCTCACACTTTAAAGATTGTAAGTGAGACAGATGAGAGACTATTTTCTTTAATTTATTGAGACTGGGATGACCAAGACGACAATGAAGGAGATCTGGGGACTCAACAATGGTGCAAGCAACTGAAGATGGTGGCTGAAAATAGTAAAGGCCATGTGATTCAGATCCTGTGCCAATCGTCTGTCCCGTATTTCGGTCTTGGATGGAAAAAGAATTATTAGTAAAAGTGATGGAGCAATTAAGGTTACGAGTGAGTTGACTAACAGAGACTAAGTTAAAGGGACAATCAGGTATAAAGAGAACATAATTTAAAGAGAGTGATGGAAGAGGGGTGGCTTGACCAATGCCAGTGACTTTTGTCTTGGAGCCATTAGCAAGAGTAATATAATGTGGTATTTTAGGCTGTGTTATAGTAGAGAAAAAAGAAGGATTACCAGCTATATGATCAGAAGCACCAGAATCCAAAAGCCAAGATCCAATAGGCAATGACTGTGAGAGACAAACCGTAGATTTACCAGTATGGGCTACCGCGGCTGAAGATTGGCCTTGTTGGACTCCTTTAAGCTGCAGATATTCCTTGAATTCAGCGTCGGATAAGACATTCTGATTATCATTCCAAGTCTGCTTTTCTGAAGATTGAGGTTGCATGTATGTCATATGGGCTGATTTCTCAGGGAATCCAATGAGAGAATAACATTTGTCTTTGGTATGACCCATGCGATTACAGTATGAACATTGTGGACGATTGCCAAAGCTACGACCTCCTCGGCCACCTCGGGCACCACGACCTTGGCCCCCACGATTGGGTGTGTTGGAGAAAAAGACAGATGATTCTGAGCCTGAAAAAGAACTAGTTCTGGTCATAGTTTCTGAGGGGGGAACTCGTAAGAGTCGATCCATAAGGTTTTCTACTGTGGGAACGCTAGGATTAGTCAGAATTTGGTTCTGAACAGATTCAAGGTCTTTGTGGAGACTGTGAAGAACAAACACCATGCACATGTTATCCACCTTGTTTTCCATATCATTACTAGTTAAGAGCAACTTGACTTCATCAATAGTGGACTGAGCTTTGGTCAAATATCCTGGGAGATCATTATTCGTCATTTGAAGTGTAGCCAAGTTGTGTACCACATCATACAGACGTTTGATATCATTGGAATAAACACTGCGGGCTTTCTTCCATATGTCATAACATGTTTTGTAAGTGCGAAAATGCACCAACAACTTTGGGTCAATTGACTGCCATAAGAGAGAAACTAGCTGATAGTCTGCCTTCTTCCATTGATCTTGATCTGCTGCATTAACATCTGCAGCTTTTTGAGTCAAGTGATCAGATAGGCCTTGCCCCAAGAACCAGATTTCCACAGCATTTTGCCAATCCATGTAGTTCTTCCCATTGAGCTTCTCTGAGTTTATAGACGGACTCCCAGATAAAACAAAGGAAAGTGGAGTTTTGCTTTGTGAAGATGGATTAGGAGCACCAGAGGTTGTACCAGACGTTGCTACGGAAGCCTCGTGTGTGGAAGCCATTTGATGAAGTTAAGTGACTGAAATTTGGTAAAGGTGATGACCAAAAAACGACTGGTAAAATAACCAAAGTCTCAATTTAGTTTGAGACTAATGAGGTAAGATATCTACTCTTTGAAATTGCAGATATTAGAAGACTGGAGTGCGGCGGCGCGTGGCTGAGTGGGGCGGCATGTGGGCTTCATGCAGGGACAGAAAGTGGCCGGTTGAAGGAGAAAACCGCCGATCTGTAGACTGGGACCGGCGGTGAGAATATTGGAGACCGGTAGGACGACACGTGGACTTCATGCGCAGGCTGCTGCAGAGTCTTGTGGCGGCGCGTGGGGACCTGGGCTGAGAGCTGGTCGGCGGCGGACGGCTCGTCGGCACTCTCTGAAGCTGTGGCCGGAGTTTGAGGTCCGGTGGTGGTCGGAAAGGCTACTGGGTAGCCTCCACAGTAGCTCGGACAGTGATATTTTGAAGGAAATCAGGCCCACGGACAGTGAGCTCTGATACCAAGTTGAATGACAGAATTGAGATGTGAGAATTTGAATGTTGCTTCTCTATATTCAAGTTGTACAATGACTCTTTGAGAGTCTGATTATATAGCCTACTTATACAAGACATAATCATCATAAGATAACGTATACAATGGAGATAATATATACTAAGCTAGTGGATATCTAAAGTAGGAGACAATGAGAATATCTACACCTAGCAGATAGTACTGAGGCAACGAAGCACTCAGTGCATTCTGCATTCATCTCAACACTTAACATATATATGTTATAATTTTTTATAGAATATATTGCATGTTATACTTACATATTGTGATATATTTATAGAATATACATGTATGTACAAAACCCTGGTGGGACCTCAAAACCTTGAACCTCTCTCCTTACCAGTTCAAGGATTGGTCCAGTTTTCAAAACATCGCTTTCTAGGTTTTTTTCGTTAAAATTACAATGTTAGGCACCCTCCTATGCTGGACCACGTGGGGAATGTGAGGGATGAAAGGGAAAATAAGGGAGAGGGCTGAGAATGTAACCACCACCTGCCACATGGGCAGGTGGAAGGGGAAAGAGGGAGGGAAATTTGGTTAGGCTGTGAGTATTAGAGAGGATTTTTTTTGGTTTTGTGGGGGGGGGGGGGGAGAGAAAAGAAAAGGCAAGCAAGAATTCAGTAGAGAGGAGCGGGATTTGGTAGGAAGCTAGCCCCCCAAAGAGCTAGCCTAGTTTCTGTAATTCCGATTTTCGATTTCTGTAATTCTGGGTTTCAATCCCAGTTTCTGTAATTGAGAAGAGGTCTCTCTCTATCATACAACTTTCTGTATTTTTCTTTTTTTTTTCCCCCAGGAAATAAAAGAGTGGGGGTGCAGGTGGGTGGGTTCTAGATTCTTACATCAAGTTTGAGTTTGCATTCTGGTGGAAGAAGATTTCAATCCATCTTTCACAAGTTCGTATGATTCAAATATGGGAATCAGAACTGTTATTCCTACACTCCAAGAGAATTGTTCCTTGTAGTTAACTAAATTTATTTCAGATTGAGATCACTTTTTTATTTTATTTTATAATTTCCATCATTTGCAGACTTACCATGTGCATGCTAATCACTTAGTTTTTATGAATTCAGTGATTCCACATATAATTCTATCTAGTACCATTTTACTGTTCATCATGAAAATGTGCATTTCAAAAGGACCGGTGATAGAAAGTTGCTTCCAACTTTTAAATTCAACACTTTGTAACTCCTAATTTGTTGTTGTTTATCTGCAAAGTTACCATGCCATGGAATTGATTTGGTTTTTATCAGATTCAACGTTGAAAATAAAGATGATATTGGAAATAAATAGCTCTCAAAATATACTTACTCAAAACTAAGAAATTAGGAAAAAAAGTCAGTTTGGGAGGTGAATCATATTTGAAGCATTAATACTCATTTTTAGTGCATTCGTTTTATACAGGCTCATATGGCACCAAGAAGCTTTTTCGGGGTAGAGGATTTCCTTGATGATGACAATAGCCGTCCTTACACATACCAGAAAGGGAAGAAGTCAAAGAATCCAAATAAGCATGTATCATTCAAACAAAGAACAATTGCCTACATGGAACCTTTTACACTTGATGTGTTTATCTCAAAACGCTTTGTATCAGCTTCACTCACTCATAGGGTGACAAGCAAACAGGTTGCAGTTGCTGGTACCAACTCCAAGGATATAAAAGCTGTTCTCAGGTCTCGTTCAGACATACCAGCATGCTTAGCCATCGGTCAGATTTTAGCTGAAAGAGCAAGAGAAGCTGATGTCTACACTGCATCTTATACTCCAAGGGATAGGGACAAGTTTGAAGGAAAAATCAGAGCTGTAGTTCAATCACTTATTGATAATGGGATTGATGTCAAGGTTTATCTTGACTGAGTCAGTCACATTTTATGAGCAAACACTGCCGGTTAAGTTTTTGAGATTCCGGTTGAAACAATCTAGCCCTCTTGTATGTTTAATCATGTCCATTTAGCTCAATGATAGCGTGTCTTTGTATAATTAGTGGGATTATCGTTGTTCGAGTCACAGATTTGGTAATTGAATCTTATGAATCTGAATTATTTCATCTTAATTTTAGTTAATTAATGAAATTAAAACTTTGAAAGGAGAGTCACCTAAGGTTTAGATTGCTTTGATTTGTCCTGGAAAGGAGAGTTACACAAAATTGTTGATGTTTATGAGGTGATTTCAATCTGTACAGCTCTATGCCTTGAGAAGTAACACCTAGCGAGAGAACTAGGTGTATCTCCTCCAAGGGGTGTCAAAGGAGGGTATTACCCACCATTGTACATCCCTGGCAACCGTTCACGTGAATGGGGCTTCTCATTGGCTGCCATTTTTTCATTCCATATGGGACATGAAGTTTTCAAAATGTTGAGTATACCTAAGCTTAAAGTATCAAAGCCATTAAAGATCATGGCATTTGATTGCTCGGTCTAATAACAAATTTGTGTAGGTCTAGACAAATGTGAAGCCTTCTTTTACTCTATGGGTAATGACAGTATTTCAAAGCAGTCTTGGATTAAAGTAATCAATTTCCATTTGCATATTGGTTATCATAGATTAGGGTTTGATGCTAACTACTAACTTGTGTTGCTTTAAGTGGAAGGAGTTTGGTCACTTTAATTATCTTATCTTAGGTTTGATTATTGAAGCAATATGTATAGAGAAAAATGCACTTGGGATGGTGATTGGTGAACCTTTACTTTGTAACCGTAATTGGTCATTGCTAATTCTGACTTTCACAATAAGAGCAAACAAGAAACAAGGAAACTTAGCAGACTTTCACAATAAGAGCAAACAAGAAGCAAGGAAACTTAGCAATAGCTTTGCTAAAGAATTAGGGCCATCCTACTTTTACTAGGGAACTTACTGAGAAACCTTTCTTTGTTGGATGTAGAAGATGTAATACTCAACCGTGGAGACAAAAGATTGAAGACTAAGAACAAGAGGACGACGGATGAACAGTATATTCAATAATATAATATTTAGAAAATTTCTCAAAGTATAAAATTTCTCCAAATCACAATAGAACTTATAATAATATCAAAAGCTTTCATCGTTAAGTCAGCTTATTATTATTATTATTATTATTATTATTTGTACGGCATACGAAAAATCACCAGGTTCATTTCTTTTAAAAGATCCAATCTCTTAATCCCATTAGGCTTAAGAGTCACTCTTACACCCTTAGGCCATAGCCCAACCCCAACTTTGCCCAACTTGTAACTTGGGAAATAGGGTAGCTTGCCATATAGCAATCTCAGGCTTGTCATACGACGATCCCAGACTTGCCATATAGCAATTAAGTGACCTTTAACCAACACTCCACACCAAGAAGTGACAGACCAACCTCATACATATAGAATAAAAATGCTCATATTAAGTACACACAAAAACTTTATACTAAGTCTTCCTCTAAGAAATGGAGTTGAAGGGAGCAATTCTGCTCTAAATATTAATAAGGAGCGTGTCTCTCATCTCAGCAGAGGTAGGAGTCCTCAATCTTCACCTTGTGGCTGTTTAAAGTTTGGGTGTTTTCTTGTTGGTACTCGGATATGACCTACTTTGTTATGGAAGCCTGAAAACAGAATCCATATGGCAAGCCAAGCCACTAAACCACCATAAAACATGGTTATTTCGACACAGAGTGCCCCAAACTCTCCCCATCTAACACGAGAAATTCTTATTTACATTGAGAGTATTATACCATGCTAAAAAAATAACACGTGTCACTATATAATTATACATGTTGGATTAAATTTAAAATATTATATAATAAAATTTAAATTAAATCTAACAGTTGAAAAATTATTAAGATTATTACTCTTAAATATTAAGGTACCTTGACCATATGAACGGATCAGATCTTATTTAAAATTTATTCTTTAATATTATAAATTTAATTTGATAAGTGATAACATATGATTATGTTCTCTGCCATGCATTATGTTTTTACGGAATTAATGTAATACATAAGAATTTCCCTACCAAAAGCCATCACTTCGAACTAAAATTCCCAGCAACGAACCATCTTTGCGTCCCCATATACCTGAACCTAGGTCTCTTATTATGGACTTATGGTTGCCCCAGGGCCGAACCAAACTTCAAACTCCTTTCTTTCGAACTTGTTCCTTTCACTCAAGTCACAATACCAGAACTTTCCTCAATAGCCCCACACCAATTGACCTTATCCTCACCTTTACCAACCCAAATTTAGAATTTATATGTTTATTTTCATTATATAATGATAATAAAATTCAAACATAAAATAATTGATATACTTTTTAAAATAAAAATTAGTGATGAGGAAAAAATGAATAACAACATTTTTAATTCTTAAAAAACTTAATTTTGAAAGCTCAGCGTTTAAACATTGAACACAAAAATAGGTAACCTTCAAAGATTCTAAGAATGACACTTAATAAAATAATGACGGTAGTTCTTTAGAGCGTGACGAAAGACGCAAACAAATGAGACATTATTTAACTTCTCCAAAAATTTATTCCAAAATCCGCCACTGCATCTTGCAAGCCACATCTCAAAGAAGCTCTCCCTGGCTTCGAAGCAGCCTGCATGTGTTGGCACTCGCAACTCTCGAACGTCCAGCACAACAGACCAGCCACCTCTCAAAGCCATATCCATTCACGTTTTAACAACACACTACAAGTCTTAACCGCACATCAGCCTCCCACCACCTGCACACTAACACAACCTTCGAAACCCTTTCAAAGTCTCACCATGCTAACCAAACCAGTGCAGCCTCCAGAAGCCAACATATCCAGACCTCAACTTAGAAGGTGTGTGTTACTATATACAACAAAAAAATCCCTCGAATGCTCATGCTTGGTTTACTTTAACCTTTTTCCTGAAATCTTTCAGTCACTTTGGTTTTCTTATGAATCTTCATGATTTTAATTTGTCTTATAATATTTTAGTTAATACAATCTTCTTACTCTAATCTAACATTCACTTTCTTTATTATCATAGGAGATTTCCCCATGGTATTCCGGTGTTTTACACGGTATGATTTCATAGTCATCTTATGTACTTGTGGGCATTGTATGTGGATCTCGAGTTCTTCTATAATTAGTTTGGAATCATTTTACGAAGTTGTGCAAATGGAATAATATATATATGCAATATTAAAATAAACATGGATAAAAACAATACTTAGTAATTAAGATGTTGAGTAAACATAATTTTTATCCTTTCATATACACATCTTCATTTAAATAAGGGGTCAATTACTTAAAAGAGTTGACTTAAGTGATAAGCAAGATTGAACTCAACGATTGAAAGACATTTGCAATGTCAGAGGTTCAAGACTGCAAGAAAGTACTTGTGGGGCTGGAATGAAATTATTCCTATACCTAAAAGGTATGGTGATACGATAAGGAAAGAAAGGGCAATTATGAGAAGACAAATTAGCATGCTACTCAAATTTTGTTTTAGGAGTTGCTATGGTATTTTGATTTTTTTTTTAAAGATATTAACACTCATGAAAATTTGTCAAACATTTACTGGTTGTTATTTCTCACTATAAATGTTTGAACTCCATATAGTATAACTAGTAATTAATATATGTTTTACAATTAGAAAAGACAGAAGATTGAAAATAGAAGATTCACAAATTATAGTACATGTGCAATTCTTCAAGCACTTTGAGAGATCTACTTGAATTTGTGTCGTTTTTAGGGACACCCATTTGGTCAAAAACTGTTAAATTTGATTTTTAGGGATATGTTTGGCTTCTAATTCTGTTTGTAGAAAGGGGCAGGATAAGTTTGATAAACATATTTTATATGCATAATTTAGCACCTCTCATTGGTCTATTCTTATGAAATTATTGCATATATGAAGTAAAAATTGCATAATTCCTCATATATTGGTTATGTTGTTTCAAATTGAGCAGAACACCCGAAGGACTATTCAAAGCAGTTGTTGAACCAAAATATCATGAACTTAAATGTTGATATCAGTATAGCTCAAACAGAAGAGAAATGAAGACCTAAACTCAGTGAATTTTGGGTTACATCAAATTCAGGACAAATCAGAAAATTCCTGCTCAAATTTATACTCGGTTATTCGGTGATTTCTCAAGATCTAACCGTTGGATGTAGTTGAAATTTTGATATGTCATTCATGACATCATTCTATATGACTTTCATAGAAATGAAGATTTCCATATTAGCACCGGAAGTGGGTCAAAATTAGTCAATAAGTTGGTGATTGTCATTATTGATATAATCTGAGCAGTTTCGGAAAAACGGTCATAGCTCAAGATCCAACCGTTAGATCTGGCTGAATTTTTGACATGTTCTTCAAGACTGCATGTATTACAACTTTCATGAAGAGAATATTTTCAAATTATGACGCGAGTAATGACGAATTTGGTAATCTTCGGAGCTGAAATTTCAACCCATGTGCAAAGAGATTTGACAAAATTGTAATTGAATAGTTCTAACTTTTGCCTATAAAAGGAAGGCATTTGCCACACTTAAGGGCATCCAATTTTCTGAATTATCTCGTTGTAGTTTGAGTTAGGGGTGAAACTTTGATAAATTGTGAAATTTATACTTTGATTTCAAGGTTAATTCTTCCAATTTGTCTAAAGTAAATCCCAAAGCTCTTGTAGTTTGTATAATATATTCTTCATCTTATTCAAGTTTCTTTATCTTGATGTCTAGTTAAGGTTCTTCCTAGAGTTAGGGGTGAAGCTTTCACAAATTGTGAGATTTATACTTTGATTTCAAGGTTAGATCTTCCAATTTGTTTAAAGTAAATCCCGAAACTCTAGCCCGTTGTGTTCTTGTTAATACCAACAACCACTTTCATTTCTATCATGCTTTTCACTTGTTCTTTTGTTTCCTTTAATATAATGAGTAGCTAAATTTTTATACTAGGATTGCAATTTGAACTCACACGTAATTTGATTCGTTTATCATATCCAAGAATAGGTTGATTATCTTGAATTGTTTATCTTAATTGTTCTTAATGCTTTTAATTAATTAGCCATTAATTAAATTGAATTGATAAACCTTAAGCAACTTGACAAAGGGATTTTGGTTTTAGATCTAGGTAAGATAACATATGATTTTTGTGTGAAAACCTTGAGTTTATATAGGATAGACATATACCTATATGACATATGTAACCATTAATGAAATCGGAACTTAATGAATTCTTGATTATTTGATAGACATAGACATATAATTTATCATTAATTAAGGATATTTCTATTTGACCATCAAAAGAGGCTTATAAATAAGTTAAAGATTTCTAGTTAACAATTCAGATAATTAATTGATCTTAGATAGAAGTAAGAGAATCAAGTAAAGTGTGAGGAATAATTGCAATCCTAAGCTTAGTTAATTTGATCATTAACTTTATCTTCTTGTTTACTTTAATCTTTAGTCTTTCATAAATTATCTCTTATTAAGTTGTTTAAATAAGATTGAGTTTTGCAAACTTTTAGTAGATAGTCAAATTTAGAATTAATCCCTATGGGTTCGACACTTTCTTACTATTATATTACTTGATTTGCGATAACGTATACTTACGTTCTGATTTACCACATCCAAGTTATATTTAATTCAAGGGGTTTTACTTAGGACAACCAAAAATAAACCCCAAATGGTTGGAAACTTTAATTGCTGAAATGTATTCTCTTCACCAATGTCAGCTGGGATACAACAAAGTAATCTTGAAACTACCAGCTGAAAGCTTGGAAAGAACATATATACCTTTTCTCCTTCTCCCTTCACAACTTTACTTTCTTTTCTTTTTTGGTGAAATTGGCAAAAGAACATGGCATTATGCACCATTTTTTAGCAACACATACCAGAAGCTTTGCAATCAAATCTTTCAAAGAGTATAAAGAATTAGCAAGAGATTAACTATTTATCAAAAACAAAAATAAATTTCGTCTATAAGAGTCACTTTAATATTATTTTTTAATAATCTCATCTGTAATCTTATTTATCATAATATGTCATTCATCTATCATAACATTTTCATATAACTGTTCATTTAGATTTAGGATCTCTTATTTCTCTTTCATTTATTCTTATCCTCCGAATTCAGAAGAATGAAGGTGTGTTACAATTGGATAGGACCGTCAAAATGGGCTAAGCTCGTCGAGTTGGCTCGTTTATTCGCATAAATTATGCGAGTCAGGTTTTAAAATTAGTGACCCGTAAAAACGTGGGTAATTTTGGATTGGCCTATTTAACCCGCGAGTTAAACGGGACAACCTGCGGGACTCGTGGGCAGCCCGCATAACTTTTTCTTTTTTAAAAAATTTTCAATTTATTTGTATCAAAAGAAAAAATTTCAATTTAAAAATTTAAAAGTTAATTAAACAGTCTTTTTACAAAAAAAATACAAAATGTATGTATTGTACATGCTACTAATGACACAACTCATACACAAACATATTCGTTAAACTCCATAAGTTTATATTATTTATTTGTTTAAATTATCCCTTAACCTTTTAAATGAGATTAAAGTATTCAATACTATGTTTATGTGATGTAATATTTACTTTGAGATTATTAAATTTAAATTTATTTCAAAGTTTAAAAAAAAAAGTTTCGCAGGCAGGCCTGTTTAAGCCTGCGAGTTGATGCGAGACGAATCAAATTGATTAATTTACAACTCATTTAAACACGAACAATTTTGACCTGACCCATTTAATCCGCAGCCCGTTACGGGCAGAACTAAACGAGCCGGGCTGGCCGTTTAACGGCCCTACAATTGGATCTGTTTTCTGAAATGCCCACTAATTTAGGCTCTGTTTTCCGCCTCTTTAAACTTCTGCATTTTCCTTCTGTTGGGCCCCTCAATTTTCGGTGGAATGGTACAAAGTGTATGTTGTTTTGTGTACACAAGAGAGTGAGTTGGCATCCAATGAGAATCAGATGGGTCTTTTCTTTCTGATATTTTTTTAATTCCTTATTATGATTTGTTCAATTTACTTCAAAGAAGGGCACTGTACATATACATGTCCAACACTGACACTCAATATTACACTCCAACATCTCAGTATGGTGCTCATAGTTTATTTTTAGAATAACTAAATAGGGGTATCAGATCAAACTCTTAGTAACATCTTTGTATGGTACTTTCACTCTAATGTCCAAATAAAAAATATTGAATTTTATTAACCTACGTTTTCTGATCCTTTTGAATTTTCTGAGTGTTTGGAATGTTAAAAAATGAGAATTAATTTAATTTGCAAATCAGGTTAGAATTGCATTTTTTCATATATATATATATATATATATATAGAGAGAGAGAGAGAGAGAGAGAGAGAGAGAGAGAGAGAGTGCAAATCAGGTTAGTTTGCTATTTTGTTTTATATTTTGCTGTGTTGCTGTCATGTCAAATTATGAGTTGCGGGTGTGTGTGTGTGTAGATTTGCACTTATGATTATGCTTATTCCTCTGCCATATTGTTTAGTCAAACTAGATACAAGATCTGGGAAAATGAACTCTTTCCTTCTAAGTTCTTTCAGTGCCAATATAAAGGGATATAGTTTTTATTGTTAAATATCCCAGTTTAAATGTTATACTTTTTGATTTTATATCTTACACTATTAAAACTGTCCAACCTATAAAACTTTCAAGTGGTTTAGCTTTGTCTGGTTCTTATGCTGAACTGCAGAAATATGCAGATCTGAATTGATTGATAAATTCATCACAACCCTAAATTATCTATTTCTGCTTTTGGTAAGTTACTCAAACTTAACCTGCGGGTTTTTGGACATGAACTCAAGCATTTATCTTTGTCATCATTGAGTTTACTTGTTTATTTATCTTTATTTTTATCGATTGCATCACCGGTAGTACCTTTCATGGTTTAAAAGCATATAATTTCTTCCTCTACTTTATTCCTCATGCCTTGGTGTATGACTTTTCTTTTCCTTATTAACTTTGTAAAGCAATGTCTTTCTTCTGTGTACTCTATTTAACTATTGCATGTGACAGCATTCTTAGATGGCCTCTAAAATTTCCACTTTGTATTCTGAAGTAGTTATTTAGGGTTGTTCTAAGGTCTCATAATTGGGCAAACTTATTTTGCTGTCCACTTTGCAGAGCTGATTAATAGAATTTATTCTCTTTTTTTATTTTAGGGTGAACTATCCATCCTCCATTGCCCATTGGTTATTACTGCTTGTAAATCTTCCCATCTTAGTTTGAGAAGGTCCTTAAAAAGCTAAACTTAATATTGATTGGTTTTGAAGTTTTCTGCAGTGAACTTCTTTCAAGCATTAGCCAGAGCTTTTGAGTGAAGTGATTTCTTGGAATATTGTCAGAGGTGCTTGAGTAATTGAACTAAAGTTATTGTAGTTGCTCCCAGTCTTGTATTTAAAGTTTCAATATAAAGAAGTGTTTAGCGTTACCACAAGTAGTTGTAATTTTGTTCTTTTTCCTTGCTTCAATCCCAATGGGATTTCACATTAACGGTGTTATAAATATCAACAACAGGTTTTAGGTCAAGTGGTTCTTTGGCACTTTCTTTTTCCCCTCCCTTTTTTCTTTTCCAATCTCAGCTTCCTTAATTGAATTGTTTTTTGCTTCTTGTGGTTCGTGTGAAATGTCAATCAATTTTAAATGCCAATGATATTTGCTTTATTTTCTTTATTGGTTGCAGTAACATTTTTCTTTTGGAAACTTGTGTGCTCGGATGCCTGTATAATATGGAATAAGAAGAAAGAAGGGCACTGAGAATACTTCAGAAGTGTCTTCCAATCCTCAGTCACCAGAAAAAGATGATAGCAAGAAGGATGCAGAGAATTGTCCTGAAAGATCTAGTAAACCAGAGTTGAGTGACAAGAATACTCCGCGATCATTGAAGGCCAAATCTAAAATCGTTAAGAAATGTCAGGCTGGTAAATTTAAGACCAAAAAGAATAGAGAAGTTCTCAACAGAAACAAGTAGTGGGCAATTCTTGAAGTTGTCAAAATGCAGAAGGATGTGCTGAGAAACAAATTTCAGAAGACAGCCAGCAGAAGAAAACTACTGATGAACCACTTAATGATAGGCTGAAAAGAATAAAGAGAAGGAAAGTCAAAATAGGAGCACTAGTGACAAATGTCCTATCGAGGAGAGCCACCAGGCTCAAAAAGGTAAGGAGAAGATCATTGAGTTGGATAAGTGTGAACAAAAACAGAACAATAAAGAGAAGCATAGAGAGTCAAACAAGGGTGCCAGAAGTAGAACTAACAAAGATAAACGTAATGGCATGGAAAAGTCAAGTGACAAAAAGAAAGAAAAGCTTGGTGGTTTCATCTTCATGTGCAATGCAAAGACAAAGCCTGGTTGTTTCCGCTATCGTGTCATGGGTTTTACAGCTGGTAAAAAGGATGTCACTTGAGTAGTCAAGCCTGGGCTTAAGCTTTTTCTTTATGATTTTGATCTGAAGGTGTTGTATGGGATTTACAAGGCTTCATCTTCTGGTGGCATGAAACTTGAACCCAGAGCTTTCGGTGGTAACTTTCCTGCTCAGGTTACTTTCTCTCATTTCTTTTCCTATCTAATTTGTCTTTAGAATAATTCTTGTCTTTGTTTATCATGATTTATGTGCTGATGGCTGAGACCTTCAGGTGCGGTTCAACATTGACAAGGATTGTTTCCCACTACCTGAGAGCATTTTCAAAAAGGCCATCGAGGAAAATTACAATGGAAAGCACAAGTATAAAACAGAACTAACTAGATTATTCAAATGTTCTGTTTCAGGTTAGGAAGCCCATTGAACTTTTCCGACCAGCTGAAATTCATTCAGCTTTGCAGCCTGTCCACTCCTCTCCACAAGCAATAATCCGAGATAGGGAAGCTCCTGATGGTGTTAGGGGATCATGGCCCCATTTGCACAGGGAAAGACCTGCTAGAGATCCTTATACCAATAGTAATGTGAACAGTTATAATGTGCCGTCTCATGAAAGGGATCACTGAATTGAAAGGAGAGGAAATTCCTCGTGATTTATTTCTTACTAATAAGAACTATAAAGCTTACGGTCTACAAGGAGATAGAACAAACATGACTTCCTGCTTCTCATGTTAATCCTATACTGGAACCTTACGAGAGAGATTATGAAATAGAGCACCTTCATCGCCTGGACCTTATCAACAAGAACAATGTCCCTACACATGGTGTAGAAAGTCTACATCCTGATCCTCTTTATTTGAATGAGAGTGAACATCAGGCCTTATTTTCATGGTACAATTTCTGACTATACAGAGGATCCTTAACATGCCTATTGCTATGGTGCTTCACCAAGGGATCCATATTTCCCACCTTTAAGTAGAGAGGAAATCTCTTCAGACTCTTATTTGGTTGGGGGAAGAACTTTGATTGGGACAGATAACTTTGCATTTTGAATCCCTTGTCACGTGTTCCTGAAGATTATCTTTCATTTTAGTGACTAACAGACTATATGCACGAATACGGGTACGAGTATCGGATACGATATGATATATGATATGCAAATATGATAATTTTTTTAAAAAATTAAGATACAGGTACGACAATGTATATTAAATAAAATATAATTATATTTATATATTGGAAATAATGAATATTTTATAATCATCCCTAATGTCAAAGTAAAATTATTAAAATATAATCATTGCAACAAATATAATATTTCCGGTTATTACTCAAACACGTAATAGGCTACTAAAATTATCAATCTAATTAACATTAATATATTCTCCATCACCATCTAAAAAGTCTTTTTCAAAATCTGGATCATCAATTAATAAGTTTACAACTTCAAGTGCTCCAGCCCCATCAAATGGCTCTCATCCATCTCCAACAACATTCCACATTTTAGAACCTCTACTAGAATACTTTTTACTTTTCTTTGACAACAGATGTAGATTTATATGAACAAATACCAAATCTTTGACTCTTTTTGGGTTTAACTTATTTCTCTTCATTGAGTGGATAAAAGAATATGTGCTCTAATTTCTTTCACAACAAGAAGATGAGCATGGTTGCCCAAGAAGCTTCAAAGCAAGATTTTGGAGATTAGGGATTGAAGAATCATAATTTATCCACCATTCCTGTGGCTCCAAAGCCCATCTATCTTGTAGAGAATCAAATAGTGAGAATTCATCAATAGCTTCAAAGAACTTAGAATACTCCTTCAACACCAATTTTCTTACTTCAGCATCTTTGAAATATCTTCTAAAGCATTTGGACTTTTCAATTGAAACTTCAGAATCTTTATGAGGGGGAACTCTATTTGGTCATTTTGTAAGTCATTCCTCACTATAATACCTGTTTAATAAAAAAAAAATTCATTTAACTAAATTGACACAAACATATATTAAGACATAAATTAGATATTGGAGGATAAATTAACAAAATTAATATTCAAGAAAAAACTTACTTTGGATTCAATGAATGAGTTAAGCCATGTAATGGTGTGCAACTTTTTGCCCAACGGTCATTAAGAATTCCATGAACCACATCATAAAATATTGACACATCATCAAATTGCTTTCCTTCTTCTAGGTAAATTATTGTCTTCACTTCCTCTATCATAGAATCCCACATATCATAAACCAAATGGAATGTAGGCTTATTGGTATCACTCATCAAAGCATATCATAGATAGGCTTAGTTAAAGAAAGAGTATAATCAACTTTTTCCCACCATGGTTCATTAAGAAGAATCTCTCTCACAGTTGTAGCCTTTCCAACATCATCCATTTTATAAGAATTCCATTCAGAACTAATCACCATGTTTTGAATAGGAGACTTTATGAGTTTTAGCCTTTTGAGCATCACTATGTTTGAAGCAAACCTTGTTTCAGCAATAGCAAGCAACTTCAATGGCACAAATGTATTAAATATGCCTAACCTCATAGAATGGTTCAAGATAAAATTCCTAATGAACATCGCATCATCATTAATTTGAGTGATTCAATGACATTCATTATAAACATCCTCATTCCTTTCAGTATTTTTGGCTGCACAAATATTCTTCAGAGTAAGATTTAAAGTATGCACCACACATGGGGTCCAAAAAATATGCTTATATTTACCTTCAATAATTAACTCGACAGCTTTACAAACAGGTGCATTATTAGTGATAATTTGAACCACATTTTGTGGCCCAACCTCATCAATTGTATGCATGATCTGATCAGGTATGTAATCTTTATCTTTATACTCACTAGAACCATCAACAGATTTCAAAAAAATTGGTCCACCATAAGATGTAGCCATAAAATTAATTAATGGCCTTCTTTGCACATCAGTCCACCCATCAGTCACTATACTCACTCCTTTCACATTCTAGCCCCTTTTAATTGGTTGAATTAATCTCTCAATATTTGCCTTCTCCCTCTGTAATAATCTGGTCCTCAATGCATTGTAATTAGGAGGTTTAAAAATAGAAATTTGGTTATTTGTAGCATATTGAAATGCACGAAAATAATATGGATTTCGTGCAAGATTAAAAGGCAAACCAGCTAAATAGAATATTCGAACAATTTCAGATGTGAGTTTTTCCCTAGCTCCATGGATGAAATCCCTTTCAATAGCAGTAACATCCCTCTTTTTCTTCCCTTGGCTAGTTTCAACACAACACTATCATTTGGCACTCCTGTACTCGGTGGTAAGGGAACCTGCTTTGGTTTTCCTAATTTATCAGCATTCTCTTGTAATTTCTTTATCTCTGCTACATTACAATCAGTTACTTTTGAACATACAGCAATTCTCATTCCTTTTATCTTTAACAAGTGCCATCTAACCTTTAAGTATGACCCATTATATTCAAGATCACAATAATTGCATTTCCAATATTTATTTCCACCGCTTCCTTTTGCATTATTTCCCTTTGTTACATGTGTAACATAAGCTCACAAAGGAGATGTATCTTTTTGTGTATCAGTTACACTATTGGTAGAGGAAGACATTTTATCTCTCAAGAAAATAAATAAATTTCTACTTTTTAATTTAGTCACACACCTTTTACAAAAAAAAAGTGTATATTAATTTACAATTAAAAATAAAAAAATTTCATCAAATCCCCACTTACCACAACTCTTGAAATCACTTTTTATTTAAAAAAAAAGCATCCGAACACATCTAATAGTAACACATCCTTGTTTTGAAATTTATCATATTATCAACAATGTTAAATAATATACTTTTATTAATTGAGAATGTGGAATACAACTGTAGTACAACTGCTGTACTTTACATTGAAATTGAAAAGTGAAAAGTTTTCATTGTAAGATTAAACTAAAAGTCATATATGAATTTAGAACACCTTAATTATGTAAGGTAGAAAGCGTACCTGTGTTAGCCATTAAGCTTATCGATGAATCTGTATATTGAATAGGAATTCATATCTCCAAGAGAAGCATCATGAGAAGATTATAAGGAATCCTAGTGCATAGGAGAGAAACTATCCTCTTTCTCTATATGCGTTGAAGCTTATGATCTCAATGGGGCAACCATAATACATATAGGATGAGAGTAGGGGCCTCTCCTTGTGTTTACAATATGAGTTAACCTACCCATCATAGAAAACTCATATACAAGGCCCACATATCACCACAGTCCACAATAGGTTTAAGTGCTTATAAAAGCCCAATAACAAAAGTGATCACAAATGGGCTTAACCAATATATGCTCCACAAATATGACATTCAATTAATCCAAGTCTTTTAGCAAAGATGTGACTATGCTAGTCCACATAGGATTAAATAATCCAACAATCTCCCACTTGGACAGCATAGACAAACATTTTAAAATAAACAATATCTTGGATTAATGTGGCCACA
The DNA here is from genome assembly GCA_023212625.1 of Styphnolobium japonicum. Lineage (NCBI taxonomy): Eukaryota > Viridiplantae > Streptophyta > Magnoliopsida > Fabales > Fabaceae > Styphnolobium > Styphnolobium japonicum. The sequence continues at coordinate 21,944,552 of JALBWW010000009.1, forward strand.
AAGAATGTCGATTATGAGCAAGCACTCTCAACCATTGGTCCAAAAAAGGATTACAAGTACCTTAAAATGCAGAAAATCATATTCGATAGGAATACTGATATCATACATGTAAGATACTCAAATCCTTGTGACCTAACATAAAGTGGAATGTGGGCCGAAGGAAAAACACATCAAAACACAAACCAAAAGTGTGATCACGTTTAATTCCCAACAAAATGGCCCTAACATCTGCCCAAGATGTCTTCTGAGATTCAACAAAATTATCTCAGCACAACAAAACGAGACTGGGTCCAAAATGTCTTCAACAATAAGTTATAGGGAAAGCACATCAAAATGCATGCCAAAAATGTGATCATGTGCAATTCCCAACAAAATGGCCTTAGCATCCGCCCAAGATGCCTTCTGAGATTCAACAAAATTATCTCAGTACAACAAAATGAGACTGGGTCCAAAATGTCTCCCACAATATCTCATATTATCACAAAAGTGCGCACATAATAACAACATATGACAACAATAGTTTCAATAAGTCTCGAGACAATATAATAACAATTGTGCACACTCCCACTAATCCAACATATCAAAACATAGTCAACTTCATTTGAGTCACATAAGTTTCAAAATACTCTAATGATAAAATATTTATTAGTGGGATAAAAACTTAACTCTGTGATAAAATTATTCAAATTGAGTCTGAGACTCACAATATTTATCTCCAACAACACAAGTACAAAACAGAGAAAAATACATTATTGCAGAGTCATCAAAATGTGGTTGTAAATCAGAAACAATATGAAGCCTAACCAAAAACAATTGGATAATCATAGAGTCTCACAAAATTGGCTTTATTACCAACCACATATTCTGCCTCCACAATTGAGGAGATTACAAGTGTCCACTTGACACTTAACAACAGATCAACTCCTCTTTGTCATCGCAAGTATAAATCCTTGAAAGATTTTCTCAAATGGGTAACTTATACCAAAATTCACTTAAAATGATTTGATCACTTGTGAGTGAGATCAAAATCCATAATACCTTACACGTATTATTGGATTACTTGCAAGTTTACAACAACTCACTTCGGATCACTCAAGTGTTATAACATAGGCAATAAATAAATAATACACACTTGAGCATATAACTAAGTTACCAACAGCGGAAGCACATAGGACCTATTTTTAACAAGTATTAAGGACATACCAATCACAAAGTCTCTAACTCCCATAATAACAAAAAAGGATTACACATTAATGGGCAACAAGATCACAAATTTAACATATTTCAAATTTTTGAATATGTGTGCTTTATAAGACAATCCATTAATAATAATAAATTTTCAAATATTTGTATGCCTTAAAACACAAAATAGGCATCACCAAGATCTTTTACAAATATAAACGATTGAATATAAGATTTTGTCTCACATAAAACAAAAATAGCGACACTAGTCATTAGTAAACAACTAGCATAAAACACATTAACAACAAAGCTTGCTCCCACTTACCTATGGCAACATACATTTATAACCAATACAAAGAAACCAATACATTAATCAATATCAAACTACAATGCCTAAGTGCCTGAATCATGCCATATACAAACTTTTAGCATGCACTTAAATATTTATTTACCTTTAATAGGCATTTTAGCAAACTTCACATATTTATACTAATTACTCCAAAAGGAGTAGCAATTAAAAAATCATCTTCTCCTTATCTACAACAAAGAATATTCAACTCAATCAACCGTAGGCAATTTCACATATTGAACATATACGGTATGTAAGCGTATAAACTTTTACCTTATTCTCAAATATAAAAAATTGTTCAATAATAATGTCATAAGTACAATATGTTTAATTCAAATATTATTGATATTAAATTATGCACTATTAACAAAAAGGAATTTTTTTTTTTATCAATTGAAGTAACTAATATGCCGATTTGTACTCAAAATAAATACTTACAAAACTATCTTTATAGGAAATCACTTTCATCATAACAACATATGGGAAAACTTAGAAAAACAACTTAATCCCTGGATTTCCACTCAAGATATTTCAAAATCAAAATTGATAATTTCTTTTAAAGATCATGACATTAGATGAATACAAAAGTATAATTCATTCTCAATTATTTTTTACAAATAGAAAGTCAAGGAGAAGTAACATTTAGTTAGTTTTACTACTTCAAAGTAATAATTACCACAATGCTTGAGCATTTACAAAACAATAGCATTGCCAAATACATACAGATAATATACAAAATTTATTTGTATATCCCAAAATTGTTACAAAAAATACCTATTACAAAAATAGGTTCAAGAGGTGATTTTACACATCAATAACACCACAATTTAAGACATTAGAAAGTCAGAGAAATTATTCTTTTTTTTAAAAAAAAAACCATATTAGGCTAACAAGTTTTCAACATAGTACCTTATCAAAGATTAAGGTTTATCATCAACAATATACGACAACCATAGGTATAGGGAGTCCGCTATATTACAATATACTTTAAGAGACTTAACTATATCCTCAATATAGGTCCCAACAATAAAGCAATGACAAACACAAAAGGAAGAGAAAAATCATATCCAAAATTGTAGCATGCTTATATGAGCATTGGTTTTCTCATGCTCAATTAACTGAGCAATTAATTGAACTAGAGACATTGTATCATTGCAATTCCGCCTAAGGGTCCGGAATTACAATATACAATTCTCTCCCACTTGATAGAGAAAAATAGTTGAATTAATAAATACAAAATAAATAGACACAAATAGTGTATTCAAACTTTCTTAAGTATTCAAATATTTTCTCTATCACACAATTATTATGTCAAGTAGTGTCACACCGATAGGGTATGTCCATTACTTACATAATCCAAAAATATTTTAAACTACAGATTATAATAAATAATATCACACCAATAGGGTGTGTTAACTAATTAAATAACACAAATAATATTTGTAAATTCATTCCAATGAAATTGAGAAAATAAATTTCATTTGACATGATAACTTATCTTGATTAGTTTCACGATAGACGAAAGTAAAATATTCAAAATCACATGTCCACAAAATAATTTTAGATTGTTACAAAATGCTCAATTATCTCATTTGTCAAAATTTACAAGATGATGCACACATTCAATTACACAATATTGTCACTTATAAATGTGCACAAATGAGTTTATCAATTCAACAAAATTACTTGACAATGAGTAATATTTCATATATATCATAACAGGATTGAACATACAATTATAATTGAGCTCTTATGTCATTGTAATTCCGCCTAAGGGTCCCGAATTACAATGCATAAGCAACTCCACAACATTAAAAATTATGTCCTTAAAGCTAATACCGAAAGGATACTGAAAACTTTAAGAACATAACATTTAATGCATTTAACAAATCATTAGAAATCATATTAATAAAGACAAACCGATAGGGTAAGTACATTATTAACATAATCCCCAATGCAAATGTAATCACGTTATTACCAAAATAACACATTGTCATAACTAGTCCCGCAATAGGCGAGGATACAACTATACAAAATGTGCACAACGGTTTTAAATATCACAAAATAGTTACTCTCAAAATTCAATTTACACACAAAAATTGTAAAATAACATATATTTGTTTCAATAGATTATGCAATATTATATGCACCTAACAACACAAAAAAATATATTTCTGTGTCAAAATTGAGTCACATCTGAGAGTAACATAAAATATAATAAGCGCACTCAACTCATTATAATTGACTCCCATGATAGGTGAGATCACAATTACAAGAAATTATTATAATGATAATAAAACCGCGTATGAAGTTAACAAGTTTACATGCCACATCATTTTAGATAATTGTCACACTTTTATATATAATTACATATTTCAAAATTAGGCATAAAATGGTGAATAACACCTTAAGAATAAATTTATTCACTTATGCAATTATATAATAGACCACCAATCAAACAAATTTTCACAACTAACCTCAGGCAGTGTATTGTCCATCCTTGTATGTTGAGCCAACATAATCGAATAGCTCAATGATGTGTAACAAAATTAACTCTTTTATATGTCTACTAACATAAGGCTTATAAAAAAAATGTTATAGCACAATTTGTAACAAAATTTACACAAAATGAATTATAATTCACATTTATACAATGTATGAGAAAATACACACAAGTATATCTTAATTACATTTGCTACTGCTTTAAAATTTGTCCATTATTAAAAATATTTTAGCAATATTTTCACAATATAATTATGCAACAAATAATGGGTATATATAATTTATTCAATTTGCAATAGCATAATATAAAATAATGTGCCCATGACCTCCTAATCAATATTGACAGAATATAATCATGATATTTTAAGATTGTCAATACTCAAAATTATCCATATTTAAGTATAGTATAACTTTATAAAAAAATTCTACAAAATTCAATGGGCTCAACTAATGAAAAATTAATATGACAATAAGGTAAAAATGAAGCAAGGAGTGTACAATATAAAATAAATAGTCTTAGTGTGCCCAAGTTTATTTTGAATAAACTTTTACAAAAGTTATACACAATAACAATAATGACACAATTTACAAATTTTTCATTGGCATCTAAATATTATTTTCCAAGAAAATATGATACAATACCTTTTGTCAAACAATAAAATTCTCCAAAATACCAAAACATTATTAAAACAACATATAATTAAAATTCTCACATTTTCTTTTTACTTAATTAGCATACATAATGCACCAAAAAAAAGTTAATAGTTACGGTGCTTTATGAGAAAAAGCACACCATACAAAAAATCTTAAATTATGTGAGAATTACACATTAAAAATTTCATATCAAAATTTTTAAAGCACAATATTTATTTAGGGAAACAACAAAATAATGTCTTACATAATCCAAAAAAAAAGCATTATCCCACAAAATCAGAAATAATATAACAATATCCCACATAATTAGGGAAATAACAAAACAATATTTCACATAATCAAGAAACTTTTGTTTTAAAAAAAATCAAAATCTCATGAGGTTTCGAATTCCAAAATCATGATTAAACATTATCACACGATCCAATCTGATTGAATTAAAAGGTTCGCATATAAATCCGAATTTGAATTTTGTTAAATTCAACCCAAAAACTCGATTTATCATTTGATTATATATTTTTCAAACATAAATTTTAGGTCCCAAAAATAATATATCAAGAAATCATGCATCATCACATGTTTAAAAAATCTCAACTTGAAATTTTGAATTCAAACCCTAAATATTGAACCTAAAATTTCAAAAGTTAAATTCTCCTCTCAGATCTCTAATTCATGCATATTTTATATCAAAAGATTTATATTGATGAGTACTACAAAAGCCCCAAGGTCTCAAACTGAATTAGAAACATTATCCACATGAAATCATAAAAGGGGAATTTGGGTTTCATGAAAGAAAATTAGGTTCAAAGATTATTATCATGCAATTGGGTCCTAAATTCATATATGATAACTCTGATACCACATGTAAGATTAAACTAAAAGTCATATATGAATTTAGAACACCTTAATTATGTAAGGTAGAAAGCGTACCTGTGTTAGCCATTAAGCTTATCGATGAATCTGTATATTGAATAGGAATTCATATCTCCAAGAGAAGCATCATGAGAAGATTATAAGGAATCCTAGTGCATAGGAGAGAAACTACCCTCTTTCCCTATATGCGTTGAAGCTTATGATCTCAATGGGGCAACCATAATACATATAGGATGAGAGTAGGGGCCTCTCCTTGTGTTTACAATATGGGTTAACCTACCCATCATAGAAAACCCATATACAAGGCCCACATATCACCACAGTCCACAATAGGTTTAAGTGCTTATAAAAGCCCAATAACAAAAGTGATCACAAATGGGCTTAACCAATATATGCTCCACAAATATGACATTCAATTAATCCAAGTCTTTTAGCAAAGATGTGACTATGCTAGTCCACATAGGATTAAATAATCTAACATTCATGCCCTCTATTCTCCACCTTCCTTACGACCTCACACCTTCACACCCCATAGCTTTCTTTCTTTAACCTCCCCACCTACCTTACAAGGCAGCCTCTCTCTTCTTCAATACCCACAAGTCTCTTGGCCTTTTTACATGTGAAAGAAAGACAAGAGAAATAGATGCTTACCTGCTGCTTTTGTTGCAGACGTCAATGGCTCCCAAATCCGTATGCAACTTTATGTGATTTTGTAAGATTATCTTCAAGGTTTTAAAATGGCTCCCATCGAAGATTTGTAAGGATTTAAATTTGCTAGAAAAGATTTGGGTAAGTTTCGTATCCGATTTATTTGATCGCGTATCTTATCTTGATTTGATTTTGAAACAAAAAAAAACAAAATACGCTAAAAATACAGATGTAGCCGCATTATATGCATATCCATATCAGATACGCGTACGATACGAATATGTTAGCATTTTTCACGTATCCGTGCATCATTGCTGACAAACAATGAAGAGTTAAAAAACAGTATGAATCCTATATACTTTTTCCTTAAGCACCTCTGGATTTGGGAAAACATTTCTACTTTGTGTCAGAGATTTCATTATTATAAAATGTGTAAATTGCCATTGAAAATGACAATTTACAGTTAGACATAGCTTTGCAACTTTCGATGAAGGGCTAGTTTGATGTTAATTGTTGATTACAAATTCGAATTTACGGTTTGTAGCTAATTGGCATATCTCAAGGTCTTGGCAAGCTACGAGCCTAAGTGAGGGCTTATAGTTCGCCTACCAAGAAAGAATGCTAGCAGTGGGAAACCTAAGTTTTTGAGCGAAACATTTTTTATCCTTATTTTAGAATATGCCCATTAAAAGAAAGACACAAGGATGAAAAAACATGAATGACGTAGCAATGAAAAGACTAACAAGCATGTAGCTTAATTGGAACTTACCACTGTGATTAGGGTCTGATAATGATGTCGGAGGTTTAATCCTCTCCTACGCCACCTATTCCCCTCTAACCTAGGTGCTTGGTTGCAATGAAAAGACTAACAAGTATGCAGCTCAATTGGAATTAATTACAGTCTTTAACATTAGGGTGTGATGATGATGTTAGAGGTTTAATTCTCCACTAGGCCACCTATTTCCCTTTAACCTAGATGCTTGCAGCTCCAATGTGTGTGTGTGTGTGTGTGTGTGTTGTGAGTAGCATTGTAACCTTTAACCTACATGCTTGCAGCTCCAATGTGTGTGTGTGTGTTGTGAGTAGCATTGTAACCTTTAACCTACATGCTTGCAGCTCCAATGTGTGTGTGTGTGTGTGTGTGTGTTTGTGTGTGTGTTGTGAGTAGCATTGTAACCTTTAACCTACATGCTTGCAGCTCCAATGTGTGTGTGTGTGTGTTGTGAGTAGCATTGTAACCTTTAACCTACATGCTTACAGCTCCAATGTGTGTGTGTGAGTAGCATTGAAAAGTTACATTAAAAATTATACCACACAAGTAAGGTGCTTGTACCTCGCACGGTTTAATATATAGGTTTTGAATTTAATCAACAGTGTCCATAAAAATATTAAATATGAACATAATATTTATGTCTAATATTAGAAGATTATAATGCAAATTTTAAAAATGAACATATTTGGGCCCTGCTAGAGATGTTTAAGAATAGATGGATAAAATGTAATATGGAGACACATCATATAAGAAACGAACATATTGGAACATTGAATCAAACACATAATGCAAGTTAACCAGCATAAGGGAATTTAGTAGCATATAAAAAGGTGAAATAGTTAGATTAGCACAATACCCTAGAAGCAAGATGTATAGTAGGTGAAGTCAGAAATTAAAAACAGAAATTTAAAATAGAATAATAGAACAAACTAGAGATATAATACCTCTTTTCTTTTAAATGCGAATAAAATGACAACATAGCCTTATGACATCCCCATCACGTAGATGACCAAAGCATGGTGCTACAAGCAACTTTATGTGGTTCGCAACCAACATCCAACATCTCCAAGACCACAATAGAATACTAATGTGTAGACAATAACACTTGGGCATTAGCTTAGTTGTGGAAGCATTATACCATTATTACACACTACATTATTAATCTCTATACTTTGGAGAAGATAACAAAACATAGAATTAAGCATGCTATCAATCAATATTATTATTTCCATTAGTTTAATTAAGAAAGACTTTAAAAAAATACATAGAGCCATGCACTGAATTCAAAATATGCTCAACATGAAAATGATCAAAACTAAGTGATCCATAAACGAAAAAAGAGAATATCATACAATTTCATCCAAGTAAATAAGCCATCACCATTCTCATATCATATTCTCCCTTGGCACTATGAGGCATAGTGTGAGGTAGCTTGCATTAATTGATTACAACCATATACTGGAACACAACTTCATCTCTGTGGTTGAGGACCTTGACTCCTATGAAGAACACTCAGGATCATGGCTTGGGTTCAGTAAGAGAGCAGTAGGGTTTGGGTGAACTATAGGCACTGGATTTGAATTCAAAATTCAAATGTATAGAGAGAAATACAAATTAGTTAGCGTGGTGAAAGTGATGAATGGAAAGCTAATCACGTGAGTCTCCAAAGAGAGCTCAAAATGCTTTCTTTACCAAGCCACATAATGATTTCATGGAGAGAGAAAGAGAGAAAGATGTTCACCCATAAAGGAAGCAGAATAAGTGTCTGAAAATGCAGAATGATGTGTGTTATATGATAAAGCATGCTACGTTGCACAACTATTTGAGATGTCTTGAAAAATGTGAAAAAGAAATTACACCAAAAAGGAAAGGTTTGGTTTTATGAGTGAGGTGGAGGATAGAGGTGTCCTAAAGTGTCATTGATGCATGTGTAATATTCTAATACACTATCTTGATATTCAAATAACATGAAAGTAAAAGCTAAGTAAATATTGCAAATTTAACATAAATATTTGAATAATTATAGAGATATTAGAATATTTTCATGTTCCAAAAGAAAATATCAATGCATTTACAAATAAAACATTCGAATAAATTTTTCAAACATACATAAGGGATATTCAAATAATACGAAGGCAACAACTAAGTCTCCCAAAATCTGACATAAAATATTCGAACATAATATAGAGCTATTAAAATCTTTTCATGTCAAAATCAAATGATTAATGCATCTACAAATAAGAAATTTGAATACGTTGTCACTACATCACTAACTACAATGCATTTTTCACTCACCAGCTACAATGCATTTCTCACTCACCAACTACACACCCACTTACCTTATTTGACCAAGCCATTCAAATTTTATCACATATTTGGTTTGAAAATTGGCTCCTTTTCAACTAGGGGGTATCACTGAGGAGAGTAGGAATGTGTACTCTATACACAGAAAGGGAAAATATCCTCATTTGAGCTTACTGTAGGTAGATTCAATGAGGAGAGTGGGAATGTGTAATGTACACAAAAAGGGAAAATTATCCCCATTTGAGCTTACTATAGGTAGCTTTTCCAATCTAGCTTTCTCTCACTCCAAGTCAATTGCAGACAGACAAAAGGAAAACAATCACAATTGAGAAGTGTTAGGCAGATATATGTAATATAAGTGGAAGGAGACGTCTCAATCCATAAGTTAGCAATGTTGACATCCTCAATTGCGAGTACGCCTCAACAATGGTCTCACTCACAAAAAAGATGGCTCATCTTTAATAAGAACATTGTGAATTTTCAAATATAAAAGAACTTACATAATGTGATAATTATTAGAAAAGAAAGAGAAATCATTGATAAGGAGTTAAGGACAGTATACTATAATTAACAGATTACATAAAGACAGCATGATTATGAATCAATTAGAGCCCCCATGATTATGTAATTCTTTCTTGCAGGCCATGTTTTTCTTCTCTCCGAAATCTACAGTGCAAATTTTATAAAGAAACGTGGTGGTCTAAATCCAGATTAGGTGATATATAGGTACATTCAATTTATTGTTCAAGAGTGAAAGAAGAAAGAAAAGAATCAATGCAGTGTACTGTTGAAGCATCCATTGGACGTGAAACGAGCTGTTGATAACAAATTAGTTAGAGTGACCTGTATCTTGATTTTGATATATTCAAATTCAACAAAGTACTGGTGCATTGATTGTTGTGAACTGTATCTTGATTTGGATCTCTTCAAATTCAACAAATTACTATTGCATTGATTGTTGCGAACTATAGCTTGAGTTGAATCTCTTCAAATTCGACAATGTGTACAATTGCATTGATTGTGAACGTGAACTATATATATCTTGAGTTGGGCACTTATTGTATCCAGATTGGAATTGTTTCTCTGAATTTAATACTGATAAGATAGACTTTGTATTACTGTTTTTTGGATTGAACCGGACCGGACTGGCCTGTCAGACTGGTAGAATCATGAATTGGTTCTTCATCTGGTTTTTGTTTACTACCAGAACTGAATGTATGGTTAGATGTGGTTGAATTGGTCAAAATCGGTCAAAACTAGTGAACTCACTGGTTTTATGTGAACCAGCCGTCTTTTTTTTTTTTAAATTTTGTTTTTAATTTTCTAATCACTTGACTATTCAACTGAGAGTAATATGAGACCCGAAAACCTTATTATGAATTTTATTATTGGTAATGTGTATTATAAATCTGTCTATATATATATAAATATAAATATAAATATTTATTTATTTAATACATAATTATGGTATCTTCCGGTTCGACCAGATAGTGGAACCGGTTGAACCTGAACCGAAAAAACTTCTAATTCGTTGTCCAGTCCAACTTTAACAACATTGCTTTGTATATGATTAAATTCACTATATATAAATGAAGTGTTCATAAATCTTGAATTCTTAAACAGATGTACTTACAAAAATCATATTAGGTAATACAATAGACAGCTTTTCCATATTTTCTACACAGTTAGATTATGTTCGCTGCAAATAGATCTCAAGTGTATATGTTTCTATTGAACTCATCAAATTTGAAAAACCGTAGAAAGAGAATCTTTGTTATTAGAAGTGTTTGTGCGTGACTATGACTTCGGGAGTTAGTGAGCAATAAGGAAACCAAGAGTCAGAAGAATAATCGAGTCCATATATCTTTGTGCATTGAAGTGTATGAAATTGGATTCATTTCGATATGCTTACGAAAAAAAAAAAAGAATTTTTTTTATAGATCTTTTTTAATATATATATTTTTTAATTAAAAAAGTTATTTTTTAGAATAATAAAAAGACTTTTAAGTTTGTTTAAATAAAAAAAAAGAACATGACTTTTTTATAGCTAAATTACTAAAATAAGCCAATCCCAAAACATTGAGTAATTATAATGCAATAATCATGAATTTTTTTTTCTCTTTGTTTTATTTTACAACTCCACAATTAGTATAATCCTTAGCCCATACAACATTTGGTCTAGGACAAAAGCTTCATTTTTTTTCCTTCTAAAACCAAAACAATTCCCTTCAAGAAAGCTTCTAAAACCAAACATTTAAACATGTATAATAAGAAAAACGCAAGTCTAAAATCATGCATTATTAGCCCAAACCTGTCGACAACGAGAAGGAACACATTAAGCAAAATGATACTAAAACCTTCCTAGCAATAACACACCCACACGGTCACTCACCTACAAAGCACATTCACACACACACACACATGAGATGAGGTGAAACTGTGAGATGAAATAAAACAGTCAATGAGGGAGGTGTTCAAGTTTGTAAGAAAAAAAAGAGAGGACGTATGATGTAATTTTTAATAAAAACAAAAGGTATTTTTATCATAAAATTATACTAAAAGTCACTTTTCATTCTCATTTTTTAAAAGGTTGATGATCATTAGCTTTTAAAAAAATAGAAAGTGGGGTTTTTTTTTCCTTCTACTTTTTTTTAAAAAAAAATTGTATTTAAACACATTTAAAAACTTGTAGAAATATTCTTTTTTATAAAAAAAATCAATCCAAATACATTTTTAGTAGTGCGATTTGTAACTGAGAGAGTAGAGATAAGTGAATGAGAATAAGTATTGCGTGTAATTGAAAGTGACTCGTATAGACAAAAAATGATAAAAAGTCGTTAATCTCCCATTAAAAAAAATGAAAAACTAACCTAATTGATAAGAAATTGGCCAAGTTGATTGGATTTTACCTTTATCAAATTGGTTTGATTGATCGATCACACTAGTAAAACTTGAGGCACTGGGTTCAAAACAACTAATGGTATGTTATAATGTTTTAAAAATGGGAAAGAAAAACAAGAAAATGTTAAAGCTTGTTTGTTTTATTTTTTGTTTTCATTTTTAATTAGATATGTTTTTATTATAATTATAAAAATATCACTTTACTTTTATTTTATTTTTTACTTTTAAAATTTTGTTAAGATAATAGTAAGAATATATTCCACAAAATTTTAAAAATAAATAAAATAAAAATAAGATAATATTTTTATAATTATAATAAAAACATATACCTTAGAAGACTATTAAAAAGCATTTATTTATGTAATGGACTTAACTAAGAATTGTCCTAGTAAAATTAAGATTTGGTTGTTATTGTTGTTTACGGATTCTCTCACTGCCTTCTGTCTCTCTTTCTCGTTGAATTTCTGTCGGGTTAACTCAGCTCCCCAAGGTACTCTCTCGCTCTACTCTGTTTCGGTTCCAGCTCTTTTTTGGGTGCTGTGGTTTGGTTTAGATGATGAATTGCACTCAACGGTTTGGTTGGGTAATCTAAATTTCGTTGAATTTGAGTCGTTTTTAGGGACCACCATTTGGTCAAAAACTGTTAAATTTGATTTCATCATATGGGAAATATTTGCTTCTCAATTTTGAATGGAGTCCTATGTATGGAGTCCTGTGTTTCTTCTTGCAATTTGATAGGAGATTTTGGAATGCTTCTATATACACTACTTCACTTCAATTTCTCCAGTGTCAAAGTATTATTATTATTATTATTTTCAGTTTTGATGAGGGAAAAATGTTTGATTTATGTTATTATCAAAATTCTAGTTTTCAAACAAAATTGAATATCGATAAATTTTAAAACTTTATAAGGTTGAAGTTGAAAAAGTGCAAGTTCAAAATGGAGTAAACATATTTTACGACAATTTACACTTTGTTGAAGTTAGAAATGTTATTGAAAATTGAATTGACAAAAGTCGTGATAAAGGATAAAACTGACATTTTTGCAGCGATGCATTCGACAAATCATGACCAAGAAAGACGTTCAACAAATAGTTTCACTTGACAAATATATGAAGCTTACAAAGTTTCAAGTACACATTACTAACAAAAGGACTTGCAACTTATCGACAAAAGTTGATGCGCCGACAAAACCATTAGTGGTTACCTAGAAGTTGGTGGTTACCATTTTGAATTTTAAAGTAGCGGTTGTATCCATGAATTAAGAAATTGCTAATGCAAAGCTGGTAGTTTTAGGCTATTAGTTTAAATAACCATGTGCTAGTTACATGTAAGTCATTTGTCCAACAAATGACAGGTTCACAGGGAGTTAGTTGTAGGAAGTTTATAAATATCACTTAGAACAATATAACAAAGACTGTAACTTGAAACATCCTACAACTTCTAAAGCCCCTGCGATGCTCAAAGGATAAACGGATCACTCAAGTTTACGCGCCACTTTCATTTTTTACAATTTATATTCAGGTTCTTTATTGTATTTCCTTTGCTTTCATTTGCTTTACTTGCTTTCTTTGAACTTGTTTTCGTTAATTGCTTTTTGTCTTTGATTTTCTTTCATCTTCATCTTCTTTTTACCTTTTTGATCCAATCGACATTTTAAATCACTTAAAAGTAAGAATCCAATAGAGGAAGTTCCCTTCTAAGATTGATAACTAGAATTACAATATTGTCGATTAAGGCATTGACAAATTTCACACTTAACAAGTTAGCACGCTGAAACTAAGTTTTCATTGATACATTGCCCGGCAATTTTTCATGTTAAACAGCTTCTAATTCAATTTGTAAATGCTTGTGTGTGTGTGTTGGGGGGGGGGGATTGTTGGTCTTTCTTTTACTATTGTTGCTAGAAAGGGGACAGGATAATTTATATTTAATTCAAGGGGTTTTACTTAGGGCAATCAAAAATAAACCCCAAATGGTTGGAAAAACAATTGCCTAAGACTTTAATTGCTGAAATGTATTCTCTTCACCATTGTCAGCTGGGATACAACAAAGTAATCTTGAAACTACCAGCTGGAAGCTTGGAAAGAGCATATATGCCTTTTCTCCTTCTCCCTTCCCAACTTTACTTTCTTTTCTTTTTTTGGTGAAATTGACAAAATATCATGGCATTATGCACCATTTCTTAACAACACATACCAGAAGCTTTGCAATCAAATATTTCAAAGAGTATAAAGAATTAGCAAGATATAAACTATTTATCAAATATATATATTTTTTGGTCTATAAGAGTCACTTTAATAATCTCATCTGTAATCTTATTTATCATAATATGCCATTCATCTATCATAACATTTTCATATAACTGTTCAGTTAGATTTAGGATCTCTTATTTTTCTTTTATTTACTCTTATCTTCCAAATTCAGAGGAATGAAGCTGTGCTGCAATTGGATCTGTTTACTGAAATGCCCACTAATTTAGGCTCTGTTTCCCACCTCTTATATGCTACATCAATGCTGGGATTATTGATTGAAATTTAAATTTTTAAAAAATAAAGATAAGTATCAAATTTGAAAAACCGTAGAAAGAGAACCTTTATTATAAAAGTGTTTGTGGGAGTTAGTGAGCAATAAGGAAACCAAGAGTAGAAGACTAAAGGGAGTGGTGCGTTGCAGTGTCTGAAATCAGTAGTGAGATTTGTAATCGAGAGAGTAGAGAAAAGTGAATGAGTATTGGGTTTAATTGAGTGAGCGTGATTTAGAGAGATTGTCATTTATTGATTTGGTCAAAAAAATTGAATTAGGTAGACGAAGGCAAATTGCCGAACCACATTAATCTTTTCTTATGTCTACTATAATTTTATCTGTTTGTATTAGCCAGCTACCCAACAATCAATGAATACAATAGACAATTATTTTTTTTCTTATTTTATACAAATACTACATATATACCATTAACTAGTGGAAATGTCCAAAATGGAGATTAAGAAATATTTTAGAAGGTGGCATAGAATAGAATTTACTAAAGAGATCGATAAAATTCTTAGAATTTACAAGAAAAATATAGAAATCTGATTAAAATGTATAAAAATGGGATTTGATTTGATTTGTATATCAAATCTTGTGTTTGAAATGTTAAAAAATAAGAAATGAATTGATTTTTTAAATCTCATAAATTTTAATTATTTAAATTTATAAATCCTATCAAATATGGTAAGATTTGATAGGATTTGATTTAATTTTAAATTTAATTATTTAGATTGATTATTTTACTCTTAGTAACTTTTTTTATTTTACCTCAATAACCTAATAACATCATTTACAATGATATTGTCATGACCGTTCTTAGATTTTTGGCCTAACTCATCTCAACAAAACCGGCTTGTAAGGTGAGGGGTGTCTAAGCTTTACAAACTCTTATTTGGCACTATCTCTAGTCAATGTGGGACTTGAATTTTTTTCCCCAATAACTGTTGCAAAGGGCACCGCGATGAGAGAAGACAACCAAAATTCTAAGAAACAAGTTTGGGAGTCGTCACAAATCAATTCTTCCATTACGAGTAGAGAAGGTGTTAGCACCTTACACCTTTCATTATTTGAACGATTACCTATTTAATCTAGTCTTATCTTGCTAAAGTAATAAAATTGATCACTTATTATTTTAAACAAAAATTGTTATTATATTTATTTTTATATATCCGATTTTGTCAATTATATTACCAAAAATGATAAATGACTAAGACAGAGAATGAATGACTAAATAACTATTATTGTGAAACAAATTGTAAACCCACAACATGTTGCATAACAATGGTGAATCAAAAATATAATTTTTCAAATAAATTTTGTAGATAAGATGAATTGATTTTTGAAAATGATTTCACAAGTGATTTGCTTTTAAAAGATAATCAAATGAAATGTTAACTCACTACTATCATAAAGTTGAGATATGCAAATTTGTTCATATTTATTTATTGTTCTTATTTAATTATTATCAAATTAAATTATTTAATTAATTATGAGAAACATCGTTAGCACTTTTAAAAATATTTAATATTAATTGCCTTAAGAATATTTGGAAGAACTTAATTGATCGTCACTTCAATCTTCTTCTAAATTTTTCATGGTTAACAAGACTTAAAATGATAAATATATTATTTAACTAACACAATGGCCAGTCAAAACGATAAAAGTATTTTATAAAATATTTCTTTATTTAATAGTGAGAATTAGACTTTAATAATACTTTTGGTAAAATTTAATTAATATTAATTGCCTTAAAAGTATTAAAAAAAATTAGTTGAACATCACTTTGATCTTTACTCAAATTTTGTCGATAAAATTTAAAGGTTAATATAATAATTAATTAAAATGAGGCGTGTATGAATATGATAAATAAATTAATGAGTGTAAAAATATATTTTATTAGAAATAATCTAAAGCCCTATCATTACTTTTGGCAAAATTAAACAAAATAGTCTTTACTTATAAAAAGTCAAAACTTTGCCACCACTTTAATTAATTTTAAGTTTTTATTGGTCGGAACCTTAATCCCATAATTAATGAATTAAATGACAATGAAATAAATAAAAGAAAATTGGGAAGCTAGGTGACAATTATTAATTTGTATATAAGATGCGGTCTATCTAAAATGTCTAAATGATATTGACAGTAATGAGAGGCGAAGTTAAAACAAGCAAAGAAACAAAAAGAAATGAAGAATAAAATGTCAAAAGAATGAAAAGAATTAAAAATAAAATAATACACCCTTAGGCTACAGAATATCTCGTAAAACCTTCAACATTTACATTAAAATTTTTTTTAATTTAATATATATTAACATTTTATTTTATTTTTAGTGTGATTAAATTATTTTTTAAATAAATATATGTAAAAAATATAAATTTTATCAAAATATAAATTTAAACATAATTTATTAAGTAATGTAAGTTTAACTAATATAAGATTTGATATTATTTCATTAAACTCAAATAACTCATAAATTTAAAGCGAGTTGAAGTTAAACTAAAAAAATAAATTTGAATTCCTCATTAGCTGAGCTAGGTTTGTCTCGTTTTAACTCAGCTTATTTCCAGGCCTGCTCCCACGGGTTTCGTTTTTTTTTTTTTTTTTTTTTCTTTTTTGGCTTCCCCTTCGATTGCTGTGTGTGCTCTTTTTATAGCCAAAGCCATCATCAATTTCTCAATTTCTATTGATTCCCCATCTTTACTGCTTGCAGGTCAAGCGTTTCTCATCTTCAATGCTTGCTGAGTTGATACAAGATGTACTCTGGAGAAAGTCTTATGCAGCAAATCATCTTCACTATCTGATGATTTATTCATGCATATATAATATTCTGATAAATGTAAATATCAAATCCAAATACCTTCCAAGTTATCACCCTACATTATTTTCCTCATATTATTCATCGTCATCATATATATTTGATGACTCATTCATGCATATATAATATACTCATAATTAAATTAACACACAGTTAAACCAGAAACTGGTTCAGTGCAGATCAATGAAATCTTTGATCTTTGCAGCAAGACGATCAGTTTCAACAGTGAAAGTTCGGTCCATTTCCATAGCAACTGAACTCAGATAAAAACAATGAGCCATTGCTGGGCTAACAAACAGCTCCACATCTTTGTTGGCCTTCTTCATGGCTTCGTAGTACTCCATCTCTGTGTCTATCATCAAGTCCATCTCCGCCACGCAGAGAAGAAACGGCGGCAGTTTCAGGCCCTCAAGTGGCGGCGCCGCCGTGCCCATAGGGCACGTTATTGGGTGGTCCTTGTTGCACCCAATTGGCAGTGCCAAGCTCAACAACTTGTCCACCATTTCCAAGCTCAGAAACGGTGACTGTGGCTTCACCATCTCTGACTTGCTCCGGCTAGACCGGACGAAGCCCGGGTGAACCGGGATTCCTCCTGCGAGCCGAAGCGGCTTCAGGTCTACCTTCCCGGCTTTTGCAGCCACCTCGTGAACAAGGTTACCGCCAGAGCTGTCTCCAATGAGGAAAACCCGGTCGAAGTCGCCACGTTTCTCAAGCCATGGCTCGTGGCACTCGCCTCTAGCCATGGACCGGAGCCAGAGAAGTGCAAATAAGGCATCATCTATGGCTGCAGGGAGACGGTTCTCTGGGGCGAGCCGGAGATAAACAGACACACAAATGACTCGGGCGGTTCGGGTGAACCGGCTGTAAGTATTGTTGTACATGAACCAGTTAGCTTGGGTGACGCAGAAGCCACCACCATGAAAGTGGAGGAGAATTGGTAGTTTATCTTTGTCTCCGGGGTTGTTCTCCGGCATGTAAAGCCGAACACGGTGGCCGGAAATGTCATCGATCACCACGTCTCTGGTGGCGACACCGTCCACGAAATTGTCATGGGAAGGAACCGGTTCGGTTAGGAACTTAGCATGAGGTGGGCCGGTCCATGTCCGGTCTACTGAGCCGTTTTCAAAGACTCTCAGCCAACCTGAGACCTCCTCAACCACCTTTCTATGGACGGCCATGGCTACAATGCGGTAGTGGTAGTGTTGTTGTTGCTAAAGTGAGTGTTTGGTGAGGCTAATGCAATTGTGAGGGTTGCCTAGTATTGTATTTAATTATTTATAGGCACATAAAATTGGTGAGGCTAAGCGTATCGAAGTCCATCTTTTGGACATATGTGGATAAAATCAATTGCACTATAAAAAATCTTCCTTCTTGCATTTTGAATTTCAAACTCGTACCAGATAAGTCCTTTGGTAACATTCAATTTGAGTCCTTTCGTAACATTCAATTTAAGTCCTTTCGTAACATCCCTTCTCCCCATCTTTTGTTTTTTGTTTTTTGTTTTGTTTTTTCTGTTTTAGCCCAACAGCGGCTTGCTTTTTTGTTTTTTTTTTTTTTTTATGAAAAAATGACTTAATAGTGCAGCTTGTAAGAGATAATTATTTTTTGGTTTGATCAAGTATTCAATTACATTAACCAATAATTTACATATTGTTAACCACGTATCAAGTATCAAAATGATGATAATTTATTGGTTAACCGTATGTAAATTATTGGTTAATGTAGTTGAATACTTGATTAATTTTTTAAGTCAAACCAAACTGGTATTATCTTTCACAAGAAGAACTAAAGAATTGACAAGAGGTTGTCGAGACCTATCAAATAAAATAACCGGTTCACAAACTAATTTGTAGTATAGAGAATGAACTGAATCGTCTCTCAAGGATCCAAAAACAAAGATTTAATTAGATCAAGATAATTAGAAATGGGGGGGGGGGTTTTGTTGTTGATTAACAAGATTAATAAAAGTAGGAGATTCAAAGTTGTAAACAAATCTAAAGAAACAACCAATCCAAGGAAATTTACCGATCTTGAGTTTAACTCATCATTGATCACAAGGAATTCACTTAATTGCTAACCATGTTCTTGGCCTTAGATCACATCAAGAAGCCTTAACATGATCCAAGAATTCTTTACTAGATAAGCATCTAGGATTTGATTAACCAAGGTTAGATAAAGTAAGCACCATCCAACATAGATTAACTTAAGATCTAGAATTTAACCAAGCTAAACAATCTATCAAAAAGCTTTAATATATTGTTTAATCTTTATGATCCTCTTTGAATACATGATAATAAAGCTATTACCACATCAACATCTAAATCAAATTAAGCAATTTAATCTAGATAAAAATCAAAAGAGGAAGAAGAGAAACTTGAATAACAATTAAGCAATATAAACAAGCAAAACAAGATCTCCAAATTAAACAACAAGATGACTAATCCCTTGGATTGATTATGAGAGCCTAGTCTTCCATGGATGGGAAGGAAGAACTCAGAATTTAAAGAACAAAAATGAAATTGCAAAGAGAATGGAGAAGAAGAGAAAGAAAACTCTCACAAATACTTAAACTTTCTTGAAACTTACTTCCAAATTGAATGCCTCTAATACAAAGAGGTTGGGTCTATTTATACTAATCCTAGAAGCCAATTTGTACATGTACATAATCTGAATACAATCTATAAGAATATGAAAATTGTCAAAAATGGAAGCTTGATGCATGGTTGGTGGCTTGGTGCATGGTAGGTGGGTTGGTGTATAGTTGGTGGCTTTTAGTCAACAACTCTTATCCGACTTCTGGCTCCAAATTCATCACCTAGACGGTGCATTTTGGCTTGGATGTCTTCATCAAAGTTGTAGCCAGTTGTCTCCTTGAAAATCTCCAATTTGAATCATGTCATTTGGACTTTTAGAACTCCAGAAATACCAAAAACACTGCACCTACCTCAAGTTAGGTTGGAAGAACGTGTTTTCAAATTCAGACCAACTTGTAGCTTCAGAAGCATGCCTAAAACGACATCTATTGACAAAATGGTCTTCAGTGAAGTTGGAGATATGGGTCTTATCTTTCAAATGACCAAGTTTCAGCCCAAGAGGAGGTCTATAACCCAATATATAGTCCAATATGTGCATACTGCCCAGATGGTTCCGTGACAGCAAACTCACTCTGTATTGCAAGGCTATTTTAGGCCCTTAGAAGTCCGATCCAGCTCTTGAGTTCTTCATGAAACTTGTAGATCCTTGTCTTAGCTTTCCAAAGACACCAAGATCACCTCAATTGGATCACCGAGTCTCAAGTTATGGCCTAACCAAGGAAGAAAGGTCAAAATGCATCAAAATCCGAAAATTATCCAATATTTACATTAAAACCCAATGAAGCCCAACAACATTAAACTCATCTAAAATACTAATATTGGGCACAATAAACATCTAATGAAGCCTAATACAAAGCTAACATAAGTGTCTCAAATTGATTGATCAAATTCCCTCACACTTAAGCTTTTGCACTCCCGGGCAAAACACATAAGAACAAAACTAAAGAAAAACAAGAAACATCATATTATTAAACTAAAAACATAAAAAATTGATTATACCTAATCTAATCCATTTTCGTAGGAAAACACGATGGCACTTAGCATGTGCCACAAGCCTTTAAACCCCTAGGTGTCCCTAGTGGACGAGTTATAGTCTCGTGAAGGTTTACCAGGATGATACCCACAAATAATTTTTAAACCATAATTTTTTAAATACAAGCATTGTATCAAATATAAACCATAATTAATAAGTCAAGTATGCTTAACAAAGAATAGTTGAATCAAATCAATTGAGAATAAAGTATAGCATAATCATGCTTTAATCAGAAATAGGCATGTTCAGATTGAGTAAAATTCTTCACAAGTGACACTCAAATCACACAAGGTGTTTAGGTTAACTGTTTACGCTCAACTCAGTCAAATTATGAAAGTATTTTACCATAGGCTTGCATATACATCAATTTTCCACTACTTAGATCAAATAAATTGCAAAAATCAAGAGGTCTTTCAAAAAGGTTGTAATGGAACTTATAAGGTGAAGGAAGGGAACAATATGGATAATAGCAGGTCAAAACCAAAGAGAATAAAAGAATAAAATTTTTACCCAAAACCATAAAATGCTCATTCTCTTCACACATTTCTTCCTTTTTCTATTCTTTTTTTTTGTTTTTTTGTTTTTTTTGTTTTTTTGTTTTTTTTTTGTTTTTTTGTTTTTTTTGTACTAAGCATTTCGTATCAGCACACCAATTCCCCCACACTTAAATCATTGCAAGCAAAAGAACTTCTCCAATAAGAAAATCAATGCTCTCCCATTCCCTAAGGTAAGGTAAAACATGATTTTTCACTCAAAGCTTGTAATGAGCTAAGAACAAAGAATAGGCAAATAGGCTCAGAGGGAGTTAATATTTGGATAAATGCAAGGTAGGTTTATTTGGCCAAAGCAGCTAAGTCAAGAAAAAATGCCTCTGTCATTTTCATGCAACATACAGACCAATGTAATCTCAAATCGATTCAATGCAAGTTCTAGAAAATAAGTTCATAATTGACATCACTCATGAAAGAAAATAACCAAGTGTAAGTATCAAACTTGGAAAAGCCCAAAACTCACAAAGGTATGGAACATTCACTCAATTCAACCATGCCTTCTTCCTAATATCCACAATCATATACACATGTATATCATGAAAATGATTCAACTATAAACTGTTTTGCATACTTTTATCATCAATTAAGCTCAGATTCAGCACATGCTTGTATCAAAATCAATTGAAAAGATCAAAATTGTGTGTGTGTGTGTGTGTGTGTTTTTTTTTTTTTACTAAACTATGTACATGGTAATGTCAACTATCCCTCCCCCCAACTAATTAAAGACATTGTCCCCAATGTCAAAATAAAGATAGGTAGAGTGTAGAAGGTCTTACCAGAAAACTGCAAATCGGGCCTGAAATAAGAAAAAATTACAAAAAAACTAAAACCATAAGAGAAAACAAAAATTCACAAAGACAAAATCAAATCAAGTTTTTGCTTTTTGCTGCTGCTGCCTTGTTCCCAATTCAGTGGAGCCATTGCTGGATCACGTTGTGGTACAAATGCATTGAGTTGATCGAGCAATTGTTCAGGAGTTGCAGCAGTTACAAGACTTTGACGTGTCGCTTGTGAGATGAACCTTTTTTCTACAGCATGATCAAGAAAACAAAACAAACTGTCATAAAAACCATTAACATTTAATATACCTATGGGTTTTTGGTGAAAGTTCTGCTGTGACCAGGATGTAATTTGAAAGAGTTCTTCCAAAGTTTCAAAACCACTAGGTAGGGCAATAAAGGCATCAGCATTTGCTATCATAATGTTCATGCGTTGGTGCATGCAAAATACCATTACTTCATCCCCTAATGTTTTTCCAATGGGCTTGCTGGTAGATAAAGGACTGGGAATGACACCAAGGACTTTGCCACCTCCTAAATGTGCAGCAGTTGCTACACAACCCATTAACCCAAGACTACCTCCTCCATAAACTAAATGGATTTCTCTCTCAGCTAGCACTCGACCAAGATGGTGTGCAATATTTACAAACTCTTTATCTTTCCCAAGATTAGATCCACAAAAGACACAAACACTCTTGATCCGACGAACTGAAGTGACTTCCATTTTCTCTTTTTTTTGTGTACTTTCACCTTATCAATGATCTGAAGAGAGCAAAGTGCATTATTTAAAGAATCAAAACTCAAATGTAATAATTACACCTATAAAGGAGGGGTAGAACCGTGTGTCAGGTAAGTTTGAAAATAAGCACAGCAATGATAATAGCTATATGACAAGGATAAAAGACTAATAATCTATATGTGTCAAAAGAAGTTTGAAAATATGCAATGCATATTTCAAAAAAATACGGCTAAATTTTTTTTTTTTTGAATTTTTTTTTTGAATTCTTTTGAATTTTTTTTATAAACAAGAAGAAAAAGGAAAAATAAAATAAAATAAAATACTTACAGGAGGTGTGATTATGGCTCACTTTTTCCTCTGGTTTTACGTCCAGGAACGGCTTGAATGCTCTTTATGGGTCGATGGACGGCTTCCCATCCAATTTTCTTAAAAATTGGCAAACAGGGTCTTTTTGAGTCAGATTCCCAAGACTATAACGCTTATGTTCATCTTGGAATATTGGCCATAAATCGAGAAGTACTCTCTGCACATCTCCACTAGGATGCGTCTCAAGAGTCAATAGAATGTTATCTAAAGACTCCTTACTCATGCCATCCTTAATGAAGTCAATTTTATCAAGTCAATTTATAGACGTCATTCCAATTGATCTGCATTTTGTGTTACAGGTCCATCTTGCACATTTATAGCAGGCTCGTAACCTTTTTGCTCTTCTCTTTTTTGCATATGAACTTTTGCCTAGCCCTGGCATATATGAAACAAGAGCATCAGAAAATTCCCCTGTGATTTGGACCTTTGTTCGATTATCCAGCGTATATCCGCAGGGATGCCTTTGTGCATAAGCATCCTTAACCTCTCAAACCTTGCACAATAAATGTTAGTTAAAGCATTTTGAGGGAGAGAAGGGAATCGCTTGCGGGGGTTGACAAGCTGATTATCCATTTTGAAAGAAAGAAAGAAGAAAAAAAAAACAAAATGAGTAAAATTATATACAAATTTCAGTGTTTGTGGATAACTGAAGGGACCGAAAAAGATTTTCACGGAGTACCGTTATCCGCCATTTAACCGGTGAAAAATCATCTGTCAACGAAAAATAAACAAAATTAAAACAGAAAAATCAAACTCTGATAGATTTTCTCACTTGGCACCGATTTTCTGTCTCGATTCCTGTGACAACAAATAAGTCAAAGTTAGAAAGAGGAAAGAGTTAGAAAACTTGGGATGCCGCCCAAGAAGCGCTACTTTTAATGTCCTTAGCCAGCGTGATTGAAGATTTTGCACGAGCGATGGGTCCTTCCCAATAATGATTCAATCTCTGGCAATTGACATTAATCGTGACTTTTTCTTTTTCTCTTTTTTTTTTGTCTTTTTTTTTCTTTCAACACAGTAGTGATCAATCATGGTAGAGGGCATCCTGCAGTTGAACTTCATCCACGAGGTTCTCTTGAGCTCCTTTATAAAATTTTTTGAGGCGATGACCATTAACTTTGAACACTTTGTTGGTGGCTTCACTCTTAATTTCCACTGCACCATGAGGAAAAGTGTTAGTAACAACAAACGGACCGTCCCACCTAGACCTTAATTTACCAAGCATCAACTTAAGGCGAGAATTAAACAAGAGAACTTTTTGCCCAACTGAAAACTCTTTCCGAAGAATAAACTTATCATGGAAGGCTTTGGTCTTTTCTTTGTAGAGTCGGGAGCTCTCATAGGCATCTAGGCGGATCTCTTCCAATTCTTGTAACTGCAACTTCCGCTCTATGCCAGCTCCGGCCAAATTCATGTTGCATTGCTTCACAGCCCAATATGCTTTGTGCTCAATTTCTACTGGCAAGTGGCATGCCTTACCATAGACTATCTGATATGGAGACATCTCGATTGGAGTTTTGTAAGCAGTCCGGTAAGCCCAAAGAGCATCCTCAAGCCTCATGCTCCAATCCTTCCGATTAGGTTGGACTGTTTTTTCAAGTATGCGCTTGATCTCTCTATTGGAGACCTTGGCTTGACCATTAGTCTGGGGATGGTAAGGTGTAGAAACTTTATGCAACACGCCATATTTCCTCATCAATCCCTCCATGCTCCGGTTACAGAAATGGGTGCCTTGATCACTGATGATAGCTCTCGGGATTCCAAACCTGCAGAAAATCGTGATCTAACAAAATCCACAACAATTTTGGAATCATCGGTCAAGTGGCTTTAGCCTCCACCCATTTTGATACATAATCAACAACTAGCAAAATGTAAACATAACCAAAGGAAACAGAAAAGGTCCCATGAAATCAATACCCCATACGTCAAAGATTTCACAATACAAGAGAGGTTGTGGGGCATCTCATTCCTGCGAGAAATGTTCCCTGTTCTCGACCTTAATCGTTCACAAGACTTACGAACAAATATGCATCATGAAACAAGGTAGGCCAATATAAACCGAGTCTAAAACTTTCCTAGCTACATGCGTTGAGGCCCAAAATGTCCACCACATGCAAATGCATGACAAAAGCTAAGAACAGAATGAAACTCTGGATTAGGCACACATCGCCTAATAATTTGGTCACTACAAAATCGCCACGAGATATGGATCATCCCACACATAATATTTTGATTCACTCTTAAGTTTATAAATTTGTGCACGAGTGAAATGTGAGGGAAAAAGCGTAGCAACCAAGAAATTCACCATATCAAGAAACCAAGGGAAGGTGTTCTTACCTTGCGGTGCATAAGTCGCTCATCCGGGAAGGAATCCCGTGCAGGAAGGGATCTGAAGCCCTTTCAATGTGGCTCAAATGATCTCGCCACTAGGTTCTCTCGCTCCACTCTTGTCACGGATCTCTATGTGAAACTCTTGGAGCAAGAACATCCATCTTATTAGTCGGGGCTTTGCCTCTGGCTTCTTCAAAAGGAACTTCGTAGTCGCATGATCATTAAACACAACAACCTTAGAACCAAGCAAATATGATCTAAACTTATCCAAAGCAAAAACAATGGCTAAAAGTTCTTTTTCGGTTGTGGTATAGTTGGCACGAGCGAGATCTAGAGTTCGAAGCATAGTATATCACATGAGAAGCTTTCCCCACTCTCTCGTGCCAAGATCGCTCCTCTTGCATAGTTAGAAGCATCACACATTAACTCAAATGGCAATGTCCAAATCGGTGGGTTTGGATGATGGGGAGTCTTGGTCAAGGCACGCTTCAAGTGGTTGAAAGTCGCCTTGCACTTATCATCAAAATTAAACTCTACATCTTTCTGCAGTAAGTGGGAAAGTGGAAGAGCAATCTTGCTGAAGTCGGCAATGAAGCGCCTGTAGAAACCTGCATGACCAAGAAAAGAACGCACTTCCCGCACGCATGTAGGGTAAGATAAACAAGTAATTACATTAATCTTGGCAGGATCTACCTCAATGCCCTTACTGGATA
This sequence comes from Styphnolobium japonicum, assembly GCA_023212625.1. Lineage (NCBI taxonomy): Eukaryota > Viridiplantae > Streptophyta > Magnoliopsida > Fabales > Fabaceae > Styphnolobium > Styphnolobium japonicum. Next base: position 21,971,184 of record JALBWW010000009.1, read on the forward strand.
CTACATGGCCTAAAACTATACCCTGTTCTACCATAAAATGGCATTTCTCAAAATTTAGCACAAGGTTAGTCTCAATGCATCTTTGCAGTACTCTAGATAGGCTAGCTAAACATGAATCAAAAGAAGAACCATAGACAGTGAAGTCATCCATAAATACCTCCATGCACTCCTCTAAGAAATCAGAAAATATGCTCACCATGCATCGCTGGAAGGTACCAGGGGCATTGCAAAGGCCGAAGGGCATCCGTCTGTAAGCAAAGGTGCCGAAGGGACAAGTAAATGTGGTCTTCTCCTGATCCTCCGGTGCAATGTGGATTTGGAAGTATCCAGTGTAGCCATCTAAAAAGCAGTAATGGAACTTACCAGCCAACCGTTCCAGCATCTGATCAATGAACGGAAGGGGGTAATGATCTTTCCGAGTGGCTTGGTTGAGACGTCTGTAGTCAATGCAGACTCTCCAGCTATTTTGCACTCGGCTTGGAATGAGCTCATTCTTCTGGTTGGCCACGATAGTCACCCCGGATTTCTTTGGAACTACTTGCACCGGGCTCACCCACTTGCTGTCAGAAATGGGATAGATAATGCCAGCCTGCAGTAGCTTGGTCACTTCTTTTTTCACCACATCTAGAATGAGAGGATTCAGTCTCCTCTGGGGTTGTCTCACTGGTTTAGTTTCCTCCTCAAGTAATATCTTGTGCATGCATGTGGAGGGGTTAATACCAGGAATGTCTGCAAACGTCCAACCAATTGCCCTTTTGTGTTGCTTCAAGACTTCCAATAATCTGGTTTCTTGCTCAGGTTGGAGGTGTTTGGCCATTATCACTGGGAGCTTCTCATCCTTTTCCAAGAATGCATACTTCAAATGCTCGGGCAAGGGCTTAAGTTCAATGGAGGGTGGTTGCTGGACTGATGGTACTAGTTTTGGAACCGAAACTAAATCTGCTAAATTCTCAGTAGTTGCACCTGTACCTGCAAGCTGTGCACAATCTTGCAAAACAACATCATCATATCCTATGGAATCAAAAGAATCACACTTAGCAGCAGGATGAATGATAACATCATTAATAACAACATCATTGCCATTAATAACAGAAACAGAATCATCAATGTCAGCAGAATTAACAACAGCACATGATAAGTATGTAGAAATCTCGGCCAAAGTCGCACACATTGCGATGGGTTTACAACCAAAAAGTCCGAAGCAGCGAGAACAAGTATCACAAGCTATGCTATCGGTGTATCCTACAATTTCAGAAACTCGCCAACATATCAAAGATGCATATCATCAACCAAGAAATCAATGACATCAAAATGAAAAACGAGAATGATCCTCTAAAGGGTATTTCATGGCATAAAAATGTTAAACTGAATGATATCATCACCAAATTCCATGGAAAGGGTACCAAGATGCACATCAATCTTAGTTTTAGCGAGTTTTCAAAAATGGCCTACCTAAGATCGGTGGGGGTGGGGAAGAGGCGATTCATCTTCCATATTCAACACATAAAAATCACCGGGAATATTAAATTATTTACCCGAACGAACATCTTCCAACACTCCTGCAGGTTGAGCGATTAGCTTCGGTTTGCTAATCGAATGACAATGCGGTGGATTTTAGCTCTCCCATATGCAATGAAGTGTAAACTGACTTTGGCATTACATTGATGGAGGCTCCCAAGTCTAGCAAGGCATGAGTGAACTGTTGGTGCCCTATGGTGCAAGGGATGGTAAAAGTGCCTGGATCCTTGCATTTGGGAGGCAGGTTGGGCTGAATCAAAGCAGAGACATTTCTCCCCATACTCACTTTTTCAGTGCCCTTTCTCTTCCTCTTATGGGTGCACATCTCTTTCAAGAACTTGGCATACTTGGGGATTTGTTTAATTGCCTCCAAGAGAGGTATATTCACCTCAACCTTCTGAAAAGTCTCCATAATTTCCTTATCCAAGTCAGTTTCAACCATATGCCTCGGCTGTATCATTCGGTTGGGAAAAGGAAGAGGAATGTTGGAAGCTGACTTTTGTGGATGTTCACTTTTCTGCTTTACTGAATTTTCTGTCAACTGCTGGTTTGATCTGACTTTCTGCTTGGATGTTGTAGGATCATTTGCTGCTGAATCTGCTACAGCATCTTGTTTTTCTGGGTCAATGGTAGAATATGGAATTATCTGCTGTACTAGTCCATTGATTTGCCTACCACTGCGCAAAGCTATAGCACTAACATTGCCTCTTGGGTTTGGAGTGGTTTGAGAGGGTAATTGGCCAGAACCTTGTGATTTTAATTCATGAATAGATGTGGCAAGTTGGCCAATTTGAGTCTCCAAGTTCTGAATGGTGGTTTCAGTTCTCTGTTGAAACTGGATGTTATTGGTGGCCAACTGTTTCACCAAATCCTCCAATGAGGGCTCAGATTTTGTGGCTACAGGACCTTCTTCTTTGGAATGGTGGTCTACTTGGTCCGACATGTGGTCAAAGCGATTTGTCCTTGCTTGCTTCTTTGGAATGGTGGTCTATCTTGGTTTGGTGGCTGCTGATTTGATGCATTCCCATATCTCAGATTGGGATGGTCCCTCCAACCAGGGTTGTAAGTGTTGGAGAATGGATCATATTTCTGTTGTTGCTGCTGATGGAATTGTGGCTTCCCAGGAAATATACCAGATGCAGCCACAGATTGGTCTTGAAACTCAGAATCATCTTGCAATGTGGGGCACGCATCTGTGGGATGAGAGGAACTAGAACATATGCTACAAACTCTTGCAGGGGTTTGCACACGTGGTTCGTGTTGTCCTATTGCCATCTGTCTAACCAAAGAAGTGAGCTCATCCAATCTATGTTCCACCCTTTGTTGATCAGCATGTGAAGAGGTATTAACTTCATTGACTACTCTGGTTGCAACACCCATTCGAGTACCAAATTGCTGAGAATTTGCTGCCATGTTTGCAATTAAGTTTCTGGCAGCAGCTGGAGTTTTATCTACCAATGCTCCACCACTTGCAGCATCAATCATACTCCTTTCCATTGGCATCAATCCTTCATAGAAGTATTGGATCGTGATTGATCACTAATTTGATGGTGTGGGCGGCTTGAGCACAATTTCTTGAATCTCTCCCAATACTCATGGAGAGTTTCACCACCGATTTGCCTTATGCCACAAATATCTTTCCTTATTGCAGCGAGTTCTTGATGCAGAAAGAACTTCTCCGAAATAATCTTTTCATGTCATTCCAAGAAGTGATGGCGGCGAGTTGTAAGTAATACAACCAATCCTTAGCAAGCACCATCCAAAGAGAAAGGAAAGGCCCTTAGCTTGATGTGATCTTCAGCTATTCCATGAGGTTTCATGGTGGAGCAGACAATATGGAACTCCTTCAAATGCTTATGTGGATCTTCACCTGCAAGACCATGAAACTTGGGCAGCAAGTGTATCAATCCAGATTTCAACTCAAAATCAACATTAAGTTCAGGATATTGAATGCACAAAGGTTGATAATTCACATCAGGTGCAGCCAATTCCTTAAGGGTCCTATTGTTATAGTTAGCCATAGTAAAATCAATATACTCAGTATCAGACACTGAAGTACTAACAGAAACAGACTCAGCAGGATTAAAAGAGTCAACAAGATTAGGTGCAATGTCAAGTTCAAGCCCAATTCCAGAAGTAATTCTATTAGCTCTATGAATGCTACTACCAGTCCTATGAATTCTATGAAGTGTATGAAATGTTCTATCAATTTCAGGATCAAATGAATGCAAGGTATCAGGATCAGATCTAGTCATACAGCATGCAGTTCATAAGAAGGTATTAGAAAAGCAATTACAACTAAAACACTAAAAATTCCTAAAACAAATACTCCAAGAAATTAAACAAAAATAAAAACAGTATCAAATGAATTTTAAAAATTATGGAACCATCACAGGATAAAATCTACACAAAAATACTATCCAACAAAATAATAAAAAATCTTAAAAAATTGAAAAAGTGGTCTAAACGATGGAATTTGGCAAAAACAGGGGTGACCTCACTATAAATAGTGAGCCTTTCTCAGAATAATATTTTCCATTTGTGTACCAAAATTCAGATCAATCAGAGATGCCCGAACCGAAATTTTTGACACAATGCCCTTTATCCAATTTCAGCCGAATCCCACTTGAAAAGCTTCAAAAACAAAACAAATACATTTGTTAGAGTTAGATGGGATCTTGAAATGATCAAATAGTTGCCTTGGATCCCCGGCAACGGCGCCAAATTTGACAAGAGGTTGTCGAGACCTATCAAATAAAATAACCGGTTCACAAACTAATTTGTAGTATAGAGAATGAACCGAATCGTCTCTCAATGATCCAAAAACAAAGATTTAATTAGATCAAGATAATTAGAAATTGGGGGGGGGGGTTTTGTTGTTGATTAACAAGATTAATAAAAGTAGGAGATTCAAAGTTGTAAACAAATCTAAAGAAACAACCAATCCAAGGAAATTTACCGATCTTGAGTTTAACTCATCATTAATCACAAGGAATTCACTTAATTGCTAACCATGTTCTTGGCCTTAGATCACATCAAGAAGCCTTAACATGATCCAAGAATTCTTTACTAGATAAGCATCTAGGATTTGATTAACCAAGGTTAGATAAAGTAAGCACCATCCAACATAGATTAACTTAAGATCTAGAATTTAACCAAGCTAAACAATCTATCAAAAAGCTTTAATATATTGTTTAATCTTTATGATCCTCTTTGAATACATGATAATAAAGCTATTACCACATCAACATCTAAATCAAATTAAGCAATTTAATCTAGATAAAAATCAAAAGAGGAAGAAGAGAAACTTGAATAACAATTAAGCAATATAAACAAGCAAAACAAGATCTCCAAATTAAACAACAAGATGGCTAATCCCTTGGATTGATTATGAGAGCCTAGCCTTCCATGGATGGGAAGGAAGAACTCAGAATTTAAAGAACAAAAATGAAATTGCAAAGAGAATGGAGAAGAAGAGAAAGAAAACTCTCACAAATACTTAAACTTTCTTGAAACTTACTTCCAAATTGAATGCCTCTAATACAAAGAGGTTGAGTCTATTTATACTAATCCTAGAAGCCAATTTGTTCATGTACATAATCTGAATACAATCTATAAGAATATGAAAATTGTCAAAAATGGAAGCTTGATGCATGGTTGGTGGCTTGGTGCATGGTAGGTGGGTTGGTGTATGGTTGGTGGCTTTTAGTCAACAACTCTTATCCGACTTCTGGCTCCAAATTCATCACCTAGACGGTGCATTTTGGCTTAGATGTCTTCATCAAAGTTGTAGCCAGTTGTCTCCTTGAAAATATCCAATTTGAATCATGTCATTTGGACTTTTAGAACTCCAGAAATGCCAAAAACACTGCACCTACCTCAAGTTAGGTTGGAAGAACGTGTTTCCAAATTCAGACCAACTTGTAGCTTCAGAAGCATGCCTAAAACGACATCTATTGACAAAATGGTCTTCAGTGAAGTTGGAGATATGTGTCTTATCTTTCAAATGACCAAGTTTCAGCCCATGAGGAGGTCTATAACCCAATATATAGTCCAATATGTGCATACTGCCCAGATGGTTCCGTGACAGCAAACTCACTCTGTATTGCAAGGCTATTTTGGGCCCTTAGAAGTCCGATCCAACTCTTGAGTTCTTCATGAAACTTGTAGATCCTTGTCTTAGCTTTTCAAAGACACCAAGATCACCTCAATTGGATCACCGAGTCCCAAGTTATGGCCTAACCAAGGAAGAAAGGTCAAAATGCATCAAAATCCGAAAATTATCCAATATTTACATTAAAACCCAATGAAGCCCAACAACATTAAACTCATCTAAAATACTAATATTGGGCACAATAAACATCTAATGAAGCCTAATACAAAGCTAACATAAGTGTCTCAAATTGATTGATCAAGAATCATTCTCTCTTTTTCTATCCCCTACGTTCCTTGGCTTTCCCCTTATGAAAAAAGATAAATGTACGCTATTTTTATATTTGGTTAATAATAAATAAATTTTTAACTAATATAGTATATTATTTAGTTAATAAATTTTGATAACCAATTATTTACAAGCTAATAATCTATTAACCAAACGATATATTTCATTAACTAATAATTTGTTCATCATTAATCAAGACTGTGAGTAATCAATTACTAAAACTCATTAACTAAATAATATACTATATTATCTAAAAATTTGTTAATTATTAATTAAATATAAAAATAATATCAAAAAATAATATACGAATATTATTATTATTCCCTTATTCCCTTGCACGCGACACACAACATTGCACCCTCAACTTCTCACTGCACCCCTTTAATCATTCTGACCACACACGACTCTTTCTCTTGCACTCAAACATACCATAAATTTTTAGCTAGAGTGTATAATTGTAATGTGTACGAGTCTTTAGCCCAACCTAAATAGTTAAACCCACCTCTCAAGTATTGGTCAAATCATCATACTGCCTAAAGCCTCATAAATGTCTCAGAACTCCATCCCATTTTTTCAGTTTTACTGGCAATATATATATAAAGGAAAATTCCCTCAAAAGTATATCTCTTCTCCCTCTCTACAAGATACACTTCTTACAGAGACTAACTTAAGCATCAGAGTGTTTTTTGCAAGTACCTCACCCCTGAATTTTGTTTGTGGCCAAAAAAGACTAACTTCTACTTTTGGACCGAAACAATAATAATATTTATAAATAATTTATCAATACTATTAAATAATTTATTACTACAAAAAAATGTGTTTTAGTGACGGTTCCAAACTAGCCACAGATAAGGGGGGCCGCAAAACGATTAGCGGCAGCTTTCACCAACCATTGGAAGCTTATTTATAATAGCGGCGGTTCATAACAAAAAGTATTAGTCGTTTATCCGCGGTTTTTTCCTAAAATTGCGGCTAAACAACGTTTTTTTTAGAAAAAAAAACGTTGTCACCTTAGCCTTCTCGAGGGGATATGAAATAGAAAGCAGTCAAACAATCACATACCAGATGGTAATAATTCCATCTGTAAAAACACGATATGGAAGCTCGCTTATAGTACAACAAACATTAATATCCACCAAAAACCAGAAAATATCTCTAGCTCTATATTGTTATCTTCAATGATTTGAGGCTATTGATAAAAGAGGTTTACCTGTATCCTTACTAAGTTGCTCTCCAAAAGCAATAACCAGGAGAGCAAAAGTGAAGAATATGTAGAAAGTTGGAGCCAATATGCTAGCATGAGTCAAAAAAGCATAAATCAGAACTGTGCAGAAACATACACACACTCACACAAAAGAAGAAGAAAAATAAAAGAAAAAAAAAACCCAAGTCCTAGTATGTAATGTGTTGCCCAAGATAGACAAGAAGTACCTCACGCGCAGAGCAGATTGCATAGTACCAAACTTGTTTATAGCATTCAGCTCTTCCTTTGACATCTTGAATTATTCCCTTAAATGGTATATGATATATGAATTGACAAATTTCAGAAAACTGATTACATTTGAAGAAACTCAGAAAGCATGATGTTATGATAGGAACTTTTTGGATAATCAAGTCGATAGCATGCATATATGTAATAAGAAGAAAGGAGGAAATGGGGCACACTGATGGGCAGTGGAGTCTATGACAGAACCATATAACAATCCAAAAGGGACAAAATATAAACTTTAAAAAGGGCATCAAACAGTTGGATACATGTGACCAAGAATGCATTTCTTCAGTTGATGTGTGTATCCAGCACGAGCAGTAAAAACACTGCAACATTTTAAAATATAAGAAATCTTGGGAATAGATTTCATTTTCCCTTTCTTGCTTTTATTCTGCTAAAAAAAACTAAGAAATCAAGGATTGTCATAGATTTGCATAGCAGAACATATGAGATAATAGGGGGGAAATGGGTGTAAATTACAAAATTGCATTTTTATTAATCTGTTATTTTGATGAACAGCTTTTCGTCAACATGAAAGAAAAGCAATGTAAAATGGGTGCTCACTTTTCTCAGGACACAGAAATGCACCAATCTTGTACGAGAGAAACACGGTGAAGAAGATTCATGTAGCAGTAGCTCACATAGATCATGACAGCTTCCAAGAATTGACATTTGAGGTTCACATTTATTCATACATGAGTCTATCAGTGAATGCTGGTTAGACAATTCAGAAAACACATGAAACCAAGCTGAGATATTGAAATTCTAGAACACTCCCTGTAATTTAGAAAAGTTATTCCACAACCATACACAAGCGAATTAGGACCAAAAGCTTTTAGAAAGTGGCAATTGGCAAATGCTCTTTAGTTTGTAAGCAGTTCTAGCCAAGACGGTCATGCAAATAACTCATATCAACACCAAGAAATATACTAACCAGTATAATTAAATTTAAGTTAAAAATAGTTTTTGTTTTTGAAAAATTTCTTCTGTTAAGAACAATTAACCAAAAAGTAAAGAATGCTAAGGTACATTGACAAGTGTGGTTCACAACCTGTGATATATATGAACACACTTGAGCAAACTTTAAGAGCTTCCAATATAGTGACTCTTAAGCTTAAATTTCGTACATCAAATATTTCCAACATGCATGTAGAACAACAGAAGGATTAGATCAAAGTTAGAAAAAAGGCAGTGGTGGTGCAAAAAAAAATGTGTTCCTTATTTGTTACCTCCTCAAAAGCCCAATCATTGACATGGTCATTGGCTTCACCACTTTTGGGAGACCATATAAACCCCTCTAGCATACCAGACAACTTTTCTATTTTATCTTCCAAGATTGATTATTCTCTCCACCCTCTTTGTCCGCGCATCATCTCATCCATTCTGCCTCAATAGGAAGGAAAATATTAAAAAAAAAAAGAGTAAGACATGACTTTTTTTTAATTAGCATTCCATAAAAATCACTGTCAGTTCAGGTGGTGACTCTTCTAATCTTTTAACTAGCATCACATGAACTTCCCTTGTGTACAACCAAATGTCTGCTATTAACAGCATCGCATGGTATACTGCATCAAGAAACAGTAAGCACGCCAGTTACATGTTGATAGCAACATACAAAAATACTAACTGGCATTCCATAAAAAAAATGAATCAACAGAACATAGTACTTACAACATCTTGAGATAAGATATATTACCTCTACTCCTTTTTCTTGAGACTTCTAAAATAGTAACAATACATCATCCAAAATTGCCCGTAAGTTAAAGAGCACTGCCTCAAGCTCTAGCTTGGCAGATTCAATCTTTGGCTGGTCCAAAACCTCATTTATAAGCGACACTAGAGCTTTTCCACTGTCCTGTGTTGTTCTGACATATTCCTGTTGGGTTACATCTGGATCTGTGTCCATAAGCATAAGCAACATCCCCGAAAGTCCAATTTTAGAGCAAGGTCGTGACTTAAGAAGCTCTTACTTTTTGGTCTGTTTATAGTCAAACATTAGACACTATATTCTATAACATAGACAGAAGACAACTCACCTGAAACGCCATTCATTGGTGTTCTGATCTCGGGGGAAACAGTAGCAAGAAACTGCAGTTTTAATTGATTAAGTCCACATGATCAGTACAATTTAAGCCAAAACAAGAAGTTACAAAGCAAATAAAAAATCACATGCCTGGGATTTTGCAACCTCAGCAGCCTCGGCTCGTTTCTTAAGTTCCATCATCTCACAGTAATCATCTTCTACTTTGGCAATTCGATTCACGATGGCATGGAAAATATGTCCAACAAGGAGTGCAATAACAAGGATGCCAATTGAAGTAATTATTGCCAACCATGGCCACGGTGGTTTTTGTTTGAACCTGTGTCAGCATCAAACTTAAATTTCATAAATTGTGCACTGTTATTCTAACAAACTATGCTGAGCATTAAGAAAGACAAAGATATCAAACTCCTGGTTCACACAAGACAAAACGAATGTTATAAAAAAATAGTAAAACTCAAGGAAGTATAAACAAGCTCCTAAATATTGCAGAGGAGAAAGGTCAGGCTGGGAAGTGCACGTAAGGCCAGGGCTTATGTGTTCGTGCATCTTCGTCCTTCCTGATTTTTATGAATACCTTCACCAGCCAACCTATTTTCACCTACAAAGTTACCTAAAAACAACGTTCCTAAAGAAATGGCCATAAATCCAAACTCTTGCCAACGAAACAAGCACACATATAAAGACCTTTATTTACGCATGCAATCCCTAAACCATTCCATTCTATACACAACACACACCCTATTCAATAGTATCAAGGTCCTTCACCTTCATTCACTTGATCTCGTTGAAAAAGTTCCTCATGGCCATTGAAATTTTAGTGATTCAAATATGGAAGGTAATCCAAAAATTGAGTTTGAGATTTGCTAACCTAGTTTGCGATTGAAAGAGAAAGTCCAAACATGAACCGAATTCCAAGCAAAACCTCCACTTGTGTCTAAGAATTGAATTATGAGTAGAACCTAGGGCTTTTGGGAGAATGGAATTGCGAGCATAACCTAGGGATTTTGGAAGAATTGAATTGCGAACAAAACCTAGGACTCTTGGGAGAAACGAATGGCAGAAGATTTTGGGGGAAAAACACGAGAAAAATGAAATTAAAGGAGGTTTAGGCAGAGAATGAAGCCGTTAAACATATTGTATTCATGCCGGTTGATGCAAGGGTCACAATAATTGTTCATTTGCGGCAGTTGCAAGGAAACGCCGCAAAGAACCAGTTTCTTTGTAGTAATTATATCAATACTATTTATAATTGATTTATCAATAGTAATTGAACCTAGGATCTTTTAGTCGACTTAATTCAATCTTACCAATCGAGGTAACTCTCGTTGACTTAACCACACGTCACCCACATATTGCATACAAACTCCAACAAGGACAAACCCATGAAACGTGACCTATATACCCTTCATCCCACAACACAGACCCATATAGCCACCTATGGAACCGCGAGGCATCATAAGTTTAAACACACTCACCCATCTCATTAACTTGCATTTCTTGCCCCAATTAATGCACCTACTGGTTGGGACCATGCTAAGCACCACCCTGCAGGCACATGCATCAACAATTATGCGAACCATGAAACTAGCACACCAAGTCCTCACTATCCACTCAATCTCCATATAATCCTTAGCCCCCATCATATAACTCCGCAAGCCTAACTTAGAAAAAAGCAAATCAACCCACGCCTTGCCCAACAAGTCCTAGCAGGCATTAACATACCCCAACGTATATCCACACCCTTGTTTCGCCCTAGCTATGCGCAACCATCACAGTTCAACAGCCCCATGCACGCCATGTGTCTATCGAGTCCAACCATTTCAACATTCCCTGCCTGTGCCAAACAGCCTCTCTATAAGATCCAAAGCCTATGGAAAATCCTTTTTTAAGATGATTAACAAACTATATTACTCACTTTGTTATCTAATTTCACTTAAGTGAATTATATTTCAGAGACTTTTACTTTTGTATGTGAGATTCCAAAGTCAAAAACAAATCTATATGATCAACCATAGTGAGAAGCTTTAAGATATCTTAAGGAAGTTTCATCAGAATTATTGTTCCAAGATTCCTAGCTAAGATAAGAAGGATCTCCCTTCTCAATAAAATCAAAAGTCTGAAAGATACAAGAAGAGTTAAGATTGATATTTAAAGAACAACCCAAGACGTAGCATCAAATAATCAAGTTTAGAAGCTAGAATCAAAGTTGAGCAAGGTAGATGAGAAGATTCATTCGAGCAAATTCGAGAGAAGCAAGGTCATCGCGAAGACCCTTCTCATCGCACGAACAAAAGATAACTACTTTTTCTGACACAACAAAAAAAGCCAAGCATAATAGCCTTTGGTGTATGTTAGAAAGCTTTTCTGAGCTCAGCTCCAATGGCTAGATTTTCAGTTATATATAAAAATTTCAAGTTGAAACAGAAAAGAGACTGAACAACTACTTGAGAAGCAATACAATAGTATTGTCCCCCTTACTCATCTAGTTTTCTTTGATCTCTACACTAGTTCACTTAGAAAAATCTTTGAGTAGAAAGTTGTAAGCTTGTAATTCATTTTTGTAATATACTCTTTGAGTTTTTTTAGATCTTATCCAAACACACTCTCTTTACTTATTGTTAACTTGATACGTTCGTGATCATAAACGTTAACTAGCAGATTGTGCTAGTTTTTGTGTGATGCCTAGCCTGAAAAGTCTAGTGTGAAAGAAAGAATACTTGTAATATAGCTTGAAGAGCCCAGTGTGGATAAAAAATTACTTGTGAAGAAATAAAAATATCAGTAAAAGATGAGTACTAGACATAGGCATGAGATTCGGCTGAACAAGTATAAATTTGCATTTGACTCTTTTCATCTTAGTTAATTTTTTAGTATTCGTTCAATTTATTATTCTTACTACAAGAAAAAAAATTAAATCGCGACAGAATTTTGCGTTGCATCATAGTTAAAAATTCCTTTCCAATTTTAAATCATGACAAACTTTGCGACAAACTTATTTCGTCACGATTTTGCTTGTCACAATTTACTCGTGACGGAGTAAAATATTCCGTTGCCAAATTGCAACGGAATTAGTGACAAATATTTTGTTTTCTATTTTATTTGCATAAAATATTTGCAACGAAAGTTTAAAATAGAAATCGCCAAAAACATTTTTGAATTGTGATGAAATAATTTTTTATCAAAAAAAATCGTGACAAAAATTGGAAAATAAAATTTCGTCGCAATTATTCTTTGATTGTGACCAATTTTTTTCAATTATATTCCATCATAAATAATTAAAATTTTAATTTATTATTTTTAATTTCTCATTAACTGTATAATATAACCTAATAAGTTTGCAATTCTAGACAAAACATGATACAATGCAAATATATAGCATCCATACTAATCAAAACCGACATTAATTCAACTAGATGTCAGTGTACTTGTTAAACATAAATATAGTTATATCCAAATAACATACAAATATGGTTTATATATGTTGTAAAAACATCCAAATGAAAGATGTTCTAATAATCTTGGTCCTCATCAGCCATAATGCCATCATCCTGACCTTCAATAGGGGTAGCATTTGTAGCATCTCCTCTAGGAAGATCATCCCTATCTAAATCAATATCATCCACATCCATGTTAATATGTCGAGCAAACAAGGCCATCATTCGGTTTTGTCAAGCAAGAATGTGATTAATGGTTTGCTCCTACTCAGCAATCTTTTGCCTCATTCTCGCCTCAACCTCAGCACTCATACCTCGAGCGATATCACTATAATTAGCATGTTGCTGTGTGCCAGCAGTGGAGGTAGTAGCATGCATCTTCCCATCAAAACCAAGACTATAGACTCTACCCTTAGCATTTCTTCCCCAAACAGCTTGGATCATAAGGGCATCATAATCAATTGGTTTTTGTTGACTACATTTAGCAGAATCGCCAGTGTTGGCAACTTGTGATTGAGATTCAGCCTGTGAATACAGATGTTCAAAATTACCCTGTAAAAAGAAAGATACTTATTCTATATTTGAGAAATAGTTATATTTTAATTAGATAGTTAATTAAGATTAGAAAACATATAAATACTTATATATACATCATTCGATCTTTTATCCACAAAAATCTCTGTCTCCTTCCTAAGGTGACATTTTTTGAATAATTCACCATTGTGTGGCAATCTTCCTAAACTTTGAGTCTACACTTGGACGTAAAATAAACACACTAATATTTTCAACAAAAAATATAAAACTTTAAAAGTTAAAATATAATTTATCAGTTGGAGTTCATGCTTAAATTGATTCATGGATCCTTGAGTATACAATGAACCACCGGTATCAGAATTACGATTTGAAGTCGCCACACATCATAAAGTCACATAATCATTGTATAACCACTTGGCGAGCGATAAGGCACATACATCTTCAGAAACCCACAAAGGATGTTGTGAAATGTTTTGACGCACTCTACACATTATCTTTCGAAGCAAGCCTTTTACCTTTGATGCCCACATAGCTCTAATAGTTAAATTGTGTTCACCGATCCATTTATAACCTTTCTGCAATTATTCAAAGGTTACGTTAATTTAATGCAAAAAATATAGTCAATATAGTAGATAAATATATTATAAGTTTACAAGCATATTACCTGCATGTTACTCATTAAACCACAATTTCTTAATTCTATCATTACAACATTTCCAATTGTTGTGAAGGCCATCAAACATAGATTTGATTGCTGACAAGAGGTTGTCGAGACCCGTCAAATAATAAAAATTACCGGTTCACAAACTAATTTGTAGTATAGAGAATGAACCGAATCGTCTCTCAAGGATCCAAAAAGAACAAAGATTTAATCAGATCAAGATAATTAAAATGGGGGGTTTTGTTGTTGATTAACAATATTGATAAAATACAAGACTTAAAGTTGAAAACAAATCTAAAGAAACAACTAATCCAAGGAAATTTACCGATCTTGAGTTTAATCCATCATTGATCACAAGGAATTCACTTAATCGCTAACCATGTTCTTGACCTTAGATCACATCAAGACGCCTCAACATGATCCAAGAATCCTCTACTAGATAAGCATCTAGGATTTAATTAACCAAGGTTAGATAAAGTAAGCACCATCCAAACATAGATTAGCTTAAGATCCAGAATTTAACCAAGCTAAACAATCCATCAAAAAGCTTTAATAAATTGTTTATTCTTTGTGATCCTCTTTGAACACATGATAATAAAGCTATTACCACATCAACATCTAAATCAAATTAAGCAATTTAATCTAGATAAAAATCAAAAGAGGAAGAAAAGAAACTTGAATAACAATTAAGCAATATGAACAAGCGAAACAAGATCTCCAAATTAAACATCAAGATGGCTAATCCCTTGGATTGATTATGAGAGCCTAGCCTTCCATGGATGGGAAGGAAGAACTTAGAAATAAAAGAACAAAAACGAAATTCTAAAAAGAATAGAGAAGAAGAGAAAGAAAACTCTCACAAATACTCAAACTTTCTTCAAACTTACTTAAAATTGAATCCTTCAATACAAAGAGATTGACTCTATTTATACTAATCCTAGAAGCCAATTTGTACATGTACATAATTTGAATACAAGCTATAAAAACATGGAAATTGTCAAATATGGAAGCTTGATGCATGGTTGGTGGGTTGGTGCATGGTAGGTGGGTTGGTGTATGGTTAGTGGCTTTTAGTCAACAACTCTTATCAGACTTCTGGCTTCATTTTCATCACCTAGACGGTGTATTTTGGCTTGGAGGTCTCGTGAAAGTTATAGTCAGTTGTCTCCTTGAAATTTTGCAATTTGAATCATGCCATTTGGACGTTTAGAACTCCAGATATGCCAAAAACACTGAACCTATCCAAATTCAAACCAACTTGTAGCTTCATTATCATGCCTAAAACGACATCTATTGACTAAATGGTCTTCAGTGAAGTTGGATATATGGGTCTTATCTTTCCAATGGCCAAGTTTCAGCCCAAGAGGAGGCCTATAACTCACTATGTAGTCCAATATGTGCACACTGTCCAGATTTTCCTGACAGTAAACCCACTCTGCATTGCAGGGATGTTTTGGACCCTTATAAGTCCGATCCAGCTCTTGAGTTCTTCATGAAACTTGTAGAGCATTGTCTTAACTTTCCAAAGACACTAAGATCACCTCAATTGGATCACCGAGTCCCAAGTTATGGCCTAACCAAGGAAGAAAGGTCAAAATGCATCAAAATCCAAAAATTATCCAATATTTACATTAAAACCCAATGAAGCCCAACAACATTAAACTCATCTAAAATACTAATATTGGGCACAATAAACATCTAATAAAGCCTAATACAAAGCTAACATAAGTGTCTCAAATTGATTGATCAATTGCCTTGGTGATATCTTTGGTTGCATCATCATCTGGATAAAAGCTGTAAATTTGAATAAATGAATTTCATTAGCAAATATGATAGGAAAACATATTAACTTTATAATTACTATCATTAAATAACTTTACTTACCATCCTTTTAGAGGATAAATCCAAACTTTGTTATTTGTTGGATCCTTGCCCCTGGGCAAATGCATGTTATAAGGGTCAGGTAAGGTAAGGTCTCCAAATGGGGCAAATTATTGGGGCATGCCATGGTCATCCTCAGTCTGAGTACTAGGTTGAGTCTCTCGATGTGGATGTGAAGATGATGTCCATATCCATCTATCTGTATAACCCCACTTTCATGTACTTTAGGCAATAGAGATACACGTTCCCAAACTTGACCACCATCCAAAATTTGAGGGGGAGGTGATTTCTCCACTTTGTTTTTAGTAAAATTATTCTTATTCCTTCTATATGGGTGATCCATGGGCAAAAATTGATGATGACAATCAAAAAATGATGTCTTCCCACCATACTTAAGGGTCTTTGCTTGGGATTGTTCCATACAATATGGACAAGATAGTTTACCTGCAGTCATCCAACCTGACATCATGCCATAAGTAGGAAAATCATTAATAGTCCACATCAATGTGACCTTCATTTGGAAGTTCTATCGTAATGAGATATCATATGTGGTTACACCCTCATTCCATAGAAATTTAAGTACATTTATCAATGGTTGCAAGAAGACATCTATTTTGCTCTTTGGATTCTTAGGCCCTAGAGTGATTAACGTCAAAAATAAATATTCTTCTTTCATACACATCAAAGGAGGAAAGTTGTAAGGGGTGACAATCACAGGCCAACATGAATAAGGTCTACCTGACATATTGAACGGACTAAATCCACTAGCACATAGACCGAGTCTCACATTTCGTGGTTCTGCAGCAAAGTCTGGATAAGTCTTATCAAAATGTTTCCATGCCTCTCCATCAGCTGGGTGGATCAACACCCCTTCCTCTCAAACATTTTCAAAGTGTCATCTCATTTGACTAGTTATAGCAAGAGAAGTATACATTCTTTGCAACCTCGATGCAAGAGGCAAGTACCATATTCGTTTCCTAGATACCTCTTTTACCTTACCATGACTAGTTCTCTTTAACATATATCTTTCTTCACCACAAATCTACAATCTCTTTCATCAATATCAGCATGGTAATACAACATGCATCCATTTACACGATAGTCAATTTTTTCATAACTTAGACCCAATCTTTTAACCATCTATTTTGTTCTATAATAATTTGGTGTCGTACAATTGTCCAAGGTCTAAGTTTCTCTACAAAATTGCACATTTTTATTGTAAGTTTCCTGAGGTATATTATGCTCCACCTTAATGGTAAGCAATTATAATGATGCTGACAACTTAGAGTGACTAGAGCACCCCTCAAACAAAGGTGATTGTACTATAGCCAATAGGTCATAGAAAGCTTGGGTCCTTTCATTGGGCGGCTCATCTATACTTTGATGGTAACGATGGGCTAAACTTAGACCCGCAACATCTATTACCATTGTCTCATAAGAGTTTAAATTTTCCCCATAAGGCCCTTGATCCCAATTTGATGAAGACTGTTGAGGTAGTGGTTCAGGAAATTCTTCCCCATGTGACGTCTAATAGAAATAATTGGGCCTAAATCCTTTCTTGTATAGATGAACCCTCACATCATCTAGAGTTTGCATTTTATGCAATCACACTTTACACATGGACATTTGATTGTTCCTTCATTAATAAATTGTAATAATCCACATGCATGGACAATAAAAGTCTCAACACCCTCATAAAAATTATCTGTGAGCCCCACTCGACCAGGTAGAACTCTATTATACATCCACTCTCTATGTGTAGTCACATCCATTGTCTATACATTAATCAAACACAAGTATTAGAAAACATGCCGACCAATTTTACAAAATTTCGCCAACCTTGTCCAAGCATATCCATTGTCTATGCTCAAGAAAGGATATATTTTATAATCAACATGAAAAGTCTAATTCATACTTCAGTGGAGCCTGATCAAATAATAAATAAAGTATGTATGAAAAATCAAATATGGTCAATTTGAGTTTAAGTTTACAGCATTACCCACAAGCATAATTTAAATATCTAAGTTTTAGTTTGGGCACCTACCTTGTACAAGAGTGATTATTAACCCAAGTGTGATCTATACCAATATGATGATCCAAATATGGCATTCTATGCACATAAGGTGGTTTTGTTCAAGTAAGAAGAAGACAAACAAAAAATTATACACTGAAAATACATAATACAAATAATGATATTTATTATTCTAAACAATTAAAGTACCATTATTTCGAGAGATGGAGACCCTGTTGGAAATTTGAAAGTTGAACTTGCAGAGAAAATAATGAGAGAATAAAAATATTGGAGGAAGAAAATTGCCATCTTATTCATAAAAGAAAGTGCTCATAAATAGGCTTACAAACCTAACAATAGATCCTAAAAAATTTAAACTACATCAAATTTATTTGGATAACATCTAACAAACTGAAAATTAAAAATAAAAGATAAGATTTGCAACAGTAACAATGACTCTATCTAGACTCTATCTAAAACTTATTCAAAACTCAAATTTCAAATAAGGCAAAATCTCATAAATCTAACACTCCTCCTTGAGATTTGCCATGGACGTGTAGCTTCAGGAACTCCAATCTTGATTTTGGAAGCGCTTTAATCATTATATCAGCAATTTGCACATCAATTTCCTGGCCTAAATCACAGTCAATATAGCCATTTAGCTTAACTCCTCATGTCTTTAAATACTAGGTGCTAAGAGTTGTCATTAATACATCTTGCATGAACTTCAATGACATCAAGTTGATGTGACCAAATCTTTTGTCCCAAATAGCATTCTTATCAATCTTGGCAGTAAAATAATGATTTTCAACTAAATCAAACTTCAAATAAAAGCTGTTTTTGATCATTTCAATTTTTGCTATCTTTATTCCATGTTCATGAATGATAAAGCAATAATTTTCTTTGAAATAGACTGCATATCCATTTCTTAGCATTTTTGCAACACTAAGAAGATTTGGATCTAGTTCTGGAATGTAAAGAACATTAGAAATAAATTTTGTACCTCTCTTGGTTTCAATAGCAATTGTTCCTTTTCCTTTGGCTTGCACAATTTCATCATTTCCTAACTTAACTTTTGGTTGAAATGATCGATCAATTGATGTAAAAAATGATAGACATTTGGTCATGTGGCTGTTGTAGCCACTATCAATGAGCCAAGTATTAAATTCATTTGAATTGAGTGCTTGTAATGCAATAAATAAATGCTCTTCATCATTGTTGTTTTGTTCAATCACATTTACATGTTGATCTGGTTGCTACTGAGACTGCTTTTTCTTGATTCTGCAATACTTTTTACTGTGGTTGATTTTATTGCAAAAATCACAATGAAAAAGAGGTTTATCTTTATAATAACAAACTTCCTAACCATGATTGGTTCTTTGGCAATAAGAACAAGGCAAAAAATTATCCTTTCATGAAGAACCTTCAGCCTTCCCTTTGTTGTTATTGAAAGATCGTGGATTTTCAGAATGCCTTCCCTTGTGGTTTGCTTGGTAGGCACCTTTAATAGCTTCATCATCTCTCATTGAGTCCCTTTGCTCCTATGCATGAAGCTTGCTGGTTAGCTCGGTAATTGTGAGACTTTACAAATCGCAAGACTCTTCAATTGCAAAGATCTTGGCTTTAAACTTTTGAGGCACTGAAGCCATGATCTTTTCTACAACCTTTTGATCTGTAAATGCCTCACCAAGAAGGCCATTTGATTTACAACATCCATTAACATGCCAGAATAATTTTTGACAGATTCATTGTCCTTCATCTTCATCAATTCAAATTCTCTCTTCAATGTGAGGAGCCTAACAGATTTGACCCTATCACTGCCCTCAAATTCATCTTGGTCTCATACCTGTTTAGGTGTTTCCAAGTCCATGATTTTGGTGAAAATATGATATGCAAGTCATGAATGCAAGCAAGTGATGACTTCGTCTTTCTTGAGTTTCTCCTCCGCATAAGCTTTCATATGAGCAACAGTAGGATTCTCTCTCAATGGCGGTGGATCAACTTCAGAGATCACAGCGTTCCATAAATCTTGAGACCTTAAATAAAACTTCATCTTGACATCCCAAATGTGATAGTTTTTACCATTAAACATTGGAATTGCAAATGAAGAATTGCTGGAAGTAGACATATTTTGTACCACAAATGCTTAAAAGAAATTACTCAACCTCACTATGTTTAGCCCTAAAAAAATAAGAACTTTTCCTTACACCTCGAAAGAAAAATGGCGCTTTGATACCACTGTTGGAAATTTGAAAGTGTGAACTTGCAGAGAAAATAATGAAAGAATAAAAATATTGGAGGAAGAAAATTGCCATCTTATTCATAAAAGAAATTGCCCATAAATAGGCTTACAAACCCAACATATAGATCCTAAAAATTCTAAACTACATTAGATTTATTTGGATAACATCTAACAAACTGAAAATTGAAAATAAAAGATAAGATTTGCAATAGTAACAATGTCTCTATCTAAACTCTATCTAAAACTTATTCAAAACTCAAATTTCAAATGCGACAAAATCTCATAAATCTAGTAGACCTTAAGGGGGGAAAACAAGAGTTTAGCCCTTAAAATCCTATGTTTTCCATAAAAATCATCGTAACTCCCAAAATAAGAGGTTTTATGGAAAATAGATTGTCCCAAACCACCTTCAGCATTTGCATTGCATAGATCCCGAAAAGTTATATAAAATCAATATAAAATTCATCCAAATTGGACATACGAGCGAAAAGTTATGGCTTCTTAAAGTTTCTACAAGTTTTTACAATTAACTACAAAATTCAAGATATATAGCTAACCATCCCCAAATCTTACCCAAATTTGACAAAAACCCCAGCTCAACATATCCAAATTTCTACAAAATAAAAAGAAACATAAATGTGGCGTTCATGCAATGGAAATAGATGTAGGGAGGGTTCTAAATGTGATTTTGAAAAGCAAAGGGTGTGTCAATTAGGTTCAAATGTCATGCCAAGATGAACTATATGCCAATTTGGTAGGAATCTAAACGTCACCTTGCCACTTTAGCTATTGGTTTCTAGAAACCATGGTTAAGAGAACCGGACCAGACTAGCCGGTCAAACTGATTGGACTAGGAACCGGCCAGCTATCCAGTCTGGGTGACACTTAAAAATCGCCAAGCCAAGAACCAGTCAACCGAAACTGAATCGGTCAGCCTAGGACTGGTTTTCACAATTAGTCGGTTCATTGAGTTAAAAAAAAACAAAAACAAAAACCTAACATTGAAAACCCTCAAAGCAGATATGTGCCTTGCCACTACCCTTGCCACCACCACCATTCCTTGGCTAGCCATCGCGAGGTACCACCATGACCATTCATCTCTCTCTCTCTCTCTCTCTCTCTCTCTCTGTGTCGCTCTCTCTCTCGCAAGTCTTAAGTCTCAACAGTAAGTCTCGAGTCTTAACAACATGAGACTTTATCTCACTCTCATTAATGACTCATGAGACTAAATGTATGAAACTTTATCAACAACATTTAATTCTTGCTGAATGAAATGAACTGATTTTAATAGGGTTGTTGAGATTTATCAAAAACGAAAAACCCATTATTTTTTTTATGCTTGAGATTTATTTTGTGTTTATAACAATGACTTAATGTTACTTTGCGTATGTGTGAATGTTTTTTATCATGTTTTATTATTTTTCATAATTTTTATTAATTTAATTAATGTAAAATTATACTCCGGTTCAACTACGGTTGAACCATTGAACCTTGAATCAGTTCCCTGACTGATTTAGTGACCAGTTCAATTTTTAGAACCTTGCTAGAAAAACTCTCTCTCTATCTCTATCTCTATCTCTCTCTCTTTTTCGTTTAATCTATTAATTTAATTATTTTTTTAATTATTCTTAAGTCTCTAATACTGGTTTTACAAATAACATTGACTGGTTTCTGGTTTGGATTCAAGGGCTATGAATTAATAGATTTTAATTGAAAATTATGCCTTCTAGTAACGCAAACAGATTTGGTATGCTTGGTGACATTTGGCTAAATAAGAAATATTAGAGAACTTGGTGGGGATGTGGTGCTTTTTCCACTAATAAGAGTGGTTCAAGCCAATGACATAACAGCTTACTATGATACTTTTTAAAATGTCTTGACATAAGAATGTCTTGTTATTTTTAAAATCATGAAAATATTTCACTAATCAGTAAGTGTATAAATAAGCAATGATATCTAACAAGGATAAGGTCCCACACCTCTCAAAACTGTAAAGTCTGCAAGAAGCATATTTATCTATCTAAATCATTGTTGTCTCAATGTATATAATCTTCTCTCATCAAGTTAAAAGACTCACTAACGAGGCATTTCTCCCTTGCGTTTGAACAATGTAGTCATATATTCACAGCTTAGAGATGGTTTAGAGCTAACAAAACCACTAATAACAGTTGGGTTTAGAGGTGTCTAAGTCCATGAAGTGGTTGTGAAACAAGTTATCTAAAATAGTACTTAACACATTACATTAGCATATCGTTTATAAAGCAATGGGTGATATATATATATATATATATATATATATATATATATATATATATTCCCAATTTTGTCTCTAAAATGAATTCATATGAGTTGTAAATGACAGAGAGATGAAATAAAGTTCATTTCATCAGCAATTATAACATTACTAGCCTTAAAAGCCAAGGTAATCAGCTATTTCTATTCCACCTCCTACAAATAAAAACATATTCATATCCCCACTATCAGCAGAAACTTTGCGAAGACATTTTCCTAATATCTCTCCATCCCTAAACCTTGAATATGGTTCCATAATTCCCAAATTAGACGCATGAACGTCAAAACATACTAAAAACTCATCCTAATATCTACTTCGGTAATCAATCAACAACATTTTTTGTTTTTTGTTTTTTGCCTAAAGAATTGAAAAGGAAATAAACAAAAGCTAACAAGTCTTTCTTTTATGCACTTGCTTGAGCAACTCCCACCTCCATTGCCTGCGTGAGCACCAACAGCGAGATGGTGGAAGAAGCTAAGGATGGAAGGTTGCGGGTGTTGGCTGAAAAATGAAAGGGAAGAAAGCCCCCAAGATTGAAGGTGGCTGTGAAAAGGAAAAAAGTCTCCAAAATTGAAAATCCTCCCCTCAATGGTGGCTGTGAATGCGAAGAAAGCTCCCAAAATTGATAACCCTAAGCTAAAGGGAAGAAACAAAAGTTTAGAAAATTTTATTTCATTAACTAATTATTTAATACAAAAATTTCATTCAAAAGACCCAAGTTTTATTTAAAAAATGAAAACTTAATTTAAAACAAAAATTTTATTTAAAAGAAGTTTAATTTAATAAACAAAAACAAAAGTTTAGAAAACAAAAATTTAATTTTAAAAAATAAAATTTAATTTATAAAAAATGAAAATTTGATTTAAAATGAAAATTTTATTTAAAAAACAAAATTTTAATCTATAAACAAAAAATTTAATTTAGAAAACAAAAAATTATTTAGAAAACATAAGTTTAATTTAAAAAACCAAAATTTAATTTTAAAAAACCAAAATTGAATTTATAAAACAGAAATTTAATTTAAAAAACCAAAATTTAATTTAATAATAATAATAATATTTTTGTAAAACAATTATGTCACTACTTTGTTTTGTTGCACTTTGCGACAGAAATAGTGACTGAATGAATTAAACAAAAAAATATAACTTAAAATTTAATTAGATTATATTTTGGACTATAATTCCGTCACATATTCTGTCCCAAATAATTTTAAATTAAAAAAATTATTTTTTATTTGAAATTCCGTCCCAATATTTGTCTCAAGTAATTGAGCGGGCACTCCTGCCAACTTTGGCGATGAAACTTGTGACACAATTAGCAATCACAAATATTTGGTCACAAAAGCCGTCATAATTTTAACTTTTATAAATAATAAATAATAATAATTGTGACAAAATTTCGTCACTAATGTTGTCACAATTGGGACGGTAAAATTTTTGTCCCCAATTTCGGTCGAGATATCACATTTTTCTTGTAGAATTCTGCTCAACTATATTTTTTTTTTAAAATTGTTAAGCTTGTTAAAAATTTAGTTGAGAAGGTTATTTTCACTTTATTTCCGCTATATGTTTACGAACTTTGAATATTACTTCTTAACTAAGTCTTTTAACTTAAGCTTGTGAATATGCTTTTAAGAAACGATCACTTTATCTCCCTCTTTTTGTTTTAAAAATAGATTAAGTTGAGCAAGGTCACTCTTCTTTATTACCTTATAACTTTGCTTTTATTTGACCCTTCTTATCTCCATATCATGGTACTTGAGAAGGATTCTATGCATTTGCAGAAAAAGCTAACAAAGTTTCAACACGATTAACCCCCCTTCTCTTGTGATTTGCTACCTTCACTCTCAATCCAAACATAACTCTATATGCCCCTTGAAGCAAACTTCCCACAGATGGTGAAAGAGGACTGGAGAGGCAAGGTTGAATCAAGCGTAGCTTAATTGATCATTTATGCAAAATAACTTCAAACACAAAAATTTGTGCAAAGATAAGATAGCTAATGCAAAATGATAAATGAGCTTACAATAGTACAAACTCAGAAACCATAACAGGGTATCTTGCGCAATCATTCAAATTCAAAACACATAGCAGAAATAAGCATGCAATCAAGTAAGATAATGTAAATAGTATGGTTAGGAAAAGTTTGGACGTAAAAAATTTATATTGGTTCGGTCCCAATATGGAACATACGTCAAGTCCCCAGCCAATCTAAGATTCTTGCTATAAACTTAGTGTTCATTGATCCACCATCACCTCTCCATGCTAGATACAAGTAGTTTTGATCCACCATAGCCTTAGCCAGCTAGAACCAAGTAATTTTCTTCCACCCTATCCTCTCCAAGATAGAAATCAAGTAGTTTTCTTTAACCATAGCCTCTCCAGGATAGAAACAACACACCCTCACATGGCTTTTACAAGATATCAGAGTATAACTTTCAAACAATGACTTGGATATTATAAGATAAGCTCAACACAAATTTAGATGATGACACTCCATGAAAAGCACAAATGAATCTCTTCTCTTCCCTTTTTATGTTGTTGGAACCTCTGTAGTAGATGGGTATATGTAGGCCAATTAGAAATTTGAATGTATTGCAGTTGTATTGCAGTAGGTACAATGCTTATAAAAAAAGTTCTCTGTCTTCTTCTGCTATCTTTTTTTATTGTTGCAATCTGTATTTGAAACTTACATATGTATTTTAAACTGTTTGAAGCCATCAGGAATGATTTATAACCCATTTTGGAGTGCGAAACACAAAACAAGGATCATCATAAAGTATTCTCGAATCGCATCATTAGTTGACTCATCTTCGTTCATAAGACAACTTATCGGAGAAATCCAAACTGCAAAAGTTATGCCATATTCAAGTAGACGTATCGTCATTCATAGGAATCCTTGGCTTTGAACTTGTCACAACATACCTGGAGGGTATTGCGACGTGAGAGGAAACTAAATTTTAAAAAAAAATATTTAAGAGTCGCCACTAATTTTTATTTAATTAGGAAAATAATCGAAAAACCCTTTTTTTTTGTTAGAAAACTATTAGAACAAGATTAGGTTTGGGAGTCTGACTATAAACAAGGAATGACATGAACTTAATCTCACTACACCCATGATATATCTGTCCTAAAGCATTTATCCTAAAGCTAATCGTGTAAATTATTAATAACGTAAACAATAATATTTTCCCCCTTAGATAAAATAACAAATGATATAAGCAATATATAAATTAAAATATTTATAATTTTGGCTTGTTATGAGTGCCTATGTATCCCTCGCATGCAATAGGATAGTGAGAGCCACATAGTTCTCTAAAAAATGATCGTTAGTTGGTTGATTTTAATGAATGATAAAGAAACTTATTTAATTGTTTAAAAAAGATTTAAGGTTTCATAAAAAAGATGATTAAATCCATGGTTTTTATATTATTGAATTAAATCCACTTGGTACGGGATCCAAAATGGCACAAGGTCATTCAATCAACTTGGTTGACCATTGCTTGGATAGTTAAAATTGTTCATCTCACTTTGTAAAGGATTCAAGATGATACAAGGTCATTCAATAAATCTTTATGGATTCAAACAATATTATAAATGGCATAAGGCCATTCAATCAACTAGTCAATCATTGCATGGATAATTATTTAGTTAATAACTAAAATTGTTTATGATCTTATATTTCCATAAACATTAAAGTGATGAAAGACACGATGCTTCAATTTTAAAAAACAATTAAAATAACGAATATCATAAGAAATTAACTAAAGAATTTAATCAAAATGGAATAGACTAACGACAACTTGAAATGCTAATACAAAGAAAATAAGATACAGGATGTAAATGGAATTAGACTAAAGACATAAAAAGACTTTTTTCCACTCGTTTTCCAAATTAAAGAAGATTAATACTTAGAACGACAGAGTAAAGCATATGAAATAAAAATGAAATATACAAATGAAATAAAAGTAAATGACAAAATGATGAATGATCCAATAAATAATAAATAAATAAACAAACAAAATAGAGAAACATAAGAAAAGGGAAAGCTCAATAATCAGAAAATAAACAGTCTAAATATTTAACACTAAGGAACCCATAATGACATGCTGAAAGGTAAACAACATGAAAAGGCCCAAATTAAAATGCCAGCCAAAATTGATATATCAACCATTTAAAAAAAAAGAGTAAGTTAGTCCAAAATGAATTAAAAAAAAACCCTTTCAAAAGCTTAACAGGAAGCTCAAAGGTAGAACCTCCATGAAATCCCTTGCTTGAGTGTGACCACACGGAGGTGGAACAAGTGCCAATTTGAGCTTGGCTTAAGCAATGATAAGTTACAAGGGATGAATAGACTCAAGGTAGTTGTGTGGTTGAATTCCATGTCATAAACTCTAGAACAAAGAGTCAAACAAAATCAAAGAACATATAAAAACCATACATCGAAATCAAAACCAGAGTAAGCCTAAAATTTGAATGAGAATGAGAGGAGAACACTTACCTTTTTACTGTAATTATAGGAAATACTTGAACCTCATTTTTTCTCTTTCTCCCACTCTATACCTCTCTTCATGCCCCGTTCTTTCTTGGGGTTCCCACTTAGGTATTGATAAGAATGAAATAGGGTTATCTTACCAAGACAAATTACCACACTCTTTTTTTAAAAATTTCAATTTCCTCGATCTAATATTGTTTTCTTTGTCAATATTTGAATTATTTGATAATCAAGAAGCAAATCAACACAATGATTGCATAGATTATTTCCTTTTTTTTCTTTGTTCCTTCATGCAATGGCAATAGACATGGTTATATGTGCTTTGAGTCGTGTTTGATCCCACTCAAGGTAATTAGGAACTATTTCCATGTGCCTTATGCTATGTTTGATCTCATTTGAAAACTGTTAGTCTAATAATCCCTTTAATGAATTTTCACACTTTTCAAAAATAGATAATAAAATAAAAATATTTTTCATCCCAAGTTTGTGTCGTATTCGATCTCACTCAAGCTAATTAGGAACTATTTCTATGTGCCTTATGCCATGTTTGATCTCATTCAGAAACTATTGACCTAATAACCCCTTTAATGAATTTTCACTCTTTTCGCATATTGATAATAAAATAAAAATATTTTTCATCACCAACTTTAAAAAATAATCAAACCAACAAACATTTTATCTAGAATAAACAACTGAGCTTTGATTCCTCACTTTGGAAATATGTAGGCACATCAGGTAACTCCAAACTAGTAGCTATTTTAATTTATTTCTCTTATGTCATTTTTTATACTTATTTTGTTAGGATATTAAATATTGTTCAAGTTATTAATAATTTACACAATTAACTTAGAATAATCGTCTTAATTAAGATGAATATATCAAGATTGTAATAGGATTATGTTTCTACCCTTTGATCTTGTTTTCAAGATTAGTTTTGTTTTCTTTTTTTAGAAAAAGGTCTTTACCAATCATTTTTCTTACTAAATTAAAAATTAATGGTAAGTCTATTTTTTTTTCAATTTCTGCCGCCGTTTCATTGTGCGCCCTCCAAGAACGGACATGACAATAGCCTCCAATTATTACTCAAAAATAAATGTCTGTTCTTTTCCGAGACTTTAAAAGTTTGGCATATGCCCAAGTGATAATGATTATAAATTTAAATTACTTTTTTTGAATTATAAATTCAAATGATAGCAATGATTTTCTACTATATTAATAATGAATAAAACAATTCTTAAAATTTTATGATAAAAATTTTGAAGTATACTAAAAGAGAAAAGGAAATCATTACCATAATTATTATAACCTAGACTGAGGCTGGCCGAATTGCTTAAGGATTAGGTTATCTATTCGACTATCCATTCGACTATTTAACAAACAAAAACATAGTCAAACAAAACAATTAAAAATAAAGAACATGTTATGCAGCACAAAGAAAAATGAGCATATTCCCTAGAGCCAAAACACTAGGTCTGGCACACATCTACATATCATATACATTTAAAGTAGTGTTGCCAAAACCGGACTGAATTCTAACTAGTTTAACTATGAATCAGACATTTAAACGGTTATAATTTAGTCTTATAATTAAATTCAAGGTTAGACCACTTTAGACCAATCAAATCGATCAAAACTAGTCAAATTTCAATTGAACCTTCCAATTCTTTCGGTTGAAATGATCGGCCATTAATTTTTATTTTAATAAAAATCAATATTTTATAAATATTTTTATATATTTTATATTATTGCATGTGAATTATTTATATAACATCATCTGGTTTAACCAACTAATTTAAACTGTTAAACCTGAACCGGAAGTCTCGCTAGATCATTGTCTTGTCTGATTTTATCAACATTGATCTAAAGAGTGCAACACTTCAATATCTAAAGTGTGTAACACTCCAATCAGATGGGAAATGTCATATCTTAACAACAAATTTATGGAAATATCACATTTCAAGTTCTCAACAACATATCCCACCCCATATATTTCATGCTTAAAATTAAAAAGAATACAAATTTAAGATTAAGGATATGAAAAATCTAAAGATCTTAAATAATAAAGTTTGATTCAGTAACTTTTAATTTTTTAAAAAAGATTTGTTCTTTTAATGAACCATGTTCACCAGGTTTTGATTGAGTTTGTTCAAAATTGGTCCAAAGCTCCACTCGAATTGGCCAGGTTCCGGGTCATTTATTGTTTATGTGTATAATAATTTTGTGTATTTAAATACTAATACTGGAATTGCTAATTGTCTTTTTATTGTTATGAATGATAAGATTGTTGAACAATATACCTGTGTTCATGTTAACAAGACGTTCAATGAACTTATAGAATTGAAAAGCCCAAAAGCTTCAATCTATCATTTATGTAAAATGTGTTCCGTTCCTCTATCAAGTATTGGGCTAAAATCCAAACAACAAGAGCAGAGACCCAAGTTTCCCAAACCACATTTTCGACTTAAAATGTAAATGCCAAAATCTGAGCCCAACTCTAAGTTGCTGACAACGTCAAACAAACGCTCTCCATGGAAATGAGGTAAAAATGAAAAGTAGGAAAGTTTATAAAGTAAATGTTCAAAATTAATTAATGAGCACTGCGAGATTAAAAAATTGTAATGATCACTGAAAAATTTAAAAATAGTTACTTTTTAAGGAGTAACTAGCGATTCCAACCTTACTGGAACCAATTACGTTAATAATTAAATTAATTTATTTTATTAGTTGATCAGTTACAGTTTTATATGCTTTATATTTTTATCTCATAATATATAAATAAAAGCAATTCTAATGACATGTTTTCTAACCCACAAGGGATGTTTAATTTAAGTAATGAGCAAATTTAAGCTCAACAATTAAAGAGTCTCTGCAATGTCAGGAGTTTAAACCTGGAAAAAAGAACTTGGGGGAAGAACAGTCTCATTACTCCGAACGAGATTAGTTTCACACTTAAAAAGGTGTGGGATACCCAGGCAAGTAAAAAAATAATAATGACATGCTTTCTATTTAGCTAGAAGAGATTTATCATCCTCACATCAAGAAAATAAAAAATTGATTCAATTTATTATTAATGAATTTTAATTCTAAAATTAAATTAAAATATATTGTTGAGATAAATGTATTTGATTTTATTCTAAAGAAATTCCAAAATAAAAAGGTATAGTTGTCTCATTTTGGGCATGATTTCGTGAGAAGCATTAATAGTCTGAATAGTTCAAAAAAATGTTTAAGTAGAGAAGAAAGTGACATGTTTATGTGTTAAGAGTGTAAACATGCCTATTATATGCTTAAAAAAATCCTATATATGTTCACATTTATTAAAAATAAATTACTTATTTTCTTAAATTAAATTGGGTAAATTATTGAGTTTTGCAGAAAAACCGGCAAGTTTTACTAGATCTGACTAGAGTTTACATTTCTAGTCCATTGTAAATTGAGTAAACTACTGTTTTGATCCTTGGAAGATACATGTGACATCAATTTAGTCCCCGAAAGATTTTTGACATCATTTTAGTCCTGGAAAAATTATAAGTGTCATCACGTTAATCCTTCTACCAACCTTGTGTGAATTCTATCCATTGGGTATCAATGTGACATGTTAAGTGCTCTTGTGGCACGTTATGTCCACAGTAGATTTCACCCATTGATGAAACAAAGATTATAAATCAGGCGTCGTTTCATTAATGGGTCAAATTCACCATGGACATAACATGTCACAAGAGCACTTAACATGCTGCGTTGACACCTAATGGACGGAATTCACATGGAAGTTGATAGAATGACAAATGTGATGACACTTACAATATTTCAAAGACTAAAATGATGTCAAAAATCTTTCGGGAGACTAAATTGATATTACTTGTATCTTTCAAAGGTCAAAACAATAGTTTACTCTAGTAAATTAGGTTGATTTTATGTTAGGTCACTAATTCAACTGATAGTCTAGTTTAAAAAATAATTGGATGAAAAAATTAAAATAAACTTAAAATCTATAATTCAATCATAAAATGTGAAATTCAACTGCATACTAAGTAAAAACACTTTAACATTTATAAAAAAAAATTCCTTTTATTTCTTTAGATTAAATCTATTTTAAAATGATATAATCATTACATCAATATTTATTAAAGTATTTCTTTTTGTGTTCAAGGATAACGTTATATTTATCTATTTTACATCAATGCTGATACAATTTACATAAAGCGTTCTTTTAAGAAAATTGTTTGAAATAATTATAAAATGTTAAACTCTTCAAATGCTATATATTATGTTAGGGGAGATAAAAGAGAGACAGAGAGAGATGACCAAATATTTTATAACGGAACCCGCGTAAAACATTTGTTAAGGTCAACTAGTAAAGTCATTCATATAGCCACAGATGCTTCCTTTTTCTCTTTGTTTAAGTGCTTCCAAGATTGAGTGAATTTGGCACGAAAGTACATAAAACTAAATTTTCTATTAATTTTGAGGTCAACTCAACATTCAAACACCAAATAAAATTAAATTGTGTGGTTTTCTTTTTAGTCTTCCAATTTACTTTTGAGTCAATGACTATTTAGAGCACTTTCGCGGCGGTTGCACTAACTTGTTATTATTGTAAGAACTAGGACCATCCTGGTGGTTCAGCCGTCAGTTTGGCTCAAAAAAATCATGCCATGTGCATAAAAAATTTCAAAAATAAAAAATACAAAATGGAGTTATTTGGTTTTATTATTATATTTAGAATGGTAAAATTTTCTATTTTTACTCAATTTATTGTGTTTGATTGAAAAGCGGAAAGACCCTTCAATGAAATTAGTTATGTGACCGAGTCATTAATTTTTTGATTTGACCGACCGAATTTCGGTTCTTATAATTACTTTTTTATAATTAAAAATTTAGGGAAAGGATACGTTATCTTATTTGAAAGTTAAAAAATGTCACAAGCTCTTACAACTATATATACTTGTTGCAACACTATTTGGAAAAGAAAAGAATGTTGAAAGATATATGAAATAATAATTTACTATTGATACATTATATATACATATATATATATATATATATATATATATATAATGAAGGGGGAAAACCAAATGAATGATTGTTGGAACAAGGATAATTAAAACCCGAACTAGTGGGAACGCTTTAGTCAAAAACATATATAAATTATAAAGTACATGTGCAAACGTTAAGTTATTGCAACATTATTAAAATAAAATAAAATAAACGCTCTTCTTGCACTCAAGTTGCAGTTTTTTTTTTTTTTTTTGGTTGGGTTGATCGGTTACACTTTTATATGGTTAAATTATATATGTATCTCATAATACATAAATAATAGTAATTCTAATGACATGTTTTGTATTTAGCTAAAAGAGATTTATCATCCTCACAACAAGAAATTAAAAAACAAATTGATTAATTTATTATTGATAAATTTTAATTCTAAAGTAAATTAAAATATATTGTTGAGAGAAATGTGTTTGATTTTATATATTCTCAAGATATTTCTAAATAAAGAGCTATATTTGTCTCAAATTGGACATGATTCATGAGAAGCATCAATAGTCTGAAGAGTTTCACAAAAATGTTTAAGCACTGAAAGAAAGTGATAAGTTTATAAGTTCAGAGCGTGTATGGTAATAGGGATTGATTCAACTGTTAAAAATTAAAACACTTTTGGGGTATGCCTTAACTAGGTTCGATTCCTGTTCTCAGAAATTCCTCTATGACTGAGCCTGTGACATTGCCTCGGCTTTAGAATTGCGTAGTATGCAGAAGGTCATTTATGCATAAAAACTTTTATGATTTCAAATGAAATCTATTCTAAAATAATATAATTATTAAATCAATATTAATGACAGTAATTTTTTTTTTTGGGTTACAAGATTAACGCTACATTTATTACCAATTACATTAATGCTGATACAATTTATATAAAGTATTCTTTTAATAAAACTGTGTCAAATAATTATAAAATGTTAAAATCTAAGATTGTTATATTTTTGTACTAGTTTTATTAAACGTACTATGCACAGATTTATTAAATACGTAATGTGCATATTTGTTAAATTATTATTATATATTAGTTTAAAAGTATATGTAAAATAAAATGATTGCATAATAAATTTCTTTAATTTTACTAACACAACTATTTAAATATATTAAAATTAAACGATTACAATAATCCTTTCTTCACATAATTTATTATAATTCACTTATATGAATGAGATTCACTATTTCATAATAATGATTCAATACTTATGATTACAAATAGTTTTATACGTGTAATTTATATGTTTTGGAAAATAAAAAACTACCTATATTACTACTCAAAATATATTTTTATATTAGTTAAGTGTTTGCACCGAGTATCATGAAATCAAAATAATTAGTGAATTAGAGCTTAAAATTTAAATTATTGATATTATTATGAAAGACAAGTGAACATAAATTTTATTGCTAATAAAACATATATTTAAGACCATAACATTCAAAATATGAAAAAAAAAATTACAATTTTTTTATTTTAATATTTTGCAATAAATACTGTGATTAAATACAGATTTGTATCATTATTATTAGTTTAGAATTTATATCACATTTGATATTCACTATAACAGAAATGACTTTTAAATTTAGTTGAAAACCCACTTTAAATTCGGTTTCGAAAACGGATTATATCCAGAGGTAGTCTTTTGTACTGACTTTTAAATTCGGGTAAGTAAACCGAATTGAATAAATATTTTTCAATTCGGGGTATTCTTAACCGGATTGAAAAGTTTACATTCAATCTGGTTGAATTCATCTGAATTGGAAAGTATATAAATCCAGTTTAACACCGAATTTAAAAGTTTACATTCAATCCAGTTGAATTCATCCGAATTGGAAATTTTATAAATCCAGTTGAATACCGGATTTAAAACTTCATATTCAATTCGGTTGGACTCAACCGAATTGGAAAGTCTATAAATCCAGTTCAACACCGGATTGAAAACTTCATATTCAATTCAGTTGTTAATAACCGAATTGGAAAGTCTATAAATCCAGTTCAACACCGAATTGTAAACTTCATATTCAATTCTGTTGTTAATAACCGAATTGGAAAGTCTATAAATCCTGTTTAATATCAGATTGAAAACATCATATTCAATTCAATTGTTCACAACCGAATTGCAAAGTTTAAGACACAACCTTTAACAGGGTTGGTCTAGAAACCAATACTAGAATTTAAAACATGCAATTTTCACAGTTAAAGTCTGTACAACATTGAATTCAAAGATAATTATAATATTGACATTTACAAAATTACTTGACACATCCTTTACAGAATTTCAAACATGCAATTTACACATTACCAAAGTCTGTACAAGATTGAATTCAATGATAAATTACAGTAGTTTATGTACATAATACTGACATTTACAAAGTTACTTGACACTTCTTATGTAAATAACTTCAACATAAATTACCATTTCTTTAAGAATATAATTCTGCAGAATGCATTTCAGTAATTTGAATAATTACATTATGTTCATAAAAAACTAAAATCATCCCATCTTGTTCGATGATGCTGCCAAAACAGAAGCTGCCCATTCAAGCTGTACATCCTTTATCTCTTCTTCTGTAAAGGTAGGTGCTTCTGAAAACTGAGCGAAGTAAAATAAATAAGATCAAGTTTAGAATTTATACAAGTAAAAAACATAACCACATCCATGTATAAAGTCTTAAAACTTACTTTCTGTGACATTGTTTTCATCTTGTTCGTTATGATGACTCTCATATATTTCAAGACATAGAAACCACAAGATTTACTATCTGTTTGCCTTAGTGCCTATACATAATACAAAAACTAATTAAGTGCAAAAAAAGTAGTCCAAAGATTTCACTCTGTCAATAACACATTATACACAATACCTTGATAGTAGTGATGTTGATGGTGTCCTTTTTGCCATATGATATTCCTTTTTCCTTTTTGTATCTCCTCAAAGCTCTTTTAAAATATCAAATGGAATATTAAAGTTTTGTTTAACCTCAAAAAACAACTTACACATGATAGAGGTTAGAATAACTTACATTGCAAGCACCTTCCTTATGTCATCTCGAATGGGTTTTCCTAAAGGGTCCATCCAAAACACAGTGGTTTTAGATATCTTAATCACAGCCATTATCCAATGAGACCTATAAAATACAAATAATAACAGCTTGAGTACATATATGCTATATTGGAATGAGAGTTGTAAATTTTCTGAATCTTACCCACATTATATGGTACATAGACCATGGACTGAGTTGGAATCCCCAATAAAACTTCGGACAAGTATTGGGCCCTTAATTTGGGGTCCTCTTAGCCACCAAGAAGTGACACCCTCATTGGGTCAACAAACCCATAAGGTGGACATCCAGGTATGGTGTGGATCAAATCAACTAAGTTACTAGAAATTAAATGAAAAAAAATTTTAGCATCAAATTAATTATGATTAAGATATATTTAGAACAAATACAACTGGATGATTAAGATATTTTTCCTACCCGAAGTACATTGATATCGAACCAGTTGATATCCATTCCAATTTACAAAAGTCCTGCATATATTCTGGTGAGATATGTGTTATAAAGTCTGCGTCCAACCCATGAGCCTAAACTTGATGTGAGAGTATGTCATCGCTGGCCATTTCATTTGACAATTGCAATAGCCGGTTGATCAATCAATTTGAGACACTTATGTTAGCTTTGTATTAGGCTTTATTAGATGTTTATTATGCCCAATATTAGTATTTTAGTTGAGTTTAATGTTGTTGTACTTCATTGGGCTTTAATGCAAATTGTGAATAATTTTCGGATTTTGATGCATTTTGACCTTTCTTCCTTGGTTAGGTCATAACTTGGGACTCGGTGATCCATTTGAAGTGATCTTGGTGTCTTTGGAAAGCTAAGACAAGGATCTACAAGTTTCATGAAGAACTCAAGAGCTGGATCGGACTTCTAAGGGCCCAAAATAGCCTTGCAATGCAGAGTGAGTTTGCTGTCATGGAACCATCTGGGCAGTATGCACATATTGGACTATATAGTGGGTTATAGGCCTCCTCTTGGGCTAAAACTTGGTCATTTGAAAGATAAGACCCATATCTCCAACTTCACTGAAGACTATTTTGTTAATAGATGTCGTTTTAGGCATGCTTCTGAAGCTACAAGTTGGTCTGAATTTGGAAACACGTTCTTCCAACCTAACTTGAGGTAGGTGCAGTGTTTTTGGCATTTCTGGAGTTCTAAAAGTCCAAATGGCATGATTCAAATTGGAGATTTTCAAGGAGACAACTGGCTACAACTTTCATGAGACATCCAAGCCAAAATGCACCTTCTAGGTGATGAATTTGAAGCCAGAAGTCGGATAAGAGTTGTTGACTAAAAGCCACCAACCATACACCAACCCACCTACCATGCACCAACCCACCTACCATGCATCAAGCTTCCATATTTGACAATTTTCTTGTTTTTATAGCTTGTATTCAGATTATGTACATGTACAAATTGGCTTCTAGGATTAGTATAAATAGAGCCAATCTCTTTGTATTATCATTCATTCAATTTTAAGTAAGTTTCAAGAAAGTTTGAGTATTTGTGAGAGTTTTCTTTCTCTTCTTCTCCATTCTCTTTGCAATTTCGTTTTTGTTCTTTAAATTCTGAGTTCTTCCTTCCCATCCATGGAAGGCTAGGCTCTTATAATCAATCCAAGGGATTAGCCATCTTGATGTTTAATTTGGAGATCTTGTTTCGCTTGTTCATATTGCTTAATTGTTATTCAAGTTTCTTTTCTTCCTCTTTTGATTTTTATCTAGATTAAATTGTTTAATTTGATTTAGATGTTGATGTGATAATAGCTTTATTATCATGTGTTCAAAGAGGATCACAAAGACTAAACAATATATTAAAGCTTTTTGATGGATTGTTTAGCTTGGTTAAATTCTAGATCTTAAGTTAATCTATGTTGGATGGTGCTTACTTTATCTAACCTTGGTTAATCAAATCCTAGATGCTTATCTAGTAAAGAATTCTTGGATCATGTTGAGGCTTCTTAATGTGATCTAAGGCCAAGAATATGATTAGCAATTAAGTGAATTTCTTGTGATCAATGATGGATTAAACTCAAGATCGGTAAATTTCCTTGGATTGGTTGTTTCTTTAGATTCGTTTACAACTTTAATACTCGTACTTTTGTTAATCTTGTTAATCATCATCAAAACCCCCCCATTTCTAATTATCTTGATCTAATTAAATCTTTGTTTTTTTTTTGGATCCTTGAGAGACGATTCGGTTCATTCTCTATACTACAAATTAGTTTGTGAACCGGTTATTTTTATTATTTGATAGGTCTCGACAACCTCTTGTCAAATTTGGTGCCGTTGCCGAAGATCCAAAGGCAACTATTTGATCATTTCAAGACCCCATCTAACTCTAACAATTGTGTTTGTTTTGTTTTTGATGCTTTTTCAAGTGGGATT
This sequence comes from Styphnolobium japonicum, assembly GCA_023212625.1. Classification (NCBI taxonomy): domain Eukaryota; kingdom Viridiplantae; phylum Streptophyta; class Magnoliopsida; order Fabales; family Fabaceae; genus Styphnolobium; species Styphnolobium japonicum. Next base: position 22,008,707 of record JALBWW010000009.1, read on the forward strand.
CGGCTGAAATTGGGTAAAGGGTATCGTGTCAAGAATTTCTGTTTGGTAATGTATCTCTGATTGACCTGAATTTTGGTACCCTACTAGAAAACGTGATTTTGAGAAAGGCTTACTACTTATAGTGAGGTCACCCTTATTTTAGCCAAAATCCATCGTTTAGACCACTTTTTCAATTTTTTAAGATTTTTTATTATTCTGTTGGATAGAATTTTTGTGTAGATTTTACCCTGTGGTTGTTCCATAATTTTTAAAATTCGTTTGATACTGTTTTTTTCTATTTTTGTTTAATTTTTGGAGTATTTGTTTTAGGAATTTTTAGTGTTTTAGTTGTTATTACTTTTCTATACCTTTTTATGAACTGCATGCTGTATGACTAGGTCTGATCCTGGTGCCTTGCATTCATTTGATCCTGAAATTGATAGAACCTTTCATACACTTCATATAATTCATAGGACTGGTAGTAGCATTCATAGAGCTAATAGAATTACTTCTGGAATTGGACTTGAACTTGACATTGCACCTAATCTTGTTGACTCTTTTAATCCTGTTGAGTGCATACATTAGTACTTCGATTATGCGATACCGAGTTTACTGATTTTACTATGGCTGACTATAACAATAGGACCCTTAAGGAATTGGCTGCACCTGATGTGAATTATCAACCTTTATGCATTCAATATCCTGAACTTAATGTTGATTTTGAGTTGAAATCTGGATTGATACACTTGCTGCCCAAGTTTCATGGTCTTGCAGGTGAAGATCCACATAAACATTTGAAGGAGTTCCATGTTGTCTGCTCCACCATGAAACCTCATGGAATAGCTGAAGATCACATCAAGCTAAGGGCCTTTCCTTTCTCCTTGGATAGTGCTGCTAAGGATTGGTTGTATCACTTACAACCTGCTGCCATCACTTCTTGGAATGACATGAAAAGACTGTTTCTGGAGAAGTTCTTTCCTACATCAAGAACTGCTGCAATAAGGAAAGATATTTGTGGCATAAGGCAAATCGGTGGTGAAACTCTCCATGAGTATTGGGAGAGATTCAAGAAATTGTGCTCGAGCTGCCCACATCTTCAAATTAGTGATCAACTGCTAATCCAATACTTCTATGAAAGGTTGATGCCAATGGAAAGGAGTATGATTGATGCTGCAAGTGGTGGAGCATTGGTAGATAAAACTCCAGCTGCTGCAAGAAACTTAATTGCAAACATGGCAGCAAATTCTCAGCAATTTGGTACTCGAATGGGTGCTGCAACCAGAATGGTCAATGAAGTTAATACCTCTTCACATGCTGGTCAACAAAGGGTGGAACATAGATTGGATGAGCTCACTTCTTTGGTCAGACAGATGGCAATGGGACAACACGAACCACCTGTGCAGACTCCTGCAAGAGTTTGCAGTATATGCTCTAGCTCATCCCATCCCACAGATTCGTGCCCCACATTGCAAGATGATTCTGAGTTTCAAGACCAATCTGTGGCTGCCGCTGGTATATTTCCTGGGAAGCCACAGTTCCATCAGCAGCAACAACAGAAATATGATCCATTCTCCAACACTTACAACCCTGGCCGGAGGGACCATCCCAATCTGAGATATGGGAATGCATCAAATCAGCAGCCACCAAGCCAATATAGACCACCATTCCAGCAGCAAGCAAGGACTAATCAGTTTCAGCCAAATGCTGGACCAAGTAGACCACCATTCCAGCAGCAAGGACCTATAGCCGCAAAATCTGAGCCCTCATTGGAGGATTTGGTGAAACAGTTAGCCACCAATAACATCCAGTTTCAACAGAGAACTGAAACCACCATTCAGAACTTGGAGACTCAAATTGGTCAACTTACCACATCAATTCATGAATTAAAGTCACAGGGTTCTGGCCAATTACCCTCTCAAACCACTCCAAACCCTAGAGGCAATGTTAGTGCTATAACTTTGCGCAGTGGTAAGCAAATCAATGGACCAAAGGCGAGATAATTCCGCATTCCACCCTTGACCCGTGAGAAATAAGATTCTACAAAGAACTTCAAGTTACTCAGGCTAATTCAGAATCTTTGTAGCAGATTCAACAAGAAATGATCCTACAACGACCAAGCGGAAACCGGATCAAATCAGCTGATGTGAGAAAATTGATGCAATGAGAAAAGTGAACATCCAAAAAAGTCAGCTTTCAACATTTCGCTTTCTTTTTCCAACCGAATGATACAGCCGAGGCATATGGTTGAGACTGACTTGGATAAGGAAATTATGGAGACTTTTCAGAAGGTTGAGGTGAATATACCTCTCTTGGAGGTAATTAAACAAATCCCCAAGTATGCCAAGTTTTTGAAAGAGATGTGCACCCATAAGAGGAAGCTAAAGGGGACTGAAAAAGTGAGTATGAGGAGGAATGTCTCTGCTTTGATTCAACCCAACCTACCTCCCAAATGCAAAGACCCAGGCACTTTTACCATCCCTTGCACCATAGGGCACCAACAGTTCACTCATGCCTTGCTAGACTTGGGAGCCTCCATCAATGTAATGCCAAAGTTAGTTTACACTTCCTTGCATATGGGAGAGCTAAAGCCCACCGGCATTGTCATTCAGTTAGCAAACCGGAGCACTGCTCAACCTGCAGGAATGTTGGAGGACGTTCTGGTTCGGGTACATAATTTAATATTTCCAGCTGATTTTTATGTGTTGAATATGGAAGATGAATCTGCCTCTTCCCCACCCCCATTGATCTTAGGTAGGCCATTTTTGAAAACTGCTAAAACTAAGATTGATGTGCATGCTGGTACCCTTTCCATGGAATTTGGTAATGATATCATTTAGTTTAACATTTTTGATGCCATGAAATACCCTTTAGAGGATCAATTTGTTTTTCATTTTGATGTCATTGATTTACTAGTTGATGATATGCATGCTGATATGTTGGCAGAGTTCCCTGAGATTATAGGATATACCAATAGCATAGCTTGTGATACTTGTTCTGCTTGCTTCAGACTTTTTGGTAGTAAACCCACTGCAATGTGTGCAGCCTGTGCTGAGATTTCTACATACTTATCATGTGCTGTTATTAATTCTGCTGACATTGATGATTCTGTTTCTGTTATTAATAGCAATGATGTTGTTATTAATGATGTTGTCATTCATCCTGCTACTAAGTGTGATTCTTTTGATTCCATAGGATATGATGATGTTGTTTTGGAAGATTGTGCACAGCTTGCAGGTATAGGTGCCGCAGGTGCAACTGTTGAGAATTCGGCAGATTTACTTTCTGTTCCAAAACTAGTACCGTCAGTCCAGCAACCACCCTCCATTGAACTTAAGCCCCTGCCCGAGCATTTGAAGTATGCATTCTTGGAGGAGGATGAGAAGCTCCCGGTGATAGTGGCCAAACACCTCCAACCTGAGCAAGAAACCAGATTATTGGAAGTCTTGAAGCAACACAAAAGGGCAATTGGTTGGACACTTGTAGATATCCCTGGTATTAACCCCTCCACATGCATGCACGGGATATTACTTGAGGAGGAAACTAAACCAGTGAGACAACCCCAGAGGAGACTGAATCCTCTCATTCTAGATGTGGTGAAAAAAGAAGTGACCAAGCTACTGCAGGCTGGTATTATCTATGCCATCTCTAACAGCAAGTGGGTGAGCCCGGTGCAAGTAGTTCCAAAGAAATCTGGGGTGACTATCGTGGCCAACCAAAAGAATGAGTTCATTCCAACCCGAGTGCAGAATAGCTGGAGATTCTGCATTGACTACAGACACCTCAACCAAGCCACTCGGAAAGATCATTACCCCCTTCCGTTCATTGATCAGATGCTGGAACGGTTGGCTGGAAAATCCCATTACTGCTTTTTAGATGGCTACACTGGATACTTCCAAATCCACATTGCATCGGAGGATCAGGAGAAGACCACATTTACTTGTCCCTTCAGCACCTTTGCTTACAAACGGATGCCCTTTTGGCCTCTGCAATGCCCCTGGTACCTTCCAGCGGTGCATGGTGAGCATATTTTCTGATTTCTTAGAGGAGTGCATGGAGGTATTTATGGATGACTTCACTGTCTATGGTTCTTCTTTTGATTCATGTTTAGCTAGCCTATCTAGAGTACTGCAAATATGCATTGAGACTAACCTTGTGCTAAATTTTGAGAAATGTCATTTTATGGTAGAACAGGGTATAGTTTTAGGCCATGTAGTATCCAGTAAGGGCATTGAGGTAGATCCTGCCAAGATTGATGTAATTACTTGTTTATCTTACCCCACATGCGTGCGGGGAGTGCGTTCTTTTCTTGGTCATGCAAGTTTCTACAGGCGCTTCATTGCCGATTTCAGCAAGATTGCTCTTCCACTTTCCCACTTACTGTAGAAAGATGTAGAGTTTAATTTTGATGACAAGTGCAAGGCAGCTTTCAACCACTTGAAGCAGGCCTTGACCAGTACCCCCATCATCCGACCACATTTGGACATTACCATTTGAGTTAATGTGTGATGCTTCTAACTATGCGAGAGGAGCGAGTTTTGGCACGAGTGGGGAAAGCTTCTCATGTGATATACTATGCTTCCGTAACTCTAGATCTTTGCTCGTGCCAACTATACCACAACCGAAAAAGAACTTTTAGCCATTGTTTTTGCTTTGGATAAGTTTAGATCATATTTGCTTGGTTCTAAGGTTGTTGTGTTTACTGATCATGCAGCTCTGAAGTTCCTTTTGAAGAAGCCAGAGGCAAAGCCCCGACTAATAAGATGGATGCTACTGCTCCAAGAGTTTCACATAGAGATCCGTGACAAGAGTAGAGTAGAGAACCTAGTGGCAGATCATTTGAGCCGCATTGAAAGGGCTTCAGATCCCTTCCCTGTACGGGACTCCTTCCCAGATGAGCAGCTTATGTAGCTGCAAGGTAAGAACACCTTCCCTTGGTTTGCTGATATGGTGAATTTCTTGGTTGCTACAGTTTTTCCCTCATATTTCACTTGTGCACAAATTTATAAACTTAAGAGTGAATCAAAATATTATGTGTGGGATGATCCATATCTGTGGCGATTTTGTAGTGACCAAATTATTAGGCGATGTGTGCCTAATCAAGAGTTTCATTTTGTTCTTAGCTTTTGTCATGCATTTGCATGTGGTGGACATTTTGGGCCTCAACGTACAGCTAGGAAAGTTTTAGACTCTGGTTATATTGGCCTACCTTGTTTCATGATGCATATTTGTTCTGTAAGTCTTGTGAACAGTGTCAGAGAACAGGGAACATTTCTCGCAGGAATGAGATGCCCCAGCAACCTCTATTGTATTGTAAAATCTTTGACGTATAGGGTATTGATTTCATGGGACCTTTTCCTGTTTCCTTTGGTTATGTTTACATTTTGCTAGCTGTTGATTATGTATCAAAATGGGTGGAGGCTAAAGCCACTCTAACTGATGATTCCAAAGTTGTTGTGGATTTTGTTAGATCACAGATTTTCTGCAGGTTTGGAATCCCGAGAGCTATCATCAGCGATCAAGGCACCCATTTCTATAACCGGAGCATGGAGGGATTAATGAGGAAATATGGCGTGTTGCATAAAGTTTCTACACCTTACCATCCCCAGACTAATGGTCAAGCCGAGGTCTCCAATAGAGAGATCAAGCGCATACTTGAAAAAACAGTCCAACCTAATCAGAAGGATTGGAGCATGAGGCTTGAGGATGCTCTTTGGGCTTACCGGACCGCTTACAAAACTCCAATCGGGATGTCTCCATATCGGATAGTCTATGGTAAGGCATGCCACTTGCCAGTAGAAATTGAGTACAAAGCATATTGGGTTGTGAAGCACTGCAACATGAATTTGGCCGGAGCTGGCATAGAGCGGAAGTTGCAGTTACAGGAATTGGAAGAGATCCGCCTAGATGCCTATGAGAGCTCCCGACTCTACAAAGAAAAGACCAAAGCCTTCCATGATAAGTTTATTCTTCGGAAGGAGTTTTCAGTTGGGCAAAAAGTTCTCTTGTTTAATTCTCGCTTTAAGTTGATGCCTGGTAAATTAAGGTCTAGTTGGGACGGTCCGTTTGTTGTTTCTAACATTTTTCCTCATGGTGCAGTGGAAATTAAGAGTGAGGCCACCAACAAAGAATTCAAAGTCAATGGTCATCGCCTCAAGAATTTTTATGAAGGAGCCCATGAGAACCTCGTGGAGGAGGTCCAACTGCAGGAGGTCATCTACCATGATTGATCACTACTTTGTAAAAGTAGTAAAAAAAAAATAAAAAAAAAATTTTCAAGCCATGTTTAAGGTCAATGGCCAGCGATTGAATCATTATTGGGGAGGACCCATTGATTGTACAAAATCTTCAATCACGCTGGCTGATGACATTAAAAGTAGCGCTTCTTGGGAGGCAACCCAAGTTTTCTAACTCTTTCATTTTTCAATCTTTGACTTATTTGCATTCACAGGAATCCAGACAGAAAATCGGTGCCAAGCAAGAAAATCTATCAAAGTTTGATTTTTGCAGAGTTAAACTTAAAAGACAAAGGAGAAGGATCAGCAACCCAAAACAAAGAAGCATTGGACGATGAAAGAAAAGAAGAAACAACTGATGGTCAAAGAAGCTGGCACTTCAAAACTTATCATCCAGAACACCAAATCATTGGTAATCCAGATGATAAAGTACGTACAAGATCTACCTTCGTGAGAATACTCAAATGTAGCCTTCATCTCCGAAATGGAACCAAGAAAAATAGAAGAAGCAATCAAGGACGAAGGATGGATCTTAGCCATGCAAGAAGAGCTAAATCAATTTAAAAGAAATGATGTTTGAATGACTGGTTCAAAAGCCTAAAGACAAGTCCATCATCGGCACAAAATGGATATTCAAAAACAAATTGGACGAAGATGGTAAGGTTGTGAGAAACAAAGCAAGGTTGGTAGCCCAAGGTTACTCACAACAAGAAGGTATTGATTTCACTGAAACTTTTGCTCCTGTAGCTAGACTAGAAGCCATACGCATTTTACTTTCATTTGCTGCTCATCATAGCATGAGACTATATCAAATGGACGTAAAAAGTGCATTTCTAAATGGTATAATCAATGAAGAAGTTTTCGTTAAACAACCACCTGGTTTCGAGGATGAAAATTTCCTTGAGCATGTTTTCAAATTGAAAAAGGCCTTGTACGGTTTAAAACAAGCTCCTCGAGCCTGGTATGAAAGGTTAAGCACCTTTTTAATAGAAAGCGGTTTTTCTAGAGGAAAAGTTGACACTACTCTTTTTCGAAAAGACAAAAATTCGAAATTCATTTTAGTTCAAATTTATGTTGATGATATTATTTTTGGAGCTACTGATGAATCTCTTTGCAAGGATTTTTCCAATCTGATGCAGAAGGAATTCGAAATGAGCTTAATGGGAGAATTAAAATTCTTTCTGGGTTTGCAAGTGAAGCAAACATTGGACGAAATCTACATTCATCAGACAAAATATACAAATGAACTTCTGAAGAAATTCAAATTGGACGATTGCAAAACAATGAGCACACCAATGCATCCATCGTCCACACTAAGATTGGACGATAAGGATAAAAAGGTGGACGAAAAGGTATACAGAGGTATGATCGGATCACTCTTATATCTCATAGCGTCCCGCACTGATATAATGTTTAGTGTGTGTCTTTGTGCACGTTTTCAATTTGATCCTAGAGAGTCACACTTAATTGCTGTAAAAAGAATATTCAGATACTTGAAAGGAACTACTAATCTGGGTTTGGTATTTAAGAAATCTCATGAGTACAGATTAGTTGGTTTTTGTGATGCTGACTATGCTGGAGATAGAATCGAAAGGAAAAGTACAAGTGGAGGATGTCACTTCATTGGAGGAAATCTAGTATCATGGTCCAGCAAGAGACAAAGCACAATTGCTCTATCAACAGCTGAAGCTGAATATATCTCTGCGTCAAATTGTTGCTCTCAACTACTCTGGATCAAACATCAATTAGAAGACTACAACATCTTTGAAAGTAAGATTCCTTTACTATGTGATAATACTGCTGCAATTAACTTATCAAAAAATCCCATACTACACTCAAGGGCAAAACACATTGAAATCAAACATCACTTTATAAGAGACTATATTCAGAAAGGTGTGTTTGATATTCAATATGTGGATACAGATCATCAATGGGCAGATATTTTCACAAAACCCCTCTCAGAGGATAGATTCACTCTTATTCGAAAACATCTAAGTATGCATTTTGTAAAGATTTAATATTTCTTGCGTCCATTGAAGATCTGCGTCCAAAATGCTTTGTACTTAATAAATGGTGTGGTAAATTTCTTGATAAGACATAAATCATTTGCATTTATCTTGTTTGAAACTTTTCAAATTTCCCACGCTGAGTCAGTTTTTGAAAGGTCACGAAAGTAACTTTTTACTGCGGACGTGACAATTGCTTTTAATACACATTTAATGTGTTTGTTTTTTTTTTTAAAAAAAAGGAAAAACGATTCGTTTTCTCTCAAGAAACCTTTCAGTGTAAAAACCTACCTTCTTCTATAAATATTTTCTTTCTTTACAAGATCAAATTTTTACGCCTTCAAGCCTTGAAAGAAAACCTTTGCAAAAAGAACCTTAGCAAATTTCTCTCTCTCTTTCAAATTTCCTTAACCCTAAGAAATGGCCGGAGGAAAGACCCTTGATGTTGAAAGAGTCGAGGTATCAGTTGATTTCTCGTTCCAAACTTCAATTTTAGCAGAATGTGGAATAGATATCAAAGAATGTCTCGTCGGTACTGGTTGGGATAGTTACTTCAGAGAACCGGTGGAGGTTTATCCGGAATTGGTGAAAATGTTCTGGAAAGACGCATCCGTGTCTGCGACAGAGGTCAGGGGATGTGTTTTGGGAAAACCCGTTGTGGTTTCAGAGGTAACCATCTCCAACGCCACCCAATGTTGGTTGGAATGAGCCACCATCACTTCTGATTGGGAAAAAGCGTTTGGGGGAACTGATGCTGTTCTTGACACCTTACTAAAGGAGTCATCCACGGGGAAGATAACTGCTTCCAAGATGAATGACAAGGCAAGAGTTTTGCATCAACTTCTGAACAAGGCAATACTCCACAAGGCAGGGTCCAAAGACTCAGTCTCTACAGTTCATGCCTTCTGCCTGTGTCATCTGATGCTGTGTCAACAGGTCAATCTCCCTTCTCTGCTTTTTAAGAACTTCAAGAGAAGTGTACAAGGAAAAGGGAAGAAGACCACCATCTCCTATGGTGTTCTCTTAACCAAGATCTTCAGAGATCAAGGTATCTTTAGTCCCCATGAGACTAAAGATGTTGAAGAGAAGAAGAGGATATTTGGACGGATCCAAGAGCAACAAATCTTTGGACGAAGCAATCTTCTAAGGATGAAACTTCAAAGCGTCCAAGATTTTCTGGACCAGAAACAGCCTCTTATTCCCTCAAAGGCTGAGTGTCCAAAGAAGAAATCACCATCCGTCCAAGCCTTTCCCAAGCGGAGACTCATAATGGACGATGACTCTGAAGATGACCAACCCATCGCTAAAAGGATGAAGGTTGCGTCCATTGCGAGCATCCCAAAAGGAACCCGGACGAAACTACCCATCACAAGGAAACCCTCTTCCAAGCTTGCGTCCATTCCTAAGGAACCTCTTCCTACTATTCCCTCTTCCTTCATTTTACCCTCTTCTCAACCAGAACCACAAACCTCCTTCCCAACCTCTCAAATAACTTCCTCTCCCTTAAACACTGAACCTTTTTCTTCTCAAACTCACATCATACCCTTCCAATCTCCTTCACCTTCCCTCTCTCAAAAGACCTTCTACAACTCCTCTTACCTTAACCCTTTCTCTGTGGGGGTTTCTCCTCACATTATCCCTCTTTGGGAATCCAAGGACTCTTCTCTCTCACTCACAGCAAGACGCTCCCGGTGCTGTGATGGTTACTCAACAAAAGTTCACATCTTCCCTAGTGACCTCTCCTTCAAACCTGTCACCTTGGAAGAAATGGGACAGTTTGCGAGTCCTTATGACACCATCCTTGTCAGTGTCATTAAGGGGAGTCTTCTGTTGAAGGATTTGAGATTTGTACCTCCTTCACTGATCATCTCCTCTACAACTGCCATCAAGATTCAGCCGGATCGGGTTTGTCCAAGGTTGCCAATGGTGGATTTAAATAAAAACAAAGACTTGAAAAAGTACAGAAGCCAAGCCACCTTTCCCAAGCCCATCCTCTTTAAGCCAAATTTTGGGAGCTTACGTTCCCCTGATGTTGATGTTGAATTCTTGTGGCAAGTTTCGAATAAAGGAGAAGCTGAGGAGAACGAGGCTAAGACCTTCTGGGAAAAGCACATTTGGGAGTGTGAGCAACAAGCATCTTCTTCAGGTCTAAGCGATGAAGATAAGGAAGATACTATAACTGTGCCTGGTCAGAGCTTCCAGTGTTTTCGTCCTATCTATATGGTAGATGATCTTCTTGGACTGCCTCTGAACTCGCCATTACCAACAATCTTCTCTTGTCCAAGCTATGTCTCTGGACCTCCGTCTGACAACATAGGCAGGCCTTATCCCTGGGATCATATGTTTGGATACCGGAGAACTTCTCTTCCTTGGGATGTTGACCTTCCTCTGTCTGAAGACGAAGTTGAGTCTGTTGTGCAGCAAATGGATGTGACCCCTCCTGCTTCCACCACTGAGTTAGCTATTGTGGAACCACAACCCTCTGCTGACATTCTCACCCAAGTGCCCCCAGCTTTTCAGGCCTACGTGAATAATCAGATGGACTTAATGTACAAGAGAGTTGAAAACCTCCTCAAATCTCTTTTTCAACAAGGGCCACCTCCTCCTCCTCCACCTTCTTCCTCTTGATTTTATTTTATTTTCTAGCCAAATTTTTTTTGACAGTGATGTCTTTCTTTCTTTTTGTCTGATGACAAAGGGGGAGAATAATGGGAATTTGACTTGTTAGAAACAAATTTATTTTATAATTTATACTGATTCAATGAAACTATGAATTATTATTATTTTCTCATCTGGTTGTTTCATTATCCTTGTCTCGTTTATTCTGTTGCACTTATATAAATGCTTTAATTGAAATTGTGAATACTCTGCTAATGCACTGTGTTGCTGTGAAGGATCTGCTCTAAATTTTTAGCATGGTTTATTTCTTTTCAAAAGGTATTGTCTCTGTTAAACACTTTTCTCAAGTACTAAACTTCGATACAAAGATAATATTACTTGCTCTTGAAACTTGTTTCGTAAAAATAAATTTCGTGTACTACGTCCAATCGACTCTGCGTCCAACAGACTTTGAGTCCATCCCTTAGAAATGTTTTTCTTAGGGGGAGCAATTTTGTTTTAAAAAAAAAATCTGTGTTCAACCAAACTAATAGTTTTTGTCATTATCAAAAAGGGGGAGATTGTTGAAGCCAAATTCTTATAAAAAGGTTTAAGTACTAAATTCTTAAAAGCTGTAGCTTTCCCTGTTTAAGTTTTGAGGATAACAAAAGTATTTATTTAGTTTGAACAAGTAAGTGTTTCGACAATAGTATTAACAAATCGCTACTTGTATGTGCGTCCATTCTGCTCTATGCTTAAAGATAACTCTTCGTGCGTCCAATATGCTATAACTCTTTGTGGGTCCAATAAATGTATTATATACTTTTACTATTGGTGCGTCCAATACTTGTATGCATATACTGTTACGTTTTATTGGTTCGTCCAATACGATCTGTCTGCCAAAGCTCGGACTCAACTCACTCTTTCAAAGTTCAAGCTCAAGCTCTCGTCCAAGTGAAATTTCAAAAATGAAGAACTGTTCCTCATTAAATGCTAGAAAAGAACTCTGACAGCTCACGGCGACAGAAGAAGTCAACTAAGCCACTTTTGCTGACATTGTCTAACAACTACAAAGATCTGCAAATAAGAAATCGTCTGCAATCTTAGACAAATCAAGACTTTGTTTTCATTGATTGGAAATCTCAGAGAATAAAAGTCACCGTCAGAAGAAGTTCAGCACTTTTCCAGTAGATGCATTTAATGCTACTCAGAACGGTAATAAATGTTTCCGTTGGACGATCTAGCCCATGAAGTCTGCTCAATTTGTTCTTACTTATAAAGAGAAGAAGCAGCACTTAAAAAGACAGAGAGATCTTTGTCAAAGCATCCTACCAAGTCTAAAAAGCTTTATTTCTTGGATTTCCATATACGTGTAAAAAAGAAAAAGCCTTGAGATTTCTATTGTCTATTCTCATTTGTCAGTGAGTTTCAAACTCAAGCTCTCATCTACTTTCACTTATTCATCTTAAGCATTGTAAGCCTGAAGAGGCTGTGAGTAAAAGAATACTTGTGAGATTGAACCTGAAGAGGTTGAAAATACTTGTTACCTGAAGAGGTGCATAATACTTGTAATCGCGAAAAAGATTAGTTGGAAAATCCTTCTGGTTGAAGGGACTGGACGTAGCTCTTGGTTGATAAGAGTGAACCAGGATAAATCTCGTGTGTAAGCTTCTCTTCTCTTCTTGTGTGCTTTATTATATTCACTAACCTATGGGGTTTACTATTGTGTTTATTAACAAAGATCTTTTATTTAGTTTTAGAACGTGTTAACCGTTTTATTAAAAGTCTTTTCAAAATCCTTAGAGTCCAATAGGACTAAGCGGTGTTGGTTCTAAGCTCTTTGCTTGTCAAACTTTATCCTTCGCTGTGTTCTATTTTCTGTTGAAAAGGAAAATCTTTTATTAATTATCAAAAAGGGTTAAGAAACACAATTCAACCCCCCTTCTTGTGTTTCACTTGGTTATTTCACCTAGGTCCTCTGCAACATTCTTTTTTTATGCACAAGGTGTGACATTTAAATTGATTGAACTGGATGAAGAGAGGTTTACACCTTTGTCTCCCATGAAAGCTTTGATATCAAACTTTGGGATGTTGGGGTTTGATTGGGCCAGCACTTCTTGCCACTGCAGAATGCCATATAAAATGCTCTCCATTTGGGAAACCTTGTTGCACACGGCCCTGTGTTCGTCCATGTTGACCGTGTTCCTTCTTCCCTAATAGATCATTGGGTTGGACATTGAGTTAGCTGCACGTAATCGTCCACCATGCTCCAACGTGCCCAATGCCTCTGTAAGTATATCATTCTTTCCTGATGGCTGGAAAGAACCTAATGTTTGCTCTGTTGCGAGGTCATCCTGAAACCATATATTAACAGTTAGTTTAATCCATATAATATTCATTAACTTTTAATAGTTACTTTAAGACATAAGTTGGAAACTTACTATTTTTTTTGGCAATCTCAGCATCTTCGAGTTTCTTAAATTCCCCTTTCTTGTCAACCTGCGCTTGTTTCCACAGCTCATATCGTTCGATTTTTTCTGTGGTTTGTAACTTCTTTTGCTGTAAGACAGTAAGCAGTTACACTTATTTCATTTTATAAATGAATTTAAGTATAAAAATTTGCATATAGCATTACCAACTTTCTTTCTAATTGAGTGTATCCTTTCCTTGAGGTGCGTTGCCAGAATTTGGTTTTCTTGGCTTATACTAAGCTCTTCTTCCTAATTTGCTATTACATTAATTATATGTCAATAAGTGACAGAACCTCATGAAGTCACTAGTTAAAAACAAATTATAATGTTCGTACTTTGAATTGATCGGACAAACGCAATTTGACAAACTCATTCCATATGTCTTGGGTGATAAATTTGTAACTTGTTGGGGGTTTTAACATCTGCTCCGTATCCTCCTCATGGAAAGGCCATATGTAATCCCTCCCCTAATCTGGTCTTGAATTGTTTTAGTTTGTCTGCTGCATTCTTCATCATCATATGTCTAAATTTCTCAGTCTTGGGAATTATAAATGAGTTCTATTGCATGTAAAAAAACAAACCATAAGTAGTCAATTTAATATACTAGTAACGTATATTTTGGGAATTCAAAATATGAGATAAACTTACTGTTAAAGTATCCCAAATTCTATCCTTCAATGATTTAGGGATGTCAGCCCATGAATTATACGTGATAGGAACAGTGTCTCTTATCACTATGCCTAGATCAATCATCAAGTCCTTCCCACTGTCTTCTATAGGAACACCATCATAATTAGTTTCAACCGATATTTTTTGCCCGGTTGCACGCACCTTAGAGATGCGGACCAACACAGTTGGACCCCTAGTTCTCTTCTTTGATGAAGTATGTTTACTTGATGAATCATCGTTGTCGGAGCTAGGTTCATATTTAGTATCGGACGACATCTGTAATATTAGAGCCATGCAAAAGCAATATCTTTGCTTATATACAAGATATGGTATACAAGAATTTAAACTAGTTACACAAGACAATATATAGCATCAACATAGGAATATCAAACATAAGACAAAAATGACCCATATATTATACAGTATATAAAATGAATTTAAATTTTTTTAAATATGACATTAAACGTAAAAACAATGGATTTTGAAGAAATCAACCTCAAACTTGAATAAACGAAGGGAGGACTCTGCTTCTGTATAACCTTATAACCTATTAGATGACATAGGTTAGTAAACCCCAAATTCCGTGGACGTTAAGGCAAAAGCTTTATTATTAATTAAAATAGAGTAAAAATGGTTACCACTATTTAGTATTCGACGAAGATGAAGATGGAGCAACTTCCTGCTTCAAGAAACGCTTATGGTTGCAATTTTGGTGTAGGATGAGCAAGTTTTGTTTGATACGCAAGGACAAGAGAGAATGCCAGGGAAAGAAGTGTAAAGGTTTTCTATATTTGTTTTTTCTTAAATATTCCAGTACCTCTTTCAATCCGATCCCCCAATAATCGGTTTATGAAGTCCCCATTGGAACGACTATCTAATTTGGTTACCTAGACACCGGTTTAGAAAATCCCCAATGGAAGAACTTTCTAATCCGGTAAAATACTAACCGGTTTAGATAATTAGAACTTATTAATCTGGTCCCCCAATAATGGATTTAGAAAGTCCACACTGGAACGACTTTCAAATCCGGTTATTAGGAACCGGTTTTAATAATTATAACTTTAATCTGGTTCCTCAGTAACTGGATTAGAAAGTACACACTTGAATGACATTTAAATCCGGTGATAAGGAACCGAATTGGATAATAAGAACTTATTAATTCGATGCCTCACTAACCAGTTTATAAAGTTTATTTAAAAATTAAATACTTTTGGGTGACTTTTCAACTCCAGTTAGGAATCACCATATTTGAATATGTGCATTTCGGCACTACTGCCAGCAGTTTCGAAAGTCCACATAAGTCAATTAAAATAAAATAAAATACACATTACGTTGGAATAAGTAAAATTTAAATAATCCGAAGAAAAACACAATACTAATGTAAAATAAATTTAAATATACAGTTATATGATTCCAATAAAATTCAGAATCACCCATGTTTTTATGCGTATAGATGATTAGATATAAAAGATAATATACATTTAATATTGTGTATGTAACTTATCCCTAAACATATAAATCAATAGGGTCCCCCACTACCCACCAAAAACAAAAAAAAGTTCCTATATAGTGGCGAACCTTGTTATTTTTTTTTTTCATTACTTTATCGGAGACAAATTAGATATAAAATATCATATACATTTAATTTTGTGTATGTAACATATCCCTAAACATATAAATCAATATGGTCCCCACTACCCACAAAAAAATCATAAAAGTTTCTATATATGGAAATATATATTACCATATATAGGAACTTTTTTGTTTTTTTGTGGGGAGTGGGTAGTAGGGCACCTTGTTCTTTTTGTTCATTACTCTGTCAGAGACAAATATTTATGGCTTTCTTTCCACACATTTTGCATAATAAAAAATTGAATGATTAAACCTCTATACAATACCTCACTAACAAGTTTAGAAAGTGTATTTAAAAATAAAGTAAATTTAAATTTAATATAATGGAATATATGCACTTCTTAATCCGGCAACTCATTCACAAGTTTCGAAAGTCCACATTGATACGACATTCTACTCCGGTTATTTTTAACCAGATTTAATAATAAGCAGTTATTAATCCGACACCTCATCCATTGGTTTAGAAAGTGTATATTGTAACAAATTTCTAATCCGATGATTACTTACTGGATTGGATTATATGAACTTTTTAAAGACTTCTAAATTCAGGTTTTCAATACCCGAATTATAAAGTCTATTCATATTTATAGTTCTTTCAACTAGATAGTTTTAACAGTTGGTACATATGCTATCTAATCAACTATGGTGCATCATGTCATATTTCTTATTCTCTTAGTAATTTCATCATTGCAACATAAGTCAAAGTTCATTCCATAGGTTCTATACAACTAACACACAGACAATAATTCAGTTGGAGAATACCAAAGCAAAGCAACTCACTTAGCATACATAAAGGCTAGTGGTAACAGAATACTAGAACAAGTCAAATACAAATAAATAGCCCTAAAGACTAGTTTATTACAATGATAAACATTAACTCATTAAAATACAGTTAATCAAAATTAAGGTTTCCTCGATTCTTCTATGAGATGCATCTCCCCATTGCCCAACTAGTTTAGTTCATCATCTCCATTAGTCAATGAACATCAGATTAGTAATTTGGAGAATGTTCCCAACTCTATTTCATCTTCCCCGATAGAGTATCCATCTGTCATGAATCTTGAATTCCTTGAAATGACTATTTTTTGAGCTGGAGTGCAACCATCGTTGACATAAAAAATTTGTCTAGCTTGTGTAACCAATATAAAAGGATCATTCTTGAACCCAATCTTGTTGCAATCGATAACTGTTAACCTCAAATCATCAACTTTCAATCCTGTTGGAGCAAACCATCTACACTTGAAAACAGGAATTCTGAATTTTATGTAATTAAGTTCCCAAATCTCCTGAATCACCCAAAAGTATGAGGTAGTGGATAGTATTGGGTTTGCATCCTTCACTGATGACACATGGTATGATTCTACAACTACTGTGACTCCAAAGTTCTGATTAATATGCATGTTGTCTCTCTGTATAGTATGAAACCTACAACTATTAATTAGGTACCCTTCATAGCTAAGTACTTGTGCTTGTGGCATATGGCTAAACCATCTCAACGTATCATCATTATTTGTATCACTTTGAATCTCTTTATCTATATGTTTCTACAATCATGCTGCGAATGATTTAGTATGATAGTTTTGTAAACTTGCCTCATTCCTACACTTAGAAGGGAATGATTCTTTAATAAAAGTAACATGTTCTTCCACATATGGCTGGATAACAACCATGTTCCTCAAAACATATAGGTGAGCACTATTAAACTCGTCAGTTGAAACACGCAACACCTTGGGTCCAAATAATCCTCTTCCAGTTTCATCAAATATATTTTTTGGAGCAGAAAGTCTAATGACATTTGCCTTTGCAATATACTCTGAACAAAACTCAACTGCTTCCTTTGCAACATAGCACTCTTCAATACAAGCTTTTGGCCTAATTTTGCTCCTAACCATGCTCTTCAATGTTCTCATGAATCGTTCAAATGGGTACATCCACCGTAGCAATACTGGACCACAAATCTTTACTTCACGTACTAAGTGGACCACCAAGTGCACCATGATATTAAAAAATGATGGAGGAAAATACATTTCAAAAGTGCAAAGTGTTTCAACGATATGCATTTGCAAGTCATCAAGAATGGAAGGATCCACAACTTTAGAACATAACTTATTGAAGAAGTAACAAAGTTTGGTTATGGCAATCCCAACTTTTTTTTGCCAACTTCATGTTTTGTAGCTTCAACTCTTGCATATTAACCCTGGACCTCAAATTAGACGAGTATCCTTCAGGAACCTTTAAATCCTTTATGAATTGACAGAAACTTTGTTTTTCTTTCCTTGACATTGTATAACATGCTGGAGGAAGGTACATTCGGCTATCATTTTCAATTGGAGCAAATTTTGTCCTAATGCCTAACTCCATCATGTCGAGCCTAGCTAAGAGAGAATCTTTAGACTTGCCTTTCACATTTAGCAAGGTGTTAATAAAATATTCATATTCATTATTCTCTATGTACATGACATCCAAATTATGTCGAACCATGAGGGAACCCTAATAAGGAAGATCGTAAAAGATACAATTTCTCTTCCAAGACTTCGTCATTGGCTTATCAGAATTCAATGAATCAAGAAGCTGTAGGATTTGACGAAAGCTTTGAGGCTTTGGTGCAGAATCAAAGTCCTATTGGCCATTAAATGCCTTTCTTCGCTTTCTATATGGATGATTGGATGGAAGCCACTTTCTATGTCCCATGTATGACATTTTCTTCCCATATTTAAGTCTAAATGCTTTGATATTATCTCCACAAATTCCACATCCATATTACCCTTTTGTCACAGCACCAGAAATATTACCATATGCGGGGTAATCTGACACTGTCCATATCATAACTGCTCTCATTGTAAAGGACTCCTTCCGATGCGCATCATAAGCTTTAACACCATCACTCCATAAAGTCTTAAGATCATTAATCAAAGGACGTAAGTAAGTATCTATTTTGTTTCCTGGCTGTTTTGGATCAGATATCATCATACAAAGATGCATGAATTTTCATTTCATCATTAGCCACGAAGGGAGGTTATAAATAACAATTATAACAGGCTAAAAACTATGTTGTGTACTATGATTACTGAATTGGTTAATTCCATCGGTGCACAATCCCAATCTGGGATTTCTAGGATTTGCCGAGAAATCTGGGTATGTAACATTGAAACTCCTCCAGTGAGGTGTATCAGCTGGATGCCGCAACTTGAAATCACACTTCTTTTCGTCTCCATCCTTATGCCATGTTAACATTTTTGCATGCTCCTTGTTCAGAAAAAGTCTCTTCAACTTTGGAACAATTGGCAAGTACCAAAATACCTTCGCAGGAATACTTTTCTTCCTAGACTGTCCAATACATTTTGCTTTCCATCTTAAATTGTTACATTTCGAACAATGGTCAGCCTTACTGTACCCATCGTAGTAGATGATGCAATCATTTGGACATGCATGAATCTTTTCATATTTCAAACCAAGTGATGTCATTGTCTTCTTTGCATTGTTCATTGTTGTCGGAAGGAGGTTACTTTCAGGGAGCATATCATGAATTAATTTAAGAAGGTCACTAAAACTTTTGTTAGACCATCCATTCGAAGCCTTCAAATTGAATAATCTAATAAGTGCTGTAAGTTTTGAGAATTGTTTACAACCTTCATACAACGATAATTCTGCCTCATCCATTGTGTCTTCAAATTTTTTAGGATTGTCAACAGAATTAATTTCAACATCTGTCCTTAATTTGTCAATCATGTCAAAATCTTCATGTACTTCAAATCCAGTTGAATTTGGTTCAACATTGGATGCCCCTAATGAAGTTGCTTCACCATGTCAAAACCACCTGGTATAAGTCAAGTCGAACCTGTTGAAGTATAAGTGATCCCTGACCTGTTGAATGCTTAATTGAGTTTGGTTCCCACAACGTTGACATGGACATCTAATCAATTCATTGAACTCAGGATTTTTTTGTGCGAAATCAAGAAAACACTCAACATCCATTTCATATGCACCAGACAAACAATCCATGTGTACCCACGAACAATCCATTACATAAGATGTTTAACATAAGAAATCAAAATAATATCACACCATCTAAATTAACAAAACAGTGTAACTATATTTAAAAATGAAAATAGTTGAATGCAAACCTTACCTAACAAAAAGAAATGATGAAATGGAAGCTCTGGATGCATAGAAAATTGAAGCCTAGATGGGAATACAACTCAAACGGGAGATAACACTCAATGTAATAATTTCATATTTTACATTAGGCATAGTAGTTGGCATTGCCATTCCAATCCGGTTATACAACCAACCGAATTCATAACTACACACAACAAAATTAATTTTCAATAAACGAATGTGTCTAGTGTAAAAAAGAATAGAGGAACTTATTTGTTTTTAAATTAATTAATTTTTAAATTAAGCATCAGGAATTTCTAATTTGGTTATTTAAATAACCAGATTCTAAAGATATTTTCAATCCGATAAAAGAAAATCAAATTTAAATGTCTTATATATGAATCCAGTTAGTTGACATCCTAGATTCGATAACATCTTTTGAATCCGGTAATAATGAAACGATGTTAAATGTATTATATATGAATTTGGTTAGTTGGCCTACCGAATTTGAAAACAACTTTCCAATCCGGTAACTATTTCACCGAATTAAATATTATGAATTGAAAAGTCATTTTTGTTGTAGTGATTTATTGTATTTGACATTTTTTGTATTTGAATTTATGGTATTTTATTGTCAATCAAACACGTATTTCATCTTTAATATGTGTTTGTTGCTAGTTATATCAATAAGAGACCGTGACAATTTTATGGTCCACTTAAATCATTAATAATATCTATATTGATTTTTCCTAAATTAAAGCATGCACCATATTGTTTTGCCCATTTTTTTGTAATTTAATTTTAATTGCTTGTAGTAATTTTTTCCGAATTTTAAGTTGCAACATTAGCTCTAATACTTTGCAAATTGATATCATAACATTCAAACATTCAAAATCCATTATATAGATTAGTTTAGATTTGATTTAGAAATCATAATTGAAAATGAAATCAATTAGGACTAAAATTTTAATATAAAAATCAGATTGAATTATGAAAGAAATAATTTATTTTATTTAAGATTTAAAGAAGTCAAATATCAACAAATTTTTTATCCAGTGTAGTATCACTAAAGATGATACTTACACATGCACTTCATCTCACATATTTCACTTTATCTCAGTTTTTTAATGTTAAAAAAGCTGATGAGAGAGAGGAGAAAGAGGGAAAGATATGAGATAAATATTATGTATAAGAATCATTTCTCATCACTAAAACACGTAACAATATAATTAAAAAAAACAATTAAAAAATATTTAAAAACTATTTAAATAATATATTTCATGTCACCAATTACTACTTTTTCATATATTTTATCATTTGTTCCTGTTATATATTCTGCAAAAGACAATAACTCAGACCAATAATAAGCCCAATGATGATCAATTTGGCAACTTTGTTCTTTGCTTTTTCACTTGAGCTTAATTACGTCATGGCCCTTGTATTTATCACAAGATTCCAATTGTCTTCTCGTTGCAAAAAATCCTAAATTATTAAGGAGGCACATCTATTGATAACATATTATTTAAATATGAGACACTTATTATAGAGAAAGCATGCTAAATCATAAATCAATGAGATAGGAGTTTTGTGGAATACTTAAATTATGAGATGTATCATATTATTAAAAATTAATATTTAAGCTAATTAGGGTAATTCTAATTTTCAAATTATTTAATAATATTATAAATAACTCTAAAGTCTTAAAAAACCTTACAGTAAAAAAAAGGAATTTTATGACAACTTGAGAGAAGACATGTGCAATGAATCAACTCTAGACACTATAAGAAATTGCTTGATTTGTGACTCCCAAATCGGTCACAAAAATAAGGAAAATCGGTCACAAATTGACCTTCTGATCGATTTTGTGACTAATTTAAGTTGGTCGTAATTTTGCTAGTTGGAAATTTTTTCTAACGAATTAAAATCGGTCAGTAATTTTTGTCTCCGATTGTTTCACCGATAATTCCTTAAAATTTCAATCGCAAAAAGGTACAATTTTATGGTTGTTTTCTTGAAATTTGTGACTGATTTAAGCAGTCAGAATATCGGTAAGAAACATCTGTGATTGATTTTCAGTCATAAACGCAAATTTATTTGGTTGTTTTGTCTAATTTTGTGACTGATTTAAGCGGCTAGAAAATCAGTCAGAAAAATTTGCAACTGATTTTTAGTTATAAGTGCATATTAATTTGGTTGTTTCATTGAATTTGATGACCGATTTTAGCAGTCAGAATCTCAATCAAAAAAATATGTGACCCATTTTTTGTCAGAAATGCAAATTAATTTGTTACTTATGTAAATAATTGGTCACAAAATAATAAATTTATGAGTAGATAATTTTTAAACAATAAATTACCAAACCTGTTATTTTCAAATCTATTATAAACCTTACATTCAATCAAATTAGATATCAATCTCATATGAAGACATGCATGCAATATTTCATAAAGTTGAAATTATTTTACATAACCAGGTGTCATTATCATCTAATAATCGTGATAAATAGTACCAAATAACACAAATCCTAAAAATAATATAACAATAATCCTCATCATCATCGTCATCAAAAAGTGTAGAAGTAGCTGATGGAGGCTGTGAAATACACGTGATGTGATCAAACTTAGCAAATAACTCTTCAACCTTAGCTTCAATCTACTGGAGCCGATGTAGAACTTGCTCTTTCTCACATCGCTTTGTTTCAACTTCAGCTTGTAATTCATATATCATGGCAACAACTAAAGACTTCAATTGCTCTTGAAATTCTGGAGTTTGAATCCATGAACTTGTCTGCATGGAGGAGGATGCAAAGGAATGGCGGTTAGATAGTGTTGTGGTACAGAAATATGTTGAGCTTTACTGTCTACCCCAGGAGTCATCCTTCCTTGCATGTGTGTGCTTGAACAACGGCTGTAAAGTTGAAACTACACCAATCTTATTCACCTACAATGTTCAAAGTAAGTATTTAATGACATGAGAAATAATTAATATTAATAGCAAAGTTTGAAAAATAGAACTGAAGAAGTGTTTACTATATTTTGCTTATGTTGTGAAGACGAGATAGAACCACAAGTATGAAGTGCAGATCCAAAACCACCACAATCTGAAGCATGATTTCTTTTAACTTTTGCAGATTTTCCTTGAAATCTACTGCTACTCTAAAGAGTGTACAATCTCTCTCATACATCGTTTCCTATCCAATTGGAAAGACAAGCTAAAATTGGAAAACATACTGACCTTGCATTTTGACAAGAGAACAATTGACCGCTTTGCACGTCGGATCTGGGTGGCTTACACTACTATTTGAAGGGATGCTACCGCGGACACCCCAACCACTCAACTGAATGAGCCCCAAACTCACACATGTATTTTGGCGATGGAGGCCGAGTTGTTGGAAAACACTTGAAACTCAGCAATCACGTTTAGATCTTACTGGTCACTGAAGCATGCAAACCTTGGGTCTCTGTTCATTTGAGCTACAAAGATTTGGGAATCAAACTAGGAATAGGAGTAGGAAGAACCTAGTTTTTCTCCATTTGGGCAAAACTGAGAAGCAATATGAGAGCAGGTTTCAAAACCTGCAAGGCCAAAAACATTGCGTTTTGGATCTTAGAAAATATATAAAAAGAAAAGAAAAGTTTATAAGGCTAAAATGTAAAGAACCCCCTTCAACTATGAGTCAAATTTAGAAAGCCCTCCTATGCTTTCAAACTCACCAATTCGACTCCCTAAACTAACAAAACAATGTATAATAACCATTCTCTTAACCTACCATTTAAATAATTGATGGAAAAGTAGTCATGTGTTGATATTTTTTTTACTAATCTCACCTTAAATCATTAATATTTATTTTTCAAATCATCTCTAGGCCTCTTTTTTGGGCACTCATTAACCTCACACCACCGTTTGAGTGGTTCGTGAAAATTTCAAACGGCTGTGTGAGGTTAATGAGTGCTCAGAAAAATATGCATAAATATGATTTAAGATAAGACTAGTGAAAAAAATCAACATATGCAGTCATGTGACTACTTTTTCGTCAATGATTTAAATAAAAGATTAACAGAAGAGTTATTATATACTGTTTTGTTAGTTTATGAAGTTAAGTTGGTGAGTTTAAAAGTACAGGGGGTTTTCCTAAACTTAACGCATAGTTGGAGGGATTCATTGCATTTTAGCCTCTCCAAACAAATCGGTCACAAACATTTTATTTTAAAATATGAAAAAGTTTTTTATCGAAATAATGGTCACAATTTTAATAAAATTATTAAAACAATAATTTAATACTTTCTGACCCAAAATATTGGTCACAAACAATTTATTTAAAAATATTTAAGAGTTTCTAACTGAAATGACGGTCACAAGTTTAATAAAATAGTTAAAACAAAATTTACTACTCTTTTACCAAAACAACCGGTCACAAATTTGGTTCCCTCTTTGTTGTAACAATATTGGTGACCGGTTTTTGACCAATTGTATATCAGTCACAAATTTATACTTTTTGTATTTTTTTCTTATTTTAATCACAAAATCAGTCACAAATTGTGACAGATACTATCAGTCACAAATCTAACAATTTCTTATAGTGAGATAATAATAAATACCTTTTCATCAAAGACAACCATTTTAATCAAATTAGGAACTCTCCTCAAACTAACGTATGACTCTCACTTTAGTCTTCCAGATCTTTTTATCATTGTTCACATTCATCTCATGAACAAAATTATACCATATAACCATTATATAACTAGAATGAATAACAAATTATCAATTTTTTATTCATTCATAAACTACACAATGAAAAAAGAAAAAGAAAAAGAAAAAGAAATACTCTTTAATCAGTGTAGGAGAGTGTTTGTTGAAGCAAACTAGTAATGGAGATATCCTCAAAGCGATGAAGAAGAATAAATAGATTGAAAAACTATCTTGGTGTAATCTATGCTTTGAAAAATAAGAAACTACATACAATTAGAGAATTTGTACTATGAAATGAAAAATAAGAAACAACCTATAATAAAAAGTTACAGATTATTATTATTATTATTACAAATTAATATCGTAATTAATTTCAATTTATGGTATCTGATTTTTTATAAAAAAAAGATTTCAAATTTGAATTCTTGTAATTAATATTGTAACATTTCATGTTTGTAAAAAACAACTTACCATGCTACGGATAATTATTATAAATTGATATCGTAATTAGTTATTACTTTCAATTTATGAATTTTTTTTGAATTTAAATTTATTTACTTAATTTTAATTTACATTAAATATTAAAATATTTAGAGGGAAAAAATTCAATGTATCTTCTTTTATAATATATTATAAATATTAGAGGAGAAATAAAAAGAGTTTAATTTTAATCTACTGTCAGTGTAAAGTTACTTTACACTGTCATCTAATTATGTGTTGCCAAATCATTAAAAGAGTTTGACTATCACAATAATTATCTAAAATGTCTAACTTTTTTAATGATGTGTCAGCACATGATTGGATAACAGTATAAACAAACTTTACATTAAGAATGAATTGAATTTAAATTCAAATAAAAAAGAGAGGACGAACATTTTTAATAACGAAACCCGCGTAACTGTTTGTTAAGGTCAACTAGTAAAGTCGTGGAAATAATAGCCACGGAAGTCTCCTTCTATTTTCTATTAACTTTCAGGGCAACTCAACAGTCAAACCAAATGAGATTAAATTGCTTGAAGCATTTGTCACATATGAGTTGAGGTTGGTGCTCGGAAGAAAAATAATATTTGGAAGATACTTGAGGATGCATGCATTGCACATATAATTCCACATGTCTGGTAATTTGTCACATTCTGTGAGCAAATAATTATTCATTTGAGCTCAAAATAAAAGTCATTTTACGTACATAATTTTCTAACCCCTCTAGGCGCAAGGCCCAATGAATCACAAAGGATCGAGATCGCCACAAGTAGAACCAAGAGAACCGTCGTGGGTGCCAATATATAGCCTCCCTAGGCAAGGGCACTGGGTTGTTATTAAGGTTGAAAAATGAATGGATTGAATGAATTTTGTATCAAATTATAATGGATGAGTAAAAAATAAATTATTAATTTATTTAAAATTTATTAAAAAAATCCAGTCCATCCATAACAAATTTAATGAATAGATATCCAACCACCCATTAAGTTATCTTAAAGAATAAATATCTAATCAATTTACAATCCATTTATTATTAATCATTAAAATTTTCAAAAGTTCTTAAATTTATTAATAGAGAAATTAAAAAGGATTAAACTACTGAAATATTAAAGAAAAATAGATTTACTGTTGATTAAATTTGACTTCAAAAACTAAAGTTTAATTTAAAAATTAGGATTAATCCACCAAACCATCACTTATCCTTTCTGGGAAGCTCAATCGCTGAATCTCATCCCTTGGCTATGGATACTATCGACGGATTTGCTTGACCCAGGCAAAAGGGGACCTCCATTGGATACTTGTGGTCGTGATCATGACACTTGAGGTTGCCTTCAGAGTGGGTCCAGCAGAAAATGCAGAAGGGGTTCCACCGGAGAATGACAAAGCGGAAAATGACAAGGCCATAACCGATGAAGTTGATGTCGAGCTTGTCGACGTCGGAGTACAAGTTGATGCCGAACCACAGGATTTGAGGACGGAGTCACCATAGCCGCGATGAGAGAGTGGAAAGGGATGAGAGAGAGAGGGGAACGATGGATGAGGGCCATGAGGCAGTTGTTGATTAATTCGATCCATTAAAATAATTATAACATTAAAATAATTATAATAATAAGATGAATTGGATTCAATTTATAGGTGGATGGATAATGGAATTCACAAATCCATTTGCTACCCCTAGTTGTCATGGTAGGTGTGTACGATTTTGATAGAGTTCATGGGCGTTTTAGGAAAGGAAGAAGAGGATCACATATTCTAATTGAAAAATATTTGAATCGAAATAAATCCGTAATTACCTAAAATAAATGAGTTTTAGCAATGAAATAAATCCGTAACTAACATTCCATTTCTGTAGCTAAATCTGTCAGCGACGAAAATATTATACGTCGCTGAAACGGGTGTGATAAAATTAATGCAATCATAACCCCAATGTATGGCATGCATAAAACCATATATTTTATAATAGAGATCAGTTTTTGGATTACCGATGATGGTGATGAATCTGTTTCACTTTGACAATAAACACCAACAGCCAAAACTAATGTGTTTTTTTTTTGTAAAAGTGATAGAAAAGGGAGGGTTGTTATTCTTATTTCACAATGTGTTTTTTTGTGTATGTTATAATAGGATGACTAGACATTATATAATGGCTAAAAATATGTGCCTCTTCCCCATGTCTTTTCATTATTGGGGCAGCCTGCCCATCATGAAAGGTTTGGACACAAGGTTTAATATCATAATCCACATTAAGAAAAAGCTTAATAATAATAAACCCTTCAATAACATATTTGATCACATTATTAGATTATATGACAATAATAATATCCTTAAATATTTGACATCTAATTAATATAAATTTTATAAAATTGACTCTGATTATATTAGTTCAAAATAATAATATAACAGGGTGTGCTAATTATTCAACAACATAAATTTAAATCCATCGCTAATTAGAGACAAAAAATTTTGTCACTAATTCTTTTTTTAAAAAAAAAAATCTGTTACTAAAATATTCGACAAAATCCATGTCTAAAATTCTTTTATTAATTTTTTTTAGAATATCAGTGACGGATTTTTTTGTGTCGCTGATTATTATATTATATAAAAAAATTAATTGTTTAATCACAGTTGCACTTTAGGTATGAACTATTCCCTCGCGACCTGATCCCAAGCAAACCATAAATGGTGTTACATGGTCATACTTGCTTCTATATTGGCGCATGAGGGTACTGTCAAGTAGGAGAAGCTTGTTGCCAAGGCCATCTTTTGAAGCCTTACTCATGATGAGTTTGGAGAAGCCTTACCAAGTTGGAGAAGCATGTTGCCAAGGCCCTCTTTTGAAACCTTATCGCCCCTAGCATACCATGCGTCCTGGAGAGCTCATTTCGCGAAACATGGCATCATTTGTTTCCACCAAGAGCCATATTAAGAGTAGTGTGGAAGTCTTGGTTTAGAGGTGACACCCTCTAGAAGCACTATATCTCCCCACGAACCGTTCAAGAAATCACGAACACAAGCACGATTGGGACTATGGGTCCAATTAAAGTTTCTACTACTAACCTCTTGAACTGCCAAAATAGTAAAATACCTAATGGAAAAGTGCCTCACGCCCTAACCGACCTTACACATTCTTTCCTAACATTTACTGCTCACTTACAAAATCTATATATATATGCGTCCCATAAATATCTTCAAATGTCTAGTAATTAGTCACATTATGTGGGCTTTGTTACTTGTTTGGTATAAATGGAACGTAAAATTCCCTTAATGCAGGCTGAAAATTAATTCGCAACTTAGTGTAGTTTAAACAATAAGTTGTGACTCATGGCCACAATTAGAAGCAAGTTGTGGCTCATGCACATGACATGTAGCAAGTTGTGATCCATGTCCATGAGATTCGGTTGCAAGAGGTTGTTTTTTTTTTTTTTCCTTCTAATTTTATTAGAGCTACGACTAAGGAATTAATTATATTTTTTTTATTATTATTATGGAATTCGTAGCCACTTGCCACGACTTAAGGTTTTGTATGCATGAGAAAAATCGTATACTCTATTCAAACAAAATTTACACATCCTTACTAGCAAGAAATTCTTTGTTGTTACGTATATAGCAGCAGTAACTCTTTCAGAAGAAGAAATACACAACAGCACATTGAACATAAGTAAAGTACATAATAACACAGAAAAGGAAACTTGATGAGCTTCAGTGCTTCTCAATGAACTCCTTGACCCTATCAATAAGAGCACATGTTTGGGCACTAGTATTGGGGTCCATATCAACAGCAATCTTGTTGAGATAGAAACTGTGTGTCATCCCTGGACTGATAAACAGTTCCACATCTTTGTAGGCCTTCTTCATGGCTTCATAGTACTCCATCTCAGTATCAAAGATCAAGTCCATCTCCGCCACGCAGAGAAGAAACGGCGGCAGTTTCAGGCCGTCAAGTGGCGGCGCACCGTGGCCCATAGGGCACGTGATGGGGTGGTCCTTGTTGCACCCAAATGGTAGTGCCAAGCTCAAGAACTTGTCAACCATATCCAATGTCAGAAACGGTGACTGTGGCATCTCCATCTCCGACTTGCTCCTCTCTTGCCGGAGAAAACCCGGGTGAACCGGAATTCCTCCGGCAAGCCTAACCGGACTCAGGTCTACCTTCCCGGCTCTCGCAGCCACCTCATGCACAAGGTTCCCTCCGGAACTGTCTCCGATGAGAAAAACCCGGTTCAAGTCTGCATGCTGTGCAATCCACGGCTCGTTGGAGTCACCCCTGGCGACGGATTGGAGCCACAGCAGCGCAGCGAAGCCGTCGTCTATGGCGGCGGGGAGGCGGTGCTCCGGTGCTCGCCGGAGAAACGGGGAGACGCAGATGGCTCGGGCCGACCGGGCGAACCGGGTATAGATATGATAGTACATGAACCAGTCAGCTTCGCTGATGCAGAACCCGCCGCCGTGGAAGTGGAGGAGTATGGGTAGCTTGTCGTCGTCTTCGGGGGTTTTCTCCGGCAGGTAAAGGCGTACGCGGTGGCCGGAACCGTCGTCGGTGGTGGTGACATCACGAGTGGCGACTCCGTCTATGAATTCTTCATGGGGAGGTACCGGTTCGGACATGAACTTTACCTCTGGTGGACCGGTCCATGTCCGGTCTACTGAACCGTCGTCGTAGATTCTCAGCCAACCGGACACCTCGTTCACGAGCTTCTTCTCTTGGCCCATGGTTGATAAATGGATAGCTTGCAAGAGTGTCATTGGAAGAGAGTGATTTAGAATAGCAATGGGGTTCATCTCCTTATATAATGAACAAGAGGTGTTTTGAGTGTGCAAGGGTATGATAAAAATCAAAGCCATGAAGCTTCCTAGGAATTTACCATGTGGAAGACCTATAAAATGGAGGAATTGCTTCAAGTGTGATTGGAAAGTAAAAAAACTGATATTTAATTTGAATTGTAAATTAAATTTTGTGTTTGAAATTAATTAAAAAATATATAATTAATTTAATTTGATTTGATTGAAAAATTAAATTTTATGTTTGGAATTGATTATAAAAAATTAAATTTAAATTAATTTAGAAATTAATTCTTATTTTTTAAATTCATTAAAAAAAAGAAATTCATTTGATTTTATCTTATTACTTTAGTTTTTTACCTTTATTAAAAAAGTTAATAAGAATAAAATTATTAATTCAAATATAAATATTACCTTATTTGACAGTATTGTAAATTTTAAAAATTAAAATTTTTTTCTTTTTCTTTTTATTCCAAACACAAGAATCAAATTCTATTTTTAACATTCCCAAAGCATGACTTGGAAATCAAATTAATAAAGAAAGTCATCACCTAATACTATTCAATCAATAATTTGACAATTGACATCACTTGACAACACCCAAGAATTTCCACGGATTTATACTATGCCATCAGAAGTCAAATTGGATTTAATTAGTACCTTAAAACACCCTTTTAAAATGCTTTATAACACATTCACACCCTTCTTTCTATAGTTATTACGGTAATTAATTATTTAGCGGACGCGTTTCCTTTTCCTCCAATAAAACAAATCCTATTTCAGCTAATGGAGATGAATTTTGTATTTTTTTTCTCTCAATCAATTGGTTGAGTAGTGTATACTCTAAAATAGAGTATATGTTTATTCTATTGTAAAGGGATGATGTAAGATTTATAAACAAAAAGATATAGCAAATATCGTTTTATTGTTTAAATTAATCAAATCAGGATGATATTACACTGATTTAAGTGCAAAAAATATAACACTTTTTTTAAAAAATATTTGCAAATTGAAATTGTGGAGAAAACTGAAAACTAAATCGTATTGATCTAGTGTTTCTACTTACATATAAGAGAGAATGTGAATAAGAAGGAAAACTGAACTAACTAAACTACTCGTAACAGATTCCAACTTTCCAGAAACTAACCTAAAACTAACTATCTAACTAAAATAGAAAGTAGTTAGGGATAGTTTATGCTATGTAACTAACAATAGCTAAATGATAAACTACGGTTAGCATGAGTTCAATGTGAATTGTGGTTCATGGTGGATCATTGGTGGTATTTTTATCCGGCAAGAACCCCTGCAAGATGGAGAATGAATATCAATCATTCCCATCTTGGAATGGATCGCACGGAAGGAAGCATGGCGGAGGAGGATCTTGGTGTATATGTCTACAATTTGATGAGAGAAAGATGGGAAACAATTGCAACAAGCCATATTGAGTCATTTCACAAATGATGTCCCAGTCTATTTTGATGTGCTTGGTTCGTTAATGAAAAATAGGGGTTGGCTGCAACATGTAGCGTCGATTAATTGTCACAGTACAAAAGAGCAGGTTGCTTGAAGGTAACATGAAGATCTTGTAGCAGGTAGGTCAGGTAGGTCAACCACTGAGTTCACATGTTGCAACTGCTAAGGCACAATATTATGCTTTAGAGGAGCTTTGGAAATCGTGGCCTACTTCTTTGAATTTCATGAAATCAAGGACGAACCAAAATAAATGCAAAATCCAATAATGGATTACAAGAATCCAAACAATCATCCCAGACAGAATCACTAAATCCCTTGAGCTGGAAATCTGTGGTGGAAGACAAGAATATGCCTTTGCCTATTGATGCCTTTATATAGAGAACACGTTGCTGCTTAATAGTGAGCCACCATAGGAGTAGCCATGAATAGGTTTAGTTGTTGAACAACAAACAAAAATTTTAGGCATGTTGTAGTGAGATATAGGAGACAACCAAACTAGCCTACTATAGGAGGGTGTATCAACATAAGGTGTGCCTAAATGTTGGTGAAGTTTATTAGTAACTTTGTCCATGAGAGTTGTTACTGGTTTGGAGGCTAAGAAACCCGTATCTGAGAGAATCTCCAAGGCATATTTATGTTGACAAATAGAAACACCTTGTTGAGATCGGGCCATCTCCAAGCCAAGGAAATATTTAAGGTTGCCCAAGTCTCTAATCTTGAATGATACATCAATTGATCGTTTGACCTGATTAATCTTCAACAAGTCATTCTTAGCAAGTATAATATCATCAATCTAGACCAACAATGCAGTAAATGAACCAGGGAGACTTTTAACAAATAAAGAGTAATCAATTTTGGATTGAACATATCATGAAGAAAGGAAAAAGGAAGAGAGCTTGGAAAACTATTGACAATTGACTTGCTTTAGACCATAGATGGATTTTTGCAATTTGTAAACCTTATTGGGTGTGGAACATTGAACACTCGATGGCAAAGTCATGGAAATCTCTTCATGTAAATCCACATGCAAAAAGGTGTTATTTATGTCCAATTGATGAAGAAACCAAGCATTGTCATAGGCAAGGGAAAGGAGTAACCTCACAATAGTCATTTTGACAACTAGTGAAAGCATGTCAAAGTAATCGAAGCCTTCTAATTAGGCGTAGCCCTTGGCTACTAACTTGGCCTTGTAATGTTCTATTGATCCATCTGCCTTATATTTAACCTTATAAGCCTACTTGCAACCAATAGATATCTTATCCTTGGGAAAATCAGTGAGAAGGCATGTCTTATTTGCTCCCAAAGCATATATTTCAGACTGCATAGCCCTTATCCAGCAATCATGCTTGATAGCTTGAGAATAGGTGGTTGGCTCAACATTGGTGGAAAAGGATAATGTGAAGTGTTTATGTGCAAGGTGAATGAAAGAGGAAAAGGGATAGAGTATCCCTAAAGAATAAGTGGTTACAACTGAGGACAAGTTATAGTCATAGTCATGCAAGTATGAAGGTGGCTTTCTAAGCCGATTGGAGTGTTAGAAGGAACGAGAAGTGGGTGGAACAATAGGACTAGAAGGAAGATCGGGAGGATGTAATGATGGAACAAGGGATATAGGTGGTTCGCAAGAAGTGGGAATATCATCAAGGAAAGGTTAAGGGGATGATTAAGGTAAGGACAATGAAGATTCCATCGGATGACATTGTTGGGTAGAGTGAAATGGGAATATATCCTCATAAAAGAGGGCATGTCTTGAGATGAAAATTTCTCCGGCTTTGAAGTCATAAACAATGAAGCCCTTTGTCCCATTCTTGTAATTGAGAAATACAC
Organism: Styphnolobium japonicum; assembly: GCA_023212625.1. Lineage (NCBI taxonomy): Eukaryota > Viridiplantae > Streptophyta > Magnoliopsida > Fabales > Fabaceae > Styphnolobium > Styphnolobium japonicum. The sequence goes on from JALBWW010000009.1 coordinate 22,041,641, forward strand.
ACTTTCACATTCGTGGATCAAGCTTAGTTCTATGCATAAGTAAAGTGCTAGCAAAGCACAATGAGCCAAAGACTTTCAAATTGGAAAAATCAAGATATTGATTATATAACTTATCATAAGGAGAGCTCTTGATATGTTTAAAATGTGTATTTATGTTTATTTATGAGGTAGACATAGTGAAGAATTGTATAGGACCAAAAAAATTTGAGGAATGTTAGCTTGGAAACGAAGAGCTCTTGCTAGGTTTAAAATGTGTTTATGCTTATGCTCAACTATCCCTTTTTGTTGAGGGGTCTCAATGCATGATGTTTGATGGATAATACCTTTGGAAATATAAAAATCATGCATGATAAATTATACACTATTGTCACTCCTTATGGTTTTGACTTTGGTGTCAAATTGAGTCTCTACTAATGTGACAAATGACTTAAGATGAGTTTGTGTCTCAGCTCTAGATTTCATGAGAAAAATCCAAGTGTGTCGTGAATGATAATTGTTAAGAAATATTTGTAACCATGAATAGAGGTTGTAGAAAAAGGTCCCCATATGTTAACAGGATAAGATCAAACACTTCGATGGCTCGGGAATTACTCAAAGGAAAGAATACAATTTCTTTTGTTTGGCAAAATGGCAAATATCACAAATCTTATTCTTTACACATGAAATAGGTTTTTTTTATATATTGAAATAGCAAAAAGAATTATTTACCACTTTCATGCTATTTTGAAATTAAGTACCAAAATAGGCTTTTTGTAATCACATTGGGAAGTCAGTTTACAAGAAATCGACTTCCTAATGTGCTTAATGTTACTTTTAAATATCACGTTGGGGAGTCAGTTCTCATGTAATCGACTTCTCAACGTCTTCATATATATTTTTTAAGTTGTTGAGAAGTCAGTTCCACCTATACCGACTTCTCAACAACAGTTTCCTTTCATTTTTTTTTTGTAAAACCTAAACCACACTCTTTAGTAACACTCCCCAATCATAGAAACACTCTCATTTTCACTTCACATATGTCATTTTCCCCTCCTTTATTTATTTTGTCTCATTTCAATCTTACAATCACTCTCTTCACCCACTTTCTCATTCAATCGCATGACATTGTTAAGAATTCAAGAAAATCATAGATCAACATACTTAAACCATGATGTAAGTATATTAGTATAATATTTAATTTAGTTATGTTAATTCTATGAAAAAAAATTGAAACAGAACCCAGCAGATGATCAATTAATTTTGTAAGAGAGTACATATGTATAATTAAGGAGCCACACCCGACCATTGTAGTCTTGTTACGAATATCTGGTTTTTATCATGCTATCCAAATGGGGCATCATGTACTTGACACAACCCTGATAATTGCTTTGAATGAGCAGTGAAGACCAAAAACTCATGCCTTTCATCTACCAGGTGGTGAATGTATTGTGTCATTGGAAGATGTTGTAATTACTGTCGGTCTTTCGGTCAATGGCAGAATAGTGACAGGTACTAATTTTCATAACTAGGACGGTCCCTGTAATAGATCATTGGGTGTGACTCCTCCAGCTAATCATAAGAAAGGTGCTCAAGTGAAGCTGAAATGGCTGCAGACAACGTTCGTCGATCTCCCAGATAATGCTAGTATTGAACAGATACAACGTTTCAATAGAGTATATATTTTATGCTTAATACGAGGATTATTGATGCCCGATAAATCAGGAAATTAGGTTCATTTAATCTGCCTAGCGACGTTGTCTAAGGAACTGTGTTTGGGTTCTGAAAAAGGTGCTAATGCGATAGGTGAATGCTTAGTACCTCTTCAATCTTGGGTGTGGTATGGGCTGCCTTTCAACGCTCGAAGCCCAAGTCGATCTCTATCATACCCACATGCAAGTAGGTAAATTTAATAAAATATATGTATAAGTTCACTTATTGTAATTATTAATTTTATATTAATCTGAGTTTATTTGGATCACAATAGATGGGGCAGGCGATGCAACCATGTTGACACTCCTTATAATGACTTGGGAGCATACCGACAATGTGTAGATCACATGAAACTTGATCAAGTGAATATTGTCATAGTTAAATTTAATTAACATATTATACTTTGTTTGACACTTACACTTAACTGATTATTATTTGTGTTTGTAGTTTGTATAGATAACATACTCAGGAGCCAATATTCAAGGATGTCTCTTGGCTAATGCATTCTGAGATGGAAATATGTGGAATGCATGCGCAATAATAATATGTTTTTCAATTGTTGAGTGTCACCAGACAGACCGGGTGAGGCGTCAATTTGGGTTGGTACAAGGTGTTCCATAGGCACCAATTGATCTTGGAGTTGTGCATAAGATTTACATGTGTGGTAACATCTACACTAACTGGGCTTAGCATCACACAACTTGGTTGCAATTTTGGAGTCAACGTTGACAGTTAAGCCTAACAGGATCCAACACTAAGGGTCAATTGTTTCCAAGCACAGAATACCTGACTTGGTACATGACCAACTCCTAGCGTTTTGTCTCCATATCATCAGATTTAGAGGACCCAAGAAGTAGACAACATTCGAAAACATCATATTCCGCAAATATGACGCAAGAATTTGATTTTCCTAGGCCGAGTAATCATCGAGTAGGCAGTTGATGGATGCCCCAACTGATAACCCATATTGAGGAGGATAACACGCAGCCACGCATGTCATATAGTTACACTCATGTACAGTAAGGGGAGCAACTGGGTGAACCATCCCAACATTTCTTTTCTAACACTAGGGATGATTTCTTTACCAACCTATTTGGTGCTAACTTAAGGACCCATACTTTTGCCAGTGCTTACATGTTTAATTTGTATGCATTTGGGTCTCCCTTTATTGACGCATCCGCATTTGGGTCCCATTTTTCGTACCCATATACACCTATTGCAAATGTTGAGCCTTCAAACAGTGATGAGCCATATCATTCGAGCATAGAAAATGTGGAGGAAGGTAGTGAACAAGAAGAAAATGCGCATGTGCCCACACTAGATGTTGTGCAAAAGCAAGTCCAACTGGCAGGCGATAGGCATCCTCTAGCATGTGGAACATATAGCCACAGAAGAAGGTGTGAAAATGTTGCTGAGCAAGTTTTTTACCATAAAAGAATCATTTAATAAATTAGTGCTTTAACTATTTCATGGTGTGTATAAACTTCGAAAGTATTATCTTTTGCAAAATTAAATTATTATATTAAATTAGTGTTATAAGAACAATTGGTTTGTTAATATAAATAAATAAGGGAAAAGTCTATTCAGACCCCTTGAACTTTGGCATATTTTCAAACAACTACCTTGAACTAGAAAACCTTCCGATGTAGTCCATAAAATTAACCAATTGTTACAATAGATCATTCCATCCATCTTTTGTTAACTACTTAACAGAGTAATGACATGGCGTAATCCTACCCCACCATGTGTCTACAATCTTTACCCTTAATCTTATTTTTTTTATAATCTTTTTCTTATTTAATAATTCTCAAAAAATAAATAAAATAATTCAAAAAATGAACCTCTTCTCTTTCCCTACTCTCTCAATTCTCTGCTTCGCACCAAAGCTTCTTGCCTACATAAATGGATTTCAATTCAACCTCCTAAATCTTTGATCCCAAATTGAGAAATCCGATTTTACTATTAAGTTCCTACAATCTAACCTGAACCAAAGAAATTTACTCAAATACATGAAATTGGTATAGCATATACATGGGTGAACAACTAAATCCTTCTCTATGTAAAGGAAGGATTTTTTCCATTAAGATATATATTCAGTTAATGGTATCCACGTAAAAGAAAGACATAATTACACCCAGGCCTATCAAATAGATAATGTGACCTCTTGGAATTGCGCATCTTTGAAAATGCCCTTTTTCCCCAACTTCCTCATCCTCTGCCTCCCAAACTTGTTGTCGACATTCCAGGGAACAAGCTCATCATCTAAATCATACCCATCAATATCATCCTCATCTGTTCCTTCACTTCACAGTTCATCCGCTCGTTCTCCTTCTTCCCCTTTTCTCTTTCTTTCTCTACATCTGTGGAGCAACAATAGCGGCAACACCCTCTCACTTCATTGAACTTGTTAGCTTATTTTCTTCATCTTTTCATTTGCTTCTCCTCCTTTAATCCTAGATTTTGAAGCTCTCATGGACTTCAATTGGAGAGCGTACGCGAATGAGGGTGAGGAGAGCAATTCTGGCAAAGTTTTCAATGGAGAGGAGTTTGTGAATAGAAGTGGTAGAACCTTTAATGTATTGGCTCTATAGGCCTCCTAAATTTTGAGATGTTTTAAGAGCCTTGGTACAATCTTGCTCAGCCAAATTTCACTTGTGACAAAGACTCTTGTCATTGCCTCAAAGGTGATTTAGCTCCCAATGGAGGGACAACGCTCGTATGAAAATAGGGGTCTAAGAGGTTCATTTTTTTTTTGAATTATTTCATTCTTTTATGAGAATCATTAAATAAGAAAAAAGATTATTAAAAAATATATTAAGTGTTAAGATTATAGACACGTGGACGGATAGGATTACCCCATGTCATTACTCCGTTAAGTAGTTAACAGAAGATGGATGGAAGGATCTATTGCAACAATTGGTTAAGTTTAAGGACTAAATCGGAAGGTTTTATAGTTCAAGTTGGTTGTTTACAAATGGGCCAAAGTTGGAGGTCTGAATATACTTTTCCCAATAAATAAATTACTTTAAATTATTGTATTAAATTAGTTTTTTAAGAACAATTGGTTTGTCATAACTAAATCAATTATATTAAATTATTATATTAAATTAGAGTTTTAAGAACATATGGTTTGTTAATATAAATAAATAAATTAGTTTTTTTAAGAACAATTGGTTTGTTATCATAAATAAATCAATTATATTAAATTAGTGTTTTAAGAACAATTGGTTTATTATCATAAATAACTCTTTTTTTACGAAGGCCATGGAAGAAAATCGGATAAAAGCAAACAACTGCATTATTCATGATTTTAGAATAGAAAGGCTCAAGTTTTTTGTGGAGGAGTTAGTTGACCCATAAGAACATCAGCCTGCAGGGAAGTTCTAGGTGAATCTAAATGAGTTGTGGTGTCATTGTGGCAAATTTCAATCACTAAAATTCCATTGTTTTCATGTTATTACCAGGTGTGCATCAATTCATTTGGATTGCATGCAACATGTGGACAAAGTCTACGAGTTGGAAAACAAATTTAAGGCTTACTAGATGGAGTTCGATGTAGTAGGAAACCAAGGATATTGGCCTTAGTATGAAGGTTCGAAACTTTGCCATGAATTGGAAATGAAAAGAACTTCTCACGGTCAACCAAAATCTAGCCGTATTCCAAATAAGATGGACCTTAGGGAGTAAGGCCAACCAAAATGGTGTGGGTCATGCAAATCAGTAGGACATAGCCATTCAAATTGTCCTCATCGTGTGACACCGTTGAGGAGAGCTTGCATCTGAAATAAACAGATGAAACACAAGAAGGGGGTTGAATTGTGTTTCATAACCTTTTTTAAAAACTTTTTGTAAATTAGTTCTTGAAATAAAAGCTTCTCAAAATTGTAGAAGAAAATTAACGAAATGTAAACTCTATAGTCTGTTGGATGCAAAGAGAGTTTTACTACAAATCTTTGAACGCAAGTTAAAGACTGAAAATATTTGTTAACAACAACAATGACAATCTTCAAATGTTAGCTAAAAAGTAAAATGACACAAAGTGAGGGAAAAAAAGCTTACACAAGATATTATACTAATTCACTCTCACAAACTGAGAGTTATGTCTAGTCCCTTCTACTTGAAGGATTTTCCATTAAACTTTCTTAGTTTAAAGTAAAATAACACAAAGTGAGGGAAGAAAAGCTTACACTAGAGATTATACTAGTTCACTCTCACAAACTGAGAGCACATCCAGTCCCTTATACTTGAAGGATTTTCCACTAAACTTTCTTAGTTTACAAGTATTCATCTCTCCGTCTCTTCAAGCTTACAACCAAGTATTCTTTTACAGACAACCATTTTCAGGCTCAACAACAAGTATACTTTTACAGACATGCCTTTTCAGGCTTAACAACAGAGTAATAAAGAGTGTTTAAGACACTTAAGGTTACTCACAATGTGTGAGGATAAACAATAAGCTCTAATAGAATTTCTATACAAGAGTAAAATGAAAGTATATGAATCAGAGTGACTCTTTGAAAGTTTTCTCTTGTCTTCTTGATATCTCGTTTTATCTCTTGTCGCTTGCTCTTTTTTTTTTTTTTGATTCTTCGAAGACCTTGGTATTTAAAGGCGTAAAAACTTGTTTTGGTCTTCAGAAGCTTCTTCCAACAACAATATTTATTACCGTTTTGAGTAGCATTAAATGCATAATGTTAATAACGTGTTGATCTCTTTTTGAAAAGTGGCTTTGGTTATCAACGTTTGCGAGGAATATGATATCTTAGTTCTGAATCTTCTAAACATGCAGAAAGTTCCTTATTTGCTGGTCCTTGTAGTTGTTAGGTGTGCCAGCTCCAGCGTACAAAGTTGAACTTTGAAAGTCGTGTTCGTGTCAGAGATCATATCAGCAATTAATGCACTTTGTTTTGCTTATCTTTGAATTTCCTTGGATGGATGCTTTTGAGAATCAATCACAGAGACAAAACAATGGACGATCCAATATAATATTACAATAAGCAGTTCATATGTATTGGACGTACATAGTGAACAGAGATTTTGTCTTTGTAAAAACTTTGTCTTGGGTCCAGAAGTACTTTAAAACTTTTTATCCAAAAGATACAATTTAGACTTTTCTTTTTAGAACAAGATAGTATAATTTTATTTAAAACTTATTTGTTCACTTTAATTTAATATAAATGTTGTTATCTTCAAAACTCTAAGGGATATGATATCTTAGTTTTGAATTCAGAAACTAGATTTCGCCTTTGGTTCCAACAACATCAACAGTAACACATGATCTAAAGTGACTTGCCAGCATGTCAATGTTGTATTCTAATATGTATGTGATTTTAAGTAATCAATGGATGCTAAGTAATGAAATGACTTTATTTAAACAATGATACGTTATGCAAAACCCTCATTTTTTCTCTTACTCAACAAATCTTTTATATTGAGCTCAACCATTAATTAACCCAAAACCTAAAACCCTTTTAATTATCAAATTAATCATTAATCATAAACCACTAATCATAAATCCTAAACCATTAATACCTTAAACTATTAATTATAAACCATAAACCATAAATTATAAACCGCTAACTATTAATAAATAACCCTATCACATGGGTTAATGAACAAACGAGATGTCAAGTCAGCTATTTAGCTCCACAAAACTCTACATCACACGACAACAGAAATGACTTTCAAAATACTTTCAATTCGGTTTTGACAATGGATTATGTCCGGGGGTAGTCTTTTGTTCTGACTTTTAAATTCGCGTAAAGAATCCGAATTGGAAAACAATTTTCCAATTGGTTGTTGTAGTGTTGAATCAAGAAGCACGTGATTTTAAATCTTGTTAAATACCGGATTGAAAACTTGAGATTAAATTCAGTTGTACACAACCGAATTGGAAAACTACCAAAGTTTATAAATCTGGTTAAACACCGGATTGAGAACTTGACATTCAATTCGATTATAATCACCCAAATTGGTAAATTGTGTATTTATTTAATTTAAATTCGGGTAACAACCGAATTGCAAAGTACATAACATATCCTGTTAACAATGAAGGTCTGGAAACCATTACCAATTTCATATTTGCAATTTCCATAACCAAAAAACTGTACAACATTGAATTCAAAGATAAATGACTGTCTTCATGTACATAATATTCACATTTACAAAGTTAATTGACACTGTCTATGTAATAATATCAACATAACAACCATTCCTATAAGACACTGTTTATGTACATAATTTTCAAAGAAAACAAAAATCATCTCATCTCATTCTTATTCTTATTCAATGATACAACTAGAACAGATACTGCCCATTCAAGCTGTATCTCCTTTATCTCTTCTTATGTATAAGTATTTGCTTCTGAAAACTGAGGCAAGCAAAAGAAATAATATAAAGTTTAGAATTTTGTACAAGTAAAAAACAGAATCACATTCATGTATAAAAATTAAAACTTACTTTCTAACTCATTGTTTTCTTCTTGTTTGTTATGACGTCTCTCATATATTTCAAGACATAGAAACCACAAGTTTTACTATTTGTTTGCCTTTGTGCCTATACATAATACAAAAACTATTTTAATGAAACAAAAAGTAGTCAAAATATTCACTCTGTGAATAACACATTAAACACAATACCTTGATAGTGGTGATGTTAATGGTGTCTTTTTTGCCATGTGATAGTTGTTTTTCCTTTTTGTAACTCCTCAAAGCTCTTTTAAAAAACCAAATAAAACATCAAAGTTATGTTTAACATTAAAAAACCAAGTTACCCATGATGAAGGTTAGAATAACTTACATTCTAACCACCCTCTTTATGTCCTCTTGAATTGATTTTCCTATAGGGTCCATCCAAAACATAGTGGTCTTGGACATCTTAATCACAGCAAGCATCCAATGAGACCTAGAAAATATAAAATCTAACATCTTCAATACATATATGCTATATTTTCATTAGAATATTATATTTTATAAATCTTACCCTCCATTATATGGTACAAAGACAATGGAGTCTGTTGGAACTCCTAATAAAAATTCGGACAAGTATTGGCCCCTTAATTTGGGATCCTCTTAGCCGCCAAGAAGTGACACCCTTATTGGGTCAACAAACCCATAAGGTGGACATCCAGGTATGCGGTGGATCAAGTCAACCAAGTTACTTGAAAATAAATGAACAAAAATTAGTATCAAATTATGTATTAACTAAAGCTATATTTATAACAAATACAATACAATGATTAAGATATTTGTCCTACCCGAAAGTACCACGTTATCGAACCAAGTGATATGCATTCCAAATAACAAAAGTCCTACATATCTTCTAGTGATATATATGACAGAAAGTCTACATCCAACCCAGGAGCTTCTATTTGACGTGAGAGTATGTCATCTTTAGCCATTTCATTTGACAGCTGGATTAGTCAGTCCAAGTCAGTTATGACTGGTGTATCTGGTCGTTGAGTTGCCTGTAGTCAAAATAATAGGCAACTTATGAGTCTCAAAACCACTAATCCACATGGAAAGAATCTTTAAATTACTTACATTCATGTCGTGAGTGACATAATTTCAAGGCCAAGCTAAAAAAGTTCCCAATGCATCTTTAACAAGTTCCACATCGTCGTTTGGGCGTGGAACTTAAGCATCGAGTTTAATGACCTTATCCATGCTAACCTTTACAAAATCCAAAGGAAGGTCCCTGTTGTGGAGGGTCATCCATTTGCCACCAACAACATGTACCGTACCTTCTGCAACATAATTGTTCGGTTGGCTAGCAGCCAATAGACAACGTAAATTTGGCTACATCGAATAAAAATATTGTGAGAAACATAATAATATAATTTAAATTATTAATGTTCTTAGAAAGGATGTAAAACATTAAAAATCTATTTACCACAGAAAAGTCTGAACATCATCCTAAAGAATGAGTTGTATCATCGAGTGGAGCTGCAGGTAGACTTTTTGGTTTTTCAACCAACCTTTCAATAGCAAAAGGTTCTTCTGCAGCTTGTTTTTCATGTAATGAAAAACTTGTTGGAGATAGTGTTGCTTTTTTTTGTTTTCGTTGTCCCCCCAACGATGACTAGGTCCTTTGCAGCATTTTTCTGAGATGCAGAAGGGGTGACATTTAAGTTTATTGAGCTGGAGGAACTTAGATTAACACTTTTGTCTCCCATCAAAGCCTTGATATCTAATTTTGGGATATTAGGGTTTGTTTGGGCCAGTACTTCTTGCCACTACAGAATGCCATATAAAATTGTCTCCATCTGTGATACCTTGTTGCATACTGCCCTATGTTCTTCCATCCTAACTGTGTTCCTTTTTCCACAATACATTGTTGGATTGGACAATGAGCTAGTTGCACATAATCGTCCACCATGATCAGGAGTGCCCAATGCCTCTGTCAATATATCGTTCTTTCCAGATGGTTGGAAAGAACCTAAACTTTGCTTTATTGCAAGGTCATCCTGAAACTATATATTCAATATTTTTTATAGTTACTTTAAAACATATAAGTTGGACACTTACGATTCTTCTTGCGATCTCAGCTTCTTCGGGTTTCTTAAATTGCCCTTTCTTGTCAACTCTTGCTTGTTTAAACAGCTCATAGCGTTTGATTTTTTCTGTGGTTTGTGATTTCTTTTGCTGTAAGACATTAAATAGTTACATGTATTCTGAATTGTAAAATTTTTCATATTCAACATCTGTGGACAAATGAATTTAAGTATAAGAAGTTGCATACAGCCTTACCAACTCTCTCTCTAATTGAGCATATCGCTTCCTTGAAGTGCAATGCCAGAATTTGGTTTTCTTGGCATGTGCTATGCTCTTCTCCCTAATTTCTTGTTACATTAAGTAGATGTTAATAAATGACATAACATCATCAAGCCACTAGCTCAAAAAAAATTAATGTACCTACTTTGAATTGATCAGACAAACGCGATTTCACAAACTCATTCTATATGTCATGTGTGATGAATTTGTAATTTGATAGGGGTTTAAACATCTGTTTATTATCCACCTCATAAAAAGGCCATATATAATCCCTCCATAATCTGGTTTTGAATTGTTTTAATTTATCAGCTGCACTCTTCATCATCATTTGTCTAAATTTCTCCATATTGGGAATTATAAATGAGTTATATTGCATGAAAAAAACAAATGATAAGTTCAAAATTTAATATAATATTAAGATATATTTTTTGAATTCAAAGTATGATATAAACTTAACATTAAAGTATCTCAAATTCTATCCTTCAATGATTTGGGAACCTCACCCCATGATGCCGCAGTGATAGGAATCGTATCTCTTGTCACTATTTCACTATTTCTAGATAAGTCATGAGGTCCTTCCCACTATCTTCTATAGGAACACAATCATAATTAGTTTCAACTGATATTTTTTGCCCGGTTGCACGCACCTTAGAGATGTGGTCCAACACAGTTGGACCCCTAGTTCTCTTCTTTGATGAAGTTTGTTTACTTGATAAAGCACTGTTGTCGGAGCTAGGTTGGTATTCCGGATCTGACAACATCTGTAATATTAGAGTCAGTAAAACATTTAACAGTAGCCACCACATTAATGAGTATACAAGAAAATAACTAGCACCACTAGACTGTACACACCCCTAACAATGAATAATTTTCATTGTCAATGTTTAATGATAGTCTAATGGGAGTGTGTAAACTAAGCATTGACCATGATAACCATGGAAGTGAAAGTCAACAGTGATGATATCTATTGTAAATCTTACATAACAAGCATGCAAGGTCTTTACAGTATCCACACAGAGTAATTACATGTTACTATCATTTAGATTCTTATCCCACTAAGGTTGACATGGCAACACAAAAAACAATATCAATCAAAGTAAAGCATACATGAAGTTAGAATATAGCAAGATGTCTATAAACTAGTTGACAAACAAAGTATAGTGATAATAATCAATTTAACATGCACTCAAAGCACACCAAGACATTAACAAGGGTACATAAAGATGCATGAGAAATGACTCCAACCAAGAGTTGTAGCTTAAGTAGTCCAATGTCCCTTAGGAAACTACTTGGCGCAGGATAGAATCATATCAAGGCCACTTTGCCTATATTCTAACCTACTATCCCTTGCCGCATAAAACGTCTTAGACCCCTTTAAACCAAAGAAAGCTAAAGTAATAAGGGTACACAGAAACACTAGTTGAAGACCTTAATCAGAACGTTGCTTTTTAGAACATCAATATTCAAGGTTGTTACCGTTTGATGAATGTTTGGTTTCCTATGAAGTATTTAAGTTAAGCGTTGGTTCAGAAGCACCTGTATAACTTGTTAGAAGTCATAGGTTAGTAAACCTCTGTTTCCGTGGACGTTAAGGCAAAAACTTTATGAGAAATGTAAAATGGATTAAAAACCAGTTACCCCTTTTTAATATTCAACGATGATGAAGATGAATTAACTTCTTGCTTACAGTAACGTTAATGGTTGGATTTTTGGTATAAGATCAAAAAGTCTTGTTTGATACGCCTTTACTAGAGAGAAAGTGAGGGAAAGAAATGTAAAGGTTTTCTAACTTTATTTTTTATTTTACAAATATTCCAGACTACCCTATCAATTCAGTTAACAAATAACCGCACTACAAAATAGCACTTTTAAATTCGGTTCTTGTAAAAACTGAATTCGATTGTCTGAATGCGAAAAGTCGTATAAGACTTATCAATCCGACATCTCATCAACTGGATTCGAATGTGTATTTAAAAAAAATATTTTATGAGTCACACATCTTAATGGAATGACTTTCTAATCCGATTGATGTGGTAGCGGATTTGAATATATGCACATATTAATCTGGCACATCATCAACCGGATTCGAAAGCCTATTTAAAACAAATTTATGACTCACATCTTCATGGAATGACTTTCTAATCCAATTGATGTGGTTGACGATTTAAATATATGCACTTATTAATCCGGCTCATTATCAACCGGATTAGAAAGTCTTTATAAAAAAAAATTATGACTAACATCTTCATGGAATGACTTTCTAATCCGGTTAATGTAGGGATTTGAATATATGCACTTATTAATCCGACACATCATCAACCAAATTAGAAAGTCTTTATAAAAAATAAATCATTTTCTATGACTCACATGTATTCATCGAATGACTTTCTAATCATGTGATAGCAGATTTGAATATGTACACTTCTTAATCTGACACCTCATCTACCGGATTAGAAAGTCTTTATAAAAAATTAATATTTTTTCATGACTCACATGTGTTCATGGAATGACTTTCTAATTTGATTGACGTAGTAGCGGATTTGAATATATGCACTTATTAATCCGACACCTCATCTACCAGATTAGAAAGTCTTAATAAAAAACTAATATTTTTTCATGACTCACATGTTTCATGAAATGACTTTCTAATCCGACTGATGTGGTAGTGGATTTGAATATATGCATTTATTAATCCGACACCTTATATACCAGATTAGAAAGTCTTTATAAAAAATTAATATTTTTTCATGACCCACGCGTTTTCATGGAATGACTTTCTAATCTGGTTGATGTGGTAGAGGATTTGAATATATACACTTACTAATCCAGCACCTCATCTATCGGACTAGAAAGTCTATAAAAAATAATATTTTTTCATGATTCACACATCTTCATAGAATGACTTTCTGATCAGGTTGATGTGATAGTGAATTTGAATATATACACTTATTAATCTGACACCTCATTTACCGGATTAGAAAATCTTTATAAAAAAATAATATATTTTCATGATTCACACGTCTTCATGGAATAACTTTTATAATCCAATTGATGTGGTAGCGAATTTGAATATATACACTTATTAATCTAGCACCTCATCTACCATATTAGAAAGTCTTTATAAAAAAAAAATATTTTTTCATGACTCACACATCTTCATAGAATGACTTTCTAATCCGGTTGAGGTGGTAGCGAATTTGAATATATGCACTTCTTAATCCGGCACCTCATCAACCGAATTAGAAAGTCTTTATAAAAAAAAATATTTTTTCATGACTCACGTCTTCACTAGAATGTAATTTACCATCTATTAGTGCCTTAGTCAAACATCATAATTTTTTTGTCAGTGCCTTACTCGGGTATAGAGCCTTAATTTCATGAAAGGACCAAAACATATTGATATTGACTGCCGGATTAATTGAAGAAGGTCACTAAAACTTTTGTTAGACCATCCGTTCGAAGCCTTCAAATTAAATAATCTAATAAGTTCAGTAATTTTTTAGAAATGTTTACAACCTTCATATAACGGTAATTCGGCCTCATCCATTGTGTCTTCAGATTTTTTAGGATTGTCAACAACATCAATTTCAACATTTGTCCTTAATTTGTCAATCATGTCAAAATCTTCATGTACTCCAAATTCGGTTGAATTTGGTTCTACATTGGATGTCCTTGATGAAGTTGTTTCGCCATGCAAAATTCACCTGCTATAAGTCAAGTCGAACCTGTTGAAGTATAAGTGATCCTTGACCTGTTGGATGCTTAACTGAGTTAGGTTGCCACAATGCTGACATGAACATCTTATCAATCTATTGAACTTGAGATTCTTTTATGCGAAATCAAGAAAACACTCAACACCCATTCCATATGCACCAAACAAATAATCCATGTGTACCCACGAATAATCCATTACATAAGATGCTTAATATAAAAAAAAAACCAAAATAATATCACCCATTCAAATCAACAAAATAGAGTAATGATAGTTAAAAATGGAAATATTTACGAGTACTGCTACAGAGCCTGGAGGCTCTGTAGACTAACTCAACACGAATAGGTAAAAGAAAGAAGGAGCACATTTTTTTTTGGTAGGACTCACTTTGATTATATCAATTCATTACACATCTGGTACACTTCTAGTGTAAACTTTCTAAGTTATGTGGCATTTCCCAATATTTAATTACTTCCTTACCTAACAAAATGAATTGACGAAATGGAAGCCCTAGATGAACAAAAAATGGAACCCTAGATGGAAATGCACCACAAACGGGAGATAACACTCAATGTACCAATTTCATATTTTGCAATAGGCATATCAGACATAATGTATACATAATTTTTCCATTCCAATCCGAGTATTGAATAAACTGAATTCATAACTACACACAACAAAATCAGATTTTAATAAACGAATTCGTATAGTGTGAAAAATTAGAGTGAAACTTATTTTTTATTAAATTAATTGATTTCTAATTCAGTTGTTCTAATACAGAATTTAAACATTAGGACTTTGTAATCCAGTTACTTGACATCCCGAATTCGAAAACAACTTTTTGATCTGGTAATAATAAAATGAATTTAAATGTCTTATATATGAATCTAATTACTTGACATACCGAATTCGAAAATAACTTTTCCAATCCGGTAATAATATAACAAATTTAAATGTCTTATATATGGATCTGATTACTTGATATCCCGGATTCGTAAACAACCTGTAGTGCTGGTAATAATGAAACAAATTGAAATGTATTATATATGAATCCGATTACTTGACATCCCGGTTTCCAAAACAATTATTGAATTTGGTAACAATAAAACGAATTTAAATATCTTATATATGAATTCGGATACTTGACATCCCAGATTCAAAAACAACTTTTCAATCCAATAATAATGAAATAAATTTAAATGCATGTCTTATATATGAATACAGTTACTTAACATACTGAATTTGAAAACAACTTTTCATTCCAGTAATTATTTCACCAAATTAAACCTTCCGAATTTAAAAATTATTTTTGTTGTAGTGTTGGTATCCATTGATTAGTACATAATATTATTGGTCTCAATCATGCAAGCTTATCTCAATAACTATAAGGAAGGTGTTAAATGGAAAAATCAATGTTTTCTGCTGGAAGATCATTTAGATCAATATACCCATTTGGAATAAAGAAAAGATATTTACACAAAATTATGTGACTTATGTACATAATCTAAATCATTTAAAAAAAAGTTACAGTTAATTAACAAACGATTAGTTAAAGTGATAAGTGGTTATAATTCAATGTGAGGTCAAATATTCAATTCTTAAAATCATTATTGTTGGGATGTCTCGTACCCAAAAGTATAATAATACTCGTAATTCAAACAAACAAGAAAAAAAAAGTTATTGTTATAATAAAGTGTTGTCTAATGACTTGCTGAGTGTAAGTTTCTCTAAGTATCGTTACTTTTTGAAGTATTTATCAAGTCAATGTCACACCTCCCAAATTACTTGATTTTATTTTATTATAGCTTGCCACATGTTAAGATTTCAGTTCGTGTTGTTTGAATTACATCAGACCAGATGATTTAACTTGTCCAACTAAGAACTACCCTCTATTCCAATAATGATTTAATGTCATGATTGAATTAGATTGTGCCGTTCAAGAACTGGGTAAAATTGGTAAATTGCTCGGTTTTGGTTGACTCGGTCATCTTGAAGCTTCGATACCAGATCTTGCAGCTTCCCGTGCTTGTCATCGGAGAGCTTCTATTCACGGTGATGCTCCTCTGACATCATTTCGTGGAGGGTTTGGCAGGGGACTGGGATAAAGGGAGTGGAGGAGGAGAAGAAGAGTGGGTTTTGGAGAATGAAGACGAAGAGAGTAAGAGCCAATGGTTCTGCAGATGCAGGAACCCAATTTTGAGATAGTGTTCAGAAGAAGCAAGGCACTGCTAGGATTGGAGAGAAAATTCAAGAAATCTCAGACTTGGAAATTTTCCGAGAAACTCACGGAAATTTTCCGAGAAACTCACAGATTAATACCTTTTCCGTAACAGAGAGGGATAAAGAGAGAAAAAGTGCACTAGCAGAGAATGGTCCAAGAAAGTGATACAAACCCAAGTGGGGCATGGCCTGAATATAATAATAGTAAGGAACCAAACATAAACAACTTAGAACCTTGGTGTGATTTGACATTTTAATCACTGCGCGAATTATTGTGATTTGTGTATTTTGTCGTGTTGTGACTTAAAAATTATGATTATATATATATATATATAAAGATTTATTTACATAAGTGTAAGTTTTATATACTTATATTGCTTAATAATATTTTATAAAATATGAAGTTAATTAATTTAATTATTGAATTATATAATATTATCTTAATGATCATGCATACAAAATTTTAGATAAATCAAACATTCATATATATTTAATCTAATGATAAAAAATTTATTTATATTGTAATCATTTTCTTTTATTTTCATACGCAATCAGAAAACTAAACTATTAGCTTGATGACTCATTATTTTAAATGACAAATGATTGGTTTAAATACTTTACTAATTCAAGATTTAAATTTATTCTACTGTTTGAATTATTATTCTTTTCATTTTTTGAATTATGAAATATTACATATATTGTTCCTTTTATTTAAATATTTAATTGTCTTTTTTATATATTACCAATTGTTCCCTTTTGATATTTTTATCTTTTCTAACTAGAGGAATTGATGAATCTATGTTGTTTGAGGGGAGGCATAAAAATTGGATAGTTCCTATCATGATCAACCTATTATAAAGAATGCATTGGATTATAATAATTGCTCTTTCAATAGCTGTCATTTCTCTAATATAACAAATGATTAGTTTATTTATATATTTCATATTTATTATCATTTTTGTATATAGATTTGTAACTTAATTTTACCTTTATTATTATATGTTTACATATTAAGTGTTAGAAAATGGAAGAAAACATTCTTATGTTACCTTCCCAGCAAAATGATTTTTTTTTTCTGAAAACCATTTGCCATCAACTTCTTTCAAAGCCTTTGATATCACATCAGGTATTGAATCCATGAACATAATAACATGTATACTAAAATTTTGTTTTCTTTTATATTGTTATAAATTACATAAAGTTTATCTTTTAATAAATTTAGTAGATAAAGAAAATGTTTCAGACAAATCATTGCAAAAGGTTATATGTTCAAGAGTTAGTGGTTGTTTAACAAACATGTTTTCTCTCTCAAATATTACTAATGGTTAATATTTAGTATTTATTTATGAATATATCATTGTTTTATTTATCATATTTTAATTGTAGTTTAGTGATTCTTTCTAATAATCTATATATTACAACTCTTACAACCAATGGTTCAAGAAATCTTAATGTTCCTTCAATTCTTAAGAGAATCGAACATGGAAGAAAACATTTACTATTATTAGTCACTCCATTGGAACTTAACTACTCAATAATAGTCATTCGCATATTGTCTTCCAAACCTATTGTAAATTTAAAACTTTATTTATTATTATTAGCCACTCTATAAAAACATTTGACCACTCAATAAAAAGAAATAGTCGTTTGTATATTGCCGATATATCTTTAATCTAATATATCTGATTATAACTCTCTTATTATCTTACTATTTGAATGGGTCTAAATGATATGCATCTAAAGCACATAATTATTTAATTTTTAAATGTATTTCTCCTGTTTTTTTTAAGCCATAGATTAAAAGACAAAAACAAGCAAGAATATCATGATAAATTCAGAAAATATTATTCACAATTTTTTAATCATAACTACAAAATGATTTAATTTAATTTAGATGGATATAAAATTTAACAAAAATATACCTAAACTCACTATCTAATTAATTAATAATTTAGATATGTTAGAGCTTCTAATTAACTAACAAATTTTTTTTATAATTCTAAAATAAATACTAATAATTACATATTTTCAATGCTTGAATGATTTTTTAATATAAGAGTTTGAATTAAATTGAAATTAAGGTTGATAACTTCAATTATTTAATCCTTTTAAAATTTACTGTTTAGATATGCTAGAACTTCTAATTAAATAATAATTTTTTTAGAATTACACATATGAAAATAAAGGTAATTAATATGTAATTATTATTATTTATTTTATAATTCTAATTTAACTAAAATATCTCTTTCAATCTTATTTTTAGAGTGAAAATTCAATTCAAATTTCAATTATCTTTTTACCATTCACCATTAATTTAATGTCTTCATCATTTTCCATTTATATTGTCTCTTAATCTAAATTTTATTTTAATGCAGCCAAACAATAAGATTAGGGAGACATTCAAGCTGGACAAACTATTGATTTTGTGATACAGAATGGTTCAAAAATCTTTTCTGATTCCCAAACATGTAACGTGAAAAGTTCTCATCAAGTTGCTTAAATATTTAATTCAACTGAAATTGATCATTTAATTGATCATGAAAGTAATATGCATATTTTATGCTTTTAGCATATAGGATTATTATATATCATTTTCTTAATGAACTTCTTTTTCATTTTTTCATTAATATTTTTTAACTATTTACATGTAATACACTAGATATATTATTTATTTCATGCTAAGGTTTATTTTTATTAGTTTTATGATTTTCTCATGATATAATTAATTTAGAAAGTGATTGAACAATTTTTTACATATAGATCTTATTAAGAAACTTATGTAAAAAGTATTGCAATAAACAACACATTATTATTTAAAAGTCTATACAGACCTAATTTAACAAATCTGTGCATCGCACGGGTAATAAAACTAGTTATACATAAAAATAAGGTAATACGATGAAGTATCAAATTATTTTTAAATTATAAGAAATTCTATGAGTTCGATTTGTCTTATTAGAACTTTTAATTCAACAGTTAAATTGGTTAAATTCAAATTTTATGATAAGTTATTAAACAATGTAAGTAGATCTCCATATATATATATATATATTTATAACGAATAATGACATCATCTGAATCGACCAGATGGCATAGACCAATTAAACTATTTAAACTTGAACTAAAAACCTTTTTATTTTATTGTCTCATTCAACTTTACCAACATTCTTTAGTACTTCTCTTCAAAAGCTTTTAGAAAACCTCTTTTAAGTCATTTTTGCGCCCGATAACATGATTGACATATAACACTTTATGATAACGGGTTAAGTTTAACAACTTATTAACACTAAAAAAATAATTTGAGTACCATAATAACTTCCATTTAAGAGAATCTCTAATTGATTCATTAATCAGATTTCAACATTGCACACATACAGGTTCATGTGCTTAGACTTGTAACCACGTTTCACATCAGCTCCCTTATGCATCGTCTACATTAATGCTCCCCTATGAAAAGAGTTTCAATTCGTCAAGTACAATATATAATTATAGACTTTAAGAGCCCACCTGATACTTAGTTTTGGATTAGTGATCCTTCATTGTATGAGCTCTTTTTTTTATCTTATACTTTATAATCAGGTGTCCCACTTCTCTTTATCTTTACATCTATCTTCTGAGACACAAACTTTCACGAGGTTTTTAAACTGTTTCAATTATTGAGGCTAAAAATAAGTAAATATATTTAAACTTAAACACCAAAAAGTAATCTAAATAGCATAATTTATTATATATATATACAAAAAGTAATCTAAATAGCATAATTTATATATATATATATATATATATATATAATAAATTATGCTATTTAGATTACTTTTTGGTGTTTAAGTTTAAATTTTTTATACATAAAACTTAAGAGCTAGATAACTTGTTATACAATTAAGACAGGACACACAATAATTAGTGGATACCTACTAATGAGGAATCACTTTAGCAATAACCAAACTCAAGACTTTTTATATCAATGTAACTCGATTTTATTAATTAAGTCAATTCTCATTGACCAGTTTTTTAATTTTTCAATTGAGTCTTTTGTGCAGTTTACTTTTATGCGAATGCATATATATTCTCAAAAACTTTATAAGTTTCAACATTTCACGTTTGATGTGTAATGATACGTTAAATATTTGAAAATTAGCTGTGTTGTATTAAAGGTTTGATTTCTCCTATAAGTATGGTGTATTATGTTTTAAACGATCAGTATGATTATTATTTTTTTAAGAAAATCATTTATAATAATTATATTAAACTAATATAATTGAGAATTAGCTGAAGTTAAAATGATTACATGATTATTTCATCATTCTAGATTGATCCCATTTAATATGTCATATGATTTTATATATTAAAATTAAATATTCAACCCAAAAAGTGGTTTCATCTATAAAAAAAAGTAACTAATTTAAAAAGATTATTATAAAATTTTCTCATATTAAAGATTAATCATAAATTTCAAGTTATTTATATAATTATTGTTCCGTGTATATATATAATATAAATTCTTGTAAGAAATTTCCTCGAAAAGAAATAAGAATTTATTTATGGTGAACCTAAATCTTGACTAAGAAAATGAGTAGTGGAATAGGGAATAAGTTGTTGGGGAAAAGGTGAGTTGATGAAAGCAGCTTGACTTAAGTAAGGTCACTGTTCATTTCCATCTAACCTATTGGATTACTTCTTTTGTAAGGGCTGATAGTGCCAAGCTTTTCCAAAAGCCTCAGTCTTTGTCGTTTTCAATTTGTTAGTCTTTCTTTCTACTTTTGTCTGTTACTGTCTTTCTACTTAGCCTTTCTGTCTTTCTTTCTTTCCACTAATCGCCCAAGACTTCAAAGTTATGGTAAAATATAAAAAACTCTATTTACCTATGAGAAGTTTAGAAAAGAAATTATTTCAAACTCACCAACTTAATTTCTTAAATTAATAAAATAATATAATAACTCTTTGTTAACTTATTATTTAAATTACTGATAAAAAAGTAGTTATGTGTTGATTTTTTTATTAATCTCACATTAAGTTATTAATATTTATTCCTCAAATCATCTCTAGATCTCTTTTTTTAAGCACTTATTAACCTCACACAATTGTTTGAGCGGTTCGTAAAAATCTCAAACGGTAGTGTGAGGTTAATGAGTGCCTAGAAAAATAGGTCTAGAGACGATTTCAAGAATAAATATTAATGATTTAAGGTGATATTAGTGAAAAAATCAACATGAACAATTACGTGACTACTTTTTCGTTAATGATTTAAATAAAAAATTAATATAAGAGTTATTATACACTATTTTATTAATTTAAAAAATCATATTAGTAGATTTAAAAGCACATATAACTTTTTTAAACTTATAGTTAAGTGTCATCAATCACATCAACTAATTAAGGACTTGTTGAGGGGGTGTTCTTAAGAAAACCTTGAAAAATATATGGTTAAAAAAGTTTATCCCAACGAGGAAATGGATCTTCGCGGCCATATCATTAGAAACAGAGACAAATTTTTGTAGAAATTTAATTTACATATATTTTGTGTACTTGATAGTTTAAATTTGTTAAATGCACTGAAATTTAGTGATTTTTATGTATAATTCGTTGTAAAGAATAAATTTAAACTGTTGAATACACAAAATAATGGACTGAATTTTTAATTAAGAAAAAAAAATCGTGAAGGAGACTTTGATGATTAAATCAAACAGGGACATCCCTACATATAATAAGCTTCGGGGTGAAAACCTTTCGGGGGGAGAATTACTTGAACACCTACAAATACACATAATATATCTCACTTATATGTATGGCAGCTCTTAGAATTACTTGAACACCTACAAATGCACATCATATTTCTCACTTTTATGTAGGGCAGCATAACGTTTGAAAATACTCCAATTGCCTTTTGTAAGATCTTTCCCTTTTACTTTTGGGCACCTAGTATTTCATAATTTTTTTTATAATAGGAGAAAACTTAGATAAAATTTTATAAGTAATTACAGTGCTGTTTTCCTATTAAGAAGAGCGGAGCTAGAGTCAAATACTAAGGGGGGGCCAACGTGACATTATTATTGATGAGGGGAGCCAAATTATTATTATTATTATTATTATTATTATTATTGTTGTTGTTGTTAAAAGAAATTTACATTAAAAACAAATGTTTTTGAGGGGTGGAGGGCTTGGCCCCCCTCATCAACAATGTAGTGCCGTCCCTGCCTATTAAAATATAGCATACATATTATTTTTTACATTTTAATGTCACATCATCCTTACTTTTATATTGATGAGTAAAAAATAATTTACATATTATATTTTAATTAAAAAGTAACATCTTAAAATCTTATAGAATTTTATCTAAGTTTTGTCTTTTATAATATCATACTACCTAGATATGTCTTCTTCCAAAGCCCCTTAATTAAGGGTTGAATATTTTTTTAGGGTATTGCTAACCAATAAGAAGCATTTAATATTCTTCAATAAATTTTGATAATTACTTAATGAAAAAAGTATTAAATATTTTTAAATTTTTTAAGATATTAAATACTCTACTTTTATATTTAATATTTTTTATTTTAATTCCTTCACTAATGTCCTAAGGGCACTCCTTAGCACATACCATATTTTTAAAACAAAATCACATGAGTGATTTTATGGACACGCGACTTCCACGATCCACATGGATCAATGGTAACGGTTAGTGTTTATGGAGCTCGTTCACTTAAGAATTTCTTCTTAAACAACAACAACCTTGCTGAATGTCTGAAAGTTGAAACTAGTTTAATTTTTTGGGAATTTTCTACGTTGGTACTTCAAAAATAGGTAACTATTGCATATGATATGTAGGAATTAGATTTGAATCTTCTAAAAGAAAAAAAATACAATAAAAAAATAAAAGGAAAAATTAATAATAAAATATAAATATATGAATAACAAATCATGAATATATGAAAATAAATTCTTTTAATTTTAATATATATATATATATATATATATTACTTTATAACAATTTGAACTTTGTTATCATTATTTTAGAATACATTTTTTTTAATCAAGGAAGATTATGTGAAAAATTAATTTGCAATTCATGTAGAGAAAAATTCTCTTAATTTGACGACAATCTTTATACCAGAACGCAGAAAATATTAGTTTAGAGTTCACGAGTAACCAAACTTATCCGCACGGTTTTCAAGTCAATTTCTCTATGGAAACTTGCTAAGGTCCGAATAGTAATATGATGTTTGTGATCGAGTAAACCAACTATACCACATTTCCTGGTTAGGTCAAAATAGTAATATGATGTTTGTGATTGAGTAATGTTACATGTATAAATTAGGATAGAAAACTCAAACTTCTTTTATGTACTATCATTTTTATTTTTAAACTTATGTATGATCATATAAATTATTTTGCGTACAGATTTGTACATAAAAAAACTTTTGTCTCAAAGAAAAGACAAAAAGTAAGGAATGAGTTATCAATTTATATTATTAAGAATGGGTTACAATTTTGGTGTGTTCTTTACTAAAAGAATAAAAATAAAAATCATCTAATTGGATCTCCTTAATTAGAATTTTTCTCTTCTTTGAACTTAGCAAAAAGAAATGTTGGAATACTTTTGGTAATATTTCTTAGCGCTTAATCTATATGAGATTGAAGGCTAATTTAAAATCTGTAAACTTTCCAAACTTCCAAGTTTTTTGTCTATCTATAACCCTTGCGATTGAAGGAATTTGAATTTAAGTTTCCACAATTATTGAGAGTATGAAAGTGACTTCAAAGTTCAAAATGACTCCACTTTATATCAATAATTGGGCTGGCGCCTCAAGTAGGCCCATACTGCACGCTAGAGGCCAATACATTGGGTAACTGACATTCGTCTAATAATTAAAGGGTGTATTTGATATTTTGGCAATTAAAATTTAAAATTTGAGTTAATACTTAATTTTTTAAAAATATACTAAATCAATATAAGGGATGCAATTTTAAAATTGTTAGAAGAGAAACTTAACCTTAAAATTGATTCAAGAATACTATTTCCCTTTTTTTTTAATAAAACCTTTTGGGTCACAACATGTCATGTCTGAATCAACTTCATAATTCATAGTCATATATATCTTGTTTCAGTAGAATTGAACACTTAAAGGCATTATTTCAATACTTAGTTTTTTAATATTAATATTTTAAATAAATTATTAATTATTTATTAGTTATTATTTATATTTAATAAAATTTTAAATATTTATTATAAATTTAATAATTAATAAATAATTAATAATTTATCCTAACTACCAAACCTCTACCCTAACGACCCTGATAAATTATTATCTTCCACTTGTGTAATGTGTGGTATCAGTGCTGTCCTTCTAAATGGACCCCAACCAGGTTCAGTGCATGTTTACTCTTTGGGTTACACTTTCGTACCCTAACTGTGCCCCAAATAATTTTGACTTTGAAATGCCGCATACATTATTCTTTTTCCAATACTTGTCAAATGGATCACGTAGCTGGAAAAATAATATTTAAATTTATTTACTATTTATTATTAAAATTTAATAAATATTTGCATTTTTTTAAATAGTATTTATGTAAAAATTGTCATATTTACATTTTTCAAATATAAACCTTTTTTTTTTTTGTAAATCAAAGGGGATGAAGCTCAAAAAAACAGAAAAACTAACAAAGTACTAAGCCAGGTAAAGAGACCCATATACATCACCAAGAATCAAAGGAAGTAAATCTTGAGGAGGGTGGAGGAAGCTCATGATATCACATAGTCTGGCTAAGGCTTCAATTCGCTAGCCTAAAACTTTTTTTATTTTTTATTTTTTATTTTTTTTAATACTAGTTTTTCTCAAAATATATTCTATTGTAAAGTAATTAATTTCACACAAATTACCCAAACAAACTATTACTCACGTACGTTACTTGAGGTAGTTAGCAAATCACGTACTCAATTAAGTCTATCATGGAAAATCCTCACTATTTATAAATAGGGAAGATTTCCCCAAATATATAATCTAACTCTTTTTCCACAAACACTTATATACTTATTTAAGCGTCGTAATGTCTCCAATCCAGAACACAAACAAAGCAATCATATTAAAATTATGCATTGTGTTTGTAAGTAATTAAAAATAGATTTGATTTGATTTAAAAATCAAATTTTATGTTTAGAACTTCTATAAAAAATTAGATTTGAAATGATTTAGAAATCAATTCTTATGTTTAGAATTTATTAAAAAAGAATTAATTTAATTTGACTTTATTATTTTATTTTTTTAACCTTATATCATTGTGAATTATATTGTTAGGTTAGTGAGGTAAAATCAAAAAATTAGTAAGGGTAAAATAGTCAATTTAAATAATGAAATTTAAAATAAAATCAAATCAAATTTGAGTGTATTTCTAAATACACATAACTTAAATCAAAAGAATTTTAAAATTAAATTAATTCTTATTTTTAAATATTCTAAAAATAAAATTTGATTTACAAATCAAACTAAACTCTATTTTTTAACATTTTAAACACACTCAAATGTTATATCAGATGTGATAGACAAGTCGCAAGCCCAAGAACCGTATTAATTCTAGGGATGATTACTTATTAATATGGCTTGAGAGAAAATTATTTTATTTTAGTTATTAAGTAAAATTAATTAAATATTAAATTAATTTAATTAATAATTTACATATAATTAATCACGTATTAAGTATCAAAATAAAAATAAAATATTAATTAATTATATATAAATTATTAATTAATTATATATAAATTATTAATTAATTTAATTTAATATTTAATTAATTTTATCTACAAATTAAAATATAATAATTTTTTTTCAAATCACACTAATGACTCATTCTCTCTTTGACTCTAATGTCCAATCGCACATAAAAGTGCCATAGGAGCCACAACTTGCGAAGCTGATCTTAGGTCTCAAATGAAAGGTTTACGCTAGTCCATTTTGGTCTGTGACTTCCGCTTTGATAGGCTTAGATGTAGGCCCATATCTGAAACTACTTGTTAGATTTAGGCAAAATAATATAGGCCTAAAAGTTATATATATATATATATATGGCATATTTCATGAAAGAAATGATTAAGATTAAAAGTTACTTAAATGTCATGTATGGATAAAATTACATGATTTTATGTTTTAATTTTGCCCATACATGACATTTAAGTAACTTTTAATCTTAATCACTCATCTTGATATGTCCTTATATATATAATTTAGCTAATACCAATATGGAGGACAATATTAAATATATAAGTAACATCTTAAAGAAATAAAATCAACCATACATGATATTTAAGTAACTTTTAATCTTAATCATTCATCTTCCTTGATATGTCCTTATATATACAATTTAGCCAATACCAATATGGAGGACAATATTAAATATATAAGTAACATCTTAAAGAAATAAAATCAACTCTTCTCGCTATATATATATATATATATATATATATATAAAAGTAACATCTTAAATACCAATATCGAAGACAATATTAAATAAGTAACATCTTAAAGAGTACAGAGTTTAAAATTAAATTTAAAAATACAAAAAATGTTTATAAACTTATGTATATTTGTATATATAAATATTATTTAATGATGTTACCTAACTTTAATTGCTTTATCCCGTAGCACAAAATCTTACTATTGAGTTGTTTCTCTATTTTTCTTTATTTGTGTGCCTTTCGTCTCCGATTTCTTTTTGTTTAGTCACACTTAATTATTTCAGCTATTTTCTTAAAACATTATATGAATAATATTTTTAAAAATAAATAATATTAAATATGTAGAACTATTAATTTTTATGTGTATATTTACTTTAAAAACTTAATATGAAACTATATAAATTTAAAAATAATTTAAAATTTTCGTACATATATATATATATATATATATATATATATAGACGCACAATATATTATCTAAAATATTATTTATGTATCATTACCTGTTACTTATATCATCTTCATCATGATTCATCTCTTTACATGTCTCTCTTTCTTGTGTCGCACACTTGCTAAAGTCGTTTTTACGGTCTCCCACATCTGTCGTCTGCGAGAAGGATCCAAAGGTTTGATGGGGACACCAATTTCAATTTACAATATGGACATCAGCGTTTGAAACATGGGAGTGTATCAAAATGGTCCAATTACAGAAGGAAGAAAGAGAGGTCGTTGTTCATCTCATTAATTTGCTAATCATCATATGGACTAATCTGCAGATAAGGAGATGATCGATGTTGAAACCAATCCTTTAATTCACATAAATGACTATTGTCCCGTGTGCGGGTTGCAGGCCCATAACAAATTAAGGCCCAGAATAGATCACCAACATAGACCCGACCCCTCTCCTTGGGCCCAATCCCTCCAAAGGCCCAAACTGCTATATTGCCCACTTGGACAACATGCAAGACTTGAGGTTGGTGTCACTTGTCATGCTGCAATCCCACATCTGCCATGCAACAATCCCGCACTAACTTGGTGGCGGACTTGCACCATAATCAAGTATCTCTTAACCAATATCACAAACAAACAAATGAAGACATGTTAGTTCGGAGGTTCCAAAGGAAACTGCAAAGGTACTTACTTGACCTTCTACTCTTGAATCCCTAAAATAGTGTCCAACTTAGTTATTAGAGAACCTTTGCAGGTACCCACCACCATTGACTTAGACCGGAGCTTGGAGACTTATCAAGAGACCCATTGGAGAGGACAAGAACATTGGCAGAAGAGATAAAACAACCTTCCACCCCACCCCAAAGCTCGTATCCTCCTCAGCAAGATGATAACCAAGGATGAACTCAAGAAACCACAAAGGAAACCCCCATGATAAATCTACAACTTATGTAGATTTATAGGGCTTTTTAGTTGACAAGTTGTAAATGTTTGCTTGGAATTAGAGGACTTTTGTTAGAATTAGGACTTTGTTTTGCTAAAAAGAGTTTAAGTCCTTTAGCTTTACTTGTGAATAAATTCTTTTAAGAATTTTGAATTTGTGCAGGAAACTTGTCCCAAAGCTGAGCGCTAGAAATTTGAGCTGAGCGCCCAACATGACTTTGGCATCTGTGAAGCCAGCGCTCAGCGCTAGGATGTCAAGCTGAGCGCCCACAATCATGATTTGCCTCTGTGAAGCTGAAGCTCAGCGTTAGGAATCCAAGCTGAGCGCCCAAATTCTGGATTGCCTCTGTAAAGCCCGAGCTCAGCGCTACCAAACCCACGCTCAGCGCTGTACAACCCCTGGAGCAAGGATTCCATCAAGAACTCAGCGCTCAGCGCTGGAAAGCTAAGCTGAGCGCTGGAAGTTGAGTTTGGCGAAGTTATAAAAGGGGACCGTACTTGGACTTGGGACGGATCCTTCTCAAATCATTGGAGATTCAAGCTCTTGGGGACAATTCTTGACGATCCAATGCTTCTTCTATTTTCCATCTTTGTGCATTCTTCCCTTCTTGTTAATTTTCATACTATGAATAGCTAATTTCCCTTTTGTTGAGGTTAGATGTAGCTAATCTGAATTCTAATGTAATTGACTTGATCTTTTAATATAGTTTTTACTTCTTTATGAGTAATTGATCTTCGTGCTTAATGCTTATTGTGGCGTGATCATCCATAATTCGATTCTTGAGTTGATATATGATTGGAAAATTGATATTAACTCTAGATCTGAGATCAATTACCTATTAAGTCTTGAATCTAGGAATAGATCTTGATTTAGTAGTAATCTTGAGATCCTTGTCCGTAATGCAAATTGACTAATTGAATCACCTAAGGGATTAGGGATTAATTAGGGAATTTAGGCTCATTTCACCTAAGGAATTAGGATTTGAGTAAATTAGAGGATTGTTTGTCATAATTGAAGTATGAAATTATGTTAAATGTCAGTTAATTGCATTTAGAGGGAAGATTAGTGAACCTAACCTCAACATCTCATCATTCCTTGAAGTAAAATCCAATTGTGCATGCTAGGTGTCTGATAAAATTACAAAAAGAAATAGATCATTTAGTTTTAGTTCATTTTATTCTAGTTCATTTTAGTTGATTACTTGAGCTCCCTTCTCTCCAAATTTAAATGCTTAGATAGTAGTTCAATTGTAATTGTTGGTATTTGTACTTAGTCCTCGTTGGGAACGATAACTCACTCACACTTTATTACTTGCATGATTTGGTACACTTGCCAATTTCGTTAACAAGTTTTTGGCGCCGTTGCCGGGGACTTAGTTTCAATATCAACATATCAATAGGGTTGCTAATTTAGGCATCATTTCTGTTTTTAATCCTTTGTTTTACTTTATTTTTTCTCATTTGTTATCATTACTTACTCAGTCTCTTGGTTTGTTTATGCAAGGTAAATCGACTGCTAATCTACTCTACGATCCCGAAGTAGAGAGGACTTGTAGATCCAATCGTAAACAAGCAAAAGAGAGGAAACAACAACAGAAAAATCAACAAAAAGAAATCTCCTCATCAGCTCAAGGTAAAGAAGAAAAAGTCATGGCAGGAAATGGTGAAGGGAATCGCAGAACTCTAGGGGACTATGCAAACCATACCGTTAACCGCCATGTTTCTAGCATCGTTCGACCACCAGTCACTGCTAACAATTTCGAGATAAAGCCTGCACTTCTACATGTTATGCAGCAGAATCAGTTTGGAGGAAGTGAGATTGATGATCCTAACATTCACATCTCAAATTTTCTGGAGATATGTGATACTTTGAAGATCAATGGAGCTTCGGATGATGCCATAAGACTGAGGTTGTTCCCATTTTCACTTCGAGATAGGGCCAAGTCTTGGATTCAATCTCAACCCAGTGGGAGCATCACAACTTGGGATGAGTTAGAAACAAGATTCTTGGGAAGATATTTTCCTCCATCTAGATTTGTGAAGATGAGGGGAGAGATTACAAGCTTTGTACAACGTGATGGAGAAATCTTACATGATGCATGGGAAAGGTTCAAGGAGTTATTGAGGAAGTGTCCGAATCACGGATTTGATGACTTGCAACAAATGCAAATCTTCTGCAATGGTTTGAGACCAGCCACAAAGCTAATCTTTGGATGCTTCACCGGGGTTCAATGAATTCAAAAGCTGAGGAAGAAGCACGTTGATTGATTGAAGCCATGGCTTCTAATGATTACCTAATGCATAATGACCGAGGAGTTGTAGCAAAGAAGGGTATCATGGAGCTTGACTCACAAAGTGCACTTTTGGCACAAAATAAGCTCATGACTCAGCAGTTGGAGGCCTTAACTAAGCAAATTCAGAGTTTACAATGCAGTTCAGTACAATCACAGCAAGTTCTGAGGTGTGATTTCTGTGGAGGAGAGCATGATAATGGAAATTGTGAAGCTGCACCAAGTTCTCAAGAAGAAGTTAATTACATGGGGAACTATGGAAGGCAAGGCAACAATCCATATTCCAACACCTACAATCAAGGGTGGAGGAATCACCCTAATTTTGGGTGGAAGCAAGATGCTGGCCAAGCAAGCAAGCCTCCAATCACACAACCACCTTTAGACAAGACCTCTACATTAGAGAACACCCTTAACCAATTCATGCAAATGTCGATGTCCAATCAGAAAAATACTGATGCATCCATCAAGAACTTGGAAATTCAAATGGGACAGCTTGCTAAACAACTTGCAGAAAGTTCAAGTGGAAGCTTTTCAGGTAACACTCAACCAAACCCCAAGGAACACTGTAAATCAATTGTGTTGAGGAGTGGAAAGATTGTTGAACCAAATGTTGGAGAGATTTTGAGTGAAAAAAAGAGAGTTGCTGAAAAAAATGAAGTGCAAGAAGAAAAAGAAAACCAAGTTGAGAGAAAAAGCAAGCAAGTTGAAAATGAAGAAAAGACAAGAGAGGAAAATAATGAAAAGAGAGAAAAATTGATAGATGAAAATTCCATTTTGAGAAGAACAAAAAGCCAAATTCTGAAGGATGGTGATAAACCTCAAGAGATACCATCTTATGTGAAGTTGCCATACCCTCACTTAGTGAAGAAAAAGGAGAAGGAAGAACAATTTGCTCGTTTTTTGGACATCTTCAAGCGGCTACAAATAAATATTCCTTTTGCGGAGGCATTAGAGCAAATGCCAACATATGCAAGATTTATGAAGGAACTTCTTACCAAGAAAAGGAGGTTGAAGGAGGATGAAACGATCGCCTTAACAGAAGAGTGCAGCGCTATTCTACAGCAGAAGCTACCTCCAAAGCTTAAAGACCCCGGTAGTTTCACCATCCCTTGCACTATAGGGAATATGACTATCGGGAAGGCCCTTTGTGATTTGGGAGCTAGCATTAACCTCATGCCATTATCCATTCTCAAAAAGCTAGGTGTGGGAGAGGTGAAGCCCACTCGCATGGCACTTCAATTGGCGGACCGGTCCATCAAACATCCTTATGGAATCATGGAGGATGTCCTAGTAAAGGTGGACAAGTTCATTTTCCCAGCCGACTTTGTCATTCTAGACATGGAGGAGGATGCCGAGATACCACTCATCTTAGGGAGACCTTTCCTAGCCACTGGCCGTGCTTTAATAGACGTGCAACAAGGACAACTGCGGCTTAGAGTCCAAGATGAAGAGGTTACTTTCAATGTTTTTGAAGCTATGCATCACCCTAGTGATCAAGGGCAATGTTTTCGTATGGATGCAATTGATGTGATCGTAAAAGAAGCATTCATACAGCAACAACCCTCCAACACTCTGGAAAAGGTAATAGTCAATGCTATTGAAGATCTTTGTGATGTAGAAGAAAAGGAAGTAGAAGAGTGTTTGCTATACTTGGAGGCTCAACAAGTCCAGTTGGCTGTTAATACAAGAAAAGAAGAGCTTAAAAAGGATGAAGTAGTAGAAAAACCCAAGCTTGAACTCAAACCTCTACCTTCACACTTGAAGTATGTCTTTCTAGGAGAAAATGATGCAAATCCTGTCATAGTGAGCAATGAATTGTCTCAGTTAGAGGAAGAGAAGCTTGTAAGGGTCCTTCGGGAGCACAAAGCAGCAATTGGCTGGTCTATCTCTGATTTGAGAGGAATTAGTCCCTCATTTTGTATGCATAAAATTTTGCTTGAGGGAGAATTTAAACCAGTTGTGCAGCCCCAAAGAAGGTTGAATCCCACCATGAAGGAAGTCGTTAGAAAAGAAGTGCTGAAACTTCTTGAAGCGGGAATGATTTATCCGATTTCGGATAGCGCTTGGGTAAGCCCAGTTCAAGTGGTACCCAAGAAAGGTGGGATGACGGTTGTTAAAAATGAGAAAAATGAGCTCATTCCCACACGTACAGTCACGGGTTGGCGGATGTGTATAGACTACCGTAAGCTCAACCAAGCCACCCGGAAGGACCACTTCCCGCTGCCATTTATGGATCAAATGCTAGAGAGACTAGCTGGCCAAGCCTTCTACTGTTTTCTAGATGGTTATTCCGGATATAACCAAATCGTAGTCAATCCAGAAGATCAGGAGAAGACAGCGTTCACATGTCCATTTGGAATCTTCGCTTATCGCCGGATGCCATTCGGATTGTGTAATGCGCCAGCCACGTTTCAGAGGTGTATGCTCTCTATATTTGCTGACATGATTGAAAAATCCATAGAGGTTTTTATGGACGATTTCTCTGTCTTTGGCTCATCTTTTGATTTATGCCTTACTAACTTAGCTGCTGCTTTGCAAAGATGTGTAGAGACCAACCTGGTTTTGAACTGGGAAAAATGCCATTTTATGGTGCATGAAGGGATTGTCCTTGGTCACAAAATCTCAGCTAAGGGAATTGAGGTAGATAGAGCGAAGATAGAGGTCATAGAGAAGCTACCACCACCAGCAAATGTCAAAGGAATCCGAAGTTTTCTCGGACACGCCGGGTTTTATAGACGTTTTATTAAAGATTTTTCCAAAATTGCTAAGCCCTTGTGTGTCTTGCTGAATAAGGATTGCCCTTTTGAATTTCTTCTTTGAATGCTTGCATGCTTTTACTGTGTTGAAAGAAAAGTTGACCACTGCACCCATCATTATTGCCCCAGATTGGAATTCACCTTTTGAATTGATGTGTGATGCAAGTGACTTTGCTGTTGGAGCTGTATTAGGACAGAGAAAAGAAAAATTTTTCCATGCTATTTACTATGCAAGTAAGGTCTTAAATGATAATCAAATTAATTATGCAACAACTGAGAAAGAATTACTTGCTGTAGTTTTTGCATTGGAGAAGTTCGTATCTTATCTCATTGGGTCAAAAGTCATAGTTTTCACCGACCATTCTGCACTTAAATATTTGTTAACTAAGATTGATTCCAAGCCAAGACTGATTCGTTGGATTTTACTTTTGCAGGAATTTGACTTGGAAATCAAAGACAAGAAGGGTAGTGAAAACATGGTTGCAGACCACTTGTCTAGACTCGAAGGAAATGAGTTGATAGCTGAGGAAAGAGACATTCAAGCTGAATTCCCTGATGAGAAATTGTTTCTAATAAAAGAGAGACCTTGGTTTGCGAACATGGCCAACTTTAAGGCTGCAAATGTCATTCCGGAGAAGCTCTCGTGGCAGCAAAGGAAGAAATTCTTCAGAGATTCCAATCATTTCATATGGGATGACCCTTTTTTATTTAAAATTTGCCCGGATGGATTATTGAGGAGGTGTGTGAACCAAGAGGAAGCACAAAACATCTTATGGCATTGTCATAACTCGCCATATGGTGGCCATTTCAATGGAGAAAGAACTGCTATCAAGGTGTTACAAGCTGGTTTCTATTGGCCAACCATTTTTAAGGATGCTCACATTCATGCAAAGAGCTGTGACAAATGCCAAAGGACCGGGACTATATCCAAAAGGCATGAAATGCCCTTGAACACCATTTTTGAGGTAGAATTATTCGATTGTTGGGGCATTGACTTCATGGGGCCACTCCCTTCTTCTTTTTCAAATCAATATATCTTGGTTGCTGTTGATTACGTCTCCAAATGGGTCGAAGCAGCTGCTACACCAGCAAATGATTCACAAACAGTGATCAAGTTCGTTAAAAAGAACATTTTCTCAAGATTTGGAGTCCCAAGGGTGTTGATTAGTGATGGAGGGAAGCACTTTTGCAACTCACAATTGAAAAATGTGTTAACCAAGTATAATGTGAGGCACAAGGTGGCAACCCCATACCATCCTCAAACGAACGGTCAAGCTGAAGTATCTAATCGAGAAATCAAAAGAATCTTGGAAAAGACAATAGCTACTTCAAGGAAGGATTGGTCGAAAAAGTTGGATGACACCTTGTGGGCCTATAGAACAGCATTTAAGACTTCATTGGGGCTATCTCCATATCAGCTGGTGTACGGGAAAGCTTGTCATTTGCCCGTGGAATTAGAGCATAGAGCTTTTTGGGCCTTGAAATTCTTAAATTTTGACCCTGCTTTAGTTGGTGAAAAGCGAATTCAGCAGCTGCATGAACTTGATGAAATGCGTATGAATGCATATGAGAATGCTGTCATATACAAGCAAAGAATGAAGGGTTATCATGATAAACACTTGGTCCAACGAACTTTCCATCCTGGACAACAAGTGTTGTTGTTTAACTCAAGGCTTAAACTCTTTCCTGGGAAGTTGAAATCTAAGTGGTCAGGGCCATTCATTGTGAAAGATGTTGCTGCACATGGAGCCATTGAGGTTGAAGACCCAACTTCTAAGAGAATATTTAAAGTTAATGGCCAAAGACTCAAGCCATACGTTGGAGGTGAATTGGAGAGAGCAAAGGTTGCTCTTAGTCTGGGAGAACCTTAAGAAAGACTGCAACGTCAAGCTAATGACGTTAAAGAAGCGCTACTTGGGAGGCAACCCAAGATTTGTTTTGCATTATTCAATTCTTTTCCTTTTTGTGTTGTAAATAGGATTATAAGTGTGTTTTATCTGAAAAAAAAAAAAAAGGAAGTTAAAGTGATAAATGATAATTACTTTGTTTTTTTTTTCCTTCTGCAGAAATCCTTGCACAATGCTTTAAGCATTAGGGCCAAGAATGGTTCTGAAGGAAATCCAGTGGCAGTACCCGGATAGCCTAGGAATTTTTGAAGCAATATACAGGTAACAAGCTCAGCGCTGAGCTCAATTAGTCCAGCGCTGAGCGTTTGAACTTCATTTCCTTTCGGTTTATTCAGCGCTGAGCTTTGCAGTTCAGAGATGAGCGCCCAAATTGTGGGTTGTCTCTGTTTACATAGCGCTGAGCTCTTGCTCAAAGCGCTAAGCGCTGGGCCTGAATGCCACTCTCTGCAATGTGTAGCGCTGAGCTCCTAATTCTCTAGCGCTGAGCTCTGTCAAGAAGGTCACTCCCTGGAAGGTGCAGAGCTGAGCTCGTGTTACAGCGCTGGGCGCTGGACTAAAAAAAAAATAAATAAATAAATTTTAATGTCATGAGTGCTGAGCTAATTTTTCACAGCGCTGAGCTGTCATTTTTTTTTGGGCATGTAGCGCTGCGCGCGGGATATAACGCTGGGCGCTGCTTATATGGAGCTTTTTTGATGCGTCAGACTGGCCGGCCGAGCTTGGTTATAAAGCGCTGAGCGCCAAGCTCTTTAAACCCAAAGATTCGCCTGCGCTGCAAGGGTTCCCTTTCACAGAAATTTCATTTCTCCCCTCTCCTCTTTCAATTCCTTGTGTCTTTTGGTCCAATTTTGGGTTTTGCAAGGTCATTCATTCGCTTTCTCCACAACCACAAGGTATGCAATCTCTGTCCCCCTTTCTTCAATTTAGGTTTTTGCTTTTGGTGTTTCAATGCATTAGCTATTCCTCTGTTGCTTTGAAATTGGCTACTTATTGGAGTTGGTTGAGTGTTAAGGGTAGTGTCCTGAAAAGAAAAATCTTGAATTCTCTACTGACTTGTTTGGATAATCATTGTTGTTTATCTGCATTGCGTTTGTTTCACTACCAAAGTGTTGGATTGTTGGAATGGCTGTGATCCTTAATTAACCAAATTATTATCCATCACTGTCCTCAACTTTTATGGACCTTGCCATTAATTGGTTCTTGATTCCATTCCTCAAGTACTATTGAGATGTTGTGCTGCATTCTTGCCCATGCCTTTATGCTCAATGAATTATGAGACATCATGTTCCTGTCTTAATTTGTTGAGAAATCACGTTGCGTCTCATTCTTATTTGGGTATTATTTGGGTGGAACCTTTACTGTTGCATTTGTCTTGCTTGCAGTTATTCACATGGCACCCAATGCAGCTGAAAGGAAGCGCAAGAAAACCACTGCTCCTCCACGTTACAATGCTGCGCTTTTCCGCTCGCATGTGCATGAACAAAGGTTCAAAGACTCCATTAGGCATCGGAGTATTATCCCAGAAAAGGCAATTGAGTTAGCAAGGGATGAATACCCAGAAATGCAAGAGCAGATACGGAATCAAAGATGGGGTACTTTAGTTTCTCTACCTAAGTCATCATCTCAAGAGCTTGTTAAGGAATTCTATGCAAACGCTTACACTCCAAACGAGGATGCTGACAAATTTGTGAGTTTTGTCCGTGGCAAATCAGTCACCTTTGATCCTCAAACCATAAACAATTTCCTAGGCACTTCCAGAGCTGTTGTGTGCCATTATGAGGATGAACTCCTTGCCCAACCAGTGAATGCAGCAGCACTTTTATCTACATTGTGCAGATCAGGAGCCCAATGGGCATTAACTAGAAATGGGCATCCAAAGAAGCTCAAGGCTTCCGAATTCAAACCTATCCCAAGAGCTTGGAGTACCTTTGTGCATCACACGATCCTGCCTTGCTCTAATGTGTCGGATGTCATTGTCTCTCGAGCTCAACTGATCTACTGCATAGTGGAGGGGAAAACAATTGATGTGGGACGACAGTTGGCCCACGATATTCATGAGATAGCTAATGATCCAACCTCCGCTCTTGGGCATCCCTCCTTAATTACTCATCTTTGTGAGCGTGCAGGAGTCCGACCGAGGCGTGATGAGTTGATCGTGAAGCCCATGATTGCCATAACAGCGAGGTACATCCAGAAGTTGGCCTCAGATGCCATTGGACCACCGCCACCCCAGCCTGCTCAGGAGATTCCTCAGCCCGATCCGCAGCACGATTCTCATTCTGAGCAGCGTGACCGACTAACTGTGATTGAGCATGGCCTGACTGAGATGAGACAGCAGTTTGCACGCGTCGAGCAACGCCAGGGTCGTGTGGAGAGGAGTGTTCAGGCTATGTGTCGCCTGAACACGCTTATTTTGCAGTCCCAGCAGGGTTTGGAGTCCATTTTACATACCATGGCGCGCCAGATGGGGTTGGATGCGACTACCTTGGGTGGCCTACCTTTGGGACCTTTATCCGAGCAACAGATTCTGGAGTTGATAAACTTCGATGATTTGACTCCGGATGTCCCGGATGATGAGACACAGGAGGAGATACCAGCAGCTCGAGTTGATGATGAGGTCGGACCTAGTACAACAGTTGATCCGCCAGCTGGCGACGATGATGCAGAACCTATCCCTTGATTGGTTTTGTGACACTTTTACGTCATCCTGTTGCTTGGACCCCTGAATTCAAAACCGGTTTCAACAAGGATGACCATTCAGAAAAGTTTTCTTACCCTAAATTCTCGTTTTAATTGTTTCACATTTTGTAGAATTTGAGCGCATTTTATTTCTTTGAATGGTTTCCCCTGTTTAATTGCTTGTTGTGTTTCTTCCCCTTGGTGTGGTTGCGCTTGAGAGCATGATGTCATGTATAATTGCATAGCATGATAATTCACTGTACCTCTGGTTTTTATCCTCCATTTGGGCAATTTTTAATAACAATACCTGTGTCACTGGATGTCCATGCTTTTCTTGCCTACATCACTTGTGAGACTTGAGCCTAAACACGTATTAATTCCTTTCTGTGTGTTCCACTCATCACTTATGATTTTCCTTCAGAACTTGTTTGGGTGCTAGTTCACTTTTACTCTGTATGTGCATATGCATATGTGATTGAGGCCCTTTTTGTTTGTCTTTTCACCCATGTGCCTCCATAAGCCCACCCATTTCATTTTCCCTTGTTAGCCCATTTTGAGCCTGTTCCCCTCTTTGTTTTTAACACCTCATCACCCTCTGCCGAAAAACCAATGTTATCCTTCTTGCTTAGGATTCTGGGTTACAGTTTCATTTTTGGCTCACAGCTGTCCTTTAAGTTTGGGGTTGTCTTTCTTGCTTGGGGACAAGCAAGGTTCTTAAGTTTGGGGTTGGTAAGCCAGTTGTTTGCCTAATTAGCCATTGTGGTTGTAAATTGAGAAGTACAGTACAGAAAAATACAGTAAAAAAAAAAGTAAAAACAAAAAAAAACAAAAAAGACATACAAGCAAAGGGAAGAAAAATAGAGAAAAGGAAGAAAATCAAAAGTAAAGAAAAAGAAAAATCAAAGGAGTTAGGTGTGAAAAAAAAAAAACAAAAACAAAAACAAAAAATATGTGTGGACTGAAACAAAGAAACCATCGAGCTTTTTGTACAGCAAGTGAGCTTAGTATCCTGTAACCTGTGATTCTAAGTAGGTTTAGCCTCGATCCCTCACATTTCCCACCTTATCCTTAACCTCATTACAACCTGAATGAAAGACCTCATGATATGCATACCATTTGCAGTTGTGATTGTGTTCATAGAATCCTACCAAGCCTATGGTAGGGAATTGTATGATGATGAGTTTGAGAGTAAACAGCACCTTGACATTTGGGTATGAGT
Source organism: Styphnolobium japonicum (assembly GCA_023212625.1). Lineage (NCBI taxonomy): Eukaryota > Viridiplantae > Streptophyta > Magnoliopsida > Fabales > Fabaceae > Styphnolobium > Styphnolobium japonicum. The sequence continues at coordinate 22,080,721 of JALBWW010000009.1, forward strand.
GAGACACTAAATGGGAGAGAAAATGAGAAGAGAAGTATGTCACATTCAGAGAAGTATAGGTTTACTGTTATTTCAAATTGCCTCATATGAGATGTATGAAATCAAAGGAACTAGTGCATTAATTGTGTGATGCAAGTTATATGTTGAGAATTTTTCAAGAGTTGAAACCTTGCTTTGGTGGTTTGAAACAGCAGGTTGTTAGTACAGGTGAATCCATTCCAACCCCTCGTTTGAACCTAATTGATTGCTTGAGGACAAGCAAAATTCTTAAGTTTGGGGTTGTGATAAATCTACAACTTATGTAGATTTATAGGGCTTTTTAGTTGACAAGTTGTAAATGTTTGCTTGGAATTAGAGGACTTTTGTTAGATTTGGGACTTTGTTTTGCTAAAAAGAGTTTAAGTCCTTTAGCTTTACTTGTGAATAAATTCTTTTAAGAATTTTGAATTTGTGCAGGAAACTTGTCCCAAAGCTGAGCGCTAGAAATTTGAGCTGAGCGCCCAACATGACTTTGGCATCTGTGAAGCCAGCGCTCAGCGCTAGGATGTCAAGCTGAGCGCCCACAATCATGATTTGCCTCTGTGAAGCTGAAGCTCAGCGCTAGGAATCCAAGCTGAGCGCCCAAATTCTGGATTGCCTCTGTAAAGCCCGAGCTCAGCGCTACCAAACCCACGCTCAGCGCTGTACAACCCCTGGAGCAAGGATTCCATCAAGAACTCAGCGCTCAGCGCTGGAAAGCTAAGCTGAGCGCTGGAAGTTGAGTTTGGCGAAGTTATAAAAGGGGACCGTACTTGGACTTGGGACGGATCCTTCTCAAATCATTGGAGATTCAAGCTCTTGGGGACAATTCTTGACGATCCAATGCTTCTTCTATTTTCCATCTTTGTGCATTCTTCCCTTCTTGTTAATTTTCATACTATGAATAGCTAATTTCCCTTTTGTTGAGGTTAGATGTAGCTAATCTGAATTCTAATGTAATTGACTTGATCTTTTAATATAGTTTTTACTTCTTTATGAGTAATTGATCTTCGTGCTTAATGCTTATTGTGGCGTGATCATCCATAATTCGATTCTTGAGTTGATATATGATTGGAAAATTGATATTAACTCTAGATCTGAGATCAATTACCTATTAAGTCTTGAATCTAGGAATAGATCTTGATTTAGTAGTAATCTTGAGATCCTTGTCCGTAATGCAAATTGACTAATTGAATCACCTAAGGGATTAGGGATTAATTAGGGAATTTAGGCTCATTTCACCTAAGGAATTAGGATTTGAGTGAATTAGAGGATTGTTTGTCATAATTGAAGTATGAAATTATGTTAAATGTCAGTTAATTGCATTTAGAGGGAAGATTAGTGAACCTAACCTCAACATCTCATCATTCCTTGAAGTAAAATCCAATTGTGCATGCTAGGTGTCTGATAAAATTACAAAAAGAAATAGATCATTTAGTTTTAGTTCATTTTATTCTAGTTCATTTTAGTTGATTACTTGAGCTCCCTTCTCTCCAAATTTAAATGCTTAGATAGTAGTTCAATTGTAATTGTTGGTATTTGTACTTAGTCCTCGTTGGGAACGATAACTCACTCACACTTTATTACTTGCATGATTTGGTACACTTGCCAATTTCGTTAACACCCCACTAAAAGATGGCGGAAGGCTTCTGTCACAACCCTGAGTCAAACTCCTATTGCCCACTTGACCTAGAGGAAATCAACTTCCAAATACAAACTTTGCAAAGGCAGCTTAAGGAGCTCCAAAGATTGGTGCAGGCCATTTCCATCAGCCCCAACCATCCCACAATGGATGACGGAGAACCCCTTACACTTTCATCGACCTCACCATGACCAACGCCACGACCATTTCACCAATATCGGTTTTGATTGTACCAATCTAGCTATAGCCCACTAAATTTCAGCATTTTGGTAAAAGACAACGATCACCATAATTACAACCCCTCTTACATGTCCAGCTTCTTGCCTTCCCATCACGAGCTAACACCCGCCAGCACCTCAGCTTGTGGTTTACGGGCCACTGACAAGAAGTTGTCGAGACCCGTCAAATAATAAAAATTACCGGTTCACAAACTAATTTGTAGTATATAGCATGAACTGAATCGTCTCTCAAGGATCCAAAAAGAAGAAATATTTAATCAGATCAAGATAATTAAAAGGGGGTTTAGATTATTTGAAAAGAAAATATACCGGTTGAATTAAAGAAATGCAATTAACAAATTAACCAATCCAAGGAAATTTACTGATCTTGAGTTTAATCCATCATTGATCACAAGGAATTCACTTAATTGCTAACCATGTTCTTGGCCTTAGATCATATCAAGACGCCTCAACATGATCCAAGAATCCTCTACTAGATAAGCATCTAGGATTTAATTAACCAAGGTTAGATAAAGTAAGCACCATCCAAACATAGATTAACTTAAGATCAAGAATTTAACCAAGCTAAACAATCCATCAAAAAGCTTTAATAAATTGTTTATTCTATGTGATCCTCTTGAATACATGATAATAAAGCTATTATCACATAAACATTCAAATAAAATTAAGCAATTCAATCTAGATCAAAATTAAAAGAGGAAGAAGAGAAACTTGAATAACAATTAAGCAATATGAACAAGTAAAACAAGATCTTCAAATTAAACATCAAGATGGCTAATCCCTTGGATTGATTATGAGAGCCTAGCCTTCCATGGATGGGAAGGAAGAACTCAGAAATTAAAGAAAAACGAAATTGTAAATAGAATGGAGAAGAAGAGAAAGAAAACTCTCACAAATACTTAAACTTTTTTTAAACTTACTTCAAAATTGAATCTTTCTAATACAAAGAGGTTGTGTCTATTTATACTAATCCTAGAAGCCAATTTGTACATGTACATAATCTGAATACAAGCTATAAAAATATGAAAATTGTAAAAAATGGAAGCTTGATGCATGGTTGGTGGGTTGGTGCATGGTAGGTGGGTTGGTGTATGGTTGGTGGCTTTTAGTCAACAACTCTTATTCGACTTCTGGCTTCATTTTCATCACCTAAACGGTGCATTTTGGCTTTGAGGTCTTCATGAAAGTTGTAGCCAGTTGTCTCCTTGAAATTTTACAATTTGAATCATGCCATTTGGACATTTAGAACTCCAGATATGCCAAAAACACTGAACTTACATCATGTTAGGTTGGCAGAACGTGTTTCCAAATTCAAACCAACTTGTAGCTTCATTATCATGCCTAAAACGACATCTATTGACTAAATAGTCTTCAGTGAAGTTGGAGATATGGGTCTTATCTTTCCAATGGCCAAGTTTCAGCCTAAGAGGAGGCCTATAACTCATTATGTAGTCCAATATGTGCATATTACCCATATTTTCCTGACAGCAAACCCACTTTGCATTACAGGGATGTTTTGGACCCTTAGAAGTCCGATCCAGCTCTTGAGTTCTTCATGAAACTTGTAGAGTATTGTCTTAGCTTTCCAAAGACACCAAGATCACCTCAATTGGATCACCGTGTCCCAAGTTATGGCCTAACCAAGGAAGAAAGGTCAAAATGCATCAAAATCCGAAAATTATCCAATATTTACATTAAAACCCAATGAAGCCCAACAACATTAAACTCATCTAAAATACTAATATTGGGCACAATAAACATCTAATAAAGCCTAATACAAAGTTAACATAAGTGCCTCAAATTGATTGATCAAATTCCCCCACACTTAAGCTTTTGCACTCCTGGGCAAAACACATAAGAACAAAACTAAAGAAAAACAAGAAACATCATATTATTAAACTAAAAACATAAAAAACTGATTATACCTAATCTAATCCATTTTCGTAGGAAAACACGATGACACTTAGCATGTGCCACAAGCCTTTAAACCCCTAGGTGTCCCTAGTGGACGAGTTATAGTCTCGTGAGGGTTTACCAGGATGATACCCACAAACATGTAATATTTTATTTAATCAATTCAACTAATTTTTAAATACAAGCATTGTATCAAATATAAACCATAATTAATAAGTCAAGTATGCTTAACAAAGAATAGTTGAATCAAACCAATTGAGAATAAAGTATAGCATAATCATGCTTTAATCAGAAATAGGCATGTTCAAATTGAGTAGAATTCCTCACAATTGATACTCAAATCACACAAGGTGTTTAGGTTAACTGTTTGCGCTCAACTCAGTCAAATTATGAAAGTATTTTACCATAGGCTTGCATATACATCAATTCTCCACTACTTAGATCAAATAAATTGCAAAAATCAAGAGGTCTTTCAAAAAGGTTGTAATGGAACTTATAAGGTGAAGGAAGGGAACAATATGGATAATAGCAGGTTAAAACCAAAGAGAATAAAATAGCATTGAGGAGTAACTCAAGTAGAAAGAATAAAATTTTTACCCAAAACCATAAAATGCTCATTCTCTTCACACATTCCTTCCTTTTTCTATTCTTTTATTTTTCTTTCTTTTTTTTTCTCTTTTTTTTGTTTTTTTTTTTGTACCAAGCATTTCGTATCAGCACACCAATTCCCCCACACTTAAATCATTGCAAGCAAAAGAACTCCTTCAATAAGAAAATCAATGCTCTCCCATTCCCTAAGGTAAGGTAAAACATGGTTTTTCACTCAAAGCTTGTAATGAGCTAAGAACAAAGAATAGGCAAATAGGTTAAGAGGGAGTTAATAATTGGATAAATGCAAGGTAGGTTTATTTGGTCAAAGCAGCTAAGTCAAGAAAAAATGCCTCTGTCATTTTCATGCAACATACAGACCAATGTAATCTCAAACCGATTCAATGCAAGTTCTAGAAAATAAATTCATAATTGACATCACTCATGAAAGAAAATAACCAAGTGTAAGTATCAAACTTGGAAAAGCCCAAAACTCACAAAGGTATGAAACATTCACTCAATTCAACCATGCATTCTTCCTAATATCCACAATCATATACACATGTATATCATGAAAATGATTCAACTATAAACTGTTTTGCATACTTTTATCATCAATTAAGTTCAGATTCAACACATGCTTGTATCAAAATCAATTGAAAAGATCAAAATTGTGTGTTTTTTTTAATATATATAAAAGAACAAAGATGATTTAAGACCTATTATGAAATGCAAGTTAAGATGCGTCTCAAGAGCAAAACTACTCCTTACTCTGCCATCATACATCTAATAAGTTAGTAACAATAAAGATTAGTTTGTTAGTTTTTTTTTTTAACTAAACTATGTACATGGTAAAGTCAACTATCCCTCCCCCCAACTAATTAAAGACATTGTCCCCAATGTCAAAATAAAGATAGGTAGAGTGTAGAAGGTCGTACCAGAAAACTGCAAATCGGGCCTAAAATAAGAAAAATTACTAAAAAAAAACTAAAACCATAAGAGAAAACAAAAATTCACAAGGACAAAGTCAAATCAAGTTTTTGCTTTTTCTTTCACGCCTTGTTCCCAATTCTGGAGTCATTCTTTGGATGTCGTTGTGGTACAAAGTCATTGAGTTGATCGAGAAATTGGTCAGGAGTGGCATTAGTTTCAAGACTTTGACGTGTCGCTTGTGAGATGAACCTTTTTTCTACAGCATGATCAAGAAAACAAAACAAACTGTCATAAAAACCATTAACATTTAATATACCTATAGGTTTTTGGTGAAAGTTCTGCTGTGACCATGATGTAATTTGGAAGAGCTCTTCCAAAGTTCTAAAACCACCAGGTAGGGCAATAAAGGCATCAGCATTTGCTATCATAATGTTCATGCGTTGGTGCATGCAAAATACCATTACTTCATCCCCTAATGTTTTTCCAATGGGCTTGCTGGTAGATAAAGGACTGGGAATGACACCAAGGACTTTGCCACCTCCTAAATGTGCAGCAGTTGCAACACAACCCATTAACCCAAGACTACCTCCTCCGTAAACTAAATGGATTTCTCTCTCAGCTAGCACTCGACTAAGATGGTGTGCAATATTTACAAACTCTTTATCTTTCCCAGGATTAGATCCACAAAAGACACAAACACTCTTGATCCGACGAACTGAAGTGACTTCCATTTTCTCTTTTTTTATTTGTACTCTCACCTTATCAATGATCTGAAGAGAGCAAAGTGCATTATTTAAAGAATCAAAACTCAAATGTAATAATTACACCTATAAAGGAGGGGTAGAACCGTGTGTCAGGTAAGTTTGAAAATAAGCACAGCAATGATAATAGCTATATGACAAGGATAAAAGACTAATCTATATGTGTCAGAAGAAGTTTGAAAATATGCAATGAATATTTCAAAAGAATACGGCTACTTTTGATTTGATTTGATTTTTTTTTTAAATTTTTAAATTTTTTTTTTATTTTTTTTAATAAACAAGAAGAAAAACAAAAACAAAAATAAAAATAATACTTACAGGAGGTGTGATTGTGGCTCACAAATTCCTCTGGTTTTACGTCCAGTAACGGTTTGAATGCTCTCTATGGGCCAATGGTCGGCTTCCCATCCAATTTTCTTAAAAATTAGCAAACCGGGTCTTTTTGAGTCAGATTCCCGAGACTATAATGCTTATGTTCATCTTGGAATATTGGCCATAAATCGAGAAGTACTCTTTGCACATCTCCACTAAGATGCGTCTCAAGAGTCAATAGAATGTTGTCTAAAGACTCCTTACTCATGCCATCTTTAATGAAGTTAATTTTATCATCTCGGTTTATAGACGTCATTCCAATTGATTTGCATTTTGTGTTACACGTCCATCTTGCACATTTATAGCAGACCCGTAAACTTTTTGCTCTTCTTTTCTTGGCATATAAACTTTTACCTAGCCCTGGCATATATGAAACAAGAGCGTCAGAAAATTCACATCTGAGTCGGACCTTTGCTTCGATCAACCAGCGTATATCCGCAGGGATGCCTTTGTGCATAAGCATCCTTAATCTCTCAAACCTTGCACAATAAATGTTAGTTAAAGCATTTTGAGGGAGAGAAGGGAATCGCTTACGGAGGTTAAAAAGCTGATTATCCATTTCAAAAGAAAGAAGAAAGAGAGAAAAAAAATTTGAGTAAAATTATATATAGATTTCAGTGTTTGTGGGTAACTGAAGGGACCGAAAAAGATTTTCACGGAGTACTGATAAATCAATTTGAGACACTTATGTTAAGCTTTGTATTAGGCTTCATTAGATGTTTATTGTGCCCAATATTAGTATTTTAGATGAGTTTAATGTTGTTGGGCTTCATTGGGTTTTAATGTAAATATTGGATAATTTTCGGATTTTGATGCATTTTGACCTTTCTTCTTTGGTCAGACCATAACTTGGGACTCGGTGATCCAATTGAGGTGATCTTGGTGTCTTTGGAAAGCTAAGACAAGGATCTACAAGTTTCATGAAGAACTCAAGAGCTGGATCGGACTTCTAAGGGCCCAAAATAGCCTTGCAATACAGAGTGAGTTTGCTGTCACGGAACCATCTGGGCAGTATACACATATTGGACTATATAGTGGGTTATAGGCCTCCTCTTGGGCTGAAACTTGGTCATTTGAAAGATAAGACCAATATCTCCAACTTCACTGAAGACCATTTTGTCAATAGATGTCGTTTTAGGCATGATAATGAAGCTACAAGTTGGTCTGAATTTGGAAACACGTTCTTCCAACCTAACTTGAAGTTAGTATAAATAGACCCAACCTCTTTGTATTAGAGGAATTCAATTTGAAGTAAGTTAGAATTCAATTTTGTAGTAAGTTTGAGTATTTGTTAGTTTTCTTTCTCTTCTTCTCCCTTCTCTTTAGAATTTCATTTTTGTTCTTTATTTTCTGAGTTCTTCCTTCCCATCCATGGAAGGCTAGGCTCTTATAATCAATCCAAGGGATTAGCCATCTTGATGTTTAATTTGGAGATCTTGTTTCGCTTGTTCATATTGCTTAGTTGTTATTCAAGTTTCTATTCTTCCTCTTTTGATTTTGATCTAGATTGAATTGCTTAATTTGATTTGGATGTTGATGTGGTAATAGCTTTATTATCATGTGTTCAAAGAGGATCACATAGAATAAACAATTTATTAAAGCTTTTTGATGGATTGTTTAGCTTGGTTAAATTCTTGATCTTAAGTTAATCTATGTTTGGATGGTGCTTACTTTATCTAACCTTGGTTAATTAAATCCTAGATGCTTATCTAGTAGAGGATTCTTGGATCATGTTGAGGCGTCTTGATATGATCTAAGGCCAAGAACATGGTTAGCAATTAAGTGAATTCCTTGTGATCAATGATGAGTTAAACTCAAGATCGGTAAATTTCCTTGGATTGGTTGTTTCTTTAAATTTGTTAATTACTTTCCTTTAATTCAACTAGTGTATAATCTTTTCCAATCATTAAACCCCCCTTTTAATTATCTTGATCTGATTAAATATTTGTTCTTTTTGGATCCTTGAGAGACGATTCGGTTCATGCTCTATACTACAAATTAGTTTGCGAACCGGTAATTTTTATTATTTGACGAGGTCTCGACATCCTATTGTCAAATTTGGCGCCGTTGCCGGGGATCCAAAGGCAACTATTTGATCATTTCATCTAACTCTAACAATTGTGTTTGTTTTGTTTTTGAAGCATTTTCTAGTGGAATTCGGCTGAAATTGGGTAAAGGGCATCCTGTCAAGATTTTGGTTCAGTAACGTATCTCTGATTGATATGAATTTTGGTAGGGTAATGAAAGTCGTTATTTTGAGAAAGGCTTACTATTTATAGTGAGGTCACCCTTATTTTTGCTAAATTCCATCGTTTAGACCACTTTTTCAATTTTTTAAGATTTTTTATTATTCTGTTAGATAGAATTTTTGTGTAGATTTTACTATGTGGTAGTCCCATAATTTTTAAAAATCTGTAGATATGTTTTCTGTAATTATTTTGTGTGTATATTTAGACTTGTTTTTGTGATTTTGTGTTTTTGTGTTTGATCTCTAATCTGATGGAGCATAAACTTGATGAGCTGGCTTATCTGGTGGGGCAGTTGGCAGTGGAACAACATCACTTACCTGTGCAAGAACCTGCAAGATTTTGTAGTATATGCTGTAGTTCTTATCATCCCACATATGCTTACACCACACTACAATATGATGGTTCTGTATTTCATGACCATTCTGTTGATGCAACAGGTGTATTTCTTGGTGAACCACAATACCAACAGCCTAGATATGATCCTTATTCTATCACATATAACCATGATTGGGAAGATCATCCTTGGTTCGAACCTTATGTTGCACCAATCAGTTTATACCAGCAGCCTATGCAGCAGCAGCAAGCCCCAATAAGCATGGAATCTGAGCCTACACTAGAGGATTTGGTGAAACAATTTGCTCAGAACAACATCCAATTCCAGTAGAGAACAGAAGCTATAGTACAAAACGTGAAGACCCAAGTTGGTCAACTTACATCTTCATTGAGTCAGTTGAGCAAGCAACAGATGCAGAAATCTGATTCTGCAAAACATAAGATCATTGATTAAAAAAAATCAATTGATGATTTGTGTGATGAATTTACTAGTTTTACTGATTTTGATGATTTTGTTTGTTGTACTGGTTGTGATGGTGATATGTTGTGTAATGCATGTGCTGAGATTGCTGCCTTTTTGAGACATGATGAATCTTTTTCAACAGATAATGCAGCAATTCAATCTACAAAAGAAATGCAGCCACCAAAATTGGAGTTCATTGTGGCTAAAAACTTCCTTACTGATGAGGAGGAGAGGTTGCTGCAGATTTTTAAGGAGAATCAAAGAGCCATCATACTTGCAGACATTCCTAGCGTTAGCCCTTCCATATGCATGCGTAGGATTTTACTTGAAGATGGAATTAAGCCAATAAAGCAGCCCCCAAGGAGACTGAACCCTTTGATTCTGGATGTGGTGATCCATTACACTGGCTATGGTGTGGCCGCTGGGATTTTGTTGCTTCTGTTATCCATAGGGAGTTTTCTTTCCACACTTTTATTTCATTTTTCTAGTTGTTTTCTTTTTGTTTTTACTGTTTTGCTACTGTTTTCAATCCTATTTCTGTTTTTATTTTATCATTCTTGTTTACTCTTTTCTGTTGCTATCATTTTTTCTGTTTGTTGTCTCTGTTTTGATTCTGTTTGCTGTATTTCATTTCTGTTTTCTGTTTTATTTGTTGTTCTGTTTTCTATTTAAATTTTTGTTTTGAAAAAAAAAAAGAGGTGCGATTTTCGTGTGTTTAGTCCCTTCCAATCATGTTTTACGAATTATGAAAGTCATGAGTTTGCATTAATTGAAGTTCAAGTTTCCTAACATAAATGAATGAATTGTCTTTCCCCTTAAATTTCACATGCTTGGTGTTGGATTTTGGATTAGTGGATTGAGTTTGGTAGATGCATCCATACCTTGTGAGATTTTGAACTTATTGATGAATGGATGTTGCATCTATGTCATTTTCTTCCTTTCTTATGTGAGTTTCACTCATGGATTTTGTCACTCTAGAACTTGCTTTGATTCTTTTTTTTTTAGGCTACATTTTCATATGCATGCATGAACTTGATTGAGGCATTTTTCTTGAATTAGCTACTTTATCCAAATAGCCTACCTTGCATTTATTCCATTGTTAACCCCCTTTGAGCCTAATTGTCTATTCTTGTTCTTAGCTCATTACAAGCCTTGAGTAAAAAAAATTCATGTTTTATCTCACCTTAGTGAATAGGAGAGCATTGGTTTTCTTATTGGAGGAACTCTTTTTGCTTGAGGACAAGCTATGGTTTAAGTGTGGGGGGTGCTTATGCAAAATGTTTGGTGCAAAAGAAAGAAAAAGAAAAAGTGGCTAATTTTGATTAAAACAAAAAAAAAGTGGAAAAAGAAAAAAAAAAGAATAAAGCCAAAAGGTTGTAAAAGAAAAGAATAGAAAAATGAAGGAATGTGTTAAGAGAATATGCATTTTATGGTTTGGGGTAAACTTCTATGGTTGTTACTTGAGATCCTCCCCCTTGCTCTTTTATTCTCTTTGGTTTTAACTTGTGTATATCCATATTGTTCCCTTCCCTTACCTTGGCCCCATTACAACCTTGAATAAAGTCCTCTTGATTTGTGTGTGCATGTGTTTTGAGTAGCGAAGAAGTAGAAGATAAGCAAGTTTATGGTAGTGCAATTTTTCATGAGTTGATTTGAGTGTAAACACAAACCTAAACACTTGAGAGATTGAGAGTGTATCTTGTGAGATTCTATCATGCTTGATCCATGATTCTACTTGAATTCACCTTGCTTGTTAATTTGGGATGTAAAGGCATATCACTTCATGAATGTTTGGAATCCTTGAAATTGTGGTTACTCATAATCCTCTTGTATTTAAAAATTAGTTGAATTGATTAAATAAAATATTACATGTTTGTGGGTATCATCCTGGTAAACCCTCACGAGACTATAACTCGTCCACTAGTGACACCTAGGGGTTCAAAGGCTTATGACACATGCTAAGTGCCATCGTGTTTTCCTACGAAAATGGATTAGATTAGGTATAATCAGTTTTTTTTTTTATGTTTTTAGTTTAATAATATGATGTTTCTTGTTTTTCTTTAGTTTTGTTCTTATGTGTTTTGCCCGGGAGTGCAAAAGCTTAAGTGTGGGGGAATTTGATCAATCAATTTGAGACACTTATGTTAAGCTTTGTATTAGGCTTCATTAGATGTTTATTGTGCCCAATATTAGTATTTTAGATTAGTTTAATGTTGTTGGGCTTCATTGGGTTTTAATGTAAATATTGGATAATTTTCGGATTTTGATGCATTTTGACCTTTCTTCTTTGGTCAGACCATAACTTGGGACTCGGTGATCCAATTGAGGTGATCTTGGTGTCTTTGGAAAGCTAAGACAAGGATCTACAAGTTTCATGAAGAACTCAAGAGCTGGATCGGACTTCTAAGGGCCCAAAATATCCTTGCAATACAGAGTGAGTTTGCTGTCACGGAACCATCTAGGCAGTATGTACATATTGGACTATATAGTGGGTTATAGGCCTCCTCTTGGGCTGAAACTTGGTCATTTGAAAGATAAGACCAATATCTCCAACTTCACTGAAGACCATTTTGCCAATAGATGTCGTTTTAGGCATGATAATGAAGCTACAAGTTGGTCTGAATTTGGAAACACGTTCTTCCAACCTAACTTGAGGTAGGTGCAGTGTTTTTGGCATTTCTGGAGTTCTAAAAGTCCAAATGACATGATTCAAATTGGAGATTTTCAAGGAGACAACTGGCTCCAACTTTGATGAGACATCCAAGCCAAAATGCACCGTCTAGGTGATGAATTTGAAGCCAGAAGTCGGATAAGAGTTGTTGACTAAAAGCCACCAACCATACACCAACCCACCTACCATGCACCAACCCACCAGCCATGCATCAAGCTTCCATTTTTGACAATTTTCATATTCTTATAGCTTGTATTCAGATTATGTACATGTACAAATTGGCTTCTAGGATTAGTATAAATAGATCCAACCTCTTTGTATTAGAGGAATTCAATTTGAAGTAAGTTAGAATTCAATTTTGTAGTAAGTTTGAGTATTTGTTAGTTTTCTTTCTCTTCTTCTCCCTTTTCTTTAGAATTTCATTTTTGTTCTTTATTTTCTGAGTTCTTCCTTCCCATCCATGGAAGGCTAGGCTCTTATAATCAATCCAAGGGATTAGCCATCTTGATGTTTAATTTGGAGATCTTGTTTCGCTTGTTCATATTGTTTAGTTGTTATTCAAGTTTCTATTCTTCCTCTTTTGATTTTGATCTAGATTGAATTGCTTAATTTGATTTGGATGTTGATGTGGTAATAGCTTTATTATCATGTGTTCAAAGAGGATCACATAGAATAAACAATTTATTAAAGCTTTTTGATAGATTGTTTAGCTTGGTTAAATTCTTGATCTTAAGTTAATCTATGTTTGGATGGTGCTTACTTTATCTAACCTTGGTTAATTAAATCCTAGATGCTTATCTAGTAGAGGATTCTTGGATCATGTTGAGGCGTCTTGATATGATCTAAGGCCAAGAACATGGTTAGCAATTAAGTGAATTCCTTGTGATCAATGATGAGTTAAACTCAAGATCGGTAAATTTCCTTGGATTGGTTGTTTCTTTAAATTTGTTAATTACTTTCCTTTAATTCAACTAGTGTATAATCTTTTCCAATCATTAAACCCCCTTTTAATTATCTTGATCTGATTAAATATTTGTTCTTTTTGGATCCTTGAGAGACGATTCGGTTCATGCTCTATACTACAAATTAGTTTGCGAACCGGTAATTTTTATTATTTGACGAGGTCTCGACATCCTATTGTCAAATACCGTTATCCGCCATTTAACCGGTGAAAAATCATCTGTCAAAGAAAAATAAACAAAATAAAGACAGAAAAATCAAACTTTGATTGATTTTCTCACTTGGCACCGTTTTTTCTATCTCGATTCCTGTAATAGCAAATAAGTCAAAGTTAGAAAGAGGACAGAGTTAGAAAACTTGGGATGCTGCCCAAAAAGCGTTACTTTTAATGTCATTAGCCAGCGTCATTGAAGATTTTTCACGATCGATGGGTCCTCCTCAATAATGATTCAATTTCTGGCCATTGACCTTAAACGTGGCTTTCTTTTTTTTTTTTTTCAACAAAGATTTATACAGAAAACAGAAGATAAACACAGCAGACAAAACAAAAAATAAAAACAGAAACAGAGAAAAGAAAAGTAATAAAAGAAAAACATCAGCAGTACAGTAAAACAGAAGCAGAAATAGAAACAGACAACACAAATAGCGGAAACAACAACAACAGAAAAGAGTAAATTGTAACAGTCAAATAAAAACAGAAACAATATTAAAAACAATAGCAAAACAGTAAAAACAAAAAGAAAACAACTACTAGAAAAATGAAATAAAAGTGTGGAAGAAAACTCCCTATGGATAGCAGAAGAATTAACGTTCCAGCAGCCACACCATAGCCAGTATAATGGATCACCACATCCAGAATCAGAGAGTTTAGTCTCCTCGGGGGCTGCTTTATTGGCTTAACTCTATCTTCAAGTAAAATCCTACGCATGCATATGGAAGGGCTAACGCTAGGAATGTCTGCAAGTATGATGGCTATTTGATTCTCCTTTAAAATTGGCAGCAACTTCTCCTCCTCATCAGTAAGGAGGTTCTTAGCCACAATGAACTCCAATTTTGGTGGCTTCACTACTTCTGTAGATTGAGTTGCTGCATAATCTGCCAAAAAAGATTCATCATGTCTCAAAAAGGCAGCAATCTCAGCACATGCATTACACAACATATCACCATCACAACCAGTACAACAAACATAATCATCAAAATCAGTAAAACTAGCAAATTCATCACACAAATCATCAATTGGTTTTTTCTCATCAATGATCTCATGTTTTGCAGAATTAGATTTCTGCATCTGTTGCTTGCTCAACTGACTCAATGAAGATGTAAGTTGACCAACTTGGGTCTCCAAGTTCTGTACTATGGCTTCTGTTCTCTGCTGGAATTGGATTTTGTTCTGAGCTAATTGTTTCACCAAATCCTCTAATGTAGGCTCTGATTCCATGCCTATTGGGGCTTGCTGCATAGGCTGATGTTGCTGCATAGGCTGCTGGTATAGATTGATTGGTTCAACATAAGGTTCGAACCAAGGATGATCTCCCCAATCATGGTTATATGTGGTAGAATAAGGATCATATCTAGGCTGTTGGTATTGTGGTTCACCAAGAAATACACCTGTTGCATCAACAGAATGGTCATGAAATACAGAACCATCATCTTGCAATGTGGGGCATGCATATGTGGGATGAAAAGAACTACAACATATACTACAAAATCTTGCAGGTTCTTGCACAGGTAACTGATGCTGTTCCACTGCCAGTTGCCTCACTAGATAAGCCAACTCATCAAGTCTATGTTCCATCAGATTAGTGACCAAACACAAAAATCACAAAAACAAGTCTAAATATACACACAAAATAATTACAGAAAATATATATAGACATTTTTAAAAATTATGGGACTACTACAGAGTGAAATCTACACAAAAATTATATCTAACAGAATAATAAAAAATCTTAAAAAATTGAAAAGGTGGTATAAACCATGGAATTTGGCTAAAATAAAAGTGACCTCACTATAAATAGTGAGTCTTTCTCAAAATAATGTCTTCCATTAGTGTACCAAAATTCAGGTCAATCAGAGATACTTTACCGAACCGAAATTCTTGACACAATGCCCTTTACCCAATTTCAGCCGAATTCCACTTGAAAATGCTTCAAAAACAAAACAAACACAATTGTTAGAGTTAGATGAAATGATCAAATAGTTGCCCTTGGATCCCCGGCAACGGCGCCAAATTTGACAAGAGGTTGTCGAGACCCGTCAAATAATAAAAATTACCGGTTCACAAACTAATTTGTAGTATATAGCATGAACTGAATCGTCTCTCAAGGATCCAAAAAGAAGAAATATTTAATCAGATCAAGATAATTAAAAGGGGGGTTTAGATGATTTGAAAAGAAAATATACCGGTTGAATTAAAGAAATGCAATCAACAAATTAACCAATCCAAGGAAATTTACCGATCTTGAGTTTAATCCATCATTGATCACAGGAATTCACTTAATTGCTAACCATGTTCTTGGCCTTAGATCATATCAAGACGCCTCAACATGATCCAAGAATCCTCTACTAGATAAGCATCTAGGATTTAATTAACCAATGTTAGATAAAGTAAGCACCATCCAAACATAGATTAACTTAAGATCAAGAATTTAACCAAGCTAAACAATCCATCAAAAAGCTTTAATAAATTGTTTATTCTATGTGATCCTCTTGAATACATGATAATAAAGCTATTATCACATAAACATCCAAATCAAATTAAGCAATTCAATCTAGATCAAAATTAAAAGAGGAAGAAGAGAAACTTGAATAACAATTAAGCAATATGAACAAGTAAAACAAGATCTCCAAATTAAACATCAAGATGGCTAATCCCTTGGATTGATTATGAGAGCCTAACCTTCCATGGATGGGAAGGAAGAACTCAAAAATTAAAGAAAAATGAAATTGTAAATAGAATGGAGAAGAAGAGAAAGAAAACTCTCACAAATACTTAAACTTTCTTGAAACTTACTTCAAAATTGAATCTTTCTAATACAAAGAGGTTGGGTCTATTTATACTAATCCTAGAAGCCAATTTGTACATGTACATAATCTAAATACAAGCTATAAAAATATGAAAATTGTAAAAAATGGAAGCTTGATGCATGGTTGGTGGGTTGGTGCATGGTAGGTGGGTTGGTGTATGGTTGGTGGCTTTTAGTCAACAACTCTTATCCGACTTCTGGCTTCATTTTCATCACCTAGACGGTGCATTTTGGCTTTGAGGTCTTCATGAAAGTTGTAGCCAGTTGTCTCTTGAAATTTTACAATTTGAATCATGCCATTTGGACGTTTAGAACTCCAGATATGCCAAAAACATTGAACCTATCTCATGTTAGGTTGGCAGAACGTGTTTCCAAATTCAAACCAACTTGTAGCTTCATTATCATGCCTAAAACGACATCTATTGACTAAATGGTCTTCAGTGAAGTTGGAGATATGGGTCTTATCTTTCCAATGGCCAAATTTCAGCCCAAGAGGAGGCCTATAACTCACTATGTAGTCCAATATGTGCATACTGCCTAGATTTTCCTGACAGCAAACCCACTTTGCATTGCAGGGATGTTTTGGACCCTTAGAAGTCCGATTCAGCTCTTGAGTTCTCATGAAACTTGTAGAGTATTGTCTTAGCTTTCCAAAGACGCCAAGATCACCTCAATTGGATCACCGAGTCCCAACTTATGGCCTAACCAAGGAAGAAATGTCAAAATGCATCAAAATCCGAAAATTATCTAATATTTACATTAAAACCCAATGAAGCCCAACAACATTAAACTCATCTAAAATACTAATATTAGGCACAATAAACATCTAATAAAGCCTAATACAAAGCTAACATAAGTGTCTCAAATTGATTGATCAGCCACCCCTTCTCAAATTTCATCATAACCGCCCCGTTGACCAAAAACATCTAGGCACTGGGGAACTTGGAACCCTATGACGACTTTACTGATCCCCTGGAACTGGTTGAGGCCTTCATCTCCACAATGTTGCTCTCTGGGGGACCTGAGCCCATAATGTGCAGGGCGTTCTCGATACCTGATAACTGTGTAAAAATATACTTAATTGGACCCTAATCTTGTTAACTTTAGATTGCTTAGTTCTAAATTTCATGTGTAATTAGATGAATTCCCATTCACTCTCAATTGAATCTATTTTGATACTTGTATTGATAAAAGTTGCAAAACAATCATATAAGTTCTTGAGGGATCATTTGGTTTTGCACTTGTATTCATTTTAATGCTATCCTTGTTACAGGAAACATCCCAATTTAGCTTTTGGAAGGAGTTTTGAGCTGCAGTAGAATAAGAAATATAATGGAGTGAAAAAGTTATTCAAGCCGCGGCATGACTACATTCCATACCGCGGCGTGGAAGCTTCGGCCACAAAACTCTACAGAGACCCGAAGCTTGGGCGCCGCGGCGTGAACTACTCGATGCCGCGGCGTGAGGCAATACCCTCAGAAAGGCAGCCTTACAATGGTTCACCGACCTACCAATAGGGTTCATATAAGATTTCGGTGAACTGACACAGAAGTTCACAACCCATTTTTCTATCAGCATCACACACCAGAAACCTCAATCAATCTAATATCCCGAAAATAGCAAAGGGATGATTCCCTCAAAGATTTCATGAAGAGATTTAACCACAAAGCATAGCAAATTAGAGGCCTCAACTTAGATGTGGCAATCCACGCCATACTGGCCGTGCTCAGGCAAGGAGCTTTCACTAACTCCCTCACAAAGAAATCACCTGCCAACATGGATGAGCACTGATCAATCAATTTGAGACACTTATGTTAGCTTTGTATTAGGCATTATTAGATGTTTATTGTGCCCAATATTAGTACTTTAGATGAGTTTAATGTTGTTGGGCTTCATTGGGCTTTAATGCAAATATTGAATAATTTTCAAATTTTGATGCATTTTGACCTTTCTTCCTTGGTTAGGTCATAACTTGGGACTCGGTGATCCAATTGAGGTGATCTTGGTGTCTTTGGAAAGCTAAGACAATGCTCTACAAGTTTCATGAAGAACTCAAGAGCTGGATCGGAATGCTAAGGGTTAAAAATATCCCTACAATGTAGAGTGGGTTTGCTGTCACGGAACCATCTGGGCAGTATGCACATATTGGACTATATAGTGGGTTATAGGCCTCCTCTTGGGCTGAAACTTGGTCACTTGAAAGATAAGACCCATATCTCCAACTTCAATGAAGACCATTTTGTCAATAGATGTCGTTTTAGGCATGCTTCTGAAGCTACAAGTTGGTCTGAATTTGGAAACACGTTCTTCCAACCTAACTTGAGGTAGGTGAAGTGTTTTTGGCATTTCTGGAGTTCTAAAAGTCCAAATGACATGATTCAAATTGGAGATTTTCAAGGAGACAACTGGCTACAACTTTGATGAAGACATCCAAGCCAAAATGCACCGTCTAGGTGAGGAATTTGAAGCCAGAAGTCGGATAAGAGTTGTTGACTAAAAGCCACCAACCATACACCAACCCACCTACCATGCATCAAGCTTCCATTTTTGACAATTTTCATATTCTTATAGCTTGTATTCAGATTATGTACATGTACAAATTGGTTTCTAGGATTAGTATAAATAGAGCCAATCTCTTTGTATTATCATTCATTCAATTTGGAAGTAAGTTTTAAGAAAGTTTAAGTATTTGTGAGAGTTTTCTTTCTCTTCTTCTCCATTCTCTTTGCAATTTCGTTTTTGTTCTTTAAATTCTGAGTTCTTCCTTCCCATCCATGGAAGGCTAGGCTCTCATAATCAATCCAAGGGATTAGCCATCTTGATGTTTAATTTGGAGATCTTGTTTTGCTTGTTCATATTGCTTAATTGTTATTCAAGTTTCTCTTCTTCCTCTTTTGATTTTTATCTAGATTAAATTGCTTAATTTGATTTAGATGTTGATGTGGTAATAGCTTTATTATCATGTATTCAAAGAGGATCATAAAGATTAAACAATATATTAAAGCTTTTTGATAGATTGTTTAGCTTGGTTAAATTCTAGATCTTAAGTTAATCTATGTTGGATGGTGCTTACTTTATCTAACCTTGGTTAATCAAATCCTAGATGCTTATCTAGTAAAGAATTCTTGGATCATGTTAGGGCTTCTTGATGTGATCTAAGGCCAAGAACATGGTTAGCAATTAAGTGAATTCCTTGTGATCAATGATGAGTTAAACTCAAGATCGGTAAATTTCCTTAGATTGGTTGTTTCTTTAGATTTGTTTACAACTTTGAATCTCCTACTTATATTAATCTTGTTAATCAACAACAAAACCCCCCTTTTCTAATTATCTTGATCTAATTAAATCTTTGTTTTTGGATCCTTGAGAGACGATTCGGTTCATTCTCTATACTACAAATTAGTTTGTGAACCGGTTATTTTATTTGATAGGTATCGACAACTTCTTGTCAAATTTGGCGCCGTTGCCGGGGATCCAAGGCAACTATTTGATCATTTCAAGATCCCATCTAACTCTAACAAATGTGTTTGTTTTGTTTTTGAAGCTTTTTCAAGTGGGATTTGGCTGAAATTGGATAAAAGGCATTGTGTCAAGAATTTCGGTTTGGGCATCTCTGATTGATCTGAATTTTGGTACACAAATGGAAAATATTATTCTGAGAAAGGCTCACTGTTTACAGTGAGGTTACCCTTATTTTTGCCAAATTCCATTTTTTAGACCACTTTTTCAATTTTTTAATATTTTTTATTATTTTGTTGGATAGCATTTGTGTGTAGATTTTATCCTGTGGTGGTTCCATAATTTTTAAAATTCATTTGTTACTATTTTTTATTTTTGTTTAATTTTTTGGAGTATTTGTTTTAGGAATTTTTAGTGTTTTACTTGTTATTGCTTTTCTAATACCTTCTTATGAATTGCATGCTGTATGACTAGATCTGATCCTGGTACCTTGCATTCATTTGATCCTGAAATTGATAGAACATTTCATACACTTCATAGAATTCATAGGACTGGTAGTAGCATTCATAGAGCTAATAGAATTACTTCCGGAATTGGACTTGAACTTGACATTGCACCTAATCTTGTTGACTCTTTTAATCCTGTTGAGTCTGCTTCTGTTAGTACTTCAGTGTCTAATACTGAGTCTGTTGATTTTACTATGGCTGACTATAACAATAGGACCCTTAAGGAATTGGCTGCACCTGATGTGAATTATCAACCTTTGTGCATTCAATATCCTGAACTTAATGTTGATTTTGAGTTAAAATCTGGATTGATACACTTGTCGCCCAAGTTTCATGGTCTTGCGGTGAAGATCCACATAAGCATTTGAAGGAGTTCCATGTTGTCCGCTCCACCATGAAACCTCATGGAATAGCTGAAGATCACATCAAGCTAAGGGCCTTTCCTTTCTCTTTGGATGGTGCTGCTAAGGATTGGTTGTATTACTTACAACCTGCTGCCATCACTTCTTGGAATGACATGAAAAGATTATTTTTGGAGAAGTTCTTTCCTGCATCAAGAACTGCTGCAATAAGGAAAGATATTTGTGGCATAAGGCAAATCAGTGGTGAAACTCTCCATGAGTATTGGGAGAGATTCAAGAAATTGTGCTCAAGCTGCCCACACCATCAAATTAGTGATCAACTGCTGATCCAATACTTCTATGAAGGATTTATGCCAATGGAAAGGAGTATGATTGATGCTGCAAGTGGTGGAGCATTAGTAGATAAAACTCCAGCTGCTGCCAGAAACTTAATTGCAAACATGGCAGCCAATTCTCAGCAATTTGGTACTTGAATGGGTGCTGCAACCAGAGTAGTCAATGAATATAGATTGGATGAGCTCACTTCTTTGGTTAGACAAATGGCTATAGGACAACACGAACCACGTGTGCAAACCCCTGCAAGAGTTTGTAGCATATGTTCTAGTTCTTCTCATCCTACAGATTCGTGCCCCACATTGCAAGATGATTCTGAGTTTCAAGACCAATCTGTGGCTGCAGCTGGTATATTTCCTGGGAAGCCACAATTCCATCAACAGCAACAATAGAAATATGATCCATTCTCCAATACTTACAACCCTGGTTGGAGGGACCATCCCAATCTGAGATATGGGAATGCATCAAATCAGCAGCCACCAAACCAGTATAGACCACCATTCCAGCAGCAAGCAAGGACAAATCAGTTTCAGCCACATCTTTGGACCAAGTAGACCACCATTCCAAAGAAGAAGGTCCTGTAGCCACAAAATCTGAGCCCTCATTGGAGGATTTGGTGAAACAGTTGGCCACCAATAACATCCAGTTTCAACAGAGAACTGAAACCACCATTCAGAACTTGGAGACTCAAATTGGTCAACTTGCCACATCAATTCATGAATTAAAGTCACAGGGTTCTGGCCAATTACCCTCTCAAACCACTCCAAACCCTAGAGGCAATGTTAGTGCTATAGCTTTACGCAGTGGTAAGCAAATCAATGGACCAGTGCAGCAGATACTTCCAGATTCTACCCTTGGCCCAGAGAAACAAGATTCTACAGCAACTTCAAGTTCTGCAGCTAATTCAGATGCTGTAGCAGATTCAGCAGCAAATGATCCTACAACAGCCAAGCAGAAAATCGGATCAAATCAGCAGTTGACAGAAAATTTAGTACAGCAGAAAAGTGAACATCCAAAAAAGTCAGCTTCCAACATTCCTCTTCCTTTTCCCAACCGAATGATACAGCCGAGGCATATGGTTGAGACTGACTTGGATAAGGAAATTATGGAGACTTTTCAGAAGGTTGAGGTGAATATACCCCTCTTGGAGGCAATTAAACAAATCCCCAAGTATGCCAAGTTTTTGAAAGAGATGTGCACCCATAAGAGGAAGCTAAAGGGGACTGAAAAAGTGAGTATGGGGAGAAATGTCTCTGCTTTGATTCAGCCCAACCTGCCTCCCAAATGCAAGGATCCAGGCACTTTTACCATCCCTTGCACCATAGGGCACCAACAGTTCACTCATGCCTTGCTAGACTTGGGAGCCTCCATCAATGTAATGCCAAAGTCAGTTTACACTTCCTTGCATATGGGAGAGCTTAAGCCCACCGGCATTGTCATTCAGTTAGCAAACCGGAGCACTGCACAACCTGCAGGAGTGTTGGAGGACGTTCTGGTTCGGGTACATAATTTAATATTCCCAGCTGATTTTTATGTGTTGAATATGGAAGATGAATCTGCCTCTTCCCCACCCCCATTGATCTTAGGTAGGCCATTTTTGAAAACTGCTAAAACTAAGATTGATGTGCATGCTGGTACCCTTTCCATGGAATTTGGTGATGATATCATTCAGTTTAACATTTTTGATGCCATGAAATACTGATCAATCAATTTGAGACACTTATGTTAGCTTTGTATTAGGCATTATTAGATGTTTATTGTGCCCAATATTAGTATTTTAGATTAGTTTAATGTTGTTGGGCTTCATTGGGTTTTAATGTAAATATTGGATAATTTTCGGATTTTGATGCATTTTGACCTTTCTTCCTTGGTTAGGCCATAACTTGGGACTCGGCGATCCAATTGACGTGATCTTGGTGTCTTTGGAAAGCTAAGACAAGGATCTACAAGTTTCATGAAGAACGCAAGAGCTGGATCGGAATTATAAGGGCCCAAAATAGCCTTGCAATACAGAGTGAGTTTGCTGTCACGGAACCATCTGGGCAGTATGCACATATTGGACTACATAGTGAGTTATAGGCCTCCTCTTGGGCTGAAACTTGGTCATTTGAAAGATAAGACCCATATCTCCAACTTCACTGAAGACCATTTTGCCAATAAATGTCGTTTTAGGCATGCTTCTCAAGCTACAAGTTGGTCTGAATTTGGAAACACGTTCTTCCAACCTAACTTGAGGTAGGTGCAGTGTTTTTGGCATTTCTGGAGTTCTGAAAGTCCAAATGACATGATTCAAATTGGAGATTTTCAAGGAGACAACTGGCGACAACTTTCATGAAGACATATAAGCCAAAATGCACCGTCTAGGTGATGAAAATGAAACCAGAAGTCAGATAAGAGTTGTTGACTAAAAGCCACCAACCATACACCAACCCACCTACCATGCACCAACCCACCAACCATGCATCAAGCTTCCATTTTTGACAATTTTCATATTCTTATAGCTTGTATTCAGATTATGTACATGTACAAATTGGCTTCTAGGATTAGTATAAATAGACCCAACCTCTTTGTATTAGGGAATTCAATTTAGAAGTAAGTTTCAAGAAAGTTTAAGTATTTGTGAGAGTTTTCTTTCTCTTCTTCTCTATTCTCTTTGCAATTTCATTTTTGTTCTTTAAATTCTGAGTTCTTCCTTCCCATCCATGGAAGGCTAGGCTCTCATAATCAATCCAAGGGATTAGCCATCTTGTTGTTTAATTTGGAGATCTTGTTTTGCTTGTTCATATTGCTTAATTGTTATTCAAGTTTCTCTTCTTCCTCTTTTGATTTTTATCTAGATTAAATTGCTTAATTTGATTTAGATATTGATGTGGTAATAGCTTTATTATAATGTATTAAAAGAGGATCATAAAGATTAAACAATATATTAAAGCTTTTTAATAGATTGTTTAGCTTGGTTAAATTCTAGATCTTAAGTTAATCTATGTTGGATGGTGCTTACTTTATCTAACCTTGGTTAATCAAATCCTAGATGCTTATCTAGTAAAGAATTCTTGGATCATGTTAAGGCTTCTTGATGTGATCTAAGGCCAAGAACATGGTTAGCAATTAAGTGAATTCCTTGTGATCAATGATGAGTTAAACTCAAGATCGGTAAATTTCCTTGGATTGGTTGTTTCTTTAGATTTGTTTACAACTTTGAATCTCCTACTTTTATTAATCTTGCTAATCAACAACAAAACCCCCCCTTTTCTAATTATCTTGATCTAATTAAATCTTTGTTTTTGGATCCTTGAGAGACGATTCGGTTCATTCTCTATACTACAAATTAGTTTGTGAACCAGTTATTTTATTTGATAGGTCTCGACAACCTCTTGTCAAATACCCTTTAGAGGATCATTCTGTTTTTCATTTTGATGTCATTGATTTACTAGTTGATGATATGCATGCTGATATGTTGGCAGAGTTTCCTGAAATTGTAGGATACACTGATAGCATAGCTTGTGATACTTGTTCTGCTTGCTTCGGACTTTCTGGTTGTAAACCCAATGCAATGTGTGCAGCCTGTGCTGAGATTTCTACATACTTGTCATGTGCTGTTGTTAATTCTGCTGACATTGATGATTCTGTTATTAATGGCAATGATGCTGTTATTAATGATGTTGTCATTCATCCTGCTGCTAAGTGTGATTCTTTTGATTCCATAAGATATGATGATGTTGTTTTGCAAGATTGTGCACAGCTTGCAGGTACAAGTACAGCAAGTGCAACTACTGAAAATTTAGCAGATTTAGTTTCGGTTCCAAAACTAGTACCATCAGTCCAGCAACCACCCTCCATTGAACTTAAGCCCCTGCCCGAGCATTTGAAGTATGCATTCTTGGAGGAGGATGAGAAGCTCCCGGTGATAGTGGCCAAACACCTCCAACCTGAGCAAGAAACCAGATTATTGGAAGTTTTGAAGCAACATAAAAGGGCAATTGGTTGGACACTTGCAGATATTCCTGGTATTAACCCCTCCACATGCATGCACAGGATATTACTTGAGGAGGAAACTAAACCAATGAGACAACCCCGCAGGAGACTGAATCCTCTCATTCTAGATGTGGTGAAAAAGAGGTGACCAAGCTACCGCAGTCGGCATTATCTATCCCATCTCCGACAAGTGGGTAAGCCGGTACAAGTAGTTCCAAAGAAATCACGGTGGTATGTCGTGGCCAACCGAGAAGAATGAGCTCATTCCAACCCGAGTGCGAGAATAGTTGGAGAGTTTGCATTGATTACATGCACGTCTCAACCAAGCCACTCGGAAGGATCATTACCCCTTCCGCTCATTGATCGAGATCTTTGGAGCGGTTGGGTAGTAAGTCCCATTACCGCTTTTAGATGGCTACACCGGGATACTTCCAAATCCACATTGCACCGGAGGATCAGGAGAAGACCACATTTACTTGTCCCTTCGGCACCTTTGCTTACAGACGGATGCCCTTCGGCCTCTGCAATGCCCCTGGTACCTTCCAGCGGTGCATGGTGAGCATATTTTCTGATTTCTTAGAGGAGTGCATGGAGGTATTTATGGATGACTTCACTGTCTATGGTTCTTCTTTTGATTCATGTTTAGCTAGCCTATCTAGAGTACTGCAAAGATGCATTGAGACTAACCTTGTGTTAAATTTTGAGAAATGCCATTTTATGGTAGAACAAGGTATAGTTTTAGGCCATGTAGTATCCAGTAAGGGCATTGAGGTAGATCCTGCCAAGATTGATGTAATTACTTGTTTATCTTATCCCACATGCGTGCGGGAAGTGCGTTCTTTTCTTGGTCATGCAGGTTTCTACAGGCGCTTCATTGCCGACTTCAGCAAGATTGCTCTTCCACTTTCCCGCCATTCGCAGAAAGATGTGGAGTTCAATTTTGATGACAAGTGCAAGGCGACTTTCAACCACTTGAAGCAGGCCTTGACCAAGACTCCCCATCATCCGACCACCGACCGACATTGCCATTTGAGTTAATGTGTGATGCTTCTAACTATGCAGTAGGACCAGTCTTGGCACAGAGAATGGGGAGAGCTTCTCATGTGATATACTATGCTTCCAGAGAATGAGTTGTTGTGTTTACTGATCATGCAGCACTTAAGTTTCTTTTGAAGAAGTCAGAAGCAAAGCCCCGACTAATAAGATGGATGCTACTGCTCCAAGAGTTCCACATAGAGATCCGTGACAAGAATGGAGCAGAGAACCTAGTGGCAGATCATTTGAGCCGCATTGAAAGGGCTTCAGATCCCTTCCCTGTACGGGACTCCTTCCCAGATGAGCAGCTTATGCAGCTGCAAGGTAAGAACACCTTCCCTTGGTTTGCTGATATGGTGAATTTCTTGGTTGCTACAGTTTTTCCCTCACATTTCACTCATGCACAAATTTATAAACTTAAGAGTGAATCAAAATATTATGTGTGGGATGATCCATATCTGTGGCGATTTTGTAGTGACCAAATTATTAGGCGATGTGTGCCTAATCAAGAGTTTCATTCTGTTCTTAGCTTTTGTCATGCATTTGCATGTGGTGGACATTTTGGGCCTCAACGTACAGCTAGGAAAGTTTTAGACTCTGGTTTATATTGGCCTACCTTGTTTCATGATGCATATTTGTTCTGTAAGTCTTGTGAACAGTGTCAGAGAATAGGGAACATTTCTCGCAGAAATGAGATGCCCCAGCAACCTCTACTGTATTGTGAAATCTTTTACGTATGGGGTATTGATTTCATGGGACCTTTTCCTGTTTCCTTTGGTTATGTTTACATTTTGCTAGCTGTTGATTATGTATCAAAATGGGTGGAGGCTAAAGCCACTCGGACTGATGATTCCAAAGTTGTTGTAGATTTTGTTAGATCACAGATTTTCTGCAGGTTTGGAATCCCGAGAGCTATCATCAGTGATCAAGGCACCCATTTCTGTAACCGGAACATGGAGGGATTGATGAGGAAATATGGCGTGTTGCATAAAGTTTCTACACCTTACCATCCCCAGACTAATGGTCAAGCCGAGGTCTCCAATAGAGAGATCAAGCGCATACTTGAAAAAACAGTCCAACCTAATCGGAAGGATTGGAGCATGAGGCTTGAGGATGCTCTTTGGGCTTACCGGACAGCTTACAAAACTCCAATCGGGATGTCTCCATATCGGATAGTCTATGGTAAGGCATGCCACTTGCCAGTAGAAATTGAGCATAAAGCATATTGGGCTGTGAAGCAATGCAACATGAATTTGGCCGGAGCTGGCATAGAGCGGAAGTTGCAGTTACAGGAATTGGAAGAGATCCGCCTAGATGCCTATGAGAGCTCCCGACTCTACAAAGAAAAGACCAAAGCCTTTCATGATAAGTTTATTCTTCGAAAGGAGTTTTCAGTTGGGCAAAAAGTTCTCTTGTTTAATTCTCGCCTTAAGTTGATGCCTGGTAAATTAAGGTCTAGCTGGGACGGTCCGTTTGTTGTCACTAACATTTTTTCTCATGGTGCAGTGGAAATTAAGAGTGAAGCCACCAACAAAGTGTTCAAAGTCAATGGTCATCGCCTCAAGAATTTTTATGAAGGAGCTCAAGAGAACCTCGTCGAGGAAGTTCAACTGCAGGATGCCCTCTACCATGATTGATCACTACTGTGTTGAAAAAAAAAAGACACGATTAATGTCAATTGCCAGAGATTGAATCATTATTGGGGAAGACCCATCGCTCGTGCAAAATCTTCAATCACGCTGGCTAAGGACATTAAAAGTAGCGCTTCTTGGGAGGCAACCCAAGCTTTCTAACTCTTTCATCTTTCAACTTTGACTTATTTGCAATCACAGGAATCGAGACAGAAACTTGGTGCCAAGCGAGAAAATCTATCAGAGTTTGATTTTTCTGTCTTAATTTTGTTTATTTTTCATTGACAGATGATTTTTCACCGGTTAAATGACGAATAACGGTACTCCGTGAAAATCTTTTTCGGTCCCTTCAGTTACCCACAAACACTGAAATCTGTACATAATTTTACTCAAATTTTTTTCTCTCTCTTTCTTCTTTCTTTCGAAATGGATAATCAGCTTTTTAATCTCCGCAAGCAATTCCCTTCTCTCCCTCAAAATGCTTTAACTAACATTTATTGTGCAAGGTTTGAGAGATTAAGGATGCTTATGCACAAAGGCATCCCTGCGGATATACGCTGGTTGATCGAAGCAAAGGTCCGACTCAGAGGTGAATTTTCTGACGCTCTTGTTTCATATATGCCAGGGCTAGGCAAAAGTTCATATGCAAAGAAGAGAAGAGCAAAAAGGTTACGGGTCTGCTATAAATGTGCAAGATGGACCTGTAACACAAAATGCACATCAATTGGAATGACGTCTATAAACCGAGATGATAAAATTAACTTCATAAAGGATGGCATGAGTAAGGAGTCTTTAGATAACATTCTATTGACTCTTGAGACGCATCCTAGTGGAGATGTGCAGAGAGTACTTCTCGATTTATGGCCAATATTCCAAGATGAACATGAGCAATATAGTCTCGGGAATCTGACTCAAAAAGACCCTGTTTGCCAATTTTTAAGAAAATTGGATGGGAAGCCGACCATCGGCCCATAGAGAGCATTCAAGCCAAGCATCGGACGTAA
Source organism: Styphnolobium japonicum (assembly GCA_023212625.1). Taxonomy (NCBI): domain Eukaryota; kingdom Viridiplantae; phylum Streptophyta; class Magnoliopsida; order Fabales; family Fabaceae; genus Styphnolobium; species Styphnolobium japonicum. Next base: position 22,109,195 of record JALBWW010000009.1, read on the forward strand.
AACCAGAGGAATTTGTGAGCCACAATCACACCTCCTGTAAGTATTATTTTTTATTTTTTATTTTTCTTTTTTCTTCTTGTTTATTAAAAAAAATTTCAAAAAAAAAAATTCAAAAAAAAAAGAAAAAAGAAAAAAAAATCAAATCAAATCAAAAGTAGCCGTATTCTTTTGAAATATGCGTTGCATATTTTCAAACTTCTTCTGACACATATAGATTAGTCTTTTATCATTGTCATATAGCTATTATCATTATTGTGCTTATTTTCAAACTTACCTGACACACGGATCTACCCCTCCTTTATAGGTGCAATTATTACATTTGAGTTTTGATTCTTTAAATAATGCACTTTGCTCTCTTCAGATCATTGATAAGGTGAGAGTACAAAAAACAAAAAAAGAGAAAATGGAAGTCACTTCAGTTCGTCGGATCAAGAGTGTTTGTGTCTTTTGTGGATCTAATCCTGGGAAAGATAAAGAGTTTGTAAATATTGCACACCATCTTGGTCGAGTGCTAGCTGAGAGAGAAATCCATTTAGTTTATGGAGGAGGTAGTCTTGGGTTAATGGGTTGTGTAGCAACTGCTGCACATTTAGGAGGTGGCAAAGTCCTTGGTGTCATTCCCAATCCTTTATCTACCAGCAAGCCCATTGGAAAAACATTAGGGGATGAAGTAATGGTATTTTGCATGCACCAACGCATGAACATTATGATAGCAAATGCTGATGCCTTTATTGCCCTACCTGGTGGTTTTGAAACTTTGGAAGAACTCTTTCAAATTACATCTTGGTCACAGCAGAACTTTCACCAAAAACTCATAGGTATATTAAATGTTAATGGTTTTTATGACAGTTTGTTTTGTTTTCTTGATCATGCTGTAGAAAAAAGGTTCATCTCACAAGCGACACGTCAAAGTCTTGTAACTGCTGCAACTCCTGAACAATTGCTCGATCAACTCAATGCATTTGTACCACAACGTGATCCAGCAATGGCTCCACTGAATTGGGAACAAGGCAGAAGCAGCAAAAAGCAAAAACTTGATTTGACTTTGTCTTTGTGAATTTTTGTTTTCTCTTATGGTTTTAGTTTTTTGTAACTTTTCTTATTTCAGGCTCGATTTGCAGTTTTCTGGTAAGACCTTCTACACTCTACCTATCTTTATTTTGACATTGGGGACAATGTCTTTAATTAGTTGGGGGGAGGGATAGTTGACATTACCATGTACATAGTTTAGTTAAAAAAAAAAGCTAATCTTTATTGTTACTAACTTTTTAGATGTATGATGGCAGAGTAAGGAGTAGTTTTGCTCTTGAGACGCATCTTAACTTGCATTTCATAATAGGTCTTAAATCATCTTTATTCTTGTATATATATTAAAAAAAAAAAAACACACACACACACAATTTTGATCTTTTCAATTGATTTTGATACAAGCATGTGCTGAATCTGAGCTTAATTGATGATAAAAGTATGCAAAACAATTTATAATTGAATCATTTTCATGATATACATGTGTATATGATTGTGGATATTAGGAAGAAGGCATGGTTGAATTGAGTGAATGTTCCATACCTTTGTGAGTTTTGGGCTTTTCCAAGTTTGATACTTACACTTGGTTATTTTCTTTCATGAGTGATGTCAATTATGAATTTATTTTCTAGAACTTGCATTGAATCGATTTGAGATTACATTGGTCTGTATGTTGCATGAAAATGACAGAGGCATTTTTTCTTGACTTAGCTGCTTTGGCCAAATAAACCTACCTTGCATTTATCTAAATATTAACTCCCTCTGAGCCTATTTGCCTATTCTTTGTTCTTAGCTCATTACAAGCTTTGAGTGAAAAACCATGTTTTACCTTACCTTAGGGAATGGGAGAGCATTGATTTTCTTATTGGAGGAGTTCTTTTGCTTGCAATGATTTAAGTGTAGGGGAATTGGTGTGCTGATACGAAATGCTTGGTACAAAAAAAAACAAAAAAAAAAGAAAAAAAAGAATAGAAAAAGGAAGGAATGTGTGAAGAGAATGAGCATTTTATGGTTTTGGGTAAAAAATTTTATTCTTTCTACTTGAATTACTCCTCAATACTCTTTTATTCTCTTTGGTTTTAACCTGCTATTATCTATATTGTTCCCTTCCTTCACCTTATAAGTTCCATTACAACCTTTTTGAAAGACCTCTTGATTTTTGCAATTTATTTGATCTAAGTAGTGGAGAATTGATGTATATGCAAGCCTATGGTAAAATACTTTCATAATTTGACTGAGTTGAGCGTAAACAGTTAACCTAAACACCTTGTGTGATTTGAGTGTCACTTGTGAAGAATTTTACTCAATCTGAACATGCCTATTTCTGATTAAAGCATGATTATGCTATACTTTATTCTCAATTGATTTGATTCAACTATTCTTTGTTAAGCATACTTGACTTATTAATTATGGTTTATATTTGATACAATGCTTGTATTTAAAAATTAGTTGAATTGATTAAATAAAATATTACATGTTTGTGGGTATCATCCTGGTAAACCCTCACGAGACTATAACTCGTCCAATAGGGACACCTAGGGGTTTAAAGGCTTGTGGCACATGCTAAGTGCCATCGTGTTTTCCTACGGAAGTGGATTAGATTAGGTACAATCAGTTTTTATGTTTTTAGTTTAATAATATGATGTTTCTTATTTTTCTTTAGCTTCGTTGTTATGTGTTTTGCCCAGGAGTGCAAAAGCTTAAGTGTGGGGGAATTTGATCAATCAATTTGAGACACTTATGTTAGCTTTGTATTAGGCATTATTAGATGTTTATTGTGCCCAATATTAGTACTTTAGATGAGTTTAATGTTGTTGGGCTTCATTGGGCTTTAATGCAAATATTGAATAATTTTCAGATTTTGATGCATTTTGACCTTTCTTCCTTGGTTAGGTCATAACTTGGGACTCGGTGATCCAATTGAGGTGATCTTGGTGTCTTTGGAAAGCTAAGACAATGCTCTACAAGTTTCATGAAGAACTCAAGAGCTGGATCGGAATGCTAAGGGTTCAAAATATCCCTACAATACAGAGTGGGTTTGCTGTCACAGAACCATCTGGGCAGTATGCACATATTGGACTATATAGTGGGTTATAGGCCTCCTCTTGGGCTGAAACTTGGTCACTTGAAAGATAAGACCCATATCTCCAACTTCAATGAAGACCATTTTGTCAATAGATGTCGTTTTAGGCATGCTTCTGAAGCTACAAGTTGGTCTGAATTTGGAAACACGTTCTTCCAACCTAACTTGAGGTAGGTGAAGTGTTTTTGGCATTTCTGGAGTTCTAAAAGTCCAAATGACATGATTCAAATTGGATATTTTCAAGGAGACAACTGGCTACAACTTTGATGAAGACATCCAAGCCAAAATGCACCGTCTAGGTGATGAATTTGAAACCAGAAGTCGGATAAGAGTTGTTGACTAAAAGACACCAACCATACACCAACCCACCTACCATACACCAACCCACCTACCATGCATCAAGCTTCCATTTTTGACAATTTTCATATTCTTATAGCTTGTATTCAGATTATGTACATGTACAAATTGGCTTCTAGGATTAGTATAAATAGAGCCAATCTCTTTGTATTATCATTCATTCAATTTGGAAGTAAGTTTCAAGAAAGTTTAAGTATTTGTGAGAGTTTTCTTTCTCTTCTTCTCCATTCTCTTTGCAATTTCGTTTTTGTTCTTTAAATTCTGAGTTCTTCCTTCCCATCCATGGAAGGCTAGGCTCTCATAATCAATCCAAGGGATTAGCCATCTTAATGTTTAATTTGGAGATCTTGTTTTGCTTGTTCATATTGCTTAATTATTATTCAAGTTTCTCTTCTTCCTTTTTTGATTTTTATCTAGATTAAATTGCTTAATTTGATTTAGATGTTGATGTGGTAATAGCTTTATTATCATGTATTCAAAGAGGATCATAAATATTAAACAATATATTAAAGCTTTTTGATAGATTGTTTAGCTTGGTTAAATTCTAGATCTTAAGTTAATCTATGTTGGATGGTGCTTACTTTATCTAACCTTGGTTAATCAAATCCTAGATGCTTATCTAGTAAAGAATTCTTGGATCATGTTAGGGCTTCTTGATGTGATCTAAGGCCAAGAACATGGTTAGCAATTAAGTGAATTCCTTGTGATCAATGATGAGTTAAACTCAAGATCGGTAAATTTCCTTGGATTGATTGTTTCTTTAGATTTGTTTACAACTTTGAATCTCCTACTTATATTAATCTTGTTAATCAACAACAAAACCCCCCCTTTTCTAATTATCTTGATCTAATTAAATCTTTGTTTTTGGATCATTGAGAGACGATTCGGTTCATTCTCTATACTACAAATTAGTTTGTGAACCGGTTATTTTATTTGATAGGTCTCGACAACCTCTTGTCAAGCACCGAACCCAAGCAAGGAGGTACAATTGTTTGCAAGAGGTAATCAAAGCCAAGAGGATCATGGAGAAAGAGCTTGAGACTGAAAAGAAGTACAAAGAGAAGCACCAGGGAGAGCAATCACAGAAGATAAAACCCTCCAAAGGCCGTTTCGACAACTACACCCTGTACACACTTCTCATAGAAAGATAAATGAAGAAGTGTACACCTCTGATTTGATCTGGTTCCCACCACTGAGGTAGAAGAAGAAGAACCCAAACACTTCCAAGCTATACGAATTCCATTGGGATTTTGGCCACAACATGGAAGTCTCCATTGACCTTGAAGATGAAATAGAAGCCCTCATCCGATGGGGCAAGTTGAACACCTACGTTCATGGTAAAGGAAGTTCCAGTGAGCGATATCAGCCCCCCTCGCGGCGGACAACCAACCTACTACCAGGAAAGAAAGAGCAGAAGTATAGAGGTCAGGAAATAAAGGAGAACTTCTCAAAAGACATTCCTTAATTGGAAGAACCACCCACTAACAAAGTGATCAGAAATGATCATAGCACTCCTAACTGATTCACAGCGTGATTAAAACCAATGTAAGAGGATTCGCTGGGGCAGGAAATCGTCTTCAGCAAGAAAGAAACTTCTCACGGTGGTCATGAGCATTGCAATTGTCCCCTCACAAAAGTGGAGGGCCTAGTAATATCTTTCTCAGACAATGACTTCTTGGTCATAGACTAGGAACATAATGTCTTGGTTGTCATATCAACCGTCGTCGTGAGTTGATTAGTCAAATGAGCGTTGGTAGATCAAGGAAGTTTTGCTAACATCCTATTTTGGGAAGCTTTCCAGCAACTGCAATTACCCCTATCTAACCTTAAACCATTTAACGACTCTCTTGTGGGATTTTGGGGTAGTCAGGTGGCTGTGAAAGGATACGTAGAGTTAAAGATAAGCTTTGGTGCAGCTCTGGAATCCAAGAGTGCCAATATCAAATTCCTGGTGGTTGACTCTAAATCCCTTAATTACCCTCTTTGCTTCATTTTGATGTGCTAGACATAGAAATTAATGCTTTAGATAATTCCCAAAGAATTCTTAATTGATTTGATTTGAATATGCGCATTGATTGCATATCTTAGCTTTAGATTTTTATTATATGTTTCCTTCAATTGAGATTTAATATTTCCTAATTGAATTTAATGTTTATTTGAATTTGAAATAAGATGGATAAGTCAAGGGAAGATAAAGAAAATCAAATTTTATCTTTTCTGGGTAGAAATCTCAATGTCAGCTAGACCCCTGAGCAGTAGTTTGAGCATACATTGAGCTACAGAGGTCAGATTGAGGTGATTTTGGTGGCTGTGAAAAGATAAGACATAGGGCTACAAGTTTCATGTTGGACACTTTTGCAAATTCCCTAATATGAGTGAACACAAAGGAAAACACGGTAGTGCTTTAGAGCATAGCCTGGTCGTGCTTTTATTGGGCCTCATGAAGAAGAGTTAGGGGTAAAACCTAAACCTTAATATTGACTTGGACGAAATTGAGCAGCCGTCAAGGAGCAAGAGAAGAGTTTTCTTCCTTGGGAGAAACTCGAAGAGAAGGAGATCAAGATCCATCGATTTGTTTCTTCTTCCCTCTTTACTTTGTGTCTTAAACTCATGATGTTTCATTATTATTTTTTTATGTTGTTCAAGAATATGCTAGGCTAGATTTTCTTTTAGTTAAGGGTGATTTGAAGCCCTAGACATGATTTTGTGATTGGATTAAAGGTGTTATTCCCTTAGTTTTAATTGAGATTGTTTATGATTCTTATACTTGAACTGTGTATGATTGTTGTCTTGATCCATTTAGGAAGCCTACTAAATAGAACTTGATAATAATCTAATGCTAACTTAGGGAACTTGATTCGTAATTGTCATGATTTCCTAATCCCAAGTAGCAATTCACAATTAATTATTGTAGTGAACTCCTTAATTAATTGCGAAGAAGAACATAACCTAGGCTAGATAACCCAATTAGACTGAGGCTGTCACTTAGATCAACCTATCTTTCTCAACATAAGGCTGTCGTTATGTTAAATCTAGAGAGCAAACTTCTAGGTTGCTTAATGGTTAGAGAATTAATTAGAGAACAGACTTTTAATTAATGACAAACTAAGGAAAGATTAGGGTAACAGAGCAGACTTGTTATCGATGGTTGGTAGTTTCATTAGGAATAAGGGATAACATCGGAAATCTAATTGCACTTATCTTAAGTCTAATGGTAGATAAAATCCCTTAACTAAGCTTTACCCATCTTTGAATATCTTGCTTCATTATGTTTGTTGATTTCATTTGCACTTTTACTTGCATCTTCATAATTTAATTTAGTTATTTTACTTTCATTTTATCACTCATGAACCCCCCCATTTAGTTATTGTTATTTTAGTTTTTAGTTTCATAACATATTTTACATTTCAATTAGTACAATCATCTACGATAATGACCCTTACTTTCCACTACACTATACTACATTATCTGCAAGGTTAATTTGGTGACTCTTTTCAGAATTGCACAAATCTTGGCTTAGTTGCCGAGGTACATTTAGTACACACCACATACATCTATCAATAGCCAACAATTGTTTTTCCTAGAGGAAGGGGTTCTAACTCCCAGGTGCCATTATTTTCAAGAGCAAGCATTTCATCAATCATAACTTGTCTCCATCCTCGATGTGAAAGTGCCTCACTGGTATTTTAAGGAATTGAAACATAAGACAAGGAAGAGACAAAATGCAAAATATGATGGAGATAAACAATGAAAACTAAAGAAATTAAAGATTGGATAAGGATTTCTAGAAGGCATGGTACCTTTTTAGAGATCAATAGGCAAATCATTATTGGTTTCATGTTGTTTTGTGGTAGAAGAAGCTGCTGAGTAGGACATGATTCATGGGAAGTTTTCAACTACCTCAAATGCAGGAACGAGGACCTATGATTGACATTGATATGTGATGAGAGGAGGTTGAAACAATTCATGAGAGACTTCTAAAGAGTCTGGTGTACCTACACTGGAGAAAGAGATGGATCAAAATATGGAACAGGTAAAACCTTAGAAGCATACTTAGAGTCGACTGAAGAAGGAGAAAAATATGGAGTTTCTTCAAAGAATGTGACATCTGCATACATGTAGTAACGATTAGTGATAAGAGATTAGCATTGATATCATTTATGCAAAAATCTAAGAAAAACACACTTGATAGCACAAGTAGAAATCTTGTCCAATCCTAGAGAAAGATCATGAATAAAGCAAGTACAACCAAAGACACAAGGAGGAATATAAGATAATAGATCTTTAGGAAACAAAATGGAATAAGGAACCTGATTATTAACAAAAGAGGAAGGTGTGCAATTTATTAAATAGCAAGTAGTTAAAACAGGATCACCTTAATGGAGAACAAGTACATTTGCATGTAGCAAGAGAGTTCGAGCATTTTCAATAAGTGTCGATTCTTTTGTTTAGCTATTCCATTTTGTACTGGTGTGTGAGGGTAGGTGGATTGATGTAGAATACCATGAAAAGGAAAAAAGGAAGAGAAAGCAATGGAAACATATTCTTTTGCATTATCACTGCGAAGTACCTTAATTGTCATGCCAAATTGTGTTTGAATTTCAATGTAGAAAGATGCAAAGATGGAAAATAACTTAGAATGTTCTTTCAATAAAAAAAAAAAAACACCGAAGCGCATCAAGAAAATTCATCAATAAATGTAACAAAATACTTATAACCCAAAGAAATAGTAACACGACTTGGACTTCATGTATCAGAATGGATAATAGAAAATGGAGACTCAATTCGATTTTTTTACCTTACATGGAAAGGAAGCTTGAACATGCTTCTCAAGTTGACACAACTCACAATCCAAGGCCTTTAACTTCACGAGTCTTGGAACCATTTGCTAAATTTTTGACAAACTTGGGTGACCTATGCAATCATGAAAAAGGTTGGGAGATTTAGATGCAACACAGATCGCGAAAGTGGTTGGTTGGAGATAGTAGAGTCCACGTGATTCATGTCCTACGTCAATTGTCTGACTCATACCATGGTCTTGTATAACAAAAGAATCAACATTGATGGTTATAGATCAATTGAGACTGCGAATAAGATAACTAAGAGAGATTAAATTGAAAGGACATCTATGACAGAGAGGTGAATAAGGAACTATTACCACTAATGTAATCAAAGACACCAGAATCAATTATTCAATGGCTATTACCATTGTGAGAGATACAGACCATAGAGTTACTAGTATGTGCTACAGTAGAAGGCTAAGCTTGTTTGGCTTCTTTAATTGAAGATACTCCTGCTAATCATCCTTCGAAAGTTTATTTTGGGACATTTCTTGTTAGAGTTCCTAAAAAATCATAAGGAAACAGGGACATATGAGGATGGTTCAATTAAATTGGATGAAGAAATAGATTGTGTGGATTGGTTTTTGGGTGGAGCAGAGACTTCAAACTCGTTAATTTGAAGAGATTTTGGCAAATGACACATGGGTTGGTTAATGCTTAAAAGACAATTTGGTAGGAAAACAAACGTTGGTTCGTTTGATAGAGAGCAACCAATTGTTGTTTTGTCTGGAAGCGTGAGAAGCATAGCACGGTTGGGGCAAATGATTACAAGAAATGAAGGAAGAGAGGTTGGCAAATTGAACAAGACCGGTTTTGAGGTGAACAGAAGTCAGGAAGATGGAGCGTGGTGACCCCTTGCAGGATGGGTACTTGGAAGGCTATGGGTCAGTTTTGATAGTGGCAAAAAAGAGGCTAACCTGAGACCTGACCTAAGACTTGACCTAAATGTTATGATTCTACGGGACCAGATGGCGGACCTTTGATTCACAGAGAAAATACAGGACCAAGCCTACCCATGTACCAACTTGGGGATAGATGAGAGGTGTGTTTGCGAATTGTTTGTTTTGGCACACAACAATCTGGTATTTATATAGATAAAAGAATAATTACATCTTATATTTACAAGATCAATAAATAGTAATTAAGCTGCTGAACTATTTCCTATGACCCTTTTATTTCGAATGCTACATTAACTTATTGTTTCCAATGCTTCTTTTATTTCTAATGCTACATTAACTCCTATTGTTGCTACATGAACTGTTGATATCATTTCCAATTGTATAATTATAGACAATTTCGAGCCATATAACCTAAAATTAACATGGACATTGAAAAAGTTGACAACTCAGTTCATGTTTTGACCTAGTTAAATTAAAATTTTAACTTTTCAAGAACCGGTTGATTTTCAAATTTGTCCAAATTTTCAGTTTTAACCGATTGAATCAGTTTTCACAAAGTTTTGTGTGGTTTTCACCCGAACTAATATAGACTATAGAGTCAATTGTTCGATCGGTTCGAGGTCGTCCCGATTGTGAAACAATGCTAAATACAATTCTCTTGCTTGGCTCTTATTTATGTAGGTTAGCCTCATATGGTCAGTGGCTATTTTATTTGCAAATTTACACTTTAAAGATCACACTCTGATAGCACCGCAGATGTTACAGGGCTAACCAGTGAACTTAATTTGCTTAATCAAAAGATTAGTCATACGTACATACATATTACTACATCACTCTCATGCTTTTTTACTCCGATTGAGGGTTATTGGACATTGGACAAAGTGGAATTTTAGAATCTACAATTAAAACCAATATTCTTTTTATTCCATTTCTTCGTAAATTTGGATTAGTTTAATGTGCACAATGTAACGTGGGTAATTAACTACAATAATGAATATTTCAGATGAAACTACTTCCCCACTACTTTGTTGATCTTGATTATCTAATCAAGAGAGAAGCTAAACAGGGTTTCTTTTTGTGACCACTCAAATATAATTCACTTGGATTGATTTTGTTTCCCACATAAAAGAATGGTCATATCACATCATATGCATGCTTAGGTTAGGTGAGATCGCATATGTACAAGTCACTAACACTCATTGTTGGATTGTGCTTTATTCTTCATGCATATTGATAAATGAATGTATTAAAATGGGGTTAATCATGCAGCCACTACGGAAACCTTATTCTTTTCTCAAAGTAAATCCATGCTTACTGAAAGAGGTGGTAATTGTGTGCATTCCACTACCGTAATATTGTTTATATAATCTTTGGATGCTACATTAATTGGTTTCTTGTTCCCTGAGCAACATAGTTGTGTTTTATTCATTCTTTTTTCTTGTAATATTATTTTTCTACATTTTTTGGTAATGACTAATTTTCGCTCAGATGACAACTTTACTTTAATTACAAAATACTTTCAATAAAATTTGAATCCCTGCATTATAAATAAAATCTGTCATTATAAAGCTTAATTTACAAATTGATCCACTGCTTATGATTATAATTGTGTTTTATTCATGAATGTGTAGCACAAGCATCAACATTTCTTGGCTCATATAACTGAAAAGAAGAGATATTTACTCAGAATATGGCAATGACAATTTGCTTCCGTTTATTGCCAATAAATTGCTTAATAAAGAACGGCGAAAGATACCTAGTGCTTGTTTGAAATTATACAAATATATATTGGGAATGACTAGCGTGAGTCGTGGAAAAAATGACGCATGCTGTGTCATTGAAAAAAGTGACTTTTTTTTTATATTTATTGTAACTTTAGTCTAAAATATTATAATTTTATTTAAATTCATTGTAACTTTTATTTTAAATATTGTAACTTTATTTAGATATATTGTAATTTTGATTTAAAATATTATAATTTTATTTAGATTTGTTGTAATTTTTATTTAAAATATTATAATTTTATTCAAATTTATTATAATTTTTGTCTAAAATATTATAATTTTATTCAAATTTATTATAATTTTTGTCTAAAATATTATAAATTTATTTATATTTGTTATAACTTTTGTCTAAAATATTATAATATTATTTATATTCGTTGTAACATTCATCACATGAGTTGTAAAATTATTTACTTAAAAAATAACAGTTAAAATATTTTCAATGCAATTCTCAATAAGTTATTATAATAGTTTATTTACATTGAGGGGTTTTATGATAATTTAGAGTCTTAATCATTTGTAAGAAATGAGAGAAGAAAAAAAATAATTGACGTAATAAAAAAAAAGTAAAACGCGAGAGTAAAAAAATTCACTTTTTTAGGGTGCGTCATTTTTTTCACGACGCACCCTAGTGAATCCCATATTGGGGTGGCGCATCTATTCGCTGAACTTAAGTGGTGATGCAATTGGGTCCAAATGGGGGGTTCTGTTTATTGTCCTTTACAAAAGTGGGTGAACTTTCATATCTGCCCCTAACAATGTAACAATATTATTTATGAATGTGCAGATTATGTTCTTTATATATTATTTCATTCAAATTCCGTGTTGCATAGATCAGACGTCGTCTTGTCTCAATGAACATGCTCAAGCTGAAATCCTAGTAGATAGACACGTATATATATATATAAACAATGTTCGTAACAAAAGCAACCAGGGAGTGCTTTTGGCCTACCCTCTTATATGGAAAACTAACGCTATTTTAAGTAATTTATTGAAAAAAATAGTTACACATATTATATAAAATATGTGTTAATTTACAGAATTTAAGATTGTTATAATTTATATTTATGGATAAAAGGCTAAAATGTAAGGAATCTCTCTAACTATAGATCAAGTTTAAAAATCTCTCATTTGTTTTCAAACTCACTAATATGACTCCTTAAACTAATAAAATAATGTATAATAAATATATTTTTTAACATTTCATTTAAATTACTGACAAAAAAGTAGTCATGTAATTACACTTATTAATTTTTTCATTAATCTCACATTGAATCATTAATTAATTTTATCCCTCATATTATTTCTAAGTCTTTTTTTTTGGGTACTCATTAACGTTACACCATCGTTTGAGCAGATCTTAAAAATCTTCAACAATGGTGTGAGGTTAATGGGTGCCAAGAAAAATAGACTTAAAAATAATTTGAAGAGTAAATATTACTGATTTCACGTGAGATTAATGAAAAAACAACACGTACAGTCACTTTATTACTTTTTCGTGAGTGATTTAATTACTTTTTTAATTTTTATAAAAAATAAATTTGAAATTGCAACGGAATGAGTGACAAAATATTTGTCGTCATTAATTACGTCACAATTTTCGTTGTTACATTTGGTAGGAGTTCTCACGCTATTATTTGAGACAAAAATAAGGACAAGCTTTGAAATAAAAAAATAAATTTTAATTTAAAATTATTTTAGTTTATTTTGTGACTATTTCCGTCACCATTGTCACGGAATGTATGATAGAATTGTGATTCAAAATATAATTTAATTAAATTTTAAATTATATTTTTTTGTTTAATTCAATCAGTTACATAATTGCAACAAAATAGTTACATAATTGTTTTAAAAAAATATTATCATTATTTTTAAATTAATTTTCACTTTATAAATTAAATTTATGTATTTTTAAATTATTTTTTTAAATTAAATTTTTGGTTATTAGTTAAACTTTTGATAATTTTTGTTTCTTAAATAAAATTTTATTTTTTAAATCTTATTTTCATTTTTTAATCATATTTTCGTTTTTAAATCATATTTTCGGTTTTTAAATCAAATCTTTGTTTCTTAAATTGAATTTTTTAATTAAATAATTTTTAATGAATTTTTTAAAAAATTAGAACTACCCGTTTTGTCTTCCCTTTCCCTTTAAGTTAGGGTTTTCAGTTTTGGGTACTTTCTTTCTTTCTCTTGCACAGCCACCATCCAAGGGACGCAAGAGGAGGATGTTGTGCTGCTACCATTAGCTCGCTGACCGGGGTGCTTTCTTCCAGTCCATCATCCTGTCATCCATCTCTTTTTGACAGCATTGTTCAAACACAAGGGAGAAATGCCCTGCTATTGAGTCTTTTAACTTGATGAGACTATAGCATTTAAAAACTGAAAGTTGCAACTAAGTCCTTAGATGGAATAGTTAACGTTGATGAATCAAGCTTGTCATCAACTGTGGCATCAAAGTATTTGAGTATAGAGTGTTATTCAATAAGTTAAATAAGAGTATATGTAAAATGTGTAAATATAAATTTGTGGAAGTATTCGGCAACTATTACCACAAGTCTATTGTCACTATAGAATATAAATTGAAATATTAAAAAATATATAAAATGATGAAAATATTTTGATTTTCATTATGATCTTCTGGTGTTTGATAGATTGTAGAACATGAATGAAAATTTATTTTCAGATTAATTTCGTTTTATGGGAAGAAATATTGTAAATAATAGATCGCAAGTCAAAATGAATTTTATTTTACTTTCATTCTTTTCTTGGTAATAGAAAGTTTATCGAAAAAGAAAGTTGTTAGATTCTAAGGTCAATGCATGCATAAGTCTTAGAGATGACTTACCATAATACTTATAAATAACTTACTAATGAATGGTCACTGCAAAAATCGAACTTAATACATTTTCGTTGACGCAATTTATCCTACTAATTAAGTCAACACTTATTATTTTTTACTTCCCTTTTTATTAACGTATTTTTTGGTTATAATAAGAGTAATCATGATAGGGAGCGTACCTCCTTAACCACTAGGCCAATCACATGAATTACTACTAACATACTTTTAGGTGAACAAATCCTATCATAAGTTGAGTAAACAAAGAAACTCTAGGACTGCCCTTTTTTGGGTAAATAAAAAATTTAGGTAAGAGGAGATTAATGAACATGCTACAAGCCTTAGAGAAATGATTTACAATGATATTGTGAAGTGTTTTAATTCTTACCAGCTGAAGAAGAGTATGCTTTCTAAGGACCAGTAGAGGCTTCTAATTGGGTACATCCCGCTTTGGGGAAAGCTTAAACCCCTTCATTATTTGTTCATTATTAGTGCATCAACATTCTGGCATTGGCTCATGTAAGCTCTTCTGGTGAATTTTAGGTAAATTTGGTTTATAGATATCGTGTAAGGATTTGAGATCAAATCTCGATTTTAGTAGAGAGAGTAGTTAAGATAGAGAAATTTCCTTCCATTTTTTTTAACTCAAACAATCAAAAGTTGAAATACTTATCAAACTAGAATATTTAATAATAATATACTTTTCAAATATTGAATAAATTAAAGTACAGCAAAATTAAAATTTTGATGATCGCATTTCAAGACTTAATAAGTTTGTTACAATACAATATAGATGTTAATATATGAGATTTTTATGATCATTTACCCAAAAAAAAAAAGTAATCATTTTGTTAATATAGGAGATTTTTATGTTTCTTTTTTGTGAAAAAAATATGTATTCCCTCACCTTTGAGTGTAGTTCACTCACATAGAAATTAGTTTCTTAACTAAGTCATATCTCATGGTGGCCGGTTATGAAATTTTTATCTTTGTGCATGAAAGTAAGTCATTTTTCATAAGAATTTATGATGATGAAAGTCACGCAAGACCGTGATCATACTTGAAATGTAAGTCAAAATCTTCAATGGAATTTTAAAAAGTCACTGATCCATGCATTTCAATATATTTTAAACGAATTATCACTTACAACTGTTTCAAATTTTCCTATCAATATCAACTGATTTTAAGTGACCTGCCCAATGCCCATTACACTTTCAACGAGACAGCAATAATCAGACTTAGTGGCTCTGGCGACTATAATTAAATAAACCCGTTGTGCACTTGTCAGCTGCAATTTGGAATCCTAAAGTCTCTTACCATCTTATTATATTACTGCTAAAAAAGGTTATAGGAGGTTGATCACAAAAAGAAAAAGCTTATGAGGTTGGTGGTGACTATAATTAATTTATTATACAGATAACATAAAAAAGAGTAATAATATATAATGGCTACTTTTAGAGTTGTTTGGTTATCCGACATTGTTATAAATGATTCATTTTTTTTAGCCAGCTGGATCAATTTGTATATGTTTGCAAATATAGGAGCAACAGAGCCAGGTGATACTGTTGGTTGTGCGCATCGTGTGTAGTCAAATCATCGAACAAAAATTAAGAATTAATAAAATACTTTTTAAAATAGCCATTCATCAAACAACTAATTTAAAATGAATTAGAATTTTTTTATTTTTCCTGTATAACTCCTTTCTGTTTTCTTTATCACCTGGGTATCAATTTTTTTCTTTCAAATTATCTAAGTATATATTTGGATTAGATGTAAAAAAAAATATTATGTTAAAAATTAATTATGTGTATAATTAATTTTAAAAAAAAGTTATTATGAGAAAATTAATTTATGTTCGAATATGTTAATAGATAAGTAATTTTAAGATAAAAAGTTTTGTTTGGATTATATTAAAAAATTATTTTTATGTATTAAATTATCAAAAATAAAATAAAATAATTAAAAAAATTATTTGATTTAGAACAAAGAAATATTTCTTTCTTAAAACTTTTAAAATAATTTAAAATCAAATAATTAATTTTTAAAATAATACTGAAATTTTAATTTTTAAAAGAAAAATATATTTTAGTATAAAAAAATAATCAACAACTTTTCTTAATAAAATCTAAATATATTACTTTTTTTATGAAAATAACTTTATAAATATAAAAAATAATTATCCTAAATAATTAAACAAATATAAATACACTTTTAAGTTATATGATTTCTGTCCCTTTTGTTTTGTTTTGTTTTGCTTTCTATCGTTTTTGTTTTTGCTTTTTCGTTATTTTGCGACCACCTAGCCTCATAATTAAGGGTGCCGCCATTCCATTTTGGGATGCCAGCCACGATTCTCTGTTTTGTTGTTTTTTGAATTTATGGTGACAGACATGATGTTTTTCTTTAATAAATATGAGATTTTTAAAGGTGTTTCTATCATATTTTGTTTGGGTTATAAAAGAGGATAAGTGAAAGTATAGAAAAAGCGGCTTTGATAACTTGCTTGTTAACACTAAATTCAAACCAATATCAACTTTCGATGAGTTATCAATTCTTGAAAAGAAATTAATTCGTGAAGGTATAAGTTGTCTCTACATAAGCTTTGGCCCAATTTAAATAAATAACTTATATAAATAATAAACTCTCTTGTCATATATAAGAGTGGTTTAAAATAAGTTAAATATAATTTGAATAGACATTTCAATAATTGTTTTTATAAATCCTATGAAATATATATTGTGTATTTGAAAGATATATTATAAATTGTATCAATTTATTAATGTTAATTTTGTTAAAAATTATTATGGAAACAACTAGCTCCGGCCCTAAGTTGTTTTTAACTTTTGCAAAGACTTATTTTTATAAACTTGATTTTTTGACTTATGAACATAAGCTCAAAACAATTTATAAGAGTTTTAAAAACTGTTTTAATAAACTCATCAAAACTGATTAAAAATACTTCATAAATGGTGCTTGTTGTAAATAAGCTAAAATAAATTAATTATTAGTTATTCTAAACGAGACCTATAAACAATATGGAAAATACTTACGAGAGCAATGCACGATTTAAACATTTCTTTTTACATTCAAATAAATGTAACCATGTAATTTGTTTTTTTAGGCTTCTAAAATTGTTTAATTTGTAGAATTTGTTCTGATGTTAAAATTATTATCTAAATAATGTTTGTAGTTAATGTTACCAATCAGTGAATTGTACTGATTGCGTATTTGAGTTGGCTGGTGTTAGTAATTCTTCTGTATTTTTCGGTAATCTAATTCATTGAAACTATATATTATAACTATTTTTTATTGGCCTAATTAATAAGACCTTGCTTTTCATTATATATACTTATTTTAAAATACATATTTAGAGTAATATTATAGCAATAAGGGGGAAACGGGTGGACTCAGATTATATTCTTATAATTTAAGAAACTCATATCTAACGTTTGGTACACAGAATAATGGTTTCGTAAAATAATAATGGAATCAAAATAAAATGAAATGGAATAAAATAAAATGACAATTCTAATCCACAGTTTGGTAACTTACGGAATGGAATGTCTTTCCAAACCATTCCTTTGTTTTGTACATATAATTGATGCAAATTTGAGTTAAAGTTGATCTAAATAACATAAATATTCGTAGTGATAATAACAACAACAAAAACGGTTAACATTTCTCATGTATAATGTTCTATGTTATTTTTTATTTTTTTTTGGTTGATAACAGAAAATGTTATGTTAAAAATGAGCAAACACTAATTTATTTGTGAGAAAAAATTGAATTATGTACAAATTTTTGCATAAGATATGTCATACATTTTTTATAATATTTGTTGTGATATTTTGGATAATAATTGTGTTCCACTATATCATTATATCTTTTTATAATTTTTTCACATATTTAAATAATTATTATTCTTTTTAATTTATAACTCATATTTAAAATTATTTATAACTTGCATGAAAGGTAGGTTAGGGCAGATTTTTTTTTTTTTTTAGATTTAGGTATATTATATTAAATGAAGGGCTGTCATTCCATAAATTCAATTAGGGAATATTAGGGGAAAAATTAAATCTCATTCCATGGGACATGAAATCACCAATCTCACCTCTCTAGGAGAGAATTGTGATTCCTAGTTCCATGAAATGAGGCATGGAATTGAATCACCATTCCATTATGGAATAGAATCATCATTCCGGGTACTAAACTTAACAATCTTCATTTTTGTAAAATATCCTCAATTTTGCAAGAATTAATGAACATCCTATATTATAAAGAATTATTATAAGTCAAGTTTCATTATTTTAAATTACATTTTGTCATCTAAAGGTGTTTTTTCCTTTTGTTGCATTGGAAATTAATATACTACTTGAATCAAGAACTTTCTATTAATACTTCATCCACTTAATCAACTGTGTCGAATCCAGAAATAATTAATCTTAGAAAGAAGGATATTACAAGTAAACACGAGAGATCTTGTTATATTCATATTTGCGATAATGCTTATGATTTTTTTTTTGGTCTAATCCCCCTCTAATTTATTATTAAGATCATTCTAACTTATTTTTTTGAAACCAGCTACTTGAACAAATCTCTCTCACACTGCAGCGCCTCCTCTGTGTACTGCAATGCTAGACTGATCAAATCATAGTACTTCTCTTTTTGGTACTTATCAAATTATATTACTTCTCTCTCTTTCAATTATACGAATCAAAGGTAGAAAAAAGAACTATATATGAAGCCTATTATCTTTTGGGTCTGTCTCATAATTTGGATATATATGATTTTGAATAAATTAAACTAACAACACACACTACGTACAATGTTCCATGCCATTTCTGTGGTAACTTGTTTCTTCCTAATAGTTTTGTATTGGTTGGTGTAAGTTTTGTTGACTATATGTACAGAGTAATCGGTACCCTCCCCAGAAGATTGCAAGCGATCTGTACATTTATGTCATGTGTCAAACATTGTTTGAAGTTCAACACACAATCGGAGGAGCAGTCTTATGGCAAGCAAGGCCTGTGATGATGATGAAGTATTGTCCTTTTTCCTTTCTTATGTTGTTATTGTTATCTAAATGGTATATTGAAATTCAATTTTGTTGTATATACACACACAACCAATATAGATATAATGAACTCATAATACAAATGCAGTATTCCAGAAATATAAAGATTGAGGCTTGAGTTAAACTCAATCTCCTTAAGATAAAATAGCCTCGCTATGGTGCCACGTGAATTTAGATGGTGAACCTCTCCCAGGATGCAACAGTCTAGGCACTGTGTGATAGGCAGCATTCCAAATCTCCAGTGCAGGCGAATTGAATATGAGACTCTTTCTCAATAGTCAGACTCAATGCAAAAAGAAAGAAGGAAAGAAGATTTTTTAGAGGTTATTTGGATGTGGAGATCTCATAGGTATTTATAGGCAAATTCATGCCATATGTTGGAAATGGTATTTTTCCTTAGTTGGGTTGTCTTTTAGAAGATATTGTTTCAGAAGGAAAGGAATAGAATGGAAATTGATTTTGCTTTCGCACCCGAACCCGCACCCAGGCCCAATTCTAAAATCCCTATTCATTTCCAATAGTTATTGATGCTTGCCCCACGATATATAGTATATATGCATGCGTTTTCGGTTAAAACCTCCAATTCAGCACACTTGTAATTTTATGTTAAAGCCAAAATAAAGACCAAAAAAGCTGTAAAGCATACAACTTTGGCATTGGCATGTTGATCCCCCAATAGATTCATGTCCTAGACGTGGAGAAATGAAGCTTTGACCACATCTTTTGCATTTGTTGAAAGGTAGAGAGGTTCAATAATAGAATTGCCTTTTGGGTCAAGGAAATAGGCTTTTTCAGAACATGATGAACTAGTACAAAATCTAAATTGGCACCGCAGCACCAATGGCAGATTATATGATCTTCCCATTATGAACGAGTGTGGCTCACTTGATCGGACTTTCTATTCATGATAGTTATGATTTGAGTTTCGAATTCAGGATATGTTCATTGGTAGACGATCTATAATCATAACATAAATGCTCATTAAGATTAGTGGTTTATCTTGACTTTAAACTAAAAATAGAGAATATCATTTCGCATTTAAAATTAAACTCTCAAGAGAAAGTTATATAGCATTAGGTGGGACGGAATGTGGACGATAAAGGAGCTTTATTTTGTTTTGGAGCTATTGAAGGCAACAAATTACTGATGCATGAATAATTGAGATATGGATATGCATGACTAATGGAAAGCAGAATTTCCTTCAAGAGAATATAAATTAGTTATATTTGGAAAAGATGAGACAAGATTGGCTAATGGATTGTTCCTTCGTGTTTTACTTTTTTTTATTATCATCATCATCACCATTCTCATTATTGCTATTACTTTTTTATGAACTCAGTACTACTACTATTATTGTATCATGGGCGCTACATGATGGAGCATGACCACGAGTGTTCTATATCTTTATAAACTTTCAATTTAGTTTGCTGAGTGCAATTTTGAAAAAGAAGTGACCAAACTCTGCCCTAATATAGGAGTTCAATTTTTAATTTCCCTTCTCTATGTATCAATTTGAGCATATGGTTATTCTCTAACGTAAGCTACATTTTCGAAATGTAAATTGATCTTACCGTTTAAATCAATGCTAATCCTTACGATGGGTATGATATACATTCCACGTGACTCATTTGGAAAATGCATGACAGAACCTAGATAAAATGAAACAAACATTGACATCACAACACAATAAAATTTAGAGTATATTATTAGAATTTAAAATTATGATTAGCACGAGTGTTTAATATATTTCTGACATAAATACAACTTTTATAAAATATTTGTGATTATAGTATTTATAACTAATAGAAATAGAGTAAATTTGATAAGTGTCTCTGAACCCTAACTACATCAAGGATAAACTTGTCGTTTCCTATTCTTCCTATGTAACTATCATTCCATTAATAATTCAAACTATGTCAATTGGAAGCCAAATTTTTAACCCATTCAGTAAATTGTTTAAAATTTGAATATGCTAAATGGTACTAAGAATAAAAAAGAGTAATTGTTATGCAGTTGTCTCTTTTTCTAGTATGATTCTAGATTTAAAAATTTTGGAACCAGAAAAATAGAAAAGAAGTATTTCAACTAAACTTTATGAACCAAACTCCATTTACTACATATTGCTTTCATTTCTCTTTTGGTTGAGTATGTACGGAAAGAGAGAGTTCAAATAGAAAATGAAAAGCAGGACGAGTACAAAATAACAATTGTCACCAAATATCTTTCAACCAATTAGGCCAATTTTCAATTGCAAAGAACTTAGGTCAGTAGTTGATAAGACAAGGATAAGCAGGAATGCTATTTGTTGATGATCAAGCCGCCGTTGCTTTTATATTTCGCCTTTTATTTTAACTTAAAAACACGAGATTAGACATATTACAGAAAAGTTAAGGTATTATGTTTTATTTTCGAAGTGCTGTTTTCCTCCACTATCACCATTTTTTGTGTAGATAAATCTTTAAAATTGAGCTGAAGGGAAACTCATTCTTAGTTTAAGATTAAGGCATATCATTAATTTTAAAAAGAATTAATGATAATATTATAAATTACCTACTAATTAATAAACGTATACTAAATTTAAATCTAAGTCATAATTCGTACAAGCAAAATGTTGGACCAAATAAGCCAACACGCATCTCACGTACACAATTGAATGATGCAGCATAGGGTAAAGAGTATTTCATACATTTAGTCGTATGTGATTTATCTTTTTGTGATTCATAGGATCAGTACTTTTTTTTTTTGGGAATGTTTTCACATCTTCTCATCGCTATTTAATTTTCTACAGTGATTAAAAAAAATGAAGGATGCATATGATCGTCATAGACAAAATATAGAAATTACTATATAATTTTCTACTATATACAAATTTAGACTTCAAAAAGATATTCCATCGCCACGGCACTTCTTCTTCGCAAATAATTGGGTATCGCTAGCATAGTTTTTGCTATGATGTACTTAATATCATGAGTTTTATCTTTGTTTTATCTTCATTCTCTACGCTGTTATCAGATTTACAAGACCTCGAATTTAAAAAATATATATATAAACTAAATACTTAGCCCATAGTTTTTATTTTTTTGGCCATGTACTTGGGCCATAGTTAAATAATATATTTTCATCATGTATTTCAATCTTAGAAGAGAATCTCTTCCAAACGAATTTTTAAATTATTAATAATTTTTAAAGATCAAATGTCAAATTTTGATATCATAATGATATTGAAACACAAATGTCAATATTTAATAGAAATTTGACAATAAGTAAAAAGTAAATTTAAAGGTCCGTTAAAGTGCTAGAAATGAAAATGTTAATATTAAGAGTAAAATTGACAGAATTGTGAAGACAATGAAATGTAAAGTTACATGAAAGATAAATTGTAGAGTGTAAAGGCAAAAAATGTAAATGGATAAGGGAATTAAAAAATGCAGAATGTAAAGGTACATCAAAGTAGATGATTGAAGATAAATCTACAAAAAAAATAAATTACAGAACATAAATAGCAAGAATTTAAATGAACAATGAAAGTAAATGTGTAAAATGTAAATGTGCGTCAAAGAAAATGACTAAAGATAAATATACAACAAAGATAAATTACATAATATAAATTGCAAGGAAAGGAAATTGACGAGAAAGAAGAAATGCATCAAATTAAAGTGCAAGAAATGTAAAAGAATGAAAAAAATTTGTTGAATTGAATTGCATTGATATGCAAAGATACATGACCTGAAATGTGAAAGGAATAATTAAGTTATAGTCCTATGATCCGTTGTGCATTTACGTGATTTTAGGATGTTATGATGTGTTCAAGTGTCAACCCCGTTTACAAATGAAAGAACTAGTATTTATAGACAAAGAAGTAAACTGCCTAAGTCTTAAAATCCTAACACTTGCTGACAATGGACAGGTGTTGTGCATGCAAATGACACACTTGCTTATTCTTCTAAACTTATAAAACTTCCTAAAACTGACGATGATTCATTAGTCAGTTTCTAAATATTTGAATTCAAATTCTTCCAAAATAACTTTCTTATCTTCTTTTTGAATTCAAATGAGTAAGTAACTTTCAGTATCATGTTAAGTCAAAAATAAATCTTCTTCTTTTAGAATTTCACAAGTGTACGTTGATGTCAAAATCACTTAACAATTTTCATGATAATTCTTCTTGACACTTATCTAAACCATGCACATTCATTTTGTCAATATCAAAGATCTTTTCGACAACTTCATGTTTTGTCTCGACAACTTCATGTTTTGTCGAAAACGTAATTTTTTTTTATCATCAACATATGTCAATCAATGTGGGCTATTTTTCCCCAAAAATTCATTGTGTAGTCACCTTCTCCCTCTATTTTTGACAAAACTTGATTTTGACACCAAGTAATATCAAATAATAATTATTTGTTAATTTCAATTACATTATTGACAATCATCATTCTTGTGACCAAAATTACATACTCCATGCCACCAACATATTTGTTAGTGTTAAACACATTTTTTATATTCACCATCTCCTCATCTCTCAATTTCCCTTTAAATGTCAAAGGTCATCAAATGTTGTCAAAAACTTACATCAAAATCATGATTAAATCGTGTTGATCATTGTCAAAATGGTCTTTCGAGTTTTGTCAATATTCTCATTTTTATGAACGTTTTTACTCAATGCTTCTTATAAAATAATAATTAGTCTTTCGAAAGATTTATTTTGGTACCAACAACTTGTTTAGGTAAGTTTTCACTTTTTGATTTTTTTTAAAACACTTAGAAATATTATTTGGCATATCATGACTGGGTTAATTTGAAAATAAAAGGCCAACTTCAGCCGATAAGTATCGAGAAACTTGACTTCAAATATTTAAATTTGATTTTCGTTTTCAAAGACTTATGACATGACATAATCTCTTATAGTGAAATAGAATAATTTTTTCCTCACAATTTAAAGATAAAAAGTTAAAAAAACTGTCATAATAAGAACAGAAAGATCTTTCTTGACAAAGTATTGGAGCAAAAGTGTTTATGTGCATGCACAGATTCAAATATTAATACATTCAAGCATGCATGTGTTCACTAGTAGATTCCATTGCCATAAAATATGTGTTTAACTATTCTAATTTTTTTTCATCCCTAATAGATTTTTCTTTATAAGTCATCAAGAGAGTTAAAAAAATTATTTAAATCAATTCATTAGAATATGATTATTTAACGAGATATGATTTAATTTAATTTTTAATCTTAGACAACTAAGTGTGTTTATATTAGCTGTGAAAAAAATATGTTAAAAATTGATTATATGTATAATCAATTTTTAAGAAAATCAATTATGAGAAAATTAATTTATGATTGGATATATTAATTCATACGCATTTTTAAAATAAAGAGTTTTGTTTGGATTGTATAAAAAAATTACTTTTATGTATTAAATTACCAAAAAAGATATGAAATGATTGAAAAAATTATTTCGTTGTAGGTAAAGATGTATTTCTTTCTTAAAACTTTTGAAATAATCTGAAATCAAATAAATAACTTTTAAAATAATGCTAAAATTTTAGCTTTTAGAAAAAAATATTTTTCAATATAAAAAAATAATCCACAGTTTTCCTAACAAAACTCAAACATGTTACATTATTTTAAAAATAACTTTATAGATTTAAAAAACAATTATTCCAGAGCAAATCCAAACACACTTTAAAACTTTGCTTCTTTTATCTATCACCTCCTAAAATAAGCACTTCTTCTCCCATAAAATACGTTGTCTCTCCTTAAAATAAACACTTCTTCTCCCACAAAATACATTGTCTCTCCAGAGAGAGAGAGAGAGAGAGAGAGAGAGTCATAGTATTTAATTGACCTTTGTAATATTGGAAACCACATAGATGAGCTTGTATGCATATGGCTGGGGAAGAAAATAATAGACAAAGAATGAGCAAGAGCAACTTTGTTTTCTTCCTTTTGGAACTGTCACCATGGGTTCCAACACATACGCAGATTGTGGTCATTTCACTCCCCACTCCTTCCTGCGGCCACTTGACTTGAGTGGCCTATCATATCCGAAATGAGTTTTTTTTTTTTTTTTGGGTACAACAGACATGATGACAACTAAAGCTCCTTTTGGCTTGCTACAACATCTTGTTCATTCCATATAATTAAGGTTTTTGTTCGGGGAGTTATTCCCGTTTGAAATTAACACTTACTAATTATTAGAATAAAGTTATATGTTTTAAGAAAATTGTTTGCAAAATTTTATAAATTTTTAATAATTTCCTAAAGATACAATTTTTTTGGGATTTCATGTTGTTAAAGGACCCAAGAATTAAAGATATTAATTTTACCCTATATATATATATATATATATATTTATATATATGTTAAATGAAAGCCTTGCGTATGCAAAGTAATAATTTTGAATATGGGCATATTCAAAATTAGGTAGCAAAGATTAACATTTCGTTTCAGCTTTGAGTGGGACAAAGATTAGGTAGCAAACAAATCATCTGCACTTTCTTGCTTCACAGATTGTTTGCAGCAAAGACACTAAATCTCACGCGCGTATCAAACTGTCTCTTCAATTTGAATTCTCATTATGATCTTGTTGTTTCGGACCTTTCGGTATTGGAGTATGATTTTAACACTTGTTCTTAGGAACTAGCTATGCATATAGGGTTCTACTTTTTCTTGGGACTGTGATAAATAATGATTGGAGATGATTAGATGCCCATTTATTTTTGGTGCTCCACTTGAAGGTGTCTTAGGGTGTATCGAAGTTTGTAAGGTAAGACGTGGTTTTAAGTTTTTATTAACATGTTTGGAAGAAATTTTACTTAAAATAATGAACGTGATTTTTATCTTAAATGTGGTTTAAGTAAAAATAATATTTTATTATTTTTATGGTGAAAAAAATTTATTTGTGTGTGTATTTATAAAAATATCATTGTAATTTGATATTATATCACTATTTTAATAATATTTGAATAAATATAATTTACTAATTTTTTAAAATATTATTATAGTTATACTTAAAATAATGTTATTTTACAATATTCTAAACAAACTTAACTTTTTAAAGAATTTCTTTTTGCCATTACTTTATTTATAATAAATATTTTTAACATCAATTCATTAACAATTTAATTCAAAATAACTCATACTTTTTTTGTTATTACACATCTAAAAGTGATTTTTATCAACAATTATCCAAACAACATTTATTTAACAAAATTAATTATCAAATAAAGGTTTTCAAACATAAATCACTTCACTCAAACTCACTTATGACTAAAATCAAGTTTGCAAAATTAAGTTCATCCAAAATTAAGTTTACAAAATTTAATCCAAACACACATTTAGTTAGTCCCCCAAATTAACCCTCTCCAGGGAATTTGTTGCTTATAAAAACACCTAACTGTCTTTTAAGATATGATTACTTATGCCAAGGGTTTTCCAAGCTATTTTGTTGTATTTGTTCGTAATACACTGGTAACATTATTTCAAAACAGAACAAATAAAAAAGGTTGACTAACACTTGGTTTTCTTAGTTAACGTTCAAAATAATACTGTGAATTGGGGTTTGAATACCATTAATTAAATTTATTATAAAATTAAATTTTTTGTAGTCAAATTATAACATATACCGATAGTACACAACAATAACGTTAAATTGGTCAGCGAGAGGTTGGGGTTGGGGGTGCAATAACTGTGGATATGAAATCTTTATTAAGTTGAGTTATAGAATACATTCTCTCTTTTAGTCCTAAGAAAATTTCATTATTGGAATTGATTTGATTTATGTCTATACTTAAAAATGAATTAAAAAGAAAACAACATAAAATGCTTTATTTTCCATACTCTTGAACAGAAGGTGAATAAAATAATGCAAATGAGAAATTCAGAGTTTTCCTATCGCACATGATAACTTCTCCATTTTAAACCCTTAGGTGAATCCTGCATCTTAAAGAAAATTCAATGCATAAACCTTTATAATTTCTTTTGCGAATTTGTTTTTCTTTATTTATCAAAGCATCTAAGAAAAAATCTCAGTTCGACATTCCTTCAACCCATTTTTTCTTAATTTTTGATTAAAGTGTTTCCTTTTCCTTTTTATTTATTTATTTATTTTATCAAGTTGGAGTTGGAGTGTGTTTGGGGGACGTGATTGATCAAATACCACTCCCCTACCACTGGGGTGACTCAGATGCCTCACCAGCCACCACTACAGGGCCACGCGGAACCCACTGCTCTCTCTCTCTCTCTCCCTACTGTCTCTTACATCACTCTGATACTTCAAAGAGGAATATGTTTCAGCAAATGGATATTGCAATTTTCACGTAACATTTATGTTAGTATATAATTTGTAAAATAACCCTTGGAAAGGGGTTAGGCTGAGATACACTCATTTCATGTTGATGTTCTCATAAAAGTTATCTTGCTGAATTACGGTCGCAATATTGATGTTGAAGAAGTCGAATACCCACCAAACATGGATTTAAAAACGTAATGCGTGATCATTCAAAGAAAGAGCTATTGATGACCAACGTAACATAAACATTTATTGAATGGATGATCTTTAACACGTGTTGATTTTAAATAGAGAACGATTAGTCTTTTTTTTTTTGGTATAAAATTAGAACAGTTAATCATAATTTAGTATCAAATAACCAAGATAACAATGTAAAAGATTTGAATTATACTACAAACACTTTGTAATTAAGGTCAAACTAACGTCTAAGCAAAAATTAATATCATACCTTAAAAATATAAGGATACTTAGTTGTCTTGCTCAAAAGAATAACAAGATAATGTAGTTGATATCACTAACTGGCGCTTCTTTCATGTGGCGTGATTGATTTTTAATTTTAACAGGAATCACCGTTATCCACTAACACTGCAAACTCGATCGCCATCATCGTGATTTGGGATCATTACGATTAAATAATACTGCAAACCTCTATAGTACCGACCCATGATTATTACATTATAGAAGTTATTATCTGAATGAAAGAGGAACAACTTATGTCGTGCCCACTGAACCATGATCATCTTATCTTCCGTATTTATGTTTGTAAATTTGCGAATAATCTTGTTTTACAAAAAGTAATAGTAATTATTGGTTAACTTATATGTTTATCATTGGACAATCCCCACTAGATTAGTGAGAATGCTTAGAGAACACGTGGGATCACTTACAAATAATGGATAGAAAAGGGTGCAGATTTATTAACTCAAATTAAAATCTGAAAGGAATATAACAAAGTAAATGTTCAGATTCTATAATTGAAATATTATGAAAGGAAATTATTCATAATATTTTGTCATAATATCTATCCGAGCACTAATATATGCGTTGTCAATCTGCCCCCATTGAAAGAGATTCCTAAGCCCACCCACTAGAGAGAGAGAGAGGCCTTGGAATGTAGACGTGTAAATATATATGACGTAGACAATTGATTCCAGGTTGGTATAAATAATAGGAGCCTTCCCATGCTATTCCCTAGGAAGAAACACAAGCCTTCTTCTAGTGTTCTTCCTCTTTCTCTATAGCATCCGCCCTTTGGTTCTCCAATATTTGATATCCTCTCCTTTCTCAAAACAAGCCTCTCCTTATCCAAAGCATAATAATAGAAATGGCCACTGAAAAGCTTAGATGTTGTGGCAACTTCCTTGAGAACTCTAAACCCTACTTTGCCATGATCTCTTTACAGTTTGGCTATGCAGGCATGAACATTATCACTAAGGTTTCCCTCAACCGAGGCATGAGCCACTATGTCCTCGTGGTTTACCGCCACGCCTTTGCAACCGCTGTCATCGCTCCATTCGCCTTCATTTTTGAAAGGTTCCTATAACAAACATGCACCCTAGCTAGTCACCTAGCTAGATTTTGTTTTAATAACACAAAGGTTTACAAATTAATGCTAATTCATGGTTTCAATTTTACAGGAAAGCTCAACCAAAGATAACATTCCCAATTTTCATGCAAATTTTCGTCCTAGCTCTCCTTGGGTTAGTCTCCTACTCCTAGTTTAGTGCACTAATCATATATATTTAACTATTTCTATTATAGCATGATACATATATATATAAATAAGAAGTTGCTTACATTAATAAGATTATTTTACTGGGTTAACTTAACAGGCCAGTGATTGATCAAAATTTCTACTATGCTGGGTTGAAATTCACATCCCCAACCTTCTCATGTGCAATGAGCAACATGCTTCCCGCCATGACTTTTGTGATGGCAGCTTTATGCCGGTAAATTAAGAACAACCCAAGAGGCCTTTTTTGAAATGCTTCTTTCTTTCTTTCTCTCTAAAAATTGCTGATTGCTTTCAATTATGGGTGGAATATATGAAAAGGATGGAGAAGATCAACATGAAGAAGGTGAGATGCCAAGCAAAGGTGGTGGGAACCATAGTGACAGTGGCTGGGGCCATGTTGATGACCTTATATAAAGGCCCTATTTTGGAGATGGTGTGGAGCAAACATGCACCCAACAGTAAAACCAATGCAACAAACACTACAGGATCATCAGACAAAGATTGGTTCATAGGCTCCATCTTCCTTATCATTGCCACCCTTGCCTGGGCTTCCCTCTTTGTTTTACAAGTAAGACCTCATAAAGAAAAAATTTGCTAACCTTTTGTGATCTCTCAGTTTGGGCTGAGAGAGTGCGCGCGTGTTTGTTGACGTTACGTATAATTAACATTTATGCTTCATGTTATTGGGCAGACCAAAGCCATAGAGACGTACAAGAATCATCAGCTAAGCCTCACAACACTTATCTGCTTCATAGGTACACTTCAAGCTATTGCTGTTACTTTTGTTATGGAACACAAGCCTTCTGTGTGGACAATTGGCTGGGATATGAACTTACTTGCTGCTGCCTATGCTGTAAGAATAAGATCTTGCTTCCTCTTTCCATTTAAATTAATTATAAAGGGGTTCTGCTGGCTTTTTTTTTTTTTTTTTTCAATTTATAGCGAGTGATAGATATTTTTTTTTTGTTTCCAATAATAGATAGTAATATGATTACTTTAATATTTTTATTAGGGGATTGTGACATCAAGTATATCATACTACGTACAAGGGTTGGTGATTAAGAAGAAAGGGCCTGTCTTTGCAACTGCATTTAGCCCTCTAATGATGATTATTGTGGCCATCATGGGCTCCTTTATCCTAGCAGAACAGATTTATCTTGGAGGGTAAATTTCTATTATCACTGCCTCCCTCCCCTCCTTGGAGATATTATATATATATATATATATATATATATATATATATATATATATAAGTGTAAGTCTTAACACACTTATATTATTCAATAATTTTTTATAGAATGTGAATTTAACCAATTCAACCGTTGAATCATATGCTATTATCTTAATGATTATGCATACTAAATTTTAAATAAATCGGACATATATAGTTATCTAATCTAATAGTAGACAATTTACTTATATTTTAAAATCATATTATACGTTAAAATAAAATAATGAGATGAAGTATCAAATAATTTTTTAATTGTAAGAAATTTTATGGGATTAATCTATCTGATGAGAACTTTCAATTTAATGGTTGAATTGATTAAATTCACATTTTACAAAAAAATATTGAGTGGTGTAAGTGTGTCAAGACTTACACTTGGTGTAAGTAGATCCCCACCCATATATATATATATATATATATATTACATGTGTATTATTTTTTTACATATCAACATCAAAAGTGAAGATGATGTGACACTAAAGTATAAAAAATAACACACATATTATATTTTAATAAAGAAATAACACCACAAATAACTATGAAACTTTATTTAACTTTTCTCTTTTATATATATATATATATAGATAAATAGATTTTAATGTTAAAAAATACTATTTCTTTTATAGTAAAGTATTCACCAAATTTTTTTATGATAAACTAATTAAGGAACTAAACTTGACATGAACTTTATTGAAAAATATTTTTATTAATAAAAATGTTAAAAAGATAAAAATATTTAACTCGACATACAAAAATAATTTATAACATGAATAAGGCACATTATATATGACAAAAGAAATTTCTAATTGATAAATATTATCAAAATATTTTTTTATTAAAATTAAAGTCCTTAGTTTGGTCATCACATTAAATTTGAAGTCTCTCTGTAATATTTTTCTCAGTTTTTCGTAAAAATCTAAACAATAAAGTTTCTTTAATTTTCCAACTTTTATTTCAAAATCTCAAGCTAAGGGTAGCTGGAGAATTTGATTTTGACCTTGTGGTTGCAGTGTAATTGGTGCCATCTTGATTGTTATGGGCTTATACTCTGTTCTGTGGGGAAAGCACAAAGAACGAGTGGAGAACAAAGTGGCAGAGGATATACCCTTGCCTGTAAAGAGTGCTCAGGTTGATGAAAATCCAGGGTCAGTGATTGATTCCACTGATCAGAAAGCAGAAGCCAACAAGGTCTCTTCAGTTCTTATTAGCATGCCTATTCCTGAGCCTCCCATAAAAGCCAACCAAGTGAGAAAGGCTTAAGCAATCTGAAATGTGAATAGGAATGAGTTTTTTTTTTTTTTTTTTCATCTTTTCATCCACCATTTGTCCCTTTTTAGCAAACTTCCCTTCCCCTTTATTCAACTGTTATGGGTCTTGTTTGTATCTAAGCTATATATAATTTTGTAAGAACTTCAAAGTAATTAATTTAGAAATGATCGAATCATAATTATCTCTTTCTCTCTCCCCCTCTCTGGTCTCTATCTCTTTTTTCATGCTTGTCGGTACAGTTATGGAAATATCTTTTAACTTTCGATTTTGATAGTAGCTAACGCCTGATTCGGATCCCACTGAGGCCGACAGTGGTTTTGACTTTTCTTGAATTGTTATATCAGACCATTTAATGTTTTTGAGAATCCTGCTTAGTGCATCTGATGCCTCATTCCCATATTCATAATTAACAATTCTACCGTTAAGTGAAGCACAACAACAGCTACAAATGGATTGAGCATGATTTGATTAAAACAAGAGGAGTAATTATAATTAGAGTGTGTTTGTACTAGTTGTAAAAAAATATTATGTTAAAAATTGATTATGTATATAATTGATTGTCAAAAAAATTAATTATAACAAAATTAATTTATGTTTGGATATGTTAGTTTATAATTGATTTTACAAATAAAATTTTTTGTTTGTATTGTATAAAAATAATAGTTTTTATGTATTAAATTACCAAAAGATATATAAAATGATAGAAAAAGTTATTTAGTTGAGGGAAAACTAGTATTTATCTACCAATTTTTTTGAAATAAGCTAAATAAGCTAAAATCACTTAGTTTGTGTTGGGATTAAATTTTGTAAACTGAATTTTGGATGAACTTGATTTTACTTAAAAGTGAGTTTGAGTGAAGTAATTTATGTTTAGAAATCTTTATTTGAAAATTGAATTTATTAAATGAATGTTGTTTAGATAATGTTGATAAAAATTAATTTTAGATGTGTAATTACCAAAAAGGATATGAGTTATTTTGTGTTTAATTATTAATAAATTAATGTTAAAAAATTGATTATAAATAAATTGATTTGCAAACAAAATTTGTTAAAAAGTTAAGTTTATTTGGGGTATAGTAAAATAAAATCACTTTGAGTATAAATATAATAATATTTAAAAAAATTATTAAGTTATATTTATTTAAATATTATTAAAATAATAATATAGTATCAAATTATAAAGGCATTTCAGTCAACATACACACAAACGAGTTTGCTTATGTCCAAACGTGGTTTGGAATGAAAATCTCATTTACTTTCTTCTATCAGGATTTCATCCGAACAAGATAAAATGTCTTAAAAGTCTGTTTGTACCTTGCAAATGGGAGTTTGTGGTGGACAAACGTCCACCCAAACACACCCTTAATCAAAAGCTCAAAATAAAAGTTTTTCTAAAAAACTCTTTTTAGTTAATAAAAAAATAAACTTAACTTATAATCAATTTTATATACTTTAAACAAATAAGATAAATTTTAAATAAAATAGTTTTTAATTAAAAAAATATGTTTTGAAAAAAAAATAATCTTTCCTAAATATACTATTAGATCAGCTAGACTATGATACAATGCTACAGTTGGGTCATGAATCATATAAGAGTGTGTTTGATTTTTATTAATTATTTAGGATAATTTCTTTTTTTAATTAAAAGTTATTTTATCTAAAATTTATCTTACTTATTTAAAGTGTGTAAAATTAATTATAAGTTAAGATTATTTTTTCATTAACTAAAAATAACTTTAATAAAAATTATTTTAAACTTTTAATTATTTGATTTTAGATTATTTCAAAATTTTTATATGATAAATATATATTTGTTTTCAACTAAATAACTTTTTCAATAATTTCATATATTTTTTGGTAATTTAATACATAAAAATAATTTTTTATACAATTCAAAAAAAATTTTATTTTAAAATTGATTATGAATTAATATATACAAACATAAATTATTTTCTCATAAATTATTTTTTAATTATATATATAATCAATTTTTACCATAAATTTTCTAAAAAATTAATTTAAACACACATTAAGTGATAATTTAATTGGGACATGAGAGTATAAGATTTCCTCTCTCTCTCTCTCTCTCTCTGTTTCGATACTTCACTGATCAGTTCCTTATTCTTGGAATGGGAGAGTGGTTGTTGTTGACAAGATATATCACTCCCCCTGATTCTGATTCTGTTCCATATATATTATAGGTTAAAAAGCGGTTGTCTTTGTAGGCATACACTGAAGGAAGTTGCCAATACATTGCACCTCAAAAAGAACAAAATATGTTAACAACGACGACAATAATAATAATAATAAACTCCTTTTCTTGACTTGTTTTTCAAAATATGACGTGGGCACCTGTTAGCATGTAAAGATTCTTTTTAAGACATTATATAAGGAGCAATGCTTCAAAAGAATAAAGATTGTGTAGATCTAGAGGTGGGGCTTGGCACTATAATAAGATGAGTGTTTCTATGTAACGGGAGAGTTTCCTAGCCCGAATTGTACCGGATACACTCACGAGTACGATGAGACCCACCTCATATGTAGAACTCATCTCATACTTTTGTGTATCCGGCACAATATGAGCTTTTAACTTCTTGGTTATTAAGCAATTATAAAATAATAATTTAGAAAAACACTTGCTGTTCCTTACAGTTTTTTAATATATGACTTAAAAAACAATTTTACATTCGTTTACATTCATGATATGCCGAACAATTTTTCTAAGTGATTTCAAAAAAATCAAAAGGTGAAAAATTACCTAAACAATTTAATGCTCAAATTATATTTGTACTCACCGCATGAAGAAAATATAATATTTAACTATGGACCAAGTAAAAGGCCAACTAAACAAACTATGGGCTAAGTATTTAGTTTCTATTTTTTTTTAAAAAAAAAATCTAGGTCTTGTAAACCTGATAACAGGGTAGAGAATGAAGATAAAACGAAGATTAAACTCATAATCCCCTTTAGGTCATGGAGAATGTCACCATCAATATTGCCTGCACGTTGAATTTATGCAGCCTGCCCCAGCTAACTCAATTTTGGTAGCAATGTCATCATCATAGTATATTTTTGGATTAGATTATGTAAACTTGACTTTGGTTAGAAATAAATTTGCAGTGTATTAATTTATGTTTGGAAACCTTTATATGAAAATTGATTTTGATAAAATAAATATTGTTTAGATAGTATTGTTCAAAATAACTTTTAGATGCATAATTATTAAAAATGATATAAGTTTCATATTATCTCTTCATATTATCTTTTTTTAACTTTATTTTTAGAGTAAACACATAGTCCTCCAAAAATACAAGTATCATCAATTTAGTCTTATAATAATTTTTGACATTAAATTAGTCCATTTGGAGGACTAATGTGATGTAAAATATATCATTGAAGGTCCAATTTGATGTCAAAAAACAAAATTGAATGACCAATTTGATGTACAAAATTGATATTGAATAGTCATTTTGATGTATTTATCATTGGAGGACCTAACCGATGACTCATGTATCTTTGAAGGACCTACGCGATTAAAATGTACAGAAAACACTACCTGATTTGGTGTTTACAGAAAACCCTTTCGCGGTTAAAATGTGAATTTTTAAGCCTAACGCGATTAAAATATGATTTTTTTGTCTTAAGCGATTAGAAATTTATAGAAAAAGCTTTACATGATTGAAAAATATCAATTTTTAAGTTACACGACTTAAAAAACAGAAGAATGATTTTACGCGATTGAAAAACGTAACAGAAATGTTATGTGATTTATATAAATGTAACAGAAGTGTTACGTGATAGAAAAATTGTAACCGGAGGGTTATACGTTTGAAAAACCAAAACTGTAATGTTACGTGATTTTGAATTCCGAGAAAATTGTTTTATTTTGTTTATGAATAAATTGCATTTTTATGTTGCATTAAGAAAGTCTGTTGAGACTTGTGGTCAATGGTTTAATGTCGAGGAGATTCAGTTACACCTTAGTGCGGGTGCGAATTTCGTAGTGAAGATCATGGAGTTGATCTTGGAGTCGTCGGGTGCGGAAATTCCACAGGAGGCCAGTTGGTGCTGTGTCGTGGTAATATGAATGCAACACATCGACGATCTCAACTAGAACACTATTCCTATTCCCGATTTGGTGGAGAGTATTCGCGTATAGCCGTATTTTGACATCCATAGCACTTAGGCTAATGTGAGACGAAACATGTACTCACAAACCACTCTCTTCGACTGTTGTGTATAGCTCCATGAAGTAGGGATCAATCATTAAGTATATGCATGGTCAGTTGTTATATTGTTGCATTATCATGGTACATGTAAGGTTGGTTTACTCATCTTTGTGTGATAATATGTTATATCTGTTGATAAATTGTTAAGATGTGTAGATTTGTTGTACTGCTTTTCTATCCTGCTTGATTGGTTTATGATGATATTAGAATCTCACCCCTTATGTTATATTATTATATTTGTGATCTGGTTATGAAGACTAAGATGGGCGACAGACGTGAATTATTGGGATTCACCCGAGTCCAATTTCACAGAGGTCCGCAGGTGTGGCACATACATTTAGAAATGGAATGTGTAGAGTATGTTGGAGACATATCTCTCACACTCCGTAGGACCCATCATGGGGATCCTATTAGTACTTTTACCATAACTTGTCTTGTAGAATTATTTATGCCCATTAGGTATTTGTGGGGTTTTGGCGCTAAGTACACTCCTTAGGAAGACTCTAAAGTTTCTACCATTAGAGCTCCTGGGCGTAGGGTTGCTAGAATTTCTATAAGGAGGCATACCAACTTCTGATGGCCCGCACCCGAGAGGCCATATTTGAGGAAGATCCCGAGGAGGATCCTTCTTCATAGGTAGACTTTTATGGCCAAATAAGTAATTGATATAGTACGTTTATTTATCTTCTTGTCAGTACTTATGATTGGTATTATGTACTACAGATAAACTTAACAGTAAGTAATATAAAGTATTGTATTATTCATACCTTGGTGTGTATATTATTACTATTCTGTTTATTTTATGTTATATCTGCAAAAAGAAATTTTCGAACTCATATTTTTGTATACAAAATTATAAATGTATTTTGAAATTTAACTTAATATTCCGTTAAATGTGACATCCAGCCGGGGGTGTTACATCGTCCTTGAGGTCGATGCATTCGTCTGTGGTGTGACCGTAGGACATGTAGTAGTCACAGTGTTGGGATTGATCCAAGTTTTTCCACTTGAGGGAACTTGGGGTGGGATTCCAGTAAAATCTATGTGATATGCTTCCTCCAGGATTTTTCACCATAAGAGCGTCAGAGTGGTGTAATCTGCGAAACGACCTTTTGGACCCCGATTTTCCCGAGGTGCCTCACGAATGCTCTTTTTAAATTGTTCCTTCTGTCTGGATGTTTCGTTCATTCTTTTACTGACTTCCTTCTCGGCTTTGCATTTGGCTTTTGTTACTTCTTCAAGGTTGATGAACCTTTCTGATCTAACCTTCAAATCATCCAAGTCAGTAGGTGGTTTTTTCATCTGTGACGTTATAAAAGGACCGGGTCGAATGGCCGCTATGATGGAATGGAGAGCTATGGGCTAGGGAAGCTCTCGTATTTGGATGGATTCATCATTGAATCGTTTCATGAAATCCCTGAGGGATTCATCCCTCTCCAGGCCCATGTTGATGAGGCACGCGACCGTCTTCGATTGAGTTTTGTTGGTTGTGAAGTGAGCTAGAAACTTAGCTGCAAGCTCGGGAAAATCGATAACCAATCTTGGGGGCAAAGTAGAGAAGCAGTAGAGGGCTGCCTTTTTTAGGGTCCCCGGAAAAGATCAGCAAGCGATTGGATCCAAAGCTCATATTAGTAGCATGGCGGAGCTGAATGAGTCCAGGTGCTCCTGTGGGTCAGTGAATCTGTCATAAGGGTCAAGGTTGGAGGGATTCTGAAAGTTCTTGGGATGTATTACACTCATTATGAACTCAGAAAAATGGTGACAAAAGGCGTAGGCTACCCCTTGGGATGAAATTCTTCCCGTGGTTGATATGCTCGGATGCCAAGTTTCATCACGAGTGGAGCATATGGGTTGTGGTGGGGGTTGTTCTGAGACTCCAACATTGTTACCCCCTGCATTCATTGTGTTGTACTTTGGTGAGCTCCTCGACCTGGGCTTAGAGCTTCTGTACTAGCTGGAGAAAGACCTAGTACACTGGGGGTGAAGGTGGCTGATTGCTGGTACTCCGGACGAGATTGTTGTCTTTCTGAGGCTGATCGCGGGTAACTTTTATGGTGTTTGGCCTGGAAGCCACAGTGGTAATGGGAACGTGATTACGCATTTCCCACAGACAGCGCCAATGTTCATGCCCGAGCTCGATCCGAGCTCCAACGTGTTTGTTTTCTTCTCTGAGAATGCTAAGGATGATCTCGACGGTGTTCTCCACAGTAGGTGGGTACCCACAAGGGCACTCCGAAGCTCAAGTTAAGTTCCAATTATTTTAGCTAAGAATGATGAATTAGAGATTACCAAGTGAGGTTGACCCTTCCTTATATAGGAGTGCTGGAAAGGGAGAGATAAGATATTGTTGACATGACCATTGATCAATCAATTTGAGACACTTATGTTAGCTTTGTATTAGGTTTTATTTTATGTTTATTGTGCCCAATATTAGTATTTTAGATGAGTTTAATGTTGTTGGGCCTCATTGGGTTTTAATGCAAATTGTGAATAATTCTTGGATTTTGATACATATTGACCTTTCCACCATGGTTAGGCCATAACTTGGGACTTGGTGATCCATTTGAGGTGATCTTGGTGTCTTTGGAAAGCTAAGACAAGGCTTTACAAGTTTCATGAAGAACTCAAGTGCTGGATCAGACTTCTAAGGGTCTAAAATAGCCTTGCAATGCAGAGTGAGTTTGCTGTCACGGGAATCTGGGCAGTATGCACATATTGGACTATATAGTGGCCTATAGGCCTCCTCTTGGGCTGAAACTTAGCCATTGGATAGATAAGGCCCATATCTCCAACTTCACTGAAGACCATTTAGACAATAGATATCGTTTTAGGCATGATTATTGACAAGAGGTTGTCGAGACCTCGTCAAATAATAAAAATTACCGGTTCGCAAACTAATTTGTAGTATAGAGCATGAACCGAATCGTCTCTCAAGGATCCAGAAAAACAAAGATTTAATCAGATCAAGATAATTAGAAAGGGGGGTTTAGTTGTTGATTAATAAGATTGAAAAGAAGTATAAGACTTAATGTTGTAAACAAATATAAAGAAACAACCAATCCAAGGAAATTTACCGATCTTGAGTTTAACTCATCATTGATCACAAGGAATTCACTTAATTACTAACCGTGTTCTTGGCCTTAGATCATATCAAGACGCCTCAACATGATCCAAGAATCCTCTACTAGATAAGCATCTAGGATTTAATTAACCAAGGTTAGATAAAGTAAGCACCATCCAACATAGATTAACTTAAGATCAAGAATTTAACCAAGCTAAACAATCCATCAAAAAGCTTTAATAAATTGTTTATTCTATGTGATCCTCTTGAATACATGATAATAAAGCTATTATCACATAAACATCCAAATCAAATTAAGCAATTCAATCTAGATCAAAATTAAAAGAGGAAGAAGAGAAACTTGAATAACAATTAAGCAATATGAACAAGCGAAACAAGATCTCCAAATTAAACATCAAGATGGCTAATCCCTTGGATTGATTATAAGAGCCTAGCCTTCCATGGATGGGAAGGAAGAACTCAGAAATAAAAGAGCAAAAATGAAATTGTAAAGAAAATGGAGAAGAAGAGAAAGAAAACTCTCACAAATACTCAAACTTTCTTCAAACTTACTTCCAATTTGAATCCCCAATACAAAGAGGTTGGCTCTATTTATACTAATCCTAGAAGCCAATTTGTACATGTACATAATCTGAATACAAGCTATAAAAATATAAAAATTGTCAAATATGGAAGCTTGATGCATGGTTGGTGGGTTGGTGCATGGTAGGTGGGTTGGTGTATGGTTGGTGGCTTTTAGTCAACAACTCTTATCCGACTTCTGGCTTCATTTTCATCACCTAGACGGTGCATTTTGGCTTTAAGGTCTCATGAAAGTTGTAGCCAGTTGTCTCCTTGAACTGTTGCAATTTGAATCATGCCATTTGGACGTTTAGAACTCCAGATATACCAAAAACACTAAACCTACCTCATGTTAGGTTGGCAGAACATGTTTCCAAATTCAAACCAACTTGTAGCTTCATTATCATGCCTAAAACGACATCTATTGACTAAATGGTCTTCAGTGAAGTTGGATATATGGGTCTTATCTTTCTAATGGCCAAGTTTCAGCCCAAGAGGAGGCCTATAACTCACTATGTAGTCCAATATGTGCATACTGCCCAGATTTTCCTAACAGCAAACTCACTCTGCATTACAGGGATATTTTGGACCCTTAGAAGTTCGATCCAGCTCTTGAGTTATTCATGAAACTTGTAGAACATTGTCTTAGCTTTCCAAAGACACTAAGATCACCTCAAATGGATCACCGAGTCCCAAGTTATGGCCTATCCAAAGAAGAAATGTCAAAATGCATCAAAATCCGAAAATTATTCAATATTTGCATTAAAGCCCAATGAAGCCCAACAACATTAAACTCATCTAAAGTACTAATATTGGGCACAATAAACATCTAATAATACCTAATACAAAGCTAACATAAGTGTCTCAAATTGATTGATCAAATTCCCTCACACTTAAGCTTTTGCACTCTTGAGCAAAACACATAAGAACAAAACTTAAAAAAAACAAGAAATATCATATTATTAAACTAAAAGCATAAAAACTGATTATACCTAATCTAATCCACTTTCGTAGGAAAACACGATGGCACTTAGCATGTGCCACAAGCCTTTAAACCTCTAGGTGTCCCTAGTGGACGAGTTATAGTCTCGTGAGGGTTTACCAGGATGATACCCACAAACATGTAATTCTTTATTTAATCAATTCAATTAATTTTTCAATACAAGAGAATTAAGAATAATCATAGTTTCAAGGATTCCAAACATTCATGAAGTGATATGCCTTTACATCCCAAATTAACAAGCAAGGTGAATTCAAGTAGAATCATGGATCAAGCATGATAGAATCTCACAAGATACACTTTCAATCTCTCAAGTGTTTAGGTTTGTGTTTACACTCAAATCAACTCATGAAAAATTGCACTACCATAAGCTTGCTTATCTTCTACTTCTCCATTACTCAAAACACATGCACACACAAATCAAGAGGACTTTATTCAAGGTTGTAATGGGGCCAAGGTAAGGTAAGGGAACAATATGGATATACACAAGTTAAAACCAAAGAGAATAAAAGAGCAATGGGGAGGAACTCAAGTAACAAGCATAGAAGTTTACCCAAAACCATAAAATGCACATTCTCTTAATACATTCATTCATTTTTCTATTCTTTTCTTTTACAACCTTTTGGCTTTATTCTTTTTTTCTTTTCTTTTTTCTTCTTTTTTTTTTTTACTTGTTCTTTCTTTTGCACCAAACATTTTGCATAAACATCTCCCCACACTTAAACCATAGCTTGTCCTCAAGCAAAAAGAGCTCCTCCAATAAGAAAACCAATGCTCTCCTATTCACTAAGGTGAGGTAAAACATGAATTTTTTTTTTTTACTCAAGGCTTGTAATGAGCTAAGAACAAGAATGGGCAATTAGGCTCAAAGGGGGTTAACAATGGAATAAATGCAATGTAGGCTATTTGGATAAAGTAGCTGATTCAAGAAAAATGCCTCAATCAAGTTCATGCATGTATATGAAAATGTAGCCTAAAAA
Source organism: Styphnolobium japonicum (assembly GCA_023212625.1). NCBI lineage: Eukaryota > Viridiplantae > Streptophyta > Magnoliopsida > Fabales > Fabaceae > Styphnolobium > Styphnolobium japonicum. The sequence continues at coordinate 22,150,478 of JALBWW010000009.1, forward strand.
AGAATCAAAGCAAGTTCTAGAGTGACAAAATCCATGAGTGAAACTCACACAAGAAGGAAGAGAATGATGTAAATGCATCATCCATAATTCAATAGGCTCAAAATCTCACCAGGTATGAATGCATCTACCAAACTTAATCCACTAATCCAAAATCCAACCCCAAGCATGTAAAATTCAAGAGGAAAGACAATTCATTCACCTATGTTAGGAAACTTGAACTTCAATTAATGCAAACTCATGACTTTCATAATTCTTAAAACATGATTGGAAGGGACTAAACATACGAAAATCACACCTCTTTTTTTTTTTTTTCAAAACAAAAATTTAAATAGAAAATAGAAACAACAAATAAAACAGAAAACAGAAATGAAATACAGCAAACAGATTCAAAACAGAGACAACAAACAGAAAAAATGATAGCAACATAAAAGAGTAAACAATAACAGTAAAATAAAAACAGAAATAGGATTGAAAACAATAGCAAAACAGTAAAAACAAAAAGAAAACAACTAGAAAAATGAAATAAAAGTGTGGAAAAAAAACTCCCTATGGATAGCAGAAGCAACAAAATCCCGGCAGCCACACCATAGCCAGTGTAATGGATCACCACATCCAAAATCAGAGGGTTCAGTCTCCTCGGGGGCTGCTTTATTGGCTTAACTCCATCTTCAAGTAAAATCCTACGCATGCATATGGAAGGGCTAATGCTTGGATTGTCTGCAAGTGTGCATGCTCTCAGATTCTCCCTCAAAATGGGTAGCAACCTTTCCTCCTCATCAGTAAGGAGGTTTTTAGCCACAATGGACTCCAATTTTGTTGGCTTCACTACTTCTGTAGATTGAATTGCTGCATAATCTGCTGAAAAAGATTCATCATGTCTCAAAAAGGCAGCAATCTCAGCACATGCATTACACAACATATCACCATCACAACCAGTATAACAAACAGAATCATCAAAATCAGTAAAACTAGCAAATTCAGCACACAAATCATCAATTGGTTTTTTCTCATCAATGGTCTCATGTTTTGCAGAAACTGATTTCTGCATCTGTTGCTTGCTCAACTGACTCAATGAGGATGTAAGTTGACCAACTTGGGTCTCCAAGTTCTGTACTATAGCTTCTGTTCTCTGCTGGAATTGGATGTTGTTATGAGCCAATTGTTTCACCAAATCCTCTAATGTAGGCTCAGATTTCATGCCTATTGGGGCTTCTTCTTTATTCTTTGCATAAATTTCTTGGTATATAGGCGATTGATTCAACATAAGGTTCGAACCAAGGATGATCTCCCCAATCATGGTTATATGTGGTAGAATAAGGATCATATCCAAGCTGTTGGTATTGTGGTTCACCAAGAAATACACCTGTTGCATCAATAGAATGGTCATGAAATACAGAACCATCATCTTGCAATGTGGGGCATGCATATGTGGGATGAAAAGAACTACAACATATACTACAAAATCCTGCAGGTTCTTGCACATGTGACTGATGCTGTTCCATTGCCAACTACCCCACCAGATAAGCCAGCTCATCAAGTTTATGCTCCATCAGATTAGTGATCAAACACAAAATCACAAAAACAAGTCTAAATATACACACAAAATATTTACAGAAAACATATCTACAGATTTTTAAAAATTATGGGACTACCACAGAGTGGAATCTACACAAAAGTTTTATCTAACAGAATAATAAAAAATCTTAAAAAATTGAAAAAGTGATCTAAACGATAGAATTTGGCAAAAATAAGGGTGACCTCACTATATATAGTGAGCCTTTCTCAGAATAATGTTTTCCAGTTGTATACCAAAATTCAAGTCAATCAGAGATACTTTACTGAACCGAAATTCTTGATACAATGCCCTTTACCCAATTTCAGCCGAATTCCACTTGAAAATGCTTCAAAAACAAAACAAACACAATTGTTAAAGTTAGATGAAATGATCAAATAGTTGCCTTTGGATCCCCGGCAACGGCGCCAAATTTGACAAGAAGTTGTCGAGACCTCGTCAAATAATAAAAATTACCGGTTCGCAAACTAATTTGTAGTATAGAGCATGAACCGAATCGTCTCTCAAGGATCCAGAAAAACAAAGATTTAATCAGATCAAGATAATTAGAAAGGGGGGTTTAGTTGTTGATTAATAAGATTGAAAAGAAGTATAAGACTTAATGTTGTAAACAAATATAAAGAAACAACCAATCCAAGGAAATTTACCGATCTTGAGTTTAACTCATCATTGATCACAAGGAATTCACTTAATTACTAACCGTGTTCTTGGCCTTAGATCATATCAAGACGCCTCAACATGATCCAAGAATCCTCTACTAGATAAGCATCTAGGATTTAATTAACCAAGGTTAGATAAAGTAAGCACCATCCAACATAGATTAACTTAAGATCAAGAATTTAACCAAGCTAAACAATCCATCAAAAAGCTTTAATAAATTGTTTATTCTATGTGATCCTCTTGAATACATGATAATAAAGCTATTATCACATAAACATCCAAATCAAATTAAGCAATTCAATCTAGATCAAAATTAAAAGAGGAAAAAGAGAAACTTGAATAACAATTAAGCAATATGAACAAGCGAAACAAGATCTCCAAATTAAACATCAAGATGGCTAATCCCTTGGATTGATTATAAGAGCCTAGCCTTCCATGGATGGGAAGGAAGAACTCAGAAATAAAAGAGCAAAAACGAAATTGTAAAGAGAATGGAGAAGAAGAGAAAGAAAACTCTCACAAATAGTCAAACTTTCTTCAAACTTACTTCCAATTTGAATCCCCAATACAAAGAGGTTGGATCTATTTATACTAATCCTAGAAGCCAATTTGTACATGTACATAATCTGAATACAAGCTATAAAAATATAAAAATTGTCAAATATGGAAGCTTGATGCATGGTTGGTGGGTTGGTGCATGGTAGGTGGGTTGGTGTATGGTTGGTGCATGGTAGGTGGGTTGGTGTATGGTTGGTGGCTTTTAGTCAACAACTCTTATCCGACTTCTGGCTTCATTTTCATCACCTAGACGGTGCATTTTGGCTTTGAGGTCTCATGAAAGTTGTAGCCAGTTGTCTCCTTGAACTTTTGCAATTTGAATCATACCATTTGGACGTTTAGAACTCCAGATATACCAAAAACACTGAACCTACCTCATGTTAGGTTGGCAGAATGTGTTTCCAAATTCAAACCAACTTGTAGCTTCATTATCATGCCTAAAACGACATCTATTGACTAAATGGTCTTCAGTGAAGTTGGAGATATGGGTCTTATCTTTCTAATGGCCAAGTTTCAGCCCAAGAGGAGGCCTATAACTCACTATGTAGTCCAATATGTACATACTGCCCAGATTTTCCTGATAGTAAACTCACTCTGCATTGCAGGGATATTTTGGACCCTTAGAAGTCCGATCCAGCTCTTGAGTTATTCATGAAACTTGTAGAACATTGTCTTAGCTTTCCAAAGACTCCAAGAACACCTCAAATGGATCACCGAGTCCCAAGTTATGGCATATCCAAGGAAGAAAGGTCAAAATGCATCAAAATCCGTAAATTATTCAATATTTGCATTAAAGCCCAATGAAGCCCAACAACATTAAACTCATCTAAAGTACTAATATTGGGCACAATAAACATCTAATAATGCCTAATACAAAGCTAACATAAGTGTCTCAAATTGATTGATCAATTATGAAGCTAAAAGTTGGTTTGAATTTGGAAACACGTTCTGCCAACCTAATTTGAGGTAGGTGCGTTGTTTTTGGCATATCTGGAGTTTTAAAAGTCCAAATGACATGTTTCCAATGCCAAAATTTCAATGACACAAATACATACAACTTTCATGAGACCTCCAAGCCAAAATGCACCGTCTAGGTCATGAAAATCAAGCTGGAAGTCAGATAAGAGTTACTGACTAAAAGCCACCAACCATACACCAACCCACCTACCATGCACCAACCCACCAACCATGCATCAAGCTTCCATATTTGACAATTTTCATGTTTTTAAAGCTTGCATTCAGATTATTTTCAATTACAAATTGGCTTCTATAATTAGTATAAATAGAGTCAATCTCTTTGTATTATACATCATTTAATTTGAAGTAAGTTTGAAGAAAGTTTGAGTATTTGTGAGAGTTTTCTTTCTCTTCTTCTCCATTCTCTTTACAATTTCGTTTTTGTTCTTTTATTTCTGAGTTCTTCCTTCCCATCCATGGAAGGCTAGGCTCATATAATCAATCCAAGGGATTAGCCATCTTGATGTTTAATTTAGAGATCTTGTTTTGCTCGTTCATATTGCTTAATTGTTATTCAAGTTTCTCTTCTTCCTCTTTTGATTTTTATCTAGGTTAAATTGCTTAATTTGATTTAGATGTTGATGTGATAATAGCTTTATTATCATGTATTCAAAGAGGATCACAAAGACTAAACAATATATTAAAGATTTTTGATGGATTGTTTAGCTTGGTTAAATTATGGATCTTAAGTTAATCTATGTTGGATGGTGCTTACTTTATCTAACCTTGGTTAATCAAATCCTAGATGCTTATCTAGTAGAGGATTCTTGGATCATGTTAAGGCTTCTTGATGTGATCTAAGGCCAAGAACATGGTTAGCAATTAAGTGAATTCCTTGTGATCAATGATGGATTAAACTCAAGATCGATAAATTTCCTTGGCTTGGTTGCTTCTTTAGATTTGTTTACAACTTTAAATCTCGTACTTTTGTCAATCTTGTTAATCAACAACAAACCCCCCCTTTTAATTATCTTGATCTAATTAAATCTTTATTTTTGGATCATTTAGAGACGATTCAGTTCATTCTCTATACTACAAATTAGTTTGTGAATAGGTAATTTTTATTACTTGACGGGTCTCGACAACCTCTTGTCAAATTTGGCGATGTTGCCGGGGATCCAAGGTAACTATTTGATCATTTCAAGAACCCATCTAACTCTAACAATTGTGTTTGTTTTGTTTTTGAAGCTTTTTCAAGTGGAATTCAGCTGAAATTGGGTAAAAGGCATCATGTCAAGAATTTCGATTCGGTAAAGTATCTCTGATTGACCTGAATTTTGGCACACTAATGGAAAATGTTATTTTGAGAAAGACTTATTATTTGCAGTGTGGTCACCCTTATTTTAGCCAAATTCCATCGTATAGACCACTTTTTTAATTTTTTAAGATTTTTTATTAATTTGTTGGATAACATTTTTGTGTAGATTTCACCTTGTGATGGTTCCATAATTTTTAAAATTCATTTGATACTGTTTTTATTTTTTTTGGAGTATTTGTTTTAGTAATTTTTAGTGTTTTAGTTGTTATTGCTTTCCTATACCTTCTTATGAGCTGCATGCTGTATGACTAGGTTTGATCCTGGTACCTTGCATTCATTTGATTCTGAAATTGATAGAACATTTCAAACACTTCATAGAATTCATAGGACTGGTCGTAGCATTCATTGAGCTAATAGAATTACTTATGGAATTGGACTTGAACTTAACATTGCACCTGATCTTGTTGACTCTTTTAATCCAGTTGAGTCTGCTTCTATTAGTACTTCAGTGTATGATACTGAGTTTGCTGATTTTACTATGGCTGACTATAAAATAGGACCCTTATGGAATTGGCTGCACCTGATGTGAATTATCAACCTTTGTGCATTCAATATCCTGAACTTAATGTTGATTTTGGGTTGAAATCTAGATTGATACACTTGCTGCCTAAGTTTCATGGTCTTGCAGGTGAAGATCCACATAAGCATTTGAAAGAGTTCCATATTGTCTGCTCCACCATGAAACCTCACGGAATAGCTGAAGATCACATCAAGCTGAGGGCCTTTCCTTTCTCCTTGGATGGTGCTGCTAAGGATTGGTTGTATCACTTACAACCTACTGCCATCACTTCTTGGAATGACATGAAAAGACTGTTTCTGGAGAAGTTCTTTCCTGCATCAAGAACTGCTGCAATAAGGAAAGATATTTGTAGCATAAGGCAAATTAGTGGTGAAACTCTCCATGAGTATTGGGAGAGATTCAAGAAATTGTGCTCGAGCTGCCCACACCATCAAATTAGTGATCAACTGCTAATCAAATACTTCTATGAAGAGTCGATGCCAATGGAAAGAAGTATGATTGATGCTGCAAGTGGTGGAGCATTGGTAGAGAAAACTCCAGTTGCTGCCAGAAACTTAATTGCAAACATGGCAGCAAATTCTCAGCAATTTGGTACTCGAATGGGTGATGCAACCATAGTAGTCAATGAAGTTAATACCTCTTCACATGCTGATCAACAAAGGGTGGAACATAGATTGGATGAGCTCACTTCTTTGGTCAGACAGATGGTAATGGGACAACACGAACCACCTGTGCAAACCCCTACAAGAGTTTATAGCATATGTTCTAGTTCCTCTCATCCCACAGATTCATGCCCCACATTGCAAGATGATTCTAAGTTTCAAGACCAGTCTGTGGCTTCAGCTGGTATATTTCCTAGGAAGCCACAGTTCCATCAGTAGCAACAACAGAAATATGATCCATTCTCCAATACTTACAACCCTGGCTGGAGGGACCATCCCAATCTAAGATATGGGAATGCATTAAATCAGCAGCCACCAAACTAGTATAGACCACCATTCCAGCAGCAAGCAAGGACAAATCAGTTTCAGCCACATGTTGGACCAAGTAGACCACTATTCTAGCAATAATGTCCTGTAGCCACGAAATCTGAGCCCTCATTGGAGGATTTGGTGAAACAGTTGGCCACCAATAACATCCAGTTTCAACAGAGAACTGAAACCACCATTCAGAACTTGGAGACTCAAATTGGTCAACTTGCCACATCTATTCATGAATTAAAGTCACATGGTTCTGGCCAATTACTATCTCAAACCACTCCAAACCCTACAGGCAATGTTAATGCTATAGCTTTGCGCAGTGGTAAGCAAATCAATGGACCAATGTAGCAAATAATTCCAAATTCTACCCTTGACCCAGAAAAACAAGATTCTGCAGCAAATTCAAGTTCTGTAGCTAATTCAGATGCTGTAGTAGATTCAGCAGCAAATGATCCTATAACAGCTAAGCAGAAAATCAGATCAAATTAGCAGTTGACAAAAAATTCAATACAACAGAAAAGTGAACATCCACAAAAGTCAGCTTCCAACATTCCTCTTCCTTTTCCGAACCAAATGATACAGCTGAGGCATATGGTTGAGACTGACTTGGATAAGGAAATTATGGAGACTTTTCATAAGGTTGAGGTGAATATACCTCTCTTGGAGGCAATTAAACAAATATCCAAGTATGCCAAGTTTTTGAAAGAGATGTGCACCCATAAGAGGAAGCTAAAGGGGACTGAAAAAATGAGTATGGGGAGGAATGTCTCTGCTTTGATTCAGCCTAACCTGCCTCCCAAATGCAAAGACCCAGGCACTTTTAGCATCCCTCGCGCCATAGGGCACCAACAATTCACTCATGCCTTGCTAGACTTGGGAGCCTCCATCAATGTAATGCCAAAGTCAGTTTACACTTCCTTGCATATGGGAGAGCTAAAACCCACCGGCATTGTCATTCAGTTAGCAAACCGGAGCACGGCTCAACCTGCAGGAGTATTGGAGGACGTTCTGGTTTCGGTAAATAATTTAATATTCCCAACTGATTTTTATGTGTTGAATATGGAAGATGAATCTGCCTCTTCCCCACCCCCATTGATCTTAGGTAGGCCATTTTTGAAAACTACTAAAACTAAGATTGATGTGCATGCCGGTACCCTTTCCATGGAATTTGGTGATGATATCATTCCGTTTAACATTTTTGATGCCATGAAATACCCTTTAGAGGATCATTCTGTTTTTCATTTTGATGTCATTGATTTACTAGTTGATGATATGCATGCTGATATGTTGGCAGAGTTCACTGAAATTGTAGGATACACTGATAGCATAACTTGCGAAACTTGTTCTGCCTGCTTTGGACTTTCTGGTTGTAAACCCACTGCAATATGTGCAACCTGTGCTGAGATTTCTACATACTTATCATGTGCTGTTGTTAATTCTGCTGACATTGATGATTCTATTTCTGTTATTAATGGCAATGATGTTGTTATTAATGATGTTGTCATTCATCCTGCTGCCAAGTGTGATTCTTTTGATTCCATAAGATATGATGATGTTGTTTTGCAAGATTGTGCACAGCTTGTAGGTACAGGTGGAGCAGGTGCAACTGCTGAGAATTTAGCAGATTTAGTTTCGGTTCCAAAACTAGTACCATCAGTCCAGCAACCACCCTCTATTGAACTTAAGCCCCTACCCGAGCATTTGAAGTATGCATTCTTGGAGGAGGATGAGAAGCTCCCGATGATAGTGGCCAAACACCTCCAACCTGAGCAAGAAACCAAATTATTAGAAGTCTTGAAGCAACATAAAAAGGCAATTGGCTAGACACTTGTAGACATTCCTGGTATTAACCCCTCCACATGCATGCACAGGATATTACTTGAGGAGGAAACTAAACCAGTGAGACAACCCAGAGGAGACTGAATCCTCTCATTCTAGATGTGGTGAAGAAGAGGTGACCAAGCTACTGCAGGCTGACATTTCTATCCCATCTCTGACAGCAAGTGGGTGAGCCCGGTGCAAGTGGTTCCAAAGAAATTCGGAGTGACTGTCGTGGCTAACCAAAAGAATGAACTCATTCCAACCCGAGTGCAGAATAGCTAGAGAGTTTACATTGACTACAGACGCCTCAACCAAGCCACTCGAAAGGATCATTACCCCCTTCCGTTCATTGATCAGATGCTGGAATGGTTGGCTGGTAAGTCCTATTACTGCTTTTTGGATGGCTACACTGGATACTGATGTAGTTTGTATCGCAAGTGTACGATTTCGTCAAGTAGTAAAAATATCGATCCACAGGGACTTGGATTATGATTAACAATTACCCTTAATTGTGATTAACTAGGTGAAACCAATGTTATAAAATTGTGGTGATAGAACAAGAACATAGAAACTAAAATCTGGAAATAAATAAGAATATCAATTTTAGAATGAATGCAGAAAAACAGTGTAGATAAATCAGGTTTTTAAGAGATCTAGGATATGGGTTCACCACGATGGTAATTAACAAGTCTGTAATCTTATCACCTCTTCTCAACTAAGTTACATTTGAAGACGAATCATCCTAAAGAATTATTGTTTCCTTTCAGAATACAATAACGTATTCAATCTAACTCAATTTCTATTTTCATGATAATCAAATTAGAGAGAATCCATTAAGAGCAGATGATTCAAAGAAAGCCTCAAGAGTTTTAATCTATTTTCGTGATTTAAAAGCTCAAGTTCAGTTTATGGAGTTCAATTATCAAGAGTCACCTTTCAGTTTTTCCCTTAATGAATAAGATTATGCAAACAATGTGGCCAGCATTTTCACAAACATTTGGTGTGCCAAAAACTGAATCAAGATAAACTTAGCATTGAAGAGATAACAAATTCATACATCAAGCATTGTCAATACACCATCGGGTTACTACCAATTCCTAGAACAAAAGAACTACTCAAACATGTTTATCAAAATACAATCCATAAGAATGAAGAACAACATTCAGAAAATAAAATACAAAGACTAGAAGAGATGAGAAGAAAAACTCTGCAGAAAACTTGTGGCTGCTCTTGTGAAGTTCCTCCAAGACCAAGCTCCCCACTCAACCCTAATGGCTTGCCATTTATACACCACCCCCTCTTCTCTCTCAACCCTAATTCTTTTTAGGTCAAAAAACAAGGAATGGGCTAACTCCAGGGCCTCAAAATCGCAAGTATGAAGTGTCAAGCTGCCAACCACGGCCGTGGTGGCCACCACGGCCAGGCCGTGGTTGGCTCTGGCTTGAGGATTTCGAACTCTGAAGGCCAACCATGGCCGTGGTGGCCACCACGGCCAGGCCGTGGTTGCCTCTGTCCATCAAGCATCTTGGGGAATTTACCAAAGTGTCCATCATCAAACTTGTAGCCTTGTGTCTTAGCTTTCCATAACAACCGGAATCACCTCAAAATGACCTCTGTAGCTCAAGTTATGCTCAAATTACTCCTTAGGGGTCCAGCTGATTTTTGAGATCTCAGTATCTCTTCATGGTAGTTCCGTTTTGGCTCTTCCAAGCTTCAATATTGCATCATTCCTACAATTGAACATAAACACACCGCAGTTATCCGAACTAAAACAAAAACGGAAGATTAAATGAATAAATGTACTAAAAAGATAATGAAATGTATGCAAACTAAACTCAAAATGACATGAAGAATCACACACATCAGATACTTCCAGATCCACATTGCAACAGAGAATTAGGAGAAGATCACATTTACCTGTCCTTTCGGCACCTTTGCTTACAGACGGATGCCCTTCGGCCTTTGCAATGCCCCTGGTACCTTCCAACGGTGCATAATGAGCACATTTTTTTTATTTCTTAGAGGAGTGTATAGAGGTATTTATGGATGACTTTACTGTTTATGGTTCTTCTTTTGATTCATGTTTAGCTAGCTTATCTAGGGTGCTGCATAGATGCATTAAGACTAACCTTGTGATAAATTTTGAGAAATGCGATTTTATGGTAGAACAAGGTATAGTTTTAGGCCATGTAGTATCCAGTAAGGGCATTGAGGTAGATCCTGCCAAGATTGATGTAATTACTTGTTTAAATTACCCCACATGTGTGCGGGAAGTTCTTTTATTGGTCATACAGGTTTCTACAGGCGCTTCATTGCCGACTTCAGCGAGATTGCCCTTCCACTTTCCCACTTATAGCAGAAAGATGTAGAGTTCAATTTTGATGACAAATGCAAGGCAGCTTTCAACCACTTGAAGCAGGCATTGACCAGTACCCCTATCATCTAGCCACCTGACTGGACATTGCCATTTGAGCTGATGTGTGATGCTTCTAACTATGCAGTAGGAGCACTCTTGGCACAGAGAGTGGGGAGAACTTCTCATGTGATAAACTATGCTTCTAGAACTTTGGATGCTGCTCAGGCCAACTATACCACAACCGAAAAAGAGCTTTTAGCCATTGTTTTTGCTTTGGATAAGTTTTGATCATATTTGCTTGGTTCTAAGGTTGTTGTGTTTACTAATCATGTAGCTCTAAAGTTCCTTTTGAAGAAGCCAGAGGCAAAGCCCCGACTAATAAGGTGGATGCTACTGCTACAAGAGTTTCATATAGAGATTCGTGACAAGAGTGGAGCAGAGAACCTAGTGGCGGATCACTTGAGCCGCATTGAGAGGGCTTCAGATCCCTTCCCTATACAAGACTCCTTCCTAGATGAGCAGCTTCTACAACTGCGAGGTAAGAACACCACCCCTTGGTTTGCAGATATGGTTAATTCCCTGGTTGCTGGTGTTCTTCCTACATGTTTTACTAGAGTTCAATCTGATAAATTGAAAAGTGAGTCTAAGTACTATGTATGGGATGATCCTTGTCTGTGGAAGCTTTGTAGTGACCAAATTATTAGAAGGTGTGTCTCTGATCATGAGTTTCATTCCATTCTTAGCTTTTGTCATACATTTGCATGTGGTGGGCACTTTGGCTCCCAACGTATAGCTAGGAAGGTTTTGGACTCTGGGTTGTATTGGCCTACCCTATTTCGTGATACATATCTGTTTTGTAAGTCTTGTGAATAGTGCCAGAGAACAGGGACAATTTCACACAGGAATAAAATGCCTAAGCAGCCTATGCTGTCTTGTGAGATCTTTGATGTTCGGGATATTGATTTCATGGGCCCTTTCCTTGTTTCCTTTGGTTTTATTTATATTTTGTTGGCTGTTGATTATGTATCCAAATGAGTGGAGGCAAAAGCCACTCGGACTGATGATTCCAAAGTTGTTGTGGACTTTGTTAGATCACAGATTTTCTGCAGGTTTGGAATCCCGATGGCCATTATCAGTGATCAGGGTTCACACTTTTGTAACTGGAGAATAGAGGCTTCTATGAGAAAGTACAACGTGTTGCACAAGGGCAAGCCGAGGTCTCAAACCGAGAGATCAAGCATATACTTGAGAAGACAGTCCAACCTAATAGGAAGGACTAGAGCCTGAGACTTGAGGATGCTCTATGGGCTTACCGAACTGCCTACAAGACACTAATAGGGATGTCCCCGTATCGGATTGTCTTTGGGAAGGCGTGCCACCTTCCGATGAAAATTGAGCATAAATCCTATTGGGCGGTAAAACAGTGTAACCTTGACTTGAGTCAAGCCGGATCTCAAAGGAAGCTCCAACTTCAGGAACTTGAGGAGCTTCGATTAGAGGCATATAAGAACTCCCGGATCTACAAGGAGAAGACTAAACTCCTTCATGATAAGATATTGGTACGAAAGGAGTTCACCATTGGTCAAAAAGTCATTCTCTACAACTCTCGCCTCAAACTTATGCTCGGTAAGCTTCGTTCTAGGTGGCTTGGACCTTTCATTGTTATTAATGTTTTTCCTCATGGTGCAGTAGAAATTAAGAGTGAAGCCACGAACAAAATGTTCAAAGTTAATGGTCATCGCCTCAAGAATTTTTATGAAGGAGCTCAAGAGAACCTCATGGAGGAAGCTCAACTGCAGGAGGCCCTCTACCATGATTGATCACTACTTGTTGAAACAAAAAAAATTAAGCCACGTTTAAGGTCATTGGTCAGAGATTGAATCATTATTGGGGATGACCCATCGATCGTGCAAAATCTTCAATCATGATGGCTAATGACATTAAAAGTAGCGCTTCTTGTGAGGCAACCCACGTTTTCTAACTCTTTCATCTTTTAAACTTTGACTTATTTGCTATCATAGGAATCGAAACAGAAAATCGGTGCCAAGCGAGAAAACTTATCAGAGTTTGATTTTTCTGTCTTAATTTTGTTTGTTTTTCTTTGACAGATGATTTTTCACCGATTAAATGGCGGATAACAGTACTCTGTGAAAAAAATTTTCGGTCCCTTCAGTTACCTATAAACACTTAGATCTGTATATAATTTTACTCAATTTTTTTTCTTTCTTTTTTCTTTCTTTCAAAATGGATAATCAGCTTGTTAACCTCCGCAAGCGATTCCATTCTCTCCCTCAAAATGCTTTAACTAACATTTATTGTGCAAGGTTTGAGAGATTAAGGATGCTTATGCACAAAGGCATCCCTGCGGATATAAGCTGGTTGATCGAAGCAAAGGTCCGAATCACAAGGGAATTTTCTGACGCTCTTGTTTCATATATGCTAGGGCTAGGCAAAAGTTCATATGCAAAGAAGAGAAGAGCAAAGAGGTTACGAGTCTACTATAAATGTGTAAGATGGACCTGTAACACAAAATGCAGATCAATTGGAATGACGTCTATAAATCGACTTGATAAAATTCACTCCATTAAGGATGGCATGATTAAGGAGTCTTTAGATAACATTCAATTGACTCTTGAGACACATTCTAGTGGAGATGTGCAGAGTACTTCTCGATTTATGGCCAATATTCCAAGATGAACATGAGTGTTATAGTCTCGGGAATTTGACAAAAAAGACCCTGTTTGCCAATTTTTAAGAAAATTGGATGAGAAACCGACCATCGGCCCATAGAGAGCATTCAAGTCGTTACTGGACGTAAAACCAGAGGAAAATGTGAGCCACAATCACACCTCCTGTAAGTATTATTTTTCTTTTTCTTTTTCTTCACGTTCATTAAAAAAATTTAAAAATAAAAAATAAAAATTAGCTGTATTTTTTTGAAATATGCGTTGCGTATTTTCAAACTTCTTCTGACACATATAGATTAGTCTTTTATCCTTGTCATATAGCTATTATCATTTATGTGCTTATTTTCAAACTTTCCTGACACACGGATCTACCCTTCCTTTATAGGTGTAATTATTACATTTGAGTTTTGATTCCTTTAAATAATGCACTTTGTTCTCTTCAGATCATTGATAAGGTGAGAGTACAAAAAAAAATGGAAGTCACTTTAGTTCATCGGATCAAGAGTGTTTGTGTCTTTTGTGGATATAATCCTGGGAAGGATAAAGAGTTTGTACATATTGCAAACCATCTTGGTCGAGTGCTAGCTGAGAGAGAAATCCACATAGTTTACAGAGGAGGTAGTCTTGGGTTAATGGGTTGTGTAGCCACTGCTGCACATTTAGGATGTGGCAAAGTCCTTGGTGTCATTCCTAGTCCTTTAGCTATTGGCAATCCCACTGGAAAAACAGTAGGGCATGAAGTAATGGTATCTTGCATGTACCAACGTATGAACATTATGATAGCAAATGTTGATGCCTTTATTGCCCTACCTGGCGGTTTTGGAACTTTGAAAGAACTCTTCCAAATTACATCCTGGTCACAATTGAACTTTCACCAAAAACCCGTAGGTATATTAAATATTAATGGTTTTTATGACAGATTATTTTGTTTTCTTGATCATGCTATGGAACAAAGGTTCATCTCACAAGCGACACGTCAAATTCTTGTAACTGCTGCAACCCCTGAACAATTGCTCGATCAACTACACGAATTTGTACCACAACGTTATCCAGCAATGACTCCACTAAATTGGGAACAAGGCAGCAACAGCAAAAAGCAAAAACTTGATTTGACTTTGTCATTGTGAATTTTTGTTTTCTCTTATGGTTTTAGTTTTTTGTAATTTTTCTTATTTTAGGTCCGATTTGCAGTTTTTTGGTAAGACCTTCTACACTCTACCTATCTTTATTTTGACATTGGGGACAATGTCTTAAATTAGTTGGGGGGAGGGATAGTTGACAATACCATGTACATAGTTTAGTTAAAAAAAAAAAACTAACCAACTAATATTTATTGTTACTAGCTTATTAGATGTATGATGACAGAGTAAAGAGTAGTTTTGCTCTTGAGACGCATCTTAACTTGCATTTCATAATATGTCTTAAATTATTTTGTTCTTGCATATTAAAAAAATTATTTTGATCTTTTCAATTAATTTTGATGCAAGCATGTGCTGAATCTGAGCTTAATTGATAATAAAAGTATGCAAAACAGTTTATAGTTGAATCATTTTCATGATATACAGTGTATATGATTATGGATATTATGAAGAAAGCATGGTTGAATTGAGTGAATGTTCCATACCTTTGTGAGTTTTGGGCTTTTCCAAGTTTGATACTTACACTTGGTTTATTTTCTTTCATGAGTGATGTCAATTATGAATTTATTTTCTAGAACTTGCATTGAATCGATTTGATATTACATTGGTATGTATGTTGCATGAAAATGATAGAGGCATTTTTCTTGACTTAGCTGCTTTGGCCAAATAAACATACCTTGCATTTATCCCATTGTCAACCCCCTCTGAGCCTACTTGCCCATTCTTTGTTCTTAACTCATTACAAGCCTTGAGTGAAAAACCATGTTTTACCTCACCTTAGGGAATATGAGAGCATTGATTTTCCTATTGGAGGAGCTATTTTGCTTACAACGATTTAAGTGTGGTGGAATTGGTGTGCTGATGCGAAATGCTTGGTACAAAACAAAAAAAACAAAACAAAATAAAAAAACAAAAAATAAAGAAAATAAAGCCAAAAGGTTGTAAAAGAAAAGAATAGAAAAAGGAAGGAATGTGTGAAGAGAATGAGCATTTTATGGTTTTGGATAAAATTTTATGCTTTCTACTTGAGTTAGTCCCCAATGCTCTTTTATTCTCTTTGGTTTTAACCTGCTATTATCCATATTGTTTTCTTCCTTCACCTTATTATCCCATTACAACCTTTTTGAAAGACCTCTTGATTTTTGCAATTTATTTGATCTAAGTAGTGGAGAATTGATGTATATGCAAGCCTATGATAAAATACTTTCATAATTTGATTGAGTTGAGCGGAAACAGTTAACCTAAACACCTTGTGTGATTTGAGTGTCACTTGTGAGGAATTCTACTCAATTTGAACATGCCTATTTCTAATTAAAGCATGATTATGCTATACTTTATTCTCAATTGGTTTGATTCAACTATTCTTTGTTAAGCATACTTGACTTATTAATTATGGATTAAATTTGATACAATGCTTGTATTTAAAAATTAGTTGAATTGATCAAATAAAGTATTACATGTTTGTGGGTATCATCCTGGTAAACCCTCACGAGACTATAACACGTCCACTAGGGACACCTAGGGGTTTAAAGGCTCGTGGCACATGCTAAGTGTCATCGTGTTTTCCTACGAAAGTGGATTAGATTATGTATAATCAGTTTTTATGCTTTTAGTTTAATAATATGATGTTTATTGTTTTTCTTTAGTTTTGTTCTTATGTGTTTTGTCCAGGAGTGCAAAAGCTTAAGTGTGGGGGAATTTGATCAATCAATTTGAGACACTTATATTAGCTTTGTATTAGGCTTTATTAGATGTTGATTGTGCCCAATATTAGTATTTTAGATGAGTTTAATGTTGTTGGGCTTCATTGGGCTTTAATGCAAATTGTGAATAATTCTTGAATTTTGATGCATTTTGACCTTTCCTCCTTGGTTAGGCCATAACATAGGACTCGATGATCCATTTGAAGTGATCTTGGTGTTTTTGGAAAGCTAAGACAAGGCTCTACAAGTTTCATGAAGAACTCAAGAGCTGGATCGGACTTCTAAGGGTCCAAAATAGCCTTGCAATGCATAGTGGGTTTGCTGTCACGGGAATCTGGGCAGTATGCACATATTGGACTATATAGTGGGTTATAGGCCTCCTTTTGGGCTGAAACTTGGCCATTGGAAAGATAAAACCCATATCTCCAACTTCACTGAAGACCATTTAGTCAATAGATGTCGTTTTAGGCATGAAGCAACAAGTTGGTTTGAATTTGGAAACACATTCTGCCAACCTAACTTGAGGGAGGTACAGTGTTTTTGGCATATTTGGAGTTTTAAAAATCCAAATGGTATGATTCCAACGCCAAAATTTCAAGAAGACAACTGGCTACAACTTTCATGAAGACCTCCAAGCCAAAATGCACCGTCTAGATCATGAAAATCATGCTGGAAATCAAATAAGAGTTGCTGACTAAAAGCCACCAACCATACACCAACCCACCTACCATGCATCAAGCTTCCATATTTGACAATTTCCATGTTTTTACAGCTTGTATTCAGATTATTTTCAATTACTAATTGGCTTCTAGGATTAGTATAAATAGAGTCAATCTATTTGTATTATACATCATTCAATTTGAAGTAAGTTTGAAGATAGTTTGAGTATTTGTGAGAGTTTTCTTTCTCTTCTTTTCCATTCTCTTTACAATTTCGTTTTTGTTCTTTTATTTCGAAGTTCTTCCTTCCCATCCATGGAAGGCTATGCTCTTATAATCAATCCAAGGGATTAACCATCTTGATGTTTAATTTGGAGATCTTGTTTCGCTCGTTCATATTGCTTAATTGTTATTCAAGTTTCTCTTCTTCCTCTTTTGATTTTTATCTAGATTAAATTGCTTAATTTGATTTAGATGTTGATGTGATAATAGCTTTATTATCATGTATTCAAAGAGGATCACAAAGACTAAACAATATATTAAAGCTTTTTGATGGATTGTTTAGCTTGGTTAAATTCTGGATCTTAAGTTAATCTATGTTGGATGGTGCTTACTTTATCTAACTTTGGCTAATCAAATCCTAGATGCTTATCTAGTAGAGGATTCTTGGATCATGTTAAAGCTTCTTGATGTGATCTAAGGCCAAGAACATGGTTAGCAATTAAGTGGGTTCCTTGTGATCAATGATGGATTAAACTCAAGATCGATAAATTTCCTTGGATTGGTTACTTCTTTAGATTTGTTTACAACTTTAAATCTCGTACTTTTGTTAATCTTGTTAATCAACAACAAAACCCCCATTTCTAATTATCTTGATCTAATTAAATCTTTATTTTTGGATCCTTGAGAGACGATTTGGTTCATTCTCTATACTACAAATTAATTTGTGAACCAGTAATTTTTATTATTTGATGGGTCTCGACAACCTCTTGTCAACCATCTCGAAGGGTATGTCTCCTACTTCAGCGTGATCAGAGGAAAGTATGGGATGGCTGCTTGTTGATGACCGCAAGTGCACGAATCGTACAAGTAGTAAAGTAAAGATGTTGTTCCCACGAGGATTGTGTGAATACTGCACTATAACAATTATAATTATCTAGACAATTAATTGAAGTGATAAAATGAAAACTAAATTGCAAACGAATAAAACTAAGCAAATAACTAGAATGAAATATCAAGGGATTGAAACTCTAAGATTCGGGATTTACTTCAATTACTTTCTATGACAAATGCTTAGAACATTCTAGTTAATGCTTTGATTATGTTTTGAAGGTGAATCTTCCTATTTTGTTTGATGCTCTCTCTCGAGTTACAAGAAACGTGTTAGAATTAAAGTAATACCTATTTTCATGGTACTAAGTTAATTGAAACACATTAAGTTCTATGAAATTCAGTTGACCCTCGAAGGATTATGCCTACTTTCGTAGTCATAAAACCTAAGTTAAAATTCTAGATTTTCAGATAACAAACTTCATATCTCGATTCTTCATTTAATTATCTTAGATCATGCATTTATAGGTACCAACATAAGGCAAGCATTAAGAACACTAGAATTGAATCAAAACAACAATCTTCCATTAACTAAAAGAAGTTCAAAACTTTTTCATATAATCATAGAAGAGTTACATCCCTATCCTAGATAAGAGACCTAGCCTCTCATGTTTACAAGAAAGCACATGTTATTTGAAGAAATATAAGACATCACGAAGAAATAGAGATAAGGATGAGAGGGTTCCCCAATTCTTCAAGAACGATATTCTTTTCTTCAATCTTCACTTTTCGATCTTCAATCCTTGATCTTTCTCCCTTTTTAGGGTTTCTATTCTTTGCTTTTATATGTCTTGCCTCCTTTTTAGGTTTCCTCATGTGTGGAGGGCACTCTCTCATTCTATTTCGCACAGCCCAAGTGCAAGAGGTCCAATTTCTGCACAATTCACACCACAACACGGTCTAGGTCGTGTGATTTCACATGGCCATGTGATTTCACACAACCATAGTCGTGTGATGGTCTAAAGTCCGAATTAGAAAATGTGTCCAACATTAAAGTTGTAGCTTTGTCTCTTAGCTTTCCAACGCAATAAAAATTACCTCAATATCACTTCTCTAACTCAAGATATGTACTTTTTATTGCCAGGGGGTCAAAGAACTATGGGATTCAGCAACAATCTGTGATCAAGCTTGTGGATCCTCCTAGGAATGAGTCCAAAACATCAATTAAGTATCTAAAAACACCAAGAATGAGAGGAAAAGAATCAAAGTGTAAAAGTATGTAAAATATAGCAAAGAGGGGAAGGATTCAATCAAAATTAGTCCAAATTCATATTAAATCAAGCTCTAGATGTATGCATTTTACTCACACATCACTGCTCTGGCCCTTTGTTACACAAACCTTCTCCTATTTTCTAGGAGTGGGCCGGGTTGGTCATAAATCGGCCCGATCTGGGAACAATCCTGAACAATACTAAAGAGATGGGAAATCCATTACACAGTCCCACAGAACATGTATGCTAGTTTTAGCAACCTATGGTAGTGACTGTAGTCTTGAGAACCTATATTTCATAAATTCCTACGAACGTTGGTAAGCAGCCTATTATGAGCAGGCTTCCACATATGAACTTTGTATCATTGGGGCCTCATAAATCTACAGTATATGTAGATTTATAGAGATTTTTAGGAGTAAAGTTGTACATACTTACTTGAAATTGAAGAACATTTGTTTAGAATTGTTACTTTAGCTTGTCAAATAGAGTTTAGGATCATGAGCACTTGTTTGTAAATAAACTCTATTAAAAGTTGTAACAATTTGCAGGAAATGATGCTCAGCGCCCAACCCAAGGAAGTCAGAGCCCTTATGATAATTCTAAAGATTATCTAGTTTTCTTATGCATTTTGATCGGATTTAGCCATTTACATCCAGCTTTTAACATTGTTTTGCCTCATTTAATTCTGATTTTAATCATGATGGAATGAGATGATTAATTTGATGACTCCCTTGGATTTTGGTTGTAAATCTAAGTGTTTTTGGCCTTATTTATGATATTTTGGTTGTAGGTATTAAAGAAGCATGAATGAGACTCAAAATCGAAAGGAATGTGATGAAACAAAAGAGGAGATTCTGTCAGCAGGTCGCTGGGCGGTAGGATTGGCCGCTGGGTGGTGGCTTTTGCCACGCAGCACCTATTTAAAGTCGTGTTTCTTATTTTTTTTAGGCGTCTTTGGTCATACCCAAGGTCGAAAAATACATCTAGGGAACCCTAGTGCTTCATCTCTTGGAAATTGAGGAGGAGGAGAAGGGATTCTTCACCAACCATCTTCAATTCATGGAGTTTTTCCTATCCCTTTCTCCATCTTCTTTGTTTTCTTTGTTTTTTAGGTTTAGCTTGTATAGCTAAAGCCTTTTTGCTAGGGTTTTGATGTAATCCATGACTTGATGATGTTTATTGATTTCCTATTTATTCTATGAACAATTTATCTTGTCGATATATTAATTGCTATTCTTAATGTTATTGAATGTTTGACCATTATTCATGTGTTTTGTGGGTTCACTTCTATGTTAGGAATAGTGAGTTGTGGATTTGCCATTTGCAATTGATATCATTGATTGGGTTAATCTAGGAATAGACAACTTGGTTAATGTGGTTGTGCTTAGAAATTCCATTGAGCTTAATTATCATGTTTTATTGACTTGACATAAGGAATTTGGGTTAGAACTACTTGAGGGAATTTAACCTTCAACAAGTGAATTGGGATTCGGATAATTAAATTT
This sequence comes from Styphnolobium japonicum, assembly GCA_023212625.1. NCBI lineage: Eukaryota > Viridiplantae > Streptophyta > Magnoliopsida > Fabales > Fabaceae > Styphnolobium > Styphnolobium japonicum. Next base: position 22,171,295 of record JALBWW010000009.1, read on the forward strand.
TCGGTAATTTAAAGGGTACTTTGTCTATGAAGAATCCAAAGTCATAATTGGATGAAATCGAACCCCTAGTGTTTCTATCATTTTTTCTCAATGTTAAGAAAACCGAACCGGACCGGTCGATTGGACCGGGAACCGGTCACCCCAGGTCCGGTCCACTCCAAAAAATCGCCCAGCCTGAAAATCGGTTAAGAACCGGTGAACCAATCAAAAATCGGTGAACCTGTCAACACAGACCGGTCCAATTAGGTTCAACTGGTCCTTTTTAAAAAAAATTTTTTTTTTGCTAATTCAAATGATATCATTTTGATTTAAAAACTTAATGTAAGCCAATATAAATTTTTTTTTATATGAAATACTTAAACTTAGATTGTATAGAAGCTTGGAAATTGAATGTATAATTGATTGTATATCTCTTTGAACTTAAATTGAAATTTTTTTAAAACAAAAATAGGTTATAATACTGTTAGGAGCATTGGTTGCTCTGATAAAGTATTCATTAGAATTGTTATAGGGCGCTTAGCGCGGGTTATCAACGCTGAGGCAGAGATTCCAGTGGCCTCACATAGTTGGAGCGCTGAGCATAGATCCTCGCAGGCTGGGAGCTGGACTTCCAGAGGTCCCATTAAATTGCAGCGCTAGGCATTAGGATCTGGAGCTAAGCGCAGGATCTTTCTGTGTTCTCTGACTTCCCTAGGCTGAGCATTAGGTTGGGCGCTGAGCATCTTTAACCATTTCCTGCAAATTGTTACAACTTTTAATAAAGTTTATTTACAAACAAGTGCTCATAATCCTAAACTCTATTTGACAAGATAAAGCAACAATTCTAAACAAATTTTCTTCAATTCCAAGTAAGTATGTACGACTTTAGTCCTAAAAATCTCTATAAATCTACATATAGCCTTGTCAACGCCAAATACTACTCTAGTGGAAGGAAGAATGAGTCATTATATTCCTTGAAAGAATTTTGTAAGAACTTCGCACTAGGAAATCCCCACTCTCTATACCTATCAACCCAATCCCATCACTACTTTTAGGTGACAGAATGGCCTAAATTTTGTTAACATCTTAGGAAGGGAGAAAGGACAAGAGTTTAGGGATGTCCCAAACCCCATCTTCAAGCACATTAAACTCATCTACTCTGACAAACAGGTCAATACCACTGGGTAGGGGTGTTTGTAGTTTGGATTAATTCGGTTTTGAAAGGAAACATATCTGAACCGAACCAATTGCTTTTTCTATAATGGGAACCAATGGGTTTAGTTTTAAGTTAAGAACCAAACCAATCAGTCCAATTGATTTTTGACCAAACATATTTTTCATTAAAAAAATTCATATACAAATTCGCTTTTTCTATCTTTGGCTCAATTAACAACAAATTAGCCTCAAATTGCTAATAAAAAAATCATTAAATAGATATAAACAACAAATTGGCTTAAAAGTTTTCATAGAAACAACAACAAATTTGTTGGGTTTGAGGTTTTTATGATGTTTAAGTTTTGAGCATATAAGATTTATTTAATTTAAATTAATTGAAGAGTTGTCAATTTACATGTCCCTAATTACTTGAATTCTTTAATGAGATATTTTTATTCATTAGAAAGTATTTGAATTGAGATTGTAATTAAGAAAAATATTTTAATATTAATGTGTTAAATTATTTGTTTACCTTAATTAAGCTATTGATTTTGTTAACTAAGATAATTGTTCTAACACATTAATGTTTTAGGCTCTTACCCATTATGGAATTAAATTTGAATTTGTAAGAGCAAAGATATTCAATTTTCATACAAGAAAAACATAATAAAATAGCAACATGCTTGAGCAATATCCAACAGCTAACGAACAACCAAATATATGAAAAACAGAATAAAGGAGCAGCGTTTGGACAAAGGAAGGACGACAAAAGCGAAATGAGCAACCATTGGATTGAAAATAGCAACTTGCCATATTTAAGAGTGTGTGGCACTAAAATACCAAAGGAGTAATATTCCTTTGACTCCAATCACTCCAACGGCTAGCTAAAATCAAGAAAATCAACTTTGCTACAACAAGAGAGACGTCCTTGAAGATCAAAGCAACCAATCTTGCACAAAAAAGAGAAGAATCGTGTCATCCTTGCAATCCTTTGTTCTTCCCATTCTTTTGTCTTTACATTTGCTTATATACTATATAGAGAGTGTATTATTTGAGTATCATTGTAGCTCATTCATAAGAACAATCAAAAGATATAGACTCTTGTTCTAGTGAAAAGAAAGAGAGTGTGGGTAGCATTCAGATTTCTTTCTTTGATCTAAGTTGCTCTATTTCAGGTTGAGGTAGAGGAATGTTTTTTGTGGTGTCATTGGAAGAAACAATGTCACTAAATACTCTGCTTTGGGTTAAGGTAGAGGTAGGTTGGGGTATTGTCCTTGTAAGCAAAAACACTACGAATTGAAGAAAATTTCAAGCTTGCTTGGGGACTGGACGTAGGTCACACGTTGTGGCTGAACCAGAATAAATTGGTTGTACACATCTCTTACCCTATCTCTTTATTTTGATTTCATTATATTGTTCGTTTGCATTGCATTTGAGTTTTTAATTTTTGATAAAATTCTATCATTGATCCATAGAACCAATTCACCCCCTATTGGTTATATCAAAATTGAAATCTAATCATCTATAGATATGTAAATATAAAAAAAAAATACATATGTAATTGCATGAGTTTGGTTTGGTTTGGGTTCATAAATGAAAATAAAAAATCATACTGATCAATTTTCATGAAAAGAAAACCAAACAAAACCAAATTTAATCAATTTTTAGTTCGATTTATTTAGTTTAGATTGGTTTGGTTCGATTATGAATACCTTTACCATTGGGTGCTGTGGCAACAACAAGTTCTGCTAGAGGGGTGCACTCCGACAACTAGCGATTAGACTAGAAAGTGATTTTACAACCATTACCTAAGTCCTTGTAGGTACAATTTAATATTCTTAGCTAGAGAGAAAAGGTTGGAGTACTCTAAGCTTCCACATTTATCTTGGCTCGACAAATCCATGCCTCTAGAATACATCCCTCCCAATACTTGCACCCATAAATGACTAGGGTTGGAGATGACTCCTTAACCCATTTTCAAAAGAAAAGCATTATTGACTAGGTTTAAGTGTTTAAAACCTAAGCCACCTATGTCTTTGGGCAAGCACAACGTCGTCTAGTTGACAAGTGATGCAATCTACGCTGATGTGTGACTTTTACATATATATTTGTGCTTGTTTTATATTGAGTTAGAGTCGAGTTTAATTAGTTTTAAGTTTTTTTAAGTGTTTTAATAATAAGTTCTCTTTTATTATTCTTCTTGTTTCATTTTGATATACTAGATATAGAAAATTAAAGTTTTGGGTAAATCTGATAGAATTTCTGATTTGATTGGATAATGTGCATTTATTGCATATTTTGGTTTTAAATTTTCATGATATATCTCCCTTATTTGAAATATTTATTTTTGCCTAATTGAAATTAATATCTTTTGAATTTGAATTTGAATTTGAATTTAGATAAGGAAATCAACAAGGGTAAGATAAGGATATCTTATCGTATCTTATCCAAATCTTATCTCATCTTATTCAAATCTTATCCATTTCAGGATGGAATCTTAAAGATATCTGGACCATGTAGCAGTAAATTGAGCATAACTTGTGCTATAGATATCACATTAAGGTGATTTAGACAGCTAAGACAAAGGCCTACAACTTTTGTGTTGAGCACTTTGGCTAATTCCCACGTTTTGGTCGCCAATAGAGCAGAGTATGGTCGTGTCGAGGCCTTAGCATGAAAAAATCAGAAAAAGCCCAATTAGGCTTGGGCCTATTTAAGAAGAGTTAGGGGTTGAATCTAAACCTGAATAACTTTGGCACAAAATTGAACATCAATCTGATTTTTTTCTTCTTCCCTTTTGTCCTTTGTCTTGAACTCATGATGTTTCCTTCATATATTGTAATGTTGTTCAAGAACATGTTAAGCTAGTTTTCCTTTTTGGTTAAGGGTCAATTCAAAGCCCTAGACATAACCTTGTAATTGAATCCAAGATATTATTTCCTTAGTTTTAATTGAGATTGCTTATATTTCTTCTATTTGAATCGTGTATAGTTTTTGTCTTGATTTGTTTAGGTATACAACTAAATAGAACTTGATAATAATATATTGTTAGCTTAGGGAACTTGATCCATAATTGTCATGTTTTCCTAATCCAAAGTAGAATTTTGCAATTAATCATTGAAGTAGAATCATTAGTTAACTGTGAAGAAGATCATAACATAGGTTGAATGATTAGAGTGTACCATGGTTGTTACCTAGATCAACCTACCTATCTTTCTCAATTTAATGCTTTTGTCTTTTTGAATCTAGTGATCTTGTTTCTCTTAGGTTATTAGATGGTTAGTGAGTAACTAGCAAGCTTGTTGCTTCTACTTAACGACAAATTAAGGGAAGATTGGGGTAGTCAAGATTGTTTCTTACTATCTACGATTGGTAGTTTCATTAGGAATAATGAATAACATCGAAAATCTAATTGTAATTGTCTAAAGTCTAGTAGTGGAGAAAATCCCATAACCAATCTTCATATATGTTGAATCACATTGCTTATTGTGTTTGCTTGTTTCAAATTTCTTACTTGCATCTTTATAATTTAGTTTAGTCTATTTTACTTTCATTTACCACTCGCAAAATCCCCTATTGATTTACTATTTCTTTTAGTATTTAGTTTAATGACATTTTTACATTTTAATTAATACAATCCTCTGCGAGAATGACATTTGCTTACACTTACTACAATCTTTTATCTGCAATGTTTAATTTGGTAGTTCCTTTCAGGATAGTTAAAATCTTGGCTTAGTTGCCGGAATATATTTTGCACACACCATACGCTGCTGATAAGTGCTTCACCACATAAAGTTTCACAATCTCCTTGCAAATCCTTAGTGGAATCTTATACTGTTGCATGGTGAAAGAAGCCATATAACCTATTAGGATATCTACAAAATATAGTTAGAATATCTTAAAAAATATTTAGAATATATTGTGGAATTGATCAATCAATTTGAGACACTTATGTTAGCTTTGTATTAGGCTTTATTAGATGTTTATTGTGCCCAATATTAGTATTTTAGATGATTTTAATGTTATTGAGCTTCATTGGGTTTTAATGTAAATATTGGATAATTTTCGAATTTTGATGCATTTTGACCTTTCTTCCTTGGTTAAGCCATAACTTGGGACTCAGTGATCCAATTGAGGTGATCTTGGTGTCTTTGGAAAGCTAAGACGAGGATCTACAAGTTTCATGAAGAACTCAAGAGCTGGTTCGGACTTCTAAGGGCCCAAAATAGCCTTGCAATACATAGTGAGTTTGCTGTCACGGAACCATCTGGGCAGTATGTACATATTGGACTATATAGTGGGTTATAGGCATCCTCTTGGGCTGAAACTTGGTCATTTGAAAGATAAGACCCATATCTCCAACTTCACTGAAGACCATTTTGTCAATAGATGTCGTTTTAGGCATGATAATGAAGCTACAAGTTGGTTTGAATTTGGAAACACGTTCTTCCAACCTAACTTGAGGTAGGTGCAGTGTTTTTGGCATTTCTGGAGTTCTAAAAGTCCAAATGACATGATTCAAATTGGAGATTTTCAAGAAGACAATTGGCTACAACTTTGATGAAGACATCCAAGCCAAAATGCACCGTCTAGGTGATGAATTTGAAGCCAGAATTCGGATAAGAGTTGTTGACTAAAAGCCACCAACCATACACCAACCCACCTACCATGCACCAACCCACCAATCATGCATCAAGCTTCCATTTTTGACAATTTTCATATTCTTATAGCTTGTATTCAGATTATGTACATGTACAAATTGGCTTCTAGGATTAGTATAAATAGACCCAACCTCTTTGTATTAGAAGGATTCAATTTTGAAGTAAGTTTGAAGTAAGTTTGAGTATTTGTTAGTTTTCTTTCTCTTCTTCTCCCTTCTCTTTAGAATTTCATTTTTGTTCTTTAATTTCTGAGTTCTTCCTTCCCATCCATGGAAGGCTAGGCTCTCATAATCAATCCAAGGGATTAGCCATCTTGATGTTTAATTTGGAGATCTTGTTTCGCATGTTCATATTGCTTAATTGTTATTCAAGTTTCTCTTCTTCCTCTTTTGATTTTTATCTAGATTAAATTGCTTAATTTGATTTAGATGTTGATGTGATAATAGCTTTATTATCATGTATTCAAAGAGGATCACAAAGATTAAACAATATATTAAAGCTTTTTGATAGATTGTTTAGCTTGGTTAAATTCTGGATCTTAAGTTAATCTATGTTTGGATGGTGCTTACTTTATCTAACCTTGGTTAATTAAATCCTAGATGCTTATCTAGTAGAGGATTCTTGGATCATGTTGAGGCGTCTTGATGTGATCTAAGGCCAAGAACATGGTTAGCGATTAAGTCAATTCCTTGTGATCAATGATGGATTAAACTCAAGATCGGTAAAATTTTCTTGGATTGGTTAATTTGTTAATTACTTTCCTTTAATTCAATTAGTGTATTTTCTTTTCAAATCATCTAAACCCCCCTTTTAATTATCTTGATCTGATTAAATATTTGTTCTTTTTGGATCCTTGAGAGACGATTCGGTTCATGCTCTATACTACAAATTATTTTGCGAACCGGTAATTATTATTATTTGACGGGGTCTCGACAACCTCTTGTCAGGAATCAATTAGTCCTATAATTGATAAAGGAATTTTAAAAATTGTTTCTTAATTTCATTATGTTTCTTGATTAGTTTCCTTATTTAGTTAGGGTTAGAAGTCTTATTGTCTTAGTGGGCTTCGGCTTGGACTTGCCCTAATAGTACTATCCTAGTACTTGACCTTATTATCATTATAAATATGTATTAATGCTTTGTATTTTAAACACATCATATCAATACAATTTCGTATTATTCATTAGTGTTCTTATTCTCTCATTTACTTATTCCTTACCTAAACATTATAATTTCAACATGGTATCAGAACAGTAGCATCATCCATGACCTAATCTCATAATTATTCCACTGCTGAGTTCCCAAATGAATTAAGGAACTTGATGTTTGTCTTTCCAATTGGTTGTGCATCAATTTCGGCTATCAAAATCCTAGTATTTCCTTCTACTTGTTGCTGTTTTGTCATGTTTCTCTTTTCGGTGACCATCACCAGCGTGTGAAAACGCGTCTAGTCTTCTTTCATTCTACTTTTTGATCATCTACATTATGGTTTGCCTATATTTGGTGGTGTTTGGTTGTTGTTCCGGCATGACACCCAATATTAAGGTTGTCGTTTGGCCTTATTTAGGTATGTTTGGGCTTAACTTTCTTGTTGTTTCACTCTATTTGGCTTCGTTCATGTCTTTTGGCTCTGTTTGGCTTTGTTTCCCTTTGTTTGGCTATGAATGCCCCTGTTTGGCAATGTTTTGTGATTGTTTTTTATGCCGACAAATCATACTAGCTTCTCTTCCCGCCGACGAATCATACCCATGCTGATTTTTCTACCCATTGATAATCATACCATGAGTGACTTTTCTTCATACTAACAAATCATATCAGTGGTAATTTTTTCTATCTCACCGATGAGTCATACCGGTGATGAATTCTTTATTGACTGTGATTCACGCTACCCTTCCATCTACGAATCATAGTAGTGGTGATTTTTGCTATCTCACTAACGAGTCATACCAATGATGCATTCATTATTGAATGTGATTGATATTAGTTTTAGTCTTAATTTTTATGGATGCAATTAACACTAGCCTCTCACTAAGGACTATTAAATGAAATTTGAACTTATTCTAACATTTCAAAATTAAATAATAATATCTCAACATATCGATTACATTTGATTTTTATAAAAAAAGTTTTGAAAATCATTCGAACTTCTAAAGCATAACACACACTCTACATTTAATACACTCGCATAGAGACGCATTCCAACTATGATATGCTCTGCCATGCCTTATCTTTTCAACATTCATTGCCTTTTCAAACAAGAGAAGTCATTAGTTATAACAGAATACTCACACTATATTCATTAAAAATTCGAGAATGTCATTATATTTTTCGATCTATTTTGTTTTTATTTTATGTGTTTTGTCAGGATTTTGTATTTATTTCAGTGTTGCAATAATTACTTAATATAATTTTGGTAACAAGATTAATATCTACAATAATCAAATTAATATCAACAATAATCAAAAGACCTAAAAACTTAAAGTGAAAGTTATTTACTTAAAAGTTTAACTAAAAATATTAATATGTAAGCGCTCTCGACGGTAGAATGGCTAATTTTTTTTTTCACAAATTCTAGTTTTTTTTTACCCAAAAATATATACTTATCAACGGGCCGAGGATTGTGATGGGCTTGTGTAGTCTCGTACCCGGTAATAACACACCCCAGTAGGAATATGACAGGACACTATTTGTCCCTCTCCAAACACAGTTTCTCTTCGCATCTTTCCACTTTCCTTGAACAAAACAATCTATCTCTTAATCTGTTATCTGGGTTCAATATTCAATACCTTTGTTGACCATATAGTGTGTGAAAGTTTCAATCTTTTCTGTTTTTGGTTACAGGGTAATAATACCCTTTTTGTTTTTTTTTTTTTTGTATGAGATACATTGTTTTGTGACTTGCTGATTAGCATTGGAAGGTCCAACAATGGCGGGAATAGCTATACTCTTAGATCTATGGAGGAAAAACCAAAACTTTAGCCCAGGATTGCACTCTGCACATACCTTTCAATCTTCTGCTTTGTTCTCTGCCTCTGCTGCTGCCGCCGCTGCCTCTTTTGCTGCGGGGACCAGTTTTGCCTCAAGGGCTTTGTTTGGGTATACTCTGCTTCCATGTTTGTCCACATACATTTTTTGTGTATGGGTTTGCTTTGTTGTGGTGAATTTTGCTGATATGGGATATATGAGTTTGACTAAATAATGATATCATTGGTTGGGTTTAGATGATTTGTTATTGGATGGGTTTTGGGGGATTGGGTATGGTTGTGGGTTACTATTCTAATTTTAAAGTTGATCTGGATGGTAAAAAATTTGAGGTTTTTTTTTTAATAATGGGTTGTTGTAGCTTTTAATGTGTTGATTGTCAGGAATGTGATTTGGATCATTGATACAAACTGAAATCAGTTCAACACTTGTTAGGTTTATTTTTGAATTAGTTGAAAATTCTAAGAGTTGAAGAATGTCATTATAATGTCTAATTGCAGTAGAGCAGTTTATATAGTTATGATTGTTTGCTAGGAAGGATTGAGAAGGGGGTTGGGGAAAGCAAGGTAGTCAATGGCGGAACGCGGCGCGTAGCGGCCACCCCCAAAAATGCTATTCCGGTATAGCGGATCGCGAAGCGGCCGCTACACCGAAGATAGCGGATATAATGTAAGAAAGTCATAAATTTGTAATACATACATAATTGATACTCAAACTCAAGGTACTCAACTCAAGGACACATTCATCATTCATCTTAGTCATTGTCAATTAGGGAAAAAAAACTTAAAAGCACCAATAACAGTAAGTCTAACAAGCATAATCAAATACAAAGTACATTACCAAATCTTAAACAAGTCTAAGCCTCTAAGGCATAAGCTAAGCACTATATGAACTCTTATCAGCCTTTTTTCTGTTAGTAGCTTCCAACAGCAACTTCTTAACTTCATGTGGGCATTTTTTACAAGCATTTACATCACCTTTTATACCAAGCTGATGTCTCTTTGCTCTAGTAATCCCATCATTAGTAACTTTACGACAAAAGTCACAAGTAACACTCTTCCTATTATTCATATCCTTCAAGCTATTCCACTGCCATCCTATGTCAATATTATCACCCGTAGGCTTTGCCATAGGAACAGAAGATGAACTACTCTGGATGGAATGTGATTGTGATGATGCCATGAACAAAAGTGCAAAAAACAGAGGTAGACAGAGGGCTGTGCGCAACACAAACCAATAGCTGAGAATTGGGGAAGGAGCAGATACCAGTGTGCGAACAAGGTGGGCAGGTGCGAAGTGTGAACTGGGTGCAAAGCACGTTGCAACGTGTGGCTGAATGGCTGAACACGTGGGTGGAATGTGCTTCTGGTGTGCGAAAGAAAAGAGATGGTGTCGATGGGGCATGGGCAGCCCTAAAATGTATTCCTAGTGTGCGAAAGAGGGAAAAGACATGAAAAAATAGCCCAAACAGTGGAAAGATGGCGTTTCGGTTGGGGTAAAACAGAGATTTGTGCTCTGTTCAGAATCGCGGCCGCTATGGCCGCTATTTGGCTGCTATCGCGCGGCTATTGCGCGCGACACTGAACCGCGATGCAACGGGCATTCTGTGGCGGCCAAGGGCTGTTCCGCGCCGCTATCCTGCTATTCGCGCCGCTATGCCCGCTATTGACTGCCCTGGGGGGAAGAAATTATAATATGAGATTCAGGCATACCTCATTACAAGGATATGGATATGGACATGGTCATGAGAGAAGCCTCCAAGGACTATGCTTGGTATAACTATTTGGGAGATTGAATAGATTCCTTTAGAACTGGTACTTTTGGAGATTCTAGCTAGCTAGCTAGCTATCTAAAGGAGCTTTTATAGTTATCACTTATCAAACTCTTTGGTTTTGTGAAGTCTGTTAAATTTTCTCTCTCTATTTCTTTTAAAGATGATATCATGCATTAGGAAAATATTCTTTTACTATCACAACTCAATTATTTTGTCATTAACTTATGATATGGACCATACACAAAGAAAAGTTCTATTTTTCTTTTTGGTGAAATGTGTATTTTGTAGCTAACCTGAAGGAGTTACTATTGACTCAATTTTAGGGTTTTAGAGGAAAGATATAAGGCAAAATTTTATGATCATCTTTGATGTTTGTAGAAATGTTTTGGGTTGAAGTATATCAGTATAGCGAAATAATCACTTAGAAACCAACTTCTGTGATCTGTCTTCTCATTATGTCAGAATAAGATAGCTGTGCTTGGTGTTCATTACGGTGATGTTTTTTCTAGTTATGGGTGTTCAGTGGGATCTGAATTCTGAAGCAACACTGAGATTGATGATCTAAGTAATTGAATTTTATTATATGTTGGACATATTGTTAGTCATAGACCTCAAATTAAGAGGACTTATGTACGCAAAACCCATGGTAGGCATAGGGCCAAGCAACTGTAATAACAGCTGTCACAGAGTTGTAATTAGGAGAGTATAAGTAGTTGGGATGGAGGGAAAAGAGGTAGGAATTCAGTTAGTAAAAAAAGAATTGGGAGAGACTAGGCTCTCGAATCCCTAGAGCTACCCAACTATCTCTCTCTCTCTCTCTCTGTAACTACCCAATTCCATTCTTTCTTCTGTTTGGGAGCATTATCCCCAGAGAACATCAATAATACAAGGCATATTCATTAATTCTTGAATTTTCCTAAACCAGTTCTATAACATATCTGTCATGCTTTGGTTTAAATATGGATATGTTTTGGATATTATATTTTAATCTTTTTAGTCCTCATCCATTTATATTTTTTTATTGTATTTTTTTGTAAATTACACTTTACCCCTGAAGTTTTCATCTAAATCAACTTTGCTACACAAACTTTAAAATCCTGCAATTTACCACCCTCAAGTTATAGAGACATACATGTGATCAATTTTTGTCCAAAAATACATGAATCTTACCAAGATGTATTGAGATTTGCTTCTAGATTGGATAAACCATACCAATGGACAACATCATGTAATATATGGGTAAATTGCAAGAAAAAACAAACATTGGAAGACACCATGATTCTGTGTGTATTAGGAGAAAACAAAGCACTGGGATATCCTGTTGGTTAATTTTGGGTGAAGAAAATGATTTGAATTGTGGCATATAACCTTCCTGTCACCAATTTTAACTAAAATATGTAACTGTTGCAATGCTTTTGAATCTTCAAGAGGGTTAGGGGGTAAAATATATATTTTTGAAACATGAGGAATGTAAAATATAGGGTTTTGAAGTTGTTGCACTGAAGTTGATTTGGACAAAAACCTCGAGGGGGTAAATTGTAATTTATTGTTGTATTAGACTTGTCTGTCCTACTTTGGTTTAACTTTGAGCATATATTTACATTTAGTAGTCATGCCACTTTAATTTCAGGTCTCCAGTTGCATATTGTGATGCTGGCACAGCATTGTCTGAAGATTACATTTCTAATATACAAAGTGCTTCTGCAAGGATTTATAACTATGATGCTCTAAGATATAGTACCAAGCAGTACAAAGTTGAACTTAAACCTCTATTCTCTGCTTTTGAATTGAGGTCATTTGCAATGACTTCCATAAGGTCATTCTTGATGTTCTATTTGCCTCTTTTGGAGCCCCGTGCGGAAAGGGAAGACGATGAGGATTTCCTAGAGGAGAATCAGGAGCACCATGTTGATCTTGTTGTTCCCTTAAAAAAATCAGTGAAGCAAATCATACGTGAGGTGAAATTTTATTTTATTCTTTCTATTCTTGGTTCAGTAAGAGTTATATCCTGTAGTATTCACAATTTATGAAATTGCTGAGTGATTTGTCATTTAGTATTGGTAAAAATATGTTCAGTTGCTATATGTAGCTTGTATCACAGGAAACCCCATTTCTAAATAGCTTCTCTTCATCACACATGTTATCTGAGGTGGATAGCTTTCACTGTTTGTTCATTAAACCAAACTTTTGTTTTGACTTATGGAATTTAACGAATCTACAAACTTGTCTACACTCAACACTTGCATATCTCTAGTTCATACTTGATGTAGGGTAACAGCCCTAGGGTTAAAATTGTAGCATTCAAGAGAAATAGGGAGAAAAAATAATGGGCAAGGAGATCTTGTGCTTAGAGATGGCTTGTCTTCCAGTTAACAACCAGGTAATATAGAAGAAAAACTTCTGTTATTTAGAAACTTCTGTACTCCTGTAACAGGCTAACAGCCATTAAACACCTTTATATAGCATATAAATCATGAATCCTAGTTACAAACAAATCCTAACCCTTAGAATTTATGTAATCATAACTGTCTAAAGTAACTTAAATAAAAATAAACTAAATGAGGAATAAAATAACATTGCTACAGTATCATGAATAGTACTTGCACTACAGTAGTATGAACCTTGATGCGTGAACAGTGATCATCTACAATAACACAAGCAGCAACCCAACATTTAACTATAATAGGCCCCCTTTGTCCTCTATCAATACTATTAACCTTGTTTATTATATCGGAGACGTATATAATATGTGCTAATTTCTATACTAAGTTTGAAAATGCCTCTGATCAGTTAATCTAATTTGCTGATCATCTAATTATCATCAAAATTGTTGCAAGCTTCAAAGGACATTAGTTTCCATTATATTGCATCTATTAGTTCTATGAATAATCTACATTTACTTGTTACTGGAGGAGTACCCTTTTTACCAAAAGTTATACAAAATTCAATTTTTAAAAGGTATTGAAAAACTTTACAATTATATTTGTGATATTGCACAAAATTGCACATATCAGTCTGTCTGAGTCTTTGCCCCCATTCTAATTAATCTCTGTAGATATTTAAAGTTTGAGAAGAAAGACATCTATAGGCTGCTAGGAATATGTTGACCTTTTCAGAATTGACTACCGTCGTTTGAAATCTTCCTCCACATCAATCTTTTGCCTTTGGTACTCTTTATTCCTGATGGACCTTGTTTTATTGATTCAGTAATAATCAAATTGGTACCATGGTGTCCTTTGATTATCTTTTTTATAGTGTAATTACTAAAAGTACCAAGTTATTAAATTAGTATGGTTCTGTTAGGATCCAATTGCAAGGTATGGGATTTAAGTTCCACATCGGAAGTATGAGATTTAGATGTGGGGTTTATATAGCCTTGGGCTCTCTCATCTTAATAGCTAGCTTTTGGGGTGTGGTTCTCCCAAGGTTCGTATCAATTGGTATCAGAGCTATCCACCATGTCTCTCAGCTACAAATGCGGCGCGGGTGGTGACGTCGGCATTGTAGTGTTCGCCCGGGACTAGTCAAAGGACTAGTGCACTGCCAGCCCGCGTGGGCATCGAGGCTGCGGAGCGTGGTGGAATGTTAGGATCCAATTACAAGGCATGAGACTTGAGTCCCACATCAGAAGTATGGGATTCAAGTGTGGGGTTTATATAGGCTTGGGCCTTCCCACCTTAATAGCTAGCTTTTGGGGTATGGTTTTACCAAGGTTCGTATCAGGTTCCTTAATTTCTTCTCTATTCTGTGTGGATCAACATTATGCATCTTTCATTGTGTTTCTTTTATGTGTCTTACAATGTTTAAAACTTAGTTGGTAAGTTAAATGTGTCTTGGATGCCATCACAGACAACTGTTGTGACCACTAGAAGGATTTTAGAGAGAATTGCTGTCCATTATGTTTCACAAAGAATGGCTTGGAAACTTCTTAAAGGTATGTTCTCTGAAACTGTTTTCGAATTCAAATGTATTTGTGATAAGATGCCCTAGAATAAACATAAAGCAGTTACTATTTACTAGTAACAAAGTTGATTAAAATTTTATGGGTGGGAAAGATGATTGTTTAGTATTGTGTGCTCTCTAAGAGATCTTACAAGCAGTCGCTTTTTATGATTTCTTGAACAGATGTCCCTAAATCAGCTACTCGCAAGGCTGGAAGGAAAATGCCTACTTTGGCTTACTTCTTCTGTGTGAGCAGAACAAGTTTCAGAGGTCAAAGCGATCCATGAATTATCTGTTCATTATAACTAATGAGTTTGCCTGAGCTTTTGACTTCAACTATTTTCTGCCAACAATCTGTTCATTATGTACAGGACACATGCTTGGAGTTGCAGCATCGTGGCTTGTTCAAGTAGGCATTGAATTATATCGATTCTTTACTTCCACATTCAAGTCTAAGGATGAGGATAATACTGTTGATAAAACCAAGCAAGTTGGACTTCTTGGACAGAAGATTTTCGTGGCTACAGTTAGGTGTACTTCTTCTCTAATTTTTGCCTCCATAGGGGCAGGGATTGGTGCCACCCTTTTTCGTCCGTCAGTTGGCCAGTGGATTGGTAAGATTATAAATAGAACATGCAGAAAATTACAAGATTGTTGCTAATTACTTGAATTTTTGTGCTTGAATTACGTTAAGCTGATTCTTATTGTTTCACTTCTTACTTCTAAATCATGTGTTCTTCAGGGTGTGCTGCTGGTGATTTGGCTGGTCCCATTATTGTAGCATTTTGTGTTGACCAAGTATTTCAAGTGAAACTTTAGTGCTAGTTATATTTTTTGACAAATTCCTTACCCGTTTCAAATGACTGGTGTATCTTATAAATTTTGCTGTATTTATATGCCATTTCTGATTAGACCACTAACTAAAGGTTGTTAGACCTTGAAGCAGAAGGCACTGTAACATTTTTCCCATGATGGTGACTTCGTTATTGTTTCAACTGATATTCCTAATTATACAGTCTAAGCTTTGTATTACATTTTATAATTTTTTGGTAGTACTTTTGCTTTGAGGAACTCTTTCTTTAACGCGTTTGTAGATGGTACATTTGTTTCGCATCGAAAGTGATATGGTCCTATGGCACCCTCTATATCTTCTTTGAGAAAAAGGAGTTACCCAGTCATTAATACCAGCTTTGTCAGTCTAGTACAGAATGGAAGCTATATATGGAGCACATGTCTAACACAAAATTAGGGGGCCAGATAGGCAGAGTCCAATGTCATCAAATCCAGGATTCGTTAGGCTCATATTAGCCCAAAAATATGACAAGTAAAAGTTTACAGATAGGATTTTCGGGTATCTTCATGTCCTAAGTTTGTGATCCCTCCTTGTAATCCAAAGAATGTCTCAGCAGAAACAACCACCTTTGCGAGCATTATTCTGTAGTAAGATGAAAATCTACTGAGATTCAAAATATTATGCAGGTCAACCTGGCTGGATGATGAAAATGTTGATGAAAAATGGGGGCAGTTCATAAATTGCCAATTCAGGAAATTATTCCAGTATTTATATTTTTTTTAAGGTATCGGTACCTAGAATAAGTTGTCAAGCATTCATTAGTAGTTATTTATATTTAATAGACTTTCAAGAATTTATTATGAAATTAACAGTAAATAGATAATTGATAATCATCTTTTTTTTTAAGGTATCGATACTTAGGATAAGTTGCCAAGCATTCATTAGTTATTTATATTTAATAGACTTTCAAGAATTTATTATAAAATCAACATTGAATAAATAATTGATAACTCAATAATTGATAACTCAACTTGAGTATTGAGTATTAATTCATAGTACCAAAGCAATTCCCCCAATTCAGACATTGACAAATTATATAAGCCTCGGCGTAAATTGGAAGAAAGTTACAGAGTTGCATCTTTCACGCGTCAAAAGTGCCACATGACGCTTTCCCTGCTCAAAGAAATCATTAAAGAAAAAGTTTGTGAAAGAATGAATGACAGACTTAATTTTTTCTTTTATCTTGAAAACAAAATTGGATCCCAAGTTACAGTCTCTTTCTCTCTCGAAACATGGGCCAACTGGCTGGGCCAGTCACAATACATGATTAGTTCATCAGTTTACTTTATGTGCTTTGTAGCTGAGATAATAATTGAAGATCAAAGAAACAAGCTGAAATATTTCATTTAACTTTGATATTCATACATTTCTTGTTCTACCATATAAACTCTCTCCTAAATAACAAGGAACAATATAGCTAGACGAAAAAAAGGTAAAAACTGAATGATGTGTTAACTATACAGCTAAGCATGTGGTCTTAAAAAAAGAATAAACTTTTTATGAAAATTATGATTTACCAAAACCACCAAATTGGTAAAGAAGTATTAAGTAAAGAATGACACGAGAAAGTAAAAGTCATTTTCCCACCATGTGCTCTCTTTCTCTTTCTCTTTCTTTTTGGAGGATTGTTTTCCTTTCTCAATGCAATTATTTCTATCATTTAAAGCTATTACGCTTGAATGCTGCAAATAAAGAACAGCAGAGTTGCAAGCTAGCAAGATGAGATGAAATGAAATAAGGATACAAAGCAAAATGGCAGAAACAGCAGTATCGTTTGCTCTGGAGCAAGTGCTTCAACTCCTAAAAGAAAAATGAACTTTGCTGAGAGGCGTCCATAAAGAATTTGTAGACATTAAAGATGAACTAGAAAGCATTCGAGCCTTCCTGAAAGATGCAGATAGAAGGGCCGCAGATGAAGGTGACACTAGAGAAGGAATAAAAGCATGGGTGAAGCAGCTGAGGGAAGCATCATTTCGCATAGAAGATGTCATTGATGAATACATCATTTATGTGGCGCGGAAGATCCATCATCCTGGATGCATAGCTTCACTCCAAAAAATTGCTCACCTAATCAAAACTCTGAAGCCTCGTCATCAGATAGCGTCTGAGATTCAAGACATTAAATTATCAGTTCGTGATATCAAAGAAAGAAGTGAAAGGTATAACTTTCAGACATCACTTGAACAAGGATCAAGCAGCACTAGAGGGAACCAAACTGGCAAATGGCATGATCCTCGATTGGCTTCCCTTTTCATTGAAGAAGCTGAAGTTGTGGGATTTGAATACCCAAGGGATCAATTGGTTGGTTGGTTAGTGGAGGGAGAAGCAGTGCGCACTGTGATTTCAGTGGTAGGAATGGGGGACTTGGAAAAACCACTCTTGCCAAGAAAGTTTTTGACAACCAGCAGGTGAAAGGGCACTTTCATTGTCGTGCTTTCATCACAGTTTCTCAATCATATACTGTAGAAGTGTTGTTGAGGGACATGATGAAACTCTTCTGTGAAGAGACTAAGGAGCCACTTCCTCAAGGTATAAACACAATGGATACCGTGTCACTCATAACTGAAGTGAGGTGTTACTTGCAGGAGAACGTAATGATGGAGGCCAAGGAAGCTCAAGTGGAAGGCCCAACGTGCCTAGGGCCCAAAGATGCACTACGAGAACTTAGAGGCCCGATGACAAGGTCAAGAGCTAAGAAGGCTAAGAAGGATTTGGGTAAAGAAGTCAATTACTTTTTCTCACTCAAGCCCATTCCAGAAGAAGAAACACTCAAGATGGTCCAAATGAACTAAGTTGATGAAGGGCCCAATGTGGGGGCATGATTTCTTCTTAGTAATTTTATTTAATTATGTATTTGAACCTTTTAATGTTTTCAGTTTTGTTTCTTATTTTCTTTTTGTGATATTTTGTAATAAGGGCCTATTGTTTAGGCTTAACTAAGTGCATAGCATAACTAGGGATAGATGCTGCCTTCTAATTAGGCTTGGGCCACTTTTGTGCTAGGATTAGAGTTAAAAAGGTGCTAGCTTGCTGCCTCCTTTTAACTAGACCTAGTCGCCAACTCAATCCCTATAAATAGGCTTGTATTTGCAGTATTTGTCACTTTTTGAATTTCAGAATACAATTACACTCCTTTGTGAGTTTTGAGAGCTTAGTTCTCTTAGGGTTCTTGGGTGAACCATCTTGGTTCTTATCAAAGGTTTCCTTACCTTTGTGACGAATCTTCACTTGACTTATCACTTCCCAAGAGTGTGGCGTCTTCTTCCTTCCATCCCTTGTTTTTTTCCATCTTTTCCATTTATTTTTTTCCGTTTTCATTGTTCACGACATTATTTCGTACTGTTGACGCTACTGTTCACGTACTGGGGTGGCACTACTGTTCATGCATTGTTCATCTTCATCTTTAATTCTTTAAAATAAGAAATCAGCTCAAGGACAATTCGTAAAAACAATATGCATCCAACTTAGATCATATCACGTAATCTTCTTTGATGATGTCTGGAAAGTAGAATTTTGGGATGAGATTCAGTTTGCCACACTTGATAGTAACATAGGAAGTAGGATAATGATCACAACCAGGAACTTGGATGTTGCAAATTATTGTAAGAAATCTACCCTTGTTCAAGTGCACAAATTGCAGCCCTTGCCTCCCAACGAAGCATGGGAACTCTTTTGCAAGAAGTCATTTTAGTTTGAGTTTGGTGGAAAATGTCCATCAGAGCTCGAAGATACATATGATTAAATTGTACAAAAATGCGAGGGGTTACCACCACCAAACTTTGACAATTTGCAGTAGCCCTTATTCTATAAATAGACATCCCTTAACTATTGTAAATGAATCCAGTAGAAGTGTGGGTATCCAGAGAGAATGAGAAAAACCAGAGATGTTGAGAGATTTTGAGAGTTTTTTGTATAGAGAGTAATTATCTTGTAAATTCTATTCAGAGAAATAGAGTGAGTTTTTCATCTCAATTCTTATTCATTTTCGTGTTTAAATGAGTTTGGATACCCAACAAGCAATTGTGGCCATTGGAGGTCTTTTGTCAACCAAAGATAAAACTGTGTTTGAATGGAAAAAAAATTATGCCAAAACCTTAGTTTTGAGCTAGAGCGCAATCCCCATTTAGCTAGTTTAACTAGAATTTTAGCCCTCAGCTATGATGACTTGCCCTACTATTTGAAATCTTGTATCTTGTATTTTGGTATATATCCAGAGGACTACTTCATTAGGTGTACGAAACTGATTAGGCAATGGATAGCTGAGGGGTTTGTTAAATATGAGGAAGAAAAAGC
The DNA here is from genome assembly GCA_023212625.1 of Styphnolobium japonicum. Lineage (NCBI taxonomy): Eukaryota > Viridiplantae > Streptophyta > Magnoliopsida > Fabales > Fabaceae > Styphnolobium > Styphnolobium japonicum. Next base: position 22,190,934 of record JALBWW010000009.1, read on the forward strand.
TTTGGAAGACGTTGTAGAGGAATACTTGACAAAGTTGATCCACAGAAGCTTGGTTCAAGTCGCCACAGTTAACTACGATGGGAAAGCTACAAGCTGCATAATCCATGATTTGTTACGTGAAATGATCATCAGAAAAATGAAAGACTTAAGCTTTTGTTGTGTTGTGCATGAAGATGACAAAGACAAACCAATCTCCAATGGAATAACTCGGCGCTTGGCCATGGCAACTTGTTCCAGTAATGTGCTGAGGGGTCTTGGACACTCTGATCAATCAATTTGAGATACTTATGTTAGCTTTGTATTAGGCATTATTAGATGTTTATTGAGCCCAATATTAGTATTTTAGATGAGTTTAATGTTGTTGGGCTTCATTGGGTTTTAATGTAAATATTGGATAATTTTCGGATTTTGATGCATTTTGATCTTTCTTCCTTGGTTAGGCCATAACTTGGGACTAGGTGATCCAATTGAGGTGATCTTAGTGTCTTTCGAAAGCTAAGACAATGCTCTACAAGTTTTATGAAGAACTCAAGAGCTGGATCGGACTTCTAAGGGTCCAAAACATCCCTGCAATGCAGAGTGGGTTTGCTGTCAGGAAAATCTGGGTAGTATACACATATTGGACTACATAGTGAGTTATAGGCCTCCTATTGAGCTGAAACTTGGATATTGGAAAGATAAGACCCATATCTCCAACTTCACTGAAGACCATTTAGCCAATAGATGTCGTTTTAGGCATGATAATGAAGCTACAAGTTGGTTTAAATTTGGAAACACGTTCTGCCAACCAAACATGAGGTAGGTTCAGTGTTTTTGGCATATCTGGAGTTCTAAATGTCCAAATGGCATGATTTAAATTGCAAAATTTCAAGGAGACAATTGGCTACAACTTTCATGAAGACCTCGAAGCTACAATGCACCGTCTAGGTGATGAAAATGAAGCCAGAAGTCGGATAAGAGTTGTTGACTAAAAGCCACCAATCATACACCAACCCACCAAACATGCATCAAGCTTCCATATTTGACAATTTCCATATTTTTATAACTTGTATTCAGATTATGTACATGTACAAATTGGCTTCTAGGATTAGTATAAATAGAGCCAACCTCTTTGTATTAGAATCATTCAATTTTGAAGTAAGTTTCAAGAAAGTTTAAGTATTTGTGAGAGTTTTCTTTCTCTTCTTCTCCATTCTCTTTACAATTTCGTTTTTGTTCTTTAATTTCTGAGTTCTTCCTTCCCATCCATGGAAGGCTAGGCTCTCATAATCAATCCAAGGGATTAGCCATCTTGATGTTTAATTTGGAGATCTTGTTTCGCTTGTTCATATTGCTTAATTGTTATTCAAGTTTCTCTTCTTCCTCTTTTGATTTTTATCTAGATTAAATTGCTTAATTTGATTTAGATGTTGATGTGATAATAGCTTTATTATCATGTATTCAAAGAGGATCACAAAGATTAAACAATATATTAAAGCTTTTTGATAGATTGTTTAGCTTGGTTAAATTCTAGATTTTAAATTAATCTATGTTGGATGGTGCTTACTTTATCTAACCTTGGTTAATCGAATCCTAGATGCTTATCTAGTAGAGAATTCTTGGATCATGTTAAGGCTTCTTGATGTGATCTAAGGCCAAGAACATGATTAGCAATGAAGTGAATTATTTGTGATCAATGATGAGTTAAACTCAAGATCGGTAAATTTCCTTGGATTGGTTGTTTCTTTAGATTTGTTTACAACTTTAAATCTCCTACTTTTATTAATCTTGTTAATCAACAACAAAACCCCCCCTTTTCTAATTATCTTGATCTAATTAAATCTTTGTTTTTGGATCCTTGAGATACGATTCGGTTCATTCTCTATACTACAAATTAGTTTGTGAACCGGTTATTTTATTTGATAGGTCTCGACAACCTCTTGTCAAATTTGGCGCCGTTGCCGGGGATCCAAGGCAATTATTTGATCATTTCAAGATCCCATCTAACTCTAACAAATGTGTTTGTTTTGTTTTTGAAGTTTTTTTAAGTGGAATTCGGCTGAAATTAGATAAAGGGTATTGTGTCAATAATTTCGGTTCGATAAAGCATCTCTGATTGATCTGAATTTTGGTACACGAATGGAAAATATTATTCTGAGAAAGGCTCACTGTATACAGTGAGGTCACCCTTATTTTAGCCAAATTCCATCGTTTAGACCACTTTTTCAATTTTTTAAGCTTTTTTATTATTTTGTTGGATAGCATTTTTGTGTAGATTTTATCCTGTGGTGGTTCCATAATTTTTAAAATTCATTTGATACTGTTTTTGTTTTTGTTTAATTTTTTTGGAGTATTTGTTTTAGAAATTTTTAGTGTTTTAGTTGTTATTGCTTTTCTAATACCTTCTTATGAACTGCATGCTGTATGACTAGGTCTGATCCTGGTACCTTGCATTCATTTGATCTTGAAATTGATAGAACATTTCATACAATTCATAGAATTCATAGGACTGGTAGTAGCATTCATAGAGCTAATAGAATTACTTCTGGAATTGGGCTTGAACTTGACATTGCACCTAATCTTGTTGACTCTTTTAATCTTGTTGAGTGCCGTCATAGTATACGTGTCTCGATCTCGAGTCTGCTGATTTTACTATGGCTGACTATAACAATAGGACCCTTAAGGAATTGGCTGCACTTGATGTGAATTATCAACCTTTGTGCATTCAATATCCTGAACTTAATGTTGATTTTGAGTTGAAATCTGGATTGATACACTTGCTGCCCAAGTTTCATGGTCTTGCAGGTGAAGATCCACATAAGCATTTGAAGGAGTTCCATGTTGTCTGCTCCACCATGAAACCTCATGGAATAGCTGAAGATCACATCAAGCTAAGGGCCTTTCCTTTCTCTTTGGATGGTGCTGCTAAGGATTGGTTGTATTACTTACCACCTGCTGCCATCACTTCTTGGAATGACATGAAAAGACTATTTTTGGAGAAGTTCTTTCCTGCATCAAGAACTGCTGCAATAAGGAAAGATATTTGTGGCATAAGGCAAATCAGTGGTGAAACTCTCCATGAGTATTGGGAGAGATTCAAGAAATTGTGCTCAAGCTGCCCAGACCATCAAATTAGTGATCAATCACGATCCAATACTTCTATGAAGGATTGATGCCAATGGAAAGGAGTATGATTGATGCCGCAAGTGGTGGAGCATTGGTAGATAAAACTCCATTGCTTTGCCGAGAAACTTAATTGCAAACATGGCTGCAAATTCTCAAGAATTTGGTACTCGAATGGGTGCTGCAACCAGAATAGTCAATGAAGTTAATACCTCTTCACATGTTGATCAACAAAGGGTGGAACATAGATTGGATGAGCTTACTTCTTTGGTTAGACAGATGGCAATAGGACAACACGAACCACGTGTGCAAACCCCTGCAAGAGTTTGTAGCATATGTTCTAGTTCCTCTCATCCTACAGATTCGTGCCCCACATTGCAAGATGATTATGAGTTTCAAGACCAATCTGTGGCTGCAGCTGGTATATTTCCTGGGAAGCCACAGTTCCATCAGCAGCAACAACAAAAATATGATCCATTCTCCAATACTTACAACCCTGGATGGAGGGACCATCCCAATCTGAGATATGGGAATGCATCAAATCAGCAGCCACCAAACCAGTATAAACCACCATTCCAGTAGCAAGCAAGGACTAATCAGTTTCAGCCACATGCTGAACCGAGTAGACCACCATTCTAGCAGCAAGGTCCTGTAGCCACAAAATCTGAGCCCTCATTGGAGGATTTGGTGAAACAGTTGGCCACCAATAACATCCAGTTTCAACAGAGAACTGAAACCACCATTCAGAACTTGGAGACTCAAATTGGCCAACTTGCCACATCTATTCATGAATTAAAGTCACAAGGTTCTGGCCAATTACCCTCTCAAACCACTCCAAACCCTAGAGGCAATGTTAGTGCTATAGCTTTGCGCAGTGGTAGGCAAATCAATGGACCAGTACAGCAGATAATTCCAGAGTCTACCATTGACCCAGAAAAACAAGATGCTGCAACAAATTCAGATGCTGTAGCAGATTCAGCAACAAATGATCCTACAACATCCAAGCAGAAAGCCAGATCAAACCAACAGTTGATAGAAAATTCAGTAAAGCAGAAAAGTGAATGACAAGAGGTTGTCGAGACCTATCAAATAAAATAACCGGTTCACAAACTAATTTGTAGTATAGAGAATGAACCGAATCGTCTCTCAAGGATCCAAAAACAAAGATTTAATTAGATCAAGATAATTAGAAAAGGGGGGTTTTGTTGTTGATTAACAATTAATAAAAGTAGGAGATTCAAAGTTGTAAACAAATCTAAAGAAACAACCAATCCAAGGAAATTTACCGATCTAGAGTTTAACTCATCATTGATCACAAGGAATTCACTTAATTGCTAACCATGTTCTTGGCCTTAGATCACATCAAGAAGCCTTAACATGATCCAAGAATTCTTTACTAGATAAGCATCTAGGATTTGATTAACCAAGGTTAGATAAAGTAAGCACCATCCAACATAGATTAACTTAAGATCTAGAATTTAACCAAGTTAAACAATCTATCAAAAAGCTTTAATATATTGTTTAATCTTTATGATCCTCTTTGAATACATGATAATAAAGCTATTACCACATCAACATCTAAATCAAATTAAGCAATTTAATCTAGATAAAAATCAAAAGAGGAAGAAGAGAAACTTGAATAACAATTAAGCAATATGAACAAGCAAAACAAGATCTCCAAATTAAACAACAAGATGGCTAATCCCTTGGATTGATTATGAGAGCCTAGCCTTCCATGGATGGGAAGGAAGAACTCAGAATTTAAAGAACAAAAACGAAATTGCAAAGAGAATGGAGAAGAAGAGAAAGAAAACTCTCACAAATACTTAAACTTTCTTGAAACTTACTTCCAAATTGAATAAATCTAATACAAAGAGGTTGGGTCTATTTATACTAATCCTAGAAGCCAATTTGTACATGTACATAATCTGAATACAAGCTATAAGAATATGAAAATTGTCAAAAATGGAAGCTTGATGCATGGTTGGTGGGTTGGTGCATGGTTGGTGGGTTGGTGTATGGTTGGTGGCTTTTAGTCAACAACTCTTATCCGACTTCTGGCTTCAAATTCATTTGGACTTTTAGAACTCCAGAAATGCCAAAAACACTGCACCTACCTCAAGTTAGGTTGGAAGAACGTGTTTCCAAATTCAGACCAACTTGTAGCTTCATTATCATGCCTAAAACGACGTCTATTGACAAAATAGTCTTCAGTGAAGTTAGAGATATGGGTCTTATTTTTCAAATGGCCAAGTTTCAGCCTAAGAGGAGGCCTATAACCCACTATATAGTCCAATATGTGCATACTGCCCAGATGGTTCTGTGACAGCAAACTCACTCTGTATTACAAGGCTATTGTGGGCCCTTAGAAGTCCGATCCAGCTCTTGAGTTCTTCATGAAACTTGTAGATCCTTGTCTTAGCTTTCCAAAGCCACCAAGATCACCTCAATTGGATCACCGAGTCCCAAGTTATGGCCTAACCAAGGAAGAAAGGTCAAAATGCATCAAAATCTGAAAATTATCCAATATTTACATTAAAACCCAATGAAGTCCAACAACATTAAACTCATCTAAAATACTAATATTGGGCACAATAAACATCTAATGAAGCCTAATACAAAGCTAACATAAGTGTCTCAAATTGATTGATCAGTGAACATCCACAAAAGTCAGCTTGCAACATTCCTCTTCCTTTTCTAAACCGAATGATACAGTCGAGGCATATGGTTGAAACTGACTTGGATAAGGAAATTATGGAGACTTTTCAGAAGGTTGAGGTGAATATACCTCTCTTGGAGGCAATTAAACAAATCCCCAAGTATGCCAAGTTCTTGAAAGAGATGTGCATCCATAAGAGGAAGCTAAAGGGCACTGAAAAAGTGAGTATGAGGAGGAATGTCTCTGCTTTGATTCAGCCCAACCTACCTCCCAAATGCAAAGACCCAGGCACTTTTACCATCCCTTGCACCATAGGGCACCAACAGTTCACTCATGCCTTGCTAGACTTGGGAGCCTCCATCAATGTAATGCCAAAGTCAGTTTATACTTCCTTGCATATGGGAGAGCTAAAACCCACCGGCATTGTCATTCAGTTAGCAAATCAGAGTACTGCTCAACCTGCAGGAGTGTTGGAAGACGTTCTGGTTCGGGTAAATAATTTAATATTCCCAGCTGACTTTTATGTGTTGAATATGGAAGATGAATCTGCTTCTTCCCCACCCCCATTGATCTTAGGTAGGCCATTTTTGAAAACTGCTAAAACTAAGATTGATGTGCATGCTGGTACCCTTTCCATGGAATTTGGTGATGATATCATTTAGTTTAACATTTTTAATGCCATGAAATACCCTTTAGAGGATCATTCTGTTTTTCATTTTGATGTCATTGATTTACTGGTTGATGATATGCATGCTGATATGTTGGTAGAGTTTCCTGAAATTGTAGGATACACTAATAGCATAGCTTGCGATACTTGTTCCGCCAGTTTCAGACTTTCTGGTTGTAAACCCAATGCAATGTGTACAGCCTGTGCTGAGATTTCTACATACTTATCATGTGCTGTTGACATTGATGACTCTGTTTCTGTTATTAATGGCAATGATGCTGTTATTAATGATGTTGTCATTCATCCTGCTGCTAAGTGTGATTCTTTTGATTCCAAAGGATATGATGATGTTGTTTTGCAAGATTGTGCACAGCTTGCAGGTACAGGTGCAACTGCTGAGAATTTAGCCGATTTAGTTTCAGTTCCAAGACTAGTACCGTCAGTCTGCAACCACCCTCCATTGAACTTAAGCCCCTGCCCGAGCATTTCAAGTATGCATTCTTGGAGGAGGATGAGAAACTCCCGGTGATAGTGGCCATACACCTCCAACCTGAGCAAGAAACCAGATTATTGGAAGTCTTGAAGCAACACAAAAGGGCAATTGGTTGGACACTTGTAGACATCCTTGGTATCAACCCCTCCACATGCATGCACAGGATATTACTTGAGGAGGAAACTAAACCAGTGAGACAACCCCGCAGGAGATCGAATCCTCTCATCCTAGATGTGGTGAAAAAGAGGTGACCAAGCTCGCAAGTCGGGCATTATCTATCCCATCTCTGACAGCAAGTGGGTAAGCCCGGTGCAAGTAGTTCCAAAGAAATCCGGAGTGACTGTTGTGGCCAACCAGAAGAATGAACTCATGCCAACCCGAGTGCAGAATAGTTGGAGAGTTTGCATTGACTACAGACGTCTTAACCAAGCCACTTGGAAAGATCATTACCCTCTTCCGTTCATCGATCGATCTTTGGAACTACCGGGCCGGTAAGTCCCATTCTTGCTTTTTGGATGGCTACACCGATACTTCCGGATCCACATTGCACCCGAGGATCGGGAGAAGACCACATTTACTGTCCCTTCAAAGACCTTTGCTTACGTAGGATGCCCTTTGGCCTCTGCAATTGCCCCTGGTACCTTCCAAAGATGCATGGTGAGCATATTTTCTGATTTCTTAGAGGAGTGCATGGAGGTTTTTATGGATGACTTCACTGTCTATGGTTCTTCTTTTGATTCATGTTTAGCTAGCCTATCTAGAGTGCTGCAAAGATGCATTGAGACTAACCTTGTGCTAAATTTTGAGAAATGCCATTTTATGGTAGAACATGGTATAGTTTTAGGCCATGTAGTATCAAGTAAGGGCATTGAGGTAGATCCTGCCAAGATTGATGTAATTACTTGTTTATCCTACCCCACATGCGTGCGGGAAGTGCGTTCTTTTCTTGGTCATGCAGGTTTCTACAGGCGCTTCATTGTCGACTTCAGCAAGATTGCCCTTCCACTTTCCCACTTACTGCAGAAAGATGTGGAGTTCAATTTTGATGACAAGTGCAAGGCAGCTTTCAACCACTTGAAGCAGGCCTTGACTAGTACCCCTATCATCTAGCCACCTGACTGGACATTGCCATTTGAGTTAATGTGTGATGCTTCTAACTATGCAGTAGGAGCAGTCTTGGCACAGAGAGTGGGGAGAGCTTCTCATGTGATATACTATGCTTCCAGAACTCTGGATGCTGCTCAGGCCAACTATACCACAACTGAAAAAGAGCTTTTAGCCATTGTTTTTGCTTTGGATAAGTTTAGATCATATTTGTTTGGTTCTAAGGTTGTTGTGTTTACTAATCATGCAGCACTTAAGTTTCTTTTGAAGAAGCCAGAGGCAAAGCCTCGACTAATAATGTGGATGCTACTGCTCCAAGAGTTTCATATAGAGATCCGTGACAAGAGTGGAGCAGAAAATCCAGTGGCAGATCACTTGAGCCGCATTGAAAGGGCTTCGCATCCCTTCCTGTACAGACTCCTTCCCGAGATGAGCAAACACGTAGGTCGCAAGGTAAGAACACCTCCCCTTGGTTTGCGATATGGTTAATTTTTTGGTTCTTTGGTGTTCTTCCTGCATATTTTACTAGAGCTCAATCTGATAAATTGAAAAGTGAGTCTAAGTACTATGTATGGGATGATCCTTATCTGTGGAAGCTTTGTAGTGACCAGATTATTAGAAGATGTGTCTCTGATCATGAGTTTCATTCTATTCTTAGCTTTTGTCATACATTTGCATGTGGAGGGCACTTTGGCTCCCAATGTACAGCTAGGAAGGTTTTGGACTCTAGATTGTATTGGCCTACCTTATTTCATGATGCATATCTGTTTTGTAAGTCTTGTGAACAGTGCCAGAGAACAAGGACAATTTCACACAGGAATGAGATGCCTCAGCAGCCTATGCTGTATTGTGAGATCTTTGATGTTTGGGGTATTGATTTCATGGGCCCTTTCCCTGTTTCCTTTGGTTTTATTTATATTTTGTTGGCTGTTGATTATGTATCTAAATGGGTGGAGGCAAAAGCCACTCGGACTGATGATTCCAAAGTTGTTGTGGACTTTGTTAGATCACAGATTTTTTGCAAGTTTGGAATCCCGAGGGCCATTATCAGTGATCAGGGTTCACACTTTTGTAACGGGAGAATAGAGGCTTTGATGAGAAAGTACAGTGTCTTGCACAAGGTTTCTACACCTTATCACCCCCAGACAAACGGGCAGGCCGAAGTCTCAAATCGAGAGATCAAGCACATACTTGAGAAGACAGTCTAACCTAATAGGAAGGATTGGAGCCTGAGACTTGAGGATGCTTTGTGGGCTTACCGAACTGCCTACAAGACACCAATAGGGATGTCCCCGTACCGGATTGTCTTTGGGAAAGCGTGCCACCTTCCGGTGGAAATTGAGCATAAATCCTATTGGGCGGTGAAACAGTGTAACCTTGACTTGAGTCAAGCCGGATCTCAAAGGAAGCTCCAACTTGAAGAACTTGAGGAGCTTCGATTAGAGGTATATGAGAACTCCCGGATCTACAAGGAGAAGACCAAACTCCTTCATGATAAGATGTTGGTACGAAAGGAGTTCACCATTGGTCAAAAAGTTCTTCTCTACAACTCTCGCCTCAAACTTATGCCCGGTAAGCTTCGTTCTAGGTGGCTTGGTCCCTTCATTGTTATTAATGTTTTTCCTCATGGTGCAGTAGAAATTAAGAGTGAAGCCACCAACAAAGTGTTCAAAGTTAATGGTCATCGCCTCAAAATTTTTTATGAAGGAGCTCAAGAGAACCTCATGGAGGAAGTTCAACTGCAGGATGCCCTCTACCATGATTGATCACTACTGTGTTGAAAAAAAAAAGAAAGAAAAAGCCACGATTAATGTCAATTGCCAGAGATTGAATCATTATTGGGGAGGACCCATCGCTCGTGCAAAATCTTCAATCACGCTGGCTGAGGACATTAAAAGTAGCGCTTTTTGGGAGGCAACCCAAGTTTTCTAAATCTTTCATCTTTCAATTTTGACTTATTTGCAATCACAGGAATCGAGACAGAAAATCGGTGCCAAGCGAGAAAATCTATCAGAGTTTGATTTTTCTGTCTTAATTTTGTTTATTTTTTGTTGACAGATGATTTTTCATCGGTTAAATGGCGGATAACGGTACTCCGTGAAAATCTTTTTCGGTCCTTTCAGTTACCCACAACCACTGAAATTTGTATATAATTTTACTCAATTTGTTTTTCTTCATTTTTTCTTTCAAAATGGATAATCAGCTTGTCAACCCCCGCAAGCGATTCCCTTCTCTCCCTCAAAATGCTTTAACTAACATTTATTGTGCAAGGTTTGAAAGGTTAAGGATGCTTATGCACAAAGGCATCCCTACGGATATACGCTGGATAATCGAAGCAAAAGTCCGAATCACAGGGGAATTTTCTGATGCTCTTGTTTCATATATGCCAGGGCTAGGCAAAAGTTCATATGCAAAAAAGAGAAGAGCAAAAAGGTTACGAGTCTGCTATAAATGTGCAAGATGGACCTGTAACACAAAATGCAGATCAATTGGAATGACTTCTATAAATCGACTTGATAAAATTGACTTCATTAAGGATGGCATGAGTAAGGAGTGTTTAGATAACATTCTGTTGACTCTTGAGACGCATCCTAGTGGAGATGTGCAGAGAGTACTTCTCGATTTATGGCCACTATTACAAGATGAACATAAGCGTTATAGTCTTGGGAATCTGACTCAAAAAGACCCTATTTGCCAATTTTTAAGAAAATTGGATGGGAAGCCGTCCATCGGCCCATAAAGAGCATTCAAGCCGTTACTGGACGTAAAACCAGAGGAAAAAGTGAGCCATAATCACACCTCCTGTAAGTATTATTATTTTTATTTTATTTTTCCTTTTTCTTCTTGTTTATAAAAAAAATTCAAAAAAAAAATTTTCAAAAAAATTCAAAAAACAAAAAAAATTTTAGCCGTATTTTTTTGAAATATGCCTTGCGTATTTTCAAACTTCTTCTGACACATATAGATTAGTCGTTTATCCTTGTCATATAGCTATTATTATTGCTTTGCTTATTTTCAAACTTGCCTGACACACGGATCTACCCCTCCTTTATAGGTGTAATTATTACATTTGAGTTTTGATTCTTTAAATAATGCACTTTGCTCTCTTCAGATCATTGATAAGGTGAGAGTACACAAAAAAAAATGGAAGTCACTTCAGTTCGTCGGATCAAGAGTGTCTGTGTCTTTTGTGGATCTAATCCTGGGAAAGATAAAGAGTTTGTAAATATTGCACACCATCTTGGTCGAGTGCTAGCTGAGAGAGAAATCCATTTAGTTTACGGAGGAGGTAGTCTTGGGTTAATGGGTTGTGTAGCAACTGCTACACATTTAGGAGGTGGCAAAGTCCTTGGTGTTATTCCTAGTCCTTTAGCTATTGGCAATCCCACTGGAAAAACAGTAGGTCAAGAAGTAATGGTATCTTGCATGCACCAACGCATGAACATTATGATAGCCAATGCTGATGCCTTTATTATCCTATCTGGTGGTTTTGGAACTTTGGAAGAGCTCTTCCAAATTACATCCTGGTCACAGCAGAACTTTCACCAAAGACCCATAGGTATATTAAATGTTAATGGTTTTTATGACAGTTTGTTTTGTTTTCTTGATCATGCTGTAGAAAAAATGTTCATCTCACAAGCGACACGTCAAAGTCTTGTAACTGCTACAACTCCTGAACAATTGCTCGATCAACTAAATGAATTTGTACCACAACGTGATCCAGCAATGGCTCCACTGAATTGGGAACAAGGCAGCAGCAGCAAAAAGAAAAAACTTGATTTGACTTTGTCTTTGTGAATTTTTGTTTTCTCTTATGGTTTTAGTTTTTTGTAATTTTTCTTATTTCAGGCTCGATTTGTAGTTTTCTGGTAAGACCTTCTACACTCAACCTATCTTTATTTTGACATTGGGGACAATGTCTTTAATTAGTTGGGGGGAGGGATAGTTGACATTACCATGTACATAATTTAGTTAAAAAAAAAAACTAACAAGCTAATCTTTATTGTGACTAACTTATTAGATGTATGATGGCAGAGTAAGGAGTAGTTTTGCTCTTGAGACGCATCTTAACTTGCATTTCATAATAGGTCTTAAATCATCTTTGTTCTTGTATATATTTAAAAAAAAAAAACACACACACACACACACAAAATTTTGATCTTTTCAATTGATTTTGATACAAGCATGTGCTGAATCTGAGTTTAATTGATGATAAAAGTATGCAAAACAGTTTATAGTTGAATCATTTTCATGATATACATGTGTATATGATTATGGATATTAGGAAGAAGGCATGGTTGAATTGAGTGAATGTTCCATACCTTTGTGAGTTTTGGGCTTTTCCAAGTTTGATACTTACACTTGGTTATTTTCTTTCATGAGTGATGTCAATTATGAATTTATTTTCTAGAACTTGCATTGAATCGATTTGAGATTACATTGGTCTGTATGTTGCATGAAAATGACAGAGGCATTTTTTCTTGACTTAGCTGCTTTGGCCAAATAAACCTACCTTGCCTTTATCCAAATATTAACTCCCTCTGAGCCTATTTACCTATTCTTTGTTCTTAGCTCATTACAAGCTTTGAGTGAAAAACCATGTTTTACCTTACCTTAGGGAATGAGAGAGCATTGATTTTCTTATTGGAGGAATTCTTTTGCTTGCAATGATTTAAGTGTGGGGGAATTGGTGTGCTGATACAAAATGCTTGGTACGAAAAAAAACAAAAGAAAAAAAACAAAAAAACAAAAAAAAAACAAAAAAAAAAGAGAAAAAAAGAAAGAAAAAAAATAAAAGAATAGAAAAAGGAAGGAATGTGTGAAGAGAATGAGCATTTTATGGTTTTGGGTAAAAAAATTATTCTTTCTACTTGAGTTACTCCTCAATGCTCTTTTATTCTCTTTGGTTTTAACCTGTTATTATCCATATTGTTTCCTTCATTCACCTTATAAGTTCCATTACAACATTTTTGAAAGACCTCTTGATTTTTGCAATATATTTGATCTAAGTAGTGGAGAATTGATGTATGTGCAAGCCTATGGTAAAATTCCTTCATAATTTGACCAAGTTGAGTGCAAACAGTTAACCTAAACACCTTGTGTGATTTGAGTATCAATTGTGACGAATTCTACTCAATTTGAACATGCCTATTTCTGATAAAAGCATGATTATGCTATACTTTATTCTCAATTGGTTTGATTCAACTATTCTTTGTTAAGCATACTTGACTTATTAATTATGGTTTATATTTGATACAATGCTTGTATTTAAAAATTAGTTGAATTGATTAAATAAAATATTACATGTTTGTGGGTATCATCCTGGTAAACCCTCACGAGACTATAACTCGTCCACTAGGGACACCTAGGGGTTTAAAGGCTTGTGGCACATGCTAAGTGCCATCGTGTGTTCCTACGAAAGTGGATTAAATTAGGTATAATCAGTTTTTATGCTTTTAGTTTAATAATATGATGTTTCTTATTTTTCTTTAGTTTTGTTCTTATGTGTTTTGCTCAGGAGTGCAAAAGCTTAAGTGTGGGGGAATTTGATCAATCAATTTGAGACACTTATGTTAGCTTTGTATTAGGCATTATTAGATGTTTATTGTGCCCAATATTAGTATTTTAAATTAGTTTAATGTTGTTGGGCTTCATTGGGTTTTAATGTAAATATTGGATAATTTTCGGATTTTGATGCATTTTGACCTTTCTTCCTTGGTTAGGCCATAACTTGGGACTAGGTGATCCAATTGAGGTGATCTTGGTGTCTTTTGAAAGTTAAGACAATGCTCTACAAGTTTCATGAAGAACTCAAGAGCTGGATCGGACTTCTAAGGGTCCAAAACATCCCTGCAATGCAGAGTGGGTTTGCTATCAGGAAAATCTGGGCAGTATACACATATTGGACTACATGGTGAGTTATAGGCCTCCTCTTGGGCTAAAACTTGGCTATTGGAAAGATAAGACCCATATCTCCAACTTCACTGAAAACCATTTAGTCAATAGATGTAGTTTTAGGCATGATAATGAAGGTACAAGTTGGTTTGAATTTGGAAACACGTTCTGCCAACCAAACATGAGGTAGGTTCAGTGTTTTTGGCATATCTGGAGTTCTAAATGTCCAAATGGCATGATTCAAATTGCAAAATTTCAAGGAGACAACTGGCTACAACTTTCATGAGACCTCGAAGCCAAAATGCACCGTCTAGGTGATGAAAATGAAGCCAGAAGTCGGATAAGAGTTGTTGACTAAAAGCCACCAACCATACACCAACCCACCAACCATGCATCAAGCTTCCATATTTGACAATTTCCATATTTTTATAACTTGTATTCAGATTATGTACATGTACAAATTGGCTTCTAGGATTAGTATAAATAGAGCCAACCTCTTTGTATTAGAATCATTCAATTTTGAAGTAAGTTTCAAGAAAGTTTAAGTATTTGTGAGAGTTTTCTTTCTCTTCTTCTCCATTCTCTTTACAATTTCGTTTTTGTTCTTTAATTTTTGAGTTCTTCCTTCCCATCCATGGAAGGCTAGGCTCTCATAATCAATCCAAGGGATTAGCCATCTTGATGTTTAATTTGGAGATCTTGTTTCACTTGTTCATATTGCTTAATTGTTATTCAAGTTTCTCTTCTTCCTCTTTTGATTTTTATCTAGATTAAATTGCTTAATTTGATTTAGATGTTGATGTGATAATAGCTTTATTATCATGTATTCAAAGAGGATCACAAAGATTAAACAATATATTAAAGCTTTTTGATAGATTGTTTAGCTTGGTTAAATTCTAGATCTTAAGTTAATCTATGTTGGATGGTGCTTACTTTATCTAACCTTGGTTAATCGAATCCTAGATGCTTATCTAGTAGAGAATTCTTGGATCATGTTAAGGCTTCTTGATGTGATCTAAGGCCAAGAACATGATTAGCAATGAAGTGAATTCTTTGTGATCAATGATGAGTTAAACTCAAGATCGGTAAATTTCCTTGGATTGGTTGTTTCTTTAGATTTGTTTACAACTTTAAATCTCCTACTTTTATTAATCTTGTTAATCAACAACAAAACCCCCCTTTTCTAATTATCTTGATCTAATTAAATCTTTGTTTTTGGATCCTTGAGAGACGATTCGGTTCATTCTCTATACTACAAATTAGTTTGTGAACCGATTATTTTATTTGATGGGTCTCGACAACCTCTTGTCACACTCCCACATCCGGTCCTTGTATATTTTCGAAGTAGGCAAATTTCCAGAAGGCATTTTGAGATGGATATCTACAAAATCTAGGCTTCTGAAAGTATTGGATTTGGAAGGTGCTTCATTGGATTATGTTCCTGAACATTTGGGGAATCTTTTTCACTTGAGGTACTTGAGCTTGAGGAAGACAAAAGTTAAGGGTCTTCCTAATTCCATCGGAAAACTACAAAACCTAGAGACCTTGGATCTAAAGGATACACTATAGACCTATGCTAACAAAGTTACGTCATCTTTTAGTTTACTATAGACCTATGCTTTTTACTATTAATGGTGAAATTAGAGCTTAGGTAAAGGGAAGTATCGGAAGCTTAACATTTTTGCAAAAGCTTTATCATGTGGAGGCAGCCTATGGTGGACTAAACCTAATAATAGAGCTAAGTAAGTTGAGGCAGTTAAGGAAGTTGGGCTTAAAGAATGTAAAGAGAGAATTTGGAAACACTCTATGTGACTCAATATAGGAGATGAATTGCCTTGAATATTTTCATATTAGTGCAATAACTGAAGATGAAATCCTATATTTGCAACTTATTTCATCTCCACCCCTACTTCGACGACTTCTCTTGTTTGGACGATTAGAGAAGTTGCCAGACTGGATTCCAAGACTTCAATATCTTGTTAGGCTGTCAATTTGTTATTGTAAGTTAACGGATGATCCATTGAAATCTCTTAAAGATCTGCCAAGTTTGTTGCGCCTCGCAATTGCCTTTGATGCATATGATGGTGAAATAATGCATTTTGAAGTAGGATTTTTGAAACTAAAGAGACTATATCTTGCATATATGAATAAATTGAATTCAATTGTTATAGCCAATGGAGCTTTGCCTACACTTGAACGAATTCTATTGATGAGCATCCCCCAGATGAAGGAGATGCCGTCTGACATCAACTTACTAGAAAACCATGAAACTCTGTATCTGACTGATATGCCATATGAGTTCAACCAAAGCATTGATTCGAATCACGGATGCAAGTACTAGGTCATCAAACATGTGCCTATTGTATCTATCAGATAGAAGGATGGTCCAAATTCTTTTGACAATAACTACTGCACTATTTGTCATTCAAGGAATATATAAATCAAGAATACCTCGGAGTCACCCAATTTCAAATATGAATGTACCCTTTTCCTCCAACCACATAATGCAGCTATTATCATTTGTCTTAAATATTTCTATAGTTTTATTTTGATGCAGGTAAACAATATGTAGTTTGTTGATGCAAATTGCACTTTTTCATGCAAATTGTGAAGATTGCAGCTCATTTCAAATCTTGAATTCTATTATGAGAATTGAGAAACGAGATTGTTACTTTATACAAATGGATCATATTTAATTATTGTTTTAAGGACTGGTTCTATGTTTCCAACATTTATAATAGGTTCCCCTGATAAAACACCTTAGGCCATTATTGAAGATAACAACCTATGTACACATATTAGATATTAAGGTATTGTTATATTGGCCATTACTTTTATTTAGATGTTGGGTGAGTGAGAGGAACCTTAGCCTTCTGTTTGGTAGTCAGGTGAGAGGATCCCTAGCTTTCTAATTTGTCGGGTGAGATGAGGCCTGTAGCTTGTGATGATGTTGAGATTTGACTTGTAGGATGCAATTGTTCCCCAACTTCTATTAAGGTTCTTTTAGATGATACCTATATGGACTACTTTATTTATAATTGTATTTCTTGAATAACTTTATAATTGTGTAAATTTTAAAAAGGAACCATTTGACATTTTATTTTTCGTTAATGAACTGTATCCTTATTGCATTAATATGTTTATGAACTATATTGAAGGTTAAATCATGCATTTACTTGTTTACCCTTCTTATTCACTTTGTTTATTATGCCTTTACTAAGTTTGTATGACTCACCCTAATCTTTCTTGTCATTAAGATCAGCGGGTAGCTGAGTAGTTGGTTCATAGACCTTGCTTTTCATCCCATGCGTGTTTTTTTTTCTTGTAGGCCTTGATTTGTGTTGGTGGCTAGTTGGTGTTTCTAGACTACTGTATTCTATTGCAGCTATAGGAAGAGTGGTGTTATATCTCCTTTTGTTTTGTATATGCCATTGTAAGCCTGATTCTAGCCTTCGATATGTACTGATGTTTATCATCAGAATTCTGGATTGTTTGACTCTTATCATCAGATGTTGTGTACTTTTGAGATGTTGAATTTTTAGGAGACACTTTGTCCAATTTTTGGTTAACCTGTATAAAGCTTCGTGGTCAAGGTTGTCAAACTCGAGAGTTTAGGTAAACTCGTGAAGCTTCAGTAAAATCAAATCGTAAACTCATAAGAATTTACATACTTCAAAAATATTATTTAAAAAATATCCTTGTCACGACCCAAACTAGAGGGCCCTGATCGGCCCATAGGAAGGATTAGCCAACCTAGCAGGCCTAACGGATCAAAGACCATAATAAGACAATATGCTAAATCTACCGAAATTTCAGCAGAGTAACATCTAAAAATTTGGCATCCCAATTTAATAACAACTCATAACCTGTACAATCACAATCATAAATATATATAATTCCAACAACTGTATATCATAAGACCAGAAAAAGTACAGTGGAAGCTAGATCCTGCCTGTGGATATTGGAGCATATCTAAGATAATTACATATCAAATATTTATAAGAAAGCAAACGACAGGAACAAAACAAACATGCCCACACAGACAAAGTGTTGGGCTCACCAAAACGACCAACTTCTAGCTATTGGAAGAACCCAGACCTGGCTCAGTATTTGTATTTGAAATACATATAAGATAAAGTGAGTCATAAGACCCAGTGAGAGATAACATAATCTATAATGAAATAGGGACAAGTGTAAGCACAAGTTTTTCACTGAAATTACATCCTCATATCGAAACATATACGTTATTTCAAATAATCATAACAAAACTAATAAGTAAGTAAATCATGAAATACCAAATCCAATATATCAATAGTCAAATATCCATTTGTCAAATATCGTATGAGAGGTCTCTAATCCATAATTAAATAGAAATCTCACCGATAAACACATAGTTTGAAGGTTCGACAAACGCCCACCAACAGGGCACAGTGGTCAAATCCATCTGTCAAGTCAAACAGATCCGATCCTGTGGGCCAACACGTCGGGCTAGTAACACCCCTACTAGTTGAGGTTCAGACCAAGGTGCACCAAGGCTAACGTCTACTGCCATTAGCTACAGTATTCTATCAAAGTTTCCTCCCAACAAAACACGTTTGTACAAATATAGATATACATATATTTATAATCCAAAAAAATTATCAAAAATACAATGATAGATATTCAAAAATCATGGAAAATGATAAACATTTATATCAAATATCTATCAACTTTTGTTATCAATGTGTCAAATGAAAGGCTTTTCAAGTACTTGTCTCAAGCTTCCTTATAATTCAACAACAAAGAAGGTAACTGATTTGGTGAAGTCTTTCAACAAAGAACTTTAAAAATTAATGTACAAAAACATGTTATAAATCATGCTATCAACTCACTCGAAGGTCGAAACTCCACGAGTCCGAAAGCTATGTGTCACGGACTAATAGGATGATCCTCCAATAAATCTAGGGTCATAACAACATAACCAAAACAACAATAAACACTTAAAACTAAGGATTCTATCCCATTCAAGCATTTTATCAAACACCTAATGAGCAATCATTTCTTCTCAAAGCTAACACAAAAATTTGTGTTCTAACACCCTTTCTATCACTATCACTTCTCCATAGCAACATTAAAACTCATTATATAGCTAGAGATATCATAGATTTCCAAAATCCCCAAATCAAACCCTAGGTTGAACATAAGTCCACAAATCTTAATCCCTATCTCAAAATTTGTATCCAACTACAAATAGAGAAAGATATGAGCCTTAAGATTACTTTTAAAAGCCAAGAAGATGAAGAATTAGGAGTTGGTAAGTTGGAATTCTCACCCAACAAACAAATCTTCCTCCTTTAGAAATCTACAAGACAAGCACCAAGTGGCAAGTATTGGAAAATCTCACTAGAAGCTCTAAACACCCAAGGATGAAGCAAGAAATTAGAGGAAATGAGTGGTTTTGGTGGATGAGAAGAAGAGGAAGAGAGGAAACGAAGAAAGAAGGAGAGAAAAATAAAATGGGTTCTATGATAATCGGTCAATCACAAATGAAAAACTTAGTTGCTGATACTGGGCGATTAATCGCCCACTTTTGGCTGCTTAATCGGTCAAGTACCGAGGCAAAACATAGTTGCACGATTAATCAGTGAAAAACTGAGCGCTTAATCACTCAGTACATTCAGTTACCTATCTCTCCATTAACATTAAAACATATATGTACTTAAGGAAATACCCCTCATTTAGATTCAAATTTCTAACAAAATTCATTAAAATCATTTTGTAATTCAAGAACTAATGGATGACAAAAATGGCTCACACATAAATGACTATATGCAAGACTAGGGTATTACAATCCTAGTACCCAAACATAATTTAATATCATATCCATAAGTAATATACTCAATACTTGACTTAATTGTTATATTATACTTAGTCCAACACTTGCATTATTTTGTAGTTTAACAAAACAGAACAATAATAATAATAATAACATAAAATTAACTTTATAAACCCCAATATATATGATAGAATAGAGGTTATTCAACTAAGTACTAAGCAAAATCAACCATAAATGTGAGTTTTGAGGCCAAAATCATGTGTAAATTTAGGCTTGTAAACCCGCTACTAAAATTAAGAGTTTACCAATTTTGATAGAGTTTACTAGAACTCGTAAGAGTTTAACAAAAAGAAAGTTTCATGTGATTTAACTTGTTTTGTATTCTAGGAGCATAAACACATAAGAATTTAAGAGTTAACTTAAGAGTTTGACAACATGTTCGTGGTTGTTTGTTAAACTTCATGTTTGCTAAGCTTGCCAGGTAGCTTAGCCTATGGGCTAGTCATGGGTCAGAGTCGGGTCATGATGCTAACTTTTTTGTTTTCCATCAGAAAGCTATTCACTTCTAGCACAACATCTCAAATATTCATTGGTTAGATATAATTGGGTATTGGTGTGACTTCTTTCCCTTAAAAAAAAAAGACAAAGGGTCACCACATAATCTACGTATATTCACCGGCAGGTGGTTCATGGAACTGCTTCTAATTTTTTTTGGTGAGTTGTTCACTCAAGCTTGTCCACATCTTCCACTGGTCTACTATATATATCACTAGGTTGGTTTATATTTCTTATGATACAGATACCTCGAACATTTTAACAGTTTTTTAGTTTAAGTGGCTATCAGTTTCCATAGTTTTCCCCATTAGCTTGAAGACATAATTATTTATAGTAAGAATCAAAATTCTAGGGAATCATGAAGTAATACAAATGAACAAAAATTAAATGCTTAATTTTTGGTGTGCTCCTCTAACTGCATTATTTTGATTTTCATCATGACAAGAGGAAAAAGGTAATGATCCAATTGGACTATATTTCAGGAACATTTTGGCTAAATAGATATTAAAAATAAGTGGAGATAATATAACACATGTCGAGGCATTTTCTATTTATCAATGGGATATACGACATTTTTAATTACTTAGAATGACTAAAACTTTGTCATCATGAAAATTGGCGAAACTCTTTCAAAGTTCCATATGTTAAGTTCAGGAGGGAAGAAAACAACACAGAAAAGTTTCATGCATAATGCAACAAGATTTTTTTGCTAACGAGAAATTCTCAAAATGCATTTACCTTGTTTTAGATTCTTATATAATCCAAACATATTTCACTTGCATAGAAATTTTAGAATTGATGTGTTAACATCTGATATCCAAGTCAAAACAAACAAAACGTTGTTCATCCCCGACATGGATAGCTTAGTCTTGCTTTTAGTAACATATTAAGATACCACATCTACATAGGACGAATAATGAACATAATGAAGAAATGTCAACTTCTAACATCTCAAAATCTACAAAATCCTTAAAATTAGAGCACCTATGCTATGCAAATACATGTATGCCTAGTAAACCGCAACTGCATCCCACAGAAATAATCAAAAGCTGCATGCACAAGATAGTAATTAATTTTCATTTCCCCTCTTTTTTTTGGGTAAAATTCAGTTAAAGGCATATGGGGTCACCCTAATAAGTATGCGTGTACATTGACCACATTATGCAAAAGTCATAGATTAAGAACCCAAATGAAAATAGATGCATCTATTAGATATATAGCATCTATAGTTCTCTATGTTATATAATAAATGTCAATTGCATTAACTTATGGCTTAATTTAAGGATAATTAACTATAAAATAAACTTTAAACAGTACCTACCCTTTCGTATTCATCTAACCACTTTTCCTCCTGAGCTGCAAATTTCCATTTATATACCCTATCTAAAATATCCCTCGTGCTTTGAGCTTGCCTTTTGGCTTTCCTGATTTGATCATCCATGCTTTGAAGTAAGTAAGATAAAACAATATTACCTTCAAGTCCAAATAGGTTATTTTATGAAAGGAAAAAAAAATTATAGGCACACCTGTAACAATAATTCTAGAAAGTATTAAGAGGCAAAGATTAGGAAAACAAAGATAAGATGTAAATATTCACATAAATTTCAGGAAAGTAAGAAAAAAATTCAATAATATTTTAGGCTCTCAAGAAAAAAAGAAGAAAAATTGTTCAAGAACCATATTCTGTGATGCTAATCAGAATCAATCTAGCTACTTCACTATCCAAATCCATGTGAACTCCTCTGTAAATTTCTTTAATCTCATTCTGCCTCTTAAACACTAAATCCTTCATCTTACTGGCTTTCAGAACAATTAAGTGCAGAAATTCAAGCTCACATGCCTTTCATATTCACTTTAGGCAAAAATAAGTATAAATTTACTTTCATATTCACGAATTTGTTCTTTCTGTGCTTACAATTAGTTAAATGATTTGTTCTAGTGCCAATAACAACATTATTTATCATTATTATCAATTATAATACTGGGTACTTGACCATAATGATGTAACTGATAGATATTCTACAAACATTATACTAGATATATTGATCATTCAATAGACACCACCTAACAACTTAAGCTTTTAGGAGAGACAGTATCTGAACATCTATAACCAAGTGGTCAGGACTTCAATCTTTATCACCTGCATTCTTCAAAATAAAATAAAATTTCAGTATAAGGTAGAAGGGGCCTATATATTATCCATGTTTCAAGCCCAAAAGACTCTTATGTAAGGAGGTGTGTTATATATAAAATCATTCATGAGCCCTTATTTAACAGCTTAAGCATTTGGGAAAGTTGGTCCTTGACATTACCTATCTCTTGAAGCTTATTTGATGATTCATAAATACAACAACAAAGCCATATCCCACTAGGTGGGGTCGGCCAACTTGAGAATAAATTAGAGAATATTTGTGAATTTCTTGAGAGTAAAACCACAAAAAAGTATAATTACACCAGGAATCAAATCCTTTAATTATAGGAATTAAATCCACAATTAATAGCCTAACAATATAAAATCCCTAACTAATAGGAATTACTCAATACAATTATTTCCAACACTTCTCCTCAAGGTAGAGCATATAAATCATATACACCAAGCTTGTTACAAATATAGTAGCTTTGAGGACCTATGAGAGACTTTGTGAAGATATCTGGCAGTTGATTAATTGAGTTAACAAACTCAATGAGAATTTCCTTGGAAAGAATTTTTTCTCAGACAAAATGATATTAGATTTATATATGCTTAGTCCTCTCATGAAAAATTGGATTTGAGGTGATATGCAAAGGTGCTTGATTATCTCAATATAACTTCATTTGTTCAACATTCCCAAACTTCAACTCTTGAAGTAGTTGTTTTACCTATATGAGCTCACAAGTAACTGTTTCCATGGCTTGAAATTCAACCTCCACGCTAAATAGTGCAACAACATTATGCTTCATATTGTTCTAGGGCACTAGGTTACCACCAACAAAGACACAGTACCTAGAAGTAGATCACCTATGAGTAGGTGAAACAGCCCAATCGGCATCAAAGTACCTTGTAACTTGAGTGTTTCCTTTGTCTTCATATAACAACCCTTGACTAAGAGAAATTAAATTGAAAGGACATCAAGGTATGAACATAACAAATTTTAAGGACATAGATTCAGTGGGTGAAACATGACCAATACTTTTGGCAGCAACTTTAGAGCCATATGCAAAAGTAACAAAACGAGGAAAATTAGGTGTGGATAGAGAAGTGAATAAGGATCACTTACCAGCTATAAGATTAGAGGCACTAGAATCAAGTATCCAATGGCTTGGATTGTTACCAGTATGTGAGACACATATCGTAGGATTACCAGTATATGCTACAGTGGCAGTAGGAGACTGAGACTGTTTGGTTGCCTTTAATGGAAGATATTCTTAGAAATTAGTTTATGTTAGAGAATAATTATTAGGTTATTATGTGTTATTGGGCTAGACCCTTCTTCCCTGTACTTATCTTTATTTCTCAGTATAAATACAGTGATAGGGAGAGTAACTAAGTTATGTTAGTCATTCCCATTCTTCTTTAACATGGTATCTAGAGGTGGTTAGAGAAAACCCTAGGTCCTTTTCTGCTAAAAAAAAACTTGCTTTTCTGGTTCAGATTTGGCTGATCTACCCTTCCCAAGGGTTAGAAAATTTTTACGTGCACTGTTGAAGGTGTTTGTGTGGCTTTTGAGGCATTTTAGGCATGATTTTTCATGCTTGATGTATTGATTCGAGGCCAATGGTGTCGTGGGTGGTGTTTTCGGCGACCAAGGGTGTCGTTGCCAGCTAGAGAAGTGCGACTAGAGATGTCGCAACCTTGGGAGCAAGAGTTGTCCCATATTGATGGGCTTTTGGTCGGCCAAGGTGCGTTTTGGTGCTGTTTAGGGTGTTCTCTTCGAGCCCAATGATGTTCTTGCATTCCGTGAGTAGGATCGAAGCTAGATAGGCGCAGGTGGGTATTTTTCCAGCACCTTTGATTGTCATTGGTTATGCTACGTAGTTTTTGGTTGCTATTTTAAGGTTTTTGGAGGCAACGATCTTGATTCTTTGTGGGGTTCGTTATTCTGAGATTTGTTTGAAATGGCGAATGGTCATTCTAGCTTGAGTTTTAGTAGCTCTGATGAGACTGAGATCTCTAAAAAGCCTACAATTATGCCTGAGTTGATTTTTGCTTCGGTTCGAATTATCAATGAGAAGTTTGGTGGGAAGCATTATGCTAAGTGGCGCAAGACTATCAATATGTTTCTTACTAGGATTGAGAAAAAAGATCATTTGACAGATGAGCCTCCAAAGTCCTAGGCTACACAGGATAAGTGGTTAAGGGAAGATAATCGGTTGTGTGGCACGATTAATAAAACTCTCAACACCTCTATAAAGCATGTGGTTTCTCATTGCAATACTGTGAAGGAATTATGGGAGTATTTGGAGTTTATTTTTTCTAGGAAAGCCTTTTGTCTTATATTTATAAGGTGACACATAAGTTTCATCGACTGGCATAGAAGGAGAATTCTCTCAACGAATATTTTACTGAGATTAAGCATACATATGAAGAATTGAATGCCCTTCATCCTATATTCTAATGATGTTAAATAGATACGTCTACAATGAGAACAATTAGCAGTTATAAGTATTTTGTCTAGCCTGCAACACGAATTTAGTGTTGCTCGTGATCAGATTTTGACTAGTTATGAGTATGTGACACTTGTTGATGTGTATTATCGTCTCCAACAATGTCATCGTGAGTTGTCCTTTGAACCTTCTTTGGAAGCCTCAGTTGCTTTAGTTAGTAGAGGGGTTGTAGAATAGGTAAAGGTGGAGGGCGTAGTGGTCGAGGAGGAATTGTGGCTGTGGTAGTACTAGTGGTCGTGACGATACACCACACTTTTGTTATTTTTGTGGTGAGGAATGTCATATTAAGAAAATTTGCTTGAAGTTGAATGGGAAACCTACACAATATCAAGGCCAACATTATGCTAATGTGATAAGTTAGAATTTTATGCTTTTGATTTATATATTTATGCTTTTGATTTTAGGATTTTATTTTACTTTTGTTTTATTTTACTACCTTTATGCTTTGTTTTGATAATAGGTGGAATGATGGAAAACAAGAAAGTTTTTGGAGAAAACAGAAGGAATTATGACTCACCAGTGTTGGGGATTACACCCATAATTCGTGTGGCAAGAATGCAACAATTTAAGCTCCAACCAGCGAGGATTATGGCTTTCCAGTAATGGTCATAATTCGTGAAGAGTCCAAAATCAAGAAGCCAATCAAAAAGAATTACGGTCATGCAGTAATGGTCATTATGGTTGTAATTCGTGCAACCAGAATTTAAAGAGTCAACCAAAATGAATTACTGCCTACCAGTAATGGCCATTATGGCCATAATTCAGATCAGTTTTGTAACAGCCCATTTATTTCTGAAGGATCCAAAGAGGTGTTGTAATGGGATATAAATGGGGTTGTAATATGCTATGAAGGGAGTGGTTTTCTAAGAGGAAAAGAACGAAAAATCTCCTATCTTCTCTCCCATTCTTAGACAAAATTAGTTCTCTGTTTCTTTGTTTTTCTCTTTGGTAGATGTTCTTGCAACTTTTTTTAGAATTTTATGCAAGTTGATTCAGAATTTTTTTTCTTATCCTTCATTACCTATCTCTTTCCTTTTCTTATATCCTCAATGTTTCAATTAAATTTGGTTGTTTCTATTATGAATATGAGTGAGTAAGTATTTAATCTTAGGATTGTGGGTATTCTAATGAAAGGTTGTTGCTATTTTTGATTTTTCTTTCTGTTATGGGTGTTGTTCTTTTTAATTCAATCTTAGTGTTTTTATTGTTTGCAAATATATGGTCTATGTTTGCTTGATTTCAGATATTAAGCGAAGAACTGAAAGGTTGTGACAAATAGATTTAATTTATTCTCTTGAGGTTGTGACAAATATCTTTTCTTAATGGGATTTTGCTAATACTTTTACCATGAAAATAGGTTGTTTATAAGCTTAAACACGTTATTGTTCCTTGAAAGAATGCAGTAATTACATTTGTTTATTTTACCTTTAAAAATCCAACAACATCCATAGCATTAAGAAAATTGGTTGTAAGTGTCAATTGTCATTGTGAAGAACCATAATCCTAAGAGCTTGTTTTCTCTATTATTAAATCAAAATCTTTGTTCAATTTTTGACAAACTTGTCATTTTAAATACAATTTTAGTTTGACTAATCACCATTGTGAAAAGAAACTGGTAATCAATACTAAGTCCCTATGGGATCGATCTTTTATTACGCAATGCAACTGTGCGCTTGCGGTAGGCATCATCATGCAGTCACCTAAGAGGGCTTATTACCCTCACCCATCTCTACTCCTCTAACATAGGGTCTCAAAACTATCACAATGTCTAATGCTGAATTTGAGGCTTTGACAAGAGGTTGTTGAGACCCGTCAAATAAAAAATATTACTGGTTCACAAAATAATTAGTAGTATAGAGAATGAACCGAATCGCCTCTCAAGGATTCAAAAAGAACAAGTATTTAATCAGATCAAGATAATTAAAAGGGGGGTTTAGATGATTTGAAAAGAAAATATACCGGTTGAATTAAAGAAATGCAATTAACAAATTAACCAATCTAAGGAAATTTACTGATCTTGAGTTTAACTCATCATTGATCACAAGGAATTCACTTAATTGCTAACCATGTTCTTGGCCTTAGATCATATCAACACGCCTCAACATAATCCAAGAATCCTCTACTAGATAAGCATCTAGGATTTAATTAACCAAGGTTAGATAAAGTAAGCACCATCCAAACATAGATTAACTTAAGATTCAGAATTTAACCAAGCTAAACAATCCATCAAAAAGCTTTAATAAATTGTTTATTCTATGTGATCCTCTTTGAATACATGATAATAAAGCTATTACCACATCAACATCTTAATCAAATTAAGCAATTCAATCTAGATAAAAATCAAAAGAGGAAGAAGAGAAACTTGAATAACAATTAAGCAATATGAACAAGCGAAACAAGATCTCCAAATTAAACATCAAGATGGCTAATCCCTTGGAATGATTATAAGAGCCTAGCCTTCCATGGATAGGAAGGAAGAACTCATAAAATAAATAGCAAAAACGAAATTCTAAAAAGAATGGAAAATAAGAGAAAGAAAACTCTTACAAATACTCAAACTTTCTTCAAACTTACTTAAAATTGAATCATCCATAATACAAAGAGATTGACTCTATTTATAGAGATCCTAGAAGCCAATTTGTGATTGAAAATAATCTGAATACTAGTTGTAAAAATATGGAAATTGTCAAATATGAAAGCTTGATGCATGGTTGGTAGGTTGGTGTATGATTGGTGGCTTTTAGTCAGCAACTCTTATCCAACTTCCAGCTTGATTTTCATGACCTAGACGGTGCATTTTGGCTTTGAGGTCTTCATAAAAGTTGTAGCCAGTTGTCTCCTTGAAATTTTGGCATTAGAATCATGCCATTTGGTTTTTTAAAACTCCAGATATGCCAAAAACACTGTACCTACCTCAAGTTAGGTTGGCAGAACGTGTTTTCAAATTCAAACCAACTTGTAGCTTCATGAACATGCCTAAAACGACATCTTTTGACTAAATGGTCTTCAGTGAAGTTGGAGATATGGGTCTTATCTTTCCAATGGCCAAGTTTCAGCCCAAGAGAAGGCCTATAACCTACTATATTGTCCAATATGTGCACACTGCATAGATTTCCGTGATAGCAAACCCACTATGCATTGCAGGGATGTTTTGGAGCCTTAGAAGTCCCATCCAGCTCTTAAGTTCTTCATGAAACTTGTAGAACCTTGTCTTAGCTTTCCAAAGACACCAAGATCACCTTAAATGGATTATCGAGTCCCAAGTTATGGTCTAATCAAGGAGGAAAGGTCAAAATGCATCAAAATCCAAGAATTATTCATAATTTGCATTAAAGCCCAATGAGACCCAACAACATTAAACTCATCTAAAATACAAATATTGGGCACAATAAACATCTAATAAAGCCTAGTACAAAGCTAACATAAGTATCTCAAATTGATTAATCAGGCTTATACTTGATTCTAGGCCTCATAATGTATTGGCATCTACAACTACCTTTGTTTAGTCACGTAATCCCATAGCTTTTCTCACTTCTTCCTCCCACAATTAGGTCATTAATTTAAGTGCAACAGACCATATGAATGGTAACACAGGTATTCTTTCATCGTTTTAGTCTTCTTCTCTATTACCTAGTGTCAATCGTGCTAATGGTTCTTTTGCTCTTGTAATAGGAAATGACACCACTTGTCCTTCGCCTTCTCTTCCTTTACACTCTGTGTTATGTCTACCTCACTTTCCTTTTAACCTTCTGTATGTTAGCAAAATCACTAATATTATGAATTGTAGTGTTCACCTTTTTCCTAAATATTGCTTGTTTCAAGATCTTAGGATGAAGGAGGTGATTGGTAGGGTCGTGAATCTAATGGGTTTTATGTTTTGGAGTTAGCAGCTCAAGAGGCATAGTTGATTGCTTGTTCCACTTTCATTTCTCTATTTCAGCTTTATTGCTGTCTTGGACATCAGCCTCTTAAAGACTTTGAAGAAGTTGTGTCTTACTTTAGAGTCTTCTTTTGTTTTGAATTGTGAGTCTTTCCAGTTCGCCATACATTATCGAGAAAATTATCCTCCTAGAGTCATTAAATGGGTTGTATCCCTTTTGTACTTGTTCACTTTGACATTTGGGGGCCATGTGTCATTAAGTCTAAGTGTAGTTTTTGTTACTTTGTTACTTTTGTTGATGATTACTCTCGTGTTACATGACTTTATTTTATGAAAAATCGTTTTGAGTTGTTCACTACATTTCATGCTTTTCGTGCTAAAGTTCAAACACAATTTAATGTTACTATCTGCACTCTTAAAAGTGATAATACTAAAGAATATCTTTCCACCTCTTTTAAGTCATTCATGACAGAACATGGCATTATTCATGAAACATATTGTGTTATCACCCCTAAACAAAATGGGGTGACTGAAAGAAAGAATCGCCACTTACTTGAAGTTGTCCATGCTCTTTTCTTCAAATGAGAGTCTCTAAAGCTTTTTGGGCTGACGTTGTTTCTACATCCTGTTACTTAATTAATTGTCTTCTCTGTCCTTAATGGTAAAATTCCTTATTCTCTTCCCAGTCTTCATTTACTCTTCCTCCCTGGATTTTTGGTTGCACTTGTTTTGTCCAAGATGTTCATCCTCAAGTCACTAAGTTGGATCCTCATTCTCTCAAGTGTATTTTTGTAGGTTACTTTTGCGGTCAAAAGGGCTACAAATGTTATTCACTTGACTTTCGTTGCTATCTTGTATCTGCATATATGACCTTCTCTCTTCAGATTCATCCCCTCTACCTACCCTAAGTGATGCCAATGACTTCCTATTTATCACTTTCTTATATCTTCTTAGTCTTCTATTTCCTTTACTTTTGCATATACTATTATTTCTGTGTCTTCTTGGCCTCGTCCCCTTCTTGTTTCTCCCTTGCCCAACCATTATGTTCAAAGGAGCAAGCAATCTGTTGTGACCGATACTACTGCTCCAAGGCCTCCAGATTCACCGCCTTTTACGACTCATTCTTCCTCCTCGGATCTTGCTCTTTCTGAGTCTAATCTTGATCTCCTGATTCCCATTTGGAATGGTAATTGTAGTTGTACCTATCATGTCTTCTTTTGTCTCTTATATAGGTTTATCTAGCTCTATCAAGTCCTTTTTTGCTTATCTTAACTCTCATTATTCCTACACTATCATTGAGGCCCTGTCTCATGAGGGGTGGCGTATGGCTATGTTGGATGAAATGCATGCTCTTTAACACAATCAAACTTGGGATTTGGTTTCTCTACCTATTGGTAAATAGGTCATTGGTTGTAAATGGGTTTACACTGTGAAAGTCAACCCTGATGGTTCTGCAGCTAGCTTAAAAGCACGTCTGGTTACTAAGTGTTATGCTTAGGTTTATGGTTGCAAAGCTTACTTTTATTCAATTATTTATTTCTCTTGCAGCAAGCCATCATTGGCATTTGCACCAACTGGATGTC
Source organism: Styphnolobium japonicum (assembly GCA_023212625.1). Classification (NCBI taxonomy): domain Eukaryota; kingdom Viridiplantae; phylum Streptophyta; class Magnoliopsida; order Fabales; family Fabaceae; genus Styphnolobium; species Styphnolobium japonicum. The sequence goes on from JALBWW010000009.1 coordinate 22,221,331, forward strand.
AAAAATGCATTTCTCCATGGTAACATGCAAGAAGAGATGTGTATGGAGCAACCACCTGGGTTTGTTGCTCAGCGGGAGAGTGGTAAGATGTGTAGACTAAAGAAATCATTATTGTATGGCCTTAAACAAGCCCCAAAAGCTTGGTTTGGATGATTTAGTTAAGTTGTCATACAATTTGGAATTTAAAGAAGCAATTTTGATTATTCAATCTTCTTCCGAAGCACTCAAGGGAAGTGATGAGGTTGGGATTAGAAAACTCACATATTTTATTCAAGCATAGTTTTAGACTAAGGGTTTGGGTGCATTAAAGTACTTCTTTGGTATTGAGGTGATGAGTAGTAAGAAGGGCATTTTTTTAACCTAGAGAAAGTATATAATTGATTTGCTCAAAGAAAAGGTTGCTTGGAGCTAAACCTGTTGAAGTCCCTATGGTTCCTAATGTCAAACTATTGGCAGATGATGGAGATGTTATTTTGAATCCTAAACAATATAGAAAATTGATGGGTAAGCTTAACTACTTTACAGTTACTCGTCCTGATATTACATTCTCTGTTAGTGTGGTTAGTTAGTTCATGTCATCTCCACGGAACACTCATTAGGAGGTTATTCTTCATATGTTGAGATATCTAAAAGGGGCTCCAAGTCATGGTGCCTAGTATAAAGATCTAGGGCATACTATAGTGGAGGGTTTCTCTAATGCTGACTGGGTTGAATCTTCTATAAATAGAAGATCCATTTCTGGCTATTGTGTTCTTATTGGAGGCAATCTTGTCTCCTAGAGAAATAAGAAGCAAAGTGTTGATGCTCGGTCCAGTGCCGAATCAGAATATTGTGTTATGGCCCAAGCTACATGTGAATTGGTGTGGATTCTTCATCTTCTTGAGAAGATAAGATTGCAATGCCTATGAAATTGTGGTGTGATAATCAAGCTATCATTCATATTGCTCATAATCCTATTTTTCATGAAAGAACAAAGCATATTAGGACTAATTGTCATTTTGTGTTTGAAAAGATTCAACAGGGATTTGTTATCACTACACACGTGCGAACTGGAGAACAACTTGCAGACATCTTCACCAAAGCACTCTATAAGACTAGAATAACATCTATGTTCTAGTTTGAGGGGGAGTGCTAGAGAATAATTATTAGGTTATTATGTGTTATTGGGATAAGCATTTCTTTTCAGTACTTATCTTTATTTCTCAATATAAATACAGTGATAGGGATACTGAGTTATGTTAGTCATTCTTATTTTTCTCTAACAGTTTCAAACTCAATTGAAGGCATATTTGCAAAAAAAAAAAAAAAAACAGAAACTAATGCTGAAAATACAGACTATACGGGCACTTGACCATGGCAGACATAGTTGATTTTAAGGTTCTGCCACATCAGATGGCATACTCAGAGATCCAGAGGATAGAGAGTAGAAGCAGGACCGAGCCATCTCTAATACCAACTTGGGAATAGATTAGAGATTTATAAATTGCTTGAGAGTTAAACACTTAATAGTTATGTACCAAAAACAAAATACTTAATAGTTATATATTTATATACCTAAAAGTATAATTACATTAGGAATCAAATCCCTTAATTATAGGAATCAAATCCATAACTAATAGCCTAACAATATCACTTCCCTAACTAGAAGGAATTAACCTATATACTATATACAATTATTTCTAATAGATCAAACGACGTCATTGTGCCATATCTAAAACCAAATTTTCATAAAGACCATTGACATCAAGGTATTTTTTAATGGTTTCACTTAAAGTTTTCATTAATGGTCCCTTACCTTTATTAATCTAAATATCACATCCATTTAATGATTCATGAATACCAGCATACAAAATCATATTCGCCAAGAGTCGATCTTCCTATCATTCTCGATTCTAGTAACCAACTATGGGTCAATGGGGTGGCCATAGTCTAGGAGAAGATATGAGAGGGGCCCTAGGCTTATTTATAGTATAACATTAACCTAATTGCCATCCATTATGGACTCTTAGGTTCCTTAGCCCTGCATCATAATCCAACACACTTATCTATTAGGCCCAAACCCAATATACATATGATTCTCAAACCCAATGGAATTAAAGAAAATATGGTATTACAATGAGTATATGACTATATTTTGTATCCCTCAATTGTTGGTACCTTTTCATTCTGAAGTTCCTGAAAATGTGACTTAAATTCCTGGAGATTTGATTAAGTTACGGATCTGTAGCACTTTTGACTGCCCACAGCCTATTATTTCAGCACTTATCTGAGAAATCTAGGATTGTATGTTTGAAAACTCCTTGGCTATATCATCATTTTTTTAACTTCAAGTCCTCTGAGACAGGTCTTATGATAGCTATTTGTTCCTTGAGAGTGCCATTTCCTTTTCTAATGCATAATTGAATCAACAGAATAGGTAGCATGCTACTTGTGCAGAGGGACAAATAAGAGATTTTGGAATCATTGAGAAGGAGATAATAGCAATTCATTCCAAAATAGATGGAAACAAGGAAACATAGAATCTCAAAAAGCTTATAGTAAACATCATGTTGAAAACTACAAAAAAATAGAGAATTTTTTTTTATAAAAGTCGTGTTTATAAATTACTATGCAGATGAGGCACATACATGCCTCATGCATATTATTTTACATTATTCTTTCTCAATAACATGCAAAAGAAGACCATAGTACTTAATATGTGCTAAAATTATGTTTTTATTTATATAGAATTATATAAAAGAATATTTCAATGTTAGCCAAAGCAAATATTTCACTCCTACGAGTTTTACATTCAAATTCCCAATAGTTTTCTCTTACAGAAACTTTGTTGCAAAATAGCGTATAAAGGTTTTAGTATTGATAGAAATGGCCATAATGCAAAATAGGAACCTACCTATGAAAGTGAGGTACATCCCCCAATGGTAGGAATAAGATAAGTGACTTTAGCTTCAGCATCAACTAATGACTGGTATAAGTCAGCCTTGTACTTGCTCACTTTCTTAACCTTTCAATGGTAATTATCAACCCACTCTTTATCCAGTTGAAGAAACTATTTGTCTCTTTTATGATCACTACCAATATCATCCATAGTATCAAGAAATAGGTAGGGGATCATTAACTTATACTCCACATACTTCACATAAAGCAATACAATGGATTACTATTTTATATATGTATTAACAATTAATATATCATAGGTGTATCAAAACAAAAATGCAACAACAATAACCTTCCTTTATAAATCTTTTTAAGAAAGAAAAATGATAAAAAAATGAATCCTAGTGAAACCACCAAGACCTAACCCAAGGTTTTAAATAGCAATTGCGGTTTGGTTGCAATCACAATTGCATTGCAGTTAATGCAACCGATGTGGTCCATAATGGTAGAGTGTAGTCACAACTGAGATGTTACGGCCGCATCACGTGATGCAGTCCACTATTTAAAACACTGACCTAAATAAATATAAAGCATGTAAATGGTAGTAAAACATGGACTTCACATTACATTGGACATCATATAGCCGAATCCAACAAAACAAAACATACATACATACATAGAAACATCATTGAATCCTAAAAATTGTAGTAGAATTCACACAAAAACCCAGCATTAATAGCCATTGCACAAGCACCTTAATATGAATATATTCTAGAGTTAGCACAAAGAAGTTAGTTTATTCGAAAACAAATAGCAAACAAAGAAACAAAAGAAAAAAGCTATTATGGGTGAATGGATAAATGTAGGTTAAAAAAATTAAACAAAAACAAGGGTCATCACAAGCAATTGCTAAAGAAGATTACAAGGAACACAACTACGCATGATTTGAATCGACTTAAGAGAAAGAACCTGCAATTCGTGGAGCAGAGAAACTCCAAGTGCAAAACCCTGGGATTTGAGTATTGACAAAATAGAATCCCTTTGAAAAAAAAATTGGATTCTCTATTTTTGCTTTTGGCTCCAAATTCCATATGGTTTATTTTATTTTCTTTTTCTTTTTCATTCACCATGTTATAAAAACTTTGTAAGACAATTGAGTTCCTATTTGGGTGTATCTCATATTTGTAATGATTATCATATTGTACAAATTTAAACTCACATATTTTTATGCAAGTTATTGGGTAAGTGTCGCACTTCCCTACCCCTGAGGCTTTGTTTGAGATGGAAGAGTTTGGATGACAAAGGAGGGGATGATTAATTTTTTTTCTAAATTGAGATAATTATAAAATGTTTATAAAAATGAATAAATGATGATTAAAAAGTAATATGATAATCTCTTATTCTTCTCATTTTAAAAAATTCTCAAATAAATGAAATGCTTACTTAAAATGAAAAATGATCCCTTCCATCCATTCCTTTCCATCTAAACATACCCTAAGGGGTTTTATTATCCCAACTAAAAATTACTTTTTATATTAAAATAATAATATAAATAATATTAAAAAAAATAATTGTTATTATACAATCACTTTGGGGTAAGGATACATGTAGGGGAAAGGACAAAAGTTTTAATTAGATAACATCCTAGCCCCACTGTAAGTCTTTGAATTGATCAGATTGTACATATACTTCACATAGTTTGTGCAAGTATCTTTTGTTATTCATTTCATTTGATTCATAATCAATGTAAGCTTTCTTTTTCTTTTTCTTTTTATTTTTTTACAAAAGTCAAACTTTTTTAATGTCAAGACTACATATAATTAGAAGATAGAGTAAATTTTTTTGCCAAGATTTGTTTGGGTTGGGACTGAGTATTTCTTTTAAACCTAATGTATTTTTCGAACCAGGACTAGGTCTGGCATGGTCCAATATTGTGTAAATTATTTTTCCTTTCAATATTTTTCGTATATATTGTTGTGACATTGTTATAAAATGCTAGCCTTTTATCTAGTATTGTGACTCTCCATAATTTTAGCTCTTATGTTATTTACTTATTATGTAATTGTCAATTCCATTGAATCTTGACATGAGAAAAAAGTAATAAATATAAGCAAATATATACAAGTAGAGAGAAAATAATCAAAACATTACATAAAAGATATCTTTTGTGTATCTAAATAGGATTAGCTTAGTTTCGGCTCGGCCCAACTTGAACCTCAATATAATCAAATCCAAATCATGAAAATTGCCATGATAAAAACTTTAAGTCAAGATCAATATCAAGTTCAACCCAACCCAACCATGACTATGTGCACCCCTATATACAACTTAGACATAGTAGTCGCCCATAGTATGATAACCTATGTGGCGTTGAGGTCTTGAACCCCGTCACCAAAAGTGGAGGTCATGAGATCGAATCTCATTCCTCTAACTCTAGGTGGAACTATCCGAGTCAACTAACCTTTACTTACTGACAAAAAATATATATATTAGACATAGTGGTTTATAGTTACATCACAGTTTGTAACAATTTTGTGTTTAATAATTTTTCTTGCACATATTATGTTTTATTTTATTATCTCAAGTTTAAATCTGTTTAAAGATTGTGAGACTAAACGTAAAACAAATTTCCCTTGAACCAATCGAAAAATTTACTATTGAATAACATCTGAAAATCTCTTACCACAATATCTAAAATTATAATTATTTACTTAAATTTCAAGCCAGTAAAAATGTTAATTTATTTCTTTTAATCAATTTATAATTAGAAGAGCATACTAAAATTATGACAAATCACAGTAATGAAACTAATATGAAAATAATGTTTCTATTTTTCTAATAAATGATTTTTAAATAAATAAATGAGTTGTATGTAAGAAATAAAATTTTCTATTGTAAAAGGATTAATTGTTTTAGTTTACACATATAATTGTTACAAATTTAACTAAAACCATCTATATATCTAGCACGATACTCAGGAGCTCATTTATTGATAGTGTAAAGTGTAATGGGTAGCACAAAAAACAAAAAAGGTCAATAAGTAACAAACACACTTTCTCTCTCTTCTCTCTCTCACACACACGAAGAGCAGACACCTGCCCTTTGGACAGTGACTTATGCCATAATTTGGAGAGGGAAAGGGAAAGAAAAAGAACGGAAGGAAAGGGCAGGGACGGAGGGACTTATCTTTTTGAAAAAATGATTTAATAGGAGAGTTTGTAAGAAATAATTATTTTTTGGTTTAGTTTAAAAAATTAATTAAATATTTAATTATATTAATTAATAATTTACATATTATTAACCATGTATCAAGTATTAAAATGAAGATAATTTATTAGTTAATCATATGTAAATTATTAGTTAATGTATTTAAATACTTGGTTAATTTTTAAAACGAACCAAACCGGTATTATCTTTCACAAGAAGAACTAAAGAGTCATTCTCTATATCTTTTTTCTGTTTGGGGAATTCCAGTCTCTATATTTTAAAATAAAAATAGAGAAAAGCAAATAAGTTATAAAATTAAATACTAATATTATCTTATATTACATTTAATTATGAAGTCATTCTTCTTATAATTAATGGATTAAGAAATATTACACGGATAATCTTACGAGGATAAATGACTTATTATTTTTAAAGAAGTAAATTTCTTAATATAATTAAGGATTATTATTTCTAATAATATAATTAATAAAATTAGTTAATATTCATTTCTTTGACCTTGCATTATCATATTGCAGCACAAAAATTAAATATGAACGGACAAGAGAATGGAAGAAGATTCACATGGCTCTTGTCTTTTTCAATAGGTGAAGCTACCAAAGGGTCATTACTCAAAACGTTATGTTTCTTTTTTTTTTTTTTTATAATTAAGGAAGAGGAAAATATAAGAACTCAAGGAAATCTTAATGAACAACCCAAAGCTTACCCACAACCTTTTCTCCTATGTGTCATTCGGTCATGACAAGATACAAGATAAGAGGGCCATTTGCTTCTCAGTTTCTTTCCCACTTTTGTAAACTAATTAGTCACTCACCATCCTTAACCGAGGCACTCCCCTAGCCTTCTCAAAATTTTATCTTTTATTTATCTAAACCCATTCTTCTCAAGTTAAGCAGCTAAGCTGTTAATCTAATGAAGGATGAAGGCTGATTGGGTTAAGAGGGTGAAGCTGGTCTGCTTAACGGTATAAACAAGGCGTGAAAAGCTAGTTCATTTGGTAGCTCAAGGTAACTTCTAATTTCTTTATTTGGGTGCTCAAATTTTGGTATGAAATGATGCAAGTAACATGTGAAATTGGGGGTTGAGTTGAAGGGCTTTAAGGGCTAGATATTCTTCTACAATTTTAGGCTGATTAAGGAGCTGTGTTAAAGTGTAGTTACTGCATAATTTTATTTTTTTTTCTTTTCTTTTCTGGTTTAGCTAATTTGTTTCTGCATGATTGATGAGGATATATTCTTCTTGAGAATGTTAATGTGTTGAGACGTAGGTATGTATTGATCTATTGGCAAAAATAAAAAGCCAAAAATAATCATAAATCAGAATTCTAACAAAGGAAGGAAAGTGAGTGAATTCTCTCTCTCAACACCAATAAAATCAATAAATCATCTTGAATTTTTCTTGTGTTAAAACCCATCATAACCAATTGCCAAAATGCCCTAGTCTGGAAAAAAAAAATGTTAGCTTCATTTTCCCTAGTCAGGAAAACCTGCATATAGCATTTCTGCAAAAAACAGAAAAAAAAAGGTGGTTACTTTGTGTGTTCCTGCTCCGAATCTTTGTGCCAGTAAAAAGGCAGTATGATTTGTAATTAAAGAATCACCCTCCAATTATGCATGCTCCATCTTATCATTATATGCGGATAATAGAAAACTACTTTCTTTTTCAATTTGCAGCATAGTTTTCCTTGACTCAATTGAATTATTTCTACAATCTAAAGCTAGAGTACAGAATAAGAAGAAACAGAACACCATACTTGCTGGAATGATGATACATAGGACACAGTACAGCAGAATTGAAAGCTAGTAAGATGAGATGAGATGAGATGAAATGAAATAAGGGCAGAAAGGAAAATGGCAGAAACTGCAGTATCATTTGTTTTGGAGCAATTATACCAACTCCTAAAAGAAGAAGGAAGTCTGCTGAGAGGCGTCCATAAAGATTTTGCTAACATTAAAGATGAACTGGACAGCATTCAAGCCTTCCTCAAGGATGCAGATGGTAGAGCCACAGATGAAGGAGACACTAACGAAGCAATAAAAATTTGGGTGAAGCAGCTGAGAGAAGCATCTTTTTGCATAGAAGACGTCATTGATGAATACATCATTTATGTGACACCGAGGATCCATCATCCTGGATGTATAGCTTCGCTCCAAAAGATTGCTCACCTAATCAAAACTCTGAAGCCTCGTCATCGAATTGCGTACGAGATTCAAGACATTAAATTATCAGTTCGAGAAATCAAAGAAAGAAGTGAAAGGTATAACTTTCAGTCTTCACTTGAACATGGATCAAGCGGCAATAGAGGGATCCAGAATGGCAAATGGCATGATCCTCGATTGGCTTCCCTTTTCATTGAAGAAGATGAAGTTGTGGGATTTGAATACCCAAGGGATCAATTGGTTGGTTGGTTAGTGGAAGGAGCAGCAGTGCGCACTGTGATTTCAGTGGTAGGAATGGGGGGACTTGGAAAAACCACTCTTGCCAAGAAAGTTTTTGACAACCAGCAGGTGAAAGGGCAATTTGATTGTCATGCGTTCATCACAGTTTCTGAGACATACACAATAGATGGCTTGTTGAGAAACATGATGAAACAATTCTGTGAAGAGAATATAGAGTCTCTTCCTCAAGGTATAAACACAATGGATAACATGTCACTCATTACTGAAGTGAGGCGTTACTTGCAGGAGAAGAGGTACATAATTGTCTTTGATGATGTCTGGAAAGTAGATTTTTGGGATGAGATTCAACTTGCTTCACTTGATAATAACATAGGAAGTAGGATAATGATCACAACCAGGAACTTGGATGTTGCAAATTATTGTAAGAAATCTTCCCTCGTTCAAGTGCACAGGTTGGAACCCTTGCCTCCAAACAAGGCTTGGGAACTCTTCTGCAAGAAGGTGTTTCAATTTGAGTTTGGTGGAATATGTCCATCAGAGCTCGAAGATATATCTGATGAAATTGTTAAAAAATGCGAGGGGTTACCACTAGCAATTGTGGCTATTGGAGGCCTATTGTCAACCAAAGATAAAACTGTTTTTGAATGGAAAAAATTATGCCAAAACCTTAGTTTTGAGCTAGAGCGTAATCCTCATTTGGCTAGTTTAACTAGAATTTTAGCCCTAAGTTATGATGACTTGCCCTACTATTTGAAATCTTGTATCTTGTATTTTGGTATATATCCAGAGGACTACTCCATTAGGTGTATGAGATTGGTTAGGCAATGGACAGCTGAGGGGTTTGTTAAATATGAGGAGGACAAAGCTTTGGAGGAAGTTGCGGAGGGATACTTGACAGAGTTGATCCATAGAAGCTTGGTTCAGGTCTCCAAAGTTAACTATGATGGGAAAGCTTCAAGCTGCCGAATCCATGATTTGTTACATGAAATGATCATCAGAAAAATGAAGGACTTAAGTTTTTGCTGTGTTGTGCTTGAAGATTATCAACCAATCTCTAATGTAATAACTAGGCGCTTGGCCATAGCAACTAGTTCTAGCAATGTGCTTAGGAGCATTGGACACACCCGCATGCGGTCCATGTATATGTTTGAAGCAGGCAAGTTGCCAGAACACTTTTTGAGTAGGTTCTGTGCAAAATCTAAGCTTTTGAAGGTATTGGACCTGGAAGGTGTTTCATTGGATTATGTTCCTAATGATTTGGGGAATCTTTTTCACTTGAGGTACTTGAGCTTGAGGAATACAAAAGTTAAGTGTATCCCTAAATCCATCGGTAAACTGAAAAACCTAGAGACCTTGGATTTGAGAGAAACACTAGTGCATGACTTGCCAAGTGAGATAAACAACCTTACAAAGTTACGCCATCTTTTAGTTTACTATAGAGGTAATTATTCTGGTATTAATGATGAAACTGGGGTGAGGGTGAAGGAAGGTATTGGATGCCTGACATTGCTGCAGAAACTTTATCATGTGGAAGCAAACCATGGTGGACTAGATCTAATAATAGAGCTAAGAAAGTTGAGGCAGTTAAGGAAGTTAGGCTTAAAGAATGTAAAGAGAGAATATGGAAATGCTCTATGTGCCTCAATACAGGAGATGAACTGCCTTGAATCTTTACACCTGAGTGCAATAATTGAAGATGAAGTCCTAGATTTGCAACTAATTTCATCTCCCCCACAACTTAGACGACTTCACTTGTTTGGACGCCTAGAAAAGTTGCCAGACTGGATTCCAAGGCTTCAGTATCTTGTTAGGTTGTCAATTCGTTATTCTAAGTTAAAGGATGATCCATTGAAGTCGCTTAAAGATTTGCCAAATTTGTTGCGTCTCTCAATTTCCACTGATGCATATGATGGTGAAATGATGCATTTTGAAGTGGGATTTCCGAAACTGAAGAGACTATATCTCATACGGTTGAATAAGTTGAATTCCATTGTTATAGACAACGGAGCTTTGCCTGCTGTTGAACGAATTGAAATGATGCACATGCCACAACTTAAGGAGATGCCCTCTGACTTCCACCTACTAGAAAACCTTGAAAAACTGTACTTAACTGATATGCCACATGAGTTCAACCAAAGCATTGATACAAATCACGGACCCAAGTATTGGGTCATCAAACATGTGCAAATTGTATCAATCAGAGAGAAGGTTGGTCTAAATTCTTTTGACTATAACATCCGCAATATTCGTCATTCAAGGAATATATAAATCAAGAATACCTTGGAGTCGCCCAATTTCAAATATGAAGGTACCCCTTCTCTCTAACATAATGATGCAGCTATTAACATAGTTTACATTTACAAATGCAAAGTTTGTCATATATGTTGCTCTTTTCCATGATTTTTGGTCAAAATACATTTGCTTGCAAATTTTCTATATAAAAGACTGCCAGCTATATATCACATCCCTCGTTTTAATGTTGTTCTCTGAATTCATAGGTTTTCTCAATGTGGATGGATGTTTCAGATTCTCCATGTTCCCGTTCATAGTGCTGCAATGCATATAAACCTCTTCATGAGTTTCTGTGATGTTTATAGTGTGTTCTGGTGGGGTTTTTCTTCAGGGCTTGTGAATGCATCTTTTATTTTTTTTTACAAAGTTGAAGCTTTCGTCCTGATCTGCATATTTTATATTGGCTCTGTTTTGTTGAGATTCACATCTGCCTCCTTGTGTTTTTTCGACGCCCAATTTAAATTCAATTGTTGTTTACTATTGCAAAAGTTTATACACTATGTATATAAAATTTATAAATTTATTTTTTATAAAATCAAAAGTTATTCATTTTTCATTAGAAAATCACAAGATATTTTTAAAATGAAAATATTAACTTATTTAGCGAATATTGTAAATGTTATATCAACACATTAGTTTTAAAAAATTAAAGCAAAAAACATGTAAGAGATAAAGCTCCTCGTTTAGTGATTAAAAAAACTTGTGAAATTCTTATAAAAATAAATACTTTGTACTTGATACAAATATTTTGAAAGAATGAGAATTTATTTTAAAATAATTTAAAATATAAATATACTAAATATTTATATTAAAAATCACTGATAAACTCTAGACACTACTTCTATAAAATAGAATAGAATGCCCCATTCTGTTAAGCTATGCATGGGTGTGCGTCTTAAAAATTCTGAAAGGTAAGTTATCATAGTAGCCTTTAGTTTACTTAAGGTTGGGCACATCTTCTGCTGTTTTCTTACTTGATTTATTCAAATGTATTATGGTAGCAAAATACCTCTTAACTTTTAAAATAACGATTTTGGTTCCTGTTACATCTTTAAATTACAATTATAAACTATGTAAACCAAATATCCAACAATGAATGGCCTGGGAAACTCAAACTCATGCTTTCTCTGCAGATATCGTCATCTTTCTTCTTTTTGGAGGCTTAAACGATTTCCACTAATTAAATCTAAAGAAAATCGCAGTGCTGAATGTTGGGGGTCAAATAGAGTTAACCTACCCCAATTCTACCATATTAACTGAAGCTAGAAAATCAAGACACATTTTTATGCATAGAATAATTTGTTTTGATAAGAATGTTTCACTGGTAAGAACTATTTTTTAATACATTTCTTTTATTGAAAAAGTTTTTAATATGCTAAGAGTATTTCTTTTGATTAGAATTTCACAAGTCCTTTGATCACTCTATGAGAAACTCTCTCATATATCTTTCATTTTAATTTTTATAAACTAATATTACTAACATTAAAGGGCATATATATATATATAAAACAATATTCATTGATATAACATTTACGCTATTCACTTAACATGTTATAAATTTTCAGTATTTTTACAATATATATATATATATATATATATATTTATTGTAATTTTTATAATGAAAAATGTATAACTTTTTCCATTTTATAAAAAATAAGTTTTATATACAAAATTTTCACACTTTTGCATTTTTAAACAATAATCAAAGTTAAGTATTTTTTTTCCTTGAAGAAGATTTTAAGAATTTATATAAAAAATTTGGGTCCAACCAATACCCAACCCTTATAAAACAGAAAGGACAAATTGCAAACTACTTCAACCTCTCTGGAGATTTAATATATTTACGCTCGATGTTCTTCTATTTTGAAAATTAATCAAGTCCTCTTTATGCGTAAAAGAGGAAGATGTTGTTTTCTTTAAATGTGAAAAGTCATTTTCACCCCCTAGTCATTTTCTCCTATGTCAGTTGAACCCACCAACAACAAAAATGACCATTTGTCTCCTTCCATTGTGTTCTGAAACCATTTGACACCGATGCTTGAAATGTTTAGAATCAATGACACGGCAAATGAAATTCACATCTATGCACAAAAGTTATGAATGATAACTTGGGTATATTGTATCCTTGGACTCACCTGCGTGAAGGTTATGGTAGTAACATGGATGTGAATGACCATGTAGTAGAGGGTGATTGTAGTGTAGAAAATGATTTAAATGGTGCAAAAAGTTGGAATCCTATAATTGAAAATGATTTAAATGGTGCAGAAAGTATGGGAATAATGATAGAAAATGATATTTATAAAGGAGTTGTATAGTTAATTAGATGACGAGTGGAGAAGAGGAGTTAAAAAATTATGAAAATGGAGGTGAAAGTGAATGTCACAACCGTCTCCAAGGAGGCGCCTGCAACAAGTCTGACAACTGAAATTTAAAAATAAAATTTTAGAGAAGTCGCTATTAATTTTATTTGGTAAGAGAGAAAAATGAAAAAACCTTATTAAAATGTTTAAAAACTGGTCAGTGCATTAAAGTTAAATTCGAGAGTCTATTTATGCCCAAAGAATAATAGAAATTTAATCCACAGCACTTATGATATATTCGTCTTAAAATGGTTATCCTAAAATTAATTGTGCGAATTAATAATAATATAAATATATTTAATTTACACCATAAAACAAATAAGCAATCACATCAATAAGAAAACAAGTAAATCAATAATTATATTACAATATTAAAATATATACAAGAAATAGAGAAAATATAGATAAAAATGAATTAAACTATTTACAAATATCTCGAAAATAAAATGTTAAGATCAAAGATTAAATTATAAAAAATTTACAAGTTTGGAGAGAAATAAAGATTAAAATTAAATTACAATATTTACAAGTTGAGAAAATTATCAAAGGCTAAAATAAAATATTTATAAACTTAGAAGAAAAGAAAGACAAAAACTAAATAAAAATATTTATAATTTTAGCTTGCCATGAGTACTGAAGTATCTTTAAAGTGCAATAGAGAATTTAAAGTCACGTAGTTTTTTAAAATAAATGATTGTGTTTGTTAATATTAAATTAAAATTAAAAAATAATTAAAATTAATTAATTTAAATTAAAAGGAATGCCTTGATTTGAAAAAATGAAAAGTTAATGCGTTTAAGTAAGATTGGTCACGGCACGAGGTCATAGAGCAACTCTAAAATAAGGTAGAGAGTACATGACTCCTCATGTCATCTAAGCGGATATTAATAAATTTTTTAATTTAAATCTTAAATGGGATTGGTGATGGCATTAGGCCACAAAATAACTCCAAAATAGTCTAGTGAGTATATGACTCCTCAAGCCTTCTAAGCAAATATTAATAAATATTTAATTCAAATCTTAAATGAGATTGGTCATAACATTAAGCTACAGAACAATTTCAAAATAAGCTAGTGAGTACATGACTCCTTAAGCCCACTAAACAAATATTTTTATTTTTATTTTTAATTTAAGTCCTATATGTGATTGGTCATGACACTACGCCACAGAGCAACTCTAAAATAATACTCTCCAAAATAAGCTAGTGAGTATATGACTCCTCAAGCCTTCTAAGCAAATATTAATAAATATTTAATTCAAATTTTAAATGAGATTGGTCATAACATTAGGCTACAGAACAACCTCAAAATAGGCTAGTGAGTATATAACTCCTCAAGCCCATTAAATGAATGTCACTTAAATTTATTGAGAATAATTTTATTGGAATGTAAATTTTCAAGAATAAAATGAAATAAAAATAAAACCATGAAACTAATGAAGGGTATGAACAACAATTCTTTTTTTAAAAGAAGGAAGAACCGCAATATATTAACAATGACATGATAAACAAATAGAATTCGTAAACTGACTTCAATTGAAAAGGGGCATCCATATTTTTTACTCATTCAATTGCACGGCAAATCAACATATCCCCTCCTTTTTTTTGTACACAAAAGGGGCCAGAGGCCCAAAGAAAAATCAAAGATCTTAAGAGCTCAAAACAATGGTCCGGAGCATGGAGGCACCCGTAAAATCATCAAAGAGTAAAGAGGCGAGGCCCCGTGGAGGCTCAAGGATAGTCTGGAGGTCATAGCTCAGGCAGGAGAGGCTATAGTTGGCTAGCCAGTTAGCACCCCTATTACCCTCCCTCATAGTATGAGTAAACTTAACAGTCCAATTCCGCTTCTGAAGAAGGATTATTTGGTGCAGGAGTTTACAGGGGGTATTGGTCTCCGAAGAAGGGTTATTGAGATGATCTATGAGAGCTTCGGAATCACTCTCAACAATGAGGAATTTATAGCCAGCTAAGCCAACCAAGCCAATTCCATGCCAGAGAGAAGCCCCGCATTTCAGCTTGGTAGGAGTTACAAACTCCCAGTCTACGAGTGAAACCTTTTAACCACTTACCATTATCACCTCCCAAGAGACCTCCACATCCAGCTTCCCCTTGGAAGCACCATCGCTGTTGAGTTTAATCCAACCATTCGGAGGAAATGACCACTTGATTTCCACTGAAGCTGTGAGGGGCTTTTAGCTACTGACCGGAGGGTGCCTAGAAGCTTTGATATCTCTGACAAAGGGAAGGATCACATGCACTAGGTCACGGGGCCACTGGAACTCAGGGTCAAACACAGACAGGTTTCTCCATTTCCAAAGGGAAAATTTCATGCCAAGGAAGATCTATGGCCCGACCAAGCTCAATAGTCATATTTGTAGTCACTCATTCCTTTAGAGGGCAAGAATAAAAGCGGACAATATGAGTGGAATCCACTAATAGCCGCCAAACTTGACTAGCAAAATAGCAATCGCTAAGCACATGAGTCACTGTTTCATCATGGTCAAGGCAGCATGGGCAAACGGGGGAGGAGTTCATCTGCTATTTGCTACGCTGGGCATTTGTGAGGAGTATCATGCGTTGCAAGCCAAATGAAGGACGAGATCCGCTGAGGTCTTGACCAACCCCAGATAGGCTTCCATGGGCCAGGGATAGCCAAAATAGAGTAACCAGATAGGGAATCATATGCACTCTTGAGAAGAACTTGCAGTCGCTGGTTCTAGCCCATGACAAGAGGTTGTCGAGACCCATTAAAATAATAACAATTATCGGTTCACAAACTAATTTATAGTATAAAAAATGAACTAAAATGTCTCTCGAGGATTCAAAAACAAATATTCAACTAGATCAAAATAATTAAACGGCGGATTTTGATGATTTATAAGAAAATACACCTGTTGAATTTAAGAAAAGTAATTAACAAATTAACCAATACAAGGAAATTTACTGATCTTGAGTTTAATCCATCATTGATCACAAGGAATCCACTTAATTACTAACCATGTTCTTGGCCTTAGATCACATCAAGAAGCCCTAACATAATCCAATAATCCTCTACTAGATAAGCATCTAGGATTTATTTAACTAAGGTTAGATAAAATAAGCATCATCCAAACATAAATTAACTTAAGATCCGGAATTTAACCAAGCTAAACAATCCATCAAAAAGCTTTGATATATTGTGTAGTCTTTGTGATCCTCTTTGAATACATGATAAAAAAGCTATTATCACATCAACATCTAAATCAAATTAAGCAATTCAATCTAGATCAAAATCAAAAGAGGAAGAAGAAAAACTTGAATAATAATTAAGCAATACGAACAATTGAAACAAGATCTCCAAATTAAACATCAAGATGGTTAATCCCTTAGATTGATTGTAAGAGCCTAGTCTTCCATGAATGGGAAGGAAGAACTCAGAAAATAAAGAACAAAAATGAAATTATAAAGATAATGGAGAAGAAGAGGAAGAAAACTCTCACAAATACTAAAACTTACTTCAAATTGAATTGATGTTTAATACAAATAGATTGGCTTTACTTATACTAATCTTAGAAGCCAATTTGTAACTGAAGATAATATGAATGCAAGCTGTAAAAAAATGGAAATTGTCAAATATGATAGCTTGGTGTATGGTTGGTGGCTTTTAGTCAACAACTCTTCTCCGACTTCCATCTTGACTTTCATGCCCTAAACGATATATTTTTGCTTGGAGGTCATCATGATAGTTGTAGACAATTGTCTCCTTGAACTTTTGGCACTAGTTTCATGCCAATTGGACTTTTACAACTCCAGATATTCCAAAAACATTGTACCTATCTCAAGTCATGTTGGTAGAACATGTTTCTAAATTCAAACCAACTTGCAGCTTCATAATCATGCCTAAAACGACATCTATTGACTAAATGGTCTTCAATGAAGTTGGAGATATGCGTTTTATCTTTCCAACAGCACCAATTTCAGATCAAAAGGAGGCCTATAGCCCACAATATGGTTCAATATGTACACACTGCTTAGATTCCAATAATAACAAACCTACTCTGACTTGCAAGGCTATTTTGGACCCTTAGAAATCTGATCTAGTACTTGAGTTCTTTATAAAACTTGTAGAGCTTTGTCGTAGCTTTCCACAAACACTAAGATCGCCTCAAATGGATCACCAAGTCCCAAGTTATGGCCTAACTAAGGAGGAAAGGTCAAAATGTATCAAAATCCAAGAATTATTCACAATTTGCATTAAATCCGAATGAGGCCCAACAATATTAAACTCAGCTAAAATACTAATATTGGGCACAATAAACATCTAATAAAGCCAAGTACAAAGCTAACATAAGTGTCTCAAAATGATTGATCAGCCCACCCTAGCATATCATTACCATCATCATCACAAGGTGGAGGAAGACCATGAATTTTCTGCAGAACTCTCTTAGAGACCAAATTACTAACATTGGGAAGTTCCAATTATCGTTTGCATCGAGGCACTCACGAACGGACATGTGTTGGAACCAAAGAACCTTTGTGAAATTAGGTTTGGAACCAAAATGGTTAAAGAATTAATACCCTGTAAAGTTTTGAAGATAACAAAAGGTTTAAATTAGAATGAATAAGTAAAAGACTCACGTAACTCGTTTATAAACTATTTTGTTAAATCATATAACAAGGAAACAAGGTGTTAACAATCTGTTACTTGTACGTGCGTCCATTTTTTTAAACTAACGGAAACTAAGTATTCGTCCAATACTTTCTAAATTGATTTTCAAAGAATATTATATTGGATCATCCAAATGTTTCCTTACTTAGCTTAGGTTCAAAGCTTTCGTCCAAAAACTCAAATTCAAATATGAAGAAATTATTCATCATTAAATGCCGAGAAGAACTCTGACAAAGTATACTACAAAAAAAGTCAACTGAGCCGCTTAGCTGACACCGTTAATAACTACAAAGACTAGCAAATAAGAAACTTTCTGCACGCTCAGATAAGTCAGGACTCAGCTATCATATTCTTGGATATTCCTGATAATCAAAATGACTTTTCAGAAAAAGTTCAACACGATATCAGCTTATACATTTAATGCTGTTCAGAACGGTAATAAATGTTTCCGTTGGACAAAGAAGCTTATGAAGATTGCTCCAAGTTCTCTCACCTTTAAATACAAATGTCTTCGAAGAAGAACGTAGCAATGCGTGTGAATCAAAAGTGTAAAAGATTCAAAGCTTTCATTCTTCTAAGTATTCATACTCTTGTATAGAGTTTAAGTCTTGAGATTTATTTTCTATCATCACCTGTAGTGAGTTAAAAACTCAAGTACTTTCTACATCTTTTCATATTCAACCTAGTTGTTTAAGCCTAAAGAGGCTGGGTTTAAAAGAATACTTGAGTGTTAGAACCTGAAGAGGTTGAGAATACTTGTGTACCTGAAGAGGTGGATAATACTTGTAATCTTTGTAACAGAATAGTGGAAAATCTTTTTGGTTGAAGGGACTGGACGTAGCTCTCAGTTTGTGAGAGTAAACCAGGATAAACATCTTGTGTAAGCTTCTCTTCCCTTCTCTTATGTTTTATTTATTCACTAACATCTAGGGATTGTCATTGTTTTCTTAACAAAGGTTTTTAAGTTAAAACTTAAAACTTTTTAACTGTAATCAAAGAGAAATATTACAAAACTTTTTTAGCGTCTAATTGGACTGAGAAGTTTTTATTCGTCCATTGCGTGTTATTGTTTCAACCATTGTCTTAATAATTAATTTGTTATTAAACAAAAAATGTTCTAAAAAGGTTAAGAATCACAATTCAACCCCCTTCTTGTGTTTCACTTGTTTACTTTAACATGGTCAGGTCAAAATTGGGCAAGTCATGCCTAGCTTCTTCAAGAAGCGGAGGGGCATTAGAAATCCAGTGATCAATCCAGAATCGGACATGGTGTCCGCGTCCGACCAGCCATATTGAATTGTCCATGACTTGCTTCCAAATTGAAGAGATAGCCTTCCAAATGTATGAGTCCCCTTGGCTGGTTGCTATGTGGATTTTCAGGTCTTGGTTTCGGCCATACTTACCGTAGAGAACCCGGCACCAAATGTCATTAAGCCTCGCCATCAAAGACCAAACGAGTTTCGTGAGGAAAGCTTCATTAACCAGGTGAGGATGCCGAAATCCGTGGCTACCAACTGGCTTAGGCAAGCAGCAGATATCACAGTTGATTAAGTGGGTCTTGCAATGGGTCATTGAATCACCCCAAACAAAACTATGTTGCAGTTTCTCAATTTGCAAGCATACGGATATGCGGATCTTGGAATATTGCATGTGAATAAGGTACTGTTTCCAAAACTGATAAGGCAATAGTTATCTTGCCAGCCGTAGATAAGCATTAGTTCCATTAAGCTTGCTTTGCATCTTTTCAAGGATATGATGAAAATGGGACTTGCCCGCACGACCATGGATAATGTGAGATCCTAAATACTCTTCCAAAATGCAAGTTTCAGTAAAACCACTCTTAGTCAAAATATTATGCTTCACTTTCGGCGTGGTATTTCTAGAGAAAAAAATATGGGTCTTTTAAGGGTTGATATTTTTACTAGAGGTCAGGGAATCAAAATGCGGACCGTATCAGGTGAAGCAGCCACAATATTGCTTTTGCGGGCTGCACCGCATCTGCATCTGCATCACCCCGCAATTGATAGGTGAATTCAAATCACACAAAAATACCGCAATGTAGAGTTGTTGCGGCCGCATCGAAACAATGCAGAGTTCTCTCTAGCTGCCTCCTTCCTCCAATGCTCTCTAGCCGTCACTCTTCTTTTTTGAGTTTCCCCTTTGCCTAGCCACTCCCTTTTTGTCTGTGAGTCCTCTTGTTGCCCGAGCCTCCTTATTTATATATGTAAATTAGGGTTTTCAGATAGAGATTAGGCTTTTAGAAAATGGGCCAAAGTAGACAATTGTCTCCTTAAACTTTTGGCGTTAGTTTCATGCCATTTGGACTTTTACAACTCAAAATATTCTAAAAACACTGCACCTACCTCAAGTCAGGTTGGAAGAGCTTGTTTCTAAATTCAAACTAACTTGTAGCTTCATAATCATGCCTAAAACGACATCTATTGACTAAATGGTCGTGAGTGAAATTGGAGATATGAGTCTTATCTTTCCAATGACCGGGTTTCAGCTCAAAAGGAGTGATATAGCCCACGATATGGTCCAATATGTGTACACTGCTTAGATTCCAGTGACAGCAAACCCACTCTAAATTGCAGGGTTATTTTGGGCCCTTAAAAGTTTGATCCAGCTCTTAAGTTCTTCATAAAACTTGTAGAGCCTTGTCTTACCTTTCCAAAGACACCAAGATCACCTCAAATGGATCATTGATCAATCAATTTGAGACACTTATGTTAACTTTGTATTAGGCATTATTAGATGTTTATTGTGCCCAATATTAGTACTTTAGATGAGTTTAATGTTGTTGGGCTTCATTGGGCTTTAATGCAAATATTGAATAATTTTCGGATTTTGATGCATTTTGACTTTTCTTCCTTGGTTAGGTCATAACTTGGGACTCGGTGATCCAATTGAGGTGATCTTGGTGTCTTTGGAAAGCTAAGACAATGCTCTACAAGTTTCATGAAGAACTCAAGAGCTGGATCGGAATGCTAAGGGTCCAAAATATCCCTGCAATGCAGAGTGGGTTTGCTGTCACCGAACCATCTGGCCAGTATGCACATATTGGACTATATAGTGGGTTATAGGTCTCCTCTTGGGCTGAAACTTGGTCACTTGAAAGATAAGACCCATATCTCCAACTTCAATGAAGACCATTTTGTCAATAGATGTCGTTTTAGGCATGCTTCAGAAGCTACAAGTTGGTCTGAATTTGGAAACACGTTCTTCCAACCTAACTTGAGGTAGGTGAAGTGTTTTTGGCATTTCTGGAGTTCTAAAAGTCCAAATGACATGATTCAAATTGGAGATTTTCAAGGAGACAACTGGCTACAACTTTGATGAAGACATCCAAGCCAAAATGCACCGTCTAGGTGATGAATTTGAAGCCAGAAGTTGGATAAGAGTTGTTGACTAAAAGCCACCAACCATACACCAACCCACCTACCATGCACCAACCCACCAACCATGCATCAAGCTTCCATTTTTGACAAATTTCAGATTCTTATAGCTTGTATTCAGATTATGTACATGTACAAATTGGCTTCTAGGATTAGTATAAATAGACCCAACCTCTTTGTATTAGATTCATTCAATTTGGAAGTAAGTTTCAAGAAAGTTTAAGTATTTGTGAGAGTTTTCTTTCTCTTCTTCTCCATTCTCTTTGCAATTTTGTTTTTGTTCTTTAAATTCTGAGTTCTTCCTTCCCATCCATGGAAGGCTAGGCTCTCATAATCAATCCAAGGGATTAGCCATCTTGTTTAATTTGGAGATCTTGTTTTGCTTGTTCATATTGCTTAATTGTTATTCAAGTTTCTCTTCTTCCTCTTTTGATTTTTATCTAGATTAAATTGCTTAATTTGATTTAGATGTTGATGTGGTAGTAGCTTTATTATCATGTAATCAAAGAGGATCACAAAGATTAAACAATATATTAAAGCTTTTTGATAGATTGTTTAGCTTGGTTAAATTCTAGATCTTAAGTTAATCTATGTTGGATGGTGCTTACTTTATCTAACCTTGGTTAATCAAATCCTAGATGCTTATCTAGTAAAGAATTCTTGGATCATGTTAAGGCTTCTTGATGTGATCTAAGGCCAAGAACATGGTTAGCAATTAAGTGAATTCCTTGTGATCAATGATGAGTTAAACTCAAGATCGGTAAATTTCCTTGGATTGGTTGTTTCTTTAGATTTGTTTACAACTTTGAATCTCCTACTTTTATTAATCTTGTTAATCAACAACAAAACCCCCCCATTTTCTGATTATCTTGATCTAATTAAATCTTTGTTTTTGGATCCTTGAGAGACGATTCGGTTCATTCTCTATACTACAAATTAGTTTGTGAACCGGTTATTTTATTTGATAGGTCTCGACAACCTCTTGTCAATCATCGAATCCCAAGTTATGGCCTAACCAATGAGAAAATGTCAAAATGCATCAAAATATAAGATTTATTCACAATTTGCATTAAAGCCCAATGAGGTTCAACAACATTAAACTCGACTAAAATACTAAAATTGGGCACAATAAACATCTAGTAAAGTCTAGTATAAAGCTAACATAAGTGTCTCAAATTGATTGATCAAATTCCCCCACACTTAAGCTTTTGCACTCATAGGCAAAACACATAAGAACAAAACTAAAGAAAAACAAGAAACATCATAATATTAAACTAAAAGCATAAAAACTGATTATACCTAATCTAATCCACTTTCGTAGGAAAATACGATGGCACTTGGCATGTGCCACAAGCCTTTAAACTCCTACGTGTCTCTAGTGGACGAGTTATAGTCTCGTGAGGGTTTACCAGGATGATACCCACAAACATGTAATACTTTATTTAATCAATTCAACTAATTTTTAAATACAAGCATTATATAAAATATAAATCATAATTAATAAGTCAAGTATGCTTAACAAAGAATAGTTGAATCAAACCAATTGAGAATAAAGTATAGCATAATCATGCTTTAATCAGAAATAGACATGTTCAAATTGAGTAAAATTCCTCACAAGTGACACTAAAATCACACAAGGTGTTTAAGTTAACTGTTTGCGCTCAACTCAGTCAAATTATGAAAGTATTTTATCATAGGCTTGCATATATATTAATTCTCCACTACTTAGATAAAATAAATTGCAAAAATCAAGAGGTTTTTCAAAAGGTTGTAATGTGGCTATAAGGTGAAGGAAGGAAACAATATGGATAATAGCAGATTAAAACCAAAGAGAATAAAATAGCATTGGGGAGTAATTCAACTAGAAAGCATAAATTTTACCCAAAACTATAAAATGCTCATTCTCTTCACACATTCCTTTCTTTTTCTATTCTTTTCTTTTTCAACCTTTTGGCTTTATTTTTTTTTCATTTTGTACCAAACATTTCGCATTAGCACATCAATTCCTCACACTTAAATCATTGCAAGCAAAATAACTCCTCCAGTAGGAAAAACAATGCGCTCCTATTCCATAAGGTGAGGTAAAACATGATTTTTCACTCAAGGCTTGTAATGAGCTAAGAACAAAGAATAGGCAAGTAAGCTTAGAGGGGTTAACAATGGGATAAATGCAAGGTAGACTTATTTGGCCAAAGTAGCTAAGTCAATAAAAATGTCTCTGTCATTTTCATGCAACATTCAAACCAATGTAATTTCAAATCGATTCAATGCAAGTTCTAGAAAATAAATTCATAATTGACATCACTCATGAAAGAAAATAAACAAAGTGTAAGTATCAAACTTGGAAAAGCCCAAAACTCACAAAGGTATGGAACATTCACTCAATTCAACCATGCTTTCTTCCAAATATCCATAGTCATATATGAATGTATATTATAAAAATGATTCAACTATAAACTGTTTTGCACATTTTTATCATCAATTAAGCTCAAATTCAGCACATGCTTGCATCAAAATTAATTGAAAAGATCATAATGAATTTTTTTTATATGCAAGAACAAAATAATTTAAGACCTATTATGAAATGCAAGTTAAGATGCGTCTCAAGAGCAAAACTACTCCTTACTCTGCCATCATGGTAATGTCAACTATCTCTCACCCCAACTAATTGAAGACATTGTCCCCAATTTCAAAATAAAGATAGGTAGAGTGTAGAAGATCTTACCAGAAAACTACAAATCGAGCCTGAAATAAGAAAAATTACAAAAAAAATTAAAATCATAAGAGAAAACAAAGATTCACAAGGACAAAGTCAAATTAAGTTTTTGCTTTTTTTTGCTGCTGCCTTGTTCCCAATTCAGTGGAGTCATTACTGGATGACGTTGTGGTACAAATTCGTGTAGTTGATCGAGCAATTGTTCAGGGGTTGCAACAGTTACAAGAATTTGACGTGTCGCTTGTGAGATGAACCTTTGTTCCATAGCATGATCAAGAAAACAAAACAAACTGTCATAAAAACCATTAACATTTAATATACCTATGGGTTTTTTATGAAAGTTTAGCTGTGACTAGGATGCAATTTGGAAGATCACTTCCAAAGTTCCAAAACCACCAGGTAGGACAATAAAGGCATAAGCATTTGCTATCATAATGTTCATGTGTTGGTGCATGCAAGATACCATTACTTCATCCCCTATTATTTTTCCAGTGGGATTGCCAATAGCTAAAGGACTAGGAATGACACCAAGGATTTTGCCACCTCCTAAATGTGAAGCAGTTGCTACACAACCCATTAACCCAAGACTACCTCCTCCGTAAACTAAATGGATTTATCTCTCAGCTAGCACTCGACCAAAATAGTTTGCAATATTTACAAACTCTTTATCCTTTCCAGGATTAGATCTACAAAAGACACAAACACTTTTGATCCGACGAACTGAAGTTACTTCCATTTTTTGTGTACTCTCTCTTATCAATGATCTGAAGAGAGCAAAATACATTATTTAAAGGAATCAAAACTCAAATGTAATAATTACACCTATAAAGGAAGGGTAGATCCGTGTGTCGGGTAAGTTTGAAAATAAGCACAACAATGATAATAGCTATATGACAAGGATAAGAAACTAATCTATATGTGTCAGAAGAAGTTTGAAAATATGCAACACATATTTCAAAAAAATACGGCTAAATTTTTTTTTAATTTTTTTATGAACAAGAAGAAAAATAAAAATAAAAATAATACTTACAGGATATGTGATTGTGGCTCACATTTTCCTCTAATTTTACGTCCAGTAACGGCTTGAATGTTCTCTATGGGCTGATGGTCAGCTTCCCATCTAATTTTCTTAAAAATTAGCAAACAGGATCTTTTTGAGTCAGATTCCCGAGACTGTAACGCTCATGTTCATCTTGGAATATTAGTTATAAATCGAGAAGTACTCTCTACACATCTCCACTAGGATGCATCTCAAGAGTCAATAGAATGTTATCTAAAGACTCCATACTCATGACATCATTAATGAAGTGAATTTTATCAAGTCGATTTATAGACACCGTTCCAATTGATCTGCATTTTGTGTTACAGATCCATCTTGTACATTTATAGTAGACTGGTAACCTTTTTGCTCTTCTTTTCTTTGCATATGAACTTTTTCCTAGCCTTGACATATATGAAACAAGAGCGTCAGAAAATTCCCATTTTATTCAGACCTTTGCTTCGATTAATCAGCGTATATCCGCAGGGATGCTTTGTGCATAAGAATCCTTAATCTCTCTAACCTTGCACAATAAATGTTAACAAGCTGATTATCCATTTTGAAAGAAAGAAAAAAAAATTGAGTAAAATTTTATACAGATTTCAGTGTTTGTGGGTAACTGAAGGGACCGAAAAAGATTTTTACGGAGTACCGTTATCCGCCATTTAACCGGTGAAAAATCATCTGTCAATGAAAAACAAACAAAATTAAGACAGAAAAATCAAACTCTGATAGATTTTATTGTTTGGCTCCTATTTTCTGTCTCGATTCCTATGATTTCAAATAAGTCAAATTTTGAAAGATGAAAGACTTAGAAAACTTGGGTTGCCTCCCAAGAAGCGCTACTTTTAATGTCATCAGCCAGCATGATTGAAGATTTTGCACAATCGATGGGTCCTCCCCAATAAAGATTCAATCTCTGACCATTGACATTAAACGTGGCTTGAGTTTTTTTTTTTCAACTAAGTAGTTATCAATCATAGTAGAGGGCCTCTTGCAGTTGAACCTCCTCCATGAGGTTCTCATGGGTTCCTTCATAAAAATTCTTCAGGCGATGACCATTGACTTTAAACACTTTATTAGTGGCTTCACTCTTAATTTCTACTGCACCATGAGAAAAAACATTAATAACAATAAAAGGTCCAAGCCACCTAGAACAAAGCTTACCGAGCATAAGTTTGAGGCGAGAGTTGTAGAGAAGGACTTTTTGACCAATGGTGAACTCCTTTCGTACCAACATTTTGTCATGAAGGAGTTTGGTCTTCTCCTTGTAGATCTAGGAGTTCTCATACTCCTATAATCGAAGCTCCTCAAGTTCCTGAAGTTGGAGCTTCCTTTGGGATCTAGCTTGACTCAAGTCAAGGTTACACTGCTTCACCGCCCAATAGGATTTATGCTCAATTTCCACTAGAAGGTGGCACGCCTTCTCAAAGACAATCTAGTACGGAGACATCTCTATCGATGTCTTATAGGCAGTTCGGTAAGCCCACAGAGCATCTTCAAGTCTCAGGCTCTAGTCTTTCCTATTAGGCTGGACTGTCTTCTCAAGTATGTGCTTGATCTCTCAGTTGGAGACCTCGGCTTGCCCGTTTGTCTAGGGGTGATAAGGTGTAGAAAGCTTGTGCAACACATTATACTTTCTCATCAGCCTCCATGCTCTGGTTGCAAAAGTGTGAACCCTGATCATTGATAATGACCATCGGGATTCCAAACCTGCAGAAAATCTGTAATTTAACAAAGTCCACAACAACTTTGGAATCATCAGTCTGAGTGGCTTTTGCCTCCACCCATTTGGATACATAATCAACAGGCAACAAAATATAAATATAACCAAAGGAAACAGGGAAATGGCCCATGAAATCAATACCCCAAACACCAAAGATCTCACAAGACAGCATAGGCAGCTGACGCATCTCATTCCTGTGTGAAATTGTTCCTATTCTCTGGCACTGTTCACAAGACTTATAAAACAGATATGCATCATGAAATAGGGTACGCCAATACAACCCAGAGTCCAAAACCTTCCTAGCTGTACATTGGGAGCCAAAGTACCCACCACATGCAAATGTATGATAAAAGCTAAGAATGGAATGAAACTCATGATCAGAGACACCTTCCACAAATAAGGATCATCCTATACATAGTACTTAGACTCACTTTTCAATTTATCAGATTGAGCTCTAGTAAAACATGCAGGAAGCACATCAACAACCAGGAAATTAACCATATCTGCAAACCAATGGGAGGTGTTCTTACCTTGCAGCTGTAGAAGCTGCTCATCTGGGAATGAGTCTTGTACATGGAAGGGATCTGAAACCCTCTCAATGCGGCTCAAGTGATATGCCACTAGGTTTTCTGCTCCACTCTTGTCACGAATCTCTATATGAAACTCTTGGAGCAGTAGCATCCACCTTATTAGTCGGGGCTTTGCCTCTGGCTTCTTCAAAAAGAACTTTAGAGCTGCATGATCATTAAACAGAACAACCTTATAACCAAGCAAATATGATCTAAACTTATCCAAAGCAAAAACAATGGCTAAAAGCTCTTTTTCAGTTGTGGTATAGTTGGCCTGAGCAGCATCCAGAGTTCTGGAAGCATAGTATATCACATAAGAAGCTCTCCCCACTCTCTATGCCAAGACTGCTCCTACTACATAGTTAGAAGCATCACACATCAACTCAAATAGCAATGTCTAGTCAAGTGGCTGGATGATGGGGTACTGGTCAAGGCCTGCTTCAAGTGGTTGAAAGCTGCCCTGCACTTGTCATCAAAATTGAACTCTACCATCTTTCTGCAGTAAATGGGAAAGTGGAAGGGCAATCTTGCTGAAGTCGGCAATAAAGTTCCTGTAGAAACCTGCATGACCAAGAAAAGAACGCACTTCTTCAAGCATGTGGGGTAAGATAAACAAGTAATTACATTAATCTTAGCAGGATCTACCTTAATGCCCTTACTAGATACTACATGGCTTAAAACTATACACTGTTCTACTATAAAATGACATTTCTCAAAATATAGCACAAGGTTAGTCTCAATGCATCTATGCAGCACTCAAGATAGGCTAGTTAAACATGAATCAAAAGAAGAACTATAAACAATGAAGTCATCCATAAATACCTCCATGCACTCCTTTAAGAAATTAGAAAATATGCTCACCATGCACCGCTAGAAGGTACTGGGGGCATTGCAGAGGTCGAATGGCATCCGTTTGTAAGCAAAGGTGCCGAAGGGACAGGTAAATGTGGTCTTCTCCTAATCCTCTGGTGCAATATGGATGTGGAAGTATCCAGTGTAGCCATGCAAAAAGCAGTAATAGGACTTACCAGCTAACCGTTCCAACATCTGATCAATGAACGGAAGGGGGTAATGATATTTCCGAGTAACTTGGTTGAGGCGTCTGTAGTCAATGCAAACTCTCCAGATATTCTGCACTCGAGTTGGAATGAGCTCATTCTTCTGGTTGGCCACGATAGTCACCCTGGATTTCTTTGGAACTACTTGCACCGGGCTCACCCCCTTACTGTCAGAGATGGGATAGATAATGCCAGCCTGCGGTAGCTTGGTCACCTTTTTTTCACCACATCTAGAATGAGAGGATTCAATCTCCTCTAGGGTTGTCTCACTGGTTTAATTTCCTCCTCAAGTAATATCTTGTGCATGCATATGGAGGCGTTAATACCAGGAATGTTTGCAAGTGTCTAACCAATTGCCTTTTTGTGTTGCTTCAAGACTTCCAATAATTTGGTTTCTTGCTCAGGTTGGAGGTGTTTGGCCACTATGACCGGGAGCTTCTCATCCTTCTCCAATAATGCATACTTCAGATGCTCGGGCAGGGGCTTAAGTTCAATGGAGGGTGGTTGCTGGATTGACGGTACTAGTTTTGGAACCGAAACTAAATCTGCTAAATTCTCAGCAGTTGCACCTGCTGCACCTGTACCTGCAAGCTGTGCACAATCTTGCAAAACAACATCATCATATCTTATGGAATCAAAAGAATCACACTTAGCAGCAGGATGAATGACAACATCATTAATAACAGCATCATTACCATTAATAACAGAAACAGAATCATCAATGACAGCAGAATTAACAACAACACATGACAAGTATGTAGAAATCTCAGCACAGGCTGTACACATTGCAATGGGTTTACAACCAGAAAGTCCAAAGCAGGCAGAACAACTATCGCAAGCTATGCTATCAATGTATCCTACAATTTCACGGAACTCTATCAACATATCAGCATGTATATCATTAACCAGTGAATCAACGACATCAAAATGAAAAACAGAATGATCCTCTAAAGGGTATTTCATGGCATCAAAAATGTTAAACTGAATGATATCATCACCAAATTTCATGGAAAGGGTACCAGCATGCACATTAATCTTAGTTTTAGCAGTTTTCAAAAATGGCCTACCTAAAATCAATAGGGGTGGGGAAGAGGCAAATTCATCTTCCATATTCAACACATAAAAATCGACTGGGAATATTAAATCCTCCAACACTCCTGCAGGTTGAGCCGTGCTCCGGTTTGCTAACGGAATGACAATATTGGTGGGCTTTAGCTCTCCCATATGCAAGGAAGTGTAAACTGACTTTGGCATTACATTGATGGAGGCTCCCAAGTCTAACAAGGCATGAGTGAACTGTTGGTGCCTTATGGTGCAAGGGATGGTAAAAGTGCCTGGGTCTTTGCATTTTGGAGGCAAGTTGGGCTGAATAAGTAGAGACATTCCTCCCCATACTCACTTTTTCAGTCCCCTTTAGCTTCCACTTATAGGTGCACATCTCTTTAAAAAACTTGGCATACTTGGGGATTTGTTTAATTGCCTCCAAGAGAGGTATATTCACCTCAACCTTTTGAAAAGTCTCCATAATTTCCTTATCCAAGTTAGTCTCAACCACATGCCTCAGCTGTATCATTCGGTTGGGAAAAGGAAGAGGAATGTTGGAAGTTGACTTCTGTGGATGTTCACTTTTCTGCTGCACTGAATTTTCTGTCAACTTCTGGTTTGATCTGGTTTTCTGCTTGGCTGTTGTAGGATCATTTGCTATTGAAGAATTTGAATTTGCTGTTGAATCTGCTACAACATTTGAATTTGCTGCAAAATGTTGTTTTTCTGGGTCAATGGTAGAATCTGGAATTATCTGCTGCACTGGTCCATTGATTTGCTTACCACTGAGCAAAGCTATAGCATTGACATTGCCTCTAGGGTTTGGAGTGGTTTGAAAGGGTAATTCGCCAGAACCCTGTGACTTTAATTCATGAATAGATGTGGCAAGTTGACCAATTTGAGTTTCCAAGTTTTGAATGGTGGTTTCAGTTCTCTGTTGAAACTGGATGTTATTGGTGGCCAACTGTTTCACCAAATCCTTCAATGAGGGCTCAGATTTCATGGCTACAGGACCTTGCTGCTGGAATGGTGGTCTACTTGGTCCAGTATATGGCTGAAATTGATTTGTCCTTGCTTACTGCTGAAATGATGGTCTATACTGGTTTGGTGACTGTTGATTTGATGCATTCCCATATCTTAGATTGGGATGGCCCCTCCAGCTAAGTTGTAAGTG
Source organism: Styphnolobium japonicum (assembly GCA_023212625.1). Classification (NCBI taxonomy): domain Eukaryota; kingdom Viridiplantae; phylum Streptophyta; class Magnoliopsida; order Fabales; family Fabaceae; genus Styphnolobium; species Styphnolobium japonicum. Next base: position 22,251,851 of record JALBWW010000009.1, read on the forward strand.
TTGGAGAATGGATCATATTTCTGTTGTTGTTGCTGATGGAATTGTGGCTTCCCAGGAAATATACCAGCTACAGTCACAGATTGGTCTTGAAACTCAGAATCATCTTGCAATGTGGGACATGAATCTGTGGGATGAAAGGAACTAGAACATATGCTACAAACTCTTGTAGCCATAGGTGTTTCATGTTGTCCTATAGCTAATTGCCTCACTAAGGAGGTTAACTCATCAATTTGGTGCTCCATCCTCTGTTGGTCAACATGGGAAACATGAACCTCATTGACTCCTCTAGTTGAGGTAATCACCCTAGTGGCAACCTGTTGGGCGTTGGTAGCCATATTAGCAATTAAATCCCTAGTAGTAATAGGAGATTTGTCAACCAGGGCACCTCCACTAGCAGCATCAACCATGCTTCTGTCCATAGGTAGCAAGCCTTTATAGTAATATTGAATCAGTAATTGGTCACTGATTTGGTGATGAGGACAGCTCGCGCAAAGCTTTTGGAACCTCTCCCAATATTCATGCAAGGTCTCCCCAATCATCTGCCTTATGCCACATATGTCCTTTCTGATTGCAGCAGCTCTTGAGGCAAGGAAGAATTTTTTCTAGAAACAGCCTCTTCATGTGATTCTAGGATGCTATAGAGGCTGGTTGAAGGTAATATAACCAGTCCTTGGCTGCACCATCTAGTGAAAATGGAAATGACCGCAACTTGATGTGATCTTCAGCGATTCCATGAGGTTTCATGGTTGAGTAGACGACATGAAATTCCTTCAAGTGCTTGTGTGGATCCTCACCTTCCAGATCATGAAACTTGGGCAACAAGTGTATTAATCCAGATTTAAGCTCAAAATCAACATGAAAATCAAGATATTGGATGCATAAAGGTTGATATGCAACATCAAGTGCAGCAAGTTCTTTCAGAGTTCTATTATTATTGTCAGCCATTGTAAAATCTGCAGACTCAGTATCAGACATTGAAGTACTCAACAGGATTAACAGAGTCAACAACAAGATCAGGTACAATGTCAAATTCAATTCTAATTCCAGAAGTAATTCTATTTGCTCTATGAATGCTACTACCAGTCCTATGAATTCTGTGAAGTGTATGAAACGTTCTATCAATTTCAGGATCAAATGAATGCAAGGTACCATGATCAGACCTAGTCATACAACATGCAGCTCATAAGAAGGTATAGAAAAGCAATAACAACTAAAACACTAAAAATTCCTAAAACAAATACTCCAAAAATCTAAACAAAAATAAAAAAGTATCAAATAAATTTTAAAAATTATGGAACCACCACTTCCAACAGAATAATAAAAAATCTTAAAAAATTGAAAAAGCGGTCTAAATGATTGAATTTGGCTAAAATAAGGGTGACCTCACAATTAATAGTGAGTATTTATCAAACTAATGTTTTTAATTGGTACACCAAAATTCAGCTCGATTAGAGATATTTTACAAAGCCAAAATTTTGACACGATGCCCTTTCCTAAATTTCAGCCGAATTCCACTTGAAAAAGCTTCAAAAACAAAACAAACACAATTGTTAGAGTTAGATAGGGTCTTGAAATGATCAAATAGTTGCCTTAGATCCTTGGCAACAGCGCCAAATTTGACAAGAGGTTGTCGAGAACCGTCAAATAAATAAAAATTACCGGTTCACAAACTAATTTGTAGTATAGAGCATGAACCGAATCGTCTCTCAATGATCCAAAAAACAAATATATAATCAGATCAAGATAATTAAAATGGGGGGTTTTGATGATTTGTAAAGTAAATACATTGGTTGAATTAGAGAAATGCAATTAACAAATTAACCAATCCAAGGAATTTTACTGATCTTGAGTTTAATTCATCATTGATCACAAGGAATTTACTTAATTGCTAACCATGTTCTTGGCCTTATATCACATCAAGAAGCCTTAACATGATCCAAGAATCCTCTGCTAGATAAGCATCTAGGATTTGATTAACCAATGTTAGATAAAGTGAGCACCATCCAAACATAAATTAACTTAAGATCCGGAATTTAACCAAGCTAAACAATCCATCAAAAAGTTTTGATATATTGTTTAGTCATTGTAATCCTCTTTAGATACATGATAATAAAGCTATTATCACATCAACATCTAAATCAAATTAAGCAATTCAATCTAGATAAAAATCAAAAGAGGAAGAAGACAAACTTGAATAACAATTAAGCAATATGAACAAGCGAAACAAGATCTCCAAATTAAACATCAAGATGGCTAATTGATCAATCAATTTGAGACACTTATATAAGCTTTGTACTAGGCTTTATTAGATGTTTATTGTGCCCAATATTAGTATTTTAGATGAGTTTAATGTTGTTGGGCCTCATTGGGCTTTAATGCAAATTATGAATAATTCTTGGATTTTGATACATTTTGACATATCCTCCTTGGTTAGGCCATAACTTGGGACTCGGTTATCCATTTGAGGTGATCTTGGAGTCTTTGGAAAGATACGACAAGGCTCTACAAGTTTCATGAAGAACACAAGAGCTGGATCGGACTTCTAAAGGTCCAAAATATCCATACAATGCAGAGTGGGTTTGCTGTCACGGAAATCTACGCAGTGTGCACATATTAGACTATAGGCCTCCTCTAGGGCTGAAACTTGGCCATTAGAAAGATAAGACCCATATCTCCAACTTCACTGAAGACCATTTAGTCAATAGATGCTGTTTTAGGTATGATTATGAAGCTACAAGTTGGTTTGAATTTAGAAACACGTTCTGCCAACCTAACTTGAGGTAGGTGCAGTGTTTTTAGAATATCTGGAGTTCTAAAAGTCCAAATGGCATGATTCCAACGTCAAAATTTCAAGGAGACAACTGGCTACAACTTTCATGAGACATCCAAGCCAAAATGCACAGTCTAGGTAATGAAAATCAAGCTAGAAGTCGGATAAGAGTTGCTGACTTGAAGCCACTAACCATACACCAACCCACCAACCATGCATCAAGCTTCCATATTTGACAATTTCCATGATTTTACAACTTGTATTCAAATTATTTTCAATTACAAATTGGCTTCTAGGATTAGTATAAATAGAGTCAATCTCTTTGTATTAGACATCATTCAATTTTAAGTAAGTTTGAAGAAAGTTTGAGTATCTGTGAGACTTTTCTTTTTCTTCTTCTCCATTCTCTTTAGAATTTCATTTTTGTTCTTTTATTTCTGAGTTTTTCCTTCCCATCCATGGGAGGCTAGGCTCTTATAATCAATACAAGGGATTAGCCATCTTGATGTTTAATTTGGAGATCTTGTTTCGCTTGTTCATATTGCTTAATTGTTATTCAAGTTTCTCTTCTTCCTCTTTTGAATTTTATCTAGATTGAATTGCTTAATTTGATTTAGATGTTGATGTGATAATAGCTTTATTATCATGTATTCAAAGAGGATCACAAAGACTAAACAATATACAAAAGCGTTTTGATGGATTGTTTAGCTTGGTTAAATCCACGATCTTAAGTTAATCTATGTTTGGATAGTGCTTACTTTATCTAACCTTGGTTAATTAAATCCTAGATGCTTATCTAGTAGAGGATTCTTGGATCATGTTGAGGTGTGTTGATGTGATCTAAGGCCAAGAACACAGTTAGCAATTAAGTGAATTCCTTGTGATCAATGATAAGTTAAACTCAAGTTCAGTAAATTTCCTTGGATTGGTTGCTTCTTTATATTTGTTTACAACTTTAAATCTTATACTTTTTTTCAATCTTATTAATCAACAACAAAATCTTATACTTTAAATCTTGATCTTATTAAATCTTTGTTCTTTTTGGATCCTTGAGAGACGATTTGGTTCATTCTCTATACTACAAATTAGTTTGTGAACCGGTAATTTTTATTATTTAACGGGTCTCGACAACCTCTTGTCACTAATCCCTTGGATTGATTATAAGAGCTTAGCCTTCCATGGATGGGAAGGAAGAACTCATAAAATAAAGAACAAAAACGAAATTCTATAGAGAATGAAGAAGAAGAGAAAGAAAACTCTCACAAATACTCAAACTTACTTCAAATTGAATGATGTATAATACAAAGAGATTGACTCTAATTATACTAATCCTAAAAGCGAATTTGTAATTGAAAATAATATGAATGCAAGCTATAAGAACATGAAAATTGTCAAATATGGTAGCTTGATACAGGTTGGTGGGTTGGTGCATGGTTGGTGGGTTTGTGTATGGTTGGTGGCTTCTAGTCATTAACACTACTCCGACTTCCAGCATGATTTTCATGCCCTAAACGATGTATTTTGGCTTGGAAGTCTTCATGACAATTGTAGATAATTGACTCCTTGAACTTTTGGCGTTAGTTTCATGCCATTTGGACTTTTACAACTCCATATATTCCAAAAACACTACACCTACCTCAAGTCAGGTTGGCAGAACGTGTTTCCAAATTCAAACCAACTTGTAGCTTCATAATCATGTCTAAAACGACATCTATTGACTAAATGGTCTTCAGTGAAGTTGGAGATATGGGTCTTATTTTCTAATGGCCGAATTTTAGCTCAAAAGGAGGCCTATAGCCCAAGATATATGGTCCAATATGTGCACACTGCTCAAATTCCAATGACAGCAAACCCACTATGAATTGCAGGGTTATTTTGGACCCTTAGAAGTCCGATCTAGCTCTTGAGTTCTGCATGAAATTTGTAGAGCCTTGTCTTAGCTTTCCAAAGACGTCAAGATCACCTCAAATGGATCACCGAGTCCCAATTTATTGCCTAACCAAAGAGGAAAGGTCAAAATGCATCAAAATCCAAGAATTATTTACAATTTGCATTAAAGCCCAATGAGGCTCAACAACATTAAACTCAGCTAAAATACTAATATTGGGCACAATAAACATCTAATAAAGCCTAGTACAAAGCTAACATAAGTGTCTCAAATTAATTGATCAGAAGCCTAAGAGTACAAAGCAAATACACCCACAATCTCTTTGGACACCATGAGTGATCCTTAGTCATCACCTTCACCCACCTTCATCCTCAAGTTTTACTTCGTATTGATCACCTCAAATACGATCGTATGCTACGTGCATGCTACACTGTTGATTCTGTCTAGGGCGCTTCATTTTTGCCCTACCTTATTGGCTGTGACGCTTTGTCTGTTCTCTATTGCCACCAGTTGGTCAGCTTCCCTATTGGTACAAGCCTCAAAAGTGCACCTCACACTTGGGTAGCTACATTCACCTCTCTTTCTTCCTCCCTTTCCACACCCCTCAAACACCCTCTCCATTATTATCCATAAAATCATAGTCTCCATATCTTGCAACCCTACCCAAACACACTGTAATATACCCAATACCCATTAAAGTTTTACAGCTTCCTGTTAAGTATTCCGACAAGTATACCAAATCGTGACAAGTTATATAGTAGTGAGTTAAGTATCATCCCACAAGGATTGTAATTGTCTTATCAACACACAAAAGGTTGTTTCTACTTGAACTAAAAAGAATGATTTTGGTAACTTGAATTGTATCGATTTTTAACAAGCAAAATAGAAAAGTATTAAGAACATAACTATCAACTAGTTAATGAATGTTTTTAGATTTTTAAGGTGAAGAAATATCAATCGAGAAAAGCAACTAGGGTTTGAATCCCTTTATCTGTCCTCTTATGCTATTGATTCACCATCGACACAAGCAATCACATGTAATTTCAAGTTCGAATCAGCTAGATTAGATTAAGTTCAATCTCTTGACTCATAATCCCTTCAATCCAACCAAAAACCCTTAATCCCTTAGGTCATTCATGATTAGATTAAGCATAAAGAGCAATGATTAATAAGAACACATAATCATAAAGTTATATCCCTATACTCATAATGATTATGGCAAACAATCTCAATTCAAGTTCATACATCCAATTTCCCAATTGTGATGAAAAACCTAAAGTCAATTCAATAGTGTTCAAGTATTGAAAAGCATTAAGTGCAGAGAAAAGCTCAAATTACATAAATTAAACTTGCATTGATGTTTGAGAATCAAATTACATAATAGTTTCAATAAGGTTCATCTAACCCTAGTCTAAAAGAAATTAGCTACTCATAATGGAAGAAGAAGAGATGAGAAAGATCAAACTAATGATCATAGAAGAAGTCATTGATCTTCCAAAACCTTGTTCCCAAGCTTGGATCATCAATGGAGGTGAAAGAAGACGAAGACCCTATGCTCTCTGACCAATTCCCACGTTTTGAAATCAGAAAATGAACAAAAGATCCGTAAAAAAACGTTTTGTCTAACTATTTAAAGTTGATAAGGAAAATGGGAATCGCCTCACGATGTCCCATCTTCGCCTCGCGATGGCTGGCCCGCAGGAATCAACACTCTCTCATCAAACATCTGGCCTCGAGATGGCAGTTCCTCGCCTCGCGATGACCCGCAAACAAAATTCACCCTACGACACCAACATCTCGCCAGGCGACAGGCTAAACTAAACATATTCACTTTTCTCCTTCTTCTAAGTCAATCTAAGCCTACTTCAACAAAACTTTAATTTCCATAAGCCAATGAACAGTAGAAGCTAAAATACTATTTAAACAGTTATAACTTATCTAAATTCTACCTAAATTCTTTAATTCTAAAACTAATTTGATACTAAAAACCTACATGTGCTAGTGATTCAACACAACCCCAAACTTAGAGTCTTGCTTGTCCTCAAGCAAACAATCAATTTCAACAAGGGTTGAAGAGAAAACAGATATTGGATCCATTTTTTTCAGTCCAAATTTCATACAAAATCTAAAAAATAAAACAATCCACAAGAATTGTAATAATCATTGCACAATCATTGTAATAAGTGTTTCACTCAAACTCCAATGGTTTAGGGGTGCAATTTACACTCAATTCACATCATATGCAACACCCTACCATAAGCTTGACAAAGTTCTAGAGAAGTAAATGCAATGTAATGCATCACACACACTAAAAAGGGACTTTTTAGGTGGTAATGAGGCTTAGGTTAGGGTAGGAAATCATTTGGATAAGAGGCATTTTGTACTTGGAATTAGACATATGCCACTTCATGACATTCATAATCCAACCCTCAAATTGTTCAATACACAATTCCCCAAAAACAATTGCTCAAAACAAATGATACAAGAAACAAAAGGAATTATTTACACAAATGTACAACTATATTTTTTTTCTTTTTTTTTCCTTCTTTTTTTTTTCCTTCTTCTTCTTCTTCTTCTTCTTCTTCTTCTTCTTCTTCTCCTTTTTCTTCTCCTTCTTCTTCTTCTTCTTCTTCTTCTTCTTCTTCTTCTTCTTCTTTACCTCAAACTTAAAATGTTGTTGGCCCTTAAGCAACCCCAAACTTAGGTATTTGCCAAGACATGTCATGAAGGAACACATACCGAACTCCAAGTGAGGAGGGACACTTCGTTTTTCTAGTCTTAGGCTTGTAATGAGGGTTAAGTCCAAAGGAAAGGCTAAAGGCTCAAGGGGCTAGCAAAGGACAAAAATGTGCAGGTGGTTTAGTTAGGCGCTAGGTAAGAACAAGAAAAATGTCTCAGTGTGTCTGAACAAGTGATCAATCAATTTAAGACACTTATGTTAGCTTTGTATTAGGCTTTATTAGATGTTTATTGTGCCCAATATTAGTATTTTAGATGAGTTTAATGTTGTTGGGCTTCATTGGGCTTTAATGCAAATATTGAATAATTTTCGGATTTTGATGCATTTTGACCTTTCTTCCTTGGTTAGGCCATAACTTGGGACTCGGCGATCCATTTGAGGTGATCAGGGTGTCTTTGGAAAGCTAAGACAATGCTCTACAAGTTTCATGAAGAACTCAAGAGCTAGATCGGACTTCTAAGGGTCCAAAACATCCCTGCAATGCAGAGTGGGTTTGCTGTCACGAAAATATGGGCAGTGTGCACATATTGGACTACATAGTGAGTTATAGGCCTCCTCTTGGGCTGAAACTTGGCCATTGGAAAGATAAGACCTATATCTCCAACTTCACTGAAGACTATTTAGTCAGTAGATGTCATTTTAGGCATGATAATGAAGCTACAAGTTGGTTTGAATTTGGAAACATGTTCTGCCAACCTAACATGAGGTAGGTTCAGTGTTTTTGGCATATCTGGAGTTCTAAACGTCCAAATGGCATGATTCTAATTGCAAAATTTCAAGGAGACAACTGGCTACAACTTTCATGAGACCTCCAAGCCAAAATGCACCATCTAGGTGATGAAAATGAAGCCAGAAGTCGGATAAGAGTTGTTGACTAAAAGCCACCAACCATACACCAACCCACCTACCATGCACCAATCCACCAACCATGCATCAAGCTTTCATATTTGACAATTTCCATATTTTTATAGCTTGTATTCAGGTTATGTACATGTACAAATTGGCTTCTAGGATTAGTATAAATAGAGTCAATCTCTTTGTATTAGGAGGATTCAATTTTAAGTAAGTTTGAAGAAAGTTTGAGTATTTGTGAGAGTTTTCTTTCTCTTCTTCTCCATTCTCTTTACAATTTCGTTTTTGTTCTTTTATTTCTGAGTTCTTCCTTCCCATCCATGGAAGGCTAGGCTCTTATAATCAATCCAAGGGATTAGCCATCTTGATGTTTAATTTGGAGATCTTGTTTCGCTTGTTCATATTGCTTAATTGTTATTCAAGTTTCTCTTCTTCCTCTTTTGATTTTTATCTACATTGAATTGCTTAATTTGATTTAGATGTTGATGTGGTAATAGCTTTATTATCATGTATTCAAAGAGGATCACATAGAATAAACAATTTATTAAAGCTTTTTGATGGATTGTTTAGCTTGGTTAAATTCTGGATCTTAAGTTAATCTATGTTTGAATGGTGCTTACTTTATCTAACCTTGGTTAATTAAATCCTAGATGCTTATCTAGTAGAGGATTCTTGGATCATGTTGAGGCGTCTTGATGTGATCTAAGGCCAAAAACACGTTTAGCAATTAAGTGAATTCCTTATGATCAATGATGAGTTAAACTCAAGATCGGTAAATTTCCTTGGATTGGTTGTTTCTTTAAATTTGTTAATTACTTTCCTTTAATTCAACTAGTGTATTATCTTTATAAATAATCAAAAAACCCCCTTTTAATTATCTTGATATGATTAAATATTTGTTCTTTTTGGATCCTTGAGAGACGATTCAATTGTGTTTGTTTTGTTTTTGAAGTTTTTTTTTTCAAGTGGAATTTGGCTGAAATTGGGTAAAGGGCATCCTGTTAAGATTTTGGTTCAGTAACGTATCTCTGATTGATCTGAATTTTGGTAGACAAATGAAAATCGTTATTTTGAGAAAGACTCACTATATATAGTGAGGTCACCCTTATTTTAACCAAATTCCATCATTTAGACTACTTTTTCAATTTTTTAAGATTTTTTATTATGCTCTTGGATAGCGTTTTTGTATAAATTTGACCCTGTGGTAGTCCTATAATTTTTAAAAATCTCTAAATATGTTTTCTGTAATTGTTTTATGTATATTTTTAGACTTGTTTTTGTGAATTTGTGCTTTTGTGTTTGATCATTAATCTGATGGAGTATAAACTTGATGAACTTGCTTATCTGGTGAGGCAGTTGGCAGTTGAACAACATCAGTTACATATGCAAGAACCTGCAGAATTTTGTAGTATATGCTGTAGTTCTTATCATCCAACATATGCTTGCACCACATTACAAGATGATGGTTCTGTATTTCATGACCATTCTGTTAATGCAACAGGTGTATTTCTTGGTGAACCACAATACCAACAGCTTGGATATGATCCTTATGTTAGCCAAGGGCAACCATCACACAAGAGGGGGGTGAATTGGGTGATCACAAATTTTATTTCAACTTTGTGCAATTGTGCATTTTGATGCACCCAATCAATACATGCAGCGGAATAAATATATTTCACAACAATTCATGCTTTCATATTATTAACAATTCATATAATGCATAATATCAATCACATATAAGTATATTGAACAATGTAAATTATAGTGTGATTGATTTGAGACTAGTGGGAAATAAACCAAGATAGAAAATCACTTGGTTGAAACCTTGTAATAGACTACAAGTAGTGTGTAGTCAACTACAATAAACGCCTTAAAGTGATTTTGCAAGATCAACAAATAAAACACTAATTTTGAGTTTCTTGTAGTCTTGTAGTAGACTACACTTTTCTTGTAGTAGATTACAATTTGCTTCTGTGAGCAAATTGAGTTTTAAATGAATGCCTTACTTGTAAGAAGATTTGTCAATCAATATAGATACCTTGAGTATAGCTTAGATATATATATATATATATATATATATATATAAATGAAACAAACAAGATATATATCAAGTTCTAATGATCTAAGTAGAAATATCACAAGATAAGCAGTAGTTCAATAATTATAGCAATCATGAGAACTCAACAAATAAGTAGTTAAATGTAAATTGCTAGAATGTAAAGAGAGTAAGGGATAAGAGAGTGCAAACAATATTTTACTGGTTCAATCACTTCTTGTGATCTACATTCAGCCCCAAGATCATCCACTTGAGGTTTCCACTATTCTTCAAGCTTGTAACTTAGGTGCTTGAGAAACCTTTACAAAAACAGAGCACTCCTCACACTTTGGGATCCTCCACCCTTATGCTTGAGCCTCTTTCTTTTCTCTTCAAGGGAAATCTACCCTTGAACTCTTTTGAGGGATTATCCACCCTCTCACAAGTATATATGATTGATAGAAAATGATAAACTCTCTCAAAGAGTAGATAATACAACTTGAAGAACTAATGGATAGAGGGATTATGAAAATGAAGAGCTCAAATGTTGATTTTGATAGAAAATGATCAAATCCTCATAATGATTTGCAAATGGGTGTTCATCAACTTGTTAATGCTTTAATCTTAGCATATATTAATAGCCCAAGTGATAAAATAGCCTTTGGTGAAGTTTAAGAATGATTACTTTCGAAATCTAGCCGTTTATAGCCGTTACAGGCATTTCTGGCACGTTGTAGTCGACTACATATACATTGTAGTCGACTACCAGCCCTCTCTGGAAAGTAATTTTCGAAATCTAACACTTTGTAGTCGACTACAAGGTCTTGTAGTCGACTACAATCCATTTCTGGTGGTCTTGTAGTCGACTACAAGTCTTGTGTAGTCGACTACAATTCCACTCGGGAAAGTAGTCGTTTTGAAATGATCATAACTTCTTCGTTTCTTAACCAATTTAAGCAAATGACCATGCGTTGGAAAGCTCTTTGAGTGTACTTTCATATGAAACAAGTTTCAGATCAAAACTCAAAGTATTTTAAAAGTTATGATAAAAATAGTGACCATATGTCAGTTTTTCAAGGTCTTGTAGTCGACTTGTAGTCGACTACAATTCCTATCCGGAAAGTAGTCTTCTTAAAAATGTCATAACTTCTTCGTTTCTTATCCAAATTAAGCAAATGACCATGCGTTGGAAAGCTCTTTGAGTCTACTTTCATATGAGATAAGTTTCAGATCAAAACTCAAAGTATTTTAAAAGTTATGATAAAAATAGTGACCATAGGTCAGCTTTCAAAATTCAGATTTGGCTATTTTTCATAGTTTTGAAATACTACCATGACTAACTTCTCAAAACTTGTTTGTTGGGCATTTTACCATGTTAAAAACATTTGTTAAGATTGAATAAGGATATTTGAGCTCTCTTCATGTAAAACCTCTATCCTTACAAAGGAGAATAGCCTATAAGAGAAAGTATACTCTTTTGAGTCTATAAGCTTCTTGATGCACTTCAAGCTTCTAAGATTTCTTCTCTTCAAATCTTCTAAATGCTTGGTTCATCTCTTCACTCTCCTTCTTCTTGAGTTGAGCATAAATAGGATCTTTCACTTTCTTATTCCAATGCTCACTCTTGATACTTAGACTATTCTACAAAGCATAACTCACTTGAAAACCATAGTTAGTCCAAATCCATAACTCAATAACTAAATATGCATGATTCACATGTATATAACTTTATAAAGTTCTTCATACATATATGATTCACATATAGACACATATCCAATAATTAATTATATCACTTATCAAGTACATTGGATATATCCTATCAATGATGCTACACAAAACTTAATGCATGATTCTTATAATAGGAACAACAAGATAATATATAACCATGCATTATCCAATATAGCTCATCACGCACATATGTAGCATATTTGTAATCCTTTTTGTAATGTATTTGTCATCATCAAAACATAATACAATAAACCATCGGGGCAAACATATTTTCACACCTTATTTTACCACATATAACCATGACTGGGGAGAACATCCCTAGTTCGAACCTTATGTTGAACCAATCAATCTATACCAGCAGCCTATGCAGCAACATCAGCCTATGCAGCAAGCCCCAATAGGCATGGAATCTGAGCCTACATTAGAGGATTTGGTGAAACAATTGGCTCAGAACAACATCGAATTCCAGCAGAGAACAGAAGCTATAGTACAAAACTTGGAGACCCAAGTTGGTCAACTTACATCTTCATTGAGTCAGTTGAGCAAGCAACAGATGCAGAAATCTGATTCTGCAAAACATGAGATCATTGATGAGAAAAAACCAATTGATGATTTGTGTGATGAATTTGCTAGTTTTACTGATTTTGATGATTCTGTTTGTTGTACTGGTTGTGATGGTGATATGTTGTGTAATGCATGTGCTGAGATTGCTGCCTTTTGAGACATGATGAATCATCTTTTTTAGCAGATTATGCAGCAACTCAATCTGCAGAAGTAGTGAAGCCACCAAAATTGGAGTTATTGTGGCTAAGAACCTCCTTACTGATGAGGAGGAGAAGTTGCTGCAAATTTTAAAGGAGAATCAAAGAGTCATCATACTTGCAGACATTCCTAGCGTTAGCCCTTCCATATGCATGCGTAGGATTTTACTTGAAGATGGAGTTAAACCAATAAAGCAGCCCCCGAGGAGACTAAACCCTTTGATTTTGGATGTGGTAATCCATTACACTGGCTATGGTGTGGCTGCTGGAACGTTAATTCTTCTGCTATCCATAGGGAGTTTTCTTTCCACACTTTTATTTCATTTTTCTAGTTGTTTTCTTTTTGTTTTTACTGTTTTGCTATTTTTTTAATATTGTTTCTATTTTTATTTGGCTGTTACAATTTACTCTTTTCTGTTGTTGTTTCTACTGTTGGTGTTGTCTGTTTCTATTTCTGCTTCTGTTTTTCTGTACTGCTGATGTTTGTCTTTTATTACTTTTTATTTTCTGTTTCTGTTTTTATTTTTTGTTTTGTCTGCTGTTTTATTTTCTGTTTTTCTATATAAATCTTTGTTGAAAAAAAAAAGCCACGCTTAAGGTCAATGGCCAGAAATTGAATCATTTTTTAGGAGGACCCATCGATTGTGCAAAATCTTCAATCACGCTGGCTGATGACATTAAAAGTAGCGCTTCTTGGGAGGCAACCCAAGTTTTCTAACTCTTTCATTTTCCAAACTTTAACTTATTTGCATTCACAGGAATCAAGACAGAAAATCGGTGCCATGCAAGAAAATATATCAGAGTTTGATTTTTTTGTCTTTATTTTGTTTGTTTTTCTTTGACAGATGATTTTTTACGGTTTAAATGGCGGATAACGGTACTCCGTGAAAATCTTTTTCGGTCACTTCAGTTACCCACAAACACTGAAATCTGTATATAATTTTACTCAATTTTTTTTCTCTCTTTCTTCTTTCTTACGAAATGGATAATCAGCTTTTTAACCTCCACAAGCAATTCCCTTCTCTCCCTCAAAATGCTTTAACTAACATTTATTGTGCAAGGTTTGAGAGATTAAGGATGCTTATGCACAAAGGCATCCCTGCGGATATACGCTGGTTGATCGAAGCAAAGGTCCGACTCAAAAGTGAATTTTCTGACGCTCTTGTTACATATATGCCAGGGCTAGGTAAAAGTTTATATGCCAAGAAAAGAAGAGCAAAAAGGTTACGGGTCTGCTATAAATGTGCAAGATGGACCTGTAACACAAAATGCAAATCAATTGGAATGACGTCTATAAACCGAGATGATAAAATTAACTTCATTAAAGATGGCATGAGTAAGGAGTCTTTAGATAACATTTTATTGATTCTTGAGACGCATCCAAGTGGAGATGTTCAGAGAGTACTTCTCGATTTATGGCCAATATTCCAAGATGAACATGAGCGTTATAGTCTCGGGAATCTGACTCAAAAAGACCCTGTTTGCTAATTTTTAAGAAAATTGGATGGGAAACCGACCATCGGCCCATAGAGAGCATTCAAGCCGTTACTGGACATAAAACCAGAGGAAAATGTGAGCCACAATCACACCTCCTGTAAGTATTTTTTTTTCTTTTTTTCTTCTTGTTTATTTAAAAAAAATTAAAAAATTCAAAAAAAAAGAATAAAAATAAAATCAAAAGTAGTCGTATTCTTTTGAAATATGCGTTGCATATTTTCAAACTTCTTCTGACACATATAGATTAGTCTTCTATCATTGTCATATAGCTATTATCATTGTTGTGCTTATTTTCAAACTTACCTGACACACGGATCTACCCCTCCTTTATAGGTGTAATTATTACCTTTGAGTTTTGATGCCTTTAAATAATGCACTTTGCTCTCTTCAGATCATTGATAATGTGAGAGTACAAAAAAACAAAGAGAAAAAAAATGGAAGTCACTTCAGTTCGTCGGATCAAGAGTGTTTGTGTCTTTTGTGGATCTAATCCTGGGAAAGATAAAGAGTTTGTAAATATTGCAAACCATCTTGGTCAAGTGCTAGCTGAGAGAGAAATCCATTTAGTTTACGGAGGAGGTAGTCTTGGGTTAATGGGTTGTGTAGCAACTGCTGCACATTTAGGAGGTGGCAAAGTCCTTGGTGTCATTCCCAGTCCTTTATCTATCAGCAAGCCCATTGGAAAAACATTAGGGGATGAAGTAATGGTATTTTGCATGCATCAACGCATGAACATTATGATAGCAAATGCTGATGCCTTTATTGCCCTACCTGGTGGTTTTGGAACTTTGGAAGAGCTCTTCCAAATTACATCCTGGTCACAGCAGAACTTTCACCAAAAACTCATAGGTATATTAAATGTTAATGGTTTTTATGACAGTTTGTTTTGTTTTCTTGATCATGCTGTAGAAAAAAGGTTCATCACACAAGCGACACGTCAAAGTCTTGTAACTGCTGCAACTCCTGAACAATTGCTCGATCAACTAAACGAATTTCTACCACAACGTGATCCATCAATGGCTCCACTGAATTGGGAACAAGGCAGCAGCAGCAAAAAGCAAAAACTTGATTTGACTTTGTCTTTGTGAATTTTTGTTTTCTGTTATGGTTTTAGTTTTTTGTAATTTTTTTTTATTTCAGGCTTGATTTTTGCAGTATTCTGGTAAGATCTTCTACACTCTACCTATCTTTATTTTGACATTGGGGACAATGTCTTAAATTAGTTGGGAGGAGGTATAGTTGACAATACCATGTACATAATTTAGTTAAAAAAAAAAAACTAACCAGCTAATCTTTATTGTTACTAGCTTATTAGATGTATGATGGCAAAGTAAGGAGTAGTTTTGCTCTTGTGACGCATCTTAACTTGCATTTCATAGTATGTCTTAAATTATTTTGTTCTTCCATATTAAAAAAAATTCATTTTGATATTTTCAATTAATTTTGATGCAAGCATGTGCTGAATCTGAACTTAATTGATAATAAAAGTATGCAAAACAGTTTATAGTTGAATCATTTTCATGATATACATGTGTATATGATTGTGGATATTAGGAAGAAGGCATGGTTGAATTAAGTGAATGTTCCATACCTTTGTGAGTTTTGGGCTTTTCCAAGTTTGATACTTACACTTGGTTATTTTCTTTCATGAATGATGTCAATTATGAATTTATTTTCTAGAACTTGCATTGAATCGATTTGAGATTACATTGGTCTGTATGTTGCATGAAAATGACAGAGGCATTTTTTCTTGACTTAGCTGCTTTGGCCAAATAAACCTACCTTGCATTTATCCAAATATTAACTCCCTCTGAGCCTATTTGCCTATTCTTTGTTCTTAGCTCATTACAAGCTTTGAGTGAAAAACCATGTTTTACCTTACCTTAGGGAATAGGAGAGCATTGATTTTCTTATTGGAGGAGTTCTTTTGCTTGCAATGATTTAAGTGTGGGGGAATTGGTGTGCTGATACGAAATGCTTGGTAAACAAAAAACAAAAAAACAAAAACAAAAAAACAAAGAAAAAGAGAAAAAAGAAAGAAAAATAAAAGAATAGAAAAAGGAATGAATGTGTGAAGAGAATGAGCATTTTATGGTTTTGGGTAAAAATTTTATTCTTTCTACTTGAGTTACTCCTCAATGCTCTTTTATTCTCTTTGGTTTTAACCTGCTATTACCCATATTGTTTCCTTCCTTCACCTTATAAGTTCCATTACAACCTTTTTGAAAGACCTCTTGATTTTTGCAATATATTTGATCTAAGTAGTGGAGAATTGATGTATATGCAAGCCTATGGTAAAATACCTTTATAATTTGACCGAGTTGAGTGCAAACAGTTAACCTAAACACCTTGTGTAATTTGAGTATCAATTGTGAGGAATTCTACTCAATTTGAACATGCCTATTTCTGATTAAAGCATGATTATGCTATACTTTATTCTCAATTGGTTTGATTCAACTATTCTTTGTTAAGCATACTTAACTTATTAATTATGGTTTATATTTGATACAATGCTTGTATTTAAAAATTAGTTGAATTGATTAAATAAAGTATTACATGTTTGTGGGTATCATCCTGGTAAACCCTCACAAGACTATAACTCGTCCACTAGGGACACCTAGGGGTTTAAAGGCTTGTGGCACTTGCTAAGTGCCATTGTGTTTTCCTACGAAAATGGATTAGATTAGGTATAATCAGTTTTTATGTTTTTAGTTTAATAATATGATGTTTCTTGTTTTTCTTTAGTTTTGTTCTTATGTGTTTTACCCAAGAGTGCAAAAGCTTAAGTGTGGGGGAATTTGATCAATCAATTTGAGACACTTATGTTAGCTTTGTATTAGGCTTTATTAGATGTTTATTGTGCCCAATATTAGTATTTTATATGAGTTTAATGTTGTTGGGCTTCACTGGGCTTTAATGCAAATATTGAATAATTTTCGGATTTTGATGCATTTTGACCTTTCTTCCTTAGTTAGGCCATAACTTGGGACTCGGTGATCCATTTGATGTGATCTTGGTGTCTTTGGAAAGCTAAGACAATGCTCTACAAGTTTCATGAAGAACACAAGAGCTGGATCGGACTTCTAAGGGTCCAAAACATCCCTGCAATGCAGAGTGGGTTTGCTGTCACGAAAATCTGGGCAGTGTGCACATATTAGACTACATAGTGAGTTATAGGCCTCCTCTTGGGCTGAAACTTGGCCATTGGAAAGATAAGACCCATATCTCCAACTTCACTGAAGACTATTTAGCCAGTAGATGTCATTTTAGGCATGATAATGAAGCTACAATTTGGTTTGAATTTGGAAACATGTTCTGCCAACCTAACATGAGGTAGGTTCAGTGTTTTTGGCATATCTGGAGTTCTAAACGTCCAAATGACATGATTCTAATTGTAAAATTTCAAGGAGACAACTGGCTATAACTTTCATGAAGACCTCCAAGCCAAAATGCACCATCTAGGTGATGCAAATGAAGCCAGAAGTCAAATAAGAGTTGTTGACTAAAAGCCACCAACCATACACCAACCCACCTACCATGCACCAACCCACCAACCATGCATCAAGTTTCCATATTTGACAATTTCCATATTTTTATAGCTTGTATTCAGATTATGTACATGTACAAATTGGCTTCTAGGATTAGTATAAATAGAGTCAATCTCTTTGTATTAGGAGGATTCAATTTTAAGTAAGTTTGAAGAAAGTTTGAGTATTTGTGAGAGTTTTCTTTCTCTTCTTCTCCATTCTCTTTATAATTTCGTTTTTGTTCTTTTATTTCTGAGTTCTTCCTTCCCATCCATGGAAGGCTAGGTTCTTATAATCAATCCAAGGGATTAGCCATCTTGATGTTTAATTTGGAGATCTTGTTTCGCTTGTTCATATTGCTTAATTGTTATTCAAGTTTCTCTTCTTCCTCTTTTGATTTTTATCTACATTGAATTGCTTAATTTGATTTAGATGTTGATGTGGTAATAGCTTTATTATCATGTATTCAAAGAGGATCACATAGAATAAACAATTTATTAAAGCTTTTTGATGGATTGTTTAGCTTTGTTAAATTCTGGATCTTAAGTTAATCTATGTTTGGATGGTGCTTACTTTATCTAACCTTGGTTAATTAAATCCTAGATGCTTATCAAGTAGAGGATTCTTGGATCATGTTGAAGCGTCTTGATGTGATCTAAGGCTAGGAACACGGTTAGCAATTAAGTGAATTCCTTATGATCAATGATGAGTTAAACTCAAGATCGGTAAATTTCCTTGGATTGGTTGTTTCTTTAAATTTGTTAATTACTTTCCTTTAATTCAACTAGTGTGTTATCTTTATAAATAATCAAAACCTCCCTTTTAATTATCTTGATCTGATTAAATATTTGTTCTTTTTGGATCCTTGAGAGACGATTTGGTTCATGCTCTATACAACAAATTAGTTTGCGAACCGGTAAATTTTTATTATTTGACGGGTCTCGACAACCTCTTGTCAACAAGCACGCAAAAACAACTAAGAACTAGATCAAGTTCTAAAGAATGCCACATGCAATGGAAGCACACAGGAAAGAATTGACAGTGTTTAGGTCCAAGTGCTCATAGGCATTTGAGAGTAAGTAAAAACATGCCACAATCAGTTTCACAATGATCAAAGTTACAGAGAGTTGCTTAAAAGGAACACATGCAAGCACAATTTCAGCCCCTTGATTAAACAACTCATGCACAATTGATGTTTCAAGTTCACAAAGACGTTCAAAATTGTACTTTAAGCATGGAATGATAGCAAGGAGGACACAACATGCAAGAGAAATGGTAAGCATCATCTTAGCAAGTTATTCTACCCGCGCAAGTTCATAACCCCCCCAACAAAATATGCGAGTTAATTCCAATAAGAGTTGGGGTTAGAAAAACTTCTCCATATGGATAGCTCTAGAAGAACATGGAGAGGCGGGGAATGGCACTCATAGAAACGATTACAAGTTGTCATCACTACAGCACATGCACAACAAACAACAAGTGTGAGCAAAGAAATATTCAAGGTGCAAAAATCCAAAATGCAAAAAAATAAACTACCAACAATTAGAATTAAACAAAAGAGTTCAACTGGAAAAAATAACAACATAACAAAGAAAAATTCGCGGCTGACTCAAAACAAAACGCAAAATAGCTAAGCTTTATCATGACTCTCAACATCACCATCCTCTGAACGCTCTCCATCATCACCAACATCTTGGTCATCCGGATGCTCCCCAACGCCCGCAACAGCATATCGGAACACTCTTCATCAGCAATCTGGTCCTTCTACATAGGCTCGCCCACTTGCTCATCAGCAATGTTTGTTACAGCTATTCTAGGCCCTCCAGCACCCAAGTTGTGCTCCATGGACGGGTGCATCATGCTCTGAAAGTACTGCTCTGTGGAAGAGTCAATAAAAAATTAGGTAGTAAAGATAAATCAAACCCTTAGTCCGGAGTTCGATACCGCATCATCAGCTCCATTTTACGTAAGGACTGGAAACACAATGCATTTAGCCTGCCAAGAGACTGAATGTGCTGACTATGAATAGTCTGTGTATCTTGGATAATAGAAAGTTGAAGCTGTATAGCATCCAAAGATAGGGGCTCAAGGGGTGGCTCAGGTGCCTCGGGCTCTACTGCTGGTAACTCTGGCTCAGTGCAGCTTCAATCGGCCCCTCTGGTTGCTTCCGAATCCATTGTGCCGTAATCGATGTTTTAGGCTTCCCTATAGTGTTAGTATCTGAAGGACAGATACCCTCCTTAGCACACAACAAACAAATCAAAGATGGGTAGGCCAATGTGTAACATCCCTAAATTTCATATGTTATGACTTAGCTAAATTCTTTGAATGGATTGTATGTTCTGTTACAGAAATGGTAATAAATTGAGTTATAATGATTAATTCGAGATTCTGGCTATACCGGTGAACTCGGTAGAACCTAAGGAAGGAATAGGTGAAATCTAAACTCTTATATTTACTCTGGCTAAGTTAGGACCTACTGGTAAATTTAATTTTCTTCAGGACCTATTGGGAATTCTTAGAAATCACAAGAGTATTTTAGTCTTTTACGTCCTCAGTGGCAATTTGGTATTTTTCCACATAAGTGGGGGACAAAGTTGACAAAGCAACTCCACCCCCTTGTGGTTAAGAGGACCGGCCAGCCTAGGGAGAACCAAAGGCTCATCTTCTCCAAAATTTGCTAAGTTCCATAGCTAAGCTTGTTCAAGAGTTCAAGGTTCCAAAGTAAGTATTTTTATACACTTTTTGGCTTAGGTTATTTGATGGTTATTGATCACTATGATCTCTTCTTCAATCCTATGGTAATAGTTTCTTGAGAAACTCATTTTCATCTCTAAGAATCAAGAACACCCATGTCCAAAAGTTGGTTGTTTTGGTTGAGTTTTTTGAAGGAAGTTGAAGGGAAGGTTGCCTTGACTACCAATCCCATCTTGGAATCAAGTTAGGAGCACTTCAAGGTGAGTGTGGATTTACTTGTGCTATTGTATGATGTTCTTAGAGTGAAAGTGTATGTTATAGGATTAAGCTTGAATCTAGGGTTTTCACCTATGCTTAAGGTTGATGTGTTTTGTTACATGTTTTAAAGGATTTAGGTATATGAAAGTGAATGATATGGTTAGTGTATTTTGATGGATTTGAGGACATGATCCCATAGGGAAATTAGGGTTTTGATTTGAAGTTGGGCGTGGCACTATTCCTGCCCAAATTCCAACCCACGGGCGTGGTCACCACCACGGCCTAGCCGTGGTTCTCTCTGGAAATGGAATTTTGGTGTCTCGTGGCCAACCACGACCGTGGCCTCCACCACAGTCTGGCCGTGGTTGTCTCTGGAAGTTTGGTTTCATGTTTAAATACCACACCACGGCCGTGGCCTTCACCACAGATGTGGCCTCCACCACGGGCTGGCCGTGGTTGGCTCTGGAAATACCCACCACAGGCATGGTCTATACCACACCCTGACCGTGGTTGTCTCTATTTCCAATTTGTTGAATTTCATTTTCTGAACCGTGGCCGTGGTTACCACCACACCCTAGCCGTGGTTGACTCTGTTTGTGTTATTGTGGTGCATATGCCTAGGGTCTTGATACCATATGCTAAGTTTAGGATTAAGGATGACTTAACATTATAATGAGATGTGTAGCTAAGTAAGAATGCTTGATAGAAGTGACTTAGCACTATAATGAGATGTGTAGCTAAGTAAAAATGCTTGATAGAGTTGAGCATGATGGTTATGTGTTGTATATGCTTGAATTGGTTACATGTAATGTTATTATGATATTATAAATGAGCATGATATGAATATGAGAACATTGCATTGCATAGCGAGATGGCCTAATCGGAAAGGGTTAATGTACAAGACAGAGGGGTGCCTAGCTGATGAGCTAGATGGAAATGAAATGGTATTCTTATTTGCATTGCATTGCGAGGTGGCCTAACCGAAAGGGGTTAGTGTACAAGAATGAGGGGTGCCTAGCTTATTAGCTAGAAGGAAACGGAATTGGCATAACACATTACATATGCATATTGCGAGGGCCTAACCAAAAGGGGTTAGTGCACAACAAGAAGAGTGGAGAAAGAAAAAGTGTGAATAAAAGGTGTGAACATCATGTGCATTCATTCATTGCATTGGTTGGTTGGTGTTACTTGACATATTGTGAATTGTGTTATACTTGCTCTCTACTTGCATATATACTTTATCTGTAAGTTTATTCATATGCACTGGGAAGTTGTTCTCACCACCTCTTTCTCAGATTCGCAGGAACACCCCGAACCCTCTACGGGTTAAGTACGGAGGATTCTGTTGATTTATTTTTGGGATTTGTATTTTGGTGGAGTTAAGCTCCGTGATGTAATTATAACAGGATGTGTATTATTCTGATGTAGATATGACAGGGTACTGACTACTACTGTTGATGTACTCGGTTCTGCGTATGTTTAGTGTGCTCAGTCAGGATAGTGTTTAGAATACACTTGTATAATATTGCGTACTCTGATAATATTTTGGTTGAGATCTGAGATCTCTTGATGATATATGTGTATGTGTATATATATAATATATGTACTCTGGTTGGTTTGAAATGGTTGTTGGAAATCCGCTGCTTATGTTATACTTTGTGGTAATGTTCAAGAAACAAAGGAAACGCTGCCGAATTTTCTATATATATATATATTCCACATAAGACTTATGGTTGGTAAATAACATAGTAATTAATAGGTCTTACACAATATGCTAGTGTCCTCGTTAGCAATATAGTTCATCTCCTTAGCTATAATTGCTCCCACATTGAGGTCTTCACCCTTCATCAGTGCAATAATGAATTGAGCTCTATGAATAATTACATCGGAGCTGTTTGAACAAGGAAGGATGGTTTGATGCATAAATGCGGACCAAGCCTTGGCGATTGGTTTCATATTAATAATCTTGAATGTCCGGGGGCAATTATCCCGGGCTTTGAACCATTCGGCACCTAGCCTGCAAAGGTACTCAAGCAACTCATCATAGTTGGTTACATTATCATTTCTATTCATATAAGCACATTCCCTCGGGATAGGGAGGCCCAGAACTTCATTAATCCTCTCCCCAGTAAAGCTGACTAATTTACCTTGGACATAACTGACAAAAGCTCAATTTGTGCCCGGAACTCTATAGGCATTAGCATAAAATTCATGCATAATTTTCGGGCAATGCTCAATGATATATCTAGTCAACTTTGCCCATTTCCGTTGGGCAATCTCAGATTGAATCTCTGGTGTGGACTCAGTATGGAAATCAATGGTTCTATCAGCAATGATCTTTTTCTTGTTAATGATTGATTTGAACCTTTCCTGATGTTCAAGTGAATAGAACAAATGCTCAATAAAAGGTTTAAGCTCTACCTCCACAACTTGCTTTCTCTTTTTTTGCTTTCCCTGATTTGGTGCCATGTTCCTGAGATAAGAAAATAGGGAAATCAATCACTTTATACTCATCCATTGCCAAAATTATGAAAGCCACTCCTAAGCTTAAGTCAGAGCATCAGTAAGCATCTGGGGAACAAATTGGTAACATGTTATTTGCACTTATACAAGCAAGAATGCATTCATGCTTATCAAGCAAGTAAAAATGCAATTAGATTACAATAGAGTGTACCATAACGAAAAGCATGCTTGGCAATGCTCACTGTGAACTTTTTACAAACATGTGGTGTGTTAGAGACGTGCAAGGGTGTTAGTGATAACGGCTATAGCTGTTAACGACCATTCTTTCATGACTTTTCAACCAAGGGAGAGAATAAGCAAACATTTCATGCACATTGCACAACTAAAAGCAATCATGGATCCGTCATTAGTCAAAGAATACATCATGGAGAGCAAGATGAGAAAAGAAACTACAACCTTTATGCAAATGGAGCGAGACATTGAACCCTAAAGTGGGTGAGAGGGAGAGAAGACATACCTGGAGATGATTTGCAGAGAAATGACGTGCAAAGATGGAATCTAAAAGAAATGGAGGAAAATGAGATGAAAGAATGGGGAGAGGAAAAACCCTAGCAGAAGATTTAAAAATGTGCGTGCGGGATAACTGCAAATGAGGAACGAATTTATAAAACTTGAGCCATCGCCTTGTGAGGATTTGTCATCGCACGGCGAAGATGCTTTGCAAGAGGGAAATGAAACTTTTTTAGCACGGTCGCCTCACAAAGCAACTCAGAAGCAATTTGGCTAGGAATTCGCCAAGCGAGATATGTCCATCGCATCGCGATGCGTGCTGGGCAAAGGCTTAGATTTTTTAAGATTGATCTCGCCTCGCGATAGCCAAAATTCGCCTTGCAACACCAACATCTCACCACGCGACAGGCTAAACTAAACATCTTCACTTTTCTCCTTCTTCTAAGTCAATCCAAGCATACTTCAACAAAACTTTAATTTCCATTAGCCAATGAACAAAAGAACCTAAAATACTATTTAAATAGTTAGAACTTATCTAAATTTTACCTAAATTATTTAATTCTAAAACTAATTTGACACTAAAAACCTACATGTGCTAGTGATTCAACACTTCCTTAGGAAGCATGCTTGACTCACAATCAAAATCCCCAAGATGTTCAACCTAAAGCCTCTTATATGGGCGTCTCACTCGCTCTCCCTACCACCATTTGGGGCTAGCTCCTCACTATATAACATCTATTTAGTGCACATGAACCCAATTGTCTTTTCCCCTAAAACAAATGTTTATATCTTTTATACTTTCTTTTAATTGTATATGATTATTTAATTTCAAAAAAAGGGAAAGCAAATATGTAAGATTTATTTAAAGTAATGAATGATACGTTTGTAAATCTGTGTTAGAAGTAAAATTAAAGTTAATTTTTTTTAATGATACTGGTTATTTATGTTGAATGTGAGTTTTTTTTACAAGAGTAGTGAATAAAGTTGTTGAATCTTAATAAAGTTACAATATTTTAGACAAACTTTTATTTAAAGTTACAATAACTTTAGATAAAATTTACAATAAATCTAAACAAACTTACATTATTTTTTGTTAATAATTACAATAAATTTGAATTAAGTTGTAATAATTTTAGGTTGAATTTTCAATAAATTTGGATAAAGTAACAATAATTTTGATAAAAGTTACAATAATTGTATCAAAAGTTTTTTTGACATTAGTCTTAGATAAAATTTATAATAGATCTAAATAAACTTACAATATTTTTAGATAATAGTTACAACAAATTTAAATTAAGTTACATTAATGTGGAAAAGAATTACAATGTATCTTTACATAGTTACAATAATTTTGGACATAATTTAAAGTTACATTATTTTTAAATAATAGTTACAACAAATTTGAACTAAGTTACACTAAATTTAGATAAAATTTACATTAAAAACAAAGTTACTATATTTTCTGTTAATAGTTACAATAAATTTGAATTAAGTTACATTAATATGAGAAAGTTTTAAAATGTATCTTTACAAAGTTACAATAATTTTCGACAAGATTTACAATAAATCCGAACAAAGTTACATTATTTTTAGATAATAGTTGCAACAAATTTGAATTAAATTACAATAACATTAGATAAAATTTGTAATAAATCTAAAGAGAGTTACTATATTTTTTTGTTAATAGTTCCAACAAATTTGAATCAAGTTACAATAATTTAAATTCAATTTCAAATAAATTTTATCAAAATGACAATTGTTTTAATAAAAGTTCAGATAAATTTTTCAAAAAAACAAACAACAATAATCTTAGATAAAATTTATAATAGATTTGATTAAAGTTACAATATTTTTAGATAATATTTGTAATAATCTTGAATTATGTTACATTAATATGGGTAAATTTTATAATGTATTTGTACAAAATTACAGTAATTTAGGACAAAATCTATAAGAAATCTGAGTAAAGTTATAATATATTTTTTTTACATAATAGTTACAAAAAATTTCAATTAAGTTACAATAATTTTAAATTTAATTTACAATAAATTTGATTAAAGTGACAATAATTTAGATAATAGTTACAATAAATATGTCAAAAGTTAAAAGAGTCTTAGATAAAATTTATAATCGATCTCAATAAAATTACAATATTTTTAGATAATAGTTACAGTAAATTTGAATTAGGTTAAAATAATATGGATAAATTTTACAATCTATCTATACAAAGTTATAATAATTTTGGATAAAATTTATAATAAAACTGTACAAATTTACAACACTTTTAGATAAAATTTACAACTAATTTGAGTTTAGTTACAATAATTTTAGATTAAATTTTCAATAAATTTGATCAAAGTGACAATAGTTTTGATAAAAGTTACATTACAACTAAATAAAGTTACGTGTGATTATTTTTAATAAAAGTTATAATGAATTTGAATAAAGGTATGTTATTATTTTTATAAAATTTACAAAAAACAAATTGGTTTACAGTTACATTAGTATAGGTAAATTTTACAATGTATATGTATCAAGTTAAATAATTGTACATAGAATTTATAATAAATATGAATAAAGTTACAATATTTTTAAATAAAATTTAAAATAAATTTAAATAAAGTGGCAATAGTTTGAATAAAATTTACAATAACTTTAACAAAAGTTACAATGGTCTTAGCAAAATTCACAATACATCTAAATAAACTAATATATATATATATATATATTAAAAATTTAAGGAAAAATATTTATTTTTCACATTTAAGTAATGCCACATTGTTAATATCTATGTTATGCAAAAAGAATTTTGAACATTAAAAAAAATAACATTTTCAACAACATAATCTTTTGGATTTTCTAATTTTTTTTTTGTGTAATTTCATTCTAATATTTAACTCCTTGTTTTTCATTCACTCAAAATTTAAAAGAAACATATAAAATGCCTAAATCAAAGTCATTAGTCTCCTAATATGAAACTAACTTCATCATCATCCCTAAGTTGAAGACATCTCAAAATAGCCAATACTTTTTAAACTCCTTTCTTTTATATTTTACTTCTTCTTTCTCACTTATCATTTTAATTGACATTTAATTCCCCATTTAACATTTTATTAAAAAAGAGTAAACCCTCATTTTGATCTTTTAAAAATACAAGTTTTTTGATCCTCTAATAATTTTTTACATCAAATTAATTTTTTTGAAGGACTAATTTGATGTAAAAAATAACATTGAATGATTAATTTAGTGTCAAAAAATAACATTAAATGACCAATTTAATATCAAAAATTGATATTAAATAACTATTGTAATGTATTTATTATTAGAGAACTTTACTTATGACACTTGTATCTATAAAGAATTAAAATGAGTGTTTACTAAAATAAATAAATAAATACCAAACAAGGAAGAAATGAGCCAAACAAGGAAGGAATGACTGATTTACAATTTTTAAAAAAATTAGATGACCAATATAATTTTTCTCTTTTTACCTCTTTACCTATTACTGATTATTTGCCCTCATTTTTATTTTATTTTTTTACTTTCACCATGGCTTTTCTTTATACGACTCAAGCTAGAGAATCCCTTTTGATTAAGAAATTAAAATATTATTTTTAAAAATGAAATGAAATCAAATCAAATATAATTAAATTTAAAAATTATGAAATTTAATTTTTAAAAATTATTAAAAAGGAATTAACATATAAAATAGAAAGAAATTAAATAAATGAAAAATAATATTCATTTATGGTTAATATTTTATTAAGAATTAAAAACTTTGACAGAAAAAAAACTGGTTGTACGTGACGTGACGTTATTAAAATTATAGCACCGATTGACAAATGACTTTCTTTTCAAATTTTTTAATCTTTCCTATATCCATAGTCACATTTTGATCAAATCAGGAAGGCATAACATGTGGCTCTCATTTTTTTGGATCAGGGATGCAGGGTGCATCATTTGTCCAATGACGCACCCGAGACAATCCCAGACAGCTGAGTCTGTATTCATGTGTATTTCAAATGAGTTAATTTTAATCCGCTGTTAGTATAAGATTTTTTTATATTATTATTTAATTATATATTATTAACTCATTAAAAAAATTTGACTATTATAATAATTATCTCAAAAGTTTAATATTTTTAATGATGTGTCAATACATAATTATATGATAGTGTAAAAAAATTTCAAACTAATAATAAATTAAAATTAAATCCATCTCAAATTTGTAATGATTATTGAATAAATTTACATACACATACTCTTATGCAAGTTATTAAATAAGTGTCCCACTTTCTTAACATTATAGTTATGTTTAGGATGAAAGAGTTTGAAAAAAAAAATATGAGAGTTAATTTTTTATTTCTATATTAAAAGAATTATAAAATATTTATAAAAATAAATAAAAGATTATCAAAATATTATATGATAATATCTTATTTTATTCATCATGTTTTAAATTTAAATAAAAAAATATTTATTTAAACTAAAAAATTACCTATCTCTTCTATTCAAACATACTTTAAGGGTGTTGTTACCCCAACTAAAAAAATATTATATTAAAATAGTAATATAAATAATATTTGTTATTATACAATCATTTTGGGATAGGGATACATGTAGAGAATAGAACAATTCTTTTCGTTAAATAACACCTTAGTCTTCACTGTAATTATTCTAAATTGATCAGGTTGTATACGTACCTCACATAATTTGTGGAGTTCAAGAGTTGGAATCTCATTCCCCTAACTCTCTAGCTAGAACTTCCTGAGTCAGCTTACCCATACTTACCGACAAAAAGAATAAACTTAGACATAGTAGTTTATAGTTGCATCACAGTTTGTAACAAGTTTGTGTTTAATAATTTTTCTTGTAAATATTATGTTTTAATTTATAATCTCAATTTTAAATCTGTATAAAACCATCTATATATCTTACACGATACTCAGGAACTCATTTATAGATAGTGTAAATTGTAATGGGTAGCACCAAAACAAAAAAACAAAAAACAAAAAACAAAACAAAACAACCATAAATGTCAGTGAGTCAATGTCAAAGAGTGACAATCACACTTTCTAACTATTCTGTCTTCCCTTGTCTCTCTTGCACGCACACAAAGAGCAGACAAGGTAGCAGTGCCTCACCCCTCACGGCCTATGGACGTTGACTCAAGAAATCAGAATTCTAACAAAGGAAGGAAAGGCGAGTGAATTCTCTCTCTCAACACCAACACAATCAATAAATCATCTTGAATTTTTCTTGTGTTAAAACCCATCATAACCAATTGCCAAAATGCATAGTCTGGAAAAATAAATGTTAGCTTCATTTTCCCTAGTCTGGAAAACCTTCATATAGAATTTCACAGCTCTTTGTTGGTTTGGGGTTCATTTCTGCAAAAAGAAAAAAAAAAGTTTGTTAATTTGTGTTCCTGCTCAGAATCTTTGTGCCAGTAAAAGGCCGTATGATTAGTAATTAAAGAATCACCCTCCAATTATGGATGCTCCATCTTATCATTATATGCTGATAATAGAAAACTACTTTCTTTTTCTATTTGCAGCACAGTTTTCCTTGACTCACTTGAATTATTTCCACAATATAAAGCTAGAGTACAGAATAAGAAGAAACAGAACACCAGAAGCTAGAGTACAGAAGAATTGAAAGCTAGTAAGATGAGATGAGATGAAATGAAATAAGGGCAGAAAGGAAAATGGCAGAAACTGCAGTATCGTTTGTTTTGGAGCAATTATACCAACTCCTAAAAGAAGAAGGAAGTCTGCTGAGAGGCGTCCATAAAGAATTTGCGGACATTAAAGATGAACTGGACAGCATTCGAGCCTTCCTCAAGGATGCAGATAGTAGAGCATCAGATGAAGGAGACACTGACGAAGGAATAAAAACTTGGGTGAAGCAGCTGAGAGAAGCATCTTTTTGCATAGAAGATGTCATTGATGAATACATCATTTATGTGACACCGAGGATCCATCATCCTGGATGTATAGTTTCCCTCCAAAAGATTGCTCACCTAATCAAAACTCTGAAGCCTCGTCATCGGATAGCATCTGAGATTCAAGACATCAAATCATCAGTTCGTGGAATCAAAGAAAGAAGTGAAAGGTATAACTTTCAGTCTTCACTTGAACATGGATCAAGCAGCACCAGAGGGATCCAAAATGGCAAATGGAATGACCCTCGAATGGCTTCCCTTTTCATTGAAGAAGATGAAGTTGTGGGATTTGATTACCCAAGGGATCAATTGGTTGGTTGGTTAGTGGAGGGAGCAGCAGTGCGCACTGTGATTTCAGTGGTAGGAATGGGGGGACTTGGAAAAACCACTCTTGCCAAGAAAGTTTTTGACAACCAGCAGGTGAAAGGGCAATTTGATTGTCATGCTTTCATCACAGTTTCTGAGACATACACAATAGATGGCTTGTTGAGAAACATGATGAAACAATTCTGTGAAGAGAATATAGAGCCTCTTCCTCAAGGGATAAACACAATGGATAACATGTCACTCATTACTGAAGTGAGGCATTACTTGCAGGAGAAGAGGTACATAATCGTCTTTGATGATGTCTGGAAAGTAGATTTTTGGGATGAGATTCAACTTGCTTCACTTGATAATAACATAGGAAGTAGGATAATGATTACAACCAGGAACTTGGATGTTGCAAATTATTGTAAGAAATCTTCCCTCGTTCATGTGCACAGGTTGGAACCCTTGCCTCCAAACAAGGCTTGGGAACTCTTCTGCAAAAAGGTGTTTCAATTTGAGTTTGGTGGAAAATGTCCATCAGAGCTCAACGATATATCTGATGAAATTGTTCAAAAATGCAAGGGGTTACCACTAGCAATTGTGGCCATTGGAGGTCTTTTGTCTACCAAAGATAAAACTGTGTTTGAATGGAAAAAACTATGCCGAAACCTTAGTTTTGAGCTAGAGCGTAATCCTCATTTGGCTAGTTTAACTAGAATTTTAGCCCTAAGTTATGATGACTTGCCCTACTATTTGAAATCTTGTATCTTGTATTTTGGTATATATCCAGAGGACTACTCCATTAGGTGTATGAGATTGGTTAGGCAATGGATAGCTGAGGGGTTTGTTAAATATGATGAGGACAAAGCTTTGGAGGAAGTTGCGGAGGAATACTTGACAGAGTTGATCCATAGAAGCTTGGTTCAAGTCTCCAAAGTTAACTATGATGGGAAAGCTACAAGCTGCCGAGTCCATGATTTGATACGTGAAATGCTCATCAGAAAAATGAAGGACTTAAGTTTTTGCCGTGTTGTGCTTGAAGATTATCAACCAATCACTGATGTAATAACTAGGCGCTTGGCCATAGCAACTAGTTCTAGTAATGTGCTTAGCAGCATTGGACACACCCGCATGAGGTCCATGTATATGTTTGAAGAAGGAAAATTGCCAGAACACTTTTTGAGTAGGATCTCTGCAAAATCTAAGCTTTTGAAGGTATTGGACCTGGAAGGTGCTTCATTGGATTATGTTCCTAATGATTTGGGGAATCTTTTTCACTTGAGGTACTTGAGCTTGAGGAATACAAAAGTTAAGGGTATTCCTAAATCCATCGGTAAACTGCAAAACCTAGAGACCTTGGATTTGAAAGAAACACTAGTGCATGACTTGCCAAGTGAGATAAACAACCTTACAAAGTTGCGCCATCTTTTAGTTTACTGCAGAGGTAATCATTATGGTATTAATAGTGAAACTGGGGTGAGGATGAAGGAAGGTATTGGATACCTGACATTGCTGCAGAAGCTTTATCATGTGGAGGCAAACCATGGTGGACTAGACCTAATAATAGAGCTAAGAAAGTTGAGGCAGTTAAGGAAGTTAGGCATAAAGAATGTAAGGAGAGAATATGGAAATGCTCTGTGTGCCTCAATACAAGAGATGAACTGCCTTGAATCTTTTCATATGAGTGCAATAATTGAAGATGAAGTCCTAGATTTGCAACTTATTTCATCTCCTCCACAACTTAGACGACTTCACTTGTTTGGTCGCTTAGAAAAGTTGCCAGATTGGATTCCAAGACTTCAGTATCTTGTTAGGTTGTCAATTCGTTATTCTAAGTTAAAGGACGATCCATTGAAGTCACTTAAAGATTTGCCAAATTTATTGCGTCTCTCAATTGCCTGTGATGCATATGATGGTGAAATGATGCATTTTGAAGTGGGATTTCTGAAACTGAAGAGACTAAATCTCATAGAGTTGAATAAGTTGAATTCCGTTGTTATAGACAATGGAGCTTTGCCTGCCCTTGAACTTATTCAAATTAAGCGCATGCCCCAACTTAAGGAGATGCCCTCTGACTTCCACCTACTAGAAAACCTTGAAACACTGTATTTGACTGATATGCCGCATGAGTTCAACCAAAGCATTGATCCAAATCACGGACCCAAGTATTGGGTCATCAAACATGTGCAAATTGTATCAATCAGAGAGAAGGTTGGCTACCGTACTCTTCGTCATTCAAGGAATATATGAATCAAGAATACCTTGGAGTCACCCAATCCCAAATATGAAGGTACCCTTTTCATCTAACAATATAATGCAATTATTATTTGGGGGTGGACAGCGGGTCGAATAGACACACGAACCCACACGTTTTTACTCAACCCAACTCATAGTTGACAGGTTAATTTGAGTCTGCCGGTTGGGTTTAGTTTAAAATAGTCAAACCCATGAGGTATGGGTTGGGTAGCAGGTTGAAACTCTCCCAATCCGCAAAACTCAACCCAACCCACTAAAGTTTTTTTTAATATAATATTTTATGATGTGTAATCACTTTTTATTGAGGCTTCAAGAATCTTATATAAGTTTATAATTTTTTTAGATAATTAATTTTTTGAGAATTTTTTAATTAAAATTACACTACATTTAGTATTGGAAGGCGAGTTTTGGATTATTTTCGTAGTTCTTTGCAACCCACCACTGTTGAAGCATTGATTTGTGTTCAAAACTAATTAAGAACTCTTGATAAATACATTGATTTACAGGCTCAAATATATGAAATTGAAAAGATTGAAACAAGTAGTGTATTATATAGAATTTGCTTAATTTGTTTAGTCAATTACTAGTAGTTTAATCACTAATGCTTGCTAATACTTCATGATTCTTTTATGTGTTAGATATGTCTACTGCTAGAGATGAAATTGTGGATCATAATAATTGATCCTTTGAGATGTTTTCCATTAACTGGTTACGATTCTAGTTCTTTTTAACTTATTATTTCATTGTTGGTTTCAATTTTTCTTTATTTTGACAGTTGTATTGATTGTAGTTAATGATATGATGTTATTGACTTATAGGAAATCAAAGAAGAGATAAAGTTTTGATTATAGTGTCATTGGTTAATTGTGTTACATGCATCTTTGTTGTTTGTTTGTATTGATCGTAATTGTAATCCTAGAGTTATATGTACTTTGAATTTTATGTTTTACATTATGTTATTTGAAAACTTATGTTATGTTGTTCAGAATATATTTCAATTTCTATTTTAGCATGTTAAATTTTTTTTGTTCCAGTCCAACCCACGGGTTGAACCTAACCTAATTCAACCCACATATGAATGGATCGGATTGGTTCGGGTCGGAGGAAAAAAATCTCCAAACCCAACCTTACCGAACCCACTACTTCCATGAGTGGGTTGGGTCAAAAATTACCCTAAACCCAACCTAACCCACCCCTAGCTATTATCATAGTTTACATTTACAAATGCAAAGTTTGTCATATATGTTGCTCTTTTTCATGATTTTTGGTCAAAATACATTTGCTTGCAATTTTTCTATAAAAATGACTGCCAGCTATATTTCACATCCCACATTTTAACGTTGTTCTCTGAATTCATAGGTTTTCTCAGTGTGGATGGAAGTTTCAGATTCTCATTCTCCACGTTCCCGTTCACAACAGTGGGATACTTAGTTTCTTCATTATTCTTTGGAGCTTCAATCCCCAAATAAAGTACATTCTTGGGTTCATAGTGCCGCAATGCACGTGAACCTCTTCATGAATTTCTGTGATGTTTATAGTGCGTTCTGGTGGGGTTTTTCTTCAGGGCTTGTGAATGCATCTTTTATTTTATTTTTTTTTGACAAAGTTGAAGCTTTCGTCCTGATCTGCATATTTTATATTGGCTCTGTGTTGTTGTGATTCACATCTGCCTCCTTGTGTTTCGACGCCCAATTTAAATTCAATTGTTGTTTACTATTGCAAAAGTTTATACATTATCTATATAAAATATATAAATTTATTTTTTATAAAATCAAAATTTATTCATTTTTCATTAGAAAATTACAAGATATTTTTAAAATGAAAATATTAACTTATTTAGATCAACACATATTAGTTTGAAAAAATTAAAGCTAAAAAGATGTAAGGGATAAAGTTCCTCGTTTAGTGATTAAAAAAACTTGTGAAATTCTTATAAAAGAAATGCTCTTTACTTGTTACTAATATTTTGAAAGAATGAAATTTTATTTTGAAATAATTTAAAATATAAATTTAATAAATATTTATATTAAAAATCACTGATCAACTCTAGACACTACTTCTATAAAATAGAATAGAATGCCCCATTCTTTAAAGCTATGCATGGGCGTGCTTCTAAAATATTCTGAAAGGTAAGCTATCATTGTAGTCTTTAGTTTACTCAAGGTTGGGCACATCTTCTGCTGTTTTGTTACTTGATTTATTCAAATGTATTATGATAGCAAAATACCTCGAACTTTTAAAATAACGATTTTTGCTCCTGGAAAATCTTTGAATTACAATTATAAACTATGTAAACTACCAAATAGCTCAACAAATATCCAACAATGAATGGCCTGGGAATCTCAAACTCGTGCTTTCTCTGCACATTTCATCATCTTTCTTCTTTTTGGAGGCTTAAACGACTTTCACTAATTAAATCTAAAGAAAATCAAGACAGAGTTTTATGCATAGAATTATTTGTTTTGATAAGAATGTTTCACTGATAAGAACTATTTTTAAATGCATTTCTTTTATTGAAAAAGTTTTTCATATGCTAAGAGTATTTCTGTTGATCAGAATTTCACAAGTCCTTTAATCACTCCATGAGAAACTCTCTCTCATATATCTTTCATTTTAATTTTTATAAACTAATATTACTAACATTAAATGCATACATATATATATATATATGTAACAAAATATTCATTGATATAACATTTATATATATATTTATAACAAAATATTCATTGATATAACATTTACGCTATTCACTAAACATGTTATAAATTTTTATTATTTTTACAAAAAAAATGTATTGTAATTTTTATAATGAAAAATGTATAACTTTTTCCTTTTATAAAAAATAAGTTTTATATACAAAATTTTCACACTTTTGCATTTGTAAACAATAATGAAAGTTAAATTTTTTTTCTTGAAAAACTTTGTAAGAATTTATAGAAAAAAATTGTGGCCAACCAATACACAACCCTTTAAAAATAGAAGGGCAAATTACTTCAACCTCCCCGGAGATTTACTATATTAACACTCGGTACTCCTCCATTTTGAAAACTAAGCAAGTCCTCCCTTATGTCTAATAGAGGAAAACGTTGTTTTCTTTAAATGTGAAAAGTCATTTTCACTCTTATGTCTGTTGAACCCACCAACACCAACAATGACCATTTGTCTCCTTCCATTGTGTTCTGAAACATAACTGCTATGGCCACACTATGGCATCAAACAAAAGCTCATCTAGGATTTTGTTTAACAAGCAAAAATCGAAGACCAGATTTTGTTTTTAGTGATTCCCCCCCCCCCCCAATCTTAGGGTTGGGTTTTTATGTGGGTGTTAAGTGTTTTTTGAATGGGTATTTTCATGAAAAAATGGTGACTTCGGGGTGTTTTGATTTGTTGATTTATCATGGTGGTGGTGAAGCAAAGTACACCATTGGAAACGTGGACCCGGTTAATTATTGCTATTTCGACTTGATTGAGGATCTAAAGATGCTTATCTTGGGTGAAGTTGTTGTTGGAGTCCTTCAACATTATGTACTCTATACATGATACTGAGGAAATGAGACTTACTAAGTTTGACAATGATGCTTGAAATGTTCAGAATCAATGAGAAGGTAAATGAAATTCACATCTATGCAAACAAAGTTATGAATGATAACTTAGAAATATTCTATCCTTGGACTCACATGCATGAAGGTTATGGTAGTAACATGGATGTAAATGACCATGTGGTAAAGGGTGATTGTAGAGTAGAAAATGATTTAAATGGTGCAAAAAGTTGGGATCCTATAATTGAAAGAGTTTAATTTCTATCCACTATTAGTGTAAAGTTTCTTTACACTGTTATTCAATCATGTGTTGCCAAATCAGTAAAAGAGTTGACTATCACAACAACTACCTAGAAAGTCTAACTATTTTAATGATTTGGCAACACATGATTAGATGACAGTGTAAAAAAAAACTTTACACTGACAGTGGATAGAAATTAAATCCTAATTAAAAATAATTTAAATGTTGCAGAAAGTATGGGAATAATGATAGAAAATGATGTTTATAAAGTTGTATAGTTAATTTGATGAAAAGTGGAGAAGAGAGGTTAAAAATTATGAAAATGGAGATGAAAGTGAATGTCACAACGGTTCCCAATGGGGCATTCGCGACAAGCATAACAACTTAAATTTAAAAATAAAATTTTAGAAGAGTTGTCACTAATTTTATTTAGTTAGAAAAAAAATAAAAAAAATTTTAAAATGTTTAAAAACAAGTCTGCACATTAAAGTTAGGTTTGAGAGTCTATTTATGCACAAAGAATAGTAAAAACTTAATCCACAACACTCCTGACACATTCATCCTAAAACGGTTACCTTAAATTTAATTGTATGAATTAATAATAATTTAAACATATTTAATTTACACCATAAAACAAATAAGCAATTACATCAATAAAAAAATAAGTAAATCAATAATTAAATTACAATAAATATTAAAATATTTACAAGCAATAGAGAAAATATAGATAAAAATGAATTAACTATACAACTTTATAAAAAAATTTACAAGTTTGGAGAGAAACAAAGATTAAAATTAAATTACAATATTAATGACAAGAGAAATATTTACAAATTGAGAAAATTATCAAAGGCTAAAATAAAATATTTATAAACTCAGAAGAAAATAAAGACAAAAATTTAATGAAAAAATTTATAATTTTGGTTTGTCATGAGTGTTTACGTATTCCAAAAATGCAATGGAGAATTTAAAATTACGTAGTTAATTAAAATTAAAAAATGATTAAAAGTTGTTAATTTAAATTAAAAGGAATGCCTTGATTTAAATAAATAGAAAGTTAACGCGTCTTAAGTAGGATTGGTCACGGCACGGGGCCATAGAGCAACCTTAAACTGAGCTAGTGAGTACATGATCCCTCAAGTCCTCTAAGCGGATATTAATAAATATTTTTAATTTAAATCTTAAATAAGATTGGTTATGGTACTAGGTCACAGAGCAACTCCAAAATAGACTAGTGAGTACATGACTTCTTAAATCCACTAAACGAATATTAATATATTTTATTTTTAATTTAAATCATATATGTGATAGGTCATGACACTAGGCCACAGAGTAATTTCAGAATAAGCTAGTGAGTATATGATTCCTCAAACCCTTTAAGTAAATATTAATAAATATTTAAATTAAATCTTAATAAATATTTAATTTAAATCTTAAATGGGATTGATCATGATATTAGGCGACAAAGCAATTTTAAAATAGACTAGTAAGTACATGACTCCTCAAGCTAACTAAATGAATGTCACTTAAATTTAACGAGAATAATTTTATTGGAATGTAAAATTTTTAAGAATAAAATGAAATAAAAATAAAACCATGAAACTAATGAAGGGTGTGAACAACGGTTTTTTTAAAAAGAAGGAATAACCACAGTATATTAATGATATGATAAACAAATAGAATTCGTAAACTGACTTCAATTGAAAAGGGGCATCCACATTTTTTACTCATTCAATTGCACGTCAAATCAACATATCCCCTCCTCTTTTTTTTTGTACAAAAGAGGGGCAGAGGCCCAAAGAAAAAGGAAAGAGCTTAAGAGCTCAAAACAACGGTCCGGTGGATGGAGGCACCCGTAAAATCACCAAAGAGTGAAGAGGCAAGGCCCCGTGGAGACTCAAAGATAGTCATAGCTCAGGCAGGAGAGGCTATAGTTGGCTGGCCAGTCAGCACCCCTATTACCCTCCCGCATAGTATGAGTAAACTTAACGGTCTAATCCCGCTTCTGAAGACAGATTATTGCAGGAGTTTACAGGGGGTATTGGTCCCCGAAGAAGGGTTATTGAGATGATCTATGAGAGCTTGGGAATCACTCTCAACAATGAGGAATTTATAGCCAGCCAACCAAGCCAATTCCATGCCAGAGAGAAGCCCCCACATTTCAACTTGGTAGGAGTTACAAACTGCCAGTCTACGAGTGAAACCTTTTAACCATTTACCATTATCACCTCTCAAGAGACCTCCACATCCAGCTTCCCCTTGGAAGCACCATTGCTGTTGATTTAAATTTGAATTCAAAATTATTATTTATAAATATAATTAAAAATTTTATAAAATTTAATTTTTATTAATAATTGTAAAATTCATAAAAAAGAGCTGACATGTAAAATAAAAAAAAATTAAATAAACTAGAAATAATACTCATTTATAATTAACATTTGTATTAAGAACTAAAAACTTCGACAGAAAAAAATTTATTGTATGACACGTGACGTTAGTAATGTTCTGTATTGCCTTGTTTGGGCTTTCTTTTGAGTTGAGCCCATTTGAGGAAAAAAAAAAAAGAGGTGCAAGTGTGTGCAATGTACGTGACAGCAACATGATGAGATTGTTTTTAAAAGGTTTGCCCTTTTACTTTTCCTTGTGTGTAGCACAACGCCGCGAAGAGAGGTGGAGGTATTTGTGAGTGTGACAATTGTTTGAGTGCTTTGTTTGAGTGAGCAAATTCACTATGTGAGATTGGGTGTATTGGGGCTTTGGGTTTGTGAGAGATACTTTTTAAGATTGGTGTTTTGTAATTGTTGATTGAAATTAATGAATTGATTTAGGAACCCATGGACCTAAATAGTAAAGGTTGAACCATGTTAAATTTATTGTGTACTTGTGTTTGCTTATTTTCTAAGGATGGAGTTCCTTTTTCCCAACAACTGGTATCAGAGCGGGTTGTGATCTTGTCTCTAGTTTTATATTGCAAAGATGCAAGACTTAGGAAGCAGTAAATTTGAAGTGGAGTTGTTTGATGGGAAGAAAAGTTTTAGTCTGTGGCAGAGCAC
Organism: Styphnolobium japonicum; assembly: GCA_023212625.1. Taxonomy (NCBI): domain Eukaryota; kingdom Viridiplantae; phylum Streptophyta; class Magnoliopsida; order Fabales; family Fabaceae; genus Styphnolobium; species Styphnolobium japonicum. The sequence goes on from JALBWW010000009.1 coordinate 22,290,919, forward strand.
TATGAAGGATATTTTAGTGCAATAGGAATTGGTTAAGGCTTTGAATGGGAAGGAAAAGAAGCTTGACAAGATGATAGATAAAGAATGGGAAGAGCTAGAGATGAAGGCGGTTAGTATGATTCAGCTATGTTTAGCACCTGAGGTAAAATACAGTGTTTTGAATGAAACTTCTGTTGTTAGTTTATGGAAGAAACTAGAAAATATGTATATGTCTAAGTCTCTCACAAATCGTTTATTTCTAAAGAAAGAATTATATCAATCGAAGATAGGTGATGGTGTAGACATTAGAGATCACTTGAATTATTTTACAAAGTTGATTACACAATTATCTAGCATTGGGGTGAAAGTTGAGGATGAGGATAAAGCATTGTTGTTGTTATTGTCCCTTCCACATTTCTATGAGAATTTGATTATTACATTGCTGGTTGGAAAAAAGACACTTAAGGTAGATGATGTGATTGTTGTGTTATTGGAGAATGAAAAATTTAAGAAGTCGAGTGTTCAGTCTGAGGGAGCTCTTTTTGTTGTTAGATCTGACTATGGTATGTCTCGTGGCAACAATTCCAGTAGGGAGATATCATTATCAAGTTCTAAGCTAGGGCCGGATTATAGAGTTAAGGAATGCTATTATTGTAATAAGATGGGTCACATTAAATTTTATTGCAGGAAGCTGAAAGCAGATATGGAAAATTTTGAGAAGAGTAAAGGAAAAGGAAAAGAAAAGTCTGAAGATGCTATAGCCATTGTACAAGAACTTTAGAATTATGAAAATGAGTTTGTGATGATTGAAGAAGGTAACAATACCTTTGATGATTGTTAGTTTTTAGATTTTTCTTGTTCTAATCATATTTGTTCCCAGAAGGAATGGCTTGACACTTATAATGCATGTGATGATGAAATAGTGAAACTGGCTAATAGTGATTGTTTGAATGTTGTTGGAAAGGGTATTGTGAAAATTAAGATGCATAATGGTAGTGTGAAGAGACTTGGTGATGTGAGGCATGTGCCTACACTTGAAAAGAATTTGATTTCTTTGGGTAAATTTAATGCATTAGGATATGAATATTCTACAAGAGGTGGAGTTATGCAAGTTTGTAGAGGCTCCTTGGTGATGATGAAAGGTAAAAAGACTAGTAGTAACTTGTATAAGTTGATGGGAGAGACTATGATAATAAAGGGCAATGATGGAGCAGCAGAAATGTAAAGAAGGTAGAGTATGAGTACATTCCAAAGAAGAAAGTAACATTTGCAGATAATAATTTGGTGAAGCCTACTGGCACTTACAATTGACACTTGTAGTTTGTTTCAATCAGAAGGCAAGGTGAAGATTTGTTGGGTATTGCCTTGTTTGGGCTTTCTTTTGAGTTGAGCCCATTTGAGAAAGAAAAAAACAGAGGTGCAAGTGTGTGCAATGTACGTGACAGCCACGTGATGAGATTGTTTTTAAAAGGTTTGCCTTTTTACTTTTCCTTGTGTGTAGCACAGCGCCGCAGAGAGAGGTGGAAGTATTTGTGAGTGTGACATTTTTGTTTGAGTGAGAAAATTCATTTTGTAAGATTGGGTGTATTGGGGCTTTCCGTTTGTGAGAGATACTTTTTAAGATTAGTGTTTATAATTGTTGATTGAAATTAGTGAATTAATTTAAGAATTTATAGACATAAGTGGTGAAGGTTGAACTACGTTAAATTTATTGTGTAAGGGTGGAGCTCCTTTTCCCCAACAAGTAAAACTCATATCCCCGAATTGACAAATGACTTTCTTTTCAAATTTTTTAATCTTTCCTATCCATAGTCACATTTTGATCAAATCAGGAAAAAATATGTTTTGCCTTCCTTTCCATCATGGCATAACATGTGGCTCTCATTTTCTTGGATCAGCGATGCGGGGTGCATCTTTTCTCCAATGACGCACCCGAGACAATCCCAGACGGCTGAGTCTGTGTTTGGGTGTCTTAAATTTGTAATGATTATTGAATAAATTTACATACACATACTTTTATTAAATAAGTGTCCTACTTTTCAACTCTTAAGGTTATGTTTAAGATAAGCGAGTTTGAAGAGAAAGATAGAAGAGGGTTAATTTTTTATTTTTAAATTAAAAAAATTATAAAATATTTATAAAAATGAATAAAGAATAACTAAAAAATTATATGATAATTTTTTATTTTATTCATCTCATTTTAAATTTAACTAAAAAACTATTTACTTAAAATGAAAAAAAGCCATCTCTTTCGTTCAAACATACCTGTTTTGTTTCTCCAACTAAAAAATTATTATATTAAAATAGTAATATAAATAATATTTGTTATTATACAATCACTTTAGGTTAGGGATACATATAGGGGATAGGACACATTTTTTCATTAAATAGCACCTTAGTCTCACTACGCATACCTCACATGCATAATTAGTATAAATATCTTTTTTTTATAGATTTTATTTGATTTATAATTTGTGTAAAATTATTTTTACAAAAGTCAAACTTTTTTATTAATAAAATTATACATAATTAGACGATAATATAAATATTTTTACATTAAAATTATATATATATATATATATTTATATATATGTTCAGGTCTTGAACTTCCTCACCAAAAGTGGAGTTCAAGAGTTCCAATCTCATTCCCGTAACTCTATTTAGAACTACCGAAGTCAGCTTATCCATATCTACTGACAAAAAGAATAAATTTAGATCTCTCGAAGTACTTAGATCCATTTAAGGGGTTAACCTCTCCTAACAGATGTTTTTTGATGTGGTAAATCAGAACGCAAGTATACGTTATCGCAAATCAAGTAATATAATAGTAAGAAAGTGTCGAACCCACAGGGATTAATTCTAAATTTGACTATCTACTAAAAGTTTGCAAAACTCAATCTTATTTAAACAACTTAATAAGAGATGATTTATGAAAGACTAAAGATTAAAGTAAACAAGAAGATAAAGTTAATGATCAAATTAACTAAGCCTAGGATTACAATTATCCCTCACACTTTACTTGATTCTCTTACTTATATCTAAGATCAATTAATTATTTGAATTGTTAACTAGAAATCCTAACTTATCTATAAGTCTCTTTCGATGGTCAAATAGAAATATCCTTAATTAATGGTAAACTATATGTTTATGTTTATCAAGTAATCAAGAATTCATTAAGTTCCGGTTTCATTAATGGTTACATATGTCATATAGGTATATGTCTATCCTATATAAACTCAAGGCTTTCGCACAAAGATCATATGTTATCTTACTTAGATCTAAAACCAAAATCCTTTTGTCAAGTTGCTTAAGGCTTATCAATTCAACTTAATTAATAGCCAATTAATTGAGAGCATTAGGAACAAGTAAGATAAACAATTCAAGATAATCAATCTACTCTTAGATATGATAAACAAATCAATTACTTATGAGTTCAAATTGCAATCTTATTATAGAAATTTAGCTACTCATTATATTAAAGGAAACACAAGAACAAGTGAAAAGCATGATAAAAATGAAAGTGGTTGTTGATATTAACAAGAATACAACGGGCTAGAGTTTCGGGATTTACTTTAAACAAATTGGAAGATCTAACCTTGAAATCAAAGTATAAATCTCACAATTTATAAAAGCTTCACCCCTAACTTTACGAAGAACCTTAACTAGACATCAAGATGAAGAAACTTGAATAAGATGAAGAATATATTATACAAACTACAAGAGCTTTGGGATTTACTTTAGATAAATTGGAAGAATTAACCTTGAAATCAAAGTATAAATCTCACAATTTATCAAAGTTTCACCCCTAACTCAAACTACAATGAGAGAATTCAGAAAATGGAATGCCCTTAAGTGTGGCAAATGCCTTCCTTTTATAGGCAAATGCTAGAACTATTCAATTACAATTTTGTCAAATCTCTTTGCACATGGGTTGAAATTTTAGCTCTGAAGATTACCAAATTCGTCATTACTTGCGTCATAATTTGGAAATCTTATTTTCATGAAAGTTGTAGCACATGCAGTCATGAAGAACATGTCAAAAATTCAGCCAGATCTAACGATTGGATCTTGAACTATGACCATTTTGCCGAAACTGCTTAGATTATATCAATAATGACAGTCACCAACTTGTTACCTAATTTTGACCCACTTTCGGCGCTAATCTGGAAATCTTCATTTTTATAAAAGTCATAGAGAATGATGTCATGAATGACATATCAAAATTTCAGCTACATCCAACGGTTAGATCTTGAGAAACCACCGAATAACCGAGTATAGGTTTGAGTAAGAATTTTCTGATTTGTCCTGAATTTGATGTAACCCAAAATTCACTGAGTTTAGATATTCATTTCTCTTCTGTTTGAGCTATACTGATATCAACATTCAAGTTCATGATATTTTGGTTCAACAACTGCTTTGAATAATCTTTCGGGTGTTCTGCTCAATTTGTAACAACATAACTAATAGATGAGGAATTATGCAATTTTCACTTCATATATGTAATAATTTCATAAGAATAGACCAATGAGAGGTGTTAAATTATGCATATAAAATATGTTTATCATTTTTCCATACACATGAGTCAGGAATCAAACCATTAACCACATGTTTAAAGGGTTTATATATCTATCACTTATGTCATATTATATTGGTTCTTAGATATAGTAGTTTATAGTTGCATCACAGTTTGTAACAAGTTTTTGTTTAATAAATTTTCTTGTAAATATTATGTTTTATTTTATTATCTCAATTCTAAACCTGTATAAAGGTTGTGAGACTAAATGCCAAAAAAGTTTGGCTTGAACCACCTCAAAATTAACTAGGAGAATGACTCTTACATTCAGTTTAGGGAAAATAATTTTTTATTTGTTTATTTTAAAAAATTAACTAAGTATTTAACTATATTAACTAATAATTTATATACGGTTAACCAATTTATTTTTATTTTGATACTTGATATGTGATTAACTATATATAAATTATTAATTAATGTAGTTGAATACTTGATTAATTTTTCAAAATAAATTAATAGAAAATTATTTTTACCAAGCTGAATATAAGAGTCATTTTCCCAATTAACTATGGGATAACATCTTAAAAATCTCTTACCACGGTATAAAAATTTATAAATAGTTACTTAAATTTCAAGTCAGAAAAAAACGTTAACTTATTTCTTTTAATCAATTTATAATTAGAAGAGCATAGTTTACAAAATGACAATAACGAAATTAATATGAAAATAATGTTTATATTTGGAAAAAATGATTTTTAGATAAATAAATGTGTTGTATGTAATAAATAAAATTTTTCTATTTTAAAACATTGAGTTGAATGAAACAAAGTTAAGGAAGATGGGTTCAGAAAATCTTACCCAACAAATCTATCACCTATAGAGTTGTCAATTCCAAGCTGGCCTACATCAAGTTAGTTAAATTTTGAGTGGGGTTGAGCTGGGCTAAGCTAAAATTAGTTCGGATTAACTATTTGTTGACCTAATCCAATGTGGAATGCAGGCTGACCGAGCTAGCTCACTTATTGTAAACTTCCTCTCAATCAAAAAAATGTTTTAATAGACATTCACGATGTCTGCCCCAGATGAGTAGTTTATCAACAACATACATTCACAATTAAAAAAATGTTTATCAAATATGGTTGCAGGAGATGAGTTGGCATCTTATTGATTGAGAAAAAAACTCAACACTTTCACTAAAGCTTATTGGTTGAAGAGGAATTTTCTATTTGGTTAACTTAAGGTTGGATAGCACAAAGATATCAATTAGTGTCAATTCAGGCATGAGTTTGAGACAAGCACAGGCAAGCAAACTCTATTGAGATCCTTGTTAAAAAAAAAAAAAAAAGAGGCTAAAATGCAAGGAACATCTTTCAACTATAAGTCATATGCAAAAAACCCCCTTGTCATTTAAAACTCTCTAACACGACTCCTTTAACTCCTAAAAACGTGTATAGGAAGCATTATGTTAACTCTCCATCCAAAATACTAATGGAAACCAATCTCTCTCTCTCTCTCTCTCTGTTTTTTTTTACTTTGAACCAACCATTGCCAACAAAACCAAGCTTTTCTCCTCAACATTTGCACCCTCATCCCCTTCTTCTTCTTCCTCAAAATCACCCACTCTTCAACATAAAATAAGGAAACTAGGAAAGAAAATCAACTACATAAATAGGAAACAAAATCATAATAAATCGAGAAAGTAAATCATAATAAAAGCCATAAATATGGAACCTATCATTCTCCCACCCTTAAGAACAGTATAGAAACTTCTCCTTGAAGGTATGATAAGGATCCCAATTTACGTCTTTAGCTACCAAATTGGACCATTGTACAAAGAAAGCTCTATTGCTTTGCTTCACAACAAGTTGATCAATAATAACTTTAGGCTGAACTTCTTGCATCAATATTGCACCAATTCCAACTCTTGAAGCATCTAATTCAATGGCAAACACTTTATGAAAGTCTAGTAGTGCAAGGATCAGTGTAGTCGTCATAGCGTGCTTTAGAGCCATAAAAGTAGTTTATGTGTTTTCACACCAGCGAAATGCATCCCTTTTTTCATACCAATAAGACTAGTGATGAGTAAGGACACACACTTGATTGAATGATCGATACGAGCATGCAACATATATTGGATAACCTTCTCAATCTTTGTTTTCTAAAAATAAGGATAATGATAAGGCCTAAGGGTCGACCTGGTAATAATGAAATTCTGTGATCGTGAGGGTGCTTAGGAGGTAGCCTTTGAGGTTCAATAAACACATCTGAAAACTCCACAAGGTGTTTATTAATGGCTTAATCCTTCATGCTATCAGATAAAAGCTCGTCATGTCCTCGAAACTTTAGTAAGAACCCATGCTTTTCTTTTTGCCATATTTACTCCATACGATGGCTAGTGATTGTAATGACATTTCCACCACGTTTTCCAGTAAGTACCATCTTTCTCCCACTTAACATGAACTTCATCACCAACTTAGAAAAAATTCAAGATATATCTCTAAGTGTTTGCAACCATTCAATGCCCAAACCTACTTCATAATCCTCCAAAGATAGCAAGAAAAAATCAACGGATAATTCTTGGTCCTACATAGTGAGTCGTACTCTAGAGCATTTATTTTGACAAGTTAAAATTCTCCTATCAGCTACTTTCACCTCAAATTTGTCATATGGTTCCATCAGATAAGCAAGGCGTTTAGCAATTTTTATATCCATAAAATTATTAGTGCTGGCAGAGTTGATTAAAATAGCAACAAGTTGACATTTCAAAGAACTAATAATTTGTATAGTCTGATGATTAGAATAACCAACAAGAGTATGAATAGAAGGACTAATAGCAGCACATGTAATTTTAGTTTTCCTACCTTCTTGTTCAATGTTGATGCTAGGAATACCATTTGCTACCTCTACTCCAATCTTTATAGTGATGATTCTTGTGCCACATTTCATCACAATGCTAGCATAACTCCTTTGCAAATCTTTTTGTCAATTCCTTTTAGGTGAGACGTTTAATAGGGCAATTAGATATAGAAGAGGTTGGAGCACTATTATATTACAGGTAGAATAGGCTGATGTATGATTATTATTATGCTCACCTGTTCCCTTATGACGACTTTCCTCATTTAAATTTTCATCATGCAATAGAGCAAAGGAAATTGTAGTAGTCATGGTGCAGGGTTTGCAAGCTTTTACCTCCCGTTGAATGTCAAATCGAAGCCTTTCTATAAAGGTACCCAGTAGTTGTTTTTCACCCCAATCTCTGGCATGGTTTGATAGTCTTTCACATTGACTCGGGTATTTTAAGACAATGGTAGTCAGGTGTATCTTAGTAAGCTCTTCACCAATATTCTTATATTCCAACAGTCCAAATCGAATGAGAAGGCCATCAACAAATTCATCCTAGGTAGGCACACCATGGCAAGATTCAAACCAATCATACCATTGGATAACTTCCCCATTAAGACTAATGGATGTGATTTCAACCTTGGAAGCCTCTAGTATTCGATGGAAGTAGAAACAATTTTCAACGCTAGAACCAATAGTACGACTAGAGTCACCATCGCCACATGAAAGAGATAGCTTAATCTTTTCCAATTTCTTAAGGAGTTTTTCTTCTAGCCTTGTCTCAGTTTTAGACATAAGTGATTCTTCTAAAGTCATTGTATAAAGTGCAAATAAGTGATTCTCCGATTCTATTTTGCTTGTCGAGTTAAGGGCATTCATAGAATCAGATAGCTCTGATACTAGATGATAAGACCCTTATGGGTTTATGGAAATAAAAGAAAAATAAGAAGAAAAAGAACGATAGGTGACTGCTTAGAAGGGGTCGTGTCCTCTAAAGAACCTTAGGCTATAATTTTTATTGATGAGAAATAAGTCATATAACATTTACAATTTATAAAGACTCAACAAAAAAAAAAAAAGAGATTATGATAATTATTCCTTGATTGGAGTTTTCCTAATTACTCATAGATTGTAGTTTATAATAGTCAACTATAATTAAGAAAATTAGAAAAGGAAATCAACTACATAATTAGGAAACAAAATTGTAATAAACTAAGAAAGTAAATTATAATAAAAGCTAAAAATATGAAACCTATCAAGGAATCACATGCTCTTAAGTGACTTAGTTTTTATTAGTATTTTCAATGAAGAGTTAACATAAAGTTTTATGTACTTATTTTTAGTTGTTAAGAAAGTCGTGTTGAAAATTTTTAAAATACATGAAGATTTTTTTGCTAATGACTTATAGTTTGAGGAGATTTATTGCACTTTAGTAAAATAAAATAAAATAAATAATTGTTAACAAAGAACATGTAAGTAAAAGAAAAAAATAATAAAACCAACATCTACATGATACTGGGAGAAATCACAGGGTGGATGACACAAAAATTGCATAAAAACAGAGAAGATAGGGAGGGGGCGTGTTATTGAAGAACACTTTAGGTAAGCAAGGAACGCTTTAGTTGAGCGACGATTCTCCCGATGGTTTTTCAATTCCACTCTGACAATGGTTGAGCAGAAGAAGCAACGATATTAAGATAGAGAGAGAGACTAATGAGTGAGAGACATAGAGCGAAAGAAGAAAAACGAATAAAAATAGAATTGATTTAATTTAATTTAAATAGAATTGATTTAATTTAATTTAAATTAAATTGATTTAATTTAAAAATTAAAAATTATATTTTTAATTTATTATAAAAAATTGATTTTAAATTAATTTAAAAATTAATTTTTATATTTAAATTTTATTTAAAAATAATTAATTTGATTTAGTCTTATTATTTTATTTTTTTAACTTTATATTATTAGATTAGTGAGGTAAAATAAAAAATTTAATTAAGTGTAAAATAGTTAATTTAAAATTAAATTAAATCCACTCAAATCTAACTAAATTTAAATAAATTTTTAAATATATACAACTTAAATAAAAATAATTTTAAAATTAAATTAATTTCTATTTTTTAATATTTCAAACACAAAATTTAATTTATAAATTAAATCAAATCTTATTTTTTAATGATTCAAACACATTCTAAAAAGAGAAAGAAATGAATCGAGAAAAAAGAAAAAAGAATTACTGAGTTGAGAAATTCTTAACACTTGTTTGTTTATCAGAACGACGGAAAAAAAAACCCGGAGTGAGTTTTTTGTTTTAAGTTCTTTCTACTTTCACAGATTGATGAGACGTTGCTTTAACTTCTTTCTTTTTTTATTTATTTAAAAACAGGAAATAAAATAATATTTTTATAATTATAATAAGAATATAATTTTAATTTTAATTTATTCTCAGTATAAAAAAAATTTATACTATCATTTAATTATGTACGACATATCATTAAAAGAATTTGACTATAATAACAACTACTTAAGAAATTTAACGCTTTTAATAATGTGTTAGTATATGATTGAATGATAGTGTAAAATTTCTTTACACTGACAATAAATTAAAATTAAACTTTAAAATATGTCTTATTAAAAATAAAAATAAAAATAAACAACAAAGCAAATGCTCTCAGCATTTCTTTTTGGAAAAACATTAATGGTTAAGAAAACTAAGGAGAAATTTAAGAGGGAAATAAAATTGATAAGAGGGTGACAGGTGTCACTTGAGGCAATAGTTTTATATAATAGATATAGATTGAAAAATAACAGTCCTATATGCTACGAAACCAATTTTACGAAATGGTTACTAATTGAATAAACACTATTTTATATATAATATTACATTAACCTTTTATTTATAAATATATTAATTTATTATTTTAAGGATATATATAACATTAAATTATTTTTTTAAATAAATTATTAAAATAATATTAAATTATTGAATAAAAGACAAAAATAATAATATTAATAATTATTAAAGGATTAATTTATTGTCATTTACAAATAAAAATTAATGTAATGTTATGTATATTTTTGAAAAATTAAATTAATATTTTTATGAATAGAGTGACATAATTTTTGAGTTAATAAATAAATTATTTTTTTAAAAAGTCCATAGATATGATGCCATGTCATGTCTTTAGTGAAAAACTTACATGAGATATCTTTTGGTAAGGTTTAGAATCCGCTTATTTTTTATTTTGATTTTTTATTAGGTATATTTTTATTATAATTATAAAAATATCATATTATTTTTATTTTTAAAAATTTATGAAAAAATAGTAAAAATATTAAAATACTGTTTTTATCAATTTTTTGTAAAAAATTAAAAACAAGAGAGATAAAATAAAAATTCAATGATAATTTTATAATTATAATAAAACTATATCTTATTAAAAAAATAAAAAATAAACTAAACGCTCTTTTAACATTTTTCATTAAAAAAAACATGAATGGATAGAAACTAAAGAGAGATTTAAGGAGGAAATAAATTGATAAGAGTGATAGGTGTCCCTTGAGGCAAGAGTTTTATATAATAGATAGATAGATACAGATAGATAGATGGAATATCAAACTCAAGTCTGCATTAATCTTACAGGAGTCCATGAAAGGCGGCTGAGGATTGATTAATTTCTAGAAGAAATAGCCGAAAGTAAAAAGAATTATCTCAATGAGAAAACCATATTTATGAAAATTGGACCAGAATGACATGTGGACCGCTTTACTAGCTTATTAAAGTGATTAGTTGGATAAGATATATTTTAAATTTGGTATGACCTGATTTGAGTCAGTCGGTATGGGGTAAAAATTAGTGACCTAATCAGTTAAATCAGTGAACCGGCCAGGTTACTAAATTTAAAAAAAAAAACTCGTAAATTTTGAAAATTTATAATTTTTGATTCGTTTATTTGATTTAAACTAATTATTTATTCATTTCATATAACTTTTTGAAATCTATGCCATGACGATCCTAATTTTATTTTTTAAAAAACTTATTTTCTGAGTTATGAGCATTTTAATGAAAATATTAAGGCTTGTTTTATGAATTAAGAGTTAAACTATTTTTTTCTCTTAAAGATTATCATTTCTTTCAAAATAAAGATATTTTAGTTATTTATAATGATAAATATTATTATATGTTGTGTGTATTTATATATATATATATATATTTAAATATTTATTTAATTTTATACAATTCAACTAGTAACTCATTAACTCAATACCTTGACCGAGTGAATTATCGGTCTGAATTTAATAACTATCAAGACAACTATTAGCGTGATTCGTAAGATTTTGATATTATTCATTTTATCATTGTTTTAAAAATCTGTTGAATCGAAGAATTAAAAAGTAGAATGATTCATGATTTAACCGGTTCAACTTATATATATATATATATATATATATTAAATGAAGTAATAATTACTATTTATCTAATGAAGTAAAAAAGATAATACAAGTTTGATACAGATGAGTCTATTATTAACTAAAGATATTTGGAGACATGAAAATATAAAATTTAGGTATTTGAAGTCTTATTAATTTAAAGAATATTCAAACTTTAAGATGTTTTAAACTTTTTTAATAAAAGATTAATTTAAAAATTATTAATGATTGAACCGATTAATTTTTTGATTTTCAATTTCCTATATTATATCAATTTAACTCATTTTATCTGATTTTTAGTGATGAAACCGCTCTAATAAATTTTTTAATTGAATAACACTCCATATTACAATGGGAAAGCCACAAGCAAGAATATGAAAACCGTGTCAATCACGCTACCTAGAACTCACAAGAGAAGACTACTGTGGCGCACGTGGCCCTCCGCATCACCACATTTTCATATCAAATATCAACCAAACAAGACGACACCCACCAAGGACAACAACGACAACGACAACGTTTCTCATGTCTGTCACTGTGCTCTGTCGCTATAATCACAGAAAAAAAATTGTTTAAATGTTTTATAGTAGGTAAAATAAAATAATATATAATAAAATAAAAAAATGATATGAAATAAATTTTTTATATTATTATTTAGATATTTGATGATAAATTAGAATTTTTTATATATTATTATTTAGAATTATAATTTTATTATTTTTATATTATCTTTATTTTAAAATTGAAAATATAAAAATTAAAATTAAAAATATAATTTTATAACTTATTTTATCCTTTATTCTCAATTTAAAAAAGAAAAAAATAAAAAAATAAAGATATAAATATTTTTAATTTTATTTTATTTCATCTCTTTTTAAATATATAAATAATAATATCTTTTGTAATTTAATTTAATTTTTTTATTTTTATTACTAATTTAAACATATCTTTAAGAATATAAGTGTTATGATTTTTTAATAATTTTTTAAATTAATTTAATTTTTGTTAGGGTTTAATTTAATATAAAAAATAATATTTAAATATTAATTTCGTATTAAAAAATATTATTAAAAATTTATTTTATTATGAAAAAATAAAATTAGAAGATTATTTTAATGTATTTAAAACTTAAAAGTAATTGATAGCCCTTAAAACAAAAATGGGTATTTATTAAACAAGAAAGAAAAAGTCAAAAAAGGAAGCATGATCAGCTACCATAATACCCAATAGCCAAAGCCTCAATCTTTCTCAGAAAACCCAATTCGCTGATCGATGAGATAAAGAAAATAAAAAATGAAGCCATGCGATGGTTCTCTTCCCACCACTTTCTTGGGGCTTGTTCTGCAATCGAGATCCACAACCTCTTGCAACAACACCCATGTCCACACTTCTTCTGAGCTTCTCAGGGACTTGGCCACCCGAGAATTCAATGCTTTTCTGTGGCTTTCTCTTGTTGTTATCACTACCCTTTTGCTCAGAAAAGTCTTCAAGCTGTTCACTTTGTGGCACAGAGCCAAGAACATTCCTGGGCCTCCTTCTCCCTCTTTCTGTGGCCACTCCAACCTCATTTCCCGGGAAAATCTCACTAGTGAGTTTTGATAAATATATATATATATGTATTGATTTTTTTTTCTAGCCCCCTGAATTAATTGAATTTGTAGTTATTTTCTGAATCACTTTTTTTTTTCTGGGTTTAGTTTTGATGAATATATATATATATTCTAGCCCCATGAATTAGTTGAATTTGTAGTTATTTTCTGAATCAGTTTTTTTTTTGGATTGTGGAACTTATTGGGTGGTTTGCGGATATGGGGTTTTGTGTTATGCTCGTCTATGATATGATCTATATTTGGTTGTTAATATTGATTTTTCAATTATTGTTCTTTTGGAATTTGTTGTGGATTGAAGGGTTTGTTGAATATTGTGAAATTCATGCCTTTTTTGGTTTTGAGTTAGTGGAGTGGATTGTTTTTCGAGTAATAAATGGAAAGAGGAATTCCTTCATTTGCTTACTATTGGGTTGCTTTCAGAAATTGGATCATATTCCTTACACATCACCCTTTGTTATAGGAAAGAATTAATAAAGGAAAAAGAAGATATAAGAGTTCAAAGAACAGTTATTATCTGTTTTGGTTGTTAATATCGGTTTCTTTTTTCTTCTTTTTTATGGAGATATTTAATATCAATCTTATCTTTTGCATATGTAGGGTTTTCTTGTAGGTTAGAGGGATTGTGAATAATGTCAAACTCAGGTTCTTTTGGGTTTAGAATTAGTTGATGATAAATTGTGATTTGATCATTCTTTATTAAATATATCCAGGCATGGTGTCTCTTAAAGAGCAAAGTTATCCATAGGCTAAAATCCATGTTGTCTTGTGATAAGTAATTAAGTATAAAGCTCTATGGAAAGAAAAGGGGTCTGAATGCACAAATAGTCTGTTGATTAGGTTGTATGATATTTAAATACTGCAAGACTTTGAGATTAAAAGCTGTCATCATTACCTTTTTTTAGCAATGAAATGGAGATTAAGGTATTTGATATTGAAACAAAATATTATCTTTGAGTTCAATATTTAAAGGGTAGGCAGATTGAGTGGAAACTGTTTGTTATATCATGCTCAGCTCCTAAAAACTGTTTATGACACTTTTACCTGTTGTTTGTGAATGAAAATCCATAATACATTGTTTGAATGGCTAAAATTGTTAGTTATCAATTTTTTTTTTCTTTTCTGTTCATAATAGGATGAGGAATTTGGCACTGAGTATACATGACTAACTGTGGCATTCTACGCCTAACCCTGTAATATCTTTTAAAGATAGTAATTTGTTTTTTGGCATTGAATAATGAACAATATTACAGTCAAATGTATTTTTTTTCACTAATTGTATACTTTGCCTTTTGATTTCCAGATTTGTTGTCTGAATCGCATGAGAAGTATGGACCAATTGTTAAGCTATGGTTAGGTCCTACTCAGCTTCTGGTGTCAGTTAAGGATCCAGTGCTAATTCAAGAGATGCTTATAAAGGCTGAGGATAAGTTGCCTTTTACTGGAAAAGCATTTCGTCTAGCCTTTGGGCAAGCAAACCTCTTTGCCTCTTCCTTTGAAAAGGTGCTTAACTGTCTAATTATTTTTTTACTATCATCTTTTCCTGTACATATCTTGTAATTTATTGTACTTATGATAATCTTGACCTATTTTGTAACCTAATCTATTGTTGACTCTGACAATGTTCAAGCAATGCATGTGGAAATCTAAATTTGTCTGCTGAAGTACTTGAAAATACTTAATTTCTCTTTCAATATACTTGGAAGTATAAATCAATACTCAAAAGGCCCTTAAACTAAGGCATTCATATAAAGCATGGTTTTCAGCTAATTAACAGTTGAACTGGATTGGAATTTGAAGAATGTGAAATCTTTTCTTTTTGATTTATATTCAGTTAGTCTTATGTACATATGTTATTCATTTATTTCATAATGACACTAATAGCTATTCACAGACATTGTTCCCTTCTCCCAATGATAATTATGTTCACTAGAACAGGTGACATGTGAACTTTGGTGTTTCTGATTGGAGACATGAGATGCACTCTGTGATTTGTGCCACAATTGCAGTATGTTTGGGGTCTTTCAGTTTTGAGATCTTCTGATCAAACTACTCTTTGTTCGAATATTATCATTATGCATATCAAATGTTGTCTGCAGAAATTACAGATCCTATCTTCTTTATGTATCTGGTTCTCATTCTGATTATAGCAGCTTGGAATTTAATTTAAATTGTTTTCAGGTGCAAAAGAGAAGGGAATTATTGGCGACAGAATTGAATGAAAGATTGCTCAATACTGCTGATCTGATTCCTAAAAAGGTTGTAGACTCTATCATGGATAAAGTAGAAAACATCAGAGCCAGAGGAAGTATTGATGGTAGACTGGTTTCTCAGCATATGGCTTTCACCATAATGGGAGGCACATTCTTTGGAGATGGCTTCTTGGCCTGGCCGAAGGCTGCAATTTATGAGGAACTCCTTATGATGATTGCTAAAGATGCATGCTTTTGGGCCTCCTATAATGTTACCCCTTTCTGGAGACGAGGATTTTGGAGGTATCAATGCTTATGCACAAAGTTGAAATGCTTAACTCAAGACATCCTTCAACATTGCAGAAAAAGCTGCAATCTATTTGGCCATATTGATCAAAATGTACATAGTGACAGTTCCAACATGGAAATGAAGACAGCACATGGTGCACAGTCCTGTTCTGATGATGAGTTCCAAGATTACAATTTCTTTCGTGAGCTTAACGGTCATCACAATGCTAAAGAAGAACCTTGTGGGAACGTCATGCGTGTCATGTTTCATGGATGTCAAACTACAGCTGCTTTAATCGCCAATGTATTGACTAGGCTGGTTATGCATCTAGAAATACAAGATAAGGTAGCTATCTGTTTATTCTGTCTTCATTGTACGATCCAATTCATAATTGGAATTCATTATGGATCATTTTATTTTAGTGTATCCTCCCCTGCTCAAAACCAAGAATCTAATTCCTATATTGAATCATCTTAAATGATTCCCTAGATTTACGTTGGATTTTCAGTCTGCTTATTGAGAAGAGTACTGGTTAAGGTGAATTTGTTTAAATATAGAAAAAAATTTATCTTTAGGGTGAAAATTCTTTTTTGCAAACATGCATTTGCACCAGTAGCTGTGTCTGCTATATTGGGCTGCATTGAAATGTATGAGTTTTTTCTGTGGCAGATATCAAAACTACATTTTTCCCCTCTCCTTTTGAGATGAGATTTCATAACCAGATTGCTGTCAACACATTTCACTGACAGTTATTCTAGTATCTTTTGGAGGAAAAAACCATATTGCTGTTAGAATAGGGATTGATTTATATGCATAAAGGTCTGTCTACCATATGATTTTTGATTTCCAATGCTGTGTTTGGTTTCTTTTAATGAGATTGAATTTGTTTCTTGATGTTTGTAACGCATTGCCTGTAACTGATTTGCATATGCTTTTGCAGGTTTATGCAGAGATTAGCATGGTAGGGAGAAACCCATCGAAATATGAGCAGGAAGATATTTATAGGATGCCTTTGTTATTGGCTACAGTTTATGAATCTGCACGCCTTCTGCCCACTGGGCCCATGCTGCAGAGGTGTTCTCTGAAACATGGTGAGATATTGCATGCTATTCTCTGAAGCTAGTATAGCTTATTTTGCTGTATATGATATGCAATATATTTATTAAAGGCATGGTTTCCTTGAGCTTCTTGTGTGAAAAAACTAACTGATTTTGTAACGTTTGCAAATTTTCTGTTTACTTGAGGGCACTGGGTACATGTCCTTATTTGTGCATTGCTTGGTTAAGCAGTGGCATTGTTGGGGTGAGAGAACAGTTGGGAGCTTGTATCCCATCTAGACAGTGTGAGAGGTTATTATTGGTATTTTTAAGCATGATTATTAATAGGTGGAAGATTTGGCTATAAATGTTGGTAATCATAGGTGTGATATTTTATTTTACATAATGTGCAAATGCAAATATGAAAATTTTCTTGAATGTAACTGGTACTTTGAAATTTTCATATATAGAAATAAGACAAGTAAGAAAATGATTAAAAGATTGGAAAAAGCTTGGGGATGGTGTTGAAATGTTGAATAGAAATCAAAACTTGAGGGGAAATTGACCAATTTCAAAGTTCAAGGACAAATTTGACAGAAGAACCAAAGTTAAGAACTAAATTTGTCTTGTTTACTAAACTTTGGATTTGATACTTGTCCATTGATTGTGCATTTCATGTTGATGTATTAATCTTAGTGTGATTGTGTTTGGAATTGGAACTGTTCTTCAAAGCAATTTTTCAGTTCTCTAAAATAACAAAGTGAAAAGCTCATTTGGTTGGAGAGTTTTCACCATGCTGAAAAACAGTTTTATAAAAGTTGGTCTTAAAGAACAGAAAACACAACATATTTTTTCTCTGAATTCATTGGAAAACATGGGAAACAACTCTTGAAAGCTTTTTCCATTTATGCATACTGTTTTTGAAGTAAATAATCCAAAATGCATTATTTTTTTTGTTTTGTTTTGTTGGTCTTGAAAACTATTTCAGTACATTATACGTGAAAACTGTTTTAAAAACAAAAAAACTGAGAATGGTTCACCCTATAGCATCCTGTGGACTGGTACTTGTGTTTTTTTATGCAATTTTACTGAGCTGTCTTATGAAATTTGGAAAGCTGTCTCCTAATGTGTTGCTCTAACTCAGAAACAGTTATACTCTTATTTTTACATTGCCTGGTAGTTAGTTTCATTTGGAGTAGGCTTTTTGGTGTGCTTGGTTAATCTTGGGTGTACCTTCATACCCCGGAGTCTTTTTCTTTTCAGCGAGTTCCGGATTTTTGGCTGGAGTGAGGAGGTTGAAGTTTTATGGCAGTGTGCATTGCATACTATTCCTTGGGGTCTTTGTTTGGGGTGTTCTTTTGTGTTTTTATCTTTGTACTCTCTGTGCTTATTTATGTGATTTTGTCTAACTAGGATATATTATCCTTTCTTTCCTTCTAATATAATTTCTTTTAGTTTAAAAAAATAAAAAAATTGGGTGCTTTTACTTTTCACATCACATTCATCAGTCATATATATTGCCTTTTAACTTTTTTCCTTTTGTTCCTCTGAATGCATATGTACATAAACAATGATTTTTTTATTTATTCATTTTAAATTTTGAGCCCATTTCTTTACTACTGCACTAGAATTGATTTTGAAGTACGGATCTTAAGTTCGAATATTCTAGTTTCTATAAATGATCGAATAAGCTTAGTTTCAGAGGAGGGTTGTGGTAATTTAAAGCAATACCAGTGTGATGTGCAAGCATGGTTTGGAATAATTATTTATGATATGTAGTCTTAACATCTTAAAAATCCATTTCAGGATTGCTTTTTTTTAACATTTCTATCTATACACCTGCTTACATTTATCTGTTATAAGCGGAAGTTATAGTTATAGTTATATTTATCTCTCTGTATTTCACTTCACTAATTTTCATCCTCATGTCAGACTTGAGCTTTGCAACTGGTGTAACCATACCTGCTGGAGCTGTACTGGTTGTGCCTGTTCAATTGGTACAGAAGGATGACTCCAGTTGGGGGAGTGATGCGAGTGATTTTAATCCATACCGATTTCTGTCAAATGGTACAAAGGGATCAGATATGGGCCTTCATGCTTCATTGACAGGTTCCATACCTTCCTTATCTGTAACCTCGAGTTTTGTATTTTACCAATAATTTGTAGCCCCTCACCGAGGATTTTGTCTGCTACCCTGCCATTATTGCAGTACTTGGTACCATTTATTTATTTTTTTCACTGGTTGTTACTTTGATTTTTTTGCAGCCGTTTTACTTTTGTCATGCACTGAACCACATCAATCATATCTTCTTCTTCTTTGCCAACACTAATTTCCAATCTGCATGAATTATGTTGGTATACATTCTCTACTATGTTTGGAGAGTAAAAATCATGATATTTTCTCTGGTAATGCAAATTCTGAAGGTGTCATTCCAAAATAAATGCATGCCTATACTCTTAATAAAATATGTTTCTTAATTCTAGCTTATTCATTATGATGTAAATTATGATGTAAAAGTTGTGTTAGGTTTCTGTTTGAGCAGCTTTGTAAACTCACCCTCTCCCACTTTGTGTTTTTTTTTTTTTTTTTTTGGGTGGGGATTGTTGAAAAAGAAAAGAAGATTGTGTGGCAAGTATGGAATTGAACCTTCATCATCAGAATATTATCTGTCCTCTATATGGGGTAGGGGGAGAAAAATTTGTTGCTCATCTATCGCTAATCTTAAATATTGATAACTCTTTCAGGTTCCACTGAAGAACTTACAAATCCTGAATTCAGTTCGTTTGTACTAAATGATCCAAATGAAAATGCAGCATTTCTTCCTTTTGGATCTGGTACACGAGCTTGCGTTGGGCAGAAATTTGTTATCCAAGTTGTTGCTACATTGTTGGCATCATTACTCAAAAAATATGAGGTTCGTCCTGTAAATCAGTATTTCTTTTGTTCTTGCTATTTCTGTTAAGAGAAAAAGACAAGAACACAACATACACCATAAAATAGCATAACGTCAAATGTGGAATACTTATCAATTCAGGAAAAGGAGAAAAGATAAAACAAGGAAATAGAGAGTGAGGAAATGGACAGTGAGAGTATGTTATGTAGGAAACAATAATGTAAAAAGTTAAGTACATAGATGAATGTAATGGTGATGGCACACTTCAATTATGATGTGGTAAAGAGCGGCTTTTGACTTTTTAGAAGTACATGTACCTTCTATGTTTCAACAGTCTCGGCCTGAGGCAGGGTTAATTGTGGCGTTATTTTAACTTAAATTGCAATCAAAAGTAGCAAAGATAGCAAAGTGAATGGATTTGAATGGGTTAAATTAAGAGTGTGATGACTGGCATGTTTTATAAGTATTTTCTTCATGTTATGGTCCCATGGATCTTACAAGATTAAACTTTATGTGATCATGACATAGTGTTTGGTACTTCATATATGAAATGTAGCATTGTTCTGTAACAACTGATCTTAGCTATATCGATTCATTTCATTGTATGTTTTAGTACTGACTCTAGCTTTATATACAGATAAGGCTTAACTCTGGATCAGATGATGACTCAAAACCAATCTTGAAGAATCATCTTCTTCAGCATCATCCTAATTCACCAATATTATTCGTGAGAAGGGACAGGTGAAACAAAAGACTTACAAGCATACTATGTAGATAAAGTTGGTACTGTAATTCCAAGTCAACGATGCAGAAAAATCTCAAGACTTTCTTTTTTCCAACACATCTTTTTCCTGTTTTCCGAGATAAATGGGGGAAGCTCTCCTCTATATTTATGGCTCACTGCCATCAGCTGGGAGGATGCAACATGTGTTTCTTAACCAAGTTTTTTTCCTCCCTGTTTTTAAGCATAGCCCTAGTGCTGGCTTCAGGTCATGGCACCTCTTTTTGTTGGTGTTTGAAGCACTTTGGGTCTATTGCTGCGATGGAGCCTTAGGTTTTCCTTCCCCTTCTCTGGATGTGAACCTCTTTACTAATATTATCTACCTTTTTACTCCTGAAGGAAGTATGTTATTGTATCCTGATATTATCAGAATAAAGTATACTTGGATTTTTACAATGTCATAAAATATGAATATTTATGTTATAATTGATGTCCCTATTTCTTATATGTTTTATTATTTCAGCGATAGGAATGACAAATATAATTCTCAAATTGGATAACCCTAGTGAATAACGTATCTATGTCCCAGAATATTTGCTAGGTGGTGAAGTAAAAGACTTAAATGGGTGGCGTCCTCCATTGAGAACTCAAATGGCAACTTGGCATAGCCTGCCATTCCATCCTTTCTATCTAGCTTTAAACCAATTTCTATTACTTCCCAATGTAATCAAGCACACCCAATTCTAAACTCCATCAATGCTCCCAATATATATCCTTTTATAGTTTGACGCCCTTAACATTGTCGAGGAGGGACTAGTCTTGGTTTGGCATGAAAGTTCGCCGAAAGATACCTTTATCATACAACCTAAAAATAAAATCTTCAACAATTATGCAGCCATTCTGAGTGAGCAATTGCACTGGCTACCGGCTAGTCTCTACTTTTAGAAGCAAATCAAAGTGTAAACTAAATGGTCAAAAAAGGTGGCTTCTACACTATTTAGACCATCCAATCTTCTTCCCACTAGAGCTTTTTAACTGTCTCTCCTTAAGGTGTGTGTGGATGGGAGGAATTTCCTTAAAGTGTGTGTGGATGGGAGGAATTTAAAGAAAGAATGGGATAGTTGATTTTTTATTTCTAAATTGAAAGAATTATAAAAAAGAAAGTTGAAAAGCTATTAAAAAGCAAAATTTGTTTGAACTACCATGTATGTCGACTGGTTATCTAATAATGTTCCTACTGTCAAGAAAAATGAGAAAGTTAGCATAACGCTACTAATTCTTCTTTTATTAGTAAAGTGTCACTTATCTTCTCTAACTTCTTTTGGTTACATGACTATAGTAATAGCTTGAAATTTCCTATGAAATATGAAACTTTATTATTAAATAATTACATAAACTAATTTTTTCCATGTAAAATTTTTATCTGATTATTTTTACCCTTTTTATAGTAACATATAAATATAATCTAATATATGGAGGAATAGATTTATAATATCAAAAGTCTGTAGTATTTTGTTATTCTAACTATCTCATACAAGGCTTCATTTACAATTCATATAAGTACATAAAAATAATTCGGGTATTCTAAATCCTAAAATTTTAGTTTAATACAAAAACTACAAATGTACTACATCAATTGGGTATAAAGAAAGTATTTGGTTCTAAGGTCAGTATATGACATAACAATAATGTCTTCTACTAAATCATAGGCGAGAACAACATATAGATCCAGGAGCAACTTAATGTAGAATATCTTGATTCTATGAAAATACCACACTTAGGAATGAGAATAATATTCTCAGTAGAAATTCAAGTAGTATTTAAAAGCAGTAAATTCTAGCTACAAAAATGATTTCCATGATTATATGTATATAAACTAACAAGAGTACAAACAAATAATGCTAACAGAACATTGCTTAGCACATTAGTAGTAAAGTAAACTATTAATAATCTAACATTTCACATTTGAATATTTCTAATATCTTAGAACTTTTAGTAGCAAAGTAATCTTTTAATGATCTAACCTTTCATATATAAACAATTTCTAGTAGCTTAGGATTTTTAACAACAACATAAGTTGTTAATAATATATCCTTTTATGTCTTGATAATTACATGCTCATGCTCATAACATTTTAGAACTTGTCATTTCTTTATTTGTAGGCATAGCCATATACTTACATGGTCAATAAAAATTACTATAGAAATAGTAATAAGAATTCTTCCTTGGCATAGGGCATCCCTCAAAATAAATGGTCATACCACGCATCTAGGAGTGGATCCATCTGATCTTCAGATAATATCACTTGGTGTTCCCTGAACCAAATGGTCATAAGACGCATCTGGGAGTGAATTTCATCTGATCCTCAGGTAATGTCACTTTTTGAGTGAATTATCCCCTCAAGACACATTTAAGACTTTCATGAATCATCAACGTTTAGGAAGGATCATTTACAATACTTTCTGATTATCTTGGGATCACCTGCGTCTCGGGAGGTTCATTTCCAATATTTTTAATTTGTTTTTCATATAATTACACCAGTATGTAATTTCATTTCTTAAGTTTCTAGAGTAATAAAACATCTATCTCATAATATCAACTATTCTTGATTTTTTATTTTATAATTACTTAGAAACCTACTTGAACAATACATAGCCTTATAAACTAGGTTTTGATCATCCTCCCACTGTGCACCATCCATAATAGGCTTTTTTATATCAATATACCTAAAAAAAATTTTATTTATCATTTTACCACACTTTAAAAATTATGTACCAAAATATTCTATTTTTTTTTTCATGTTGAGAAGTCGGTTTGGCTCAAACCAACTTTTCAACATGCCTTTTTTTTTAATTTAAAACCTGTTGAGAAGTCGGTTTGGGGGAAACCGACTTCTCAATAGGATGTTAAAATTTTTTTGAATTTCAATGTTGAGAAGTCGATTTCCCCCAAACCGACTTTTCAACAGGTTTTTGTTTTTTTAAAAAAAGCATGTTAGGAAGTCGATTTAAGCCTCCAGTATAAAAAAAAGGAATATTTTAGTACATAATTTTTGAAGTGTTGTAAAATAATATATAATTTTTTTTAAGTATATTTATATAAAAAAACCTCCATAATATCGTTATATGATATTAGAAAACTATTTTCTTTTTCCTTTTGGAGCATAATTTTTCTTGACGCAATCGAATTATTTCCACCATGTAAAGCAAGAATATCGAATACGAAGACGACACAAACACCATACTTGCTGGAATGCTGGATTTACAGGACAACATAATTGCAAGATAGGAAATGAGATGAAAAATGTTTATTTGATGTAGATGTGAAGACCCATTCGCATGCAATTATTTTCGTACACAACATTTCCAGCTATCACTACCAGCATATTAACTTCTTGGTCTGAATTAGTAGGTTTCCTGAATCCTGTGAGTGTGTGGACAGAAATTCATATTCACCATGTGTTAACCACAAAAGTCGTACGACAGGATAAGAGGCAATGGACAGTGCTAGGTGAGGGAGCCTAATAATGTTTTCTCATAATTCAAGAGGTAAGGTGGTGAGTACCACATCAGAAATTAATAATTCCAACATGAATCCCCCAAATAAGATATATCCTAAATCATCGTGCTTTAAACAAGGAATATATCCGACACTTCAATAGTCGGACAGCTGTATTTCTTATTAGTTAAGCCCATCATATCATATGTACGTCAAAAGGGTAGCTCAAACAAAAAAGAAAAACTCATCAAGAAATAAGGAAAAAACTTTTGTAATGAAAATAATGATCTACCATCTTGATAAAGAAGTAATTAAAGAAAGACCCGAGAAAGTTTAAGTCGTCGTCCCACTATGCAAGCTAGCTCCATCATAATGTTGTTAATAGAAAACTTTTTCTTTTAGACTCATCAATCAAAATATTTCCACCATTTAAAGCTACAGTACCGAATAAGAAGCAAAACATCATACTTGCTGGAATTGCAGAATTGCAAGCAAGTAAGATGAGATGAAATGAAATGGCAGAAACTGCAGTATCGTTTGTTTTGGAGCAACTGCACCAACTTCTAAGAGAAGAAGGAAGTCTGCTGAGAGGCGTCCATAAAGAATTTGCAGACATCAAAGGTGAACTGGAGAGCATTCAAGCCTTCCTCAAGGATGCAGATAGAAGAGCCACAGATGAAGGAGACACTAACGAAGGAATAAAAACTTGGGTGAAGCAGCTGAGAGAAGCATCTTTTTCCATAGAAGATGTCATTGATAAATACATCATTTATCTGACACCGAGGATCCATCATCCTGGATGTATAGCTTCACTCCAAAAGATTGCTCACCTAATCAAAACTCTGAAGCCTCGTCATCGGATAGCGTCTGAGATTCAAGACATTAAATCATCAGTTCGTGGAATCAAGGAAAGAAGTGAAAGGTATAACTTTCAGTCTTCAGGATCAAGCAGCTCTAGAGGGACAGAAGGGCGTGATCCTCGATTGGCTTCACTGTTCATTGAAGAAACTGAAGTCGTGGGATTCGAATCCCCAAGAGATGAATTGGTTGGTTGGATAGTGGAGGGAGCAGCAGAGCGCACACTGATTTCAGTGGTAGGAATGGGGGGGCTTGGAAAAACCACTCTTGCCAAGCAAGTTTTTGACAGCCAGAATGTGAGAAGGAACTTTGATTGTCTTGCTTTCATCACAGTTTCTCAATCATACACCGTGAATGGGTTATTGATAGGCATGATAGAGAAATTTTGTAAAGAGACTAGAGAGCCTCTTCCAAAGGGTTTGCACAACATGGATGATGAGTCTCTAATTACAGAAGTGAGGCAATACCTGCAACAAAAGAGGTATCTTGTATTCTTTGATGATGTATGGAAAATAGATTTTTCTGATGAGATCGAACATGCCATGCCTAATAATAACAAAGGAAGTAGGATCATAATCACCACTAGAATGATGCATGTTGCAGAATTTTTTAAGAAATCATTTCCTGTTCATATTCACGAGTTGCAACTTTTGCCTCAAAACAAAGCATGGGAACTCTTCTGCAAAAAGGCATTTCGATTTGAGCTTGATGGGCATTGTCCAGCAGAGCTCGAGGAAATGTCTATTGAAATTGTTAAAAAATGCAAGGGGCTACCACTAGCAATTGTGGCCATTGGTGGTCTTTTGTCAACAAAAGCAAAATCCATGTTTGAATGGCAAAAGGTGAGTCAAAATCTGCGAGTGGAGTTAGAGCGTAATGCCCATTTGACTAGTTTAACAAAGATTTTATCTCTCAGTTATGATGACCTGCCTTACTTTTTAAAATCATGCATGTTGTATTTTGGTATATATCCGGAGGACTACTCCATTCGTCGTAAGAGACTAACTAGGCAATGGATAGCTGAAGGATTTGTTAAATATGAGGAAAGAAGAACCATTGAGGCTGTTGCTGAGGAGTACTTAACAGAGTTAATACATAGAAGCCTGGTTCAAGTCTCGAAAGTTGGCTTTGATGGGAAAGTTAAAAGTTGTCAAGTCCATGATTTGTTACGCGAAGTGATCATTAGAAAAATGAAAGATTTAAGTTTTTGCCATTTAGTGCATGATGACGATGACCCAGTCACAGTTGGAATAACTAGACGCTTTTCAATAGCAACTAGTTCCAGCGATGTGTTGAGAAGCACTAGCAAACCAGGCATTCGTGCTATTCATGTATTTGAAAAAGGAAAATTGCCTGAACATTTCATGAATATATTCTCTGCGAAGTTCAAGCTTTTGAAAGTACTTGATTTTGAAGGTACTTCGTTGAATTATGTTCCTAGTAATTTGGGGAATCTTTTTCACCTGAGGTATTTAAACTTGAGTAATACAAAAGTACAGGTTCTTCCTACATCCATTGGTCAGCTGCTGAACTTAGAAACCTTGGATCTAAGACAATCGCTTGTGCATGTTTTACCAAGTGAGATAAATAGGCTCACAAAACTACGGCTACTTTCTGTGTACTATCGAAAGTACGAAGGACATTATTCTATGACAAACTTTACAAGCGGGGTGCAGATGCAAAAAGGTATTGAATGCTTGACGTCACTACAAAAGCTTTATTTTCTGGAGGTAGATCATGGTGAACTTGACCTTATCCAAGAGCTCAAAAAGTTGAGGCAGTTAAGGAAGTTAGGCATAAGGCGCGTGCGGAGAGAATATGGGAATGCCCTATGTGCTGCAATAGAAGAGATGAATCACCTTGAATCACTGAATGTTACTGCAATTGATCAGGATGAAATCATTGACTTGAATTTTATATCATCACCACCCCAACTTCGGGTGCTCAATTTGAAAGCACGACTAGAGACATTGCCTGAATGGATTCCAAAACTTGATTATCTTGTTAAGCTAAGGCTGGGTTTATCCAAGTTAGGAGATGGTCTACTAAACTCAGTGAAAAATTTACCAAATCTGTTGCGGCTCAATTTGTGGGATAATGCCTATGATGGTGAAAGTTTGCATTTTCAAGAAGGAGGATTTCCAAAACTGAAGGAACTGGATCTCGCTCGATTGAATAGACTAAATTCCGTACTTATAGACGAAGGAGCTTTACTTGCTCTTGAGCACTTCAGATTTAACAATAACCCCCAACTGAAGGAGGTACCCTCTGGCATCAAACACTTGGAAAACCTTCAATTTCTTGGCTTTGCTGATATGCCAGCTGAGTTAGTTGAAAGGACTGATCCAGACAGAGGACAAGACTACTCGATTATCAAGCATATTCCCCTTGTATTTATTCGTAGCAGGTTCGGCCCAAAATTTCATGACTATGACATCCGCCCCATTCGTCATTCAGGGAGTTATAATCAAATCGAGAAGTGTCGAAGGTTTGAAATATGAAGGTACCCTTTTGTCTTACTTCTCTTATTAATGTTTGGAATTACAATGCCATTCTCACCAATCGTCTGTGTGTTTCTTCTTCTGTATCTTTCCTTCTTTCTTTTTTTTTTCCTTGCATGCTTCAATCTTTTGTTAAAGTAAAATGTTGGGTTTATGGTTTCATCTCCCTTCAATCAGTCCATATGAAGCTTAATTAGTAAGTTTAATGTCTTTCATAAATAGTTTGTGTTATAATTTTTAAATAAATATTTTATAAAAATAATATTTTAATAATTATCTTACACAAAAAGTAACAAAAAAAAAACTAAATTAAAAAGATTATTCATAAATATTAGTCATGACCCTTGGTTTTACGTATTTTATGAGATTTCAAATGAAATTATGCCTTAATTTATAACTGACTATTTTAAGAAGATTAATAATATCATGTTTAATTTGCTGATAAAAAATTACTATATTTCAGTTGATTGTTTAAAATTCCTTTGAATTATTTCAAATAATAACTGAACTTTTTGTAGAATGAAAATGGTTATATTTTTTTATTTCTTTTCAGATTATCTATGATGTTTGTATTGAATTCTAAATTTTTGTTTTCATCATCATGGTACTACTTTTAATGTCTGTTGTTTGCTAACGTTAATTGCTCCCTTTCATAAATCATGTAACAGAGATGTTTGTTCAGAATTCAAAAATTAAGGTCAAGACCCATTCGCTTGCATATTAATATCTTGCTCTAAATTGATTAGTTTCCTGTTTATACGTGGACAGAAATTCAGATTCTCCATGTAGCTGTTCACAAAAATGGTGCACTATGTTTCTTCATTCCTTCTTTGGTGCTTGAATCCGCAAATAAAATACATCCTTGAAGTCATCGTGCTTTAATCAAGGAATAAATGGAATCCGATGTCCAAGTGATTTTGGATTTTCGTTTCTTCTATTTTCTTTCGTGGTGTTTATGATTGGTTGTGGGTGGACATTTTCATTTATCTAATGAAGAACAATGCAATTTCGTTGTTATTAATTACTCGATTTGATTTATTGATGAACTCTACCGTTGGCTTCTAATTATTTTGACCGTGTTTAGGCTGCCTCCGGTTGGTGCTTCAATCACAAATTAAGTCAAGTCCATTCCAGATCACAACAATTTATGAAATGGATGATAGGCTTAAATATATGTAGGCCTATATATATATATATATATATATATATATGTTTATATCCTCTGTAAATATATCAATTTTTGTCATAGTTTTTATGAGTAAAAAATATCTATTTGTGATGTTTAAATTGTTAAAAAAAAAATACTGAATTTTTTTTGTTACATTAGAGATGCAAGCTTAGGTATAGACGAGAGGGGGAAATGGCCTGGTTGATGATCCAACTTTCAACATCAACATTACCCCCAAGTTTTAAATATTTGAGCCATTACCGATTGAAATATAAACTCTTGTAAAAAAATGTTGACTTTAATCCTTTTGTCTATGGAACATTTTTAATTAATGAATTATTATGCACTAGTTGAGCTAATTTAGCATGAGTTAGCATTATTCGGATGCCATTGGGAGTGCGTGAGTGCCGCATGCCCTTTATCTGGTACTTATGGAATTGTCACCAGTGAACGTGCAACAATTTATTTTGTGTGATGATGACACATATCCAGCTAAGGATGGAGAAAGTTTTGGAGACACTGTTGAAGCTTATGGTGGTGCTGTTGAAGTGACCTTTATGCATAGCTTTCGAGAAGCATGGCATGCTTTGAGGTAGCCGTCGTCGAAGGTGAAGTAGAAGAAACCATAGCATGATGGATGCCACTGAGAACATGATACAAGAAAGATAAGTGAGGATACTAGGACTCTCAAATCGGAGAGAAATTGTCGGACCAACCCGTTTAATAACATAAACTATGTGAGCCAAATTTTTATTTTAATGATTCGTTTAAATACGAACATTTTTTGTTTGGTCCGTTTAGCATGCATATGAGTTAAATGAGAGTTGACCCGTTAATCCGTCTATTAACAATTTTATTGTAATCTCAATAGAATTTGCTTATTGATTAGATTTATATGTTTTCTTCCTTATTAGTTGTAGTAAATAAGAGAGCACATTTTTTTTCAAAATATTAGGAATTGTTTTTTGTTTTCACTTTTAAAATTTTCAATTAAAACTTTTTAAATAAATTATATGCAGGTCAGTTTGTTTAGGCTCGCAAGTTTATACGAGATAAGTTAGACTAATATTTTTAAAACTTGTTTAAATCTAAATCATTTTAGTCCAACCCGTTTAACTTAAGATTTGTCGTGAATGGACTTAAATGGGTTAAGGCTGCCTGTTTGTCACCTATAGAGGATACATAGGAGGCTCAATTCAACAAAAGAACACGTTCAAAACCC
Source organism: Styphnolobium japonicum (assembly GCA_023212625.1). Taxonomy (NCBI): domain Eukaryota; kingdom Viridiplantae; phylum Streptophyta; class Magnoliopsida; order Fabales; family Fabaceae; genus Styphnolobium; species Styphnolobium japonicum. Next base: position 22,320,670 of record JALBWW010000009.1, read on the forward strand.
AAGAATCTGAGAGACTATATAACCAATTAAAAAGATAGTTAGTTTCAAGTTAGCTAAGTGCAAGTTACAAGTTAGTTCAAAATAAGCAAGTTTGGTTAGAAGGAAATAAGTTTTATAAAAGGAAGAGGATCTACAGAAAGAGAGCAATTCTGTCATAGGTAAAGTTTGGGCTCGTTGCCGTAGTAGGCTTCTCTTTCTCAAAACAGATTTGTGTCTCTTGAATTTCTTTATTTAATCTCAATTACTATTATTATGTTGAATTTTTGCTATCAAACCACATCAGAACAGTAACAGAAAAGTGGTTAAAATATAAAAATTTAAGCGCCTTTCGCATGGGAGGAGATTGGTAGCCATAAATTTTTTTTAACATTAGCATGCATGATAGAAAGATGTGGTAAATATATATAGAATTTAAGCGAACACTGTATTTTTTGCTGCAAGTAGGTTACAAAAATTGGAAGGGATGCTATCTTTATGTTGAATCTCTGATTGAATTGTCACAACCCAATTTAAGAGTATGTGATCAGCCAATATTAGGGATTGGCTCCATATCCCCGAAGCCTCTAGAAAACCTTTTTACGCTAAGCTTAAAATTTTCTCATACCAACTCTGGATGATTCTTGTAATTATGTACATTTCCATAGATAAGCATAACTTACAAATTAAAAACTAAATCATTTCCAACTTCCTATCATGATTGCAGGGAAAATAATATTTCACAAATTACAAGCTATAAAAATTAAATAAAAAATCTTATGTGAAATACAACTTCTGCTGTGGTACTCCGGTATTTGATTCCCATAAATCTAAAAAAAAAAAAAATTAACAGAATTTGGAGTGAGTCATACTCAGTGAGTGACCAAAATATCTAACAGGGTATGCTAAAATCCTCAACAGTTATCCTCAAAGAACAACATAATATAATATCCGTACTTAAGTCCTTCTAATGTCAAATTTGAACACATATTTTTCTATTATCTAAATTAACCTCAAATACTAAATAATATATATTCTTTGTTACTAAACTATATAACATTCCACCACGGAAAATGTTCAAGACTAAAAGACCAAGAGGCTAAATTGCTGCCATTTATATACAAAGTTGATAAATTAAAAATACATTACAAAATGTGTCATGAATGCACGTACAATATTTTTTCAATAAAATCAATTACTTATCATGTAACAAATACTATAAAGATAGCAAACACTAATTATAAGCTCAGATAGGTTCATGTTACTGCAATTTCAATATATCTCATTCATGTGCAAAAAAAATTATATAAACACTACAGATAGAAACATAACTTTTCATATATCACGTGAAAAACTTGGTATCAGATAACCATAGCTGAAACTATATCATACCCTCCATCTCCATCTCCATCCACCATACTACAACCTTTCCTCTTATTGCTCGAACTAGGGAACTGCATCCCAGTATTGTGAACATGATCTGGAGTTGGCCTCACAGATTTATCATAACTGCACATGGATTCAGGGTCACGTCCGCAGATTTTAACATGTGTGGTTTCTTTCAACCCCTTGGTACACCAGGTATATATCATTCTTTTTCTAAAAACATTAATTTGATTCTATCCTTGTAGTTACATGGTTTACACAATAATATCTTCAATGATAAAACATGCTAAAAAGTGGGCCATTGGTGTGTGTGAAAGTATGCCGGTAACTAATCTAGATTTCACAACTTATGAAAGGATTTACCAAATTAAAGATTGGAAATATGAATGTAGTAAAGTGGAAAGCAAGAGTCATCTTCTGCAAAGGATTGAGGCTTATTAAAATGTTCACAAAATTAAAAATGGGAAACTAAGAAACAATAAGAAAAAGGGCGTTTTGAAAGTTATTAAATTAAATAAACTAAAAAGCAAAGAAACAAAGCAATAATAAAAGGGAAAAAAAATAAACAATTGAAGACAATAATGATAAAGAGTCGTTAAGGGATTCCTTCTTTAGCACTAGATTCAGACAGTCTCAATTGAATTTGGTATTACTTCTTAATTCTTATAGAAATTATCAACCGTAGATAGTAACAAATTCTACTAGCCTGTTCTTTCCTTAGTTTGTCGTTAATTATAACAAGCTGCCTAATTAATCCCTAATCACTAAGAAACCTAGAATAATCTCTTTAGATTTAACCTAACGGCCTTACAATGAGAAAGATAGGTTGATTTAAGTGATAGCCACACAAGCCCTGGTTATCTAGCCTATGTTATATTCCACATCACAATTAATAAAATTCTAGGTCGAATTATTAATCACAAAGTGCTACTAGTGAATCAAAAAGCATGACAATTACAAATCGAATTCTCTAATTCTAGCTTTAGGCAATTATGTACCAAATTTTATTAATTGCGCACCTAAACAAATCAAAATAACAATATGAATCAATTTTAATGGAAGAACACAATCAACTTCTATTAAAAACCAAGAAAGTAATATCTAACATCAATCACAAAGTCATATTTAGGGCTTCGAATTCACCCTTAAACAAAGGAAAAGCATAGACTAACATGGTCTTGAAAAATACAAAATAAATGAAATTGAGACATAATGAATTCAAGAATATGAAAGGGAAAGAAAGATAAAACAGTTAGAATCTCTTGATCGTCGACTACAAATCCTCTTCCTTAGGTTCACCCTTGCCTTCTCAAGGTTGATCTTCTTTGTTCTTGTCCGCTGATGGCTCTCTAAGTGTGTAGCCTCTCAGCTCTCTTGGCTGTTCTTCTTGTTCTACTTGATGACTCCTAACTTCTCTATTTATATCTACAGTTCCCCAAGAGTCAATATTGAAGAGGCCCAAGTCCAAAAGATGTTTAAAATGTTGTAAGTGGTGCATGATCACATGGCCTAGGCCATGACTTAGGCACCATATCACATGGCCATGGCCGTGAAAGTGTTCCATGCGCTGAATCACACTGCCTAGGTCGTGTTCTTTGAGTAAATTGCACAACCAGTCCGTGTGATGGGGTTTTGACCTTCCAAATGCGTGAATTAGACTTTCTTGTTTCTGCACCAGAAGATAACTCTCTCATTAGAACAAGATGGATTTTCATAAACAAGCTCAATGAAAGAGGTAATGTTGTAAGAAACAAAACAAGGTTAGTTGCTCAAGGCTACAATCATCAAGAAGGTATTGACTTTGATGAAACTTATGCTCCAATAGCTAGACTAGAAGCAATACGAATATTACTCGCTTATGCTACTTACACAAACTTTAAACTGTTTCAAATGGATGTTAAGAATGCTTTCTTAAATGGTTTTATAAATGAAGAGGTATACGTTAAGTAACCACCATGCTTTGAAAATGAAGATCATCCAGATTATGTTTTTAAACTTTCTAAAGCACTATTAGCATGTTTAGATTGGAGTTTGAAATTTCTCAAACCATGGTTTGTGCAAAAGTTTGTCTCTTGTTGCTTTTGTCCAAACCATGGTTTTGAGCTTCCAAACTCCAATCCAAACATGCAGTATGTGGACTTAAGCAAGCTCCTAAATCTTAGTATGAAAAACTCAGTAACTTTCTTTTGGAGAATAGTTTTAAAAGAGGAAAAGCATATACCATGTTGTTAACAAATTCTGTCAACAAAGATTTTCTTCTAATTTAGATTTATGTGGATGACATTATTTTTGGATTTACTAATGAATCTTTTTGTCAAGAATTTTCATTGTTGATGAAAATTGAATTCAAGATGAGCATGATGGGAGAACTCAAGTTCTTTGGACATCAAATCAGACAAGAAGACTCTGGAATATTCATGCATCCAATGAAGTTGATGAGTGGTTAATATTCATTCATCATAGCTAAAGGTTTTTAATATTTTCCAATTTCGTCCTGCTCATGAGTGGTTAATAAAGTTGATTCTTTTATCAGAAGTCAATTTATTATTGTGCATAGTATTCAAATGACTTTGATAATTTGTTTTATTTTTATAACCCATTTGAGAATACAAGACAACGGTTGGCTTTAATATTTTATAACTATTTACTACGGTAGCATCTTTGAACAAAAACAATATTTCTTTATAATCAACTTGTAAATGGTTCCATTTTTTAAAATTTTAAGAATTTTATTTTGATTCACAATAAGTGTTATGTATTGTCACATCATTAAAAAAGTTTGACATCTTAAGTAGTTATTATATATTATATAATGTGACAACATATGATTGATTGACAATATCAAAAAAATTGGCACTAACAATAGATAAAATTAAATCTAATTTTCAATGTCAATAATTATTTTCCTTAACAAACATTGGGAGAGTGAAAATTTGCACGTAGTGTTTCTCAAAACTAAAAGCACAAAAAGAAGAATTTTGTGGAAATGCATGATCAATTCACTTGTATCAATTGCGATCTTCAATATCTTTGTTGTTTCTTAAGAGAATAATTATTATTATTGACAACTTAACATTTTAGAAATTAAACAATTGTTGCTTCATTCACAAGTTGATTTTAAAGAAATATTTATGTTTTTGTTCAGACATGCTATCGGTAGTATACCTTTACAAAATATTATAGCCGACCATCACTGGCTTGCAAAAGTAAAACAAATGAAGTCATCTGAATACGATATAAAAGGATTTGTCTTTGAACAAACGAATAAAATTTGTTAGCCACAATTATGAAGTATTTAATGCCATAAAAATATTAATAATCTATATCTAACCAAGGAATGCTAGCTCATATGATAAAAAAAGTTTGCTTCTCCACTTGGATGTCTCAAATTCAAAGCAAGTAGAAATTAGTGAGAAGTTAAATTATCATAAATTCACTAAGCCCGAGATAAGAAAAAATAGGTTAACTTTAATTGACAATTTGTTAATCACTAAATCATTAATATATTTTCATGAAATGAAACTTTTTTTTAGAAGATTTTATACTTTACATACTTCAAAAAATAAAAATATTTATTAAATTTCTGTCAAAAATAATTGGACAAAATTTTACATTGGTTACTAATATGCTACGATTGGCAACAAATTAACACAAGTGTAGTTAAGAGAAAGTTTAAGTAGCACTTATTGAGGAGAAAATGACACCTAACACTACAAGAATTTTTTAAATTAACTACGAAAATTAGCTAGGGAAATTTCCCTAGCTAATTTGAAGCTAATCAACTACTAATTAACTAGGGAAAAGTAATCTGTAGCTAAAATAGCAGAACAAGAAGGGAACGTTTTGTCAAAAAAATAGCTAGGGAAGTAACTATAGATTAACTACAAAAATTCCGTCGCTAAATAATTTTTTTGTAGCTAAATCAATTACCTAGAAATTATTCCGTAGCTAAAATTCTTTAAATTAAATTTTTATTTAGCTAGTGGTTTAATCCCTTGCTAAATCCTTAGCTAATTCTTTTTTCCCCATCATCTTCAACCTTGAGATTTATTTATCCATCGTGCCCTAACCCACCACCTTCAGTCTTATCGTCGCTCATTCGTGCTCATTAGCGTGAATCAACCTTCACAATGGTAATGGCAATGGCTTTCAAAAGTCCATCAATGGCGATGTAGAAACCGGGAAGACAGAGACCAAAGATTAGGTGATTTAAGCCAAGATGAAGGATTGGGTGCAAACGTAAGAAATTGCCTTTGCGAAGCTTCGAGATCCTCTAGAGGTAATCCAATCTTGTTTCAATTCAATGTTTATCTATTTATTTTTATTTTCTAGTTTTCCTTGTCGTAGATCTTCATCGATCTCTCTCTCGCTTTCGATCCAAATTTTTATTGTTTTGATTCAAGGAAGAAGCTATATAGGGTTTGTTGGTTGATTTATTATTCTGAATCATAGGCCTTTGTTTTCAATTTGCAAGATGATTGGTTGTTTTCAATTGATGGAGGCAATCGAAGAATTGATTCATCTCTCTGATTCTATGCGCCAAGCCCTCCAAACGCCTTTCCACATTCTTCAATGTCGTCGCCCTCGGCAATGTTGTAAGTTTTTCTATCTCTCTCAATTTTTGGATCCAGATCATGTTTCCTTCTTAAGATTAGCAATCCATCAAAACCAGTAGAAGTTGCACCTGCTGGGTAGGTCTTGGAAGCAGCAATTTTCGATTTGGGAAATTCAATTTACACCAATTGTCACTGTTTCTTTAACAATATGTGTACAAATAGTGTGCCAAGGCTTTATTGGCCTGCCTTTAGATTTGGATGATCACTTACATATTTTAATACTGCTTACAAGGTTTTTAAATATATAGATTTGCTAGGTGCTGTAAAATTCCCTCTGTTTTCTTATTCAAAAAAGTTGTGTAGAATCCAAAAATTGAAACTCAAAAATATAAAACAAAAACATGAAAATGGTGTTACAGACAAAAATGAACTTTGGTGGCGCAGGGTGTTGTTTGGCACACATGGATGGAAGTGGAGGGTGAAGATGAGTTGGAAGTTAGTGACTCCAAGAATGATTGTATATCTAACAGTGGGTGAGGACTAAATCAATTAATGCTTTTAGAATCCTTGTGTCTTAGGAGGTAGATTTACTGTATAATGCTTATCTGAAGAAAATTGATTGTGATTATAAAATTTGTATTATTCCTTATCTTTATTCCTCGTTTGGTCATATCAAGTATTGTCACAATTTATTGCTTTAGTTGAATGGCTAGTTTTCAATCTTGTCACTTTTACATATGCCATCTTGATTGGTTCTAAATTTTTAGCTTATTTATGCAGAACCTATGGCTTCATTCTTACCAAGATCTGTCTCCAAATATAGGTAGGTGTCTTATGGTAAGTTATATATTAAAAAGAAGCTACTTTCATGTAGTCTTGAACGTTTTATTCCTCCCATAAACTACGGCACTTATATAGTTCTCATATGATAGTATTCCATGGAAATATTTTGTTGATGATAGTACCATTAGCCTTATGGATTAATCATCGCCCATGCTTTCTAGCTTTTGTATATATTGTGATTTCTTCTATGTTGAAGTCTTATCCTTTAGTAGGTTCCTTTTTCCATTAGTTTATATTTGTACGTACCTAGATTGAAATATATTTTTGTTAAAGAATTTGTTTACCTAGAATATTAACAGAATAATTATTTTTTATAATAATGTAATTATTTTTATTATGATCGTTTTGCTGTAAAAAGTAGTTATTTATAAATTTGAACAAAACAATACACGTCACTTAATGTACTAAATAAATATGGTGTTATTAATCCCAAATAGTTTTTTTTTCTTTCTAAACTGTTAGGTAAAACAAAAGTTATTTTAAAAAATGTTTCTATTCGTACATCTATTTGCTTTTACTTTTATATTTATCTTTAACTTGGTACATGATCACTTCAACATATTTTTTTTCTTCATAAATTTATACATTTAAAAACAGATATTTTTTTATGTTAGCATTATTCTAATCAGGTGCATGTCTGTTTGATGCTTTTATTAGATGCCTTACTGCTGCCTTAGTAAATGGTGATCCCCACCTTTAGTGTTATCCCCACCTTCAAAACGTGGCTTGATAAGACAATTGATAAATTCATCATCCAAACTGACGTTCTTGACTTACCAAACCAACTCATAATCAAAATCCTCAAACGTGGGTTAGTTACTAATTTATTTATTACTATAAAGGTAATAAAATAGTAAATAAATCAAGGGCAAGCAAGGGGGAACAGATAAACAGTTGGCAATTTGTTCGGTTTCTCATTGATTTTCTGATGAAATTTCACTGACATTATAGTAATGGTCTGTTTGGCTGCTGGGAAAAGGGAGCAAGAGGAAAAGGAATGCAAAAGAAAAGGAGTTTCTACTCTCATCTCTCAGTAGCTGTATAATGCATGTAACACAAGACATCAAGTTCATACTTGGATTTGAACTTTAAAGCTAAGCAAACAAAGGTTCGTACTTACTCTGTCCATGTACTCCCCCCGAAATGCCATGCTGAAAATTGAGTTCATTTGAGTAAAGGATTTCATTTCCTCACTTTTCTTAGGAACCAAACTGAGATTTCGTCATCTTCTATCACGCTTTCTTCTTTCAATAAAGCAATACGGATACTTGTTCTTTTTCGAATATTTGCAGGGAGGGAGTTAAGGTCTGTTGCTGAAATCCCCGGAAGTAGACACATCATCACTTAAATATGACGGTTACTCAAATTGCAGTATCGCTCCCTTGCTAAGGTTTGGATGATCCTTCAAAAGCTGCCTCCAGCAAGTTGGGACCTAACTGGCTTTAGATCTTGCAGCACGCCATCATCAATCATACTTTTACACCAAGATACCACGTTATTTTGAGTGTTTGATCGTTAACATACCAAACATGGTTTCTTCTTTGTAATTCCACTATTGTATTCCTTGCAAGAAACTTGTGCTAGTAGACTTTGTAAATATAGAAGCCTTGTTTAATTTACATTGCTTCTTTTACATTTAATTTACATTGCTATGCTTGCAACTTGTTTATATATAAAAGTGACAATTATAATTTGTTGAATTTTATGTTTTGAATAAGTTTTTTACGTAGGTTTAATTTGGTAAATCATAAGAAATAAAACCTACTTTTTAGTTTTATTAGATTAATTAATGATTAGTTACAAAATGGTAAATTAGTTACAAATTAGCTACCGATTTGTTAAGAATTTGCTAAGGATTAGTTATAAAATGGTAAATAAGCTACAAATTAGCTACCAATTTAAGAAGGATTCGTTAGGGATTAGCTACTGATTAGCTTTGAATTAATTAGAGTTTAGTTATAAATTAGCTATGGATTGACTATGGATTAACTTGGGAATGTAAAAATTAACTAGGGATTAGCTACGGAATTAGCTACGAAAATGTCTTAGCTAATTTGCTAGGGAAATGAACACATTTTTTTTAAAAAACTTAGCTACGGATTAGCTACGGACATTCCGTAGCTACTTTATTTTAGCTACAGAACAATTTTCATAGCAAATTAGCGACCCAGATTTAGCTACGGAAAATTCCGTAGCAAATCCGTAGCAAATCTGTAGCTAAAAATTTTAACTAGGAATTCGCTACGGATTTGCTATGTAATTTTCCGTAGCTAATCTCTAAATTTCTTGTAGTGTAACTCCTTTAAAGTGATTTGATCATTTGAGGAGAAGACCAATAGAGGGACTCGTGAGAAAAGTGAATTGATCGAATCAAAGATAGTCCAATAAAATTAAAGAGAAAAAGGAAGACCAAATTTTTTTTAGGAGAAACCATGAAAAATGATATTGATTTAAATGGGTTATCTAAAAATTTAGTTTTTCATAGAACACATTATCATTGTTTGATCAATGTAGCGGATTAGGTTGAATAAGGTTTAGTTGTCGTTGTTGTTATTGTAATTTATTAAATTTGTATTAAAAGTGAATCATGAAATTGATATGAATAAATTATGTGATAACAAATGTACTAGCCGTCAAGATTCATGACGGTTACTTGCAATAACCCCAAAATTCAAAGTGTGTGTTCATTTTTTTTTTCTTTCTAGACTAAAACAACTTTGAAGAGTAAGAATAAAGGAAGAAATGAAAGACAAAATTGTAGGTGGAAAGTCTTCACCAGAGAGTAAACTTTGAAAAAACAAAACCTTTTTTTAAAACTTTCTCATGACTAACAACATAACTTGTAAATTGACTAAAATTTGATTTGTCACATTGTATAAACTACTCTTGTTTTATATAGTTTTCATCCTTAACTCTATATATAGGGTTGGAATCTTCTTAGGAGTAAGTATTGACATACTTACACTCTTAAATGACTTGAGTTTTATAAATCTAATTGTTGACTTGAAAGTTTTTATTAATTAGATAGATTAAGCCTATAAAATTTAAATTTAAATTAATATTTTATTTAACTAATTTATTTTTCCTTTCAAAATATATGTAAATTTCAATTGTAATTTGAACTTGTGACATCTATCTGAATTTTTATATACTTTACCTGCTTGAGTTATATTCAGGTTACCAGTAAACTACTATTTTACTTTTACACAAATATATAAGATATTTCGCAATTTGGCCCTTAATAAAGAAATGTTTGCAAACAAATACATACGATTCCAAATTAATTTTGTTAGTGAGCACCACAAATCTCTGCCTTTTTATTTGAAACAAATGAATTTGCTAAACTTGAAAGAGGGATACCTCAGCCATTGTGTTGATACTTGATATTAAACCAATAGATAATCGTGAACCGTGGTATTGAACCAACTCTTGTATAAATTAAGGTTATATTTATTTTATGGACTCAACAATTCATATTTGTTTATGTGAAATTATTGTGTTTCAACTCACAGATATCCAAATCGTGAAGTCCAGAGAAAAATATAGATTGAGTTTATGCAAAAATTTCCCTTAATTTTACTCTGAAGAGCAACAGTTTTCTATTATAATAAATAAATAAATAAGTAAAAATAAATAATTTTTTAAAGATTTTAAAAAATATTTAATATTTTTTAAAGTAATTATTAATTAAATAATACAATTAATGGAGAGTATTAAATGTAACTTAAACAGTGTCAATGCTAAAGCCTTTTAGCATCACCCTAAGCATATTATTTGGTTCTACATAATAGCATTAAGCAGAATTAGATAACAAATAACTCAAAAAGTTGTCCTAATGTTTAAGATGTATGGTTTTCATCTTAACTCTTCGGGTTCAAATCTTTAACAAGCAATTAAAGGAATTAACTCACTTAAATGCACCAGGTGTGTGAAGATCGCTAGAAGAGAGACTTATTAGTCTAATTTGACCTAAAAGCTAGCCTAAATTTTTTTTTGGTAATAAAATTACTTTCATTCTAAAGAAAATGAAATTCAACCAAAATGGTTCTATGTTCTCATTTATGTTTCAAAAGTAAGCGGGTCAAGATATAATCATTTTCAAAATTCTTGTTTTTGAATAATTTTTTTATTTCTATATATGAGTCCACCTCCCGTGCTAGCAGCAGCAGCATTTGCAAGTTGATTATAAACAAAATATAAATTTTGTTTGGTGGGAAATGAGTAGAGTTAAACAAACACACTTTCTTCTTGTCTTGTGTCTTGTCTTCCCTCTCTCTCAGTGTGCAGCCACCGAAGCAGCGCCCACTCCTCACGGACATTGACTTGAGAAATCAGAATTCTAACGAAAGATGAAAAGGTGAGTGAATTCTCTCTCTCAAAACCAATCAAATCAATGCATCTTCTTGAAGTTTTTCGTGTTACTGACAACCCATCAAAACCAATTGCAAAAAATGTTAGCTTCGTTTTCCCTAGTCAGGAAAGCATGATTTCCCTGCATATAGTCCATGCTAAGAATCTTTGTGCCAGTAAATGGTTGTGTGGTTGTGTGATTAGAAAGACCCGAGAAAGTTGAAGTCACCGTCCCACTATGCACGCTCCATCATATCATTGTATCCTGAGAACAGAAAATCAGTTTCTTTTCCTTTTTGGAGCATATTTCTCCTTGACTCAATGGAATTATTTCCACCATTTAAAGCTATAATACAAAATAAGAGGAGGCCTAACACCATACTTGCTGGAAATATGCAGAACCGCGGAGTTGCAAGATAGCATGATGAGATGAAGTGAAACAAGGATATATATGTATATATACAAAGCGAAATGGCAGAAATTGCAGTATCATTTGCTCTTGACCAAGTGCTCCAATTCCTAAAAGAAGGAGGTACTCTGCTGAGAGGTGTACATAAACAATTTGCATACATTAAAGACGAACTAGAAAGCATTCGTGCCTTCCTCAAAGATGCAGATAGAAGGGCTGCAGATGAAGGAGACTCAGCAGATGGTGTAAAAACATGGGTGAAGCAGCTGAGGGAAGCATCATTTCGCATAGAAGATGTCATTGATGAATACATCTTTAATGTTGCGCAGGGGATCCATCATCCTGGATTTATAGCTTCACTCCAAAAGATTGCTCGTCTTATCAAAACTCTTAAGCCTCGTCATCAGATAGCGTCTGAGATTCAAGACATCAAATTATCAGTTCGAGGAATCAAAGAAAGAAGTGAAAGGTATAACTTTCAATTGTCAAATCAACAAGGGTCAAGTAGCACTAGAGGGACAGAAGATGTCAAGTGGCGTGATCCTCGATTGGCATCCCATTTCATTGAAGAGGCTGAAGTCGTGGGGTTTGAATTCCCAAGAGATCAATTACTTGGTTGGTTAGTGGAGGGAGCAGCAGATCGCACAGTGATTTCAGTGGTAGGAATGGGGGGACTTGGAAAAACTACTCTTGCCAAGAAAGTTTTTGACAGCCAGAAGGTGAGAGGTATCTTTAATTGTTGTGTTTGCATCACGGTTTCTCAATCATACACTGTGAAAGGGTTATTGATAGACATGATAGACCAATTTTGTAGAGAGAATCAAGAGCCTCTTCCTCAGGGTATACACAAAATGGATGAGAAGTCATTAATTACAGAAGTGAGGCAATACCTGCAGCCAAAGAGGTATTTGGTATTCTTTGATGATGTATGGCAAGTAGATTTTTCCGACCAGATTGAATTGGCCATGCCTAATAATAACCAAGGAAGTAGGATCATAATCACGACTAGAATGATGCATGTTGCAGAATTTTTTAAGAAATCTTTTCGTGTTCATATTTTCAAGCTGCAACTTTTACCTTCGAACAAAGCATGGGAACTCTTCTGCAAGAAAGCATTTAGATTTGAGTTTGATGGGCACTGTCCAGTAGAACTCGAGGATATGTCTAAGGAAATTGTTCAAAAATGCAAGGGGCTACCACTAGCAATTGTGGCCATTGGTGGTCTTTTGTCAACAAAAGCTAAAACCATGTTTGAATGGCAAAAGGTGATTCAGAATCTGGCTGTGGAGTTAGAGCGTAATGCCCATTTGACTAGTTTAACGAAGATTTTATCTCTTAGTTACGATGACCTGCCTTACTACTTGAAACCATGCATATTGTATTTTGGTATATACCCAGAGGACTACTCCATTAAGCATGTGAGAATAACTAGTCAATGGATAGCTGAAGGGTTCGTCAAATATGAGGAGGGAAGAACTTTAGAGGAAGTTGCCGAGGAGTACTTAACCGAGTTAATACATAGAAGCCTGGTTCAAGTCTCGAAAGTTGGCTTTGATGGGAAGGTTAAAAGATGTCATGTCCATGATTTGTTACGTGAAGTGATCATCAGAAAAATGAAGGATTTAAGTTTTTGCCATTTTGTGCATGAAGATAATCAATCAGTTACAATTGGAATGAGTAGACGCCTATCAATAGCAACTAGTTCCAACGATGTACTCTGGAACACTGAATTCTCACACATTCGTGGCATTTATGTTTTTGAAAAAGGCGAATTGCATGAGCCTTTCATGGGTAGATTGTCTGCAAAGTTCAAGCTTTTGAAAGTTCTTGATTTTCAAGATACTTCGTTGAACTATGTTCCTTATAATTTAGGGAATCTTTTTCACTTGAGGTACTTAAACTTGAGGAATACAAAAGTACAGGTTCTTCCTAAATCCATTGGTAAGCTGCTGAACTTGGAAACCTTGGATTTAAGACAAACACTTGTGCATGAGTTACCAAGTGAGATAAACAAGCTCACAAAATTACGGCATCTTTCTGTTTACTATCGAAACGTCGAAGCTAGTTATTCTATTTTGGGCTTTACAAGTGGGGTGCAAATGAAAAAAGGTATTGAATGCTTGACATCCCTACAAGACCTTTATTTTGTGGAGCTAGATCATGGAGACTTAGACCTTATCCAAGAGCTGAAAAAGTTAAGGCAGTTAAGGAAGTTAGGCTTAAGGCATGTGCGGAGAGAATATGGGAATGCTCTATGTGCTTCAATAGAAGAGATGAACCGCCTCGAATGTCTTAATATTACTGCAATAGCTGAGGATGAAATTATTGACTTGAATTTTATATCATCTCCACCCCAACTTCGGTTTCTACATTTGAAAGCACGACTAGAGAAATTGCCTGACTGGATTCCTAAACTTCAATATCTTGTTAAGCTAAGGCTGGGTTTATCCATGTTGAAAGATGATCCACTAAAATCTCTGAAAAACTTGCCAAATCTGTTGCGGTTCACTCTGTGGGATAGTGCCTATGATGGTGAAAATTTGCATTTTCAAGAAGGAGGGTTTCCAAAATTGAAGGAATTGGATCTCTCTCGCTTGTATAGAGTAAATTCCATCCTGATAGACAAAGGAGCTTTGCTTGCTCTTGAACATATTAAATTTGAAAATATCCCCCAACTGAAGGAGGTACCCTCTGGCATCAAACACTTGGAAAACCTTAAATTTCTTGACTTTGTTGAAATGCCAGCTGAATTCGATCAAAGTATTGATCCAAGCAAAGGACAACACTATTGGATTATCAAGCATGTTGCCCTTGTATTTATTCGTCACAAGGCCGGCCCAAAAATAAATGACTATGATATCCGCACCCTTCATTCGTCATTCAAGGAGTTATAAACAAATCGAGAATGCTTTGGTGTTTACCAAGCTTCAAAATATGAAGGTACCCTTTCCTCTAACCATACAATGCTGCTCTTGCTATGATTTGAATTACAAATGCTTAGTTTCGCTTTTCCAACTTGTTATTGTCACCAATTGTTTTTTTGCTTCTCTTTTCTTTTTTTTTTTCAAATTGTTGAAACTTCTTTTATTTTCTATGGTGGAGTTTGATGTTTTACATAAATAATTTGTTTTATAAATACTTTATAATAAGAAAACTAATAACATAGTTTTGACTTGATAATAACAAAAATAATATTAATTAGTGGCAGCTAGTAATAGAAAAATATTCTAACAATAATAACTCATGAAACTTTTCAAGGGAGAAATTAGTTATAGTTTTTCTTTTTTGCGTTATCTATGAGGTTTGTAGTGAATTCTGAATTTTGAAAAACCTTATTTTATCTTCAATATGACATTATTGAATCATCATGCAAGTGCATATATAATGTCTGTTGTTTTCGAACCTTAATTGCTCCCTTTCATAAATTAGGTATTTAGCACGTTTGTTCGGCATTCAAAAATCAAGGTTAAGATCGATCCATTCTCTTTCAATTATGTTCATACAATACGTTTCCTGGTATCACAAGAAGCATATTATTATCTTGCTGTAATTTGATTTGTTTCCTCTTTTTATGTGGACAGAAATTCAGATTCTCCATGTAGCAGTTCACAACAATGGCACACTATGCTTCTTTCATTAATTAGTGCTTGAATCCCCAAATAAAATGTGTCCTTGAAGTCATCGTGCTTTCAACAAGGCCTATATGGACTCCAATGACTGAGAGATATGGATGATGGACTTAAATATATGTAATTTTTAGTTTTAGTTTTTGTAATTTAAAAATGTTTGTTTGAGTCCATTAATAAATTATAAAAAGAACTAACTTCTTTAATTCTATAGTCTATTAAAAAAATTTACATAATGAATTATTTAACTGATGCAAATGTGGTATCCTTTATGTTAAGAATCATGGTTCAGAGGAGAAAGGAAAAAATAATTGAGAGAAAATTAAAAAGATTGAGAGAAAATTAAAAAATAATATTGATTCAAATGAGTAAAGTTGATACAAAGTGATTACATTAAGTCTTTATATAGCCTAACAAACTAATAACAAACTAATTATTAATCTCTCACAAATTATATTTCTAACACTTCTGTGAACAGTAACAGAGAATTGGTCAACAAATAAAAAGATGAGCTTCATTCGCTTTTTCCTGTATAACAAAGACAAAGATTGCCTATTAAAACATAGGCTTTGAAGCCCTTTTCAAAATAGCCAGATGAAAATTCAAAATAAGTTGGTAAAGTTATAAGGCCCGGTAAGAAGAGTGGCTCGAGTCAAATGGCAGAGATTGAAGGCATCCTTGTTATGGTAAATATAGAGATTGTAGTGTGGCTTGTGCTTGATGTGAGCTGATATTCTTAGTGAATGCTTATGAAGGTTCTAATTGCTTTCTATTTATGGGTATTAGTAATCAATGAAGGTTTTTCCTCTCCAAAGAATTTGATAGATACAAAGTAAAATGGTAGACATTTATTGGATGATGATTTTATAATAAATATTTAAAAGTTTATAGATATAATTAACAATTAATGTATATTTGGCAACCCGGGTACTTAAAAAATGGATAGAAGAATAATAATCTCTTGTATACTATAAGAAGAAAAACAAAACCTCAAAAAATGGTTAATTTTGGGCTTCCCCAGTTGAAGAAGGTGCCATATGGCATCATCCATCACTTGAAATTTTTTGAGGTTTTAAATTAAATGAGAAGTTCTTAGATGTTTTGGGAGGAAGAGATTACGCTTTCTCTATTTCATTAAATGTGTATCACCTCACATAAGACATTAAAAATGTAGTTAAAGTGAGAGATAATTATGACGGACATAATTGAGATGATAAACATTCTCGGTTTCAAAGTTCATTGATATTCCACATAAATGACATAAGCAGTGATCCAAATAAAGGATAATACTGTATCATCAAACATGCTGCCCTTGTATTTATTAGTTGTAAATTTGGTTCAAAATATGGCATATTTTACGCAGGTAACAGTGAAGGCAGAGCTATATTTTGAATGCTTGGGAATATATAAGGGAATAACGACTGATCTTAGTGGGATTGAACACAAGACCTAGACAACCGCATAATGAAATGGGCGGTGAAAAATTGACAAAACCGCAATCAAGCTTCAAAATATGAATTTTGCTAACGAGTGCTCGGATCATATTGATTAAGGAATTACAATAGAAAATATTAAACAAAAAATAAAACCATTTAATGTTTTAAAAATTTAAAAAGTATTTAATATTTTGTTATTCAAGTAATTATTTATTAAATAATATGATTACTAAAGGGTATTTAATGCTCCTTAAATACCTTTAAGGTATTTGTTAGCAACACTCTTAAGGGGGAGAGGGGTGTCACTCATCAAATCTGATCATGGATGATCACATCAGTTATAAATAACTTAACTATCAGTTCTACCTGAAACTAATTTAACTAACTGACTTTCACGTCAGTATTATTCAATTGGCTAGTTTTTAGAATTAGTTACTAGTTAGCTTCATTTGTTAGATTAACAGTTAGTTTTTACCTGTTAGATTAGCAAAATTATTTGATTAGCTGATAGTATAAATACCTGTAAGCACTAAGCACTGATTCAATAATTAGATTTTCATTTTCACTCAATTCAAATTTTAAAACAGGGTATTATAGTAAATCCCATTGTTTGTATGTCATTATTCAATACAATCACAATGACTAAGAATTAATTGCATAATTAATTCTAATTCCCCATAACCATGGCATAGGAAGCTGAAAACAAGACGGAGTCACAAAGTATCTTGTTTATTGCGCCTTGGCCACTTTATGATATTTTGTTTTTTTGGTATAAATTTGCGAGTAATATGTAACGGTATCAATTCACTTATATTTATCTTTTTAGTATAATAAGGCATGGAAATTTAAATTTATGAACTCTCATAAATTATTTAAACTTATCACCATTAATACATTCTTACTAAGTTTTTTCACTTGTATCAATTGCTGTCATCACTTATCCATGTTGTTTCTTCGGAGAAACAATTGTTGATGACTAAACATTTTAGAAATTAAACTTATGTGATGTGAATGCTGCATTTAAAAGTTGATTATAAAGAAATATTAATGTTTTCCTTCACACACGCTATCTTATAGTAAACGTTTATAAAATATTAATGTCGGTCTCTGTTGGCACTCTCACATGGGTTGCAAAAGTAAAACGAAAAAGTCATCTCAATATAGAATACACGAACAAATTCTTTGAACGAAATATTCTATCAGAGTGCCTTTTTGTCGATCCCCTCTACATCTCGAAAACATCTAAAAAATCAGTTACAAAACTAGGTTAATTTCAAAATAGTCAAGACAGAACACCTCTCATATGTGATAGGACAAATAACATCCCAAAATAAATTTACAGACAAGAGAATAAGTCATGTTTGACGAGCCAATTCAATTTAGCCTAGTAATAAAAGTAGTGGGATTGATTTGAAATTTTAATAATTCGTTGAGTTAGACTCGTTAAAATAGTGGATTGAGTTGAAATTTGAATAATGTTTCCTTTCTATATATATATTAGGTGCGGAGGTTACTTTATTTTAAGATCGTGACACAAAATAATAATCAAAACATTAATTAAGTGTTTTAATTATTTTATTTTATTTTTATAAATCGGTATATTCTTTTACTTGAAAGGTAAGAGACTAATCTCATGAGGTATTGTCAGACATGTGAAGCAGGAACTCTTCTCAACTGTGTTTTTTTCTTACACACTGTCCCAATGATCTAACACAAGATAAGATGGTTAACTCATTCCACTCACATTAAGCGCAAGTTAGGAATTGCTTTAATTTTTTTAAGTTGAACCATCTCCATTGACATAATAATTAGTTTAATGATTTAGTTGAATGACCCGATTTATGTAACTTGCTGACCAAACAAATTCGAACTGGATCAATCTTCAATCTAAAACTATGATGATTTAAAGAAAAAAGGTTATACGAAAATTAAAAAAACAAAACAAAATACAAACAAACAAAATTTATTCTCTCCTCTCTCAGACTCATCACATTATCTAATTGAGCAACCACCGTAGTAGCGCTCAGCCGTCCAATCTCTTTATTTGCCCCAGCTTTGACACTGACTTCAGAAATCAGAGTTGTAACAAAGAAAGGAAAGGTGAATGAATCCTCTCACAACACCAATCAAATCATTGGTTAAGATGCCATGTCCTTCATGTTTTTCGTCTTAATGACAACCCATCAAAACCAATTTTAGTAGCACAAAAAAGCAGAAGAAAGTTAAAGTATTCGTCCCACTATGCACGCTCTATCATATTATTAATTATATGCTGATAATGGAAAGTTAATTTCTTTTTCTTTTTGTAGCATAATTTTCCTTGTAATCTATCGAATTATTTCCACCATTTAAAGCGCCATACTTGCTGGAATGATGGATATACAGAACAGCAGAATTGCAAGCTGGCAAGATGAGGTGAAATGAAATAAGGATACAAAGTGAAATGGCAGAAACTGCAGTATTGTTTGTTTTGGAGCAAGTGTTCCAACTCCTAGAAGAAGAATCAAGTCTTCTGAGAGGCGTGCATAAAGAATTTGTTGATATTAAAGATGAACTAGATATCATTCAAGCCTTCCTGAAGGATGCAGATAGAAGGGCCGCAGATGAAGGAGACACTAACGAAGGAGTAAAAGCATGGGTGAAGCAGCTGAGAGAAGTATCTTTTCGCATAGAAGATGTCATTGATGAATACATCATTTATGTGGCACAGAGGATCCATCATCCTGGATGTATAGCTTCACTCCAAAAGATTTCTCACCTAATCAAAACACTGAAGCCTCGTCATCGGATAACGTCTGAGATTCAAGACATTAAATTATCAGTTCGTGGAATCAAAGAAAGAAGTGAAAAGTATAACTTTCAGTCTTCACTTGAGCATGGATCAAGCAGCACTAGAGGGATCCCAAATGGTAAATGGCATGATCCTCGATTGGCTTCCCTTTTCATTGAAGAAGATGAAGTTGTGGGATTTGAATACCCAAGGGATCAATTAGTTGGTTGGTTAGTGGAGGGAGCACCAGTGGGCACTCTGATTTCAGTGGTAGGATGTTGGAAATGAGAAGGGGTTTTAGGAAATTTTGAGGGGAAGGGAAGAGGAGAGAATACTTGAGAGAAGGTTATTCTTTCTTAAGGAGGGAATACTTTGTATTTTTGGCTTGATACAAACTCATAACCATGACCCCTATTTATACTAGTGGCACCTCCTTAACCAATGGCTAAGATTGTGCCAACACATTTTAATCTAATGGTTACAAATTATCTTCTAGAGATCTCCATACAAATATCAAGTTACTACTAGATTCTAGATTTTTCAATAAACTACTAGGATTTCTAAGGTAGAATTATCTAGAACTTCTTTCTAGAATATGGACACTTATTTAGACAATTAAGGTCCAAATACCAAATGGGCCAAAATCAAGTTTAATTTTCAACAGCTCCCCTTAAACTTGATTTTGTCATTCCGATCAAATTTCTCAACTTGATAAAGTCTTCTTGCTTTAGTGGCTTGGTGAAGATATTGGCAACTTGATCCTGAGTTCTTACGTACTCCACTTGTACATCCTTTCTCATGATGCACTCTCTAATATAGTGATAACATGTATCGATATGTTTACTTCGATCATGATAGACTGGGTTTTTGGCCAAAGCTATTGCTGACTTGTTATCTACACCTATCCTTGTTGGCTCCCCTTGTGGCATGCCCAATTCCTTTAATAAATTTCGAAGCCAAATTGCATGGCAAACACACGAGGTAGCAGCTACATACTCAGCTTCACACGTAGAAAGAGTGACAATTGGTTGCTTCTTTGACATCCAAGTGAAAGCAGTGTCTCCCAAGTAGAACACAAACCCAGTGGTGCTCTTTCGATCATCTATATCCCCTCCCCAATCGCTGTCGCTATATCCAACGAGCTTGTAATTATTAGAAAAAGAATAGTATAAGCCAAAGTTAATCGTACCTTTAAGGTAGCGTAGAATTCTCTTTGCAACCTTCAAGTGAGAGGATGTTGGATTCTCCATGTATCGACTCACGACTCCTACTGCATAGAGAATGTCAGGCCTTGTGCATGTCAAGTATCGCAAGCTTCCAACTAAGCTCTTGAAGAATGTTGGATCTACTCTTTTTCCATCTTCTTGCTTTGATAACTTGACTCTACAATCCATTGGTGTACTTATTGGCTTGCAATTGTCCATGTTGAACTTCTTGATGATATCTTTTGTGTATGATTCTTGTGAGATGAAGATTCCATCATCATTTTGCTTAACTTCAATGCCAAGGTAGTATGCCATTTGTCCGATATCTGTCATCTCAAATTCATTGGTCATTATCTTCTTGAACTCTTCAAATAGTCTTGGGTTGTTGCTAGTGAAGGTCAGATCATCCACATATAAGCACACTATCAAAATGTCTCCTTCATTAATTTTGACATAAAGAGCGTGCTCATGTGGACATTTGGTGAACCCGTTTTCTTGGAAGTACTTATCAATCCGACTGTTCCATGCTCTTGGCGCTTGCTTCAACCCATAAAGTGCCTTCTTCAACTTGAGAACTTTGTCTTGTTGTCCTTTCACCTTGTATCCCTAAGGTTGCTCGATGTACACTTCTTCCTCGAGGACTCCATTCAAAAAAGCCAACTTCACGTCCATCTAGTGAATTCTCCACTTGTGTTGAGCTGCTAAAGATATTATAAGTCTTATGGTCTCCAGACGGGCAACCGGAGCAAACACCTCATCATAATCGATCCCAGCCTTTTGACTATATCCTTTTGCAACTAGTCTTGCCTTATATCTTTCAATTTCTCCCTTGGCATTCTTCTTTGTCTTGTACACCCACTTGACACCGATAGCCTTATGCCTTTTTGGAAGGGAGACGAGTTCCCACGTGTCGTTCTTCTCGATAGCTTTAATTTCTTCATCCATAGCATCTCTCCATCTTTTATCTTGCGCAGCTTCTTCAAAGTTCACGGGTTCACAGTTTGCAAAGAGACAGAATAGGGTGAGGTTGTCCATTCTCTCAATTTCCTCATAAAAGTCTTGAAGGTTTCGTGGTGGTAAGGCCTCAGTTTTATCAAAGAGATCTTGAAGACTTCTATAACGCGTCACAACCCTGTCACTCCCAGTGTCTTCCGAAGTGGTTGATGTTGGTGAGGAGATCTCTTGTTGAGCTTCTCTAGATGTTTGTTCTTCTTCAAACTGAGGAAAGAAATTGTATTCCTTTTCACGAGCTCCAAAGTCCCATTGTCCTTCTTCATCAAAGATGACATCTCTGCTAACTTTAATCTTGTTGTTGTTTGGGTTATACAACTTGTAGCCTTTTGAGCTTGAATCATAACCGATGAAGATGAATCTCTCACTCTTGTCGTCAAGTTTGGCTCTTCTCTCGTCTGGGATATGAACATGGGCTACGCTTCCAAAGACTCTCAAGTGTGAGATACCAGGCTTTCTTCCACTCCATGCTTCTTGTGGTGTCTTTCCCAATACACTTCTTGTCGGAGATCGATTGGATAGATAGACTGCACACGCCACAGCTTCTGCCCAAAATTCTTTTGGAAGGTTCTTGTTTTTGAGCATGCTTCGAGTCATATCAAGGATTGTTCTATTTTTTCTTTCTGCCACACCGGGGATCTTGGAACCGTCAGGGGTCGTTTGATTCCATTCTCTTCACAAAACTCTTGAAACTCTTTAGAAGTGAATTCTCCACCTCGATCAGTCCTCATGGCTTTGATCTTCCAACCACTTTCTTTCTCAACTTCAGCTTTGAACTTCTTAAAGGCAGTGAAAACTTCTGATTTCTGTTTCAAGAAATAGACCCATGTTTTTCTTGAAAAGTCATCAATGAAAAGGAGAAAGTAATTATTTTTACCAAGTGAGCTTGGCTTAATTGGCCCACAAACATCAGCATGTATGAGCTCGAGCGGCTTCTTGGCTCTTGAGTTTGACTCCTTTGGAAAACTCATTCTGAATTGTTTTCCAAGTAAACATCCTTCACAAAGTTGATCGGGGTGGCTGATAGAGGGTAGGCCTCTCACCATCTTTTGCTTCGACAGCAAACTTAAGCCTCCAAAGTTTAAGTGCCCAAAACGAAGATGCCAAAGCCAAGATTCATCGTTGTAGAAAGCTTTAAGACATCTTGCTACATCATTTTGGATATTCAATATGAACATCCTATTTCTTGACATCGGTACCTTGGTTATGAGATTATTTTTCCCATCTCTAATGGAGAGACTGGAATCTTTCATATGAATATTATAGCCCTTTTCTAAAAGTTGTCCCAAACTCAAAATATTGTTCTTCATATTTGGGACATAGTAGACATTTGAGATAAATTCATGTTTTCCATCTTTCATGCGGATTAAGATCTTACCTTTTCCTTTCACTGGAATCTTGGACTCGTCACCAAACGAGACATTGCCACTTACTGATTCATCAAGATCCACGAACATGCTTCTTTTTCCGCACATATGGTTGCTTGCGCCGGTGTCAAGGTACCATGTGTTTTCTTGGCTTCCTTCATTGCCTCCACGTGCTAGCAGCACTGTTTCAAACTTCTCATCCTTCTCCTCCACATAATTGGTTTCCTCCTCGACTCTATTCTTGAAAAATCTACATTCTGAAGCGTAGTGGCCAAACTTCTGACAGTTATAGCATCGAGTTTGAGATTTATCATACCTTGTGCTTGAATGTCCTCTTCCACGTCCTCTTGTTGAACTTTCTCCTTTCTCGTAACTATTGTTGATGAATCTTGAACCCCGTCCACTATTGTGACGTCCGAACTGTCCTCGTCCTCGACCTCGGCCTCTACCTCGACCTCGTTGGCCTCTCTCATTTCCATGACTTTCTTCCTTTTCTTTTAGTTGTATTTTGAAGAGTTTCTCGATTATTTCTTGCTTCTTTTTGTGCTTCTCTTCATAAGCTTGCAATGATCCTTGAAGTTGTTCGATCGTCATAGCCTCCAAATCTTTGGTTTCCTCAATTGTCACAACAATATGTTCGAATTTTGGATCCAATGAACGTAGTATTTTCTCCATAATCCTTACATCTTCTAACTTCTCACCATTTCTTTTCAGTTGATTTGAAACAGCGAGAATTCTTGAAAAATAATCGGAAATGGACTCGAACTCTTTCATATGTAAGGATTCAAACTCACCTCTTAGAGTTTGGAGACGTACCTTCTTTACTTTGTCTTCTCCTTTGCAACAGGTTTGAAGCTTCTCCCATGCCTCCTTAGTGGATGTTGCATTGGAAATCTTCTCGAACTCATCTTCATCCAATGCTTGGTAGATGAGGAAGAGAGCTTTTTTGTCTCTCTTTCTTGAATCCTTCAAAATTTCTTTTTGTGCTTGAGATAGTGAAGCCTCATCTTGTGACTCTTTATAGCCTTTTTCAACGATCTCCCAAACATTATGTGCTCCAAGAAGAGCCTTCATTTTGATACTCCAATTATCATAAGTGCTCCCCTTTAGAAGTGGGACTTGGAAGGATGCCGTGCAATTGCTTGCCATGACTATTGAGGGATTTCGTATCAGAACCTAAGCTTTGATTGATGGATTTCTCAGTATAAACCTAATGAATTTCTGATCACAAAACTACCGCAAATTGCTTAACCCTACACTGTAGCATACATAGTCATACAAATTATCAAGAAGATTTAGTTTTGAGAATTACCTGGATAGGAAGATGATGAACAATCCATAGTCTTCCTGTAGCAGATCGAAGAGAAACAACACAATCATTTTACGTCAGTTCTTGGTGTATGTGTGTGGAGAGAAACTACTCCTCTCCTAGGGTGTTGTTCAGTGTGCAGTCTCAATGGGGCAACTACACTGCAACCCTAGCTAGGAATAGGGGCCTCTCCCTGTGCA
The DNA here is from genome assembly GCA_023212625.1 of Styphnolobium japonicum. Taxonomy (NCBI): domain Eukaryota; kingdom Viridiplantae; phylum Streptophyta; class Magnoliopsida; order Fabales; family Fabaceae; genus Styphnolobium; species Styphnolobium japonicum. The sequence goes on from JALBWW010000009.1 coordinate 22,345,114, forward strand.
TGTAAAATGGATCTGCTTGCCCATCATAGCAGGCCCAATAAAACAGGCCTACCACATTAAACCCACGTAACAAAATGTGCTCAATAGTAAGGCCCAATAACCATCAGATGATCACATAATTGGGCCAACAACAATAATAACAATATGCTCTAATAGTTTTGACATCTAATTAATCTGAGTTTTAGTAAAATAACACTGATTTATGCAAGTCCAAATTAAAATAATCCAACAATCTCCCACTTGGACAGCATAAGTCAGGTTGTTTGCTTTGATAAAGAAAACAATACTCCAGATTAATTTACAATATGTGGCCACAATAAGATGTCAAAATTGAGCGAGCACCATCAACCATCGGTCCAAAATGAAACTATAAGTAGCTTAGTAATATAGAAAATCATGCCCGATAGGGGCACTGACATCATATATACCAAACACTCATATCTCAGTGACCTGATAAATGTGGGATGTGGAATAAGGAAAAGCATATCAAAATTGTGATCAATCATGCAATTCCAAAACAAACGGCCCTAGCATCCACCCAAGATGCTTGCTATGATTCAACAAAGTATCTATCTCAGCATAACACAATGAGACTGGGTCCAACATGTCTCCAAAATATGCCAAAATTATACATGTATAATCATAAACAAAATTGCGCAGAATAATAATATCATATGGCATCAACAACAATAATAATGATAATAGCAACAATTTATTCAAGAGTCTCGAGACATAATAATAATAAAGTTAATGTTGCTATAAATCACAAGATAAAACTCCCACTAACCCAAGGCATCAAAAGATCTCACAAGACCCATATGGGTTACATGATTTACAAAAGTTTTAACAATCAAACCCTTGGTTAGAAGATCTGCCATCATAAGTTCTGTAGGTATATACTCAACACGAGTCTGAAACTCCTGAACTTTCTCTCTAACAAACATATACTTGGTGTCAAAATGCTTTGATCGTTTAGAATTTTTTTTGTTCTGAGAAAAGCTCACTACAACAGAGTTATCACAATATATGGTTAGAGGTCTGGAGATGCTCTCCACAACACCAAACTCAGAAATAAAATTCCTCAACCATATTGCCTGGCGAGTGGCTTCAAAGCAAGCCACATACTCTGCCTCCATAGTCGAAGTGGCAGTAAGTGTCTGTTTGACACTTTTCCATGAAATAGCTCCTCCTGCCAACATAAAAACATAACCTGATGTGGATTTATGGTCATCAGGGCAACCACCATAATCAGATTCAGAGTAGCCTATCACCTCAAGATGATCAGACCTTTTAAAAGTGAGCAAATAGTCTTTGGTACCTTACAGATACCTCATAACTCGTTTAGCAGCTTGCCAATGACCCACACCTGGTTTACTCAAGTATCTCCTAAGTACACTAATAGCAAAGGCTATATCAGGACGTGTACAAACCTGAGCATACATAAGACTGCCTACAGCGGAAGCATATGAGACCTTCTCCATTTCACTTCTTTCTTTATCATTCTGAGGACACTGGGTATTAGAGAGTCTCTCACGCTTTTGAATGGGTGCAGCACACAGATTGCAAGATTTCATGTTGAACCTGCTCAAAACTCTTTTAATGTAGTTTTTCTGAGATAAGCCAAGAACCCCACGAGATCTGTCACGAATAATCTCAATGCCCAAAACAAAGGAAGCATCACCAAGATCCTTCATATCAAAATGGGCTGTCAACAACTGCTTAGTCTCAAACAGAAAATTCAAATCATTACTAGCCAGCAGAATATCATCAACATACAAGACAAGTATTATAAATCTACTCCCACTATTCTTCAGATAAATGCATTGATCAACTGTATTTTCTCTGAAGCCAAGAGAGCAGACAACCTCATCAAACTTCAGATACCATTGCCTAGAGGCCTGTTTTAATCCATAAATGGATCTCTGCAACTTACATACAAGATGCTCTTTGCCCTCTTCCTTGAAACCATCAGGCTGGTCCATGTACACATCTTCATATAAGTCACCGTTGAGGAAGGCAGTTTTAACATCCATCTGATGTAGCTCTAAATCAAAATGAGCCACCAAAGCCATCACAACTCGAAAAGAGTCTTTAGTGGAGACCGGAGAAAAGGTCTCCTTGAAATCAATGCCTTCCCTCTGGTTGTAGCCTTTAGCAACAAGTCTGGCCTTATACCTTTCTATTTCACCTCTGGCATCTCTCTTGGTCTTAAAGACCCATTTACACCCAACAGTCTTACCTGCAGCAGGTAACTCCACCAACTCCCAAACATTATTCTTCTTCATAGAAGCCAGTTCATCCTCCATGGCCATCAACCACTGCGAACCATGAGAGCCATAAATAGCCTTTTGAAAATTAACAGGATCAGAGTCCCCACCTGAATTAAATTCATGCTCCTGCAAGTAAACAAAATAATCTCTAAATTTGGTGGGTCCAGTAGGCTTGGGAAGCCTTTCTGATCTTCTGGGTGGAGCCAAGTCTACAGCTTGGTTTTGTTCATCATTATCAACCTGTTGCTGGGGAACGTCAACATCATTGACTGGATCAACAATGTCATTATGAGTCACCACTGGTGCCTCTACCTCTGAAAAGGGAATAATAAGTGTAGGAACAACAACACTCTCATCTCTAAAGTCAACAATACGAGGCTCAAGACTCCCACCATGCTCCACCTCATTCTCAAAATAAACAGCTCGATCAGATTCAATAACTCTAGTGGTATGTGAAGGACAATAGAACTTGGATCCCCTGGATCCAGTGCAATACCTAATAAAGAAGCCACTAATTGTTTTGGGATCAAGTTTCTTCAGCTGTGGATTATAAGGTCTCATTTCTGCTTTACAGCCCCAAACACGAAAATGCTTCAAACTGGGTTTTCTACCTGTCATCAGCTCAAAAGGAGTCTTGGGAACATACTTGCTAGGAACATGGTTCAAGATGTATGTAGCTGCTTTTAAAGCATCACCCCATAAGAACTCTGGAAGAGTCGAATGGCTAAGCATACATCTCACCATATCCATAAGGGTGCGATTTCGCCTTTCAGCAACCCCATTTTGTTGAGGAGTGCCTGGCATAGTATATTGTGCCCCTATACCACTATCCTGCAAGAACCTAGCAAAAGGCCCAGGATTTCTACCAGTCTCATCATATCTGCCATAGTATTCACCACCCCTGTCAGACCTAACACATTTAATCATCTTGCCAAGTTTCAATTCAACAGCGGCCTTGAATGCCTTAAAGGCATCTAAAGATTCAGACTTCTCACGTAGCAAGTCAATCCATCCATGCCTAGAGAAATCATCAATAAAGGTAATGAAATATCTAAAACCACCCATAGCAGTAGGAGTAATGGGTCCACATATATCTGTGTGAATCAACTGCAGAACTTCTTCATTCCTGGCAACCCTACTCTTTCTAGTCCCAGCAGTGAGTTTCCCTTTTACACAATCAACACAAGTATCGAAATCTGAAAAATCAAGATTATGCAGAATATTCTCTCTGATCAATCTCTCCATTCTCTCCCTGGAAATGTGCCCCAGACGTTTGTGCCACAACATGGAAGAGTTTTCAGCAATTCTACCACGTTTCTTTCCAACAACAGTGTTGACAACTGAATATTGTTGGTCAATAGGAAAGGATCTAGTATCCAACAAATACAAACCATCACACAAATTTCCAGAACCAACAACAACAGAATCATAGGACAAAGAAACCCTTTTATTACTGAAGTGAAAAGAGTAGCCACAATAATCCAAAACGGAAACAGAAATCAAATTCCTTCTCATTGAAGGTACAAAAACAATGTCTTTCAAATTTAAAACATGTCCAGTAGACAATTCTAAGGAAACAACTCCTATGTGCTCCACTTTTACACTAGCTCCATTCCCAACAGTGATCATCAACTCCCCTTCATTTGGCATCCGTCTGCTTCTGAACTCCTGCAAAGAGTTTGTAACATGAATCGTAGCACCAGTATCTAACCACCATGTATGGGAAGGAACATCAATAAGGTTTGATTCAAAACACACTAGAGCCAAAGGGTTACCTTTCTTCTGCTTGTTTGTGCCCAATCATGTCACAGAACTTGCACTTTCCATTGAACCGAAATCTGGGCTTTGCAGAATTCTCCCCAGAATGTTGCTCAAATTGCTGACCAGAATGTTGCCCAGAATCGCCACTCCCCTTCTTCTTAAACTGAAACTTTCTGCCCTTGTTCTTATGGAACTTCTTCTTGTCTTTACCCTTGTGAGAGGTAAATTGCACACTATGAGACTTGCCCTTCTTCATTGTCTCCTCCTCTTGAGTGAGGATGGAAATCAGCTCATCAATACTCCATTCATTTTGCTGGGCATTGTAGGAGGTTCTCAGCACATCAAACTGAGAAGGAAGAGACTCAAACACCTGCCATATCAGAAAACTCTCTCCCAACTCCACCTTCATAGACTTCAGCTTATTATACCAGTTCACAAGCTTCATGACATGTTCACGGACACCTCCCACTCCATCATATTTAGTCTTTCCCAATAAGGAAAGGTAATGGGCCTTCTCAGCCTTGTCAAACTTCTTGAACTTCTCACCAACAGCCTGGAGAAATTCCTTGGCATTTTCAATGTCGCAGATACTATCCTTGATTGTCTTGTCCATGGTGTACTTCATTGTCATCAAACACACTTTGTTGCAGTGTGCCCATTTTTCATATTTGGACTTATCAGCAGTAGGAGACACATCTGTAGGCTTAGGAGGCTCATCCTCAGTGAGAGCCAAGTCAACATTGGACACAGCTAGAAACAATTTCAGAGACTCAACCCAGTCCTCATAATTGGTCCCATTTAGCCTTGTCAAGGCATTCATTTGCATAGGCAATGCTGGATAGGAGGAAACACCAAAAGAAGATTTTATATGTATCATCCGCATATCAATATATACATATTAAATTGAATAGAATCAATTGTGCACTCATGCAATTATAATCCCGCCTAAGGGTCCCGAATTATAATACATAAGTAGACTCCCATATACATCAAGATTATGTCCTAAAGCTAATACCGATAGGATATTGAAACTCTAAGGCCATAATATTTAATATACTTCACTAAACACCAGGAATCATATCAACAAAGACAAACCGATAGGGTATGCACATTATTAACACAATTCCTGATGCAAAACAATATGGTACAATATCAAAATGACACTTTGTCATGATTGGTCCCGCGATAGGCGAGCTCGCAATCATTCAAAAATGTCCAAAACAATGATTCTAAAATTATAAAATAATTTCCCAGATTTTATTCTTGCATAAAATTATAAAATATAATAACTCTCAAGTGTTGCACAATATTATAATTACATAATAATTACCCAGAAAATTTTACAGTACTCATACAGTGTCAGATCTGAGAGTATGAAAAATATAATGCCTAACAATGTCAAAATTATACACAAAAAATTCTAGAGGCAAATTCGGAGAGTAACATATATTTTTCATATATACAAAACTGGGGAAAAATAAAATAAATATTTAAATACAAATAAAAAATTCACAAAAATACCCAAAATAAATTTCTGGGCGAGTGAAGCATGTATAAAAAAAACCATAAAAAAACAAAAAACAAATAAGCAGGCAGCGCCTGCACGCGCTTGAAGTGTGCGTGGGTCTACGCGCGCGGGTAGGGCTGTCATCTGCCCTACCCGCTTCCTTGCTAACCGGGTCGTGCGACCCGGTTTCGTGACCCGGTCTGGGCAGCCGCTCCCCTTCACCAATTCTCCTCCATTTTCCAACAGAAATTAGGGATTTTTGTGTCATTGGAAACGAAAACCACCGATCTACAAAAGCCCTATGCCAATTTCATCAATTTGGCTCAATTTTTCTGCGAAACCGAAAACCCTAAAGGAGAGAAACCTCCATTAATGGCGGCGGGTGAAGCTTGATTAGACCAAAACTGGGTATGGATCGTGAAATTCAGGTCCCATTCATGTATATTCCTAAGTGGTTTCACAAATCTTAGAGAAACTAAAAACAAAATTTGACAAAATTGGAAGGGGAAAAAAAAACGAAATTATGTAGCATAAACCCTACAAATCAAGGTTCTAATTCTCATGTAATTAACAAGTATATGCAGCCACATGTGAGGTTAAATAGGCTCTGATACCAATTGATGGATTTCTCAGTATAAACCTAATGAATTTCTGATCACAAAACTACCGCAAATTGCTTAACCCTACACTGTAGCATACATAGTCATACAAATTATTGAGAAGATTTAGTTTTAAGAATTACCTGGATAGGAAGATGATGAACAATCCATAGTCTTCCTGTAGCAGATCGAAGAGAAACAACACAATCCTTTTACGTCAGTTCTTGGTGTGTGTGTGGAGAGAAACTACTCCTCTCCTAGGGTGCTGTTCAGTGTGCAGTCTCAATGGGGCAACTACACTGCAACCCTAGCTAGGAATAGGGGCCTCTCCCTGTGCATGAAAAATGGGCCTGCTTGCCCATCATAGCAGGCCCAATAAAACAGGCCTACCACATTAAACCCACGTAACAAAATGTGCTCAATAGTAAGGCCCAATAACCATCAGATGATCACATAATTGGGCCAACAACAATAATTACAATATGCTCTAATAGTTTTGACATCTAATTAATCTAAGTTTTAGTAAAATAACACTGATTTATGCAAGTCCAAATTAAAATAATCCAACACTGATACCACTTTGTTGGAAATGAGAAGGGGTTTTAGGAAATTTTGAGGGGAAGGGAAGAGAAGAGAATACTTGAGAGAAGGTTATTCTTTCTTAAGGAGGGAATGCTTTGTATTTTTGGCTTGATACAAACTCATAACCATGACCCCTATTTATACTAGTGGCACCTCCTTAACCAATGGCTAAGATTGTGCCAACACATTTTAATCTAATGGTGACAAATTATCTTTTAGAGATCTCCATACAAATATCAAGTTACTACTAGATTCTAGATTTTTCAATAAACTACTAGGATTTCTAAGGTAGAATTATCTAGAACTTCTTTCTAGAATATGGACTCTTATTTAGACAATTAAGGCCCAAATACCAAATGGGCCAAAATCAAGTTTAATTTTCAACATAGGAATGAGGGGACTTGGAAAAACCACTCTTGCCAAGCAAGTTTTTGATAGCCAGAAGATGAGAGGGCACTTTGATTGTCATGCTTTCATCACAGTTTCTCAATCATACACAGTAGCAAAGGAAGTAGAATCATAGTCACCACTAGAATGATGCATGTTGCAGAATTTTTTAAGAAATCTTTTCCTGTTCATATTCACAAGCTGCAACTTTTACCACCAAACAAAGCATGGGAACTCTTCTGCAAGAAGGCATTTAGGTTTGAGCTTGGTGGGCATTGTCCAGCCGAACTCGAGGATATGTCTAAGGAAATTGTTCAAAAATGCAAGGGGCTACCACTAGCAATTGTGGCCATTGGTGGTCTTTTGTCCACAAAAGCTAAAACCATATTTGAATGGCGAAAGGTGAGTCAAAATCTGAGGGTGGAGTTAGAGCGTAATGCCCATTTGACTAGTTTAACAAGGATTTTATCTTAGTTATTACGACCTGCCTTACTATTTGAAACCATGTTTATTGTATTTTGGTATATATCCAGAAGACTACTCCATTAGTCATGTCAGACTGACTAGGCAATGGATAGCTGAAGGGTTTGTTAAATATGAGGAGAGAAGTACTTTAGAGGAAGTTGCCGAGGAGTACTTAGCAGAGTTGATACGTAGAAGTCTAGTGCAAGTATCAAAAGTTGGCGTGGATGGGAGAGTTAAAAGCTGTAAAGTCCATGATTTATTACGTGAAGTGATCATTAGAAAAATGAAGGATATAAGCTTTTGCCATTTATTGCATGAAAGTGATGAATCAATCACAGTTAGAATAACTAGACGTCTATCTCTTGCAACTAGTTCCAGTGACATGTTGAGGAGCATTGGCCACTCAAGCATTCGTGCTATTTATGTTTTTGAAAAAGTCCAATTGCCTGAAACTTTCATGGATAGATTCTCTGCGAAGTTCAAGCTTTTGAAAGTGCTTGACTTTGAAGGTACTTCGTTGAATTATGTTCCTGATAATTTGGGGAATCTGTTTCACTTGAAGTACTTGAGCTTGAGAAATACAGAAGTAAAGGTTCTTCCTAAATCCATTGGTAAGCTGCAGAACTTAGAAACCTTGGATTTGAGACAAACGCTCGTTCATGAGTTACCAAGTGAGATAAACAAGCTCACAAAGCTACGCCATCTTTCTGTTTACAATCGAAACTTCGAAGCAAATTATTCTGTTTTGGGCTTTACAAGCGGGGTGGTGATTCAAAATGGTATTGAATGCTTGACGTCCCTACAAGACCTTTATTTTGTGGAGGTTGATCATGGTGAACTATACCTTATCCAAGAGCTCAAAAAGTTGAGGCAGTTAAGGAGACTAGGCCTAAGGCATGTGCGGAGAGAATATGGGAATGCCCTATGTTCTTCAATAGAAGAGATGAACAATCTTGAATCTCTCAATATTACTACAATAGCTGAGGATGAAATCATTGACCTGAATTTTGTATCTTCCCCACCCCAACTTCGGTGGCTACATTTGAAAGCACGACTAGAGAAATTGCCTGACTGGATTCCTAAACTTCAATATCTTGTTAAGCTAAGGCTGGGTTTATCCATGTTGAAAGATGATCCACTAAAATCTCTGAAAAACTTGCCAAATCTGTTGCGGTTCACTCTGTGGGATAGTGCCTATGATGGTGAAAATTTGCATTTTGAAGCAGGAGGATTTCCAAAACTGATGGAACTCAACCTCACTCGCTTAAATAGAGTAAATTCCATCCTTATAGACAAAGGATCTTTGCTTGCTCTTGAAAATTTTAAATTTAACAATATCCCCCTACTGAAGGAGGTACCATCTGGCATTAAACACTTGGAAAACCTTAAATTTCTTGACTATGCTGATATGCCAGCTGAATTTGTTGAAAGCATTGATCCATCCAAAGGACAAGAATACTGGATTATCAAGCATGTTCCCCTTGTGTTTATTCGTCGCAAGGTCGGCCCAAAATATTATGACTATGAAATCCAAACCATTCGCTCGTCATTCAGGAAGTCATAAGCCAATCCGGAATGCTTTGGTGATGTCAACCAAACTTTGAAATATGAAGGTAGCTTTTTTCTCTATCCCTTAACAAATGCTTGTCAGAATTTTAGGTGGCCATTCTTACCAATCCTGTGTCTGTTTCTTCTTGTATATCTTTTTCCTTTGCTTTTTCAGGTTTTCTTCCTTCCTTTAATGCTTGATGCTTCAATCTTCTGTTGAAGTGTTGGATTTATTTCCCTTTAACCGGGCCATATGGAGCTTGCCTTTATTTTCTATGTTGGAGTTTATTGTTTTACATAAATAATTCCTTTATTTTAATGTGTTTTATTTTCTAACTTAAACTACTCTCTTTAATATTAAGCATGTCTGTTCATCATTCAAAAATCAAGTTGATGACCCATTAGATTGCAATACTTACATAATTTAATTTTAATCCACTACCAGTATAATTTTTTTAACACATTCAAAGAATTTGAAGAATTTAACTATGGTAACAATTACTCCTTCTTTTTCTCTTTATCTATTGTTTTAAAAAAATTATTTCATTTTTTCTGTGGATTTAGAAAATCAAGAAGGTATTAATTTTTTTATTTCCAACTTTATCGTTGAGTATTTTAATGTAGTGGGAGAGAATTAATAGAGTGATAATATTTAGAATACTTTAATAACAAGGTAATTTATTCATATTTGTGGTAACATGTAATTAGATGATATATGTGATAACTCTTAATTAAACTAATATTTTCATACAAAAAATTACCGGCTACCCCAACCTGCATCTTAATATCTTGCTCTAAATTGATTGTTATTTTCTATGTGGACAGAAATTCAATTTCTCCATGTAGCAATTCACAACAATGCTTTGGCTTTCTGTTTCTGTTTCTCTCAATTGTGGTGTTTATTGAAGATTGTGGGAATTTTTTTTAAAGCTTGTAATCGAGACCTCTTCATTCGAATGGACATTTTCATTTTTCTAATGAAGATAAATGTAGTTTCTTAGTTCTTATTGGATTTGTTGCATTGATGGAATATACTGTTTCCTGCAAATTATTTTGAGTTGTGTTCCCAAGCATTCCCTGCCTTGAAATTCATCACTGTGTTTTTCACAAGAACACAACAATAAAAACGCCAACCTCTGCTTCTAATCTCAAACTCAAAGAAAACCCTATAGAATGTTATGTTCACTCCACTAGTTTGGCTACTTGTTTACAACCAAATCAGTAGAAGGAAAAGGCTCCAAAAGAGCTACAAATTTTGTGTATAATCCATCAAGTAGGTTTGTAAATGAAGCTCAAATACAATTGGATAAAATTTCATCTAAACCATGCGTTTTCTAATTAATATTGCTTCATATATTGAGTACTTTCCTCAGGAGCCGCAATATTCACTTTAGGTAACTCCTTCAACTCGGGATCAGGGTATTAAACTGCAGTTGCGATCGCAGTTGAAATTGTGCTAAGATTGCAAAAATTGCAGACAAATGTTGGAAAATGCAGCTGATGCAATTGCAATTGTGGCTTCATTGCGGTTGCAAAGACCTAAAAAATTACAATACTATGGCTGCAATTGTGGTTGCAGACCACAATTTCAAACCCTGTTTTGGACCATTATCTATTGACGCATTTGTATTCGGATTATCTTTGCTATTGTGTTGAATTGAGGTGGAAGGATCAGATTCAACCTACTGATGAAAGGTCTTTGTTTCTACAGTATGAGCCTCGTGACCACGACCTCTTCCTCTACCTAGACCTTTTTCCCTTCTAGTACTGCCAGTGTGGCTTAACATATGCTGCAATCAAACAAAAACATTATGGACCTGTTAAAGGTGAAAAATTGTCAGGCAATGTATCGACAAAAAACTTAGCTCCAAAGTGCCAAATTTGTCAATTATCAGATTTGTCGGTGCCTAAGTTGACAATATTGCACCTTTAACAAAATGGCATGCCCAATGGGACACTTGGTGATTTAAATAGTGTCCTATATTTTCATGCAATTAATAAGTGGTACAAGAGTTCCACGAATGTCTAGAAATAATTCTTCTTCAAGTGAACAGCCTCATGATAATGTAAATGAGGCTAATGACAATAGCAATGGTAGTAATGCCAATGCAATTAATAGTAATGTTGAGGCTGTTAAAAGTAACGGCCAAGAGGGTGTAATGACAAATCCTCAAACTATAGTGCCAAATAATAATTTGAGGAATGTGAATGGTAGAAATTCAAGATTTGTGCTAATGTATGGCTTACCACCAAGACTTACTCCACAGACAATGACACAACCCATTATGGGAATAACGTCAATGAGTTATATGAATACAACTCCTATTGTCTCCACTTTATTACATCAACCTGTTACACAAACGGCTACTCCTACTATAGACCAATATTTGGCTGCCATGAGTGTAATAAACCAACATAATGGACAATTTACTTCAGGAACTAGTAGTCAAACACCTAGACCAGAAAGGTTGAATTTAGGGACTTCAATTGGTCCAATGTTTCCTGTAATGTCTAGGGAAATGCCGGAGACGATTTTAAGGCAAACTTTAAATAATTTGACCGTTGCTCATCAACAAATGGATGAAAGTAATCATAATATGGCACATATGATAACATAACAGATGAATATTGTGATCTCGCCATTGATTGAAACTACAAACCATACTTGTAATTTATTGGCTCGACAAGTTGGTAGATTAGCCAGTGCTTTAGGAAGTGAAGAGCCTGTTGATAATTCAATTGTACATCACATTGGAGGAACAAAACCTCCTCTTAATCAAAATCGTCAACTTGAGTTACAGTATGGAAATGTCTGAATCTTGGAAAGAAACCAAGATGAGAATCAACAAAGGGCTGACAATGATGCCTAAAGAATTTTCCGACAAAATAATGTGGGAGGGCAACAATTTGTCAATCCAAATTTGAATAATGCTGTTGACAATGATGCCCACAGATTCTACCGACAAAATAATGTTGGGGGCATTAAGTTGTGAATCCAAATTTCAACAATGATGTTGAACAAATCCTTAATAGGTTTGGTTTTAATGTCGGCTATGCAAATCAGCCACATTTTGTGTCAGCTTTTCCTGAGTGGATTCAGTAAATTGAATTACCTAGAGGTGTGAAAATACCAAAATTGACAAAATTTTCTGGTGAAGATGGTGAGTCAACTGTTGAACACATTGCTAGGTACACAATTGAATTGGGAGAAATAGCAACAAATGAATATCTTAAAATGAGATATTTTCCTAGTTCTTTAACCAAGAATGCTTTTTCTTGGTGTTCTACTCTCCCTCCAAATTCAATTCATTCATGGATTCAATTAGAAAGTTTGTTTCATGAACAATTTTTTAGAGGAGAGATGAAAGTAAATATTACCGACTTATTTAATGTCAAAAGAATGGTTAATGAGTCCGTGGATGACTATTTGAATAGATTTCAACATATGAAAAGTAGGTGTTTTACACCTATTCCTGAACATGAAATTGTCAAGATTGCTGCAAGTGGATTTGACTATTCTATAAGAAAAAAGTTGATTAATCAAAAGCCAAGCTTTATGGTATGCTAAAGAGCACCTACTGTCGTGTGCTTCTCGTTTTTTCTTAAGTTCAAGTTCGGCTTCTTGAATAACTGATTTGGGATTCCATTTAACCTTGAAATATTTTTCAAATGCTTGAATTTCTCGTAAATGCGTACCTTTGGATTTCTTTGCTGGATTCCCAATCTGCACAAAAGGAGTAAATTCAATTAGCAATTTGTCAAAGCAATCCTTGAGCTGGTGGTGAAGTGGTTTGTAGTAATTATCCCACTATTCGACAATAGATTGAGTTACATAATAACTTAGTCAAAATTCTCGAGGAATAAACTGCTGACGAAATTTGGTGTTTATCTTGACAAGTTTTGGAATGACATCCAAATTGTCGAGAATAATGTCACATAGCCTATATGTCGAATTTAAAGAAATTGGGGCTGGTAATGCTTGAGAAAAACCCATTTGTCGGGCAATGGTGTTTGGAAGATGGAGAGTAATGCTTAAGTCACCACTACCCGGAAAACAACAAGTGAAAATTTGTTGACAGGGCATGTATGACCAAATATCATTATTTTCAGCTTGTGTTTCAGGATTGTCGGATATTAAGTTTCTAGTAAACCATTTAGGATCGACAGATCTCTAGGCAAAGGGAGAAAAGATGATTTTCTTGGAAAAAGCAGATAAAGAATGAAAAATTTCAAAGTAATGTTTGAAATTGTCGATGAAAGATGTCGACTTTTCTTTTGCAAAGAGAAATGATAGTTTAATCCCATGAATATTGGAGGGGAGATTGTCAAGGAGCTTTTGTCGAAAGTTGTGGAAGAAGAATGACATTAAGCTAGAGCTAAAGAACCCACTATGGGCCCCCAAGATTTGTTTTCTTTGTCAAATATTTCATTGATTCGACAATATCACTAATTAACTCGTATAAACGAGTAATAACAAGTTGGCCTAAGGCCAAATGTTGACCTTCATGAAGTAGAATTGCCAAAGGTAAGTAAGTTCTAGACATTTGAATTGATTTTGTACAAAATACATGTGCAGAGAGCCAAAACGTGAGAAATGCAACATGTTCAGAATCTGTTACATCCCCAGAGGTTTGAGAATGAAATTTTATAAAAAGGCCATAGGACATGGAGTCTGCCTCAATGTCAAAAGTTTTGTTGGTGGACAAATCTGGTGTAATAGGGATGCAATTGGGCTTAAATCCAGCAAAGCCGAAAACAGTATTGTATCCAACAATTTGAGGCTAAGATGAACATTTGACAAATAGTTTCATTCGACAAATGTGTGAAGTCGACAATAGTGCTATTTTCGACAAATCAAGTCCCAGAAAGATGTTCGACAAAAGTTGCATTCATGTAATATGTGAAGTCGACAAAGGTACAAGCACACACACAACCGACAAAAACACAACCGACAAAAGGACTTGCGAATTACTGACAAAGCTGATGCATCGACAAAACCATTATCCAGAAGTTGATGATTACCAATTTGAATTTCAAAAGTAGCGGTTGCATTCAAGAATCAAGGAATTTTTTATGCTGACTCAATGGCAATTGCTGGTAGTTTTTAGGATATTACTAAATAATAAGCATGTATTAGTTGCATGTAAGCCACCTGTTGAACAAATGGCAGGTCCTTAGGAATTTAGATGTAGGATTTGTTCTATAAATACTAGTTTCAACGATGTAATAAGGGCTGCAACTTGAAACATCATACACTTTTAAGTCCCAGCAACGCTCAAAGGATACACGGATCAATCAAGTTTATGTGTCACTTTCATTTTATGCAATTTAAATTCAAGTTCTTTACTGCATTTCTCTTTCTTTTGATTTGCTTTACTTGTTTTCTTTAATTGCTTTCACTTTTCATTTCATCGTCATCTTCATCTTCATCTTCTTCTTTTTATACTTTTTGATCTAGCTCACACTTTAATTACTTGAAAGTGAGAACCCAGTGGAGGAAGTTCCCTTCCATGATTGATAACTGGAATTGCAATATTGTCAACTTAAGCACCGACAAATCTAATAATTGACGCATTTGGCACTTTGGAGCCAAGTTTTTGTTGGTACATTGCCTGACAATTTTTCACCTTTAACAGGACCAAATCAAAATATAGAGATCCTAGATTATGGGACTGCTAGGCATAAAGCCATTTTACACACAGGACACATTATTCCTTCCTCACAAGACATCACAATTGTCTTGTGGTGTATAAATGACAAACAACTGTTAAAATCTACGTTATTAAACACACCAAAATTCTATTTTATTGCACAACCTTGGGGTGCCATACATGGTAACAATTGAAAGAATGAGATTAACATGCACATGTAGAGTATTGTAGGCTTTTAGGTAAAAACTTGAGTCAAGAAAAATAATAGACAAAACCTCATGAAGAAAATGCATTTTTATGCAATGATATTAAGTGGAAGTATTGTACATTATTGATATCAAGTGCTTTTCTAAAAAGTAGACTCTAATTATAAGAGACATCATTGCATGATTAATGTTGAGACAGTGGTGTCGACCAGTGTTTGAGAACCTAAACCTCAAGGTCAAGGAATCTTAAGCTAGAGGTAAACAAAAGTTGGCCAGGAAAATCAATACAAAAGGTTTAAAATAGGGTTAAAATACATTTCCATATTGAATGTAGAGGATCTTGCCAAGAATACAACATATACTCATGGTTTCAAATTGACGATCGCACCACTTGATGTAGTTGCAATATTGCTGTTGTAGCAATGCCCGCTATCACATCACCCTGCAATTGAGGGGTGATTTCCATTCACAAATATAGATGCAACATCCACAACTATGTTCCACTGTTGATTTTGTTTAAAAATAAAAAATTTCACAGTAGCAAGCAATCGTAGTAGCCACGTCGTCCACAATCACAATAATCGTAACGTAGCCACGACCATAATTGCAACCACAATTTAAACCCTTAGGGAGGGGATTAATTGACATTGGTGCAAGACTTAACACACTTACTTTACTCAATAACACTTGAAATAATATTGATCGGTCTATTCATTGCGTTATAACTAATTACTATGCACATCTTTTATGTCAAATTTTAGAATGGTTGATATTTTCATTTATTTGAAAATCATTTTATATGTGAATTTTAATACATTTTGATATTGTCCATAATGATATTGGATTAATGTGAAATTTTATGATCAAAATCAATCTTCAACCAATGAATAACTTTCAATAGGAGGAATTTCTCATAAGATCCACCGTTGGATTGAAAGTTTATATCATTTACATCATGTCATCAAATTTCACACAATGCAACTATCCAAGATCATTGTTGTAGTTGTTTAATTTTAATGAAATTTAGTGTTCAACTTCAACATGATAACTAGATATAATTCAATAGTTGGATTACTCGAAATCATATTCCCCAAGGAGTTATTAGATGGTGGAAGTGAGTGTGTGTGTGTGTGTGTATATATATATATAATACTTTACAATTACTTAAGTAAAATAATAGGTAAGTATTAGAGTACACACTCATTTTGGTCATATAAAAATACATGTCTTCAGTTTGGTCATCTAATAATTTTTTACATCAAATTGGTCATTTTGGAGGATCATTTTGATGTAAAACATGGCATTGAAGGATCTATTTAATGTCAAAAAATAACATTGACATTTAAGGACCATTTTGATGTATTCACCATTGGAGAACCTAACTAATGACATTTGTATTTTTGGAGGTCCAAAATATGTGTTCACTCTAAGTATTATCATGGCCTTTTCATACAACTATAAGAAAAAGTGCAATTATATAGTGCTCCTCGTAGCCTCCTCATCATTATTGTTGCAATAATCACTAGCAGCTTTCCTATAATACTTTATCTCAATTCTTTATGTAATGCCATTATTTTACTAATCTGTAATATGCGTAATTTAATTATTCATCATGCTTACTTAATTAATTCTGTTTTAAATTATAATAAGAAAGTGAATTTATTTTTTGCAATTTATTAATTAGACTTAGATGAACGTTTGATCTAGTAATAGAGTAGCACACCAAAATACTATTTATATTCATTACTAAAACTTATTTATGTATATAGACTTCATTTTACAAACTATTTACAAAAAGTATATCAAAATTTCAAAAAGGGTACTCTAACCCTACTGATGAAGCCTTTTTCTACTGTTACATACAAACGCTACATAATTACATAACTTTACATATTTGTTACTAAGTACTCATATAATAACTATAAAGTAACGTGTTCGAAAACCCCTAATATCTAAAATGTATGTGTCTTCCCCTGGGTCATGAAGTAGTGCAACATCAAATTCAATCAAGATGGTTATATGATACATCTTCTTCGCTCTTAAGACTCCTCTGGAAATATTAGACTTAGGGGTGAGAATTATTTCTCAGTAGGAATTCAAGCAGATAAAAATAATTAACAATAACTTTAATATTTTCAGCTGCATTAAACTACAAAAACTTTTTTATGGATATAATATTGTACATAATACAATTAAATAAGCTAACAATACATTTCTAAGCATTGCACTTTATGTCTCATTTCTAAGAACATTTAGTAACAAAATAGCTGTTAAGAATCTAATCTTTTATTTTATGTTGGGACAATTACATGCTCATGCTTGTCTTTTATCTGTGGGCATAGCCCCATAATCTATGCTTACATGGTCAACATAAATAAAATTACTATAAAATAGTAATAAGGCATCCCCTAAACCAACACTACAAGAAAATTAAAATTTTGCTATGGAAAAATCCCTTGCCAATAGCTGAAATCCGTAGCTAAACAAATTTTAGCGACGAAATGATCTGGTGCTAAATCTCTAGTAAAAACGCTCCACGCTAAATTTTAGCAACAGAGAGTTGTCTGTCGCGAAACTTTAGCTAGGGAAAAATTTGTCGCTAATCTGTTGCTAAAAAAATGCTACATGTGCAATTTAGCAAGGAACTTGACTGTCGCTAATTTTCATTTAGCAATGAAAAATCTATTACTAATTTGCATTAATTAATACCTATTTTAATTTCCTCTTTTTTCCTGTGATCTGTCACCTGCTAATTCTTTAAAAATACTATTTAATTTATAAATTCAATATCATAAAAAATAATAATAAAAATATGCATAACTAAATTAATATATAATACCAAACACATTGTTAGCATAACATATAATGCTATACAAAGAGCTTAACAACTTCGCAATCCTAACTAATAAGTTTGAATTGTGATTTATACATCATTTGTCAGTATTAATGCACACAAATCAATTGGAAAATAGAATATAAATAGACCAAAGGCCAATTAATTCTTACAATCCCTGGAGTTGTGCTCCATTGGTCAAATATCTCATATTCTTAACTGTTATGAATTGGGAATCCTGGAATTTTGAAGTTTCATCTTTACTTGGAAGCCAAGGTTACTCTCATAGGCATATAATAATGCTTGTTTTACAGCTTTAATTTCTATCCTCTTCTGACTCAGAATTGGACAGGTGGCATCTTCACTTCGATGTTAGTTCATCAACAGGATACTCAAGAAAATGTAGAATTATATACTGCTCTGTGATTCGCTTAAGGACTCTCTTCCTTGTGAATCCCCACACATGCTTGACTTATGCTTTGTACCAAGGAACTTGGTCTTGCTTGACTCATGCTTTGTGAACCCTCGCATATGTTAGAATAACATAAAATGCTACCTCCCGAGTCCTATGAACATGCAACAAAGAGTGGGCCATTTAAGGATGAATATAGACTCTCCACAAGTCTCTCCAATTTGGTCCTTAAAAATCACTTGCACTTGCAATTTAATTCCTGAATTTATTTTTACATATAAATTAGTAATTAAAATTTTAAAACACATAGCAACTTAGTCCTTTTGTTATTTCTGCTTCCAAAATTAAACGGTAACACGTGATGTGGCGTGTTAAGTGCTTACGTGTACCATTAAATGCCACATGGCAGGTTACTCCACATGCCTAACCCTTCCAACGACGTCGTTTAGGTGAGAAATATGAAACCTGACCCTTTCAGCATATCACTCAGATCTCCTAACTGACCGAGCAAACTTTGCCCATAACCCATTAGCCCTCAGCTTACCAACCGACCAATCCCCTTAACAGTTTTCCCATCAACTCAATTGACCGATCTTACCTTTAACCGATCAGTTATTACCAATCACCATGTTTTTCCATGCTCACCAACTAAATCGATCAGTTTTGACCGATCAAACCCTTGTCCCATCTTGAACAACAACGGATCGATCGTCCCTGACCGATCCGACCACCATTTCCTTTGATCTTGACAATTACCAATCAGACATAACCGATCAGACCATCCATTTTCCCTTGATTAGCCTACCCGACCGATCTTACCATTTGTTGGCCATCACCTACCTTTAACTGATCGGTTCCCGATCGATCAACCCCTTTCATGTTCATCAACTAAATGATCGGAGTTGGGCATATGGAGTAACCTGATATGTGACATTTAATAGTATATGTAAGCACTTAACATGCTACATCACAGATTATCGTTTAATTTGGGAAGGAAAGATAACAGAAGGACTAACTTGCTGTGTATTTTAAAACTTTAAAGACTAAATTATATGTAAAAATAAATTCAGGAACTAAATTGCGAGTGTAAGTTATTTTCAAGGACCAAATTTCTAGTTTACTCATTTGTTTTATAATGGCCATAATCACGTTCATGGAAGAGCAAGTCAATTAATAATTAAAGCATATTGTTTATTGCTATCTATAAATACTTTCAAGTTAATCACTTTACAATTCCAAATATTTCCTAAGAAACACAGGCAAAAAATGCCACTTCAAAAAATCAATAAGAGTAAATACTCAAATTGGTCCTCCAAAGATACATAGAACATCAGTTTGGTCCTCCAATAATTTTTGACATTAAAATAGTCCTTCAATGTGAATTTTTTTTCATCAAATTGGTCCTCCAAAGCTTTATGAAAACATTTGTCCACATAAATCAGGTCTAGTCTAGATATATGCCATTCAAAACATGATTTCAAATACAATGTGGTTATAATAATTTTATGGAAACCTACATTTCATAAATAGATCCTCCAATAAACCATGAGTTTTTAGTACAAAGGTAGACGGGTTAGTGAGTATATCTCTATGAGAAAATCTGCAAGTAACATTTCCCTAGGCAAGTACATTGACTAGATGAAAGGCAAGATGCAGCTGACACAAAATTTATTTATCCCATTGTTAGTTTGTTAAATTTTGGAATACATTCCAAGGATCTACTAGGTTAACACAAGAGGCATGATTTTATGACCCTCATGCATCTCCTTATCACAATAAATAAATTAACAAAACAAAATTTCAAGAGCTTGAAATGTTAAAAATTCTAGTATGGAATGGTAGACATTGCTTAAGATGAGAACATGAAAGGAAGCAGCAATATTTGAAAATAAAATACAAAATAAAAATCAAATGAAAGCTAAGATAAAGACAAGCGAACCTCTTTGACACTCAAAGCCACTCCACCTCTTGAATCACCATCTAGCTTCGTCAAGATGGCATTTGTTATTCCAATCTCAAGATTAAAAGTAGTCACCAAGGTTGTTGACAAAAAATAGTAAACCAAAATCAAAGAAAAAATTATCAATAATATGATAACCATTAATTTAAAATTAGTTCATAAATATGGACAATTTCTTTTCATTTTTTTTATAGAAAAAATAATTTCTTTTCATGATAAAGCAGTAAAAATTCACTTTTGAATACCTGCTACTTCTTGCCCTGTCATTATGTCCACAACTAGGAAAAATTCTGTTGGATTCAATGACAGCTTCATATGATGGAGTTTGGACCACTGAGAGCGATATGCAAACAGTTAGTAACTTTCTAAAAGAGAAACTTTAAGTCTTGGTGTTAATCTAGAAGAAACCCATCAGAGGTTTTGACTAGAAGATGAATTAAAAACCTGACTGTTAGTAACAGAGAAGCTAATATCAATGATAATTGGAGGATGATTGCTTCTCTTTCTTTCATGTAATGGATAAGATTGAGAAAGAACTGGCAATCATGTCATTGGGATCATAACTGGAAGGTTGGTTGCAATAGTGAAATTATGGCCAAAGTTGTTTTAAATCATTATGTGCCTTGGCGATGCACCTGCAGAACAAATGGTTGCTTAAATAGAACCTGCAGAACAAAGGGATCACTACTTTGATATTCTCTAATGATACAGACATCATCATTCCAAATATAACCATACAATTTTCTCTATTAAAATTTCTTGGAAATCTACCTTAGATGACATTGCATGCTAAATGCTAAAGAAACCATCAATTCAGTCACTAGAAATTGAGTTTCAAGTCACATGGCGACAATCCTTTATTGGTATGACTAAAATCTATGATATCATTTATAGGAGACATGGTAGCTGTTAGACTGTTAACACAAATGCTAAAAAAGTTGATTGTAAATTACGTGTGTCGCAAATAGGGAAAAAAAGAATTAACTGATATATTTTACTTGCTAAAAAATGGTACCATCAAATTAAGAAAATGAAACAAGTAAGAAGGGATCTTTAATTTATAAAACACATTCAATAGCTCCACATATTTAATTCCTTATTTGGAATTGGACCATGTGCAAGGTAAGGTTTTCATTACATAAATGATGGAAGCCATAAGCCACTTGGGCATCCAAGTCCAACAGCTTCAAGAGAAATGCTTCGAAGAAATGCAATTGTACCTACAATGATTATTGAACATTACTATGAAAACAAATCAAGAGTATGAAAAATTAAAAATAGAATTTAAATATCAGGATACAATGAAAATAGAACATCTTTGACATGGCTATGTAACAATGTAACCCAAATGAGAACTAAAAGATTTCAATTCTTTGCAAATTTAAATATCAGAATACTATAAAAATATAATACCACTCACATTCAGAAACATTAAGAAAAACAGGGGAGTCCTCAATTATATGCATAATTTTCTTTAGTTTCAAATCTGATTATCAAACATAAATCAAGAAAGTATTCAAACACATATAAAAGCAAGCATGTCCAAAAGGAGAAACGATAATCATGGATGAAATGAAAACATAGTTGGGTGAACTCAATGACTCATAAACCTACTTGTGCTAGGTTTATAATATCTTTTGATATATACAACAAGGAAATATTACACAAAAACTCACTTTGTAGAATTCCATCAGCTCATCAACCTTGAAGCTCTTTTCATACCTTGCCAAAAGAACAAAAGATAAACAAAATAAACATTCAAAGATTAACTTGGAATTCAAAATTCAAAGACCAATTAATAATGTTTTGTAGAGTATTACACTAGAAGGTATAAGTTAAATCATGTGGTTTTTCACTAAAGAAGGCTATAGCAGTATGTGATTTAAAAAAAAATGCTTACTTAGAAATTGTAACATCATAAATAAAAGTACCTGCTTTAGTGGTAGGATTTTCCTTGGCCAATGATGTTGCAGGAAACCAAAAAATTTTCTTATAGTAAGCTTTTCCAAGCACCACAACAAAAACCTACGGTGATGCCTCAGCACCTAGAGAACAATAAAAGTTATCCTTCTTGTGTTTTATTCTCAAGTACTAGAATTTTGAAAGAGAACAATGTCTCTGTATAGGTGGGGAGCTATCACTTGTGTGGTTGGCAACTTAGGAACTAGGAAGCTATACCAATTCTAGTGCTACATAGGCACTTCCAATATTGTAAAGCTTGTTGATCTTCAACAATATTCAGAAGCTACCGCAGCAGTATTATATTTAATATTTGAATTTTGAAGTTCTTAAGGTGTTTTACATTATTATCTTTAATGTGATACTTTACTTTCCTATGTTTGTTTTATTATATATAATTGTATAGTAATCCCATTTTTTTTTATAAGCTAAAATTCATTAATAGGGAGTACAAGGGGTACTCCAACCCTTACCAACAAAAGAACTAGAGGTAATATCAACCATAAGCCCTAATACATTCAAGAAGGCATATGCACTAATAAAAAAAAGTAAATATACAATTCCCAATCTTATTATAGAACCATACCCAAGACCTAACTTTAACAAGATCCAAAAGCCAAAGAAAATCATGTTCTTCATTTTTAAAAATCAAATCATTGCGATACTTCCATAAAGACCACATAGTCGCAAACCAAGTAATTTGCCAAAGCCTCTTATGCTTCTTACCTCTTACTAGACCTTGGAATTGGAGGAAGTGATCCGAAACATTAGAGGGAGGAACAAAAATCACGCCCAACCATAACCATACTTTATACCAAAGATTACAGAGACACTGCAAAATAGGAAAATGTGTGATGTTGTTTCAGCATTCCTTTTACAAAAAACACACCAAGTATCCTCCTAATCCTTAAGGACATTTCTTCTACCCAAATTCTGTCTTGTAGGCAATTTGTCTACAATCAGTTGCCATGAAAAAGCTTGAATCTTTGGAGGAACATGACCTTTCCATAACTTTTTGAACACAACACTATCACACACCATGGGGACTGAAATAACAACAAAACTATGAATGAAAACATAGGCTGACTTTACTGATTATAACCTGTTTGGTTCATAACTCCAC
Organism: Styphnolobium japonicum; assembly: GCA_023212625.1. NCBI lineage: Eukaryota > Viridiplantae > Streptophyta > Magnoliopsida > Fabales > Fabaceae > Styphnolobium > Styphnolobium japonicum. Next base: position 22,368,377 of record JALBWW010000009.1, read on the forward strand.
AACCATCTATCATTCTCTCCTTGTTTCACAACCACCGAATTAATCACCTTCTCAAAATTTTTCATTATATCTTCTTTCGAACCAAATAGTCTCCTCCTCCAAGTAAGCCTCCAATCCCACATACCATTTATCCACACACCTAAATCAAAAATAACACCCTTCTTTGTTTCAGATAGGCTATAAAATCTTGGAAAAGAATTACCAACACAGATCCAACCAGAACTTGATAGAATTACCAACACCAACCTTTTTCCTTACACAATGACTAAACCAACCAGGAGCACTAGAGTTATTACCATCCAACCTCATGATGTCTCGCTGACAAGAGGTTGTCGAGATCCCGTCAAATAAGAAAAATTACCGGTTCACAAAATAATTTGTAGTATAGAGCATGAACCGAATCATGTCTCAAGGATCCAAAAAAAACAAAGATTTAATCAGATCAAGACAATTAAAAGGGGGGATTTTGTTGTTGATTAATAAGATTAAAAAAAAGTACAAGACTTAAAGTTGTAAACAAATATAAAGAAGCAACCAATCCAAGGAAATTTACCGATCTTGAGTTTAACTCATCATTGATCACAAGGAATTCACTTAATTGCTAACCGTGTTCTTGGCCTTAGATCATATCAAGACACCTTAACATGATCCAAGAATCCTCTACTAGATAAGCATCTAGGATTTAATTAACCAAGGTTAGATAAAGTAAGCACCATCCAAACATAGATTAACTTAAGATCAAGAATTTAACCAAGCTAAACAATCCATCAAAAAGCTTTAATAAATTGTTTATTCTATGTGATCCTCTTGAATACATGATAATAAAGCTATTATCACATCAACATCTAAATCAAATTAAGCAATTTAATCTAGATAAAAATCAAAAGAGGAAGAAGAGAAACTTGAATAACAATTAAGCAATATGAACAAGCAAAACAAGATCTCCAAATTAAACATCAAGATGGCTAATCCCTTGGATTGATTATGAGAGCCTAGCCTTCCATGGATGGGAAGGAAGAACTCAAAAATAAAAGAACAAAAACGAAATTCTAAAGAGAAAGAAGAAGAAGAGAAAGAAAACTCTCACAAATACTCAAACTCTCTTCAAACTTACTTAAAATTGAATTTTTCTAATACAAAGAGGTTGGCTCTATTTATACTAATCTTAGAAGCCAATTTGTACATGTACATAATCTGAATACAAGCTATAAAAATATGGAAATTGTCAAATATGGAAGCTTGATGCATCGTTGGTGGGTTGGTGCATGGTAGGTGGGTTGGTGCATGGTAGGTGGGTTGGTGCATGGTAGGTGGGTTGGTGTATGGTTGGTGGCTTTTAGTCAACAACTCTTATCCGACTTCTGGCTTCATTTTCATCACATAGACGGTGCATTTTGGCTTGGAGGTCTTCATGAAAGTTGTAGCCAGTTGTCTCCTTGAAAGTTTGCAATTGGAATCATGTCATTTGGACGTTTAGAACTCCAGATATGCCAAAAACACTGAACCTACCTCATGTTAGGTTGGCAGAACGTGTTTCCAAATTCAAACCAACTTGTAGCTTCATTATCATGCCTAAAACGACATCTATTGACTAAATGGTCTTCAGTAAAGTTGGAGATATGGGTTTTATCTTTCCAATGGCCACGTTTCAGCCCAAGAGGATGCCTATAACTCACTATGTAGTCCAATATGTACACACTGCCCAGATTTTCGTGACAGCAAAGCCACTCTGCATTGCAGGGATGTTTTGGACCCTTAGAAGTCCGATACAGCTCTTGAGTTTTTCATGAAACTTGTAGAGAATTGTCTTAGCTTTCCAAAGACACCAAGATCACTTCAATTGGATCACCGAGTCCCAAGTTATGGCCTAACCAAGGAAGAAATGTCAAAATGCATCAAAATCCGAAAATTATCCAATATTTGCATTAAAACCCAATGAAGCCCAACAACATTAAACTCATTTAAAAGACTAATATTGGGCACAATAAAAATCTAATAAAGCCTAGTACAAAGCTAACATAAGTGTCTCAAATTGATTGATCAAATTCCCCACACTTAAGCTTTTGCACTCCTGGGCAAAACACATAAGAACAAAACTAAAGAAAAACAAGAAACATCATATTATTAAACTAAAAACATAAAAACTGATTATACTTATTCTAATTCACTTTCGTAGGAAAACACGATGGCACTTAGCATGTGCCACAAGCCTTTAAACCCCTAGGTGTCCCTAGTGGACGAGTTATAGTCTCGTGAGGGTTTACCAGGATGATACCCACAAACATGTAATACTTTATTTAATCAATGCAACTAATTTTTAAATACAAGAGGATTATGAGTTACCACAATTTCAAGGATTCCAAACATTCATGAAGTGATATGCCTTTACATCCCAAATTAACAAGCAAGGTAAATTCAAGTAGAATCATGGATCAAGCATGATAGAATGTCACAAGATACACTCTCACTCTCTCAAGTGTTTTAGGTTTGTGTTTACACTCAAATCAACTCATGAAAAATTGCACTACCATAAGCTTGTTTATCTTCTACTTCTCCACTACTCAAAACACATGCACACACAAATCAAGAGGACTTTATTCAAGGTTGTAATTTGGCCAAGGTAAGGGAATTGAACAATATGGATATAACAAGTTAAAACCAAAGAGAATAAAAGAGCAATGGGAAGGAACTCAAGTAACGAGCACAGAAGTTTACCCCAAACCATAAAATACACATTCTCTTAACACATTCCTTCCTTTTTCTATTCTTTTCTTTTACAACCTTTTGTCTTTATTCTTTTCTTTTCTTTTTCCACTTTCTTTTTTTTTGTTTTTTTTAATAAAAAATAGCCACTTTTTCTTTTTCTTTCTTTTGCACCAAACATTTTGCATAAGCACCCCCCACACTTAAACTATGGCTTGTCCTCAAGCAAAAAGAGTTCCTCCAATAAGAAAACCAATGCTCTCCTATTCACTAAGGTGAGGTAAAACATGAATTTTTTTTTACTCAAGGCTTGTAATGAGCTATGAACAAGAATAGGCAATTAGGCTCAAAGGGGGTTAACAATGGAATAAATGCAAGGTAGGCTATTTGGATAAAGTAGCTAATTCAAGAAAAATGCCTCAATCAAGTTCATGCATGCATATTAAAATGTAGCCTAAAAAAGAATCAAAGCAAGTTCTAAAGTGACAAAATCCATGAGTGAAACTCACATAAGAAAGGAAGAAAATGACATAGATGCAACATCCATTCATCAATAAGTTCAAAATCTCACAAGGTATGGATGCATCTACCAAACTCAATCCACTAATCCAAAATCCAACACCAAGCATGTGAAATTCAAGGGGAAAGACAATTCATTCATTTATGTTTAGGAAACTTGAACTTCAATTAATGCAAACTCATGACTTTCATAATTCTTAAAACACGATTGGAAGGGACTAAACACACGAAAATCACACCTCTTTTTTTTTTTCAAAACAAAAATTTAAATAGAAAACAGAAACAACAAATAAAACAGAAAACAGAAATGAAATACAGCAAACAGAATCAAAACAGAGACAACAAATAGAAAAAATGATCGCAACAGAAAAGAGTAAATAGTAACAGTAAAATAAAAACAGAAATAGGATTGAAAATAATAGCAAAACAGTAAAAAGAAAAAGAAAACAACTAGAAAAATGAAATAAAAGTGTGGAAAGAAAACTCCCTATGGATAGCAGAAGCAACAAAATCCCGGCGGCCACACCATAGCCAGTGTAATTGATCACCACATCCAAAATCGGAGGGTTCAGTCTCCTTTGGGGCTCCTTTATTGGCTTAACTCCATCTTCAAGTAAAATCCTACGCATGCATATGGAAGGGCTAACGCTAGGAATGTCTGCAAGTATGATGGCTCTTTGATTCTCCTTAAAAATCTGTAGCAACCTCTCCTCCTCATCAGTAAGGAAGTTTTTTGCCACAATGAACTCCAATTTTGGTGGCTGCACTACTTTTGTAGATTGAATTGCTGCATTATCTATTGAAAAAGATTCATCATGTCTCAAAAAGGCAGCAATCTCAGCACATGCATTACACAACATATCACCATCACAACCAGTATAACAAACAGAATCATCAAAATCAGTAAAACTAGCAAATTCAGCACACAATTCATCAATTGGTTTTTTTCTCTTCAATGATCTCATGTTTTGCAGAAACTGATTTCTGCATCTGTTGCTTGCTCAACTGACTCAATGAGGATGTAAGTTGACCAACTTGGGTTTCCAAGTTCTGTACTATAGCTTCTGTTCCCTGCTGGAATTGGATGTTGTTCTGAGCCAATTGTTTCACCAAATCGTCGAATGTAGGCTCAGATTCCATGCCTATTGGGGCTTGCTGCTGGTATAGACTGATTGGTTCAACATAAGGTTCGAACCAAGGATGATATCCCCAATCATGGTTATATGTGGTAGAATAAGGATCATATCCAAGTTGTTGGTATTGTGGTTCACCAAGAAATACACCTGTTGCATCAACAGAATGGTCATGAAATACAGAACCATCATCTTGCAATGTGGGGCATGCATATGTGGGATGAAAAGAACTACAACATATACTACAAAATATTGCAGGTTCTTGCACGTGTAATCGATGTCGTTTCCACCGGTTGCCTCACCAGATAAGCCAACTCATCAAGTCTATGCTCCATCAGATTAGTGACCAAACATAAAAACACACACAAATGTAAAAAATAGATAAAATAATTACAGAAAACATATCTTGAGATTTTTACAAAATACAAAACTACCACAGGGTGAAATCTATACAAAAATGATATCTAACAGAATAATAAAAATGATTAAAAAAATGAAAAAGTTGTCTAAACGATGGAATTTGGTTAAAATAAGGGTGACCTCACTATTAATAGTGAGCCTTTCTCAAAATAACGATTTTCATTAGCATACCAAAATTCAGATCAATCAAAGATACGTTACCGAACCAAAATCTTGACAGGATGCCCTTTACCCAATTTCAGCCAAATTCCACATGAAAAAAACTTCAAAAACAAAACAAACACAATTGTTAGAGTTAGATAGGGTATTGAAATGATCAAATAGTTGCCTTGAATCCCCGACAACGGCGCCAAATTTGACAAGAGGTTGTCGAGACCCCGTCAAATAAAAAAAATTACCGGTTCACAAAATAATTTGTAGTATAGAGCATGAACCGAATCGTCTCTCAATGATCCAAAAAGAACAAAGATTTAATCAGATCAAGACAATTAAAAGGGGGGATTATGTTGTTGATTAATAAGATTGAAAAAAAAGTACAAGACTTAAAGTTGTAAACAAATATAAAGAAGCAACCAATCCAAGGAAATTTACCGATCTTGAGTTTAACTCATCATTGATCACAAGGAATTCACTTAATTGCTAACCGTGTTCTTGGCCTTAGATCATATCAAGACGCCTTAACATGATCCAAGAATCCTCTACTAGATAAGCATATAGGATTTAATTAACCAAGGTTAGATAAAGTAAGCACCATCCAAACATAGATTAACTTAAGATCAAGAATTTAACCAAGCTAAACAATCCATCAAAAAGCTTTAATAAATTGTTTATTCTATGTGATCCTCTTGAATACATGATAATAAAGCTATTATCACATCAACATCTAAATCAAATTAAGCAATTTAATCTAGATAAAAATCAAAAGAGGAAGAAGAGAAACTTGAATAACAATTAAGCAATATGAACAAGCGAAACAAGATCTCCAAATTAAACATCAAGATGGCTAATCCCTTGGATTGATTATGAGAGCCTAGCCTTCCATGGATGGGAAGGAAGAACTCAAAAATAAAAGAACAAAAACGAAATTCTAAAGAGAAAGAAGAAGAAGAGAAAGAAAACTCTCACAAATACTCAAACTCTCTTCAAACTTACTTAAAATTGAATTCTTCTAATACAAAGAGGTTGACTCTATTTATACTAATCTTAGAAGCCAATTTGTACATGTACATAATCTGAATACAAGCTATAAAAATATGGAAATTGTCAAATATGGAAGCTTGATGCATCGTTGGTGGGTTGGTGCATGGTAGGTGGGTTGGTGTATGGTTGGTGGCTTTTAGTCAACAACTCTTATCCAACTTTTAGCCAGTTGTCTCCTTGAAAGTTTGCAATTGGAATCATGTCATTTGGACGTTTAGAACTCCAGATATGCCAAAAACAATGAACCTACCTCATGTTAGGTTGGCAGAACGTGTTTCCAAATTCAAACCAACTTGTAGCTTCATTATCATGCCTAAAACGACATCTATTGACTAAATGGTCTTCAGTGAAGTTGGAGATATGGGTCTTATCTTTCCAATGGCCACGTTTCAGCCCAAGAGGATGCCTATAACTCACTATGTAGTCCAATATGTACACACTGCCCAGATTTTCGTGATAGCAAACCCACTCTGCATTGCAGGGATGTTTTGGATCCTTAGAAGTCCGATACAGCTCTTGAGTTTTTCATGAAACTTGTAGAGAATTGTCTTAGCTTTCCAAAGACACAAAGATCACTTCAATTGGATCACCAAGTCCCAAGTTATGGCCCAACCAAGGAAGAAAGGTCAAAATGCATCAAAATCCGAAAATTATCCAATATTTGCATTAAAACCCAATGAAGCCCAACAACATTAAACTCATCTAAAATACTAATATTGGGCACAATAAAAATCTAATAAAGCCTAATACAAAACTAACATAAGTGTCTCAAATTGATTGATCACTCGCCACCAAATTGAATAATTCTTAGAACTCCAATTGCTGCTAGAAGTTCTCTGTAAGTCCCCATATCTTGACTTTAAAATGCAACATAGGATATATTTATCTTCATTTATCAATTTCCATCTCCACTTTCCCAAAAGACTTCAGTTGAACCAATGTAGATTCTTTATATCCAACTGACCTTCTTCCTTATCCGTGCAAACATCTTTCCAACTCATCCAAGCAATCTTTTCCTTATCTTCTGAACCTCCCCAAAAAAAAGTCCTTTGAATTCTAATTAGAATTTTCAACATTTTGCAGGGATTTTAATTTAAGACATGAAATACAATGGCAGACTTGACAGAACCGAATTCACCAAAGTTGTCATATCCCAACACAGGGGATGAAGAATTATAGCACAGAAGAAAGACAGGTACATCTTTACTGTAAAGAATTAGTTTCTAGGTCTTGCAAAGACAAGTTAAGCCACTAGGTCTATGCATTAATTAATGACCTAAATGAGATCAAAAGAGTCTTATTAGAATTTAACCAAGTGATTCAAGTCAATAGAGTTAATTGAAGCATAGATTAAGTATTTAATTATGACTTTAGCTTGATAAACAGAATGATTGACCAAGAGTTGAACTCTTATAGGTCCAATGTAAGAAGTAAGACTTAAAACTAGAAATAAAAAAGAAGATCCTTTCTAGCTCACTCCAGCCAACGTACAATGAAATACAAGAAAGGAAGAATATGCCAAAAGAAGAAGTAAAAGTATGAAAGGTGTGAAAAGGGGATAGTCTAGTCTATCTTGTGTAAAATTCTGGCATTAATTTAGAATGTAATAAATTCTGAAAAAATTTATCCAGTAAAGCCTTATAGCTAAGCTTTCAATTGCAACAAGAATTTCGTTAATTGAGTAACTACAACTTAAGTTATGCCTTCCAGAGTACAACCTGCCAAGAACTTGACTCTACCCACGGGATTTGTAGTATGACAAGATACTTCCTAGACTTCATAGAAGCTTGCGTCTTGGTTTAGCTTTCTATGGACCATATGTGTGAAGAAGTCTTAGGTAAAGACTAAGTACTATTCCTACTCTATACTCCTTTTTGACTACTGTTTCTTGTGAAGAATGAAAGACATATTCTCATGCTAACAAGAGACAAAAAAAAAATAGAAACTGAATTGTCTGGGAATTAAAAGGGGATGAAGTCTATGTGGAAGCAAAGAAACAAAACTATAAGATAACTCCTGATGAGTCAAGCATAGCTGCCCCAAAAGGCTGCTAATAAAGACTAAAAACATATTTTATAAGAAGACCAAGACTTCATACAAGAAGGCTTACGTTATTAGGACAAGAAATCTCCTGAACTAAGCAGCTGGAAGGAGCTGGACAGCAACATCCTTCTCAAGGAATGAAGTCAACACCCAAAGAAAATGAGTATAGACATTGAACTCGTGCTCACGACACTAGCCAAGCATCTTCCATGAAAGTAATGTGGAGGAATAAAGTCAAGATTTCATAGAAAGAAATAAAGAAAACTAGTTGGGAACCAACCAAAATCCCAATGATTAGTTGAAAAGAAACTAAGAACTTTTCTATAAATAGCCAACCACATACATACACGGTACACACACACACTTAAGCACATTCAAAAACAGTCAAGAGGGGAAAAGTCTGCACATGTGAAGGGGTAGGGATCAGGCCTCTTAAACTAAATAATGGCTATCATAATTTTGTTGTTTGGTTGTTATCCTCTCAGCCACATCTTTGTCACCTTTTCTTTCTATTATTTTCTTTCTTTCTTGCATTCTTCATGCTGCAGTTTTGGAGAAACAAGACTTTATTTCCTTTTATTTTTATACTACATGTTATATTCAGTTGACAAAAGCCTTTACTAGCAGCATGTTTTCATAACACTTTATAAAGATATGTTATTCTCTTTTAATGGACAAGGACGTAGAGTCTCTGGGAAAGACATCTTGAGCTTTATTTCTAAACTTATGCTTTATGATGTGGACTATATGCAATTTATATCCAGCATGCAAACCGTAACTTAAGTGGATTGTTACATAATTTAAATTGTTGACTTGAGAAATATCCTTTGTTTCAAAATTTCATACATGGTTTTAGACTCAAGTGTAAGGGACGCTCTTGATTGTAAATTGAACTTTGGGGACTGAGGCACGGCTCCAAAATCAGAAGAAAAGTGGCATAAAACCAAGAGGAGTGTGCCAAGCTAGGGTGTTGTCTTGGTAACCAAACACAGTGAATATAATGGTCTTGGTATGACCTAGGGGACAAAACATGATAGATAAGGGACCCATGAGGACACTTGAGCATAAACTATATTCTTGTTACATGAATTTCTAATGATTTAACGTGGTAAATAGCCATGCATTTTCTGTGGACAACAGCTAGAACCATAAAGAAGAAAACTTATATTTGTTTTACTTTTCTTGATTTCTAATAAGATTATTTGTCTTATGTGTTTTCTATGGTTTCAGACTTTCCGTCATGAATACTACTGTCATTTGGATAGAGATTAAGTGGGACTGGGTGTACTCCGTTGAGGACGGAGGGCATGTTCGGGTCTTGTAAGATATCCAACTCCATATGTCGGAGCTGTAGACTAGTAGGATGTAGGATTTGGTCCTTTTTGAAAGTATTATGATAGGGTATAAGTGTTTAGCTAACTTCTTGACTGTAACATGAGTTATGCCCTATTACATGCTTTGTATATCAATAATCAAAATAACAAGTCCTACTGTATTATCAATTTAGACTAATGAATGAATATGTCCTATTATAGCTATACTTTGTTGTCAAATTTACTATCATCAAGTAGTTCTATAAGTTACAAAAAGAAGACATATTATTATGATTTTCTATTGACTAACTAATAAGCAACTAAAAACCATGAGAAGCTAAGACTATGATTTTGGAGTTCTTGGACTTGTATGAATGGAAGGATAGTGACTTTTTGTACTTACAATGAAACCGTGGGATAATTTGATATTGACTTGGAATCTAGGTGACCTGTGCAAGGAGTTATGCATTTATGACTTTTATGACTTTGAACATCTGGACTTGGACATTCTCTTGAGACTTTTGGATGAAAATAGACTTAAACAGATTAACAAAATATGAATTTGACTCTATGTAATCTGGGCATAAAATGTTTCTATTAAGCAATTAGTTTTAGATGTCTGTAATCATTTAGATCCAGCTTTGATGTAAAGGATGTATACTATAGGGATTTAGAACTTAATACAACCTTCTAGTGGGGCTAATGGGGTAATCACAAAAGCAATTCTCCCACCCAAAGACAAATGTTTTGCTTTCCAAGATGACAATCTCACTCTTATTTTGTCAATTACGAGCTGCCATGTCTCCAGCCTCCTAGGGTTAGCCCCAATGGGTAAGCCTAAGTAAGTAAAAGGTAGTCCACTGACAAGAGGTTGTCGAGACTCGTCAAAATAATAAATATTACCGTTTCATAAACAAATTTGTAGTATAGAGAATGAACCGAATCGTCTCTCAAGGATCCAAAAACAAAGATTCAATCAGATCAAGATAATTAGAAAGGGATTTTTTTGATAATTTGTAAAGAAAATATACGATTGAATTTAAAGAAAATCAATTAACAAATTAACCAATCCAAGGAAATTCACCCATCTTGAGTTTAATCCATCATTGATCACAAGGAATCCACTTAGTTGCTAACCATGTTCTTGGCCTTAGATCACATCAAGAAGCCTTAACATGATCCAAGAGTCCTCTACTAGATAAGCATCTAGGATTTAGTTAACCAAGGTTAGATAAAGAAAGCACCATCCAAACATAAATTAACTTAAGATCCGGAATTGAACCAAGCTAAATAATTCATCAAAAAACTTTGATATATTGTTTAGTTTTTGTGATCCTCTTTGAATACATGATAATAAAGCGATTATCACATAAACATCTAAATCAAATTAAGCTATTTAATCTAGATCAAAATCAAAAGAGGAAGAAGAGAAACGTGAATAACAATTAAGCAAGATTAACAAGCAAACCAAGATCTCCAAATTAAATATCAAGATGGTTAATCCCTTAGATTGATTATAAGAGCTTAGCATTCCATGGATGGAAAGGAAAAACTCAAAAAATAAAGAACAAAAACGAAATTCTAAAAAAAAGGGAGAAGAAAAGAAAGAAAACTCTCACAAATACTCAAACTTACTTTAAATTGAATGATTTATAATACAAAGAGATTGACTCTATTTATACTAATCCTAGAAGCTAATTATTGAAAATAATATGAATGCAAACTGTAAAAAAATAGAAATTGTCAAATATGATATCTTGATGCATGGTTGGTGGGTTGGTGCATGGTTGGTGGCTTCTAGTCAGTAACTCTTCTCCGACTTCCAGCTTGACTTTCATGCCGTAAACGATGTATTTTGGCTTGGAGGTCTTCATGAAAGTTGTAGACAATTGTCTCCTTGAACTTTTGGCACTGGTTTCATAATCATGCCTAAAACAACATCTATTGACTAAATGGTCTTCAGTGAATTTGGAGATATACGTTTTATCTTTCCAATGGCACCGTTTCAGCTCAAAAGGAGGGCTATAGCCCACGATATGGTCCAATATGTGCACACTGCTCAGATTCCAGTGATAGCAAACCCACTCTGACTTGTAGGGCTATTTTGGACCCTTATAAGTCCGATCCAGCTCTTGAGTTCTCATGAAACTTGTAGAGCCTTGTCTTAGCTTTCCACAAACATCAAGATCACCTCAAATGGATTACTGAGTCCTAAGTTATGGCCTAACCAAGGAGGAAAGGTAAAAAAATGCATCAAAATCCAATAATTATTCACAAATTGCATTAAATCCCAATGAGACCCAACAACATAAAACTAAACTAATATACTAATATTAGGCACAATTAACATCTAATAAAGTTAAGTACAAAGCTAACAAAAGTGTCTCAAAATGATTGATCATCCACCGATTTTACAGCACAAAAACTCATAAACAACATGCAGAAAGCTTTCACCTACATTTACCCCAATAAGAATGCTCTTATTAAAATTAACTTTCAAACCAGATGAAAGTTCAAAACACCTAAGTATAGACTTTAAAACCCAAACGTTTCAACTTGTTGCTTCCCTAATCAAGATAGTATCAACTGCATATTGGGGCAGTGACACTTCTACCTCATTTTTACCAACTTTTAAAGCATGCCAAACAATTGTACCAAGATAGTAATCCCTCTTTTGATTGGACATGTCAAACAATTGTGCTTCCTCTACGTCACTTACTGTCATCATTGGAGATTGAAGATAAGATTGAAAACTATGTTAAAAATGGTAATTAAATAATGTAATAAAACATATTACTTTTAATGTTTATCCTAAATTTTATATGAACTAATTAAAATTATATATGTGTTTTGACAAGAAATATCTATTTTTCCAATTGGAACCAATTTGACTGAATTTATACGATGGAATCAATAAAATTTAAAATGTGCCAGCAACTAAAACTTAACTTATGTTAAATTCGAAATAATATGACTATTAATATAATATCAAATGACAAAAAGATTTGTAGAATCTTAAGGCACATGTATAGGAACATATGAATAGGAATGACAAGGAGCTTCCTCATGGCCTAGCAGCACCATTCTAGATTTCTAGTTGCTGAAAGATCAAAGATTAGACTCTAGTATAGTTCATATTCTGCTAAACATGAAATATTAGAAAGTAATAATATTATACTAGCACGACTCATTTTACATATTTTAACTGCATTCATATATTTATGTGCTTTTTTATAGCATAAAAAATAAGAACTAAGCCATGTGATTTGAAAACCCCCATTAAAGTAACATAAGGGACTATTTCTCTTTTACATTTTTCTATTTTCCTTATCTTGCTATATATAAGGAAAGCCACGTACTAATAATCAATAAGCAAAATCACAGACTATCACAAATATATAGACTCACCTTGTTAAAGGCTTGTAACAAAAAGAAAATAAGGCTAATGTTGACTTGCCAACTTTGTCTTAAAAGTTGTTGGCCATTGTCAATTGAATATTGGTTAGCTCATATTTTTTTTTCTTAAACCATAATAAGCTCTCCTTATGGACAAAAAGGGAAGGAAAAATAAAAAGCTCTATTTCTGGACACTATTGTTATTCTTTGTGACATTTACATTCACTATTCATTTTTCTTACTCTATCACATTCATTGAAAGCAAGTAGGCATAAGGAAACAACCATGACAGATTGAATAACATAGATGCAATTAACATCTTACCTGACACAAGCAATTGGATAAAACTTGAAAGAAGAAAACTCACATAATCTGTTTCACCATAAATCACAAGCATGCTAACACAGAATAAAACCTTTACCATCCAAAAGACAACGTTGAAGAGAAACCAAAAATCAAAAGATATTGAAGCTACAATTCCATATAGTAGCAAAATTAAACGAAATTAGGTGCAAAAGCCCTTCAAAGAGAGAAACCAGAGATCAAAATGCGACATTTGGAATTAAACAAAATGGCATAACAAAGAGAGTGTTGGGGCCATCCACGTACCTAAACATAGAGAATTTGCTTCGTTGTAGAGAGTGAAACCATTGAAACCGCTTCCCAAAGCTTGACGCCATAATAGAGAGTTTTCACGCGATAGGTAGAAAAGGAGAAGGAGGGTGAAAAGAATTGCAAAAGGATTTGCGAAAAGATTTTTTTATATTTCTTTTCTAGTATTTGTGATGATATATTAGCAGTGTATCCCTCGCTAATCTTTTAATGAAAGTGGGGACAAAATTGTGTGAATTTTATGAATGCACCAAAATAAGTTGTGAATGATGCACGAGGGATAATTGCAACATTCAGCTAGGGACCAGTCCATTACTAATCTATCGCTATATTTATAAATTTAACAAATTGCTTCAGATCAATGATCAATCAATTTGAGACACTTATGTTAGCTTTGTATTAGGCATTATTAGATGTTTATTGTGCCCAATATTAGTATTTTAGATGAGTTTAATGTTGTTGGGCTTCATTGGGTTTTAATGTAAATATTGGATAATTTTCGGATTTTGATGCATTTTGACCTTTCTTCCTTGGTTAGGCCATAACTTGGGACTCGGTGATCCAATTGAGGTGATCTTGGTGTCTTTGGAAAGCTAAGACAATGTTCTACAAGTTTCATGAAGAACTCAAGAGCTGGATCAGACTTCTAAGGGTCCAAAACATCCCTGCAATGCAGAGTGTGTTTGCTATCAGGAAAATCTGGGCAGTATACACATATTGGACTATATAGTGGGTTATAGGCCTCCTCTTGGGCTGAAACTTGGTCATTTGAAAGATAAGACCCATATCTCCAACTTCACTGAAGACCATGTTGTCAATAGATGTCGTTTTAGGCATGCTTCTGAAGCTACAAGTTGGTCTGAATTTGGAAACACGTTCTTCCAACCTAACTTGAGGTAGGTGAAGTGTTTTTGGCATTTCTGGAGTTCTAAAAGTCCAAATGACATGATTCAAATTGGAGATTTTCAAGGAGACAACTGGCTACAACTTTCATGAAGACATCCAAGCCAAAATGCATCGTCTAGGTGATGAATTTGAAGCCAGAAGTCGGATAAGAGTTGTTGACTAAAAGGCACCAACCATACACCAACCCACCTACCATGCACCAACCCACCAACCATGCATCAAGCTTCCATATTTGACAATTTCCATATTCTTATAGGTTGTATTCAGATTATGTACATGTATAAATTGGCTTCTAGGATTAGTATAAATAGAGGCAATCTCTTTGTATTATGAGGCATTCAATTTGGAAGTAAGTTTCAAGAAAGTTTAAGTATTTGTGAGAGTTTTCTTTCTCTTCTTCTCCATTCTCTTTGCAATTTTGTTTTTGTTCTTTAAATTCTGAGTTCTTCCTTCCCATCCATGGAAGGCTAGGCTCTCATAATCAATCCAAGGGATTAGCCATCTTGTTGTTTAATTTGGAAATATTGTTTTGCTTGTTCATATTGCTTAATTGTTATTCAAGTTTCTCTTCTTCCTCTTTTGATTTTTATCTAGATTAAATTGCTTAATTTGATTTAGATGTTGATGTGGTAATAGCTTTATTATCATGTATTCAAAGAGGATCATAAAGATTAAACAATATATTAAAGCTTTTTGATAGATTGTTTAGCTTGGTTAAATTCTTGATCTTAAGTTAATCTATGTTTGGATGGTGCTTACTTTATCTAAACTTGGTTAATTAAATCCTAGATGCTTATCTAGTAGAGGATTCTTGGATCATGTTGAGGCGTCTTGATATGATCTAAGGCCAAGAACATGGTTAGCAATTAAGTGAATTTTTTGTGATCAATGATGAGTTAAACTCAAGATCGTTGTTTCTTTATATTTGTTTACAACATTAAGTCTTATACTTCTTTTCAATCTTATGAATCAACAACCAAAACCCCCTTTCTAATTATCTTGATCTGATTAAATCTTTATTTTTCTGGATCCTTGAGAGACGATTCGATTCATGCTCTATACTACAAATTAGTTTGTGAACCGGTAATTATTATTTATTTGACGGGGTCTCGACAACCTCTTGTCAATCAACGAGTAGCACATTATTAATAGAGGGAAAATGACGCTTACCAATCTTACCAATCCCTACTATTTTACCCTTTTGGTTTCCTCCAAAGGTGACACAACCACCAAATTTAGGTCTTAGTTCTTGGAACATAGACATTTCTCCCATCATGTGATGTGAGCATCCACTGTCCAGGTACCATAACAAGTGTTGTCTTCTTACTATAAAGCACATCTGGAAGAGGAATAATAATGTTTTTAGGTACCTAAATTTTCTTGGGTCATTTTTTGTTAGCTTTTGAGGATTTATCATACCTCAATCTTTTATTGTAAAGATATTTAGACATAATATATCCATTCGTTTCATAGTTGTTACAAAACAGTTTGGATTTAACATAGGTAGGAGGATTTTAAAAACTAATTTTCTCAGTTAATTCATACCCAGTCTAGATTTATCTTGAGAATCTCTGGAGTACTTTAGAATAGTATTTAACTTCTCAATTCCACCTACGAATTTGGCTAAATCCTCAATAAGTTCCAATACCTTATTTTGAAGTTTTTCAACTTCAATAGATGTGTTGGACTCAGGAATAGCTTTTGGTTTATTGAGTAGAAAAACATTTTTAGCTTTTAGTTTTTCATACATTTTTTGAAGATCTTGTTTTTCTAGATTTACCTTTTCAAAATCTTTGGTAAGTTTTGAAAATTTTCTTTTTCAAGCTTTGTATTCTATAGAAAGAATAGAAGACCTATTTAACAACTCATCAAATGCTTCTTGAAGATTAAAGTTTGGATCACTTACCTCATCTTCATCTTTATTAGATGAGGTGTTTGCCATGAAGCACATGTTTGCTTCATCTTCTCCTTCCTCTTCATCTTCTATGGAGGGAAGATTCATGTCTTCCCATGTTGCCATCAACCCTCTTCTCTTCTTTATGAAGACTTTCTTTTTCACTTTGTCTTTGTTGAGGGAATGATGTCCAACTTTGATATGTCCAGGTTTCTTGCACTCATAACAAATAATATGACTTTTGTCCTTTGATTCATTTCTGTCTTTGGGGACCCTTCATGCGAAGTGCTTTCTTCATTTCTGTCTTTGATTCATTTCTTGTTTGAGGGCTTTAGATGCACTTCCCTTGTGAGCTTTTAAGGCAATGGCTTTGCCTTTTCTTGAGTCGTCTTCCTCTTGTAGTTCAAGCTCATAAACCTTGATTGGGGAGATCATCCTTGGTTCGAACCTTATGTTGAACCAATTAGTCTATACCAGCAACCTATGCTGCAACAGCAGCAAGTCCCAATAAGCATGGAATCTGAGCCTACACTAGAGGATTTGGTGAAACAATTTGCTCAGAACAACATCCAATTCCAGCAGAGAACAGAAGCTATAGTACTAAACGTGAAGACCCAAGTTGGTCAACTTATATCTTCATTGAGTCAATTAAGCAAGCAACAGATGCAGAAATCTGATTCTGCAAAACATGAGATCATTGATGAGAAAAAACCAATTGATGATTTGTGTGATGAATTTGCTAGTTTTACTGATTTTGATGATTCTGTTTGTTGTACTGGTTGTGATGGTGATATGTTGTGTAATGCATGTGCTGAGATTGCTGCCTTTTTGAGACATGATGAATCTTTTTCAGCAGATTATGCAGCAACTCAATCTGCAGAAGTAGTGAAGCCACCAAAATTTGAGTCTATTGTGGCTAAAAACCTCCTTACTGATGAGGACGAGAGGTTGCTACCCATTTTGGGGGAGAATTTGAGAGCATGCACACTTGCAGACATTCCAAGCATTAGCCCTTCCATTTGCATGCATAAGATTTTACTTGAAGATGGAGCTAAACCAGTAAAGCAACCCCCGAGGAGACTAAACTCTCTGATTCTGGATGTGGTGATCCATTACACTGGCTATGGTGTGGCTGCTGGAACGTTAATTCTTCTGCTATCCATAGGGAGTTTTCTTTCCACACTTTTATTTCATTTTTCTAGTTGTTGTTTTCTTTTTGTTTTTACTGTTTTGCTATTGTTTTTAATATTGTTTCTATTTTTATTTGATTGTTACAATTTACTCTTTTCTGTTGCTGTTGTTTCTGCTGTTTGTGTTGTCTGTTTCTATTTCTGCTTCTGTTTTGCTGTACTGCTGTTGTTTGTCTTTTATTACTTTTTGTTTTTGTTTTTATTTTTTGTTTTGTCTGCTGTTTTTTATTTTACGTTTTCTATATGTTGAAAAAAAAAAAGCCACGTTTAAGGTCAATGGCCAGAAATTGAATCATTATTGGGGAGGACCCATGGATCGTGCAAAATCTTCAATCACGCTGGCTAAAGACATTAAAAGTAGCGCTTCTTGGGAGGCAACCCAAGTTTTCTAACTTTTTCATTTTTTTCAAACTTTGACTTATTTGCATTCACAGGAATCAAGACAGAAAATCGATCTTAGTAAGAAAATCTATCGTAGTTTGATTTTTCTGTCTTAATTTTGTTTGTTTTTCATTGTGACAGATGATTTTTCACCGGTTAAATGGCGGATAATGGTACTCGTGAAAAAAATTTCGGTCCTTTCGATTTACCCACAAACACCGAAATCAGTATAAAATTTTACTAATTTTTTCCCTTCTTCTTTCTTTATTTCGAAATGGATAATCGACTTGTTAACCTCATAAGCAATTCCCCTTTCTCCCTCAAAATACTTTAACTAACATTTATTGTGCAAGGTTTGAGAGATTAAGGATGCTTATGCACAAAGGCATCCCTGCGGATATACGCTGGTTAATCGAAGCAAAGGTCCGACTCAGAGGTGAATTTTCTGATGCTCTTGTTTCATATATGCCAGGGCTAGGCAAAAGTTCATATGCAAAAAAGAGAAGAGCAAAAAGGTTACGAGTCTGCTATAAATGTGCAAGATGGACTTGTAACACAAAATGCAAATCAATTGGAATGACGTCTATAAACCGAGATGATAAAATTAACTTCATAAAGGATGACATGAGTAAGGAGTCTTTAGATAACATTCTATTGACTCTTGAGACGCATCCTAGTGGAGATGTGCAAATGGCACTTCTCGATTTATGGCCAATATTCCAAGATGAACATGAGCGTTATAGTCTCGGGAATCTAACTCAAAAAGACCCCGTTTGCCAATTTTTAAGAAAATTGGATGGGAAGCCAACCATCGGCCCATAGAGAGCATTCAAGCCGTTACTGGACGTAAAACCAGAGGAAAATGTGAGCCATAATCACACCTCCTGTAAGTATTATTTTTTTATCTTTTATTTTTTAATTTTTTTAATTTTTTTTCTTGTTTATTAAAAAAAATTCAAAAAAATTCAAAAAAAACAAAAAACAAAATTAAAAAAAAAAAACAAAAAAAGTTAGCCGTATTTTTTTTGAAATATGCGTTGCGTATTTTCAAAAGTTATTCTGACACATATAGATTAGTCTTTTATCATTGTCATATAGCTATTATAATTGTTGTGCTTATTTTCAAACTTACCTGACACACGGATCTACCCCTCCTTTATAGGTGTAATTATTACCTTTGAGTTTTGATGCCTTTAAATAACGCACTTTACTCTCTTCAGATCATTGATAAGGTGAGAGTACAAAAAAAAAACAAAGAGAAAAAAATGGAAGTCACTTCAGTTCGTCGGATCAAAAATGTTTGTGTCTTTTGTGGATCTAATCCTGGGAAAGATAAAGAGTTTGTAAATATTGCACACCATCTTGGTCGAGTGTTAGCTGAGAGAGAAATCCATTTAGTTTATGGAGGAGGTAGTCTTGGGTTAATGGGTTATGTAGCAACTGCTGCACATTTAGGAGGTGGCAAAGTCCTTGGTGTCATTCCCAGTTCTTTATCTACCAGCAAGCCCATTGGAAAAACATTAGGGGATGAAGTAATGGTATTTGGCATGCACCAACGCATGAACATTATGATAGCAAATGCTGATGCCTTTATTGCCCTACCTGGTGGTTTTGAAACTTTGGAAGAACTCTTTCAAATTACATCCTGGTCACAGCAGAACTTTCACCAAAAACCCATAGGTATATTAAATGTTAATGGTTTTTATAACAGTTTGTTTTGTTTTCTTGATCATCTTTGTAGAAAAAGGTTCATCTCACAAGCGACACGTCAAAGTCTTGTAACTGCTGCAACTCCTGAACAATTGCTCGATCAACTAAATGAATTTGTACCACAACGTGATCCAGTAATGGCTCCACAGAATTGGGAACAAGGCAGTAACAACAAAAAGCAAAAACTTGATTTGACTTTGTCTTTGTGAATTTTTGTTTTCTCTTATGGTTTTAGTTTTTTGTAATTTTTCTTATTTCAGGCCCGATTTGCAGTTTTCTGGTAAGACCTTCTACACTCTACCTATCTTTATTTTGACATTGGGGACAATGTCTTTAATTAGTTGGGGGGAGGGATAGTTGACATTACCATGTACATAGTTTAGTTAAAAAAAAAAAAAACTAACAAGCTAATCTTTATTGTTACTAACTTATTAGATGTATGATGGCAGAGTAAGGAGTAGTTTTGCTCTTGAGACGCATCTTAACTTGCATTTCATAATAGGTCTTAAATCATCTTTGTTCTTGTATATATAGTAAAAAAAAAAAACACACACACACACACAATTTTGATCTTTTCAATTGATTTTGATACAAGCATGTGCTGAATCTGAGCTTAATTGATGATAAAAGTATGCAAAACAATTTATAGTTGAATCATTTTCATGATATACATGTGTATATGATTGTGGATATTAGGAAGAAGACATGGTTGAATTGAGTGAATGTTCCATACCTTTGTGAGTTTTGGGCTTTTCCAAGTTTGATACTTACACTTGGTTATTTTCTTTCATGAGTGATGTCAATTATGAATTTATTTTCTAGAACTTGCATTGAATCGATTTGAGATTACATTGGTCTGTATGTTGCATGAAAATGACAGAGGCATTTTTTCTTGACTTAGCTGCTTTGGCCAAATAAACCTACCTTGCATTTATCCAAATATTAACTCCCTCTGAGCCTATT
Organism: Styphnolobium japonicum; assembly: GCA_023212625.1. Classification (NCBI taxonomy): domain Eukaryota; kingdom Viridiplantae; phylum Streptophyta; class Magnoliopsida; order Fabales; family Fabaceae; genus Styphnolobium; species Styphnolobium japonicum. Next base: position 22,388,760 of record JALBWW010000009.1, read on the forward strand.
TTCCTATTCTTTGTTCTTAGCTCATTACAAGCTTTGAGTGAAAAACCATGTTTTACCTTACCTTAGGGAATGGGAGAGCATTGATTTTCTTATTGGAAGAGTTCTTTTGGTTGCAATGATTTAAGTGTTGGGGAATTGGTGTGCTGATACGAAATGCTTGGTACAAAAACAAAAACAAAAACAAAAAAACAAAACAAAAAAAAAACAAAAAAAAAGAGAAAAAAGAAAGAAAAATAAAAGAATAGAAAAAGGAAGGAATGTGTGAAGAGAATGAGCATTTTATGGTTTTGGGTAAAAAATTTATTCTTTCTACTTGAGTTACTCCTCAATGCTCTTTTATTCTCTTTGGTTTTAACCTGCTATTATCCATATTGTTCCTTTCCTTCACCTTATAGCCATTACAACCTTTTCGAAAGACCTCTTGATTTTTGCAATTTATTTGATCTAAGTAGTGGAGAATTGATGTATATGCAAGCCTATGGTAAAATACTTTCATAATTTGACTGAGTTGAGGGCAAACAGATAACCTAAACACCTTGTGTGATTTGAGTGTCACTTGTGAGAAATTTTACTCAATTTGAACATGCCTATTTCTGATTAAAGCATGATTGTGCTATACTTTATTCTCAATTGGTTTGATTCATCTATTCTTTGTGAAGCATACTTGACTTATTAATTATGGTTTATATTTGATACAATGCTTGTATTTAAAAATTATTTGAATTGATTAAATAAAATATTACATGTTTGTGGGTATCATCCTGGTAAACCCTCACGAGACTATAACTCGTCCACTAGGGACACCTAGGGGTTTAAAGGCTTGTGGCACATGCTAAGTGCCATCGTGTTTTCCTATGAAAATAGATTAGATTAGGTATAATCAGTTTTTATGCTTTTAGTTTAATAATATGATGTTTCTTGTTTTTCTTTAGTTTTGTTCTTATGTGTTTTGCCCAGTAGTGCAAAAGCTTAAGTGTGGGGGAATTTGATCAATCAATTTGAGACACTTATGTTAGCTTTTTATTAGGCATTATTAGATGTTTATTGTGCCCAATATTAGTATTTTAGATGAGTTTAATGTTGTTGGGCTTCATTGGGTTTTAATGTAAATATTGGATAATTTTCGGATTTTGATGCATTTTGACCTTTCTTCCTTGGTTAGGCCATAACTTGGGACTCGGTGATCCAATTGAGGTGATCTTGGTGTCTTTGGAAAGCTAAGACAATGTTCTACAAGTTTCATGAAGAACTCAAGAGCTGGATCAGACTTCTAAGGGTCCAAAACATCCCTGCAATGCAGAGTGTGTTTGCTATCAGGAAAATCTGGGCAGTATACACATATTGGACTATATAGTGGGTTATAGGCCTCCTCTTGGGCTGAAACTTGGTCATTTGAAAGATAAGACCCATATCTCCAACTTCACTGAAGACCATGTTGTCAATAGATGTCGTTTTAGGCATGCTTCTGAAGCTACAAGTTGGTCTGAATTTGGAAACACGTTCTTCCAACCTAACTTGAGGTAGGTGAAGTGTTTTTGGCATTTCTGGAGTTCTAAAAGTCCAAATGACATGATTCAAATTGGAGATTTTCAAGGAGACAACTGGCTACAACTTTCATGAAGACATCCAAGCCAAAATGCATCGTCTAGGTGATGAATTTGAAGCCAGAAGTCGGATAAGAGTTGTTGACTAAAAGGCACCAACCATACACCAACCCACCTACCATGCACCAACCCACCAACCATGCATCAAGCTTCCATATTTGACAATTTCCATATTCTTATAGGTTGTATTCAGATTATGTACATGTATAAATTGGCTTCTAGGATTAGTATAAATAGAGGCAATCTCTTTGTATTATGAGGCATTCAATTTGGAAGTAAGTTTCAAGAAAGTTTAAGTATTTGTGAGAGTTTTCTTTCTCTTCTTCTCCATTCTCTTTGCAATTTCGTTTTTGTTCTTTAAATTCTGAGTTCTTCCTTCCCATCCATGGAAGGCTAGGCTCTCATAATCAATCCAAGGGATTAGCCATCTTGTTGTTTAATTTGGAAATATTGTTTTGCTTGTTCATATTGCTTAATTGTTATTCAAGTTTCTCTTCTTCCTCTTTTGATTTTTATCTAGATTAAATTGCTTAATTTGATTTAGATGTTGATGTGGTAATAGCTTTATTATCATGTATTCAAAGAGGATCATAAAGATTAAACAATATATTAAAGCTTTTTGATAGATTGTTTAGCTTGGTTAAATTCTTGATCTTAAGTTAATCTATGTTTGGATGGTGCTTACTTTATCTAAACTTGGTTAATTAAATCCTAGATGCTTATCTAGTAGAGGATTCTTGGATCATGTTGAGGCGTCTTGATATGATCTAAGGCCAAGAACATGGTTAGCAATTAAGTGAATTTTTTGTGATCAATGATGAGTTAAACTCAAGATCGTTGTTTCTTTATATTTGTTTACAACATTAAGTCTTATACTTCTTTTCAATCTTATGAATCAACAACCAAAACCCCCTTTCTAATTATCTTGATCTGATTAAATCTTTATTTTTCTGGATCCTTGAGAGACGATTCGATTCATGCTCTATACTACAAATTAGTTTGTGAACCGGTAATTATTATTTATTTGACGGGGTCTCGACAACCTCTTGTCAATCAATGAGTAGCACATTATTAATAGAGGGAAAATGACGCTTACCAATCTTACCAATCCCTACTATTTTACCCTTTTGGTTTCCTCCAAAGGTGACACAACCACCAAATTTAGGTCTTAGTTCTTGGAACATAGACATTTCTCCCATCATGTGATGTGAGCATCCACTGTCCAGGTACCATAACAAGTGTTGTCTTCTTACTATAAAGCACATCTGGAAGAGGAATAATAATGTTTTTAGGTACCTAAATTTTCTTGGGTCCTTTTTTGTTAGCTTTTGAGGATTTATCATACCTCAATCTTTTATTGTAAAGATATTTAGACATAATATATCCATTCGTTTCATAGTTGTTACAAAACAGTTTGGATTTAACATAGGTAGGAGGATTTTAAAAACTAATTTTCTCAGTTAATTCATACCCAGTCTAGATTTATCTTGAGAATCTCTGGAGTACTTTAGAATAGTATTTAACTTCTCAATTCCACCTACGAATTTGGCTAAATCCTCAATAAGTTCCAATACCTCCTTTTGAAGTTTTTCAACTTCAATAGATGTGTTGGACTCAGGAATAGCTTTTGGTTTATTGAGTAGAAAAACATTTTCAGCTTTTAGTTTTTCATACACTTTTTGAAGATCTTGTTTTTCTAGATTTACCTTTTCAAAATCTTTGGTTAGTTTTGAAAATTTTCTTTTTCAAGCTTTGTATTCTACAGAAAGAATAGAAGAACTATTTAACAACTCATCAAATGCTTCTTGAAGATTAAAGTTTGGATCAGTTACCTCATCTTCATCTTCATCAGACGAGGTGTTTACCATGAAGCGCAAGTTTGCTTCTTCTTCTCCTTCCTTTTCATCTTCTATGGAGGGAAGATCCATGTCTTCCCATGTTGCCATCAACCCTATTCTCTTCTTTCTGAAGAATTTCTTTTTCTCTTTGTCTTTGTTAAGGGAAGGATGTTCAGCTTTGATATGTTTAGGTTTCTTGCACTCATAACAAATAATATGACTTTTGTCCTTTGATTCATTTCTGTCTTTGGGGACCCTTCATGCGAAGTGCTTTCTTCATTTCTGTCTTTGATTCATTTCTTGTTTGAGGGCTTTAGATGCACTTCCCTTGTGAGCTTTTAAGGCAATGGCTTTGCCTTTTCTTGAGTCGTCTTCCTCTTGTAGTTCAAGCTCATAAACCTTGAGGGATCCAAGATGCTCCTCCATAGAGAGAGAAAGATTTTTTGCTTCTTGAATATCTATGATTGTTTGAAGCGTCCAAACATTTGGTCAATAGTCTCGTGCTCTCCCATTTTAAAGAGCTCATGCTGGTGAACCAGCATGCTTATCTTGGATTCCTTGACTTGAGTAGAGCCTACATGAGCCAAGGCTAGAGTGTCCCAGATCTCCTTAGCTACTTCACAGCTATGGACTTTGTCGTGTTCTAATCGTGTGATAGCACACATCAGAAAGTGTTCTGCTTTTCAGTTAAGCTGGTGTCTCGTCCGTTGTCCCTCCATCCATTGTGGTCGAAGGAGCTCTTGTCCTTCTGCGTTTATGGGAACTTGATAACCATTTTGGAAAAGGTCCCAAATGTCCATATTTTGTGCATTCAAGAAGGCAATCATCATCTTCTTCCAGTAGTCATAGTCGTTGCCATTGAATAGAAAATGTCTATTCATAGCTTGTCCTTCATTCTCCATAAAGGTTGTGCTTAATTGTTTTCCTCTACACTGTTAAATGCTCAATCCAAGAGGCTGAGCTCTGATACCAATTGAAATAAACAAGTGAAACACGAGAAAGAGGTTGAATTGTGTTTCTTAACCTTTTGGAAAACTTTTCGCAAATTAGTTCTCAGTATAAAACTTTGTAAGTTCGCAAAACAGAATAGACGAATAAAAACACTTTACGTAGTCCATTGGATGCAAAAAGGTTTTAAGATAAACTTTTGGACGCAAGCAAAAAACTATATGTTCAAATAAAATGCGTTGTTAAGAACAACAAAGACAATCCTCAAATGTTAGCGAAAACAAAGTAAAGCAAGGTGAGGGAAGAGAAGATCACACCAGAGTTTATACTAGTTCACTCTTATAACCCGAGAGCTACATCAAATCCCTTCTACTTGAAGTAATTTCACTAATCTTCACAAAGATTACAAGTATTCTTCACACTGCTTCTTTAGGCTTACAACCAAGTATGCTTAACATCTTTAGGTTTTAACCACAAGTATTCTTTTACCAACAAGCCTCTTTAGGCTTAACACAGAGTTATAAGAGGAGTATTTGAAAACACTTAAGATCAACTCATGATAAATGAGGATAAATAAATAAGCTCATAGTAAGATGAAAGACTTTATACAAGAGTATATGAAAGTGTAGTACAAATTCAGATTTTGTAAGCTTTTTCTCTCGTTGTTGTATATGTGAATCTCTTGAAGACTTCATGTATTTATAGGCTTATGAACTTGAACTCATCTTCATAAGCTTCTTCGTCCAAAGACAATAAATGTTATCGTTCTGAGTTGCATTAAATGCATAATATTGATAGCGTGTTGATCTTCATTTGAAAAGTATACTTGGTTATCAACGTTACTTGGAAATGTTGATATGTTTGTACTGATTATTCTAAGTGAGCAGAAAGTTCATATTTGTTGGTCCTTTATAGAGTTTAGGTATGTCAACGTCAACGTACAAAGTTGACTTCGAATGCCGCATACTTGTCAAATATCTCATTAGCAGTTAATGCATTTCGTCTTGCTCGTGTTTGAATTGGCTTTGGACGAATGTTCTTGAGAATAGAAGCAACCGAAACAAAACTTTGGACAATCCAATAAGACAATTCATCATATATATTGGAAGCAAGTAGTAAAGCATTAAGTTTGTCTTTAAAAAACTTGTCTTAGTCTAAATCATTTTTAAAATCTTTTCGCGAGAGATACTAACTTGACTTTTCATTTTCTTTAGAACGAAATATCATAAGTTCAATTAAAGCTTATTTGATTATTCTAATTTAATATATGTTGTTATTATCAAAACTTGAGGGGTTCAATTACTTGAACTAATTTGGTTCCAACAAATAGTAATTCTATATTTCTATTACAAGAAGATATACTCCAGAAAGCATCTAAAATCGTTACCAGAAATTATTTGCCATTAATTCTTTTTTATCAACATAAAAATTGCTCCTTAAAATAGCTAGTGAAAAGAAATAACTAACCCTTGTAAAAATTGTTTTCTACTAAGCTCTCATATCTTGTGTCTTAAATGCTTCAGGTCAAGAGATACAGGTATTTATATACCTCGAGTCGATCCCAACCTAAAAAGCATAGCAAATCAAAGTCATTTGGCATGGTCCCGACTCTATTTTTCAATGAAATCGGGTCCAATTCGGCCCAAGCCAAATCAGATCTTATGCACCATTAATATCACCTAACATGTTATTATAAGAAAATTTAAAATTTTAAACTTAAAATACTAAGTACCAATATTAGTATGCACTAAGCATTAATTCCCCACAATATTAATTCTTGGAAAAATCAATCTTAAGGACCGCTAATAAGGTATATTTAATCTTAAGGGATATAAAAAATATAAATTATTAAGAAAGACGATTCAAAATTTATTTAGGGAGAGAGACCATTAGAACTCACTTATGGACAAAAATACCTTTAATAAATTTTTTTGTCTTTATTTTATTTTATTTTTTGCGAATGACTATTTCTTTTTATTAAGTGGTCAACTGTTCCTACGGAGTGACTAACAATAGTAAATAAAGTTCTAAATTTACAAGAAGTTTTAAAGACAATATGCAAATGATTATTTCTTTTTAGTGAGTAGTCAAGTGTTCTCACGGAGTGACTAACAATAATAAATAAAGTTTTAAATTTATAGGAAGTTTGGAAGACAATATGCGAATGACTATTTCTTTATATTGAGTGGTCAAGTGTTCCTATAGAATAACTAGCAATAATAAATAAAGTTTTAAAATTACAAGAAGTTTGTAAGATAATATGCAAATGAATATTTCTTTTTATTGGGTGGTCAAATGTTCTCATAGAGTGGCTAACAATAGTAAATAAAGTTCTAAATTTACAAGAAATTTGAAAGATAATATGCAAATGATTATTTCTTTTTATTTAGTAGTTAAGTGTAGATCCAGAATCTAAAAGCTATGAATCGTTCATGATTAAAAGAATAGCCACATTCTAGAATGTAGAAAATATATCCCAAAATGCAAATATTTATGCCTATTTTTTTTTAAAAAAAATTATTGTCATGTTATATGTTTTTTTATTTAAACATTTCAACACGACTTCTTATCACATATTACCATGATGATAACCTGTTCACGTGCAATGAATATAGAGTCACGAAGAACTGAGGCAGGACTCAATCAAAATAGGTCAAGTGTGACATCAAATTAATGAGAAAAACAATTTCTCAAAAAGGTACACAAATAATATAAATTAAACTAATTATATTTTTACCATTTACCCTTAATTCAATGTCTTCATCATTTTCCATTTATATTGTCTCTTAGTCTAAATTTTATTTTAATGCAGTCAAACGATAGGATTAAGGAGACATATTCAAGCTGGACAGATTATTGAGTTTGCAACACAAAATGGTTCAAATGTCTTTTCTGATTCCCAAACATGTAATGGGGAAAGTTCTCATCAAGTTGCTCCAATATCTAATTCAACTGAAATTGATCATGAAGGTATTAGCATATAGTATTATTATATATCATTTTTTTAATGATCCTCTTTTTAATTTTTTCTTTAATATTTTTTAACTATTTACATGTATACAATAGATATATTATTTATTTCATGCTAATGTTAATTTTTATGAGTTTTATGATTTTCTCATAATATAATTAATTTAGAAAGTGATTGAACAATTTTCTACATATATCTTATAAAAAAAACTTATGTAAAAAGTATTGCAATAAACAACACATTATTATGTAAAAGTCTATACACACATAATTTTCTACACATATCTTTTAAAAAAAACTTATGTAAAAAGTATTGCAATAAACAACATATTATTATGTAAAAGTCTATTCACACGTAATTTAACAAATTCGTGCATCGCACGGGTAATAAAACTAATTTTTCCTGAAAAATAGGCTACTCAGCTATCTCCCTCGAAGAGATCTCTCTGCGACGGGATTGCCAATCTTACACTAGTTCGTGCAAATTCATGAGAATTTAACATTTCACAAGTTCCTAACAGCTTTGAACACAAGACAACAAAACGAGGAGTAAATTTATTATTATCTAAGCCGGCAGCCCTTGATTAGATATAGGTTTTTAATATTTTCCAATTTGGACCAGCTCATGAGAGTGGTTAACAAAAGTTTATTTAAAAACAATTTATTTTTGTGTATAGTATTCAAATGACTTTGATCATTTGTTTTATTTTTGCAACCCATTTGAGAATACAAGACAACGGTAGGTTTTAATATTTTATAACTGTTTACTACGGTAGCATGTTTGAACAAAAACAATATTTCTTTATAATCAACTTGTAAATGGTTTTATTTTTTAGAGTTTTAAGAATTTAATTTTAATTCACAATTTGTGTAATGTTTATCATATTATAGTCAAACATTTTTAATGATGTAGCAATATATGACTAAATGAGAATGTAAAAAAGTGTTACACTACTAATAGATAAAATTAAATCTAATTTTTAATGTCAATAATTATTTTCCTTAACAAACATTAGGAGAGTGAAAATTTGCAAATAGTGTTTCTCGAAACTAAAGGCACAAAAAGAAGAATTTTGTTGAAATGTATAATCAATTCACTTGTATCAATTGCGATCGTCAATATCCTTGTTGTTTCTTAAGAAAATTATTATTATTATTGACAACTTGACATTTTAGAAATTAAACAAATATAATGTTGCTTCATTCACAAGTTGATTATAAAGAAATATTCATGTTTTTGTTCAGACATGCTATTGATAGTAATCCTTTATAAAATATTATAGTTGGCCATCCTTTGGTTGCAAAAGTAAAACGAATGAAGTCATCTGAATACCATATAAAAGAATTTGTATTTGATCAAAAGAATCAACTTTGTTAGCCACAATTATGAATTATCTAATGCCATGAAAAGATATTAATAATCTATATCTAACCAAAGGAATGCTAGCTCATATGATTGAAAAAATTGCTTTTCACTTGGATCTCTCAATTTCAAAGCAATTAGAAATTAGTGAGAAGCTAAATTAACGTAAATTCGCTGCGCCCAGTTAAAAAAAAGTTAACTTGAATTGACTTTTTTGTTAATCACCAAATCATTAATATACTTTCATGACATGAAACCTTTTTGTTTAGAAATTTTTTTACTTTCCATACTTCAAAAAATAAAATGTAATTAAATAATTTATTAAATTTCGTTCATAGAAATTCAACAAAATTTTCGGGTGGTTACTAATGTGTAAAGATTGGCAACAAACACGAATGTAGTTAGGAGAAAGTTCAAGCAGCTTCTATTGAGAAGAAAGTTCACTATTATTGCCAGGCATCAATTGGATGTCTCATTCTCCATTTACTTTGACAACTTTAATATTGTCGAATATCAATTGGATGTCTTTCGACCTCTACTTACTTTGATAACTTTATTATCGTCGCTAATCATTGATTGAATGTCCATTAAAATCTTCCACTTACTTTGAAAACTTCATTATTGTCGCTATATACTCATTTTAGTGCATCAGACTTCTTGTGTTCTTCCCCCAATTACCTCGACATTCTCCAGTGTCTCTAGTTTCTCTTTGCACTTCTTTTCGACAAAGATGATTTTTTGTGTCCAGCACGGGAATTTTGTGTTAACAATAGTATTTTATTCTCATTTAAAATTTTATAATAAACAGATTATGAAATAATCATTTTCCATCAAAATTCTGGTTTTTGAATCATTTATTTTAATATCCGAGATCACCTCGAATGCTAGCTACATTTGCAAGTTGATTGTAAACAAATCATAATTTTTGTTTAGTGTAAGATTAAAAACAAATAGTTAATTATAGATAGCTGTCGTCGTAGTTAAAGCTGTATATCTTATTAATTAATCCTCTCACATATCAATGGTACCTCAAACAAATTGAAAAAAAAATCACATAAAGAAATAAATATTTAATTTTAGTCAATTTGTAAGTGTAAAAACTTTTTACACTATATAATTCAATGATATGTTGTCATATTTTTAAATAAATTTAAGGTTAAAATATAATTTTGGTCCTTATAGTATACATTCATTTTCAATTTAGTCCCTATACTTTTTTTTTTGTAAATCGGTCCTCATATTTACAATCGTTAGCAAAATGGTCCCTACCGTTAGACTCAATTATGATGCCGTCAATTTATATTCTGACGTGGAAAATGGAAGCTGACGTGGCACCGTTTTTGTCCACGTCATCATCCTTGACATTAGTATAGGGACCAAATTAAAAATAAGATAAAACTATAATGACTAAATTAAAAATAAGATAAAACTAAAAGGACCAAATGGATATTATACTTTAAGAACATTTTAGCTTAGCTATTTTTCTTCTCCATTCTGCATAATGTGTAACCTTATATTTATGAAGCATTATGTCCCTAAGCACAATCTAAACATTATAACTTTTTATGTTAGCATACAGGCTTCTAAAGAGAGAAACATGCTCTATCCTACTAACAAACAAATATATTTGCTTAAAAACTAGTAGTATTTTTCTTTTTGTTATACGTAAGAGTATCATCAAACCAGCTTTTTGCGTCAATTGTGATGTCACGTAGTCTCTCCTTGAGGATCTTTAGGGCACATCCCACATTGGCGTGGTGCATTTAAGATAATTAATTTGTCAAAAGTTTGAATTCGAGTAGTTAAGGTAAAAAGCATACCTTGTTATACTTCAATCATTATGTCAACCTTAGGACACATCTTATCTTGGGTTCAATCTTTGAGATGTATATGAAAAAAATATAGTTTGGAGGGATTTCCTCTTCTGACCCCTCCTGAAAAATTAGTCTTTTGCCTTTAGGCCTAAGAATACAGCCAAAAATTTTTTAAAAAAATTACAAGTTTTAAGTTTTTCTTTTTATCGCCTATCCATTTTACAATCTTTAAGAATATATAAAAACTATTACAATACTTAAAGTTAAATTGATATCATACTATATATTTGGTCCCTATAGTTTTATCTTGTTATTAATGTGGTCCTTATAGTTTTCTCTAATTTTTAATTTGGTCCTTATACTAATATCAGGGATAGTACCACCTCAGCCTCCATTTTCCACCTCAGATTATAAACTGACGGCGTCATAACTGAGTTTAACGACAAGGACCGATTTGCTAGCGATTGTAAGTATGAAGACCGATTTAGAAAGAAAAAAAGTACATGGACTAAATTGAAAATGAGTGTATACTATAGGAACCAAAATTATATTTTAACCTAAATTTAACTACGATAATAACTACTTAAAAAGTTAAATATTTTAATAATGCGTGAATACATAATTTGATGGTGATATAAATTTTTTTACACAATGAGTAGATTAAAAGTAAACTCAAGAAATAAAAGAAAACAAAATGATATGATAGAAGTGGTCTTCAAATAAGGAATAAACTTTTTTAAAGAAAATTATAATCTTCCTAAACTATCAACTTCGCAAAGAAGTAATTAAAGAATGACCAAGAAAGTGGAGATCGATCATCGTCCCATTAATAGAAAACTAGTTTCTTTTTTTCTTTATGGAGCATATTTTTCCTTGACTCAATCTAATTATTTCCACCATTTAAAGCGAGAGTACCGAATAAGAAGAATACCCAAAAGGCCATACTTGCTGGATTTACAGAGCAGCAGAATTGCAACCTAGAATGAATGATGAGATGATAAATGTTTAAATACTATATTCAAATTTTATATATTTGATGTAAATGTTCATATACATTCGCATGCAATTATTTTCATACAAAACATTTCCAGCTATCACTAGGATTTTCATACAAAACATTTTCATACCAAAATAGGATTTGTTTCTCATTTATGTTTTCATGATAACCAGATAACCAAATAATCATTTTCCATCAAAATTCCTCTTTGTCAACAATTGATTTCAATATCCGAGACCACCACCAGTGCTAGCTGCATTTGCAAGTTGATTATAAAGAAAAAATAATTTCGTTTGATGTAAGATTATAAACAAATAATTAGTTGTCAGACAGCTGTCGTGGTAGTTAAAGCTGTATTTCTAATTAATTAAGGCCATATATCATGAAAACAAACACAATAACAAGAAAAAAAAATTAATTTAAGGAAACAGTGATCTGATGAATGTAGACAAGGATGAGGTCTTTAAGTAAAGAATAAACTTCTGGATTTAATTTTAATTTATTCTTAGTGTAAAATTTTTATATATTATTATTTAATTATTTATTGTCAGATTATTAAAAAAATAATTAGTGTACAAATATATAATTATATGATAATGTAAATTTTTTTATATAAGATCAAAATTAAATGCTTTTGACGAAAACTATGTTCTACCTAAATCACCAAATTGATAAAAGAAGTTATTAAAGAATGGCCTAACAAAGTTGAAGTCATCGTCCCACTATGCTGAGAATAGAAAATTAGTTTCTTACACAAAAAAAAAAAGAAAAAGAAAACTAGTTTCTTAAATGTTTCTTTTTGGGGCATAATATTTCTTAAAAGTCATGAAGACAGCTGTATTTTTTTTATTAATTAAACTTATAATATATCAAATGGGAAGCTCAAACAAAATGAAAAAAACAAAAAAACAAAACAAAAACCTTATAAAGAAATAAGGAATAAACTTTTTTTTAATAAAAATAATGATCTACCTAAGGTCATAAACCACCAACTTGATAAAGATGTAATTAGAAAAAGACCCGAGAAAGTTGAAGTCATCGTCCACACGATGCACGCTGCATCATACACCCATGCTGCAGGCAATAGAAAACTATTTTGTTTTAGACTCATCAATCAAAATATTTTCACCGAATAAGAAGCAAAGCATCATACTTGCTGGAATTGCAGAATTGCAAGCGAGTAAGATGAGATGAAATGAAATGGCAGAAACTGCAGTATCGTTTGTTTTGGAGCAACTGTACCAACTTCTGAAAGAAGAAGGAAGTCTGCTGAGAGGCGTCCATAAAGAATTTGCAGACATCAAAGATGAACTGGAGAGCATTCAAGCCTTCCTCAAGGATGCAGATAGAAGAGACACAGTCACAAATGAAGGAGACACTAACGAAGGAGTAAAAGCATGGGTGAAGCAGCTGAGAGAAGCATCATTTCGCATAGAAGATGTCATTGATGAATACATCATTTATGTGGCACAGAGGATCCATAATCCAGGATGTGTAGCTTCACTACAAAAGATTGCTCACCTAATCAAAACTCTGAAGCCTCGTCATCAGATATCGTCAGAGATTCAAGACATTAAATTGTCAGTTCGTGGAATCAAAGAAAGAAGTGTAAGGTATAACTTTCAGTCTTCAGGATCAAGCAGCTCTAGAGGGACAGAAGATGTCAAATGGCGTGATCCTCGACTGGCATCCCATTTCATTGAAGAAACAGAAGTCGTGGGGCTTGAATTCCCAAGAGATCAACTGGTTGGTTGGTTAGCGGAGGAAGCAGCAGAGCGCACAGTGATTTCAGTGGTAGGAATGGGGGGACTTGGAAAAACCACTCTTGCCAAGAAAGTTTTTGACAGCCAGAAGGTGAGTGGTCATTTTAATTGTTGTGCTTGCATCACAGTTTCTCAATCATACACTTTGAAAGGGTTATTGATAGACATGATAGACCAATTTTTTAGAGAGAATCAAGAGGCTCTTCCTCAGGGTATACACAAAATGGATGAGAAGTCATTAATTACAGAAGTGAGGCAATACCTGCAATCAAAGAGGTATTTGATATTCTTTGATGATGTATGGCAAGTAGATTTTTCCGACCAGATCGAATTGGCCATGCCTAATAATAACAAAGGAAGTAGGATCATAATCACCACTAGAACGATGCATGTTGCAGAATTTTTTAAGAAATCTTTTCCTGTTCATATTTACATGCTGCAACTTTTGCATCTTAACAAAGCATGGGAACTCTTCTGCAAGAAGGCATTTAGATTTGAGTTTGATGGACATTGTCCAGCAGAGCTCGAGGATATGTCTATGAAAATTGTTGAAAAATGCAAGGGGCTACCACTGGCAATTGTGGCCATTGGTGGTCTTTTGTCAACAAAAGCTAAAACCATGTTTGAATGGCAAAAGGTGATTCAGAATCTGACCGTGGAGCTAGACCGCAATGCCCATTTATCTAGTTTAACAAAGATTTTATCTCTGAGTTACGATGACCTGCCTTACTATTTGAAACCATGCATATTGTACTTTGGTATATACCCAGAGGACTATTCCATTAATCATGCGAGACTAACTAGGCAATGGATAGCTGAAGGATTTGTCAAATATGAGGAGAGAAGAACTTTAGATGAAGTTGCCGATGAGTACTTGAACGAGTTAATACATAGAAGCCTGGTTCAAGTGTCGAAAGTTGGCTTTGATGGGAAGGTTAAAAGTTGTCAAGTCCATGATTTGTTCCGTGAAGTGTTCATTAAAAAAATGAAGGGTTTAAGTTTTTGCCATCTTGTACATGAAGACGATCAATTGGTCACAACTGGAATGAGTAGACGCCTATCAATAGCAACTAGTTCCAACGATGTACTGTGGAACACTGAGTACTCACGCATTCGTGGTATTTATGTTTTTGAAAAAGGCGAATTACCTGAGCCTTTCATGGGTAGATTCTCTGAGAAGTTCAAGCTTTTGAAAGTTCTTGATTTTCAAGGTACTTCGTTGAACTATGTTCCTTATAATTTGGGGAATCTTTTCCACTTGAGGTACTTAAACTTGAGGAATACAAAAGTACAGGTTCTCCCTAAATCCATTGGTAAGCTGCTGAACTTAGAAACCTTGGATTTAAGACAAACACTTGTGCATGAGTTACCAAGTGAGATAAACAAGCTCACAAAATTACGGCATCTTTCTGTTTACTATCGAAACTTCGAAGCAAATTATTCTGCTTTGGGCTTTACAAGTGGGGTGCAGATGCATAAAGGGGTTGGATGCTTGACGTCCCTACAAAACCTTCATTATGTAGAGGCAGATCATGGTGAACTAGACCTTATCCAAGAGCTGAAAAAGTTAAGGCAGTTAAGGAAGTTAGGCTTAAGGCATGTGCGGAGAGAATATGGGAATGCCCTATGTGCTTCAATAGAAGAGATGAACCACCTCAAATGTCTTAATATTACTGCAATAGCTGAGGATGAAATTATTGACTTGAATTTTATATCATCTCCACCCCAACTTCGGTTTCTCTATTTGAAAGTACGATTAGAGAAGTTGCCTGACTGGATTCCAAAACTTGAGTATCTTGTTAAACTAAGGCTGGGTTTATCAAAGTTAAAAGATGATCCGCTAAACTCACTGAAAAACTTGCCAAATCTGTTGTGGCTCCATATTTGGGATAGTGCCTATGATGGTGAAAATTTGCATTTTCAAGAAGGAGGGTTTCCAAAATTGAAGGAATTGGATCTCACTCGCTTGTATAGATTAAATTCCATCCTGATAGACAATGGAGCTTTGCTTGCTCTTGAACATATTAAATTTGAAAATATCCCCCAACTGAAGGAGGTACCCTCTGGCATCAAACACTTGGAAAACCTTAAATTTCTTGACTTTGCTGAAATGCCAACTGAATTCGTTCAAAGTATTGATCCAAGCAATGGACAAGACTATTGGATTATCAAGCATGTTCCCCTTGTATTTATTCGTCACAAGACCGGCCCAACAATAAATGACTATGATGTCCACACCCTTCATTCGTCATTCAGGGAGTTATAAACAAATCGAGAATGCTTTGGTGTCTACCAAGCTTTAAAATATGAAGGTACCCTTTCCTCTAACCATACAATGCTGCTCTTGCTATGGTTTGAATTACAAATGCTTAGTCAAGTTGTTATTGTTACCTATTGTATTTTTGTTTCTCCTTTTTCTTTTTTCCTGTTTTTTGGGGTTTTCTTCCTTTCATGTTTCAATCTTCTGTTAATGTAAATTGGTGAAACTTCTTTTATTTTCTGTGGTGGAGTTTAATATTTTACATAAATAATTTTTTTTATAAATATTTTATAATAAGAGAACTAATAACATAGTTTTGACTTGATAATAACAAAAATAATATTAATTAGTGACAGCTAATATTAAAAAAATATTCTAATGATAATAACTCATGAAACTTTTCAATGGAGAAATTGGTTATAGTTTTCCTTTTTGGGGCTATCTATGATATTTGTAGTGAATTCTGAATTTTCCCATGTCTTTGAAAAACCTTATTTTATCTCCAATATGGCATAATTGAATCATCATGCAAGTGCATATTTAATGTCTGTTGTTTGCTAACCTAAACTACTCCCTTTCATAAATTAGGTATTTAGCACGTTTGTTCGGCATTCAAAAATCAAGGTTAAGATCGATCCATTCTCTTTCAATTATTTTCATACAATACATTTCAAGGTATCACAACAAGCATATTAATATCGTGCTGTAATTTGATTTGTTTCCTTTTTTATGTGGACAGAAATTCAGATTCTCCATGTAGCAGTTCACAACAATGGCACACTATGCTTCTTTCATTAATTAGTGCTTGAATCCTCAAATAAAATGTGTCCTTGAAGTCATCGTGCTTTCAAGGCCTATATGGACTCCAATGACAGAGATATGGATGATGGACTTAAATATATGTAATTTTTAGTTTTAGTTTTTGTAATTTAAAAATGTTTGTTTGTGTCTATTAAATTATAAAAAGAACTAACTTCTTTAATCCTATAGTCTATTAAAAAAATTTACGTAATGAATTATTTAACGGATGCACATGTGGAATCCTTTAGATAGCTAAGAAACCAGGGCCTGATGGATGCTACTGAGAACAGTAACAGAGAATTGGTTAACAAATAAAAATATGAGCTTCATTCGTTTTTTCCTGTATAACAAAGACAAAGATTGCCAATTAAAACACAGGCTTCGAAGTCATTTTCAAAATAGCCAGATGAAATTTCAAAATAAGTTGGTAAAGTTAGGCCTGGTAAGAAGAGTGCCTTGAGTCAAATGGCAGAGATTGTAGGCATCCTTGTTATGGTAAATATAGAGATTGTAGTGTGGCTTGTGCTTGATGTGAGCTTATATTCTTAGTGAATGCTTATGAAGATTCTATTGCTTTCTATTTATGGGTATTAGTACTTAATGAAGGTTTTTCCTCTGTATAGAATTTGATAGATACAAATTACAAAGTAACTAAAGGGATGCATAATTGATTGTTTAAAACAATTTCCAAACTTAAAAATTTTCTTTATAATCCTTCCATAAGCAAAGTCTAGCATGAAGGTTCACTTTTAAGTATTGAGCACAAATAATTTCTTGTAACCCAATTAAACTCCCATTTAAATTGTAGCAAATTAAAATACTATAAGGGAAAGAAGTTTCTCCAATGCTTACTGATCAATCAATTTGAGACACTTATGTTAGCTTTGTATTAGGCTTCATTGGGTTTTAATGTAAATATTGGATAATTTTCGGATTTTGATGTATTTTGACCTTTCTTCCTTGGTTAGGCCATAACTTGGGACTCGGTAATCCAATTGAGGTGATCTTGGTGTCTTTGGAAAGCTAAGACAAGGATCTACAAGTTTCATGAAGAACTCAAGAGCTGAATCGGACTTCTAAGGGCCAAAAATAGCCTTACAATACAGAGTGAGTTTGCTGTCATGGAACCATCTGGGCAGTATGCACATATTGGACTATATAGTGGGTTATAGGCCTCCTCTTGGGTTGAAACTTGGTCATTTGAAATATAAGACCCATATCTCCAACTTCACTGAAGACCATTTTGTCAATAGATGTCGTTTTAGGCATGCTTCTGAAGCTACAAGTTGGTCTGAATTTGGAAACACGTTCTTCCAACCTAACTTGAGATAGGTGCAATGTTTTTGGCATTTCTGGAGTTCTAAAAGTCCAAATGACATGATTCAAATTGGAGATTTTCAAGGAGACAACTGGCTACAACTTTGATGAAGACATCCAAGCCAAAATGCACCGTCTAGGTGATGAATTTGAAGCCAGAAGTCGGATAAGAGTTGTTGACTAAAAGCCACCAACCATACACCAACCCACCTACCATGCACCAACCCACCAACCATGCATCAAGCTTCCATTTTTGACAATTTTCATATTCTTATAGCTTGTATTCAGATTATGTACATGTACAAATTGGCTTCTAGGATTAGTATAAATAGACCCAACCTCTTTGTATTAGAGGCATTCAATTTTAAGTAAGTTTCAAGAAAGTTTAAGTATTTGTGAGAATTTTGTTTCTCTTCTTCTCCATTCTCTTTGCAATTTCGTTTTTGTTCTTTAAATTCTGAGTTCTTCCTTCCCATCCATGGAAGGCTAGGCTCTCATAATCAATCCAAGGGATTAGCCATCTTGTTGTTTAATTTGGAGATCTTGTTTTGCTTGTTCATATTGCTTAATTGTTATTCAAGTTTCTCTTCTTCCTCTTTTGATTTTTATCTAGATTAAATTGCTTAATTTGATTTAGATGTTGACGTGGTAATAGCTTTATTACCATGTATTCAAAGAGGATCATAAAGATTAAACAATATATTAAAGCTTTTTGATAGATTGTTTAGCTTGGTTAAATTCTAGATCTTAAGTTAATCTATGTTGGATGGTGCTTACTTTATCTAACCTTGGTTAATCAAATCCTAGATGCTTATCTAGTAAAGAATTCTTGGATCATGTTAAGGCTTCTTGATGTGATCTAAGGCCAAGAACATGGTTAGCAATTAAGTGAATTCCTTGTGATCAATGATGAGTTAAACTCAAGATCGGTAAATTTCCTTGGATTGGTTGTTTCTTTATATTTGTTTACAACTTTGAATCTCCTACTTTTATTAATCTTGTTAATCAACAACAAACCCCCCCTTTTATTAATTATCTTGATCTAATTAAATCTTTGTTTTTGGATCCTTGAGAGACGATTCGGTTCATTCTCTATACTACAAATTAGTTTGTGAACCGGTTATTTTATTTGATAGGTCTCGACAACATCTTATCACTTACATACGGTGGTGT
The DNA here is from genome assembly GCA_023212625.1 of Styphnolobium japonicum. Taxonomy (NCBI): domain Eukaryota; kingdom Viridiplantae; phylum Streptophyta; class Magnoliopsida; order Fabales; family Fabaceae; genus Styphnolobium; species Styphnolobium japonicum. The sequence continues at coordinate 22,407,608 of JALBWW010000009.1, forward strand.
TATGACTGTGGCCAGTACAGAGATCATAGAAGAAATCCTATGATAGTCGCTTGAACTAACACATATTTATATAAAAAGCTTTAAAAAAATATTTGAGACCGTATTAAAAAATACTTGATTTTACCCAAAAAAAAAATTTGTGGGATGCTATTAACTGTACTTATAGTGATTCCTAATTCTTTTGGAAGTTAACTATATAATATTTCATTTTTGATCTTGTTAACCAATTAACTAGGGTATTGTTAAGAAATATTTAATAATCCTCAATAAATTCTCCTAATTACTTAATGAAAAAATTATCAAATGTTTTTTGAGTTCTCAAAATATTAAATACTTTATTTTTACATTTAATATTTTCTATTTTAATTTCTTAATCAATGCCCTTAGAGCACTCATTAGCAAATGCCTTTATTTTTTATGTTGATGTTTCTTTTTCTCATTTATAATATTAGCATATATATGTTAAGAAATGAAATGGTAATAACCAAGTATATTAACTTTTTTGTAAATTAGGGAGCTGCTATGGTACATTTATGCGTATGATATCAAGGTCAATTGTCAAACATTTATTAACTGATGGTTTTATAATAAATGTTTGGAAGTCTATAAATATAATTAGCAACAATGAATACTTGATAACTCACTTTAGATATCGGTACTAAAAAAATGGATAGCGGAATAATCCCTTGTATACTATAAGAAAAAGGGGAAAAAACTTAAAAAATGGTTAATTTTGAGTCTCCCCAGTTGAAGAAGGTGTCATATGGCGTCCAACACTAGAAAATTTTTGAGGTTTCAAAGGAGAAGTGAAATTTTTTGAGGTTTCAAAGGAGAAGTTCTTAGATGCTCGACGAGGACGAGATTATGTTTTCTCTATATCATTAAATATGTATCAACATTAAAATTGTAGTTAAAGTGGGAGACAATTATGACCGACATAACTAAGATAATAAATATAAGGATTACTTTGCCACCCATTTTTTTATCAGGATACCAGTACTTATGGTGAGTTATCAAACATTCATTAGTTGTTTAATCAAAAAAACATTCATTAGTTGTTATTTATATTTAATAGACTTTCAAACATTTATTATGAAACCAACAGTTAATAAATGATTAATAACTCGCCCTAGGTACCAAATCCATCAGGATACCATAACAACTCCTAATAAACATTCTCAGTTTCAAAGTTCATTGATATTCCACATAAATGACATAAGCTGTGATCCAAATAAAGGACAATATTGCATCATCAAACATGTTGCCCTTGTATTTATTAGTTGTAAATTTGGTCCAAAATATGGGCCGGCCTGAATAATTCGACAAAAAGCGTGGGTTGGGCTAAAGAAATCTCTGTCCGAACCAATTATGGGCCGACTTAGCCCAGTCTAAAAATAGGCTGACCTGATGCGGGCCAGCCTGTAATGGGGCAGGCCAACCCATTGGCCTCGACTATGTGAAATTTTCTTTTTTTGTTATATGTTTAATTTTGCTATTATTTATTCATATCTTTACTTGACTAGCTTTATTTGGATTAAAAAAAAAAAAATCAAACTTAGTGAGTACATCTAAGCCTTTCTTTTTTCTCTACTTGAAATATAATGTTAACTTGTGTTAATTCCTTGAATTTGATTAATTTATGGTTTAAGAGATACTTCATGGATATAGCCCAGTCTAAAAATAGGCTGACCTGATGCGGGCCAGCCTATAATGGGGTAGGCCAACCCATTGGCCCGACTATGTGAAATTTTCTTTTTTGGTTATATGTTTAATTTTGCTATTATTTATTCATATCTTTGCTTGACTAGCTTTATTTGGATTAAAAAAAAAGAATCAAACTTAGTGAGTACATCTAAGCCTTTCTTTTTTCTCTACTTGAAATATAATGTTAATTTATGCTAGTTCATTGAATTTGATTAATTTATGGTTTAAGAGATACTTCATGGATATATCCTAAATCGTTTATGTCGAAAACAATGTAGTAAATCTTCACTGTTTGTGTATATGATTTTTGTGGGCTTTGACTGATGTAAAAGTTTAATTTATTAATAACTTATTATTATAGATACGAAAAAAGTGAAGAAAGAAAAAAAAAAGTTTGAGCCTATGGGCCAACCCAACCCGCAGCCCGCATGGGCCAGGCTGGGCTAGCTATTTGCTAGCCCGCACACATAGTGGCCCGACCCGGCCCTACCTGAAATAAGCTTGGCTCGACGTGACCCGGCCCGAATGAGCTAGCCTGCCCCAAATTGACACATCTACAAAATATGACATATTTTAAGTAGGTACTAGTCATGGCAAAGCTATATTTTGAATGCATGGGGATATATAAGGGAATAATGACTGATCCTAGTGGGATTAAACACAAGACCTAGACAACCGCATAATGACACAGGCAGTGAAAATTTGACAAAATCGTAATCAAGCTTTAAAATATGAATTTTGCTAACGAGTGCTCTCATGATATTGGTTAAGGAATTAAAATAGAAAGTATTAAATAAAAAGTAGAACCATTTAATATCTTGTGAATTTAAAAAGTATTTAATATTTTGTTATTTAAGTAATTATTCATTAAATAATATGATTAATGAAGGGTATTAAATGCTCCTTAAATAATATCTTTAAGGTACTTGTTAGCAACACTCGTAAAATATATAGGATAGTGATTTGATGAATGTTTTAATCAAAACTCACACATATTATATGTATATGTGTGTGAACTAAGGGTATCCCCACATGCATTGGGAGAGAGACTAATCTCTTTCAACTTGGGAAGCATTATGGTCAAGTCCTTTGATGAGTCTTATTCAGTACTTATATTTTATATCTTTATCATATATTTTGTGAGATTTTATCTCCTAATTGATGTTCATTTGCTATTTATTTTAGGAAAGTTGATATTTGAACAAATCTACTGTAATTATGGTAATTTGTGCAAAGAATCTTCAAGGGATGAAAATTAGAGATTTAGTCAAAGGCTAATCAAGGAGACTCAATCAAAGACTATTCAATGAAACAAGGAAACTTAATTAAAGGCAAATCAGGGAAACTTTTGCTGTCAAATCTTTTGTAATAATTTGGGCATAACTTTCACTCCAGAAGTTCAAATGACATGATCTCGGTGGATATAGAGAGTTAAGAAGAAGATCTACGAATATTATATTGACCACTATCACTGATTCGATCAGATTTGATGAGATATGTCCAGCCCAAGTTAACGCCTTTTATGAAGAAAAGTGGCAGCAACATTTAATTGCTTTAGAGTTTCCTAAATCTTATAAAAGGACTTATTCTGCCTTAGGGGCCAGAGGGGACTTTAGGGGAGAGGGCTTCCAGCCCTAGGAGAGCCAAGGAGATCATCAAGGAGCAAGGATTCAAGATCTTCATATTCTTGTTGTCTTGGATTCAATGGAGTTTACATTTTCCTATCTTTTGTTTTCCTATTTCTTGATGTTTTTCTAAACTCTTCCTAGCTAGAGTGATGATGTAACTTGAATGAATGATTTATTTGGATTGATAATTCTTAATTTAAGTTTTCTTTCATGATTGAGTGTTCATCTCTATTCTTAATGCTTTTATGACTTAATCAACCATAAATTGAACTGATGGTCATGCATAGAATTGGGAAATTCATGTGTGATGTTGCTTCTTGAGATAAACACCATGATTAAGCAATAATCTAGGAATAGATATTGTTGATTGTGTGGTATTACTTGGGATTTTGTTAATTTATGCCTTGTTCTATTTGGAATTAGACTAAGGAATTAGTTAATTCTAAATAGTTGAAGAGAATTAATCTACCAAGGAATTGGGTTTTAATTAAATTAGATATCCCACCATCAATTCTTGAATTGGAATTTAAATTAAGAAAGAATCCAAATAATCAGAAAATCAAGTGAAATCGGATCTCTAGCATCTCACTCTTTGTTTGCTCAACCCCATTTAACATAGTTAAAATTTTAGTTTTTTTTTTAATCCTCTTCATTAATTTGCATCGTTTAAATAGTATCTAAATTAGTAATTTGGTACTTGACAACACAATTCCCTGTGGAGACGATAATTTACTCATCACTTTATTACTTGTGCGATTTGGTACACTTGCCAAATAAGCCATCATCCTTCCAAATTTAGCCTCTTTCTGGAGGTCACAGCTCTGACCAACTTATTATTGGTGGGGTTTACTCTAGTACCAATATTTATTTTCCAGGATACTGGTACCTAGTTGAGTTGCCAAACATTAATTAGTAGTTGATTATATTTAATAGACTTTCAAACATTTATTATGAAATCAACTATCAATAAATGCTTAACAACTCACTCTGGGTATCATATTCATCAGGGTATCACTCATCAAATCTGATCATGGATGATCACATCGGTGATAACTTACTTAACTGTTATTTCTACATGTAACTAATTTAACTAACTGACTTCCACGTCAATATTATTCAGTTGGCTAGTTGTTAGAATTAGTTACTAGTTAGTTTCATTTGTTAGATTAACATTTAGTTGTTACCTGTTAGATTAGCAAAGCTACTTGATTAGCTAATAGTATAAGTACTTGTAAGCATTGATTCAATAATCAGATTTTCATTTTCACTCATTCAAATTTCAATATGGTATTAGAGCTCATCTGAGCTTTGCCATTGCTGCACTGCTCTCACCTCAAGAATTCTTCTTCCAGTGATCACTTCAATGTTCCTCCTCCGTGCAAACCAAGCGCATGCTTCGAATTCAGCCATGAATGGAGTTGCAGATCATCTACAAAATCCATCCAACCCATACTTCCTCTATTTGAGTGAGAATCCGACATTGATATTGGTTTCCCCTTCTCTTTAGGCTCAAATTACCATTCTTGGTCGCGAGCAATGCAAATGGCATTATTGTCCAAAAACAAATTACTCAAGTTCATAGACGGATCCATTGGAGCACCATTGATTGCAGATCCTTGCTACAGTGCTTGGGAAATATGTAATACGATGATCCTATCTTGGATTATTGATGTGAGTGTCGAGCTCAATCAAATAATAAGAATTGGTTCATTTCATGGTTTGTAGCATTGGTGATTGATTCAAGTCGTCTCCCTAAGATTTGGATGTAATTTAATCAATTCAAGATAAAAATTAGGGGGATTGATATCTTAATATTGCAAATATAGAAATTCAATTAACATAAATTAGTTGGAAAATAATCAATCCAAGAATCCATGCAAAATTCCAAATGATCTATCATTGACTAGTAAACATGTAATTGATTTCAATTGATTGGCTAACCTAAATCTAACCAAGATCTTTGCAATAGATCTAGCATTCACTACTAAATGATCATTTAGAATTCAACTAACAAAAGATTCATAAACTTGCAATCACATAATTTATGTTAATCAATGCTAATTTAATTTCAAGAATCCTATTAGCCTAAGTGGCAATTCTACATGCCAAGTCTCTTCAATTCAAGTGATGAAACTAAGATTAATTAATCACAATAACATCACAATTCATAATCAAGAACAAACAAATAGAAATCACCATTCATAGATTGAAGATCATAATTAGAGAAGAAAATAAAATGTAATTGAACATTAATTTTGAATTTCAATACAAAGTCTCAAGATCAAATAAGAACTTCTTCAAGGATCTTGGATTGATCTTATAATTAGCCTTCCATGGTTTTAGTCCAAGAAATCTTGTGGAGGAAGAGTGAAAAGCTAGAGAGAAAACTCAAAAGTCTAGAGAAAAATGAGAGAATGAGAAGTCTTTTTTCGTGCTTTGTCTTCCCCCCCCCCCCCAAAATAACTAACTATAAAACTCAATTTATAAGTCTTACACTAGATTATGACTAATCCCCTTATTCTTAGCTTTAATTTGCCATCTCATTTTCCTAATTTGGGCTTAAGATGAAGAAGTTATGCTCAAATCATTTTGAAAAGGTATTTGAAAGGTTAGCTAACTTAACGTGGGACAAACACTATCAAAACAATGCAGTTTCGATAAGTGGTCTTCGTGAGAGTTGAATATATGCATTTTATATTTCCATTGGCACCGGTTTCATATCAAATTTTAGCCCATGTTATAGCCAAATTACTGCACGTGGGTCAGGTTTCAATGACAACATCACTATTTTGACTTCCATGCCCAATGTGGCCTATTAGACCCCCGATTTAGGTCTTGATATCTTCAGGAAAGTTGTAGATATGCCTCTTATATTTTCTCCATGGTAAGATTCATAATTATTAGATGTCTAGAACTCAAGATATGCCTGAGATACAGAAATAGTGTAAAATTCAATTAATGCTGAAAAATGCAATTAAGCTCAAATGGAACCCAAACCTATAAAATGAGACCAAGTCTAATCAATTAAGCACAAAAAAAGAGGTGAAATACTAAATATGAGGGAATGATAATGTATGTAAATAATGTTTATCAATTATGCATTCATTAACTCCATTAATTGCTCAAAGCATCCTTTGGATTGATAAGGCTGTAGATGTATGGAGCAATCTCAGGGACAAATTCTCCCAAGGTGACATTTTTCGCATTTGGGATCTACAAGAAGAGATATATTCTTTCAAACAGAGGGATCTTTCGGTAACAAACTACTTAAATCCTCTGGGATTAGCTCGAGAATTTTAGACCCATTCCTTCATGTACATGCATTACACAAGTACACAGATAATGCTCATTGAACCTCTTCCTCCTATCAACAAAGTTTTCTCATTGGTGATACAACAAGAACAATAGATATCCAGTGGAATTGTTGGTGAACTAAGAGCATTCATCAACAATGTTGATTACAATACTTCATTTCAGCATAAGAGATCGGGTAGAGGTGCTGAAATGCAAACAACTCAACAATCTGGAAAAGGAAGATAAGGAACTAGAGGACAATCCTCTAATGCAAATAAAATTAGCACATATTGTGGAAAGGCAAGACACACTATGGAAATCTGCTATAAAAAACATGGTTTCCCCCAGGATTCAAATTCAAAATCCTAACCCCATCAGCAAATTTTGAGTGCTCAGATGAAAATCCTGATTCCAATGTCACAAAATTCCCACAAAGAGCTTAGAAGGATTTTGATTGCATGTTTACTTCAAATCAGTATCAAAGCATACTGACCTTGATCCAACAATCCTCCTAGAAACCTCACTCCACCAATCAGGTTACCACACACACCACCAATCCCATAACTGATTCATAGAACCCATCTTCGGTAAAAAAAAAAAAAAGTTCCCTATCCTTTATTTTTTTTCATGTAATTCACTGTCGGATTAGTGGATCCTAAACACTGGAGCTACTAATCATATCTGTCTTTCCCTTTCTAACTTCACTCCCTACAAGAAAATAAAACCAATTTCAGTTAACTTTCCCAATGACAGTAAAATCACTGCACATTACTCTGGCTTAATTCAATTCTCAAATTCCTTTATTTTGACTAATGTTCTCTATATTCCTCACTTTACATTCAATTTAATTTCAGTCACAAAACTTACCAACATTCTTGATTGTTGCATGATTTTTCACAAATTTCAATGTTTCATACAGGAACTCCCTACCTTGAAGATGATTGGTTTAACTAAGGTGCAAGATAGTCTATACAGCTTGGTGGTACATGTTGCTCCAAAACCATCATCTTTGGCTTGTTTTCATTCTAATTTTGTTCATTCTATAAATTCATATTTTGTTCCTAGTTTTGACCTATGGCATTATAGAATAGGCCATCCCTCAAATAAAAAAGTAAACATAATTCACTTTCAAGGAATTCCATTTGTGATATATGCCATCTGGCTAAATAAAGAAAATTTTCTTTTCCCTTAAGCAATTCTAAAAGTACCAAACATTTTGATTTGATCCATACAGACATATAGGGTCCTTTTATGTCAATTCTATACATGGACATAAATATTTCTTAATTGTTGTTGATGAATTTTCTCGCCACACTTGGATCTTCTTAATGAAGACCAAATCTGAAGCACGAACTCAGATCCAATCTTTTATTGCCTATGTTGAAACACAATTCACCACAACAGTTAAAATTGTCAGGACTAATAATGGTCCAAAATTTACTATGTTTGCATTTTACCTCAACAAGGGTATTACCTATCAAACTTCTTGTGTGGAAACTCCACAACATAATGGGATTGTTGAAAGAAAGCATCAACATATCCTTAATGTTGCAAGAGCAATTTTGTTTCAAGCAAGCCTTCCCAAAATATTTAGGTCTTATGCTATTTCTAATTCCATTTATCTTATTAACAGAATCCCAACTCCACTCCTTAGCAACAAATGCCGCTATAAACAACTTTATAACCAACCACCCAATCTTTCCAATTTAAATGTCTTTGGTTGTTTGTGCTTTGCAACTAACTTATTTGCTCACAGAGCCAAATTCGGCCTTAGAGCTTGCAGATACATCTTCCTTGATTACAAATATGGAACCAAAGGTTTCATTCTACCTGATCTCCAATCCAATGCAATTTTCATATCCAGAAATGTCCACTTTTATGAATCAACATTCCCTTATTTTATTAACCCCTCTCTTTCTCCAAACACCCATAATTATACACCTACATTATCTCAAAACACATCACTCTCTGACCTTGATTATCCTTATCTTAACACACAACATTAACATATTCATTCTGTTGCACCACCTATCTCACAAAATCTCACACAATTATAATCCCCACACTCCAATTCACATTCATCCCACTCTTCATTACCTAATTCTCGCACCTCACATAAACAAAGAAAACCACCATCTTATCTACAAAACTACCACTGTAACTTGTCTTCATCAGCAACAACCAACACATCTAAAGGTACCCTTTATCCTATATCTTTTTTCCTTTCTTATCATAGACTCCATGTTGCACACAAACACTTCACACTATCCATTTCATCCACTGAAGCTACTTCCTACCATCAAGCCGTTAAGTTTGACTATTGGAAAGAGGTTATGAATGCTGAACTTACTGTTGGAACCAAAGACAAATCAAGAAATTGATGTTAGAACCAAAGTAGTTCAAGTAATTTAACTCCTCAAAATTTTGAAGATTACAAAGATATTAAATTAGAATGAAGAAATAAGTTTTAATCGAACTAGTTATATTTGGTTGAAAAGAAAATGAAAGTCTAGTATTGAATCTCACTTTTAAGTCTTTTACAAATGTTTTGGAGGCAGACAAGTTTTTATAAAGATAATTGAACGTATTATTACTTGCATTCAATATGAATTAAACTGCTTTATTATATTCATATAATTGGACCGTCTAAAGATATCTTAGTGTTCCTGTTCCAATGCATTCGTCCAAAACATAATTCAAATTTAAGAACTGTACAATACATTAAATGTTGAAAAGACCTCTAACAAAGTACGCGGTGAAGGAAGTCAACAATGTACGTTGACGCTAACATATTTAACCTCTATAAGGACCAGCAAATGAGATCTTTCTATTCACTCAGAAGATTTAGTACAAGACTTCAATGATTTTTAGCAACGTTCATAACCAAGACTACTTTTCAGAAGAGGATGAACATGTTATCAGTGTCAAGCATTTAATGTTCATCAGATCGGTAACATTTATTGTCGTTGGATAAAGAACTGCATGAAGACAAGTTAAAGCACTAAAGCTTATAAATACATGAAATCTTTAAAGGAACAGATGATGAACAACAAGAATACAAGCATCACAAGATTTGAGAATTTCTTATTGTACTTTCACTTTCATTTACTCTCTATATAGAGTTTTCAAAATACTCTGAGCTCACTTGTTATACTCTCACATATCGTGAGTTAAGCTTAATTGTTTTCAAACATTATCTTTATTATTTTGTATTAAGCCTGAAAAGGTTTGTAGGAAAGAATAGTTGGTGTTAGAACCTAAAGAGGCTGAGAATAATTGATTGTATCCTAAAGAGATGTTGAGAAGAATACTTCTAATCTGAGAAGGTTTAGTGAAAATCCTTCAAGTAGAAGGGACTGGACACAACTCTTGGATTATAAGAGTGAACCAGTATAAATCATTGGTGTAATTCTCTAATCCATTTATCTTGCTTTATTTTATATTTGCTAACGATTTGGAATTGCTATTGTTATTCCTAACATTTCTCTTCATCTGGACTTATAGCTTTCTACTTGCATTCAAAGATTTACTTAAAATGATTTCTGCATCCAACATTTTACCCAAACTGTTTTTAGCGTCCATTATGTATTTGGGAATCCGTAACGTTTTGTTTTGTGAACTGCTTTGCGAAAAATTATTCACAAAATTAAGAAATACAATTCAACCCCCTTTCTTGTGTTTCATTTGGTTATTTCACTTACTGCTTTGGAATTGAACAACACCTGGACCTTTGCTGATTTACCTAAAGGGAAAACCCCAATTGGATGCAAATGGATTTACAAAATCAAGTACAAAGTAGATGGTACTATAGAGAGATACAAAGCTCAATTAGTAGCCAAAGGCTACACTCAAAATGAAGGTATTGACTACTTAGACACCTTGTCTCCCATAGCCAAGATGACCATAGTTCTTTAATTGCTTGCCATTGCTATTGCAAGCCATTGATTTTTACACCAATTGGATGTCAATAATGCGTTTTTGCATGGTGACCTCCATGAAGATGTGTATATGCTTCTCCCCTTTAGTCTCCACACCAACAAACCCAACCAAATTTGCAGGTTACAGGAATCCCTCTATGGCCTGATGCAAGCCAATCGCCAATGGTCCTTAAAATTATCAGCTGCTTTGATCTCAATTGGCTACACTGCATCAAAATCAAATCATTCCTTATTCACCAAGAAGACTCCCAATTCCTTCACAACATTACTATCACATAATACTAGCTAGGAATGACCTCACAGAGATTGAATATGTCAAAGGTTTTCTAGATGCTTCATTTAAGATCAAAGACCTTGGTAACTTGAAATACTTTCTTGGATTAGAGATTGCCAGATCTAAACAAGGCATCTCACTTAATCAAAGGAAATATGCCCCTTGAGATCATCACAAAATGTTTGACTTTTAGCTTCCAAACTTGCCAAAAGCCTTATGGATACTGCCCTCAAACTTCACCAAGACACCACTGCACCTCACCATGATCTATCTTGTTATAGAAGATTAATTGGCAGGCTTCTGTACCTTACCACCACTTGACTAGATCTTACTTATGCAGTCTAGTAACTGAGCCAATTCCTTGCCAATCCCACAATCACCCATCATCAAGATGCAACCTGAGTCCTAAGATATCTTAAAGGATCACTAGGCAAATGACTATTTTCCCCAATTTCTTCTGCCTTCGAACTCAAAGGTTTTAATAATTCTAACTGGGTAGGTTTATTAGATACATGTAGATTAGTTACATGCTACTGCATCTTTTTTAGAGATTCATTAATTTCTTGGAAATCAAAGAAATAAGGAACTGTCTCCAAATCTTCATCAAAAGCAGAATATCGTGCCTTAGCTACCACCTCTTGGGAAATAAAGTGGCTCACCTACCCCCTTCAAGACCTCCAAATTCCACACCTCTCCTGTGTTGCTCTATTGTGATAACCAATTTGCTCTCCATATAGCTACTAACCCCATCTTTCACAAACGAGTCAAATACATAGAAATTGACTGCCACCTCGTCTGTAAAAAATTGCAAGTTGGCTTCATCCATTTTCTCCTAGTCACTTCATCTGCTCAACCTATTGACATTTTCATCAAACCATTTGGATCCACTTATTTCCATATTTTTCATTCCAAGCTAGGTATGCTTGACCTGCATTCTCCAGCTTTCGGGGGGAGGGGTATCACTCATCAAATCTGATCATGGATGATCACATCAATGATAACTAACTTAACTATCATTTCTACGTGTAACTAATTTAACTAACTGACTTCCATATCAGTATTATTCAATTTGTTAGTTTTTAGAATTAGTTACTAGTTAGTTTCATTTGTTAGATTAACAGTTAGTTGTTACCTGTTAGATTAGTAAAATTATTTGATTAGCTGATAGTATAAATACTTGTAAGCATTGATTCAATAATTAGATTTTCATTTTTACTCAATTCAAATTTCAATACAGGGTATCATAGCAACTCCCATTATTTGTATGTCATTTTTCACTACAAGCACAATTCAATTAATTCTAATTCCCTATAGCTATGGCATAGGAAGCTGAAAACAAGACGGAGTCACAAAGTATCTTGTTTGTTGCGCCTTGGCCACTTTGCTGAGTTAGAAAATTTGCGAACGATATTTTGTTTTCTTTTGGTATAAATTTGCAAGTAGTATCTAACTTTATCAATTCACTTATATTTATTTTTTTAGTATAATAAGGCATAGAAATTTACATTTATGAACTCTAATAAATTATTTAAACTTATCACCATTAATACATTCTTACTGGTTTTTTCACTTGTATCAATTGATGTCGTCGCTTATCCATGTTGTTTCTTCGGAGAAACAATTCTTAACGACTAAACATTTTAGAAATTAAACTTATGTGAGGTGAATGTTGCATTTAAAAGTTGATTATAAAGAAATATTAATGTTTTCCTTCACACATGCTATCTTAGTAAACATTTATAAAATATTAATGCCGGTCTCTGTTAGCACTCTTACATGGGTTGCAAAAGTAAAACAAAAAAGTCATCTCAATATAGAATACATGAAAAAATTCTTTGAACAAAAATTCTATCAAAGTGCCTTTTTGTCGATACCCTCTACATCTCGAAAACATCTCAAAAAATCAATTACAAAACTAGGTTAATTTCAAAATAGTCAAGACGGAACACCTCCGATATATGATATAGGTGGGACAAATAACATCCCAAAATAAATGGTAAAATAAATTTTATAGACAAGAGAATGAATCACGTTTGACTAGCCAATTCAATTTAGCCTTTTAATTAAAGTAGTGAGATTGATTTGAAATTTTAATAATTCGTTGAGTTGATTCATTAAAATAGTGGATTAAGTTGAAATTTGGATAATGTTTCGTTTTATATATATATATATAGATAAGTTTATTAGAAGGAGAGGTTATTTCATTTTAAGGTCGTGACATAAAATAATAATCAAAACTTAAATTAAGTGTTTTAAGCAAAGTGCCTTAATTTTTTTGTTTTATGTAAACTAGGGTATCTTCTTACCTTGAAGGCAAGAGACTAACTCAAGAGACCCCCTTAACTATGTTTTCTCCATACATACCGCCTCAATGGTCAAATTCAAGACAAAATATTTAAAGTAACTGAGTTCATTCCACTCAAAACAACATAAGTTGGTAAGTGCTTTAATTTTTATGAGTTGAACCATCTCTATTGACATAATAATTAGTTTAATGATTGAGTCGAATGACCCCATTTATTTAATTTGCTGACCAAACAAATTCGAACTAAATCAATCTTTAATACAAAACTATGACGATTTAAAATAAACAAAAAATGTTATACCAAAATTAAAAAAACAAAAACAAAATACAAACAAACAAACTAATTGGGCATGGATCATGCAGCATTAGAGGGATCCAAAATGGCAAATTGCAAGATCCTCGATTGGCTTCCCTTTTCATTGAAGAAGCTGAAGTTGTGGGATTTGAATACCCAAGGGATCAATTAGTTGGTTGGTTAGTGGAGGGAGCACCAGTGCGCACTGTGATTTCAGTGGTAGGAATGGGGGGACTTGGAAAAACTGTTAACTATTGACCCGTAAAACTTTTCTAAAATACTTCTTTGCTAATTGGTGTAATCATTTTTGTTTTTATTTTAGTTGGTAATATTTTGCTGTATAAGTATGGTTGTCTACCTAATGACAATGGGTATATGTCCACTAATGACAACATGTATGGTTGTGATTTCTTTTGTATTTCTTATAAATATGATTGAAAAATATAAAGAACAGTATGGTAGCATTAAAGAACCAAAATTACTGTTTTCCCTTCACTTTTCTTGCTTTTCTCATGGTTATGTTTTATGGTTTCATGCTTTAGCTGTATTCTTTTAATAGTGGTATCTATAGCTATGTTTCTTATAGGCTGTGGGTTTAGGAAAAAAATTGAGAGATTAAACACTGATGAGTGATCAAATGGCTTCAGGAAGCAATGCTGTTTTTGATGTTCCTCAATTTTCTGGGGAAAATTATCACATATAGGTTGTCAAAATCATATCATGTTTGAAGTCCTTTGGCTTATGGGAGTATGTTGATCAAGACAAGCAAGTTCCACCATTGAGAGCTAATCCTACAATAGCTCAAATCAAGCAACATGAGGAGGAGACTATGAAGAGGGAGAAGGTTGTTACATGTTTGCATTCAGCCTTGACAGATGATGTGTTTACAAGCATCATCCACATGGAAACAGCCAAGCAAATATGGGATGAGCTAAGTGAAAGATATGCAGGTGATGAAAGGGTAAGGTCCATCAAGCTATTGACTCTTTTTCGAAATGCTGAAAATGAAGGACTGTTAGAGAGTATTCTTCAAAGCTATCACATTTGGTGAACCATATGAGGTTGTATGGTGAAATTGTGCAAGACTACAAAGTATGGAAAAGATGTTGATAAGCTTACCCAAAAAATTTGAAGCCAAAGTTGTTGCCATTAAGGAGTCATGTGATCTCAAGAAATTAACTATTTTTGAGATGATCACTAAATTGCAAGCTCAAGAACAACGAATTTCTATGAGAATGGATTATGTAACTGAAGGTGCATTTCAAGCTAGAAATAAGGGGAAGCAACCTATTCAGAAGGATCAAAAGAAGCATAATTATAAAAAAAAAATGGGGTGATCAAGAAGGAAAAAGCAAGGTGGATGGGAGTTAAGTGAATTTGCAGCAAAGGGCAAGTTGCCTCCTTGTCTAACTTGCAAAAGAACAAACCACATGACAAAAGATTGTTGGTATAAGGGGAAGCCTCAAATTCAGTGTAACCATTATAAGAAGTGGGGACATAGAGAGAAGTACTGCAGATTTAAGCAGAACCAATCTCAACCACAACCCGTACATCAAGTCAACTTCACTGATGAGCAACCCCAAGCTAAAGATCACTTGTTTATGGCTACTCAAGCATGTAGTTCAGCTTCAAAAGATGTATGGTATGTAGATAGTGGGTCAGAAACCATATGGCAAGGGACTCATGTCTCTTCACCTCTTTAAACAGGGCTGTCATAACCAAAGTCAAGCTTGGAAATGGAGAAATTGTTCATGCTGAAGAGAGAGAAACAGTTTCTGTTTACACTAGTAAAGGTCCTAAATTAATTCATGATGCTTTGCTAATTCCTGACTTAGATCAAAATTTGCTTAGTGTTGCACAATTAATGAAGAGGGGATATTCACTTTCATTTAAAAATAATGGATGTATCATACTAGATTCAAATGATTCGGAAGTTGTTAAGGTTGAAATGTGTGATAATAGTTTTCCAATCAGTTTGAATCAAGTGAATCAATCAACAAGTGTTTCCAAACATGATGATTTTGCACTATGGCATAAGAGATATGGTCATTTCAACATGAATGCATTAAAATTTCTGCAATCCCATGATATGGTTAGAGACATGCCTGCAATAAGTTATATTGATGATTTGTGTGATGCTGGTCAACTTGGAAAAATGCATAGAAAGTCTTTTTCATCAGTAAATGTTACAAGGGCAAAGAACAAATTGGAGCTTGTTCATACTGACTTATGTGGTCCTATGAGTGTACCTTTTCTAAGCCAAAACAAGTATTTTATTTTGTTTATTGATGATCTGACCAGAATGACATGGGTGTAATTTTTATCAAGTAAAGCTCAAACTTTTAATGTCTTTAAAAAGTTTAGAGCTATGGTAGAGTCTCAAAGTGGTAGCAAGATTAAAATGTTGAGATCGGATAATGGAACCTCCAATGCATTTAATGCATTCTACGAAGATATGGGAATTATTCATCAATTGACAGTTAGCTATACTCCTGCGCAGAATAGACTTTCAGAGAGGAAAAATAGAATAGTCATGGAGATGGCAAGATGCTTGATTGCAGAAAAGAAGCTACCAAAAGGCTTTTGGGCTGAAGCTGTTTATACAACAGTGTATATCTTGAATAGGATACCAACAAGAGTTGTTCAAGAGAAAACACTAATTGAAGCTTGGATAGGAGTGAAGCCCTCTACCAAACACTTGAAGATTTTTGGATCAATCTACTATATTCATGTTGTAGCAGCTAAAAGATCCAAACTAGATGACAAAGCTGAAATGGGGATTTTCTTGGGCTATGCAGCAAGCTCCAAAGGCTATAGAGTATATAATATAAAGTAAAAAAAATTTGTAATTAGCAGAGATATTCAAGTAGATGAGAATGCATATTGGGATTGGGAAAATAATCAAGTTCAAAGAAGTATGAAGTCAGCACAATTGACAACATTCCCAATGCATCTAATAACCAAAAGCAAGCTGCAAATGACGATGAATAGTTAAATCTAATTCTCTAGTGCTAAAGACCAAGTCTTTGGCTGAAATTTATGAAAAATGTAGCTTTGTGGTGAAAAGCCTTCTTGTTTTGAAGAGGCTTCAATGTAAATTGAATGGAATGATGCAATGAAGGAGGAGCTAGCTATGATCAACAAAAATGGTACTTAGGAACTCACTTCAAGGCCCAAAGACAAGCATATGATTGGTGTCAAATGGGTTTATAGAACAAAGTTAAATCCTAATGGTTCTATTCACAAGCACAAGGCCAAACTTGTGGTGAAAAGGTATTCTCAAATGGTTGGAGTTGATTATGTGATACATTTGCACCAGTTGCTAGACATGAAACAATTAGATTAATTGTTGCTCTATCAACACAATATAGATGGAAAATCTTTCACTTGGATGTTAAATCAACTTTTTTAAATGGAGTTCTGCAGGAGGAAATATATGTTGAACATCCTGATGGTTTTATTGTTGCAGGTCATGAGGATAAAGTTTATAGGCTTCATAAAGCCTTGTATGGGCTGAAACAGGCTCCAAGAGCCTGGTACAGCAGAATTGACACACACTTTCTTCAAAATGATTTTAAAAGGAGTCAAAATGAGCCTACTCTTTATGTGAAAGATTGTAGCAATGGGAAGAAAATTATAGTTTCACTTTATGTAGATGATTTGCTGATTACTAGTGATGATATTGATGAAATTAACAAATTTAAAAATAGTATGCTGCAAGTTTTCGAAATGACAAATCTTGGAGGGTTGAGATATTTTTTGGGAATGGAACTACGTCAGTTTGATGATGGAATTTTTCTCTCAGAAAGAAAGTATGCTAGTGATTTGCTGAAAAAATTCAAATTAGAGAGTTGTAATCTTGTTTCAACTCCTCTTGCTGTAAATGAAAAGTTATCCAAAGTTGATGGTGATGCAAAGACAGATGTAACTCAGTATAGAAGTTTAGTTGGCTACGTTCTTTACTTGATTGCAACCAGACCAGATATGATGTTCCCTGCTAGTCTGCTTTCAAGGTTCATGCATTCACCAAGTTTAACACACTTTGGTGCAGACAAAAGAGTGCTGAGATACTTAAAAGATACTATTGATTTTGGCATCTGGTACAACAAAGATGATGGAAAGCTTGAAGGCTTTGTTGATAGTGATTGGGTTGGATCTATTGATGACTCTAAGAGCACAACTGGATATGTTTTTTCACTTGGAGTGGAGTGTTTTCATGGAACTCCAAAAAGTAAAATGTAGTTGCTCAATTCTCAGCTGAAGCTAAGTATATTGCTGCAGCGACTACTTCAAATCAAGCTATTTGGATTAAAAAGGTATTGGCTGACTTGAACCATGTGTAAGGGGAACCTATTGTGCTATGATGTGAAAACAATTCAGCCATTTCTATTGCTAAGAATCCAATTCAGCATGGGAGAACAAAGCATATATATCAATGTCAAATTTCATGCTATAAGAGAAGTAAAGAAGAATGGAGATGTTCAATTGATGTATTGCAGGTTTGAAGAGCAATTGGTAGACATACTTACTATGGCACTTTCTTGTGTCAAGTTTAATGAGCTAAGATGCAAGCTCGGAGTCTTTGAGAAAAGTTTTGAGGAGTGTTAACTATTGACCCATAAACTTTTCTAAAATACTTCTTTGCTAATAGGTGTAATCATTTTGTTTTTACTTTAGTTGGTAATATTTTGCTGTATAAGTATGATTGTCTACCTAATGACAATGAGTATATGTCCTTTAATGACAACATGTATGGCTGTGATTTCATTTGTATTTCATATAAATATGATTGGAAAATATGAAGAACAGTATGGTAGCATCAGAGAAACGAAATTACTCTGTTTTCTCTTCACTTTTCATGCTTTTCTCATGGTTCAGGTTCTGTTTTATGGTTTCATGGTTTAGCTGTATTCTTTTAACAAAAACCACCCTTGCCAAGCAAATATTTGATAGCCAGAAGATGTGAGGGCACTTTGAT
The DNA here is from genome assembly GCA_023212625.1 of Styphnolobium japonicum. Taxonomy (NCBI): domain Eukaryota; kingdom Viridiplantae; phylum Streptophyta; class Magnoliopsida; order Fabales; family Fabaceae; genus Styphnolobium; species Styphnolobium japonicum. Next base: position 22,426,024 of record JALBWW010000009.1, read on the forward strand.
TGTCATGCTTTCATCACAGTTTCTCAATCATACACAGTGAGGGGGTTATTGATAGACATGATAGATCAATTTTGTAGAGAGACCAGAGAGCCTCTACCTCAGAGTCTGCACAAAATGGATGAGAAGTCACTAATTACAGGAGTGAGACAATACCTGCAGCCAAAGAGGTATTTGGTATTCTTTGATGATGTATGGAAAGTAGATTTTTCAGGTGAGATTGAACTTGCCATGCCTAATAATCATAGTCACCACTAGAATGATGCATATTGCAGAATTTTTTAAGAAATCTTTTCCTGTTCATGTTCACAAGCTGCAACTTTTATCAAAACAAAACATGGGAACTCTTCTGCAAGTATCAAAAGTTAGCGTGGATGGGAATGTTAAAAGCAGTAAAGTCCATGATTTATTACGTGAAGTGATCTTTAGAAAAATGAAGGATATAAGCTTTTGCCATTTATTGCATGAAGTTGATGAATCAATCAGAGTTAGAATAACTAGATGTCTATCTATTGCAACTAGTTCCAGTGACATATTGAGGAGCATTGGCCACTCACGCATTCGTGCTATTTATGTTTTTGAAGAAGTCTAATTGCCTGAAACTTTCATGGATAGATTCTCTGCGAAGTTCAAGCTTTTGAAAGTGCTTGACTTTGAAGGTACTTTGTTGTATTATGTTCCTGATAATTTGGGGAATCTGTTTCACTTGAAGTACTTGAACTTGAGAAATACAAAAGTAAAGGTTCTTCCTAAATCCATTGGTAAGCTGCAGAACTTAGAAACCTAGGATCTGAGACAAACGCTCGTGCATGCGTTACCAAGTGAGATAAATAAGCTCCCAAAGCGACTCCATCTTTCTGTTTACAATCGAAACTTCGAAGCAAATTATTCTGTTTTGGGCTTTACAAGCGGGGTGGTGATTCAAAATGGTATTGAATGCTTGACGTCCCTACAAGACCTTTATTGGAGGTTAATCATGGTGAACTAGACCTTATCCATGAGCTCAAAAAGTTGAGGCAGTTAAGGAGACTAGGCCTAAGGCATGTGCGGAGAGAATACGGGAATGCCCTATGTTCTTCAATAGAAGAGATGAACAACCTTGAATCTCTCAATATTACTACATGAAATCATTGACATGAATTTTGTATCTTCCCCACCCCAACTTCGGTGGCTACATTTGAAAGCACGACTAGAGAAATTGCCTGACTGGATTCCTAAACTTCAATATCTTGTTAAGCTAAGGCTGGGTTTATCCATGTTGAAAGATGATCCACTAAAATCTCTGAAAAACTTGCCAAATCTGTTGCGGTTCACTCTGTGGGATAGTGCCTATGATGGTGAAAATTTGCATTTTGAAGCAGGAGGATTTCCAAAACTGATGGAACTCAGCCTCACTCACTTAAATAGAGTAAATTCCATCCTTATAGACAAAGGATCTTTGCTTGCTCTTGAAAATTTTAAATTTAACAATATCCCCCTACTGAAGGAGGTACCATCTGGCATTAAACACTTGGAAAATCTTAAATTTCTTGACTTTGCTGATATGCCAGCTGAATTTGTAGAAAGCATTGATCCATGCCCTTGTATTTATTCGTCGCAAGGTCGGCCCAAAATATTATGACTACGAAATCCAAACCATTCGCTCATCATTCAGGAAGTCATAAGCCAATTCAGAATGCTTTGGTGATGTCAACCAAACTTTGAAATATGAAGGTAGTTCTCTATCCCTTAACAAATGCTTGTCAGAATTTTAAGGAGCCATTCTTACCAATCCTGTGTCTGTTTCTTCTTGTATATCTTTTTCCTTTGCTTTTTCAGGTTTTCTTCCTTCCTTTATTGCTTGATGCTTCAATCTTCTGTTGAAGTGTTCGATTTATTTCCCTTTAACCGGGCCATATGAAACTTGGCTTTATTTTCTATGTTGGATTTTATTGTTTTACATAAATAATTTCTTTATTTTAATGTGTTTTATTTGCTAACTTAAACTACTCTCTTTAATATTAAGCATGTCTGTTCATCATTCAAAAATCAAGTTGATGACCCATTAGATTGCAATACTTACATAATTTAATTTTAATCCACTACCAGTATAATTTTTTAACACATTCAAAGAATTTGAAGAATTTAACTATGGTAACAATTACTCCTTCTGTTTCTCTTTATCTATTGTTTTAAAAAATTATTTCATTTTTTCTGTAGTTTAAGAAAATCAAGAAGGTATTAATTTTTTCTATTTCCAACTTTATCGTTGAGTATTTTAATGTAGTGGGAGAGAATTAATTGAGTGATAATATTTAGAATACTTTAATGACAAGGTAATTTATTAATATTTATGGTACCATGTAATTAGATGATATATGTGATAACTCTTAATTAAACTAATATTTTCATACAAAAAATTACCGGCTACCCCAACCTGCATCTTAATATCTTGCTCTAAATTGATAGTTATTTTCTATGTGGACAGAAATTCAATTTCTCCCTGTAGCAGTTCACAACAATGCACGGAAGTCATGGACTCTGATGACCGAGTGATTTTGGCTTTCCATTTCTGTTTCTCTCAATTGTGGCATTTATTGAAGATTGTGGGAATTTTTTTTTTAAAGCTTGTAATCGAGACCTCCTCATTCGAACGGACATTTTCATTTTTCTAATGAAGATAAATGAAGTTTCTTAGTTCTTATTGGATTTGTTGCATTGATGGAATATACTGTTTCCTGCAAATTATTTTGACTTGTGTTCCCAAGCATTCCCTGCCTTGAAATTCATCACTATGTGTTTTTCACAAGAACACAACAATAAAAACGCCAACCTCTGCTTCCAATCTCAAACTCAAAGAAAACCCTATAGAATGTTATGTTCACTCCACTCGTTTGGCTACTTGTTTACAACCAAATCAATAGAAGGGAAAGGCTCCAAAAGAGCTACAAATTTTGTGTATAATCCATCCAGTAGGTTTGTAAATGAAGCTCAAATACAATTGGATAAAATTTCATATAAACCATGCGTTTTCTAATTAATATTGCTTCAATATTGAGTACTTTCCTCAGGAACTGCAATATTCACTTTAGGTAACTCCTTCAACTCTGGATCAGGGTATTAAACTGCAGTTGCGATCGTAGTTGAAGTTGTGCTGAGATTGCAAAAATTGCAGACAAATGCTGGAAAACGCAGCTGATGCGATCGCAATTGTAGTTTCATTACGATTGCAAAGACCTCGAAAATTACAATACTACGGCTGCAATTGTGGTTGCAAACCATAATTTAAAACCCTGCTTTGGACCATTATCTATTGACGCATTTGTATTAGGATTATCTTTGCTACTGTGTTGAATAGAGGTGCAAGACTTAGATTCAACCTGTTGATTAAAGGTCATTGTTTCTACACTATGAGCCTCGCGACCACATCCTCTTCCTCTACCTAGACCTCTTTCCCTTCTAATACTGCCAATGTGGCTTAACATATGCTGCAATCAAACAAAAAACATTATGGACCTGTTAAAGGTGAAAAACTGTCAGGCAATGTACCAACAAAAACTTAGCTCCAAAGTGCCAAATTTGTCAATTATCAAATTTGTCGGTGCCTAAGTTGATAATATTGCACCTTTAACAAAATGGCACGCCCAGAGGGACACTTGGTGATTTAAATAATGTCCTATATTTTCATGCAATTAAGAAGTGGTACAAGAGTTTCACGAATGTCTAGAAATAATTCTTCTTCAAGTAAACAGCCTCATGATAATGTAAATGAGGCTAATGAGTAGTAATGCCAATGCAATTAATACTAATGTTGAGGCTGTTAGAAGTAACGGCCAAGAGGCTGTAATGACAAATCCTCAAACTATAGTGCCAAATAATAATTTGAGGAATGTGAATGGTGGAAATTCAAGATTTGTGCCAATGTATGGCTTACCACCAGGATTTACTCCATAAATAATGACGCAACCCATTATGGGAACAACGTCAATGAGTTATATGAATACAACTCCTATTGTTTCTACTTTATTACATCAACTTGTTACACAAACAACCACTCCTACTATGGACCAATATTTGGCTGTCATGAGTGTAATAAACCAACATAATGGGCAATTTGCTCCAAGAACTAGTAGTCAAACACCTAAACCAGAAAGGTTGAATTTAGGAACTTCAATGGATCAAATGTTTCCTGTAATGTCTAGGGAAATGCCGGAGATGATTTTAAGGCCAACTTTAAATAATTTGGTCGTTGCTCGTCAACAAATGGATGAAAGTAATCATGATATGACACATATGATAACACAATAGATGAATACTGTGATCTCGCCATTGATTGAAACTATAAACCATACTTGTAATTTATTGGCTCGACAAGTTGGTAAATTAGCCATTGCTTTAGGAAGTTAAGAGCCTGTTGACAATCCAATTGTACATCACCTTGGAGGAACAGAACCTCCTCTTAATCAAAATCGTGAACCTGAGTTACAGTATGGAAATGTCAGAATCTTGGGAAGAAACCAAGATGAGAATCAACAAAGGGCTGACAATGATGCCCAAAGAATTTTCCGACAAAATAATGTTGGAGGGCAACAATTTGTCAATCCAAATTTGAATAATGCTACTGACAATAATGCCCACAGATTCTACCGACAAAATAATGTTGAGGGCAACAATTTGTCAATCCAAATTTGAATAACTTTGTTGACAATGATGCCCATATGATATTTCGACAAAATAATGTTGGGGGCATCAAGTTGTGAATCCAAATTTGAACAATGTTGTTGAACAAATCCTTAATAGGTTTGGTTTTAATGTCGGCTATGCAAATCAGCCACATTTTGTGTCAAATTTTCCTGAGTGGATTCAGCAAATTGAATTACCTAGAGGTGTGAAAATACCAAAATTGACAAAATTCTCTGGTGAAGATGGTGAGTCAACTGTCAAACACGTTGCTAGGTACACAATTGAATTGGGAGAAATAGCAACAAATGAATATCTTATAATGAAATATTTTCCCAGTTCCTTAACCAAGAATGCTTTTTCTTGGTATTCTACTCTCCCTCCAAATTCAATTCATTCATGGATTCAATTAGAAAGTTTATTTCATGAACAATTTTAGAGGAGAGATGAAAGTAAGTATTACCGACTTATTCAATATCAAAAGAATGGTTAATGAGTCAGTGGATGACTATTTGAATAGATTTCGACAAATGAAAAACAGTTGTTTTACACCTATTCCTGAACATGAAATTGTCAAGATTGTTGCAAGTGGACTTGACTATTCTATAAGAAAAAAGTTGATTAGTCAACAATTTCTTGATATGGCCCAATTAGCTGATAGAGTTCGACAAATTGAGCAACTCAAAGTTGAGAAAGAAAAATTTAGGAAATTTCTAGGAAAGATAAAATTGCATATATCAAAATTGATGAAGTCGAAGATGTCGATGAAAATGAGATAAATGTTGCAGAATTACAATTTGGACAACCATATGTTTGTCAAGCTTTGAAACCTGTCAGGGCTAAGGAAAAAATGAATCATGTCAACAAAAAGAATTATGCCTTTGACATAACAAAAGCATATCAAATTTTTGATTTGTTATTGAAAGATAAACAAATAAAATTGCCGGATGGACATAAAATTCCTACTTTGGATAAAGTTAAGGATAAAAAGTATTGCAAATTTCATAATTCTTATGAACATAATACTAACAATTGTGTCTGTTTCAGGGATCTTATTCAAAAGGGCATTAAAGATGGACGTCTGAAGTTCGCCGACAAAGCTCAAGTTGATATGAAAATGGATACGGATCCATTTGAAGTTAACTCAAATTTTGTCGAACCTTTATGTATGCAGGTGAATATGCTGAATATTTCTGAGGAAGACAAAAAACTGGGAATTGACACAACTGAAGCTGATGATGTTTATCCTCGAGAAGGGGAGACTTTGGCTCAATTTGTCAAGGGTAAGAAAGACAAAGGAAAAGTGAAACTTTGTCCAAGACGCAATGTTGTTTATGATGAAGTAGCTGCTGACCGTGCTGAAGAAGCAAAAGCTGACAAACAGAGAACCGACAAAATGTTTAAGACGGAAATGACAGCTCCTAAGCAACGCTCTGTTGCGGTTGTTAACGCTCCTAAAAGTATGAGGAGTTATGGACATACAAGAACTCCACCAACAAATGTTCCTCGTAATCAATGGGTGCAAAACTTTCAACCATTTCGTCGACCATATATTCCTAGATTCTTCCCTGAGCAAAATCAATGGTATAGAAATCCTGCTAACAGATTTCCAGCTTACCATAAAACAAACATCTTGGTTCGACAAAATCAAGCTGGAACTTCTTACCCTCAGTATACCATGACAAAAACACAAAAGAGAAGAATGCAAAGAATTAGAACTGAGCAAAGAAGAGCTACTGAAGGTTCTCAGCAAATTGTCAAGGATGACAAGGGTAAAACTAAGGTGATTGAACACCCAAAGAAAATGGCTTAATTGATTATTGATGATACTATTCAAGAAACTAAGAAGCATGTTACTGAAACAAGTGGAAAAGGAAAACAAGTTATTTTGTCGACAGATGAAAGTATTGATATTGATGATATCGCCAATTTTGATGGTTTGGATGATGAAATCGATAATATTTTGACCAATATGGATGTTAATTTGGTGTTAGTTTTGCCAATTGAATTTGAAGCCAGCGAATTCAGGAAAATTTCTGAAGAAGATTTTGTTGATGACAACCTTGAATGGACAATACCGACTTTTGAAACCGACATGTTGACTGTTTATGATGTCATGGCTCAATTCGACAGACCAACAAAAGCAATGAAAGAACATTTGCGACCATTGCATATTCGAGCAATTGTCGAGGGCATTCTGACAAATCGTGTACTTGTCGATGATGGTGCTGTTGTCAACCTAGTGCCCAGAAATGTCTTCAAAAAGCTAGGTAAATCTGAATCTGATTTAATTCCTACTAATATGGTTGTTACTGACTTTAATGGCAAGACTTCTCCATCTGATGGGGTTACCATGCTAACCATTCAAGTGAGAACTATTAAAAGACCAACTTTATTTGTTGTTGTTCCCTCAAGAGCAAGTTACAATTTATTGTTGGGAAAGGACTGGATTCATGTTGTTGGAGCAATTCTATCGACACTTCACCAGAAAATGATATTATGGAATGATGATGGTTTTGTCGAGAGTATTGAAGCTGATGATAGTCTATGCTATATGCAACAATGCCATGCTGATTACAAGATTTATAACCCTCAACTAAAACCAATGAAGATTAATGAATCTTTTGACAGGAAATATTTGGAGGTACGTGTTATGGATTGCAATGGCTTTCACCTTGTTCCAAAGGCTGCTTTTTGTCGGCCATCAAATGAGTTAGAATGAGTTTGTTGAGCCAACTGGCTCGATTGTTGGCTTACTTAGCCGACAATTTGGTCTATGTAGCGTCAGGCACAGTACTAGATTGCATTTATGATGACGAACCTTTAGGATTTGAAGATTCACCGTTAAAAGATAATACTAAGAAGATCGAAGTCCAAGATCCTTTGGAAGAGATCAATTTGGGTGATGATGATGATAAAAGACAGACATTTATCAGTAAATTATTATCGAACAATTTCAAAAGTGCTCTTATAGCATTGCTTAAAGAGTACAAAGACTGTTTTGCATGGGATTACCATGAAATGCCAAGTCTAAGTAGAAATTTGGTGGAGCACATATTACCAATGAAGCAAGGTTATCGACCTGTAAAGCAAAGTCCAAGGAGATTCATACCAGAGGTGATGCTGAAGATTAAGGAAGAAGTTGAAAAACTTTTAAAGGCAAAATTTATCAGGACCACTAGGTATGTCGATTGGTTATCTAATGTTGTTCTTGTTGTCAAGAAAAATGGAAAACTTAGAGTTTGCATTGATTTTAGAAATTTAAATACTGCAACACCTAAAGATGAATATCCTATGTAGAGATGGTAAACGGGTCAACCCGCCCCGTCCCGCCACGGGTTGACCTTAAACGGGGCGAGGCGGGTTGACCCATTTTTAGTCGGCGGGTTGAAAATGTCAACCCACCCCGTTTTATGGTGGGTTGGCGGGTTAATGGGTCAATTTATTTAAAAATTAAAAAAAAAATAAAAAAAAACCATACATTATTAACATTCACTCACTTAATAAATATTAAATACAAAATAAATATAAATAAGTCTATTTCATAAGCATTAAGTACTTAATCCACAAAAGAAAAGCATATAAGTCTATTTCATAAACAAACATTCAAATAAGTCTAATCTATAATCCATAAGCAATTCCATAAACCAAAAACAAACAACACAATTACACAAATTCATCACAAGACATCTAATCATCTTCCACATCAAGAACATTAGAAGCCCCTTTGGAAGTAGATGGCTCCAAATTTGAATCACCACCAAGTCTACCATTAGCATCATCACCTTTTTCATCTACAAATCACAATCCAAAAAGAAAACAATTACATTGACAAAGGCCAAATGATAATGATTCAAAATAGTACATTAATTTAACAAGCATATTCAAGTTAGAAACATTACCATTACTGACAAAACCATGTAACCAATTGCGAGTACAAATCAAAGCTTGGACATTTTGTGGCAAGAGGCGACTCCTATATTTATTAAGGACACGTGCACCAATACTAAATGCATATTCAGAGGCCACAGTAGTAATGGGAATGCTCAACAAATCACGTGCCATTATTGATAGATCAAGAAAGCGGTTGTTAGTGTCCTTCCACCATTGTAACACATCCAAATCTTCATAATAATCAAAATCAAGATTTGGCTCATCCAAATAAACATCAAGTTGAGACCTTCCAATCTTAGTGACATGTTGGCTCTCATACATCTTCACTTTCTATCATATTTGACAAGTGAAAGACATGAAAAGGAAAGAAAGATCAAGCTTAAAAAAAAATACACAATAGAAAAATTAATTTAGTAATTAAAAAATATATAAACTTACTCCAAACATTCTTTTCTTGATTGCCTTGTCTCCTACATCTAGTAATCCAGCATTGGGCACAATTGAAGATTGAGCATAAGAAGCACTTGGTGCATTAGAGTTGGAGGAATTGTTGCCTGAATATTTCTTAAAGAGCATGTACAACTTTCTCCTCACATGTTCTACCTTTTCATCACAAGTAGATTCATCAATGCACGAGTAACAATAACCCAACGAAGTAAACTCCATGCGTTGGTCAAGAACGGCTCCAAATGCAAGCACAATACTATACTCATCCCAATATTTCTCAAACTTCATCATCATCCTTTCAGCCATGCCCTTTATAACATCATCTTCATTGCTTAAATTCTCCTTTAGATTACATTGAATTTTCCAAACTTGCAAAAAATATAAGTTGGATGTAGGATAAGATGTGCCAGAAATCAAGTTGGTGGTATCATAAAATGGAAGCAAGAACTCACAAATTTTTTCACCTCTTTTCCAATCATCTACCAAAGGACAATACTTATAATTTCTATCATTTAATTGAAGACTAGTGAATGCCCGTTGATATTTGAGTGCACTTTGAAGCATCAAATATGTTGAATTCCATCTAGTAGGAACATCTAGACGTAAACCAATCCTAGTGTCAATACCACCAACATGTTGAATGCACTCTTCAAATTTTTTCATTCTACTCTCTGATCCCCTTACATACTTGACACTCTCTCTGATTTTATGCAAGGCATCAGTAGCTACTTTCAACCCTTCTTGAACAATTAAATTTAAGATGTGTGCAGAACAACACATATGAAAAAACTCACCATCACATAACAACCAATTTTGCAAAGAAAGCTGATTTTTCAAAGTTTCTTGCATATTGTCATTCGCAGATGAATTATCCAAAGTAATAGAAAAAATCTTCTTTTCTATTTCCCAATCCTTCAAAAAATCAAATATCTTTGTAACTAACTCAAATCCGGTGTGAGGAGGAGGCATGTGACAAAAGTTGAGAATTTTACTATTTAACTTCCAGTTTGCATCAACATAATGAGTAGTCAAACATATGTAACCTTCTGTAGTGCAAGCTGTCCATAAATCAGAAGTTAAACATATCCTATTAGGAATGTTAGCCATTGATTGTTGAAGATTCTCCTTCTCTTTCATGTAAATATTTAAGACATCAGCCTTAGCAGTTTGCCTAGAAATAGGAATTGCATCTGGATTTAAATATTTTATCCAACTCCTAATCTTCTTATATTCAACAAAGGAGAAAGGCTAATCATGCTCAATAATGGCAGCAGCACACATCTCATGTGATACCATTTGATCTATCTTTGTAGATCTTAATTTTCCTTGCATGTCCATCATCATTTGACCAACATCATCAAATTTAATAAGTTTACATTTTGGGATATGGCGATTTAAAGATGATGTCTCATATAATTTACCACCAACTCTATACTCTTGTTTACATGCATTGCATCTTGCCCGTTCTATTCCATCTTTACCCGGTCCTACTTTTGTAAAAAAATTCCAACAATCAGATGTTAATGATTAAGCCTTTTTCTTAGAATGATTGTTAGGCTCAATGGATTCAGCTTCTTCAACTTCCAATTCCAAATTTTCCAAATTTTCCATATCAATAGGATTATTAACTAATTCCATTTACAATTTCAGACAAAAATCAAACAACACCACACTGCAAAACCAAAATTACAATGTAATGCAACAAGTCAGGCAGCCTGCATCCACAATTAGAAATCTATACACAAATAATAACAAATAGATAATGTAACCAACAACAAATCAGGAAAAATAAGCAAAAATATTAAACAAAAAATAATATCATGGATGATGGACCTCATCCTCATGTTTCAGGGGATAGTAACAAATTAACCAAATAACCAATAGTATGCAGGGAAGGGAAGGGAGCTGCACAAACCGTTGCTGGGGTGGACCAGTGGAGATGCACGAACCGTTGCTGGGGTGGACCAGTGGAGCTGCCTGGGCTGGACCGGTGGACGGCTGGGCTGCATTGCTGACACGCTGCGAGCTATTGGAGGGCTGCGACGCTGTGGAGCGGTGCAACGTTGGAGTGCCGAGCTACTCGGACGGCGACGCTGGTGGCCGGTGGCCGGTGGGAGGGGTGGTGGCCGGTGGAGGGGTGGCGACGTTATGTTAAGGGAAAATAAAAAATGGAAAGAGATGAGGGAAGAAAGGGGGCGGTGGGGCACTGGGTCTGGGTCTGGGGGAAGAAGGGATTTTCTGATTTTCATCAATTTTTCCATTTTGGCATTTTAAAAAAAAATGACCCGACGGGTTGACCCGACTCGACCTGTCATAACCCGCGGGTTATACGGGGCAGGTTATATAACTGACACCAAAAATGGGTTAAAAAACATAACCCACCCCGTTTTTTTTTAACGGGTTAGCGGGTTGACCCGTTGGGTCAAACCCATTTTACCATCTCTAATCCTATGCATATTGCTGACATGTTAGTAGATTCAGCATCATGTCATGAAATTTTAAGCTTTATGGATGGACATTCTGGATATAATCAAATTTTTAAGCAGAGGATGATGTGCCTAAAATTGCATTTAGATGTCCAGGTGCTATAGGTACGTATGAATGGGTTGTAATGCCTTTTGGTTTAAAGAATGCAGGTGCTACATATCAAAGAGCTATGAATACTATTTTTCATGACATGATAGGCAAATTTTTAGAAGTTTATATAGATAATGTTGTAGTTAAATCTGAATCTGATGATTCTCATTTAGTCAATTTAAGACAATCTTTTGATAGGATGAGAAAGCATGGTTTAAACATGAATCCATTAAAATGTGCTTTTGGAGTTGCTGCAGGAAATTTCCTTGGATTTCTTGTGTATAAAAAGGGAATTGAGGTTGACAAAAACAAGACAAAGGCAATTTTGGAAGCCTCATCGCCGACAAATAAAAAGGAATTACAATCATTCCTTTGCAAGATTAATTTCTTACGACGTTTTATTTCAAATTTGTCAAGCAAGATCAGAGTGTTTGCTCCTTTGTTGAAATTGAAAGAAAAAGAGGAGTTTATATAGGAAGTTGATCACCAAGAGGCATTCAAAAAAATTAAGGAGTATTTGACAAATCCTCTAGTGATGACTCCACCAGTTTCTGGACGTCCTTTGAAGTTGTATATTTCAGCTTCTAATGAGACAATAGGAAGTATGCTGGCTCAAGAAGATGATAACAAAGTTGAAAGAGCCGTTTACTACCTTAGTCAAGTTTTAAATGAAGTTGAACGTATATATGATGGAGTTTGGACCACTAAGAAGGATCTGTAAACAGTTAGTAACTTTCTAAAAGTTGAAAATTTAAGTCTTGGTGTTAATCTAGAAGAAACCCATCAGAGGTTTTAACTAGGAGATGAATAAAAAACCTGATTGTCAGTAACAGAGAAGCTAATATCAATGATAATTGGAGGATGATTGCTTCTCTTTCTTTCATGTAATGGATAAGATTGAGAAAGAACTGGCAATTGTGTCATTGGGATCAAAACTGGAAGGTTGGTTGCAACAGTGAAATTCTGGCCAAAGTTGTTTTAAATCATTATGTCCCTTGGCGATGCATCTGCAGAACAAATGGTTGCTTGAACAGAACCTGCAGAACAAAGGGATCACTACTTTGATATTCTCTAATGCTACAGACATCATCATTCCAGATATAACCATACAATTTTCTCTATTAAAATTTCTTGGAAATCTACCTTAGATGACACTGCATGCTAAATGCTAAAGAAACCATCAATTCAGTCACTAGAAAATGAGTTTCAAGTCATATGGCGACAATCCTTTATTGGTATGACTAAAATCTATGATATCATTTATAGGAGACATCGTAGCAATTAGACTGTTAACTCAATTGCTAAAAAAGTTGATTGCAAATTATGTGTGTTGCAAACAGGGAAAAAAAAGAATTAACAGATATATTTTACTTGCTAAAAATGGTACCATCAAATTAAGAAAATGAAGCAAGTAAGAAGGGATCTTTAATTTATAAAACACATTCAACAGCTCCATAGATTTAATTCCTTGTTTGGAATTGGACCATGTGCAAGGTAAGGTTTTCATTACATAGATGATGGAAGTCATAAGCCACTTGGGCATCCAAGTCCAACAGCTTCAAGAGAAATGCTTCGAAGAAATGCAATTGTACCTACAAAGATTATTGAACATTACTATGAAAACAGATCACGAGTATGAAAAATTAAAAATAGAATTTAAATATCAGGATACAATGAAAATAGAACATCTTTGACATGGCTATGTAACAGTGTAACCCAAATGAGAGCTAAAAGATTTCAATTCTTTGCAAATTTAAATATCAAGATACTATAAAAATATAATACCACTCACATTCATAAACAACAAGAAAAACAGGGGAGTCCTTAATTATATGCACGAATTTCTTTAGTTTCAAATCTGATTATCAAACATAAATCAAGAAAGTATTCAAACACATCTAAAAGCAAGCATGTCCAAAAGGAGAAAGGATAATCATGGATGAAATGAAAACATAGTTGGGTGAGCTCGATGACTCATAAACCTACTTGTGCTAGGTTTATAATATCTTTTGATATATACAACAAGGAAATATTACACAAAAACTCACTTTGTAGAACTACATCAGCTCATCAACCCTGAAGCTTTTTTCATACCTTGCCAAAAGAACAAAAGATAAACAAAATAAACATTCAAAGATTAACTTGGCATTCAAAATTCAAAGACCAATTAATAATGTTTTGTAGAGTATTACACTAGGGGGTATAAGTTAAATCATGTGGTTTTGCAGTAAAGAAGGCTATAGCAATATGTGATTTCAAAAAAATGCTTACTTAGAAATTGCAACATCATAAATAAAAGTACCTGCTTTAGTGGTAGGATTTTCCTTGGCCAATGATGTTGCAGGAAACACAAATTTTTTCTTATAGCAGGCTTTTCCAAGCACCACAACAACAACCTGTGGTGATGCCTCAGCACCTAGAGAACAATAAAAGTTATCCTTCTTGTGTTTTATTCTCAAGTACTAGAATTTTGAAAGAGAACAATGTCTCTGTATAGATGGGGAGCTATCACTTGTGTGGTTGGTAACTTAGGAACTAAGAAGCTATACCAATTCTAGTGCCCCATAGGCACTTCCAATATTGTAAAGCTTGTTGATCTTGAACAATATTCAGAAGCTACTGCAGCAGTATTATATTTAATATTTGAATTTTGAAGTTCTTAAGGTGTTTTACATTATTATCTTTAATGTGATACTTTACTTTCCTATGTTCGTTTTACTATATATAATTGTATAGTAATCCCACTTTTTTTTATAAGCTAAAATTCATTAATAGGGAGTAAAAGGGGTACACCAACCCTTACATCAAAGGAACTAGAGGTAATATCAACCATAAGCCCTAATACATTCAAGAGGGCATATGCACCAATCCAAAAAAGTAAATATACAATTCCCAATCTTATTATAGAACCATACCCAAGACCTAACATTAACAAGATCCAAAAGCTAAAGAAAATCATGTTCTTCATTTTTAAAAATCAAATCGTTGCGATACTTCCATATAGACCAAATAGTCGCAAACCAAGTAATTTGCCAAAGCCTCTTATGCTTCTTACCCCTTACTAGGCCTTGGAATTGGAGGAAGTGATTCGAAACATTAGAGGGAGGAACGAAAATCACGTCCAACCATAACCATACTTTATACCAAAGAATACACGAGACATTGCAAAATAGGAAAAGGTGTGCTGTTGTTTCAACATTCCTCTTACAAAAAACACACCAAGTATCCTCCTAATCCTTAAGGACATTTCTTCTACCCAAATTCGGTCTTGTAGGCAATTTGTCTACATTCAGTTGCCAAGAAAAAGCTTGAATCTTTGGAGGAACATGACGTTTCCATAACTTTTTGTACACAACACTATCACACACCATGGGGACTGAAATAACAGCAGATCTATGAATGAAAACATAGGCTGACTTTACTGAGTATAACTCGTTTGGTTCATAACTCCACAACCATCTATCATTCTCTCCTTGTTCCACAGCCACCGAATTAATTAGCTTCTCAAAATTTTCCATTATATCTTTTTCCCAACCAAATAGTCTCCTCCTCCAAGTAAGCCTCCAAACTCACCTACCATTTATCCACACACCTAAATCAAAAATAACATCCTCCTTTGTTTCAGATAGGCTATAAATTCTTGGAAAAGTACCAACACAGATCCAACTAGAACTTGATAGAATTACCAACACCAACCTTTTTCCTTACACAATTACTAAACCAACCAGGAGCACTAGAGTTATTACCATCCAAGCTCATGATGTCTCGCCACCAAATTGAATAATTCTTAGAACTCCAATTGCTGCCAGAAGTTCGCTGTAAGTCCTCATATCTTGACTTTAAAATGCAACATAAGATAGATTCATCTTCATCTAACAATTTCCATCTCCACTTTCCCAAAAGACTTAAGTTGAGCCAATGTAGATTCTTTATATCCAGCCCACCTTCTTCCTTATCCTTGCAAACATCTTTCCAACTCATCCAAGTAATCTTTTCCTTATCTTCCGAACCTCCCCATAAAAAAGCCCTTTAAATTCTAATTAGAATTTTCAAACATTTTGCAGGGATTTTAATGTAAGACATGAAATACAATGGCAGACTTGACAGAACCGAATTCACCAAAGTTGTCATATCCCAACATAGGGAATGAAGACTTATAGCACATAAGAAAGACAGGTACATCCTTACTGTAAAGAATTAGTTTCTAGGTCTTGCGAAGACAAGTTAAGCCACTAGGTCTATTGATCAATCAATTTGAGACACTTATGTTAGCTTTGTATTAGGCTTTATTAGATGTTTATTGTGTCCAATATTAGTATTTAAGATGAGTTTAATGTTGTTGGGCTTCATTGGGCTTTAATGCAAATATTGAATAATTTTCGGATTTTGATGCATTTTGACCATTCTTCATTGGTTAGGCCATAACTTGGAACTCAGTGATCCATTTGAGGTGATCTTGGTGTCTTTGGAAAGCTAAGACAATGCTCTACAAGTTTCATGAAGAACTCAAGAGCTGGATCGGACTTCTAAGGGTCCAAAATATCCCTGCAATGCAGAGTGGGTTTGCTGTCACTAAAATCTAGGCAGTGTGCACATATTGGACTACATAGTGAGTTATAGGCCTCCTCTTGGGCTGAAACTTGGCCATTGGAAAGATAAGACCCATATCTCCAACTTCATTGAAGACCATTTAGTCAATAGATGTCGTTTTAGGCATGATAATGAAGCTACAAGTTGGTTTGAATTTGGAAACACGTTCTACCAACCTAACATGAGGTAGGTTCAGTGTTTTTGGCATATCTGGAGTTCTAAACATCCAAATGGCATGATTCCAATTGCAACATTTCAAGGAGACAACTGGCTACAACTTTCATGAAGACCTCCAATCCAAAATACACCTTCTAGGTGATGAAAATGAAGCCAGAAGTCGGATAAGAGTTGTTGACTAAAAGCCACCAACCATACACCAACCCACCTACCATGCACCAACCCACCAACCATGCATCAAGCTTCCATATTTGACAATTTCCATATTTTTATAGCTTGTATTCATATTATGTACATGTACAAATTGGCTTCTAGGATTAGTATAAATAGAGCCAATCTCTTTGTATTAATCATAATTCAATTTTAAGTAAGTTTCAAGAAAGTTTGAGTATTTGTGAGAGTTTTCTTTCTCTTCTTCTCCATTCTCTTTGCAATTTCGTTTTTGTTCTTTAATTTCTGAGTTCTTCCTTCCCATCCATGGAAGGTTAGGCTCTTATAATCAATCTAAGGGATTAGCCATCTTGATGTTTAATTTGGAGATCTTGTTTCGCTTGTTCATATTGCTTAATTGTTGTTCAAGTTTCTCTTCTTCCTCTTTTGATTTTTATCTAGATTGAATTGCTTAATTTGATTTAGATGTTGATGTGGTAATAGCTTTATTATCATGTGTTCAAAGAGGATCACAAAGAATAAACAGTTTATTAAAGCTTTTTGATGGATTGTTTAGCTTGGTTAAATTCTGGATCTTAAGTTAATCTATGTTTGGATGGTGCTTACTTTATCTAACCTTGGTTAATTAAATCCTAGATGCTTATCTAGTAGAGGATTCTTGGATCATGTTGAGGTGTCTTGATGTGATCTAAGGCCAAGAACATGGTTAGCGATTAAGTGAATTCCTTGTGATCAATGATGGATTAAACTCAAGATCGGCAAATTTTCTTGGATTGGTTGTTTCTTTAGATTTGTTTTCAACTTTAAGTCTTCTATTTTTATCAATATTGTTAATCAACAACAAAACCCCCCATTTTAATTATCTTGATCTGATTAAATTTTTGTTCTTTTTGGATCCTTGAGAGACGATTCGGTTCATTCTCTATACTACAAATTAGTTTGTGAATCGGTAATTATTATTATTTGACGGGTCTCGACAACCTCTTGTCAAATATGGCGCCGTTGCCGGGGATCCAAGGCAACTATTTGATCATTTCAAGACCCCATCTAACTCTAACAATTGTGTTTGTTTTGTTTTTGAAGTTTTTTTTCAAGTGGAATTCGGCTGAAATTGGGTAAAAGGCATCCTGTCACGATTTTGGTTCGGTAATGTATCTCTGATCGATCTGAATTTTGGTAGGCTAATGAAAATCGTTATTTTGATAAAGACTCACTATTTATAGTGAGGTCATCCCTATGTTAGCCAAATTCCATCGTTTAGACCACTTTTTCAATTTTTTAAGATTTTTTATTATTCTGTTAGATAGAATTTTTGTGTAAATTTCACTCTGTGGTAGTCCCATAATTTTTAAAAATCTATAGATATGTTTTCTGTAATTATTTTATGTGTATATTTAGACTTGTTTTTGTGATTTTGTGTTTGATCACTAATCTGATGGAGCATAAACTTGATGAGCTGACTTATCTGGTGGGGCAGTTGGCAATGGAACAACATCAGTTACATGTACAAGAACCTGCAGGATTTTGTAGTATATGCTGTAGTTCTTATCATCCAACATATGCTTGCACCACATTACAAGATGATGGTTCTGTATTTCATGACCATTCTATTGATGCAACAGGTGTATTTCTTGGTGAACCACAATACCAACAGCTTGGATATGATCCTTATTCTACCACATATAACCATGACTGGGGAGAACATCCCTGGTTCGAACCTTATGTTGAACCAATCAGTCTATACCAGCAGCCTATGCAGCAGCAGCAAGCCCCAATAGGCATGGAATCTGAGCCTACATTAGAGGATTTGGTGAAACAATTGGCTCAGAACAACATCCAATTCCAGCAGAGGACAGAAGCCATAGTACAGAACTTGGTGACTCAAGTTGGTCAACTTACATCTTCATTGAGTCAGTTGAGCAAGCAACAGATGTAGAAATTTGATTCTACAGAACATGAGACCATTGATGTGCAAAAACCAATTGATGATTTGTGTGCTGAATTTGCTAGTTTTACTGATTTTGATGATTCTGTTTGTTGTACTGGTTGTGATGGTGATATGTTGTGTAATGCATGTGCTGAGATTGCTGCCTTTTTGAGACATGATGAATCTTTTTCAACAGATAATGCAGCAATTCAATCTACAAAAGTAGTGCGGCCACCAAAATTAGAGTTCATTATGGCTAAGAACTTCCTTACTGATGAGGAGGAGAGGTTGCTGCACATTTTTAAGGAAAATCAAAGAGCCATCATACTTGCAGACATTCCTAACATTAGCCCTTCCATATGCATGCGTAGGATTTTACTTGAAGATGGAGTTAAGCCAATAAAGAAGCCCCAAAGGAGACTAAACCCTCTGATTTTGGATGTGGTGATCCATTACACTGGCTATGGTGTGGCTGCTGGAACGTTAATTCTTCTGCTATCCATAGGGAGTTTTCTTTCCACACTTTTATTTCATTTTTCTAGTTGTTGTTTTCTTTTTGTTTTTACTGTTTTGTTATTGTTTTTAATATTGTTTTTGTTTTTATTTGATTGTTACAATTTACTCTTTTCTGTTGTTGTTGTTTTTGCTGTTTGTGTTGTCTGTTTCTATTTCTGCTTCTGTTTTGCTGTACTGCTGAAGTTTGTCTTTTATTATTATTTTTTTTGTTTTTGTTTTTATTTTTTGTTTTGTCTGCTGTTTTTATTTTTTGTTTTCTATATAAATCTTTGTTGAAAAAGAAAAAAAAAGCCACATTTAAGGTCAATGGCCAGAAACTGAATCATTATTGGGGAGGACCCATCAATCGTGAAAAATCTTCAATCACGCTGGCTGAAGACGTTAAAAGTAGCGCTTTTTGGGCGGCATCTCAAGTTTTCTAACTCTGTCATCTTTCTAACTTTGACTTATTTGCTATCACAGGAATCGATACAGAAAAAACGATGCTAAGTGAGAAAATCTATCAAAGTTTGATTTTTCTGTCTTTATTTTGTTTGTTTTTCTTTGACAGATGATTTTTTCACCTGTTAAATGGCGGATAACGGTACTCCGTGAAAATATTTTTCGGTCCCTTCAGATACCCACAAACACTGAAATTTGTATATAATTTTACTAAATTTGTTTTTCTTCTTTCTTTCTTTCAAAATGGATAATCAGCTTATTAACCTCTGCAAGCAATTCCCCTCTCTCCCTCAAAATACTTTAACTAACATTTATTGTGCAAGGTTTGAGAGATTAAGGATGCTTATGCACAAAGGCATCCCTACGGATATACGCTGGTTAATCGAAGCAAAGGTCCGACTCAGAGGTGAATTTTCTGACGCTCTTGTTTCATATATGCCAGGGCTAGGCAAAAGTTCATATGCAAAGAAGAGAAGAGCAAAAAGGTTACGGGTCTGCTATAAATGTGCAAGATGGACCTGTAACACAAAATGCAAATCAATTGGAATGACGTCTATAAACTGAGATGATAAAATTAACTTCATAAAGGATCGCATGAGTAAGGAGTCTTTAGATAACATTCTATTGACTCTTGAGACGCATCCTAGTGGAGATGTGCAGAGAGTACTTCTCGATTTATGGCCAATATTCCAAGATGAACATGAGCGATATAGTCTCGGGAATCTGACTCAAAAAGACCCTGTTTGCCAATTTTTAAGAAAATTGGATGGGAAGCCGACCATCGGCCCATAGAGAGTTTCAAGCCGTTACTGGACGTGAAACCAGAGGAAAATGTGAGCCACAATCACACCTCCTGTAAGTATTATTTTTTATTTTTTTTATTTTTCCTTTTTCTTCTTGTTTATTAAAAAAAATTCAAACAAATTCAAAAAACAATAAAAAAATTTAGCCGTATTTTTTTGAAATATGCGTTGCGTATTTTCAAAGTTCTTCTGACACATATAGATTAGTCTTTTATCCTTGTCATATAGCTATTATCATTGCTGTGCTTATTTTTCAAACTTATCTGACACGCAGATCTACCCCTCCTTTATAGGTGTAATTATTACATTTGAGTTTTGATTCCTTTAAATAATGCACTTTGCTCTCTTCAGATCATTGATAAGGTGAGAGTACAAAAAAAACAAAGAGAAAAAAAAATGGAAGTCACTTCAGTTCGTCGGATCAAAAGTGTTTGTGTTTTTTATGGATCTAATCCTGGGAAAGATAAAGAGTTTGTAAATATTGCAAACCATCTTGGTCGAGTGCTAGCTGAGAGAGAAATCCATTTAGTTTACGGAGGAGGTAGTCTTGGGTTAATGGGTTGTGTAGCGACTGCTGCACATTTAGGATGTGGCAAAGTCCTTGGTGTCATTCCCAGTCCTTTATCTACCAGCAAACCCATTGGAAAAACATTAGGGGATGAAGTAATGGTATTTTGCATGCACCAACGCATGAACATTATGATAGCAAATGCTGATGCCTTTATTGCCCTACCTGGTGGTTTTGGAACTTTGGAAGAGCTCTTCCAAATTACATCCTGGTCACAGCAGAACTTTCACCAAAAACCCATAGGTATATTAAATGTTAATGGTTTTTATGACAGTTTGTTTTGTTTTCTTGATCATGCTGTAGAAAAAAGGTTCATCTCACAAGCGACACGTCAAAGTCTTGTAACTGCTGCAACTCCTGAACAATTGCTCGATCAACTAAACGAATTTGTACCACAACGTGATCCAACAATGGCTCCACTAAATTGGGAACAAGGCAGCAGCAGCAAAAAGCAAAAACTTGATTTGACTTTGTCTTTGTGAATTTTTGTTTTCTGTTCTGGTTTTAGTTTTTTGTAATTTTTTTTTATTTCAGGCCTAGTTTGCAGTTTTCTGATAAGACCTTCTACACTCTACCTATCTTTATTTGACATTGGGGACAATGTCTTAAATTAGTTAGGGGGAGGTATAATTGACAATACCATGTACATAGTTTAGTTAAAAAAAAAAAAAAACTAACCAGCTAATCTTTATTGTTACTATCTCATTAGATGTATGATGGCAGAGTAAGGAGTAGTTTTGCTCTTGAGACGCATCTTAACTTGCATTTCATAGTATGTCTTAAATTATTTTGTTCTTGCATATTAAAAAAAATAAAAAAATAAAAAAATAAAAAAATAAAAAAATAAAAATTTCATTTTGATCTTTTCAATTAATTTTGATGCAAGCATGTGCTCAATCTGAGCTTAATTGATAATAAAAGTATGCAAAACAGTTTATAGTTGAATCATTTTCATAATATACATGTGTATATGACTGTGGATATTAGGAAGAAAACATGGTTGAATTGAGTGAATGTTCCATACCTTTGTGAGTTTTGGGCTTTTCCAAGTTTGATACTTACACTTGGTTTATTTTATTTCATGAGTGATGTCAATTATGAATTTATTTTCTAGAACTTGCATTGAATCAATTTGAGATTACATTGGTCTGTATGTTGCATGAAAATGACCGAGGCATTTTTCTTGACTTAGCTGCTTTGACCAAATAAACCTACCTTACATTTATCCCATTGTTAACCCCCTCTGAGCTTATTTGTCCATTCTTTGTTGTTAGTTCATTACAAGCTTTGATTGAAAAACCATGTTTTACCTTACCTTAGGGAATGGGAGATCATTGATTTTCTTATTTTAGGAGTTCTTTTGCTTGCAATGATTTAAGTGTGGGGGAATTGGTGTGCTGATACGAAATGCTTGGTATAAAAACAAAAAAACAAAAAAAAACAAAAAAAAGAGAAAAAAAAAGAAAAAAAAGAAAAAAAGAAAAAAAGAAAAGAATAGAAAAAGGAAGGAATGTGTGAAGAGAATTTTATGGTTCTGGGTAAAAATTTTATGCTTTCAACTTGAGTTACTCCTCAATGCTCTTTTATTCTCTTTGGTTTTAACCTGCTATTATCCATATTGTTCCCTTCCTTCATCTTATAAGTTCCATTACAACCTTTTTTAAAGACCTCTTGATTTTTGCAATTTATTTGATCTAAGTAGTGGAGAATTGATGTATATGCAAGCCTATGGTAAAATACTTTCATAGTTTGACTGAGTTGAGCGTAAACAGTTAACCTAAACACCTTGTGTGATTTGAGTGTCACTTGTGAGGAATTTTACTCAATTTGAGCATGCCTATTTCTGATTAAAGCATGATTATGCTATACTTTATTCTCAATTGGTTTGATTCAACTATTCTTTGTTAAGCATACTTGACTTATTAATTATGGATTAAATTTGATACAATGCTTGTATTTAAAATTTAGTTGAATTGATTAAAAGTATTACATGTTTGTGTGTCATCCTCGTAAACCCTCACGAGACTATAACTCGTCCACTAGGGACACCTAGGGGTTTAAAGGCTTGTGGCACATGCTAAGTGCCATCGTGTTTTCCTACAAAAGTGGATTAGATTAGGTATAATCAGTTTTTATGTTTTTAGTTTAATAATATAATGTTTCTTGTTTTTTCTTTAGTTTTGTTCTTATGTGTTTTGCCCAGGAGTGCAAAAGCTTAAGTGTGGGAGAATTTGATCAATCAATTTGAGACACTTATGTTAGCTTTGTATTATGCTTTATTAGATGTTTATTGTGTCCAATATTAGTATTTTAGATGAGTTTAATGTTGTTGGGCTTCATTGGACTTTAATGCAAATATTGAATAATTTTCGGATTTTGATGCATTTTGACCTTTCTTCCTTGGTTAGGCCATAACTTGGAACTCAGTGATCCATTTGAGGTGATCTTGGTGTCTTTGGAAAGCTAAGACAATGTTCTACAAGTTTCATGAAGAACTCAAGAGCTGGATCGGACTTCTAAGGGTCCAAAATATCCCTGCAATGTAGAGTGGGTTTGCTGTCACGAAAATCAAGGCAGTGTGCACATATTGGACAACTTAGTGAGTTATAGGCCTCCTCTTGGGCTGAAACTTGGCCATTGGAAAGATAAGACCCATATCTCCAACTTCACTGAAGACCATTTAGTCAATATATGTCGTTTTGGGCATGATAATGAAGCTACAAGTTGGTTTGAATTTGGAAACACGTTCTACCAACCTAACATGATGTAGTTTCAGTGTTTTTAGCATATCTGGAGTTCTAAACATCCAAATGGCATGATTCCAATTGCAAAATTTCAAGGAAACAACTGGCTACAACTTTCATGAAGACCTCCAAGCCAAAATACACCGTCTAGGTGATGAAAATGAAGCCAGAAGTCAGATAAGAGTTGTTGACTAAAAGCCACCAACCATACACCAACCCACCTACCATGCACCAACCCACCAACCATGCATCAAGCTTCCATATTTGACAATTTCCATATTTTTATAGCTTGTATTCATATTATGTACATGTACAAATTGGCTTCTAGGATTAGTATAAATAGAGCCAATCTCTTTGTATTAATCATAATTCAATTTTAAGTAAGTTTCAAGAAAGTTTGAGTATTTGTGAGAGTTTTCTTTCTCTTCTTCTCCATTCTCTTTGCAATTTCGTTTTTGTTCTTTAATTTCTGAGTTCTTCCTTCCCATCCATGGAAGGTTAGGCTCTTATAATCAATCCAAGGGATTAGCCATCTTGATGTTTAATTTGGAGATTTTGTTTCGCTTGTTCATATTGCTTAATTGTTATTCAAGTTTCTCTTCTTCCTCTTTTGATTTTTATCTAGATTGAATTGCTTAATTTGATTTAGATATTGATGTGGTAATAGCTTTATTATCATGTGTTCAAAGAGGATCACAAAGAATAAACAGTTTATTAAAGCTTTTTGATGGATTGTTTAGCTTGGTTAAATTCTGGATCTTAAGTTAATCTATGTTTGGATGGTGCTTACTTTATCTAACCTTGGTTAATTAAATCCTAGATGCTTATCTAGTAGAGGATTCTTGGATCATGTTGAGGCGTCTTGATGTGATCTAAGGCCAAGAACATAGTTAGCGATTAAGTGAATTCCTTGTGATCAATGATAGATTAAACTCAAGATCGGCAAATTTCATTGGATTGGTTGTTTCTTTAGATTTGTTTTCAACTTTAAGTCTTGTATTTTTATCAATATTGTTAATAAACAACAAAACCCCCCATTTTAATTATCTTGATCTGATTAAATTTTTGTTCTTTTTGGATCCTTGAGAGACGATTCGGTTCATTCTCTATACTACAAATTAGTTTGTGAATCGGTAATTATTATTATTTGACGGGTCTCGACAACCTCTTGTCATCTATGCATTAATTAATGACCTAAATGAGATCAAAAGAGTCTTATTATAAATTAACCAAGTGATTCAAGTCAATAGAGTGAAGTGAAGTATAGATTAAGTATTTAATTAAGACTTTAGCTTGATAAACAAAATGATTGACCAAGAGTTGAACTCTTATAGGTCCAATGCAAGAAGTAAGACTTAAAACTAGAAATAAAAAAGAAGATCCTTTCTAGCTCACTCCGGCCAATGAACAATGAAATACAAGAAAGGAAGAATATGCCAAAAGAAGAAGTAAAAGTATGAAAGGTGTGAAAAGGGGATAGTCTAGGTGTTACAATCACATGAAAACAAACAAAGCAAGGCTTAGAAAAAGGCAATATGCACCTATTGACTCGTAAGACAAACAAAGAGAATGAAGTAGTACAACAAACATTCATATATTGGCTATCAGTGCTTATCAAAATTTGAAGGTTTGTCTATTTAATTCAATTCAAAACAGCACATATTCTATTTCAGGATTCTGACAGGAATTTATAAGTTTGATGAATTTTTTACCTCTGTAACCACCTCCAAAAAATTATGAAATTTTATAGGAATGCCAGTTAAGATGTCATCTATCACATATTTAAAAATCGGATGAAAAAAAATTAAGTTTACTATTTATTCAAAATTTTATATAGAACCAGTCCTACTCATCACTTGCTAAGGACTTAGTCTATCTTGTGTAAAATTCTGGCATTAATTTAGAATGCAATAAATTCTGAAAAAAATTTATCCAGTAAAGCCTTATAGCTAAGCTTTCAAATGCAACAAGAATTTTGTTAATTGAGTAAATACAACTTAAGTTATGCCTTCCAGAGTACAACTTGCCAAGAACTTGACTCTACCCATGGGATTTGTAGTATGATAAGATACTTCTTAGACTTCATAGAAGCTTGCTTCTTGGTTTAGCTTTCTATGGACTATATGTGTGGAGAAGTCTTAGGTAAAGGCTAAGTACTATTCCTAGTCTATACTCCTTTTTTACTACTGTTTCATGTGAAGAATGAAAGACATATTCTCATGCTAACAAGAGACAAAAAAAACAGAAACTGAATTGTCTGGGAATTAAAAGGGGATGACGTCTATGTGGAAGCAAAGAAACAAAACTGTAACATAACTCCTGATGAGTCAAGCATAGCTGCCCCAAAAGGCTGCTAATAAAGACTAAAAACATATTTTATAAGAAGACCAAGACTTCATACAAGAAGGCTTACGTTATTAGGACAAGAAATCTCCTGAACTAAGCTGCTGGAAGGAGCTGGACAGCAACGTCCTTCTCAAGGAATGAAGTCAACACCCAAAGAAAATGAGTATAGACATTGAACTCGTGCTCACGACACTAGCCAAGCATCTTCCATGAAAGTAATGTGGAGGAACAAAGTCAAGATTTCATAGAAAGAAATAAAGAAAACTAGTTGGGAACCAACCAAAATCCTAATAAAAGAAACTAAGAACTTTTCTATAAATAGCCAACCACATACACACATGGCACACATACACACTTAAGCACATTCAAAAACAGCCAAGAAGGGAAAAGTCTGCACATGTGAAGGGGTAGGGATCAAGCCTCTTAAACTAAATCATGGCTATCATATTTTTGTTGTTTGGTTGTTATCCTCTCAGCCATATCTTTGTCACCTTTTCTTTCTATTATTTTCTTTCTTTCTTGCATTCTTCAAGCTGCAGTTTTGGAGAAACAAGACTTCATTTCCTTTTATTTTTATTCTACATGTTGTTATATTCAGTTGACAAAAGCCTTTACTAGCAACATGTTTTCATAGCACTTTATAAAGATATGTTATTCTCTTTTAATGGACAAGGGCGTAGAGTCCTTGGGAAAGACATCTTGAGCTTTATTTCTAAACTTATGCTTTATGATGTGGACTATATGCAATTTATTTATAGCATGCAAACCGTGACTTAAGTGGATTGTTACATAATTTAAATTGTTGACTTGAGAAATATCCTTTATTTCAAAATTTCATACATGGTTTTAGACTCAAGTGTAAGGGATGCTCTTAATTGTAAATTGAACTTTGGGGACCGAGGCAAGGCTCCAAAATGGGAAGAAAAGTGGCATAAAACCAAGAGGAGTGTGCCAAGCTAGGGTGCTGTCTTGGTAGCCAAACACAACAAATATAATGGTCTTGGTAAGACCTAGGGGACAAAACATAAGAGATAAGGGACCCATGAGGACACTTGAGCATAAAATATATTCTTGTTACATAAATTTCTAATGATTTAACGTGGTAAATAGCCATGCATTTTCTGTGGACAACAGTTAGAACCATAAAGATGAAAACTTATATTTGTTTTATGTTTCTTGATTTCTACTAAGATTATTTGTCTTATGTGTTTTCTATGGTTTCAGATTTTCCGTCATGAATACTACTGTCATTTGGATAGCGATTAAGTGGGCCTGGGTGTACTCCGTTGACGACGAAGGGCATGTTCGGGTCTTGCAAGATATCCAACTCCATATGTCGGAGCTGTAGACTAGTAGGATGTAGGATTTGGTCCTTTTTGAAAGTATTATGATAGGGTAGAAGTGTTTAGCTAACTTCTTAACTGTAACATGAGTTATGCCCTATTACATGCTATGTATATCAATAATCAAAATAACAAGTCCTACTGTATTATCAATTCAGACTAATGAATGAAGATGTCCTATTATAGCTATACTCTGTTGTCAAATTTACTATCATCAAGTAGTTCTATAAGTTACAAAAAGAAGACATATTATTATGATTTTCTATTGACTAACTAATAACCAACTAAACCATAACCATGAGAAGCTAAGACTATGATTTTGGAGTGCTTGGACTTGTACATCAACTTGAATTTAGACTACTACCGTGAACCTATGCAACAATATCTCATTGTACGACTGGAAGGATATTGACTTCTTGTACTTACAATGAAACCATGGGACAATTTGATAGTGACTTGGAATCTATGTGACCTTTGCAAGGAGTTATGCATTTATGACTTTGAACATCTGGACTTGGACATTCTCTTGAGACTTTTGGACGAAAATAGACTTAAACATATTAACAAAATACGAATTTAACTCTATGTAATCTGGGCATTAATCAATCAATTTGAGACACTTATGTTAGCTTTGTATTAGGCTTTATTAAATGTTTATTGTGCCAAATATTAGTATTTTAAATGAGTTTAATGTTATTGGGCCTCATTGGGTTTTAATGCAAATTGTGAATAATTGTTGGATTTTGATGCATTTTGACCTTTCCTCCTTGGTTAGGCCATAACTTGGGACTCGGTGACCCATTTGAGGTGATCTTGGTGTCTTTGGAAAGCTAAGACAAGGCTCTACAAGTTTCATGAGAACTTAAGAGCTGGATCGGACTTCTAAGGGTCCAAAATATCCCTGCAATGCGGAGTGGGTTTGCTGTCACAAAAATCTAGGCAGTGTGCACATATTGGACTATATAGTGGGATATAGGCCGCCTCTTGGGCTGAAACTTAGTCATTGAAAAGATAAGATATCTCCAACTTCACTAAAGACCATTTAGTCAATAAATATCGTTTTTGGTATTATTATAAAGCTACAAGTTGGTTTGAATTTGGAAACACGTTTTGCCAACCTAACTTGAGGTAGGTGCAGTGTTTTTGGCATATCTAGAGTTCTAAAAGTCCAAATGGCATGATTCCAATGCCAAAATTTCAAGGAGACAACTAGCTACAACTTTCATGAGACCTCCAAACAAAAATGCACCGTCTAGGTCATGAAAATCAAGCTGGAAGTCGGATAAGAGTTGCAGACTAAAAGCCACCAACCATACACCAACCCACCAACCATGCATCAAGCTTCCATATTTGACAATTTCTATGTTTTTACAGCTTGCATTCAGATTATTTTCAATTACAAATTGACTTCTAGGATTAGTATAAATAAACCCAATCTCTTTGTATTATACATCATTTAATTTTAAGTAAGTTTGAAGAAAGTTTGAGTATTTGTGAGAGTTTTCTTTCTCTTCTTCTCCATTCTCTTTACAATTTCGTTTTTGTTCTTTTATTTCTGAATTCTTCCTTCCCATCCATGGAAGGCTAGGCTCTTATAATCAATCCAAGGGATTAGCCATCTTGATGTTTAATTTGGAGATTTTGTTTCGCTTGTTCATATTGCTTAATTGTTATTCAAGTTTCTTTTCTTCCTCTTTCGATTTTTATCTATATTGAATTGCTTAATTTGATTTAGTTGTTGATGTGGTAATAGCTTTATTATCATGTATTCAAAGAGGATCACATAGAATAAATAATTTATTAAAGCTTTTTGATGGATTGTTAAGCTTGGTTAAATTCTGGGTCTTAAGTTAATCTATGTTTTGATTGTGTTTACTTTATCTAACCTTGGTTAATTAAATCCTAGATGCTTATCTAGTAGAGGATTCTTGGATCATGTTGAGGCGTCTTGATGTGATCTAAGGCCAAGAACATGGTTAACAATTAAGTGAATTCCTTGTGATCAATGATGAATTAAACTTAAGATCGGTAAATTTCCTTGGATTGGTTGCTTCTTTAGATTTGTTTACAATTTTAAATCTCTTACTTTTGTCAATCTTGTTAATCAACAACAAAACCCCCCCTTTTCTAATTATCTTGATCTAATTAAATCTTTGTTCTTTTTGGATCATTGAGAGACGATTTGATTCATTCTCTATACTACAAATTAGTTTGTGAACCGGTAATTTTTATTATTTGACAGGTCTCGACAACCTCTTGTCAGGCATAAAATGTTTATATTAAGCAATTAGTTTTAGATGTCTGTAACCGTTTAAATCCAGCTTTGATATAAAGGATGTTTACTATAGGGATTTAGAACTTAATACAACCCTCTAGTGGGGCTAATGGGGTAATCACAAAAGCAATTCTCCCACCCAAAGACAAATGTTTTGCTTTCCAAGATGACAATCTCACTCTTATTTTGTCAATTACGGGCTGCCATGTCTCCAGCCTCCTAGGGTTAGCCCCAATGGGTAAGCCTAAGTAAGTAAAAGGTAGTCCACTGACAAGAGGTTGTCGAGACCCGTCAAAATAATAAATATTGCCTGTTCACAAACTAATTTGTAGTATAGAGAATAAACCAAATCGTCTCTCAAGATCCAAAAACAAAGATTCAATCAGATCAAGATAATTAAAAATGGGGGGTTTTGATAATTTGTAAAGAAAATACACCAGTTGAATTTAAAGAAAATCAATTAACAAATTAATCAATCCAAGAAAATTTACCGATCTTGAGTTTAATCGGTCATTGATCACAAAGAATCCACTTAATTGCTAGCCATGTTCTTGGTCTTAGATCACATCAAGAAGCCTTAACATGATCCAAGAGTCCTCTACTAGATACACATCTAGGATTTAGTTAACCAAGGTTAGATAAAGTAAGCACCATCCAAACATAAATTAACTTAAGATTCGGAATTTAACCAAGCTAAACAATCCATCAAAAAGCTTTGATATATTGTTTAGTCTTTGTGATCCTCTTTGAATACATGATAATAAAACTATTATCACATAAACATCTAAATCAAATTAAGCAATTCAATCTACATCAAAATCAAAAGAGGAAGAAGAGAAACTTGAATAACAATTAAACAATATTAACAAGCAAAACAAGAGCTCCAAATTAAACATCAAGATGGTTAATCCCTTAGATTGATTATAGGAACCTAGCCTTCCATGAAGAACTCAAAAAACAAAGAACAAAAATGAAATTCTAAAAAGAAGGGAGAAGAATAGAAAGAAAACTCTCACAAATAGTCAAACTTACTTCAAATTGAATGATTTATAATGCAAAGAGATTGACTCTATTTATACTAATCCAAGAAGCCAATTTGTAATTAAAAATAATATGAATGCAAGCTATAACAAAATGAAAATTGTCAAATATGGTATCTTGATGCATGATTGGTGGGTTGGTGCATGGTTGGTGGCTTCTAATCAGTAACTCTTCTCCGACTTCCAACTTGACTTTCATGCCCTAAACGATATATTTTGGCTTAGAGGTCTTCATAAAAGTTGTAGACAATTGTCTCCTTAAACTTTTGGCACTAGTTTTATGCCAATTAGACTTTCACAACTCCAGATATTCCAAAAACATTGCACCTACCTCAAGTCACGTTGGCAGAATGTGTTTCCAAATTCAAATCAACTTGCAGCTTCATAATCATACCTAAAACGACATCTATTGACTAAATGATCTTCAGTGAAGTTGGAGATATATGTTTTATTTTTCCAATGGCACCATTTCAGCTCAAAAGGAGGCTTATAACCCACGATATGGTCCAATATGTGCACACTGCTCAAATTCCATTGACAGCAAACTTACTCTGACTTATAAGGCTATTTTGGACCTTTAGAAGTCCGATCCAGCTCTTGAGTTCTCATGAAACTTGTAGAGTCTTGTCTTAGCTTTCTACAAACACTATGATCACCTCAAATGGATCACTGAGTCCCAAGTTATGGCCTAACTAAGGAGGAAAGGTAAAAAAATGCATCAAAATTCGATAATTAATTACAAATTGCATAAAAGTCCAATGAGACCCAACAATATAAAACTCAACTAATATACTAATATTGAGCACAATAAACATCTAATAAAGTCAAGTACAAAGCTAACATAAGTGTCTCAAAATGATTGATCATCCACCGATTTTACAACACAAAAACTCAGAAACAACATGCAGAAAGCTTTCACCTACATTTACCCCAATATGACTGCTCTTATTAAAATTAACTTTCAAACTAGATGAAAGTTCAAAACACCTAAGTATAGACTTTAAAACCCAAACATTTCAACTTGTTGCTTCCCCAATCAAGATAATATCAACTGCATATTGAAGCAGTGACACTTCTACCTCATTTTTACCAACTTTAAAAGCATGTCAAACAATTGTACCAAGATAGTAATCCCTCTTTTGATTGGACATGTCAAACAATTGTGCTTGCTCCACGTCACTTACTGTCATCACTGGAGATTGAAGATAAGATTGAAAACTATGTTAAAAATGGTTATTAAATAATGTAATAAAACAGATTACTTTTAATGTTTATCCAAAATTTTATATGAACTAATTAAAATTATATATGTGTTTTGACAAGAAATATCTATTTTTCCAATTGAAACCAATTTCACTGAATTTATACAATGGAATCAATAAAATTTAAAATGTGCCAGCAACTAAAACTTAACTTATGTTAAATTTGAAATAATATGACTATTAATATAATATTAAATGACAAAAAAGATTTGTAGAATCTTAAGGCACATGTATAGGAACATATGAATAGGAATAACAATGAGTCCTCATGGCCTAGCAGAATCGTTCTAGATTTCTAGTTGCTGAAAGATCAAAGATTAGACTCTAGTGTAGTTCATATTCTACTAAACATGAAATATTAGAAAGTAATAGTATTATACTAGCACGACTCATTTTACATGTTTTAACTGCATTCATATATTTATGTGCTTTTTTATAGCATAAAAAATAAGAACTAAGCCATGTGATTTGAAAACCACCATTAAAGTAACATAAGGGACTCTTTCTCTTTTACATTTTTCTATTTTCCTTATCTTGCTATATATAAGGAAAGCCACGTACTAATAATCAATGAGCAAAATCATAGACTATCACAAATATAGACTCACCTTGTTAAAGGCCTGTAACAAAAAAAAATAAGGCTAATGTTGACTTGCCAACTTTGTCTTAAAAGTTGTTGGCCATTTACAATTGAATATTGGTTAGCTCATATTGTTTTTTCTTAAACCATAATAAGCTCTCCTTATGGACAAAAAGGGAAGGAAAAATAAAAAGTGCTATGTTTCTGGACACTACTGCTATTCTCTGTGACATTTACATTCACTATTCATTTTTCTTACTCTATCACATTCATTGAAAGCAAGTAAGCATAAGAAAACAACCATAACAGATTGAATAACATAGATGCAATTAGCATCTTACCTGACACAAGCAATTGGATAAAACTTGAAAGAAGAAAACTCACATAATCTGCTTCACCATAAATCACAAGCCTGCTAACACACAGAATGAAACCTTTACCATCCAAAAGACAAAGTTGAAGAGAAACCAAAAATCAGAAGATATTGAAGCTACAATTCCACATAGTAGCAAAATTAAACGAAATTAGGTGCAAAAGCCCTTCAAAGAGAGAAAACAGAGATCAGAATGCGACATTTGGAATTAAACAAAATGGCATAACAAAGAGTGTTGGGGCCATCCACGTACCTAAACATAGAGAATTTGCTTCGTTGTAGAGAGTGAAACCATCGAATCCGCTTCCCAAAGCTTGACGCCATTATAGAGAGTTTTCAAGCGATAGGGAGAAAAGGACAATGAGGGTGAAAAGAATTGCAAAAGGATTTGCGAAAGGATTTTTTTTATATTTCTTTTCTAGTATTTGTGATGACATATTAGCAGTGTATCCCTTGCTAATCTTTTAATGAAAGCGGGAACAATATTGTGTGAATTTTATGAATGCACCAAAATAAGTTGTGAATGATGCAAGGGGGATAATTGCAACATTTAGCTAGGGACCGGTCCGTTGCTAATCTATCGCTATATTTATAAATATAACAAATTGCTTCGGATCAACGAGTAGCATATTATCAATAGAGGGAAAATGACGCTTACCAATCTTAGCAATCCCTATTATCTTACCCTTTTGGTTTCCTCCAAAGGTGACACAACCACTAGATTTAGGTCTTAGTTCTTGGAACATTGACATTTCTCCCATCATGTGACGTGAACATCCACTATCCAGGTACCTGACAAGAGGTTGTCGAGACCCGTCAAATAATAAAAATTACCGGTTCCCAAACTAATTTGTAGTATAGAGAATGAATCGAATCGTCTCTCAAGGATCCAAAATTACAAAGATTTAATCAGATCAAGATAAATAAAAAGGGGGGTTTTGATGATTTGTAAAGTAAATACACTGGTTGAATTAAAGAAACTCAATTAACAAATTAACCAATCCAAGGAAATTTACCGATCTTGAGTTTAATCCATGATTGATCACAATGAATTCACTTAATTGCTACCCATGTTCTTGGCCTTAGATCATATCAAGACGCCTCAACATGATCGAAGAATCCTCTACTAGATAAGCATCTAGGATTTAATTAACCAAGGTTAGATAAAGTAAGCATCATCCAAACATAGATTAACTTAAGATCCAGAATTTAACTAAGCTAAGCAATCCATCAAAAAGCTTTAATAAATTGTTTATTCTATGTGATCATCTTTGGATACATGATAATAAAGATATTACCACATCAACATCTAAATCAAATTAAGCAATTCAATCTAGATAAAAATCAAAAGAGGAAGAAGAGAAACTTGAATAACAATTAAGCAATATGAACAAGCGAAACGAGATCTCCAAATTAAACATCAAGATGGCTAATCCCTTTGATTGATTATAAGAGCCTAGCCTTCCATGGATGGGAAGGAAGAACTCATAAAATAAAAGAACAAAAATGAAATTGTAAAGAGAATGGAGAAGAAGAGAAAGAAAACTCTCACAAATACTCAAACTTTCTTCAAACTTACTTAAAATTGAATCATCTCTAATACAAAGAGATTGGCTCTATTTATACTAATCCTAGAAGCCAATTTGTAATTGAAAATAATCTGAATACAAGTTGTAAAAACACGGAAATTGTCAAATATGGAAGCTTGATGCATGGTTGGTGGGTTGGTGTATGGTTGTGGCTTCAAGTCAGCAACTCTTATCTGACTTCCAGCTTGATTTTCATGACCTAAACTGTGTATTTTGGCTTGCAAGTCTCATGAAAGTTGTAACCAGTTGTCTCTTTGAAATTTTGCATTTGGAATCATGTCATTTGGACTTTTAGAACTCCAGATATGCCAAAAACACTGCACCTACTTCAAGTTAGGTTGGCAAAACGTGTTTCCAAATTCAAACCAACTTGTAGTTTCATAATTATGCCTAAAACGACATCTATTGACTAAATGGTCTTTAGTGAAGTTAGACATATGGGTCTTATCTTTCCAATGACCAAGTTTTAGCCCAACAGGAGGCCTAGAACCCACTATATAGTCCAATATATGCACACTGCCCAGATTTCTGTGATAGCAAACCTACTCTATATTGCAGGGATATTTTGGACCCTTAGAAATCCGATCCAACTCTTGAGTTCTTCATGAAACTTGTAGAGCATTGTCTTAGCTTTCCAAAGACAGCAAGATCACCTCAAATAGATTACCGAGTCCCAAGTTATGGCCTAACCAAGGAGGAAAGATCAAAATGCATCAAAATCCAAAAATTATTCACAATTTGCATTAAAGCCCAATAACATTAAACTCATCTAAAATACTAATATTGGGCACAATAAACATCTAATAAAGCCTAATACAAAGCTAACATAAGTGTCTCAATTTGATTGATCAGTACCATAACAAGTGTTGTCTTCTTACTGTAAAGCACATCTGGAAGAGGAATAATCATATTTTTAGGTACCCAAATTTTCTTAGGTCCTTTTTTGTTAGCTTTTGAGGATTTAGCATACCTCAATCTTTTCTTGTAAAGATATTTGGACGTAGTATGTCCATTCGTTTCATAGTTGTTACAAAACAGTTTGGATTTAACATAGGTAGGAGGATTTTAAAAACTAATTTTCTCAATTAATTCATACCCAATTTAGATTTATCTTGAGAATCTCTGGAGTACTTTAGAATAGTATTTAACTTCTCAATTCCACCTAC
Organism: Styphnolobium japonicum; assembly: GCA_023212625.1. Lineage (NCBI taxonomy): Eukaryota > Viridiplantae > Streptophyta > Magnoliopsida > Fabales > Fabaceae > Styphnolobium > Styphnolobium japonicum. The sequence continues at coordinate 22,461,509 of JALBWW010000009.1, forward strand.
GAATTTGGCTATATCCTCAGTAAGTTCCAATACCTCCTTTTGAAGTTTTTCAACTTCAATAGATGTGTTGGACTCAAGAATAGCTTTTGGTTTATTGAGTAGAAAAACATTTTCAGCTTTTAGTTTTTCATACACTTTTTGAAGATCTTGTTTTTCCAGATTTAACTTTTCAAAATCTTTGGTTAGTTTTGAAATTTTTTCTTTTTCAACCTTTGTATTCTACAGAAAGAATAGAAGAACTATTTAACAACTCATCAAATGCTTCTTGAAGATTAAAGTTTGGATTAGTTACCTCATCTTCATCTTCATCGGACGAGGTGTTTTCCATGAAGCACAAGTTTACTTGTTCTTCTCCTTCCTTTTCATCTTCTTTGAAGGGAAGATCTATGTCTTCCCGTGTCGCCATCAACCCTATTCTCTTCTTTCTAAAGAATTTCTTTTTCTCTTTATCTTTATTAAGGGAAGGATGTTCAGCTTTGATATGTTCAGGTTTCTCGCACTCATAACAAATAATATGACTTTTGTCCTTTGATTCATTTCTGTCTTTGGGGACCCTTCGTGCGAAGTGCTTTCTTCTTATTTCACCTTTCTTCTTCCACATGTACTATATCTTTCTGGAGATGAAAGATAGTTCGTCATCATCAGAAGCATCTTCTCCAGATGACTCAACATCATCTGAAGATTCGTCAACTTTGAGGGCTTTAGATGCATTTCCCTTGTGAGCTTTTAAGGCAATGGATTTGCTTTTTCTTGAGCTGTCTTTCTCTTGTAGTTCAAGCTCATGAACCTTCAGGGATCCAAGAAGCTCCTCTATAGAGAGAGAAGCAAGATTTTTTGCTTATTGAATATCCATGATTGTTTGAGGCGTCCAAACATTTGGTCAATAGTCTCGTGCTCTCCCATTTTGAAGAGCTCATGCTGGTGAACTAGCACGCTTATCTTGGATTCCTTGACTTGAGTAGAGCCTATATGTGCCAAGGCTAAAGTGTCCCAGATCTCCTTAGCTAATTCACAGTTATGGACTTTGTCGTGTTCTAATCGTGTGATAGCACCCATCAGAAAGTGTTTCGCTTTTGAGTTAAGCTAGTGTCTCGTCTGTTGTCCCTTCATCCATTGTGGTTGAGGGAGCTCTTGTCCTTCTGCATTTGTGGGAACTTGGTAACTATTTTGGACAAGGTCCCAAATGTCCATATTTTGTACATCGAAGAAAGCTATCATCCTCTTCTTCCAGTAGTCATAGTCGTTGTCATTAAATAGAAGATATCTATTCACAGTTTGTCCTTCATTCTCTATTAAGGTTATGCTTAATTGTTTTCCTCTACACTGTTAAATGCTCAATCAAAGAGGCTGCGCTCTGATACCAATTGAAATAAACAAGTGAAACACGAAAAGGAGGTTGAATTATGTTTCTTAACCTTTTGGAAAACTTTTCACAAATTAGTTCTCAATACAACTTTGTAAGTTCGCAAAACAAAATAGACGAATAAAAACACTTTACGTAGTCCATTGGACGCAAAAAGGTTTTAAGACAAACTTTTGGACGCAAGCAAAAACCTATATGTTCAAATAAAAGGTGTTGTTAAGAACAACAAAGACAATCCTCAAATGTTAGTGAAAACAAAGTAAAGCAAGGTGAGGGAAGAGAAGATCACACCAGAGTTTATACTGGTTCACTCTTACAACCCGAGAGTTACGTCCAATCCCTTTCTACTTGAAGAAATTTTACTAATCTTCACAAAGATTACAAGTATTCTTCACATCGCCTCTTTACGCTTACAACCAAGTATTCTTAACATCTTCAGGTTTTAACCACAAGTATTCTTTTACTAACAAACCTCTTCAGGCTTAACACAGAGTTATAAGAGGGGTATTTGAAAACAGTTAAGATCAACTCATGATAAATGAGGATAAATAAATAAGCTCATAGTAAGATGAAAGATTCTATACAAAAGTATATGAAAGTGTAGTACAAACTCAGATTTTGTAAGCTTTTTCTCTCATTGTTGTATATATGAATCTCTCAAAGACTTCATGTATTTATAGGCTTATGAGCTTGAACTCATCTTCATAAGCTTCTTTGTCCAACAACAATAAATGTTATCATTCTGAGTTGCATTAAATGTATAATATTGATAGCATGTTGATCTTCATCTGAAAAGTATACTTGGTTATCAACGTTGCTTGGAAATGTTAATATCTTTGTACTAATTATTCTAAGCGAGAAGAAAGTTCATATTTGCTGGTCCTTTATAGAGTTTAGGCATGTCAACGATAGCGTACAAAGTTGACTTCGAATGTCGCGTACTTTTCAAATATCTCATTAGTAGTTAATGCATTTCATCTTGCTTGTGTTTGAATTGGCTTTGGACGAATGTTCTTGAGAATAGAAGTAACCGAAACAAAACTTTGGACAATCCAATAAAACAGTTCATCATATATATTGGACGCAAGTAGTAAAGCATTAAATTTGTCTTTAAAAAACTTGTCTTAGTCTAAATCATTTTTTAAAACTTTTCGCGAGAGATACTAACTTGACTTTTCATTTTCTTTAGAACGAAATAATATAAGTTTAATTAAAGCTTATTTGATTATTCTAATTTAATATATATTGTTATTATCAAAACTTGAGGGGTTCAATTACTTAAACTAATTTGGTTCCAATATCAATTAGTACTTGGTTTCGTCTTTGGTTCTAACAAATAGTAATTCTAAATTTCTATTACAAGAAGATATACTCCAGAAAGCATCTTAAATCGTTACAAGAAATTATTTGCCATTAATTCTTTTTTATCAACATAAAAATTGCTCCTTAAAATAACTAGTGAAAAGAAATAGTAACCCTTGAAAAAATTGCTTTGTACTAAGCTCTCATATCTTGTGTCTTAAATGCTTCAGGTCAAGAGATAGAGGTATTTATATTCCTCGGGTCGATCCCAACCTAAAAAGCATAGCAAAATCAAAGTCATTTGGCATGGTCCCAACTCTATTTAAAATCGGATCCAATTTGGCCCAAGCCAAGTCAGATCTTATGCACCATTAATATCACCTAAAATGTTATTATAAGAAAATTTAAAATTTTAAACTTAAAAATACTAAGTACCAATATTAGTATGCACTAAGCATTAATTCCCCATAGTATTAATTCTTGGAAAAATCAATCTTGAAGACCGCTAATAAGGTATATTTAATCTTAAGGGATATAAAAAATATAAATTATTAAGAAAGATCATTCAAAATTTATTTAGGGAGAGGAACCATTAGAACTCACTTATGGACAAAAATACCCTTAATGAATTTTTTTGTCTTTATTTTAATTTTTTTTTGCGAATGACTATTTCTTTTTATTGAGTGGTCAACTATCCCCACGGAGTGCCTAACAATAGTAAATAAAGTTCTAAATTTACAAAAAAGTTTTAAAGACAATATGCAAATGACTATTTCTTTTTAGTGAATAGTCAAGTGTTCTCACGAAGTGATTGACAATAGCAAATAAAGTTCTAAATTTGTAGGAAGTTTAGAAGACAATATGTGAATAACTATTTCTTTATATTGAGTGGTCAAGTGTTCCTACAGAATAATTAACAATAATAAATAAAGTTCTAAATTTACAAGAAGTTTTAAAGACAATATGCAAATGACTATTTCTTTTTAGTGAATAGTCAAGTGTTCTCACGGAGTAACTAATAATAGTAAATAAAGTTCTAAATTTGTAGGAAGTTTAGAAGACAATATGTGAATAACTATTTCTTTATATTGAGTGGTCAAGTGTTCCTACAGAATAACTAACAATAGTAAATAAAGTTTTAAAATTACAAGAAGTTTGTAAGATAGTATGCAAATGAATATTTCTTTTTATTGGGTGGTCAAATGTTCTCACGGAGTAACTAACAATAGTAAATAAAGTTCTAAATTTACAAGAAGTTAGAAAGAAAATATGCAAATGATTATTTCTTTTTTATTTAGTGGTTAAATGTAGATCCAGAATCTAAAAGCTATAAATCGTTCATGATTAAAAGAATATCCACATTCAAGAATGTAGAAAATATATCCCAAAATGCAGGTATTTATGCCTATTTTTTAAAAAAATAAATTATTGCCATGTTATATGTTTTTTTATTTAAACATTTCAATATGACTTCTTATCACATATTACCATGATGATAACCTGTTCACGTGCAATGAATATAGAGTCACGAAGAACCGAGGCAGGAATCAATCAAAATAGGTCAAGTGTGACATCAAATGAGAAAAACAATTTCTCAAAAAGGTACACAAATAATATAAATTAAACTAATTATATTTTTACCATTCACCCTTAATTCAATGTCTTCATCATTTTTCATTTATATTGTCTCTTAATCTAAATTTTATTTTAATGCAGTCAAACGCTAGGATTAGGGAGACATATTCAAGCTGGACAGATTATTGAGTCTGTAACACAAAATGGTTTAAAAGTCTTTTCTGATTCTCAAACATGTAATGGGGAAAGTTCTCATCAAGTTGCTCCAATATCTAATTCAACTGAAATTGATCCTTTAATTAATTATGAAGGTATTAACATATAGTATTATTATATATCATTTTTTTAATGATCTTCTTTTTTATTTTTCCTTTAATATTTTTTAACTATTTACATGTATACAATAAATGTTAATTTTTATGATTTTCTCATGATATAATTAATTTAGAAAGTCATTGAACAATTTTCTACATAGATCTTATAAAAAAAACTTACGTAAAAAGTATTACAATAAACAATACATTATTATATAAAAATCTATACACACGTAATTTAATAAATTTGTACATCGTAGGAGTAATAAAACTAATTTTTCCTAAAAAAGAGGCTACTCAGCTATCTCCCTCCAAGAGATCTCTCTGCGACGGGATGGCCAATCTTACACTTGTTCGTGCAAATTCATGAGAATTTAACATTTCACAAGTTCCTAACAGCTTTGAACACAAGACCACAAAAGGTGGAGTCAATTTATTATTATCTAAGCCAGCAGCCCTTGATTAGATATAGGTTTTTAATATTCTCCAATTTGGACCAGCTCATGAGAGTGGTTAACAAAAGTTGACTCTTTTATTTAAAAACAATTTATTTTTGTGTATAGTATTCAAATGACTTTGATCATTTGTTTTATTTTTGCAACCCATTTGAGAATACAAGACAACGGTAGGCTTTAATATTTTATAACTGTTTACTACGGTAGCATGTTTGAACAAAAACAATATTTCTTTATAATCAACTTGTAAATGGTTTTATTTTTTAAAGTCTTAAGAATTTAATTTTGATTCACAATTTGTGTAATGTTTATCATATTATAGTCAAACATTTTTAATGATATAACAATTTGAATGAGAATGTAAAAAAGTGTTACATTACTAATAGATAAAATTAAATCTAATTTTTAATGTCAATAATTATTTTCCGTAACAAACCTTAGGAGAGTGAAAATTTGCAAATAGTGTTTCTCGAAACTAAAAACACAGAAAGAAGAATTTTGTTGAAATGTATAATCAATTCACTTATATCAATTGCGATCGTCAATATCCTTGTTGTTTCTTAATAAAATTATTATTATTATTGACAACTTGACATTTTAGAAATTAAACAAATATAATGTTGCTTCATTCACAAGTTGATTATAAAGAAATATTCATGTTTTTGTTCAGACATGCTATTGATAGTAATCCTTTATAAAATATTATAGTTGGCCATCCTTTGGCTGCAAAAGTAAAATGAATGAAGTCATCTGAATACCATAAAAAAAGAATTTGTCTTTGATCAAAAGAATCAACTTTGTTAGCCCCAATTATGAATTATCTAATGCCATGAAAAGATATTAATAATCTATATCTAACCAAAGGAATGCTAGCTCATATGATTGAAAAAATTGCTTTTCACTTGGATATCTCAAATTCAAAGCAATTAGAAATTAGTGAGAAGCTAAATTAACGTAAATTCGCTGCGCCCAGTTAAAAAAAAGTTAACTTGAATTGAATTTTTTGTTAATCACCAAATCATTAATATACTTTCATGACATGAAACCTTTTTGTTTAGAAAGTTTTTTACTTTCCATACTTCAAAAAATAAAATGTAATTAAATAATTTATTAAATTTCGTTCATAAAAATTCAACAAAATTTTCGGGTGGTTACTAATGTGTAAAGATTGGCAACAAACGCGAATGTAGTTAGGAGAAAGTTCAAGCAGCTTCTATCGAGGAGAAAGTTCACTATTATTGCCAAGCATCAATTGGATGTCTCATTCTCCATTTACTTTGACAACTTTAATATTGTTGAACATCAATTGGATGTCTTTCGATCTCTACTTACTTTGATAACTTTATTATGGTCGCTAATCATTGATTGAATGTCCATTAAAATCTTCCACTTATTTTGACAACTTCATTATTGTCGCTATATACTCATTTTAGTGCATCAGACTTCTTGTGTTCTTTCCCCAATTACCTCGACATTCTCCAGTGTCTCTAGTTTCTCTTTGCACTTCTTTTCGACAAAGATGATTTTTTGTGTCCAGCATGGGTTTTTACTGTTAACAATAGTATTTTATTCTCATTTAAAATTTTATAATAAACAGATTATGAAATAATCATTTTCCATCAAAATTCTGGTTTTTGAATCATTTATTTTAAGGATTTAATTTTAATCCACTGTCAGTGTAAAAAATTTTTACACCATCATTCAATCATGTACTGACACATCATTAAAAGTGTTAGACTTTTGAGGTAATTGTTATAATAGTTAAACTCTTTTAATGAGTTGGCAATACATGATTAGATGAAAATGTAAAAAAAATTTACACTGACAGTGGATCAAAATTAAACTCTTATTTTAATATCCGAGATCACCTCGAATGCTAGCTACTTTTGCAAGTTGATTGTAAACAAATCATAATTTTTGTTTAGTGTAAGATTAAAAACAAATAGTTAATTATAGATAGCTGTTGTCGTAGTTAAATCTGTATATCTTATTAATTAATCCTCTCACATATCAATGGTACCTCAAACAAATTGAAAAAAAAAATCACATAAAGAAATAAATATTTAATTTTAGTCAATTTGTAAGTGTAAAAACTTTTTACACTATATAATTCAATGATATGTTGTCATATTTTTAAATAAATTTAACTATGATAATAATTAATTAAAATATTAAATATTTTAATGATGTGTGAATACATAATTTGATGGTGATATAAATTTTTTTACACAATGAGTAGATTAAAAGTAAACACAAGAAATAAAAGAAAACGAAAAGATATGATAGATGTGGTCTTCAAATAAGGAATAAACTTTTTTAAAGAAAATTATAATCTTCCTAAACCATCAACTTCGTAAAGAAGTAATTAAAGAATGACCGAGAAAGTGGAGGTCGATCATCGTCCCATTAATAGAAAACTAGTTTCTTTTTTTTTTTTTCATGGAGCATATTTTACCTTGACTCAATCTAATTATTTCCACCATTTAAAGCTAGAGTACCGAATAAGAAGAATACCCAAAAGGCCATACTTGCTGGATTTACAGAGCAGCAGAATTGCAACCTAGCATGAATGATGAGATGATAAATGTTTAAATACTATATTCAAAATTTATATATTTGATGTAAATGTTCATATACATGCATTCGCATACAATTATTTTCATACAAAACATTTCCAGCTATCACTAGGATTTTCATACAAAACATTTTCATACCAAAATAGGATTTGTTTGTCATTTATGTTTTCATGATAACCAGATAGCCAAATAATCATTTTCCATCAAAATTCCTCTTTGTTAACAATTGATTTCAATATCCGAGACCACCACCAGTGCTAGCTGCATTTGCAAGTTGATTATAAAGAAACAATAATTTCGTTTGATGTAAGATTATAAACAAATAATTAGTTGTCAGGCAGCTGTCGTGGTAGTTAAAGCTGTATTTCTAATTTATTAAGGCCATATATCATGAAAACAAACACAATAACAAGAAAAAAAAATTAATTTAAGGAAACAATGATCTGATGAATGTAGACAAGGATGTGGTCTTTAAGTAAGGAATAAACTTCTGGATTTAATTTTAATTTATTGAAGTGTAAAGATTTTATATATTATTATTTATTGTCAAATTATTAATAAATAATTAGTGTACAAATATATAATTAGATGATAATGTAAATTTTTTAATATAAAATCAAAATTAAATGCTTTTAACGAAAACTATGTTCTACCTAAATCACCAAATTGATAAAAGAAGTTATTAAAGAATAATAATGATTCTTGTACACCATTTTTTTTACATCACTTTTACACTTGGTTAATGATGAGTAAATTTTTGGTTAATACAGTATATTGTTTGGTTAATGAGTTTTGGTAACCAATCACTTACAAGCTAGTAAAACTCATTAACCAAATGATATGTTGTATTAACCAAATATTTACACATTGTTATCCAAATGTAAAAATAGTGTAAAAAAAATGATGTGGATATTTCATTACTCATTAAAGAATTGCTTAACAAAGTTGCAGTCATCGTCCCACTATGCTGAGAATAGAAAATTAGTTTCTTATCCAGCTCACGTTCCCTATTGGTGGGTGAACAATCCAACACTTGGTGAATTCTACTTCACAATGATAGGAAGAGCCGACACCGAAGGATAAAAAAGCAACGTCGCTATGAACGCTTGGCTGCCACAAGCCAGTTATCCCTGTGGTAACTTTTCTGACACCTCTAGCTTCAAATTCCGAAGGACTAAAGGATCGATAGGCCAAGCTTTCACGGTTCGTATTCGTACTGGAAATCAGAATCAAACGAGCTTTTACCCTTTTGTTCCATACGAGATTTCTGTTCTCGTTGAGCTCATCTTAGGACACCTGCGTTATCTTTTAACAGATGTGCCGCCCCAGCCAAACTCCTTCTTTTTGGGGCATAATATTTCTTAAAAGTCATGAAGACAGCTGTATTTTTTTATTAATTAAACTTATCATATATCCAATGGGTAGCTCAAACAAAATGAAAAAAAAAAAAACCTTATAAAGAAATAAGGAATAAAATTTTTTTTAATAAAAATAATGATCTACCTAAGGTCATAAACCACCAACTTGATAAAGATGTAATTAGAAAAAGACCCGAGAAAGTTGAAGTCATCGTCCACACGATGCACGCTGCATCATAGACCCATGCTGCAGGCAATAGAAAACTATTTTCTTTTAGACTCATCGATCAAAATATTTCCACCGAATAAGAAGCAAAACATCATACTTGATGGAATTGCAGAATTGCAAGCGAGTGAGATGAGATGAAATGAAATGGCAGAAACTGCAGTATCGTTTGTTTTGGAGCAACTGTACCAACTTCTGAAAGAAGAAGGAAGTCTGCTGAGAGGCGTCCATAAAGAATTTGCAGACATCAAAGATGAACTGGAGAGCATTCAAGCCTTCCTCAAGGATGCAGATAGAAGAGCCACAGATGAAGGAGACACTAACGAAGCAATAAAAACTTGGGTGAAGCAGCTGAGAGAAGCATCTTTTTCCATAGAAGATGTCATTGATAAATACATCATTTATGTGACACCGAGGATCCATCATCCTGGATGTATAGCTTCGCTCCAAAAGATTGCTCACCTAATCAAAACGCTGAAGCCTCGTCATCGGATAGCGTCTGAGATTCAAGACATTAAATCATCAGTTCGTGGAATCAAGGAAAGAAGTGAAAGGTATAACTTTCAGTCTTCAGGATCAAGCATCTCTAGAGGGAGGCGTGATCCTCGATTGGATTCACTGTTCATTGAAGAAACTGAAGTCGTGGGATTCGAATCCCCAAGAGATGAATTGGTTGGTTGGATAGTGGAAGGAGCAGCAGAGCGCACACTGATTTCAGTGGTAGGAATGGGCGGGCTTGGAAAAACCACTCTTGCCAAGCAAGTTTTTGACAGCCAGAAGGTGAGAAAGAACTTTGATTGTCGTGCTTTCATCACAGTTTCTCAATCATACACCGTAAGTGGGTTATTGATAGGCATGATAGAGAAATTTTGTAGAGAGACTAGAGAGCCTCTTCCAAAGGGTTTGCACAAAATGGATGATCAGTCTCTAATTACAGAAGTGAGACAATACCTGCAACAAAAGAGGTATTTGGTATTCTTTGATGATGTATGGAAAACAGATTTTTCTGATGAGATCGTGCATGCCATGCCTAATAATAATAAAGGAAGTAGGATCATAATTACCACTAGAATCATGCATGTTGCAGAATTTTTTAAGAAATCATTTCTTGTTCATGTTCATGAGCTGCAACTTTTGACTCCAAACAAAGCCTGGGAACTCTTTTGCAAGAAGGCATTTCGATTTGAGCTTGATGGGCATTGTCCAACGGAGCTCGAAGATATGTCTATTGAAATTGTTAAAAAATGCAAGGGGCTACCACTCGCAATTGTGGCCATTGGAGGTCTTTTGTCAACAAAAGCTAAAACCATGTTTGAATGGCAAAAGGTGAGGCAAAATCTGAGTATGGAGTTAGAGCGTAATGCCCATTTGACTAGTTTAATAAGGATTTTATCTCTTAGTTACGATGACCTGCCTTACTATTTGAAATCATGCATGTTGTATTTTGGTATATATCCAGAGGACTACTCCATTCGTCGTAAAAGACTAACTAGGCAATGGATAGCAGAAGGGTTTGTTAAATATGAGGAGAGAAGAACTATAGAGACAGTTGCTGAGGAGTACTTAACAGAGTTAATAAATAGAAGCTTAGTTCAAGTCTCGAAAGTTGGCTTTGATGGGAAAGTTAAAAGTTGTCAAGTCCATGATTTATTACGCGAAGTGATCATTAGAAAAATGAAAGATTTAAGTTTTTGCCATTTAGTGCATGATGACGATGACCCAGTCACAGTTGGAATAACTAGACGCTTTTCAATAGCAACTAGTTCCAAAGATGTGTTGAGAAGTACTAGCAACTCAGGCATTCGTGCTATTTATGTATTTGATATAGGAAAATGGCCTCTACATTTCATTGGTATATTCTCTGCGAAGTTCAAGCTTTTGAAACTACTTGATTTTGAAGGTACTTCGTTGAATTATGTTCCTAATAATTTGGGAAATCTTTTTCACCTGAGGTATTTAAACTTGAGTAATACAAAAGTACAGGTTCTTCCCAGATCTATTGGTAAGTTGGTGAACTTAGAAACGTTGGATCTAAGACAAACGCTTGTGCATGTTTTACCAAGTGAGATAAACAGGCTCACAAAACTACGGCTTCTTCCTGTTTACTATCGAAAGTACGAACAAGATTATTCTATGTTAGACTTTACAAGCGGGGTGAAGATACATAAAGGTATTGAATGCTTGACGTCTCTACAAAAGCTTTATTTTGTGGAGGCAGATTATGGTGAACTTGACCTTATCCAAGAACTCAAAAAGTTGAAGCAGTTAAGGAAGTTAGGCATCAGGCGCGTGCGAAGAGAATATGGGAATGCCCTATGTGCTGCAATAGAGGAGATGAACCACCTTGAATCTCTGAATGTTACTGCAATAGCTGAGGATGAAATCATTGACTTGAATTTTATATCATCACCACCCGAACTTCGGGTGCTCAGTTTGAAAGCACGACTAGAGAGGTTGCCTGACTGGATTCCGAAACTCGAGTATCTTGTTAAGCTAAGGCTGGGTGTATCCAAGTTAGGAGATGATCTAATAAGCTCAGTGAAAAACTTACCAAATCTGTTGCGGCTCAATTTGTGGGATAATGCCTATGATGGTGAAAGTTTGCATTTTCAAAAAGGAGGATTTCTAAAACTGATGGAACTGGATCTCACTCGATTGAATAGACTAAATTCCGTGATTATAGACAAAGGAGCTTTGCTTGCTCTTGAGCACTTCAGATTTAACAATAACCCCCAACTGAAGGAGGTACCCTCTGGCATCAAACACTTGGAAAGCCTTAAATTTCTTGGCTTCGCTGATATGCCAGCTGAATTAGTTGAAAGGACTGATCCAAACAAAGGGCAAGACTACTGGATTATCAAGCATATTCCCCTTCTATTTATTCGTAGCAGAGTCGGCTCAAAATTTTATGACTATGACATGCGCCCTCTTCGCACGTTAGTCAATGTTTGAAATGTGAAGGTACCCTTTTGTCTTACCATATAATGCTGCTCTTATGAATGTTTGGAATTACAATGCCATTCTCACCAATCGTATGTGTGTTTCTTCCTCTGTTTCTTTTTCTTTTTTTTCGGTTTTCTTACTTTCATGCTTCAACCTTCTATTGAAGTAAAGAGTAATGCTATATGGTACGAAAACTTTTTCACGAAATAAGTACGAATGACTCATTTCACTTTTTTCCTCAGTCAAAAACTAAAGCAAGAATGAAAACTGCTCAACACATATCACGGAGAGACATCCACGTTGGATACAAACTCCTTCGTATGGATTCGTAGAAAAGATTTCGTAACAATTAGCATTACTCTTAGTCATGACCCTTGATTTTACGTTTTTTATGTGATTTCAGATGGAATTATGCCTTTATTTATAACTAACTATTTTAAGAACATTAATAATATCATTTTTAATTTGCTGATTACAAACTTATTATATTTAAGTTGATTGTGTAACATTCCACTGCAAATATTTCAAATAATAACTCAGAAAAAAAATTGTAGAATGAAAGTAATTAAATTTTTTATCTCTTTTTTTTGTTTTCGATGATGTTTGTATTGAATTCTAATTTTTTGTTTTCAACATCATGGTAGTGTACTTTTTTTTTTATTTTATCAATTATCCTAATTAGCCTTATGAGCCAAGTGACGCCCTATAGTATCCTTAAAGATTAGGTTCTTTGGACTCCCTATGGGACAAATCAACAGTCAACAGCTTAGAACACAAGAATTTTTGTTACTTCCTAATAAGAACTACTCCCACTAAAATTCATATTTACATTCTATCCCGTAGAGATGAACTTTCTTACCCGTTTGACCAACTTTCAGTTGGTCATGATAGTGCACTTAATCTCTGTAATTTGCTAACGTTAAATTCTCCCTTTCATAAATTATGTAACAGAGATGTTTGTTCAGCAATCAAAAATTAAAGTCAAGACCCATTCGCTTACATATTAATATCTTGCTCTAAATTGATTTCTTTCCTGTGTTTTTTTATTTATTTATAAGGATTTGTTTCCTGTGTCTACGTGGACAGAAATTCAGATTCTCCTTGTAGCTGTTCACAAAAATGGTGCACTATGTTTTTTCATTCTTTCATTGGTGCCCGAATCCGCAAATAAAATACATCCTTGAAGTCATCGTGCTTTAATCAAGGAATATATGGAATCAGATGTCCAACTGATTTTATGATTGGTTGTGGGTGCTTTTCTTTAAAGCTTGTAATCAAGACCTCTTCATTTGAGTGGACATTTTCATTTATCTAATGAAGAACAATGCCATTTCATTGTCATTAATTACTGGATTTGATTTATTGATGAAATCTACCGTTGGCTTCTAATTATTTTGACCGTGTTCTAAATTTTAGGCTGCCTCCTGTTGGTGCTTCAATCACAAATTACGTCAACTCCATTCTAGATCACAACAATTTATGAAATGGATGATGAGCTTAAATATATTTAGGCCTATATATATATATATATATATGAGTGAGAATCTACTTACACTAAGTGTAAGTTTTGACACACTTACACCACTCAATAATTTTTTTTTTGTAAAATATGAATTTCATCAATCAAATCGTTGAAAGTTCTCATAAAATAAATCAATCACATAAAATTTCTTATAATTAAAAAATTATTTGATATTTCATCGCATTACTTTATTTTAATGTATAATATAGTTTTAAAATTAAGTAAATTATCTACTATTAGATTAGATGACTATATATGTCCGATTTATTTAAAATGTGGTATGCGTGATTGATCAATCAATTTGAGACACTATGTTAGCTTTGTATTAGGCATTATTAGATGTTTATTGTGCCCAATATTAGTACTTTAGATGAGTTTAATGTTGTTGGGCTTCATTGGGCTTTAATGCAAATATTGAATAATTTTCGGATTTTGATGCATTTTGACCTTTCTTCCTTGGTTAGGTCATAACTTGGGACTCGGTGATCCAATTGAGGTGATCTTGGTGTCTTTGGAAAGCTAAGACAATGCTCTACAAGTTTCATGAAGAACTCAAGAGCTGGATCGGAATGCTAAGGGTCCAAAATATCCATGCAATGCAGAGTGGGTTTGCTGTCACGGAACCATCTGTGCAGTATGCACATATTGGACTATATAGTGGGTTATAGGCCTCCTCTTGGGCTGAAACTTGGTCACTTGAAAGATAAGACCCATATCTCCAACTTCAATGAAGACCATTTTGTCAATAGATATCGTTTTAGGCATGCTTCAGAAGCTACAAGTTGGTCTGAATTTGGAAACACGTTCTTCCAACCTAACTTGAGGTAGGTGAAGTGTTTTTGGCATTTCTGGAGTTCTAAAAGTCCAAATGACATGATTCAAATTGAAGATTTTCAAGGAGACAACTGGCTACAACTTTGATGAAGACATCCAAGCCAAAATGCACCGTCTAGGTGATGAATTTGAAGCCATAAGTCGGATAAGAGTTGTTGACTAAAAGCCACCAACCATACACCAACCCACCTACCATGCACCAACCCACCAACCATGCATCAAGCTTCCATTTTTGACAAATTTCAGATTCTTATAGCTTGTATTCAGATTATGTACATGTACAAATTGGCTTCTAGGATTAGTATAAATAGACCCAACCTCTTTGTATTAGAAGCATTCAATTTGGAAGTAAGTTTCAAGAAAGTTTAAGTATTTGTGAGAGTTTTCTTTCTCTTCTTCTCCATTCTCTTTGCAATTTCGTTTTTGTTCTTTAAATTCTGAGTTCTTCCTTCCCATCCATGGAAGGCTAGGCTCTCATAATCAATCCAAGGGATTAGCCATCTTGTTGTTTAATTTAGAGATCTTGTTTTGCTTGTTCATATTGCTTAATTGTTATTCAAGTTTCTCTTCTTCCTCTTTTGATTTTTATCTAGATTAAATTGCTTAATTTGATTTAGATGTTGATGTGGTAATAGCTTTATTATCATGTATTCAAAGAGGATCATAAAGATTAAACAATATATTAAAGCTTTTTGATAGATTGTTTAACTTGGTTAAATTCTAGATCTTAAGTTAATCTATGTTGGATGGTGCTTACTTTATCTAACCTTGGTTAATCAAATCCTAGATGCTTATCTAGTAAAGAATTCTTGGATCATGTTAATGCTTCTTGATGTGATCTAAGGCCAAGAACATGGTTAGCAATTAAGTGAATTCCTTGTGATCAATGATGAGTTAAACTCAAGATCGGTAAATTTCCTTGGATTGATTGTTTCTTTAGATTTGTTTACAACTTTGAATCTCCTACTTTTATTAATTTTGTAATCAACAACAAAACCCCCCCTTTTCTAATTATCTTGATCTAATTTAATCTTTGTTTTTGGATCCTTGAGAAACGATTCGGTTCATTCTCTATACTACAAATTAGTTTGTGAACCGGTTATTTTATTTGATAGGTCTCGACAACCTCTTGTCAAATTTGGCGCCGTTGCCGGGGATCCAAGGCAACTATTTAATCATTTCAAGATCCCATCTAACTCTAACAAATATGTTTGTTTTGTTTTTGAAGCTTTTTCAAGTGGGATTCGGCTGAAATTGGATAAAGGGCATTGTGTCAAGAATTTTAGTTCGGGCATCTCAGATTGATCTGAATTTTGGTACACAAATAGAAAATATTATTCTGAGAAAGGCTTACTGTATACAGTAAGGTCACCCTTATTTTTGCCAAATTCCATCGTTTAGACCACTTTTTCAATTTTTTAAGATTTTTTATTATTTTTTTGGATAGCATTTGTGTGTAGATTTTATCCTGTGGTGGTTCCATAATTTTTAAAATTCATTTGATACTGTTTTTTATTTTTGTTTAATTTTTTGGAGTATTTGTTTTAGGAATTTTTAGTGTTTTAGTTGTTATTGCTTTTTTAATACCTTCTTATGAACTGCATGCTGTATGACTAGATCTGATCCTGGTACCTTGCATTCATTTGATCCTGAAATTGATAAAACATTTCATACACTTCATAGAATTCATAGGACTGGTAGTAGCATTCATAGAGCTAATAGAATTACTTCTTGAATTGGACTTGAACTTGACATTGCACATAATCTTGTTGACTCTTTTAATCCTGTTGAGTCTGTCATTAGTACTTCAAATGATATTGAGTCTGTTGATTTTACTATGGCTGACTATAACAATAGGACCCTTAAGGAATTGACTGCACCTGATGTGAATTATCAACCTTTGTGCATTCAATATCCTGAACTTAATGTTGATTTTGAGTTGAAATCTGGATTGATACACTTGCTGCCCAAGTTTCATGGTCTTGCAGGTGAAGATCCACATAAGCATTTGAAGGAGTTCCATGTTGTCTGCTCCACCATGAAACCTCATGGAATAGCTGAAGATCACATCAAGCTAAGGGCCTTTCCTTTCTCTTTGGATGGTGCTGCTAAGGATTGGTTGTATTACTTACAACCTGCTGCCATCACTTCTTGGAATGACATGAAAAGATTATTTCGAGAAGTTCTTTCTGCATCAAGAACTGCCGCAATAAGGAAAGATATTTGTGGCATAAGGCAAATCAGTGGTGAAACTCTCCATGAGTATTGGGAGAGATTCAAGAAATTGTGCTCAAGCGCCCACACCATCAATTTAGTGATCAATCACGATCCAATACTTCTATGAAGGATTGATGCCAATGGAAAGGAGTATGATTGATCTTGCAAGTGGTGGAGCATTGGTAGATAAAACTTCACCGCTTAAACTTAATTGCAAACATGGCAAATTCTCAAGAATTTGGTACTCGAATGGGTGCAACTTAATAGTCAATGAAGTTAATACCTCTTCACATGCCGATCAACAAAGGGTGGAACATAGATTGGATGAGCTCACTTCTTTGGTTAGACGGATGGCAATAGGACAACACGAACCACGTGTGCAAACCCCTGCAAGAGTTTGTAGCATATGTTCTAGTTCCTCTCATCCCACGATGCGTGCCCCACATTGCAAGATGATTCTCGAGTTTCAAGACCAATGGTCGCACTGGTATATTTCCTGGGAAGCCACAATTCCATCGAAGAACAACAAATATGATCCATTCTCCAACACTTACAACCCCTGGGGAGGGACCATCCCAACTGAGATATGGGAATGCATCAAATCGGCTGACCACCAAACCAAGATAGACCACCATTCCAGCAGAAGCAAGGACAAATCGCTTTTGACCACATGTCGCACCAAGTAGACCACCATTCCAAAGAAGAAGGTCCTGTAGCCACAAAATCTGAGCCCTCATTAGAGGATTTGGTGAAACAGTTGGCCACCAATAACATCCAGTTTCAACAGAGAACTGAAACCACCATTCAAAACTTGGAGACTCAAATTGGTCAACTTGCCACATCAATTCATGAATTAAAGTCACAGGGTTCTAGCCAATTACCCTCTCAAACCACTCCAAACCCTAGAGGCAATGTTAGTGCTATAGCTTTACGCAGTGGTAAGCAAATCAATGGACCAAAGGTCAGAGATAATTCCATTCTACCCTTGACCCGGAGAAACAAGATTCTACAAAGAACTTCAAGTTCTCAGCCTAATTCAGATCGTAGCAAATTCAAAAGAAATGATCCTACAACAACAAGCGAAAACCGGATCAAATCAGCAGCTGACGTAAAAATTCAAGATGCAATGAAAAGTGAACATCCAAAAAAGTCAGGTTCCAACATTCCTCTTCCTTTTCCTAACCGAATGATACAGCCGAGGCATATGGTTGAAACTGACTTGGATAAGGAAATTATGGAGACTTTTCAGAAGGTTGAGGTGAATATACCTCTCTTGGAGGCAATTAAACAAATCCTCAAGTATGCCAAGTTCTTGAAAGAGATGTGCACCCATAAGAGGAAGCTAAAGGGCACTGAAAAAGTAAGTATGGGGAGAAATGTCTCTGCTTTGATTCAGCCCAACTTGCCTCCCAAATGCAAGGATCCAGGCACTTTTACCATCCCTTGCACCATAGGGCACCAACAGTTCACTCATGCCTTGCTAGACTTGGGAGCCTCCATCAATGTAATGCCAAAGTCAGTTTACACTTCATTGCATATGGGAGAGCTAAAATCCACTGGCATTGTCATTCAGTTAGCAAACCGAAGCACTGCTCAACCTGCAGGAGTGTTGGAAGACGTTCTGGTTCGGGTAAATAATTTAATATTCCCAGCTGATTTTTATGTGTTGAATATGGAAGATGAATCTGCCTCTTCCCCACCCCCATTGATCTTAGGTAGGCCATTTTTGAAAACTGCTAAAACTAAGATTGATGTGCATGCTGGTACCCTTTCCATGGAATTTGGTGATGATATCATTCAGTTTAACATTTTTTATGCCATGAAATACCCTTTAGAGGATCATTCTGTTTTTCATTTTGATGTCATTGATTTACTGGTTGATGATATGCATGCTGATATGTTAGCAGAGTTTCCTGAAATTATAGGATACACTGATAGCATAGCTTGTGATACTTGTTCCACCTGTTTCGGACTTTTTGGTTGTAAACCCACTACAATGTGTGCAGCCTGTGCTGAGATTTCTACATACTTATCATGTGCTGTTGTTAATTCTGCTGACATTGATGATTCTGTTTCTGTTATTAATAGCAATGATGCTGTTATTAATGATGTTGTCATTCATCCTGCTGCTAAGTGTGATTCTTTTGATTCCATAGGATATGATGATGTTGTTTTCCAAGATTGTGCACAGCTTGCGTGCAGTGCAATCACGAGAATTTAGCAGATTTAGTTTCGGTTCCAAAACTAGTACCATCAGTCCAGCAACCACCCTCCATTGAACTTAAGCCCTTGCCCGAGCATTTGAAGTATGCATTCTTGGAAGAGGATGAGAAGCTCCCGGTGATAATGGCCAAACACCTCCAACCTGAGCAAGAAACCAGATTATTGGAAGTCTTGAAGCAACATAAAAGGGCAATTGGTTGGACACTTGCGGACATTCCTGGTATTAACCCCTCCACATGCATGCACAGGATATTACTTGAGGAGGAAACTAAACCGGTGAGACAACCCCGGAGGAGACTGAATCCTCTCATTCTAGATGTGGTGAAAAAGAAGTGACCAAGCTACCTGCAGTGGCATTATCTATCCCATCTCCGACAAGTGGGTGAGCCCGGTGCAAGTAGTTCCAAAGAAATCCGGAGTGACTGTTGTGGCCAACCAGAAGAATGAGCTCATTCCAACCCAAGTGCAGAATAACTGGAGAGTCTACATTGACTACAGACGTCTCAACCAAGCCACTCGGAAAGATCATTACCCCCTTCCGGTCATTGATCAGATGCTGGAACGGTTGGCTGGTAAGTCCCATTACTGATTTTTAGATGGCTACACTGGATACTTCCAAATCCACATTGCACCGGAGGATCAGGAGAAGGCCACATTTACTTGTCCCTTCGGCACCTTTGCTTACAGACGGATGCCCTTCGGCCTCTGCAATGCCCCTGGTACCTTCCAGCGGTGCATGGTGAGCATATTTTCTGATTTCTTAGAGGAGTGCATGGAGGTATTTATGGATGACTTTACTGTCTATGGTTCTTCTTTTGATTCATGTTTAGCTTGACCTATCTAGAGTAATCTTGCAAAGATGCATTGAGACTAACCTTGTGCTAAATTTTGAGAAATGCCATTTTATGGTAGAACAGGTATAGTTTTAGGCCATGTAGTATCCAAGAAGGGCATTGAGGTAGATCCCGCCAAGATTGATGTAATTACTTGTCTATCTTACCCCACATGCGTGCGGGAAGTGCGTTCTTTTCTTGGTCATGCAGGTTTCTACAGCGCTTCATTGCCGACTTCAAAGAAGATTGCTCTTCCACTTTCCCGATCAGAAGATGTGGAGTTCAATTTTGATGACAAGTGCAAGGCGCCTTTCAACCACTTGAAGAAGGCCTTGACTAGTACCCCTATAATCCACCACTGACCGACATTGCCATTTGAGTTAATGTGTGATGCTTCTAACTATGCAGAGGAGCAGCCTTGGCACATAGAGTGGGGAAAGCTTCTCATGTGATATACTATGCTTCCAGAACTCTAGATGCTGCTCAGGCCAACTATACCACAACCGAAAAAGAACTTTTAGCCATTGTTTTTGCTTTGGATAAGTTTAGATCATATTTGCTTGGTTCTAAGGTTGTTGTGTTTACTGATCATGCAGCTCTGAAGTTCCTTTTGAAGAAGCCAGAGGCAAAGCCCCGACTAATAAGATGGATGCTACTGCTCCAAGAGTTTCACATAGAGATCCGTGACAAGAGTGGAGCAGAGAACCTAGTGGCAGATCATTTGAGCCGCATTGAAAGGGCTTCAGATCCCTTCCCTGTACGGGACTCCTTCCCAGATGAGCAGCTTATGCAGCTGCAAGGTAAGAACACCTTCCCTTGGTTTGCTGATATGGTGAATTTCTTGGTTGCTACAGTTTTTCCCTCACATTTCACTCGTGCACAAATTTATAAACTTAAGAGTGAATCAAAATATTATGTGTGGGATGATCCATATCTGTGGCGATTTTGTAGTGACCAAATTATTAGGCGATGTGTGCCTAATCAAGAGTTTCATTCTGTTCTTAGCTTTTGTCATGCATTTGCATGTGGTGGACATTTTGGGCCTCAACGCATACCTAGGAAAGTTTTAGACTCTGGTTTATATTGGCCTACCTTGTTTCATGATGCATATTTGTTCTCGTAAGTCTTGTGAATAGTGTCGAGAACAGGAACATTTCTCGCAGGAATGAGATGCCCCGACAACCTCATCGTATTGTGAAGTCTTTGACGTATGGGGTATTGATTTCATGGGACCTTTTCCTGTTTCCTTTGGTTATGTTTACATTTTGCTAGTTGTTGATTATGTATCAAAATGGGTGGAGGCTAAAGCCACTCGGACTGATGATTCCAAAGATGTTTTGGATTTTGTTAGATCACGCATTTTCTGCAGGTTTGGAATCCCGAGAGCTATCATCAGTGATCAAGGCACCTATTTCTGTAACCGGAGCATGGAGGGATTGATGAAGAAATATGGCGTGTTGCATAAAGTTTCTACACCTTACCATCCCCAGACTAATGGTCAAGCCGAGGTCTCCAATAGAGAGATCAAGCGCATACTTGAAAAAACAGTCCAACCTAATCGGAAGGATTGGAGCATGAGGCTTGAGGATGCTCTTTGGGCTTACCGGACCGCTTACAAAACTCCAATCGGGATGTCTCCATATCGGATAGTCTATGGTAAGGCATGCCACTTGCCAGTAGAAATTGAGCACAAAGCATATTGGGCTGTGAAGCAATGCAACATGAATTTGGCCGAGTCGGCATAGAGCGGAAGTTGCAGTTACAGAATTGGAAGAGATCCGCCTAGATGCCTATGAGAGCTCCCCGACTCTACAAAGAAAAGACCAAAGCTTTCCATGATAAGTTTATTCTTCGGAAGGAGTTTTCAGTTGGGCAAAAAGTTCTCTTGTTTAATTCTCGCCTTAAGTTGATGCCTGGTAAATTAAGGTCTAGGTGGGACGGTCCGTTTGTTGTCACTAACATTTTTCCTCATGGTGCAGTGGAAATTAAGAGTGAAGCCACCAACAAAGTGTTCAAAGTTAATGGTCACCGCCTCAAAAATTTTTATGAAGGAGCTCAAGAGAACCTCGTGGAGGAAGTTCAACTGCAGGATGCCCTCTACCATGATTGATCACTACTGTGTTGAAAAAAAAAGAAAAAAAAAGAAGAAAAAAAGAGAAGAAAAAAAAGAAAAAAGAAAAAGCCACGATTAATGTCAATTGCCAGAGATTGAATCATTATTGGGGAGGACCCATCGCTCGTGCAAAATCTTCAATCACGCTGGCTAAGGACATTAAAAGTAGCGCTTCTTGGGAGGCAACCCAAGTTTTCTAACTCTTTCATCTTTCAACTTTGATTTATTTGCAATCACAGGAATCGAGACAGAAAATCGGTGCCAAGTGAGAAAATCTATCAGAGTTTGATTTTTCTGTCTTAATTTTGTTTATTTTTCGTTGACAGATGATTTTTCACCGGTTAAATGGCGGATAACGGTACTCCGTGAAAATCTTTTTCGGTCCCTTCAGTTACCCACAAACACTGAAATCTGTACATAATTTTACTCAATTTTTTTTTCTCTCTTTCTTCTTTCTTTCGAAATGGATAATCAGCTTTTTAATCTCCGCAAGCAATTCCCTTCTCTCCCTCAAAATGCTTTAACTAACATTTATTGTGCAAGGTTTGAGAGATTAAGGATGCTTATGCACAAAGGCATCCTCGGATATATACGCTGTTGATCGAAGCAAAGGTCCGACTCAGAGGTGAATTTTCTGACGCTCTTGTTTCATATATGCCAGGGCTAGGCAAAAGTTCATATGCAAAGAAGAGAAGAGCAAAAAGGTTACGAGTCTGCTATAAATGTGCAAGATGGACCTGTAACACAAAATGCAAATCAATTGGAATGACGTCTATAAACCGAGATGATAAAATTAACTTCATAAAGGATGGCATGAGTAAGGAGTCTTTAGATAACATTCTATTGACTCTTGAGACGCATCCTAGTGGAGATGTGCAGAGAGTACTTCTCGATTTATGGCCAATATTCCAAGATGAACATGAGCGTTATAGTCTCGGGAATCTGACTCAAAAAGACCCTGTTTGCCAATTTTTAAGAAAATTGGATGGGAAGCCGACCATCGGCCCATAGAGAGCTTCAAGACGTTACTGGACGTAAAACCAGAGGAAAATGTGAGCCACAATCACACCTCCTGTAAGTATTTTTTTTATTGTTTATTAAAAAAAAATTCAAAAAAAAAAATTCAAAAAAAAAAATTCAAAAAAAAAAATCGAAAAAAAAAATAGCCATATTTTTTGAAATATGTGTTGCATATTTTCAAACTTCTTCTGACACATATAGATTAGCCTTTTATCTTTGTCATATAGCTATTATCATTTCTGTGTTTATTTTTCACACTTATCTGACACGCAGATCTACCCCTCCTTTATAGGTGTAATTATTACCTTTGAGTTTTGATGCCTTTAAATAATGCACTTTGCTCTCTTCAGATCATTGATAAGGAGAGAGTACAAAAAAAAAAACAAAGAAAAAAAAATGGAAGCCACTTCAGTTCGTCGGATCAAGAGTGTTTGTGTCTTTTGTGGATCTAATCCTGGGAAAGATAAAGAGTTTGTAAATATTGCACACCATCTTGGTCGAGTGCTAGCTGAGAGAGAAATCCATTTAGTTTATGGAGGAGGTAGTCTTTGGTTAATGGGTTGTGTAGCGACTGCTGCACATTTAGGAGGTGGCAAAGTCCTTGGTGTCATTCCCAGTCCTTTATCTACCAGCAAGCCCATTGGAAAAACATTAGGGGATGAAGTAATGGTATTTTGCATGCACCAACGCATGAACATTATGATAGCAAATGCTGATGCCTTTATTGCCCTACCTGGTGGTTTTGAAACTTTGGAAGAACTCTTTCAAATTACATCCTGGTCACAGCAGAACTTTCACCAAAAACCCATAGGTATATTAAATGTTAATGGTTTTTATGACAGTTTGTTTTGTTTTCTTGATCATGCTGTAGAAAAAAGGTTCATCTCACAAGCGACACGTCAAAGTCTTGTAACTGCTGCAACTCCTGAACAATTGCTCGATCAACTCAATGCATTTGTACCACAACGTGATCCAGCAATGGCTCCACTGAATTGGGAACAAGGCAGCAGCAGCAAAAAGCAAAAACTTGATTTGACTTTGTCTTTGTGAATTTTTGTTTTCTCTTATGGTTTTAGTTTTTTTGTAATTTTTCTTATTTCAGGCCCGATTTGCAGTTTTCTGGTAAGACCTTCTACACTCTACCTATCTTTATTTTGACATTGGGGACAATGTCTTTAATTAGTTGGGGGGAGGGATAGTTGACATTACCATGTACATAGTTTAAAAAAAAAAAAAAGCTAATCTTTATTGTTACTAACTTTTTAGATGTATGATGGCAGAGTAAGGAGTAGTTTTGCTCTTGAGACGCATCTTAACTTGCATTTCATAATAGGTCTTAAATCATCTTTGTTCTTGTATATATATTAAAAAAAAAAAAAACACACACACACACACACACAATTTTGATCTTTTCAATTGATTTTGATACAAGCATGTGCTGAATCTGAGCTTAATTGATGATAAAAGTATGCAAAACAGTTTACAGTTGAATCATTTTCATGATATACATGTGTATATGATTGTGGATATTAGGAAGAAGGCATGGTTGAATTGAGTGAATGTTTCATACCTTTGTGAGTTTTGGGCTTTTCCAAGTTTGATACTTACACTTGGTTATTTTCTTTCATGAGTGATGTCAATTATGAATTTATTTTCTAGAACTTGCATTGAATCGATTTGAGATTACATTGGTCTGTATGTTGCATGAAAATGACAGAGGCATTTTTTTCTTGACTTAGCTGCTTTGGCCAAATAAACCTACCTTGCATTTATCCAATTATTAACTCCCTCTAAACCTATTTGCCTATTCTTTGTTCTTAGCTCATTACAAGCTTTGAGTGAAAAACCATGTTTTACCTTACCTTAGGGAATGGGAGAGCATTGATTTTCTTATTGGAGGAGTTTTTTTGCTTGCAATGATTTAAGTGTGGGGGAATTGGTGTGCTGATACGAAATGCTTGGTACAAAAAAAAAACAAAAACAAAACAAAAAAAAACAAAAACAAAACAAAACAAAAAAAAAAAGAAAGAAAGAAAAAAAAAAGAATAGAAAAAGGAAGGAATGTGTGAAGAGAATGAGCATTTTATGGTTTTAGGTAAAAAATTTATTCTTTCTACTTGAATTACTCCTCAATGCTCTTTTATTCTCTTTGGTTTTAACCTGCTATTATCTATATTGTTCCCTTCCTTCACCTTATAAGTTCCATTACAACTTTTTTGAAAGACCTCTTGATTTTTGCAATTTATTTGATCTAAGTAGTGGAGAATTGATGTATATGCAAGCCTATGGTAAAATACTTTCATAATTTGACTGAGTTGAGCGTAAACAGTTAACCTAAACACCTTGTGTGATTTGAGTGTCACTTGTGAAGAATTTTACTCAATCTGAACATGCCTATTTCTGATTAAAGCATGATTATGCTATACTTTATTCTCAATTGATTTGATTCAACTATTCTTTGTTAAGCATACTTGACTTATTAATTATGGTTTATATTTGATACAATGCTTGTATTTAAAAATTAGTTGAATTGATTAAATAAAATATTACATGTTTGTGGGTATCATCCTGGTAAACCCTCACGAGACTACAACTCGTCCACTAGGGACACCTAGGGGTTTAAAGGCTTGTGGCACATGCTAAGTGCCATCGTGTTTTCCTATGGAAGTGGATTAAATTAGGTACAATTAGTTTTTATGTTTTTAGTTTAATAATATGATGTTTCTTGTTTTTCTTTAGTTTCGTTGTTATGTGTTTTGCCCAGGAGTACAAAAGCTTAAGTGTGGGGGAATTTGATCAATCAATTTGAGACACTTATGTTAGCTTTGTATTAGGCATTATTAGATGTTTATTGTGCCCAATATTAGTACTTTAGATGAGTTTAATGTTGTTGGGCTTTATTGGGCTTTAATGCAAATATTGAATAATTTTCGGATTTTGATGCATTTTGACCTTTCTTCCTTGGTTAGGTCATAACTTGGGACTCGGTGATCCAATTGAGGTGATCTTGGTGTCTTTGGAAAGCTAAGACAATGCTCTACAAGTTTCATGAAGAACTCAAGAGCTGGATCGGAATGCTAAGGGTCCAAAATATCCCTGCAATGCAGAGTGGGTTTGCTGTCACGGAACCATCTGGGCAGTATGTACATATTGGACTATATAGTGGGTTATAGGCCTCGTCTTGGGCTGAAACTTGGTCACTAGAAAGATAAGACCCATATCTCCAACTTCAATGAAGACCATTTTGTCAATAGATGTCGTTTTAGGCATGCTTCAGAAGCTACAAGTTGGTCTGAATTTGGAAACACGTTCTTCCAACCTAACTTGAGGTAGGTGAAGTGTTTTTGGCATTTCTGGAGTTCTAAAAGTCCAAATGACATGATTCAAATTGGAGATTTTCAAGGAGACAACTGGCTACAACTTTGATGAAGACATCCAAGCCAAAATGCACCGTCTAGGTGATGAATTTGAAGCCAGAAGTCGGATAAGAGTTGTTGACTAAAAGCCACCAACCATACACCAACCCACCTACCATGCACCAACCCACCAACCATGCATCAAGCTTCCATTTTTGACAAATTTCAGATTCTTATAGCTTGTATTCAGATTATGTACATGTACAAATTGGCTTCTAGGATTAGTATAAATAGACCCAACCTCTTTGTATTAGAAGCATTCAATTTGGAAGTAAGTTTCAAGAAAGTTTAAGTATTTGTGAGAGTTTTCTTTCTCTTCTTCTCCATTCTCTTTGCAATTTCGGTTTTGTTCTTTAAATTCTGAGTTCTTCCTTCCCATCCATGGAAGGCTAGGCTCTCATAATCAATCCAAGGGATTAGCCATCTTGTTGTTTAATTTAGAGATCTTGTTTTGCTTGTTCATATTGCTTAATTGTTATTCAAGTTTCTCTTCTTCCTCTTTTGATTTTTATCTAGATTAAATTGCTTAATTTGATTTAGATGTTGATGTGGTAATAGCTTTATTATCATGTATTCAAAGAGGATCATAAAGATTAAACAATATATTAAAGCTTTTTGATAGATTGTTTAACTTGGTTAAATTCTAGATCTTAAGTTAATCTATGTTGGATGGTGCTTACTTTATCTAACCTTGGTTAATCAAATCCTAGATGCTTATCTAGTAAAGAATTCTTGGATCATGTTAATGCTTCTTGATGTGATCTAAGGCCAAGAACATGGTTAGCAATTAAGTGAATTCCTTGTGATCAATGATGAGTTAAACTCAAGATCGGTAAATTTCCTTGGATTGATTGTTTCTTTAGATTTGTTTACAACTATGAATCTCCTACTTTTATTAATTTTGTAATCAACAACAAAACCCCCCCTTTTCTAATTATCTTGATCTAATTTAATCTTTGTTTTTGGATCCTTGAGAAACGATTCGGTTCATTCTCTATACTACAAATTAGTTTGTGAACCGGTTATTTTATTTGATAGGTCTCGACAACCTCTTGTCAGTGATCATTAAAATAATAGCATATGATTCAATGATAGATGGGGATCCACTTACACCAAGTGTAAGTCTTGACACACTTATACTATTCAATAATTTTTTATAAAATATGAATTTAACCAATCTAAGCTGGACCAACTGAGAGTTGGTCAAGCTGGACTAACTCGTTTAACCGCATAAATTATGTAAGTCTGATATCTAATTTAGTGCCTCATTCAATAGCTATCTCAAGATTCAGTTATTTAATGCACAATGGTTGTTGATACAAGTCTAGAGTCACCAACTCTTTTAACATTCTTTGTGCCATCACTTTTGCTTCGGATGTATCACTTGGGGAAAGGGCACTGTGCCTAGCATGATCAAACTTAGGTAGGATTATCTGAACTGGTTGTGAAGATGATGAAGGTGGAAGAGTCGCAACTTGCGATTTTTGCTTGTAACTAGAGTTTGTCACTTAATCTCTAATTCATTGCAGTCGCAACTCCAACTCTTCCACAAGCATAAAACCTGAATTTAAAAAAATAAAAGAATTATAACTAACAAAAAGACTAAAAACAAAATTAGTGAACAAATTAATTAGAAAATAATCCCTAGAGACACGACGTCAAAAAATTGGTGTGTGAAAATATCCCAGCAGCTAAGAATAGATTTGACAACTTCTAAAATGATTCACCAAATTAAACCTTGCAAATATGAATGTAGTAAAGTGGAAAGTAAAAGTCATCTCTCGTAAAGGATTGTGGCTAATTAAAATGTTCACAAAATTAAAAATAGTAAACTAAGTAAGCAATAAGAAAAAAAGGGTTTTGAAAGTTATTAAATTAAATAAACTAAAAAGCAAATGAACGAAGTAATAATAAAAGTGAAAAGACAATAAACAATTAAAGACAATAATGATAAAGACTAGCGAAGGGTGACTTAGACAACTGACTTCTCCACCGCTAGACTTAGACAATGACAATCAATTTTGATATTACTTCTTAATTCCTATAGAAATTACCAACTGTAGATAGCAACAAGCTCTGCTACCCTGATACTTCCTTAATTTTCCATTAATTAGAACAAGTTCTCTAATTAATACCTAACCACTAAGCAACCGAAAATAAGCTCTCTACATTTAACCTAACAACATCCTTACGGTGAGAAAGATAAGTTGATCTAGGTGACAACCATGAAAGCTTGGGTTATCTGACCTATGTTGTATTCTGATAAGTGTCATAATTAGCTATATTTACAGTTAATTAGAGAAGGATTTGGGTGATCTAGAGAGTTTTAGGAATAGAAATTTGAAGGAATTGTGCAAAAATGTTGATATTTGGTGTTAGACATGTTTGAGTAAATTTTTATAATAGTTGGTGATGAACTTCTCTTGGAAATGATGGTTATTCACTCCTATCCTCTTGACCTTATTTTTAGAAGCAAGGTTGGACCATGGAATGTGAAGTAGGTCTTGCTAGCGTTGAAGAGAAAGCGGTGAGAATAAGCTTCTTGTCATTAGAACATTGCCACGTAGGAAAGGTGCGTGGCCACGCAAAAGCTATGTGGTTTAATGAGAGTTCTGCTTATGTTGCATGGCAACGCAAGAAGAGAGTGTGGCCATGCTATCAGTTGTGAGAAACATTATAAATAACAATTTTGGCCAAAACAGAATGACAATTTTTTTTTATTGAAGTCTCTTTCTCGAATTTTCTCTCTCCAACGACATTGGGCTTTTTGAAGCTTCAATCTTGAGGATTCAAGTTGCAAGATTCATCAAATTCTAATGGAGTTCTTCCTAATCTCATCTTCTTCTCTCATTTTCTTTCTTTTTAGCATGTGTAACTAAACCTTTAGGTTAGGGAGGGATGAATCTCATTCCAATTTATGTGTAATTGAATTATGTTATTTCAATTCAAGTTTATCTTTTCGAATTGAGTGATTGCCTCTATGCTCAACGTTTTTCTTGGATTGGCCTCCTAATGATTGATCTTAGACTCAATTGCGCAATTGGAAAATTGGCACTTGAGTTGGAATTTGAAGTAAATCACCATAATTGTTGAGATCCTAGGAATATGAATTGATAATTATGAGATCTTATGAATTCTCATGCTTAATGCTTGTTGAATTAGGAATGCCTAAGGAATTAGGGTTCTTGATCCAAATGAAGAGGTTAAAAGTCAAGGAATTGATCTTAGCTTAAATTGTAAAGTTGATCTTCAATTGATAGATATATCTTGGATTGAAAATTTTAATTGCATTACACAGGAAGAGGAAAGAGAGGATTCTAACCCAAACCACTATTGGCTCATTGTGTCCATCACATTCTTGTTGATTCTTTGAATTTGTGTTAGTGCTTTTGTTCTTAATTCCTTTAATTACATATTCATCCATTCATGCCAATGTGTAGTTCAAATAACGGTTATTTTGAGAGTTGGTAATTGGAATACAGTCCCTTGAGAACGATACTCTTACAAATCACTTACTAGTTGGTACACTTGCCTAACCTTATCATGTTTTTGGTGCCATTGCCAAGGATTGTTGATTTCAATATCAATAACAGCAAAGGAATCACTAATTTGAACAAAATTTCTTGTTTTAGACATTTAAATTCTTTGTTTTATTCTTTGTTTCAATTCTCATTTTGATTTGTTTTGTGCAAGCAAGGTAAATCCATTGTAGAGTTCACATTTGATCTACAAATTGAAAAAACAGCAAGAAGAAATCGCAAGAAAACTAGAGCAATAAAGGCACAACAAAGAGCTCAACAAAAAGGAGAACTGTCACAGGAAAGGCCAATGGCAGATAGAACTAATGAGGTTAGGAGAACTCTTGGGGAGTATGCTACTCCTCCAGCTAAAAGATGCAACTCTAGCATCGTGAGACCACCGATAGCAGCCAACAATTTTGAAATTAAACTGGCACTTCTTCACATAATCCAACAAGAACAATTTGGAGGAGGTGAATTAAAAGATCCAAATCTTCACATTTCTAACTTTTTGGAGCTGTGTGATACAATCAAAATAAATGGTGCTACCAAGGATGCTATTCGATTACGCTTGTTTCCCTTCTCTCTTAGGGATAAGGCCAAGTGTTGGTTGCAATCTCAACCATAAGGAAGCATAACCACATGGGATGAGTTGATCACGAAGTTTCTAGCAAGATATTTTCCTCCATCAAATTTTGTAAAGATGAGGGGGGAAATAACATGTTTTGCATAAAAAGATGGAGAATCACTTTATAAGGCTTGGGAAATATTTAAGGATATTTTAAGACGATGTCCGCATCATGCTTTCAAAGATTGGCAGCAAATTCAAATCTTGTATAATGGACTTAGACCTCCTACTAGAATCATGATTGATGCATCAGCAAATGGTTCACTTAACACTAAGACAGCTAAGGAAGCTCAATGTCTTATTGAAACTATAGCTGCAAATGAATAGTTAATGTCTAATGATAGAAGTGCTGCAAAGAGAGGAGTATTGGAGCTTGACACTCAAAATGCTATTCTTGCTCAAAATAAGCTTATTTCTCATCATTTAGAAGCTTTGACAAAGCAATTTCACGCTGCACAGATGGGAGTCATTCAAACACAACCCCTCAAATGTGATTTTTGTAGTGCTGAACATGAGAACGGGAAGTGTGAGACTGGTCAAATTGTGATGGCTACACAAGAACAAACAAATTACATAGGGAACTCTCAAAGGCAAAACAGCCCCTCTCAAACAACTATAATTCGGGATGGAGATATCACCCAAATTTTTCATGCAAGCAAAGTCCTCAACTCCAAAATCAACCTACTCAACAAACTTAATCTCAAGATAAGATCTCCGCCCTTGAAAATCTACTTTCCCAATTCGTGCAAGCTACTCAAGCAAACCTCAAGAATACCGAGGCTTTTATTAAGAATCTTGAGAATCAAATTGGGCAACTCTCGAAGCAATTAGCTAAAAGGACAAGTGGAAACTTTCCGGGAGACACGGTGGTTAATCCAAAGGATCAATGTAATGCTGTCACCACAAGGAGTGGCAAGGTTGTGAGTCCTCAAACAACAAAGGTATAGAAAAATTCAAATTTGGAGGAAGAAAATGAGAAGCAAATTGATGGATTGGTTAAGGATTATGTGAATGAAGACATTGATATGCAAAAAGAAGGTGGCGAACCCTCAAAGAAGAGCCAACCTATCATTAATGAAGTTGAAAAATGGGATAGGAAGGATTGGCCTAAAAAGAGGACCAAGAAGCAAATTCTTGAAGATGTTGTGAAGCATGAGAACATCTTTCCCCATGCAAGCATCCCATTTCCACAAAGATTGAAGAAGCAAGGTGAAAAGATGCAATTTGCGAGATTCCTTTATGTATTCAAAAAGTTACAAATAAACATACCATTTGCGGAAGCATTGGAGCAAATGCCATCCTATGCAAAATTTATGAAGGAGCTTCTATCTAAGAAAAGGAAGTTAAAAGAGGATGAGACCGTGGCATTAATAGAGGAATGCGGTGCTATTTTACAGAAAAAGTTACCTAAAAAACTGAAATATCCGGGGTCATTTACCATACCTTGTGCTATTGGAAATATTCAAATTGAAAAGGCATTTTGTGATTTAGGGGCAATCATCAATTTAATGCCCTTGTCAATCATGAAGAGACTTAGCATAAGCGAGGTGAAGCCAACTATCATTTCATTGCAATTGGCGGATAGATCAATCAAACACCCTTATGGATTGGTCGAAGATCTATTGGTAAAGGTGGACAAATTTATATTTCCAGTTGATTTTGTGGTCTTAGACATGGAAGAGAATGAAGAGATACCCCTCATTTTGGGCAGACCATTCTTAGCAACAGGGCAAGCCTTGATTCATGTGCAACAAGGGGGCTTATGTTAAGAGTTCAAGATGAGAAGGTAATATTTAATATGTTTGAAGCCATGAACCATACAGCTAATAAGTCTCAATGTATAAGAGTGGATATTATAGACTCATTAGTGTCAAACATCTTTGAGAAGCATGATTATGAGTCTATCCTAAAAGATGTGTTGGTTAATTCTAGACAATCGAAGGATAAAGGAGATAATCAAGAGGTGATAGATTGCGTAGCAATTCTTGATGTTAATCCACCTTTGCAAACCAATAATCCACCTAAAGAGGAGTTGAAGATAGATGAGAAAAGGAGGACAGACCTAAAGTTGAACTCAAGCAACTTTCATCTCACCTTCGATATGCTTTTCTTGGGGAAGATAACACTTATCCGATGATAATTAGTGGTGCACTCAATGATCAAGAAGAATAGAAACTCTTGAGGACTTTGAGAACTCATAAATCATCTATTGGGTGCACCATTTCATATTTAAGAGGGATAAGTCATTCATTTTGCATGCATAAGATCCTGTTAGAAGAGGATTACAAGCCCGTTATACAGTCACAAAGGAGATTAAATTCAACCATGAAGGAGGTTGTCCGCAAGGAAGTGATAAAGCTACATGATGCTGGAATTATATACCCCATTTCGCATAGTGCATGGGTGAGTCTGGTACAATTAGTGCCTAAGAAATGGGGTATAACAGTTGTTATGAATGAAAAAAAATGAGTTAATTCCTACTCGGAATGTGATGGGTTGGAGGATGTGCATAGATTACAAAAGACTTAATGATGCCACCCGAAAGGATCACTTCCCATTACCTTTCATGGATCAAATGTTATAAAGAGTAGAAGGACATGTGTACTATTTCTTTCTAGATGGTTATTCTAGCTACAATCAAATTGTAATGGACCCCAAGGACCAAGAGAAGACTACATTTACTTGTCCCTATGGGGTATTTGCCTACCGTCGGATGCCATTTGGTCTTTGTAATGTGTCTTCCACCTTCCAAAGCGGTATGTTAGCCATTTTTTCTGACATGGTAAAAAGATTTATTGAAGTACTTATGGATGACTTTTCAGTTTTTGGCTACACTTATGATAATTGTTTGACTAACCTTGCTTGTGTCTTCAAGAGATGCCAAGAGACTAACCCTGTTTTGAATTGGGAGAAATGTCACTTCATGGTGCAGGAGAGCATTATGTTAGGCCATAAGATCTCCTCAAAAGGCATAGAAGTGGACTAAGCCAAGATTGAAGTCATTGAGAAACTTCCACTGCCAATGAATGTGAAGGGTGTTCAGAGTTTTCTTGGACATGTTGGCTTCTATTGGTGATTCATAAAGGATTTTTCCAGAATCTCTAAACCCTTGTTGATATTTTGAATAAAGATTTCGTGTTTAATTTTGATGATGCATGTTTGGATGCATTTAAAACATTAAAAGACAAACTAATTTAAGCTCCTATAATCACTCCACCTGATTGGAATTTACCATTTGAACTCATGTGTGATGCAAGTGATGTTGCTATTGGTGTTGTGCTAGGATGGAGGAAAAATAAGCTTTTGCATGTGATATATTATGCTAGTAAAGTCCTGAATAATGCTCAAATGAATTATGCTTCTACTGAAAAAGAACTTCTAGCTGTTGTCTTTGCTTTTGACAAATTTTGTTCTTACTTGATTAGTGCTAAAGTCATCGTGTACATTGACCATTCAGATTCAAAATACCTTTTGTCTAAATAGGAAGCAAAGCTGAGATTGATACAATGGATCCTACTACTTCAAGAATTTGATCTTGAGATTAGAGACAAGAAAGGGAAGGAAAACTGTGTAGCTAACCATCTATCAAGGTTACCAATTGAAGGGCTGAAGGAGGACATCCCTATCAAGGAAGAATTTCTTGATGAAATGTTGTTTTTTGTTACAACTACTATGTGATATGCATATATGGCCAACTTCAAAGCAGCTAAAATTATTTCAAGAGATTGGTCATAGCAACAAAGAAAGAAGCTATCCAAGGATGCTAACCAGTTTGTTTGGGATAAACCTTTCCTATTTAAAAGAGCAGTTGATGAACTTTTGAGAAGGTGTATACCTCAAGAGGAATTTCAGTCCATGCATTGGCATTGTCACAATTCTCCTTATGGCGGGCATTTTAATGGAGAGAAGACAGCCATGAAAGTCTTGCAAAGTGAATTTTACTGGCCTTCAATCTTCAAAGATGCAAGGGATTTCGTCAAGGCATGTGATAAGTGTCAAAGGACATGGGTCATCTAAAAAAGGAATGAAATGTCGCTTAATAACATTTTGGAAGTAGAGGTTCTCGATGTTTGGGCCATGGATTTCATGGGGCCATTTCCATCTGCTTTTTCTCATGTTTACATATTAGTATCAGTTGAGTATGTCACTAAATGGGCAAAAGTCATTTCTACTCCCACTAATGATGCTAAGGTCGTAATGGCATTCATTAAGAAGAATATTTTCTCAAGATTTGGAGTGCCAATAGCGTTCATTACTGATGGTGAAAGTCATTTTTGTATAAGGCTCTAGAAATGGTATTGAAGAAATATGGAGTTAACCATAGGGTTGCTACTCCATATCATCCTCAAACAAGCGGACAAGTGGAGCTTGTAAATAGTGAACAGTACTAGAAAGGATTGATCCAAGAGGTTAGATGACACATTGTGGACCTATAGGACAGCTTTCAAGACACCTCTTGGTATGACTCCATTTCAGTTCGTATATGGGAAGGCTTCTCATCTTCTGGTAAAGCAAGAGCACAGAGTGTTTTAGGCTCTAAAGCAGTTGAATTTTGATGAACACAAGGCCAAAAACAAAAGAATAACTCAGCTTCATGAATTAGATGAGGTGAGACTTCAAACCTACGAAATGCAAAATTGTACAAAGAAAAGACCAAGCAATGGCATGACAAAAAATTTAGAAAAAGGTGTTTGAGCCAACACAACAAGTATTATCGTTTAATTCCAGGTTGGAAAACTCAAATCAAGGTGGTCAGGACCATTCTTGGTCAAGGAAGTGTTTCCTCATGGTTCTGTTACCTTAGAGGACTTGGAATTGAAGAGTGAGTTTAAAGTGAATGGTCAACTACTTAAGCACTATTTTGGTGATGATTTCAATAGCAGCAAGATCTCTCTTGACCTTCATTCAGTTCAGTAAGGCTTAGAACGTTAGGCTCATGACAATAAACAAGCGCTAATGGGAGGCAACCTATATTTTACATACCATATAGTTGATTTTGTGTGTTTGATAGCGTAGATTATTAAAAAAGTAAAAAAGAAAAGAAAGATGTTTGGGAATCAAAGTATAGGTGGTTGTAGTTTTAATTGCCTAAATTTGATTAAGTGAAGTTTCTATTGCATGTCTAATGCAAGTAACTTAAGGTGTGGACATTGCACCAACAATGCAAGGATATGGAGACACGTGGTAAATTCTAACCATTGAACTTAGTTCTTAATGGAGGGTGAGTTACTCTTAAATTGGGTCAAATAAAACTCAATGATTTGAAGTGCCACTATGAATAAATGATACAAATTGCTACATAAAGTGGATTGTTTTTATGCATAAAATGGTTTATGGCCATCACCTCTTGCATCTAGGTGTCCAAATTAGGAACACATGAAGTTCATTGCAAGTCTAGAATTTAAGTGTGGCAACGCAATGTGTTGAAAAATTCCTTAGGCTTGCAACGTGCCCACGCTACACCAGGTGCATGGCCACACAGGAACTAAACCAAAAAGTTTTGCTCTCGGCCACCCTCGCATGCCCACGCACCTAGCGTTGCATGGCTACGCGTAATCCTGAAATAAAACCAAGAGCTCTTAGCCATGCTGCACCAGTTGCATGGCCACGCGCAATTTTAGAACCCCAATTGATGCTCTCGACCACACTTGCGTGCCCAAGCTGAACTTGGTGCGTGGCCACGGGTGACTACCTCATAAAAAGTGATGCATTCTAGATAATTAGCGTGCCCACGCTACTCCTTTACGTGGCCACGCGTCAACTGAATCAAAATAAAAAACTGATGCGACCTGTATAGCTAGCGTGCCAACACCATAGTCCTATTCTATCCAACGCATGCTGAATCTCAGTCCCCTCAACCCTTGGTCTTGACCCTCATACTCTCCTAACCATATTCTTCCTTCATTCCCAATAACCATCACTTAGTCCCTCTCATGTTCCTTCTGTACTCCCTCACCAGTCCACTTGATGTGTGTCATTTACACACCTTTTATGTGCCTGTTTTATCTTGAATTAAAGTCAAGTTAGAGTAGTTTTATATGTTTTTAGGTGTTTTATTAATAAGTTCCCTTGATTGCTCTCTTTGCTGCATTTTGATATGCTAGACATAGAAATTAATGTTTTTGATAATTTCGATAGAATCTTGAATTGATTTGATTTGATTCTGTGCATTGATTGCATATCCTAGCTTTGGATTTTTATGATATGATTCCTTTAATTGAGATTTAATATTTCCTAATTGAATTTAATGTTTATTTGAATTTGAAATCATATGGATAAGTCAAGGGAAGATAAAGGATATCAAATCTAATATGAATCAGATAAAAATCTCAAAGTTAGCTAGACCATTGAGCAGTAATTTGATCATATCTTGAGCTACAGAGATCGGATTAAGTGATTCTGGGGGCTATGGAAATCTAAGACACAGGAATACAAGTTTGATGTTGGACACTTTTGCAAATTCCCTAAGCAAAGAAAAGCAGGGATGTGCTACAAAACACGGCCTGACCGTGTTTCTTACCGCAGCCAGCATAGGCTTGAGGTTAGGCCGTGCTATAAAGCATGACCATGTCGTGGTCTGAGCCCAGAAAGAAGAAAAGCCCAATTGCAATGTTGGGCCTAATTAAGAAGAGTTAGGGGTCAAACCTTTGCCCTAATCATTGACTTGGACGAAATTAAGCAGCTGTCAAGGAGCAAGAGGAGAGTTTCTTCCTTGGGAGAAACTCGAATAGAAGGAGATCAAGATCAATCGATTTGTTTCTTCTTCCCTTTTACTTGTGTCATGAACTCATGATGTTTAATTATTATCTTTTGATTTTGTTCAAGAACATGTTAGGCTAGATTTCCTTTTTGATTAAGGGTGATTTGAAGCCCTAGACATGATTTTGTAGTTGGATTAAAGATGTTATTCCCTTATTTTTAATTGAAGTTGTTTATGATTCTTCTATTTGATTCGTTTATGATTGTTGTCTTGATCCGTTTAGGTGGCCAACTAAATAGAACTTGATAATGATCTAATGCTACCTTAGGGGACTTGATCCATAATTGTCATGCTTCCCTAATCCCAAGTAACAATTCGCAATTAATCATTGTAGTGAACTCCATAGTTAATTGTGAAGAAAAACATAATCTAGGCTAGATAACCCAATCAGACCGAGGCTATCGCCTAGATCAACCTATCTTTCTCAACTTTAGGCTGTTGTTAGGTTAAATCTTGAGATCAGACTTCTAGGCTACTTAATGGTTAGGGAATTAATTAAAGATCAGACTTATAATTAATGACAAACTAAGGAAAGATTGAGGTAACAGATCAGATTTGTTATCTACGGTTAGTAGTTTAATTAGGATTAAGGAATAACATCGGAAATCTAATTGCAATTATCTTAAGTCTAGTGGTGGAGAAAACCCCTTAACCAAGCTTTATCCATCTTTGATTCTCTTACTCATTACGTTTGTTGATTTAGTTTGCACTCTTTTTATTTGCATCTTAGTAGTTTTAGTTATTTTAATTTTAATTCATCACTCACAAAACCCCCCATTTAGTGATTGTTATTTTAGTTTTTAGTTTCGTGACATTTTACATTTCAATTGGTACAATCCTCTGTGGGAATGACCCTTGCTTTTCACTATACTACACTACATCTTCTGCAAGGTTTAATTTGGCAGTTCCTTCATATTAGTCAAAATCTTGACTTGGTTGCCGGGATACATTTAGCACACACCAAATTTTAGCGTCGTGTCGCCAGGGATTGTTTTCCTAATTGAATTGTTAGTTAGTTTTTGTTTTCTTTGTTTTTAGTTTCTTTTTGTGAGTTTAATTATTTGTTTGTTTTAGTTTTCAAGTAGTTTATATTTGAAGACGAGTCAGAGCTTAAACAGCAAAGAATCAGAGAATTTTGTGACAATTATAGATCCAAGTTTTAAACATAAATCACAGTTCATCGTCCATCATCATCTTCTCAACTAATCTACACTCAACCTCTTGAATTTCATTTTGCAAGACACCTAGCCTTATCTGAAAGTGACTTCTCATATCAAGGAGAAATGGCTCAAAGAACTTTGAAGGAATTGGCAACCCCAGATCTAGATCAATGATCAATCAATTTGAGACACTTATGTTAGCTTTGTATTAGGCATTATTAGATGTTTATTGTGCCCAATATTAGTACTTTAGATGAGTTTAATATTGTTGGGCTTCATTGGGCTTTAATGCAAATATTGAATAATTTTTAGATTTTGATGCATTTTGACCTTTCTTCCTTGGTTAGGTCATAACTTGGGACTCGGTGATCCAATTGAGGTGATCTTGGTGTCTTTGGAAAGCTAAGACAATGCTCTACAAGTTTTATGAAGAACTCAAGAGCTGGATCAGAATGCTAAGGGTCCAAAATATCTCTGCAATGCAGAGTAGGTTTGCTGTCACGGAACCATCTGGGCAGTATGCACATATTGGACTATATAGTGGGTTATAGGCCTCCTCTTGGGCTGAAACTTGGTCACTTGAAAGATAAGACCCATATCTCCAACTTCAATGAAGACCATTTTGTCAATAGATGTCGTTTTAGGCATGCTTCAGAAGCTACAAGTTGGTCTGAATTTGGAAACACGTTCTTCCAACCTAACTTGAGGTAGGTGAAGTGTTTTTGGCATTTCTGGAGTTCTAAAAGTCCAAATGACATGATTCAAATTGGAGATTTTCAAGGAGACAACTGGCTACAACTTTGATGAAGACATCCAAGCCAAAATGCACCGTCTAGGTGATGAATTTGAAGCCAGAAGTCGGATAAGAGTTGTTGACTAAAAGCCACCAACCATACACCAACCCACCTACCATGCACTAACCCACCAACCATGCATCAAGCTTCCATTTTTGACAAATTTCAGATTCTTATAGCTTGTATTCAGATTATGTACATGTACAAATTGACTTCTAGGATTAGTATAAATAGAGCCAATCTCTTTGTATTATCATAGATTCAATTTGAAGTAAGTTAGAATTCAATTTTGTAGTAAGTTTGAGTATTTGTTAGTTTTCTTTCTCTTCTTCTCCCTTCTCTTTAGAATTTCATTTTTGTTCTTTATTTTCTGAGTTCTTCCTTCCCATCCATGGAAGGCTAGGCTCTCATAATCAATCCAAGGGATTAGCCATCTTGATGTTTAATTTGGAGATCTTGTTTTACTTGTTCATATTGCTTAATTGTTATTCAAGTTTCTCTTCTTCCTCTTTTAATTTTGATCTAGATTGAATTGCTTAATTTGATTTGGATGTTTATGTGATAATAGCTTTATTATCATGTATTCAAGAGGATCACATAGAGTAAACAATTTATTAAAGCTTTTTGATGGATTGTTTAGCTTGGTTAAATTCTTGATCTTAAGTTAATCTATGTTTGGATGGTGCTTACTTTATCTAATCTTGGTTAATTAAATCCTAGATGCTTATCTAGTAGAGGATTCTTGGATCATGTTGAGGCGTCTTGATGTGATCTAAGGCCAAGAACACGGTTAGCAATTAAGTGAATTCCTTCTGATCAATGATGAGTTAAACTCAAGATCGGTAAATTTCCTTGGATTGGTTGCTTCTTTAGATTTGTTTTCAACTTTAAGTCTTGTTCTTTTATCAATATTGTTAATCAACAACAAAACCCCCCATTTTAATTATCTTGATCTGATTAAATATTTGTTCTTTTTGGATCCTTGAGAGACGATTCGGTTCATGCTCTATACTACAAATTAGTTTGCGAACCGGTAATTATTATTATTTGACGGGGTCTCGACAACCTCTTGTCAATCAACAACCATTGTGCATTGAGTTCCCTAATATGGAGGTGGCCTTTGAGCTCAAGTCCGGTTTGATTCATCTCTTTCCCTCATTCCATGGATTATCGGGAGAAGACCCAAACAAACATTCAAAAGAGTTCCATGTGGCGTGCTCTGGCATGAAACCCACGGGCATCAGTGAAGAGCAAGTCAAATTGAGAGCCTTTCTATTCTCTTTAAAGGATGCTGCAAAGGAGTGGCTCTATTACTTGCCTTATGGATCCATCACCACATGGCATGAGATGAAGAGGCTATTCTTGGAGAGGTATTTTCCCGCTTCTAAGGCGGAAAACATCCGAAAAGAAATCTGTAGTGTCAGGCAATACAATAAAGAGACCTTGTATGAGTATTATAAGCGATTCAAGAAGCTTTGTGCAAGTTCCCACATCACCAAATTAGTTAGCAACTCTTCATTCAATACTTTTATGAGGGACTCATTCCTATGGATAGAAGTATGATTGACGCTGCAAGTGGAGGAGCTCCAATAGACAAGACACTTGAAGCCGCCAGAAATCTCATATCTAATATGGCAGCTAACTCTCAACAGTTTGGCCACCATCATGC
This sequence comes from Styphnolobium japonicum, assembly GCA_023212625.1. Lineage (NCBI taxonomy): Eukaryota > Viridiplantae > Streptophyta > Magnoliopsida > Fabales > Fabaceae > Styphnolobium > Styphnolobium japonicum. The sequence goes on from JALBWW010000009.1 coordinate 22,502,328, forward strand.
ACCACCACCAGTCAAACAAGTGAAGGAAGCTGGCACTTCATCCATTGAACAACAATTAGCCCAGCTCACTTCTCTTGTCCAACAACTAGCGGTTGGAAACATGCAATAGGTGAATACTTATGGAATATGTTATACTATGGAGCACCCAATTGATATGTGCCCCACACTTCAAGATGAAAGTATGGAGCAAGCCAATGCTATAGAAGGATTCCCAGGGGCTCCAAGGAAATATGACCTTTACTCTAACACATATAATCCTGGATAGAGAGATCATCCTAACTTTAGCTATGGGAGGAACCAACCACAAACAGCTCCAAATTCAAGTCCTCATCAACCACCGGGCTATCAACAAAGAACAAATCCACCATTCCAAGAAAGACCACCACAAGCTTCACAAAATTCTAGTTCATCCTTTGATGATGCTATCAAAGCATTGGCATCTAATCAATTGCAATTTCAACAAAAGTTTAAGACCAGGACACAAAATTTAGAGACCTAAATTGGTCAATTAGCAACTGCAGTGAGCCGGTTAGAGGCTCAAAATTTTGGAATGCTACCTTATCAAACTGTGATAAATCCCAAAGAAAATGTGAGTGCAGTTACTTTGAGAAGTGGGAAGACAATAGAAGCACCACCTATCTCACAACAAGCGGTGCCGCATAAGGAAGCCACCCAAAAAGATGAAAAGGCTCATTCAAAGCCTCCTCAAGCAAGCTTGAAGCCATCCATCCCTTATTATGTTACTCCTCCACCATTCCCAAGTAGATTAGCTAAATCTAAGAAGGAGGAATATAAGGAGATCTTGGAGACCTTTCAAAAGGTAGAGATAAACATACCTCTTCTTGATACCATCAAGCAAGTGTCTCGCTATGCCAAGTTCCTTAAAGAGCTATGCACCTCCAAGAAGAAGCTCAAAGGTGATGAGAAAGTAAGTATGGGGGAGAACGTGTCGGCTGTCTTTCAAAAGAGGCTCCCACCAAAATGCAAGGATCCGGGCACTTTCACTATCCCATGTACCATTGGGAACACTAGGTTTGAGAATGCTATTTTAGACTTAGGAGCATCTATAAATGTCATGCCTTATTCTATTTATGCTTCTTTGCATCTTGGTCCTTTAGAGGAAACTGGTGTTATCATACAACTTGCGGATTATTATAATGTTTATACTAGAGGTGTTGTAGAAAATGTGCTTGTGCAGGTTAATGAGCTGGTCTTTCCAGCATATTTTTATGTCTTAGACATAGAGGATGAGGGGTTTCCCGCCCCAATCCCAATCTTATTGGGACAACCCTTCTTGAAGACCACTCGTGCTATAATTAATGTTCATGAAGGCACATTGACCATGGAATTTGATGGCAAGGTGATTCGTTTTAATATTTTTGATGTCATTTGATACCCAAGTGATGTACACTCTGTTGTTGTAGTGGATGCCATCGACCCCTCAGCGCAACAACTTTTTGAGCTTACTAGCAAAGAAAGTGTGAAAATAGCCATTAACCAGCATTCAAGAATGGAGATTGCAAAGAAGGAGTTGGTGATAGGTGACCAAATGGAGGAAGTGGCTCATACTCTGAAGCTGAAGAGACCAAGGCCTAAAAGGAAAAGAACAAGGCATAGAATCAATAAGGCAAAGAAAAAAAACATCTCATGGTGCAGTTGAAACTCCAATTCTAAAATTTGAGAGGGCGTTTAAGATGAATGGTCATCGCCTGGAACTATATTTTGAACACTTGGGGACCCGTGACGTAGAGAAAACTTCATTCTACAAATCGGGGTATGCTGGAGGTTGAGAAGATGGAGCCAAGTTAAGCTAAGGACTCTAAACCAAGCGCTTATTGGGAGGCAACCTAACATTACAAAACCACATAAATATATTTGCTTTCTTGTTACTTTTTGCTTTTGCTTTTCAATTGTTCTTTCCTTGTGTTTTCTAGTTTGTTTTCTTTCATTCACATCTTGCCATTAGTTGCATGATAGTGGGAGGATAGATTCATGTTTGAATGATGGATAGAAGTGCTTGATTCATACATTATGGTGCAGTTTGGTATGTTACTTCTTGGTTTTTGATTATTTACTTGCCTAATTTCATTTGATTAATCTAGTTTTGAAGCTTTAATCTTGCCCTAATGAGGTTAGGATTGAATTTTGGTTGTTTTAGATGCATTTTGGAGGCCTATTCCCGAGAGGAACATGGCCAAGTCATGCTACATAGCACGACCGTGTTAAATTTGAGGTGTTTTGAGGCTTGTTCCCGAGAGAAACACGGCCAGGCCGTGCTCAGAAGCACGACTGTGCTTTAAATAAAAAAAGGTTTAAAGGCTGTTCCCGAGAGGAACACGGCCAGGCCATGCTGTAAAAAAGGTTTAAAAAAAGGTTTCGTTTGCACTTTTTATTTGCATCTTAGTAGTTTTAGTTATTTTAATTTTAATTCATCATTTACAAAACCCCCCATTTAGTGATTGTTATTTTAGTTTTTAGTTTCGTGACATTTTACATTTCAACTGGTACAATCCTCTGCGGGAATGACCCTTGCTTTTCACTATACTACACTACATCTTTTGCAAGGTTTAATTTGGTAGTTCCTTCAGATTAGTCAAAATCTTGGCTTAGTTGCCATAATACATTTAGTGTCCACCCCTCTCTATTCACGATTTCTTAAAGGGCATGGGGTAAGGCACTCACAAGGTAAGTACCCATTCTCTAATTCTTTGGGACCCTTGTGTTTGGACTAGAGAATTGGAAAAAAAATAAAAAATAAAGATGATTCTAATTGTGAGTATTTGTTATTCATTGCCTAAAGTGATGATTGGAGTTGGAGTACCCATAAGTGATGAAGTTTGGGGGGTGTGGGGTAATGAATTTTTCTTATACACTCTGCCTTGTAATTGGTTTTGTTTGATCTACTAAGGTTTCTTGTTACATTGTGTATTTTAGGTGTGGGATTGTTCTCAAATGGAATGTTTATTTGAAAGGGGTTATGTAGCACACCAAGTGTTTGATGAAATGCCTTAATGTACAATTCTTTTGTTAATATGTGAAAATCTCAAATATATAAATCTTCTTGGTGATGAGTAATCTAATTTTACTCATTTTGTGTGTGTGTTCATGCTCCTTGATGTGAATGTCTCCATTGCAATTATGTGTGGTAGTTTTCACTCATGCTACATACTCCATCATAAAATTCTTTTTCTTAATATATCATCATGTTGGAATGCCATCTTGTTACTTTTTATTGTTTCTTTCTGCAGCATGGCATCCAAACTTCCTGCTAAGAGAAAGAAATCCACACCGGGTGCTAGTTCGAGCCGCCAACCAAGTTTTGACTCCTCCCTTTTAAGATCACCAGCACATGAGGAAAGATTTTATGCCAACATAATGAATAGATCAGTGCTCAGTGAAAAGAAACTGATTGTACAGGCAACAGACTTTCCCGAAGTGCAAACTAAAATTGTAAAAAGGAGGTGGGACAAACTATGCAATATCGCAGGAGAAGGCTATGAAGAAATCACAAAAGAGTTCTTTGCCAATATAGCAATACATAAAGGTGAATTAAAATTCACTTCATATGTCCGAGGCAAGGAAATTCCTTTCACCCCGAAGACAATCAATGACTTATTCGAAACACGATGCGGAGACTCCATAGGTAACTGTGAATATTGGACATTGGTGGATCAGTATGTGAATAAGGAGGAAACTCTTCATACTCTTTGTGTACACGGTGCTACATGGGAAGAGGATTATAAAAAGAGGGATGGAAAACATATTAGGAAATGTGACCTCCTCCCCACTCTGAAAATCTGGTGTAATTTTGTGCAGGCCACGCTCCTTCCTATCCAACACTCCAACACTGTGGCCAAGAAAAGAGCCCTTATGTTGTACGTTATTGTGAAGGTTCTCCATTTGGTTGTGGGGCACGCCATTGCGACAGAAATGGTCACCATGGTCAAAACACCTAATGTGTCCTTGGGTTACCCCACCATCATTGCAGCTTTATGTGCACGATAAGGGGTAAATATGAGGGCCAAGGTAGAAATACTCAAACCCATCGATAAAAAGTTTATTAAGAGTCATGTTTTACCTATGCAAGAGTCACACCCTCGTAAGCCGAAAAAGCCTGCACCACCTTTTGAATCTCAACAATTAGCCATGACTCAACAAAGCTCCATGGAGAGAATGGAAGCGAAGTTGAATGTAGTGCAGTAGAATCTGTGAAGATTGCACATCGCTGAGGAGCAAAATTGAAGGATACAACCCATTCTACGGGGTATAGGTGACACACTTGGCCTAGACACCACCAGTCTTATTGGACCACCACTGACATAAGAACAACTCGTAGAGTTCTTGCGCTTTGAAGAGTTCCCATCCTTTGATGATTGACTAGGGAACTCCCCACTAGCGATACTAAACTCACTGATTCATCCCAAAATATTTACCTAGTGGATACTTGACCCTTGAAGACGACTAATGCGGATTATTATGGCGTTGGACCATCCGTGAAAGAAAACGTATTAATGAGTCTTAAATGGGATGCAAGATGGTACTAAACTCACTAACCCATCCCAAGAAAACTTGCCTAGTGGGTACTTGACCCCTGAAGGCAACTAACGCATATGCTAAAGTTAACTGGTTAAAATAAGTTATTGAACTCATAAACTTTCGTTTGCGCAAATTGGATAAATAAATAACGTCATTTCTTCGCCTCATTTAATAAATGGAAATAAGAATACAAATGCTAGAGACAAGCAAGTGATACAAATAAAATAAAATGAAATAAAAAAGAAAATGAAAATAAAGATATAAAAAATCCCACGAATAAAAGTAAGTAAATAAATAAAAAAAAGATAAAATAACATGACATGTATGGATTAAGCTATATTAATCACGCATACCTAATCAAAAACAACTAACACACAAATAAAATAAGCAGGCTAAAACACCAGACTTGTCTAAAATCCTGTTGTGAACCACGTGACAACAATTGACTGAAATCATAATTTTGCATACAAACATCTTCCCTAGATATCAAACAATCTTAAACATTTTACTCAGCAGCCTAATCAAATTAAGTTATTTCCCACATCAATTCATTCACAGATTTTGCCAACTAAACCTTGTACTTGTTACTCATATCAAATCACACAAATATTAGCAGGGTCTTCGAATAAAGAATAAACGTTTTTAAAGAAAATTCTAATCTACCTAAACCATCAACTTCGTAAAGAAGTAATTAAAGAATGACCGAGAAAGTTGAGGTAGATCCCCACTAATAGAAAACTATTTTCTTTTTTCTTTATGGAGCATATTTTTCCTTGACTCAATCTAATTATTTCCACCATTTAAAGCTGAGTACCAAATAAGAAGAAGACGCAAAACGCCATACTTGCTGGATTAATGCTGGATTCACAGAGCTGCAGAATTGCAACCTAGCATGAATGATGAGATGAAAAATGTTTAAATACTCTCTTCAATTTTTATATATTTGATGTAAATGTTCAGACCCATTCGCATGCAAATATTTTCATACAAAATATTTCCAGCTATAATTAGGATTTTCATACAAAATATTTTCATACCAAAATAAGATTTGTTTCTCATTTATGTTTTCATGATAACCAGATAACCAAATAATCATTTTCCATCAAAATTCCTCTTTGTTAACAATTGATTTCAATATCCGAGACCACCAACAATGCTAACTGCATTTGCAAGTTGATTATAAAGAAAAAATAATTTCGTTTGATGTAAGATTATAAACAAATAATTAGTTGTCAGACAGCTGTCGTGGTAGTTAAAGCTGTATTTCTAATTAATTAAGGCCATATATCATGAAAACAAACACAACAAGAAGAAAAAACAAATTTAATTTAAGGAAACGATGATCTGATGAATGTAGACAAGGATGTGGACTTTCAGTAAGGAATAAATTTCTGAATTTAATTTTAATTTATTGTCAATGTAAAGATTTTTTACAATATTATTTAATTATTTATTGTCAAATGATTAAAAATATATTAGTGTGCAAATACATAATTAAATGATAATGTAAAATCTTTTATACAAGATCAAAATTAAATGCTTTTAACGAAAAATATGCTCTACCTAAAACATCAAATTGATAAAAGAAGTTATTAAAGAATGGCCTAACAAAGTTGAAGTCATCGTCCCAATATGCTGAGAATAGAAAATTAGTTTGTTATACCAAAAAATTAAAAATAAAACTAGTTTCTTAAATATTTCTTTTTGGGGCATAATATTTCTTTAATGTCATGAAGACAGCTGTATTTTTTTATTAATTAAACTTATCATATATCAAATGGGTAGCTTAAACAAAAAAAACAAAAACCTTATAAAGAAATAAGGAATAAACTTTTTTCTAATAAAAATAATGATCTACCTAAGGTCATAAACCACCAACTTGATAAAGATGTAATTAGAAAAAGACCCGAGAAAGTTGAAGTCATCGTCCACACTATGCACGCTGCATCATAGACCCATGCTGCAGGCAATAGAAAACTATTTTGTTTTAGACTCATCAATCAAAATATTTTCACCGAATAAGAAGCAAAGCATCATACTTGCTGGAATTGCAGAATTGCAAGCGAGTGAGATGAGATGAAATGAAATGGCAGAAACTGCAGTATCGTTTGTTTTGGAGCAACTGTACCAACTTCTGAAAGAAGAAGGAAGTCTGCTGAGAGGAGTCCATAAAGAATTTGCCGACATCAAAGATGAACTGGAGAGCATTCGAGCCTTCCTTAAGGATGCAGATAGAATAGACAGAGTCACAAATGAAGGAGACACTAACGAAGGAGTAAAAGCATGGGTGAAGCAGCTGAGAGAAGCATCATTTCGCATAGAAGATGTCATTGATGAATACATCTTTTATGTGGCACAGAGGATCCATAATCCAGGATGTGTAGCTTCACTACAAAAGATTGCTCACCTAATCAAAACTCTGAAGCCTCGTCATCAGATATCGTCAGAGATTCAAGACATTAAATTGTCAGTTCGTGGAATCAAAGAAAGAAGTGAAAGGTATAACTTTCAGTCTTCAGGATCAAGCAGCTCTAGAGGGACAGAAGAAGTCAAATGGCGTGATCCTCGACTGGCATCCCATTTCATTGAAGAAACAGAAGTCGTGGGGCTTGAATTCCCAAGAGATCAACTGGTTGGTTGGTTAGCGGAGGAAGCAGCAGAGCGCACAGTGATTTCAGTGGTAGGAATGGGGGGACTTGGAAAAACCACTCTTGCCAAGAAAGTTTTTGACAGCCAGAAGGTGAGTGGTCATTTTAATTGTTGTGCTTGCATCACAGTTTCTCAATCATACACTTTGAAAGGGTTATTGATAGACATGATAGACCAATTTTTTAGAGAGAATCAAGAGCCTCTTCCTCAGGGTATACACAAAATGGATGAGAAGTCATTAATTACAGAAGTGAGGCAATACCTGCAATCAAAGAGGTATTTGATATTCTTTGATGATGTATGGCAAGTAGATTTTTCCGACCAGATCGAATTGGCCATGCCTAATAATAACAAAGGAAGTAGGATCATAATCACCACTAGAACGATGCATGTTGCAGAATTTTTTAAGAAATCTTTTCCTGTTCATATTTACATGCTGCAACTTTTGCATCTTAACAAAGCATGGGAACTCTTCTGCAAGAAGGCATTTAGATTTGAGTTTGATGGACATTGTCCAGCAGAGCTCGAGGATATGTCTATGAAAATTGTTGAAAAATGCAAGGGGCTACCACTGGCAATTGTGGCCATTGGTGGTCTTTTGTCAACAAAATCTAAAACCATGTTTGAATGGCAAAAGGTGATTCAGAATCTGACCGTGGAGCTAGACCGCAATGCCCATTTATCTAGTTTAACAAAGATTTTATCTCTGAGTTACGATGACCTGCCTTACCATTTGAAACCATGCATATTGTACTTTGGTATATACCCAGAGGACTATTCCATTAATCATGCGAGACTAACTAGGCAATGGATAGCTGAAGGATTTGTCAAATATGAGGAGAGAAGAACTTTAGATGAAGTTGCCGAGGAGTACTTGAACGAGTTAATACATAGAAGCCTGGTTCAAGTGTCGAAAGTTGCCTTTGATGGGAAGGTTAAAAGTTGTCAAGTCCATGATTTGTTCCGTGAAGTGTTCATTAAAAAAATGAAGGGTTTAAGTTTTTGCCATCTTGTACATGAAGACGATCAATTGGTCACAACTGGAATGAGTAGACGCCTATCAATAGCAACTAGTTCCAACGATGTACTGTGGAACACTGAGTACTCACGCATTCGTGGTATTTATGTTTTTGAAAAAGGCGAATTACCTGAGCCTTTCATGGGTAGATTCTCTGAGAAGTTCAAGCTTTTGAAAGTTCTTGATTTTCAAGGTACTTCGTTGAACTATGTTCCTTATAATGTGGGGAATCTTTTCCACTTGAGGTACTTAAACTTGAGGAATACAAAAGTACAGGTTCTGCCTAAATCCATTGGTAAGCTGCTGAACTTAGAAACCTTGGATTTAAGACAAACACTTGTGCATGAGTTACCGAGTGAGATAAACAAGCTCACAAAATTACGGCATCTTTCTGTTTACTATCGAAACTTCGAAGCAAATTATTCTGCTTTGGGCTTTACAAGTGGGGTGCAGATGCATAAAGGTGTTGGATGCTTGACGTCCCTACAAAACCTTCATTATGTGGAGGCAGATCACGGTGAACTAGACCTTATCCAAGAGCTGAAAAAGTTAAAGCAGTTAAGGAAGTTAGGCTTAAGGCATGTGCGGAGAGAATATGGGAATGCCCTATGTGCTTCAATAGAAGAGATGAACCACCTCAAATGTCTTAATATTACTGCAATAGCTGAGGATGAAATTATTGACTTGAATTTTATATCATCTCCACCCCAACTTCGGTTTCTCTATTTGAAAGCACGATTAGGGAAGTTGCCTGCTTGGATTCCAAAACTTGAGTATCTTGTTAAGCTAAGGCTGGGTTTATCCAAGTTAAAAGATGAATTGCTAAACTCACTGAAAAACTTGCCAAATCTGTTGTGGCTTCATTTGTGGGATAGTGCCTATGATGGTGAAATTTTGCATTTTCAAGAAGGAGGGTTTCCAAAATTGAAGGAATTGGATCTCACTCGCTTGTATAGATTAAATTCCATCCTGATAGACAATGGAGCTTTGCTTGCTCTTGAACATATTAAATTTAACAATATCCCCCTACTGAAGGAGGTACCCTCTGGCATCAAACACTTGGAAAACCTTAAACTTCTTGACTTTCTTGAAATGCCAGCTGAATTCGTTCAAAGTATTGATCCAAGCAATGGACAAGACTATTGGATTATCAAGCATGTTCCCCTTGTATTTATTCGTCACAAGACCGGCCCAAAAATAAATGACTATGATGTCCACACCCTTCATTCGTCATTCAGGGAGTTATAAACAAATCGAGAATGCTTTGGTGTCTACCAAGCTTTAAAATATGAAGGTACGCTTCCCTCTAACTATACAATGCTGCTCTTTCTATGGTTTTAATTACAAATTCTTAATTTCGGTTTTCCATGTTGTTATTGTCACCAATGGTATGTTTGTTTCTTCTTCTTCTGTTTGCGTTTCTTTTCTTTTTTTGAGTTTTCTTTTTCCTTTCATGCTTCAATCTTCTATAACACAAATTGTTGGGTTTATTTCCCTTTAATCAGGCCATGTGATACTTGCCTTCATTTTGTATGGTGGAATTTAATGTTTTACATAAATAATTTGTTCTATATATTTTATTAAAATTATTTCAATGGCTAATTAATTTTAAACCAATGCCTCATGAAACTTTTCAAGAATGAAATTTGTTTTGGTTTTTCATTTTTGGGTTTTCTATTATATTTGTAGTGAGTTATGCTTTTTTACTTTGGGTTTTGCTATGATAAGCTTGAGCGGTTAAACGCTCAACTCTCCATTGGTTGGCGTTTTTATTTTTGTGAGTAAGCAGCAATTCCAAGAGCCAAACAAAAAAGATAAAGAAATTTTTTGCCTTAAAACTCTCAAGCTTATCAAAGCAACACCCTTTTACTTTACGTCTTGAAAATATCTTCAATATCGTGTTATTGAATCATCAAGCAAGTGTATTAATGTCTGTTATTAGCCATCTTAAACTGCTCTCTTTAATGAATTATGTACTAAGCATGTTTGTTCACCATTCAAAAATCAAGTTTAAGACTTATTGGATTGTAATTACTTTTAAATTTTAATTTTGATTCACTATCAGTATAAAACATGTAATCACGTATTAACACATAATTAAAAGAATTTGACTATGATGCACACTTGAGATCAAATTCTTATAATTAAACTGATCATGGAATTAGGATTGTATAAAAGTTTTACACTGATAATTAATCAAAATTAAACTCTTAATTATTTTCATACAAAACTTTTTCGGCTATCACAACCAGCATATCAATAATATCTTGCTCTAAATTAATTGGGGTTTCCTCTGGTCTATGTGGACAGAAATTCTTATTCTCCATGTAGCAGTTCAGAACACTGGCGAACTATATCCTGGAAGTCATCATGCTTTAAACAAAGGAATACATTGACTCTGATGACTGAGTGATTCTGGCTTCTCCTCGTTTCTATTTTTCTTTTTCAGTGGTGTTATGTTAATGGCTGGTTGTGGGAGATTTTCTTTAAAGCTTGTGATAAAGACCTCTTCATTTGCATGGACATTTTCCTTTTCCTAATGAAAATAAATGTAATTTCTTTGTTATTACTGGATTTGTTGCATTAATGGAATCTACTGTTGCCTGCTAATTATTTTTACTATGTTCTAAATTTTAGGCTGCCTCCTCGTAGTGCTTCAATCATAAATTAGGTGAATACCCTAGATCACAACAAATTGTGATATGGACAATGGACTTAAATATATTCATGATTCTATATGTTTTTTTCTTTATAATATATTAATCTTTGATTTTAGCCTCTATAATTTAAAATGACTGTTTCTGTCGTTTAAATTATAAAGTGTTGAATTTAATTAATCCATGATTTCTATTGAAGGTTTTGAATTATTTAACATATGCTCTTGTAAATTGAAATGGCTAATTCAGTTATGAACTGGCATCATCATTGTTTCATATGAGATGACATTTGGGATCTCTTGATTGCCACATGATTTCCCTTTACGCCACTGAGAACAGTAACAAAGAATTGGTTAAAAATTAAAAATTCCAGTTCCTGTAAAACCCAGATAAAAAAATAGAGGCTTTGAAGCCACTTTTAAAAAAACCCTGATAAAATTTGAAGGGCCTTACCGTATAGGAGGTAGCGTTCGGCCTGCAAAATTGCAGAAATTGAAGGCAACCGTGTTCTGAAAAATATATACAGAGCTTGAAAACTAAGGAGTCAAATCATAGTAATGATATTATTAAAGAACGCTCATGGAGATTCTGTATGTTTTTTTTCAAAGGATGTATTGATTGGTTCAAACATTTTCAAAACTAATTAAATTTCTTTCGAAAACCTTTCAAATAACTAAGAAAATTCGAGCATGAAGGTTCAGTTTTAAGTACTCTCTCCGAATCTTTTAATCTCGTTTTACAAAATTTATTTTGTTTCATTTTATCTGTCATTTTAAAAAATCAAGGAGGTATTAATTATTTTTTCAATTTTGTTCATGAATATTTTAATGAAGTGAGAGAGAATTAGTGGAGTGATACTATTTTGATTATTTTAATAAAATGATAATTTAGTCAAATGTAGTTTTTCTTTCCTAAGATTGAACCTATTTGATAGCTTTCTTAATCTTTGTGTAATTATCTTAAACGACAAATAAAAAGGAATGGAAAGAGTTCTGAAAACAAATTATTTCTATTTCAAGTAAGCCAAGCTACCATTTAAATTGCTGCAAATTAAATGGATATAAGGGAAAAAGGGCAAATCATTGGGTTACAATTTGTTGAAGATGACCTTTGTGAATTTCATCACTAAGAGCATGTTTGGTCAAAGGAATGGAAAAGAATGGAATGAGAACTAGTCATTCCCAATGTTTAGTTAAGTGATTGGAATAAGAATAATCATTCCCTTATCATTTCCAAGAGAATGATCATTCCTACAATTGCATGAATAGCTATTCATCACAAAAACGATGGAGTCCCCATTCCATTCCACTAAAATATAGGTGTCAAAAATGGTTTAGCACATTCACTCCATATGCTCAACCTCAAAATTCTTTTGAGCCAAGTTGTGTTTCTTTAGGTCCAAAAAAATCGACTTGGATTAACTCTGGCCTAGTTTGGCATAAAATTTTGTTGGCTCAAATTGGGTTTTGCCGAGACTATTTAACATAAAAATAATTCAAAAAACTTATTTTTCAATATTATTTTTTATCAATTATAGCATACTGTTAAAGGTGAAAAATTGTCAGGCAATGTACCGATAAAAACTTGGCTCAAAAGTGCTAAATTTGTCGATTATCAAATTTGTCGGTGCCTAAGTTGACAATATTGCAGTTCCAGTTATTAATCTTAGAAGGGAACCTCCTCCACTGGGTTCTCATTTTCAAGTGATTAAAGTGTCAGGTGGATCAAAAGTATAAAAAGAAGAAGGAGATGAAGATGAAGATGACGATGAATGGGAATGTAAAATGAAAGCAATTAAAGAAAGCAAGTAAAACAAATCAAAAGTAAATGAAATGCAGTAAAGAACCTGAATTTAAATTGCATAAAATGAAAGTGGCGTATAAACTTGATTGATCCGTTTTCCTTTGAGCGTCGCTGGGACTTTAGGAGTGTAGGATGTTTCAAGTTGCAGCCCCTTATACATTGTTCTAAGTCCTATTTATAGAGAAACTTCCTACGTCTAAAATCCTAAAAACCTGCCATTTGTTGGACAGGTGGCTTACATGCAACTAATACACGTTTATTCTTTAGTAATAGCCTAAAACTACCAGCAACTGCCATTGAGTCAGCATTAGCAGTTCCTTGATTCTTGGATGCAACTGCTACTTTGAAATTCAAATTGATAACCGTCAGCTCCTGGATAATGATTTTGTCGGTACACCAACTTTGTCAGTAATTTGCAAGTCCCTTTGTCAGTTGAATGTATATTTTGTCAAGTACTTCTTCAAAACTTGACTTGTCGAGCATAGCATTACTGTCGGCTTCACACATTTGTCGAATGAAACTTATTTGTCGAATACCCTTTCTTGATTTGTCAGATATAACACTGTTGTCGGTTTTGAACATTTGTCGGTTGTAACACATCAAATGTCGGTTCAATCCTAGATTTTGTCGACTCAACCTTAACACCATTTCATGATTTCAACTAAGTATGAATTGTCGAATAACACATTTATTCCATTTTAAACTTGTACATTTCCAGATTCAACCTTGCAAAGTTTCACAATTTGTCAATTACCAATTTTGTCGAAAACTAGAAATTTGGTAATAACACATACCTAATATAAAAGTAGGGTGGACATCATTACATTTCTATCCAACTGACGACAACAAAATTATTTTTCCATTAGGTGAAAAGATCAATTACATGGATTAAACAATGCTATTGTATTTTGTCAAAAATCATATTTTTGGAAAAACATTTCATTCCTATTCATACCGAACAAAAACATAGGAATGAACATTTGATTCTATTACATTTCCACTCCCATATTCTAATTCCCTTAAAATCATTCAATCCAACCAAACATGAAATTCACCACTAGCTCCATTTATTACGAGAACACGAAAATAAAAAACTTCAACCTTTGCTTTCAATACCAAAGCAGAGCTTCTAGCTCAAAGAAAACTCTAGAATCTTTTCGTCAATTTATACTTGTGTTTATAACTAAATCAATAGAAGGAAAAGGATCAAAAAGAGCTACAGATTTTGTGTACAGTCTTTTGAGTAGGTATGCAAATGAAGCTCAAATATGACGGAATGAAATTTTAGGGTTTTGATAACTGAATTAGAGAAATTTCATCTAAACCTTGTGTTTTCCTCCTTAATATTGCTTCATATATAGTCTCTCCATGTTATTTAACCAGTGGAATCGTCATTTGTACCAAATATAGTTGTTGAAGAGGTTTCATCAAATTTGAACTTCTTGCATTGTGTTGACATATTTTTGAGTAGATCAGCAAATATTTTTAGCAGTTGGTTCCAGATTAGTTGCTCGTTTGGATAGGTGTGCTTTGTCCTAAAAAAAAACTTGAGCAAACCTTCACAAATAAGTGTGTAAATAATTTTTATTACTTTTTAACATTGTTTACATCGATTACGATCCTTTTGATTTCTGATTGAGCCATAGAGAAATAGAAAACCACTTTATCAGGCAATAATTATCTTAAGTCACATAACATATTGAAATCAAATTGTAACTAAGCTTTACCAAGAGTTCAATACAGTACTAACAAGGTAGCGGTCACCTAAAAAGATCCATTTAAAGCCTAAAAGTGAACGAAACTAACATTACCTGTGAAGAGAAAGCTACATCTGCTAAGAAAAAGGGTCATTCAGATATTTTTTTGGGTCAACAACATTACTAGTGGACAGTCATCACAGCACTAATATGTACTTATTCTTCTGTTATCACAAACTTCCACTGATTGAATCCTCCAAGAGTATATTATTTACCCTTCCTCATCATAATCTTCCTCATCCTCTTCTTGTCGACTACAAAGGTTTGCAAGCTGCATAGAGTCAATGGTCATCTTGTCCACATCAGAAAGGGACCAGCCTAGAATTTCTTCATGCTTAGTCTCTATTGAAGGTTTAGGCAATAAGGCCTGAGCTACAGTGCTAGCATTTTTGTCCACGTTTTCATTCAAGCTGGCATTCAGATCAATGTTACAGAGAAATTAAGTACCTTCCTTAGGAACTGCAATATTCACTTTCAGTAACTCCTTTGACTCAAGACCTTTATCTATTGCCGCACTTGTATTAGGATTATCTTTGCTGCAGTGCTGTGCAGAGGTGCAAGGCTCAAATTCAACTTGTTGATGATAGGTCTCTCTTTCTACAGTTTGAGACTCGCGACCATGGTCTCTTCCCCTTCCAGTACTGCCAATGTGGCACAACTCATGCTGCAATCAAACAAAAACATTATGGACCAAAACAAAATATAAAGGTCCTAGATTCCTTCCTCCCAAGACTTCACAATTGTCTTGTGGTGCATAAATGACAAACAACTATTAATAGCTAGGTTATTGAACACACCGAAATTCTGTTTTACTGCACAACCTTCGGGTGCCAGACATGGTAACATTTGAAACAATGAGATTAACATGTACACTTGGAATATTATCAGGCTTTTAGGCAAAAACTTGCGTCAAGAAAAATAATACACAAAATCTCATGAAGAAAAATACATTTTAATGCAATGATATTAAGTGGAAGTATTGTACATTACTGATATCAAACGTTTTTCTGAAAAGTAAACTTTAATTATAAGAAACATCATTGCATGATTAATGTTGACACAATGGTGTTTACTAGTGTTTGACAACTTAAACATCAGGGTCAGGGAATCTTAAGCTAGAGGAAAACAAAAATTGGCCAGGAAAATCAATACAAAAGGTTTAAAATAGGGTTAAATTACATTTCTATATTGAATGTAGAGGATCTAGCCAATAATACAGCATATATATCCATGGTTTTAAATTGCGGGCCATATCACTTGATGCAACTGCAATATTGCAATTGTGGCAGTGTTTGCAATCGTCTCACCCTGCAATTGAGGGGTGATTTCCCTTCACAAAAATAGATGCAATGACGGCACTTTGTTCTATTGCTAATTTTGTTAAAAAAATAAAAAATGTCACAGTTGCAAACTTAAAAAAAATTCACGGTCATAGCCGACAATTGCAGTAGCCACAACGTTTACAATCACAGTAACCGTAACCCAACCATGACTGCAACCACAATTTAAAACCATGGCGAAGGTATTAATTGACATTAGTGCAAGACTTAACACACCTGGGCCACTTAATAACACTTGAAATAATACTAATTGGTCAATTCGTTGAGTTATAACTAATTATTGTGCAAATTTTTTATGTCAACTTTTAGAATGGTTGATATTTTCATTTATTTGAAAAGCATTTTATATGTGAATTTTAAGACATTTTGATATTTTCCATAATGATCTTGGATTAATGTAAAATTTTATGATCAAAATCAATCTTCAACCAATGAATAACTTTCTATAGAAAGAATTTCTCATAAGATCCAAATTGAAAGTTTATATCATTTACATAATGCCATAAAATTTCACACAATCCAACTATCTAAGATCATAGTTGTAGTTTTAATTTTTATGAAATTTAGTGTTCAACTTCAACATGATAACTAGACATAATTCAATAGTTGGATTAACCAAAATTATTTTTCCCAATGAGTTATTAGATGGTGTAAGTGTGACAGTTCATACTCCATAATCAACATAATATATATATATAATACTTTACCATTACTTAAGAAAAATAATAGGTAAGTATTAGAGTAAACAATCTTTTTAGTTTTCAAAAAATACAAATGTTATCACTTTAGTCCTCTAATAATTTTTTACATCAAATTGGTCCTCCAGTGTAAAATATGACATTGAAGGACTAATTTAATGTCAAAAAATGACATATAATAAGAACCAATTTGATGTCAAAAATTGACATTTATGGACCATTTTAATGTATTCAAATGAAACTTGTAACTTTAGAGGTCTAAAATATGGGTTTACTCTAAGTATTATATATGATGGCCTTTCATACAATTGTAAGGAAAAGTGCAATTACATATTGATCCTCGTAGCATCCTCATCACTGTCTTGCAATAATCACCAGCAGCTTTCCTGGTAGAGTATAGCATTCTTAATTGCATTAATGGCTTATATGCATAGAGAAATCAAAAGGGTAAAGAAAAAGAAGAAGGCTATTGGACTTCAAACCTTCTCCTTTTAAGGGCACGATCATCAGCACCAACCTCAGAATGTCCATGGCCACGGCCATGCCCTCATGATATTACTTAAACACCTTGCTTCAAGTAAAAAAGAGAGTGGTTTTATTGTTTTATTGTCAAATACAAAATGTGAAGGATGCTAACCTCCCACAAGAGTGAGGAAGGTAACATTCCCTAATATTTATATATATGCCACCTATTAAAAGGACTTGAAAGCTTTTATTGCAGGGGAAATACCTTAATAATCCCAATGATAAGGCACTTTGGTTACTAATGTATAGATTTTTACATGCACGACAACATCAACCAAGCCTTATTCCCGTCGGCAACATGGATTCTAGCAAGCCATTGTCTTTGATCTTGTATAATATATTCATGAAGCCTATGTAACTTAATCCAGAAGCAATTTACTTAAATATTTTTGGGGTCAGGCATTGTATTACGCTAATGCATGTAATCAATCTAAGTCCCGTTGTAGATTCAGATAGTGAAGTAGGGGTGGCTCAATAGTTATGTTAGAATATTAGGGTTATTAATCTTATTATTGTAGGTTTATACTGGTACTAGTAGTACTAGTAATTGACTTAATTACTAGTATAAATGAGTATCAAGTTAGTGAATTGCGTCAAATAATTACATCTCATATCATATTGGTTGCCATCTTTCTCTTTTTTCACCTTTTCTACCTACATCCTAAAATTTAGACATGGAATAAGAGCGATGGTATGTATCCACCTTGAGGAGAGTTTCTACTTTCCGTTGTGTTCAGTAAATGGAAATCTTATATATTCGTCCTTTGTTATCCCCATGACGACGAACAACGACGGTTAACTAGAGCTCAGATGAGTTTTTCATCGAGCTCTGTTCCAAACTCTATTTTCTTCTGTCTATTGTTATATATTATGTTTCTCTTCCTATTCTCAGATTTTTTCTTGATAGGGGGTGATTTCAGCAGTTTGGGTGGCCCAAAATCTTTCTCAAATGAGCTTATGCTTTTCTTATTCTTCTCCCAATCATGCGTTTGGGTGGTTCAACATTTCAAAGCTAAATTTTGTTCCCTAGTTGTTGAGTTTCTTCTTCTATTCTTGTTGATAACTCCCTGTTTGGCTTGGGATTTCCTTTGTTTGGCCTATTTGGGTGCTGATTTGTAGTTCTACCTCTCTTTGGCATGTTTGGTTGATGTTTTGCCACTTTTTTTTGACCTGTTTGGTTTCTCTACCTACTTTGCTTGGCATGTTTAGCATAGGACCGAGGTGCTGTTTGAGGCTTTGGAGTAATTTTGTGTATTTTGTTTTATTTGGAGAATAGTGTTTGCCCTTCTACTGTCAAGGGATTGTGGATTAAGGATCATGGGCACTAGTGAAGAGTTTTGTTAGCATTATTGGGTGGCATAAGAATGAGGTGAAAAGTCGAAGACTTGAGAAAATGTGTCATTTCCTTTGGTGATTTGAGTGTTGAGCTTAATCAAATAATATGATTTGGTTCATTTCAAGAATTGTAGTAGCAATAATTGAACCAAGTCGTCTTCTGATGATTCAGATGTAATTTGATCAAGTCAAGAATTCAAAGAGAATGGGTTTGATGTGATTAACATAATTAACAAAATTAAGATTTGCGAACAGAATTAAGGAAACAACCAATCCCAAGGAATTTGACTATTCTTGAGTTTTATCCATCATTGATCCTTAAAAGATTCATTCAATTGGTAATCAGGTTCTTGGTCTTGGATCACATTAAGAAGCCTCAAAATAATCCAAGAATTCTATGCTGGATTAGTATCCAGAATTTGATTAGTTAAGGTTAGACGAATTAAGCACTCATACAAATCAAAATTAACTTAATATTCAAAATTCAACCAAGCTAAATAATGTATGAAAAAGCTTTGATGCGTTGTTTATTCTTAGTAATTCTTCCTAAGTATGTGTTAATTAATCAATTGTCACATGAACATCCAAACCAAATCAAACATTCAATTCAGAATTCAACAGAAAACAAAGAAAAGAAACTTGATTAACCATTGAATATAGAATAACCAAAATAGAATCTCAGAATGAAACATCAAGAATGTCAATCCCTAGAATGGATTACAAGATTTTAGCCTTTCATTGATAGGAGGTAAGAAGCTCAAAATGTAGAGAGAACCTAGAGATAATGGGGAGGAAGATAGATGAAGAGAGAAACTCAAAAGACTACAAAGTGAGAGAATTAATAATAATGCCACTATATTAAGATGAATCTACATCCTCCTTAGCTTTAATTTTCCATCATATTTTTCTAATTTGGACTTAAGATAAAGAAGTTATGCCCAAATCCATCTAAAGAGGTAACTAAAATGTCTTCCAACTTCACGTGAGAAGCACACTATCAAAACGATGTATTTTGTGAGAGTGATATTCACGAGAGTTGAATCCCTACATTTTATATTTCAATTAGCACTAGTTTCAGCTCTATTTGACATCAAGAACCCAAGTTATGACAAATTTACTACATGCAGGTCGGGTTCCAACTACAACACCCTTGCTCTGACTTGTAGGCCTCATATGGCCCATTAGATACCTAATTTAGCTCTTAAGCTCTTCAGAAAAATTGTAGATATCCCTCTTATATTTCCTAAAAAGTAAGAGTTGTATTTTTTAGATGTATAAATCTCAAGATATGTACGAAATATAGAAACAATATAAAATCAAATTAATGCTGAAAAATACAATTAAACTCAAGTGGAACCTAAACTTATAAAATGTGGCAAAGTTTAATCAATTAAACACAAAAATTGATGTAAAATACTAAATATAGGATATTAATAATGCCTATGAATAGTATTTATCATTGGGACGTGTGCAGAGGATAAGCAGATGGTTGAAGGGGGCACTATGGAGAAAGCTAATTATTAAAATGAGGCATTTTTTCTATTGAAATTTACCAAAAAAAATTTAGTGAAATTTTATTCTTTTTAATTTTTTAGATGCAAAATTCATAGTTAAATTTTTATATGCTTGTTCTTCCAACATTTCTTTTTCAATTGATTATACATCCAATTCATTTAATATTTCTTAAGACATTGTTGATCTTAAATAAGATATTATTAATTTTAGTATTGAAAAATTTGTTTCTATTGAAACAACACGTACGGAAATTGTTAACATCAATATAAGGGCTAGTTTGGGAGAACTTTTTTTTTTTGTTTAAACGTTATTTCTTATTTGAGCTTCTTCTAAATTTTCCTTTATAAAAAGTAAAAGTTTCTATATTTTAAGATGCAATATTTGAGAAGTACGTCTTTTACGTTTGAACAGTTTCTCCATGTTCTAAAAAGGTCATTTGGATGTGCTTTTCCTCATTAAAAAATATTTTTTTTAACTAATTACTTTTCTTATATTTTAGTGTGTTACTTTGGATGAGCTTTTGAGATAAAAAAAGGTGAAGCACCTAAAAAAGAACTTTTTGTGCTTATTTTTTCTAGCTAGATTTTTGTGCTTGTAAAAAAAAGAACTTATCCAAAACATAGTTCAACTATAAGAAAATGTCTTCTCAAATATTGTATCTAAAACGACGTTAGAGTAGTAATTATATTTAAGGAATCAGTCAAGATTAATGGAATACTTCAACTTTTTACCTCTAAATAGAAAACCAAATGTACTTTCATATAACTTGAAATTGGATTGCAGGAACAGGGAAGTGAGAAAAAATAGATATAATTAGGCACTTAATTAGGGAGGTGAGATAATATATGGGCATTTTATTAATTTTTTTTTTTATTTTTGCATATTTTTAATATAAATTTTGAAAATGAGAAAAATAGTAGAGAATTAATGGAAATGTGAGAAGAGAAAGAAACAGAGATTTATTAAACACTTAATTTAAGAAGTAAACGAATATGTAGATATTTTATTAATTATCTTATATAAATTATAACTAATATATAATTATCAAATTATAAGACTTATGAAATAATTGGAGCTTAAAGCATCTGGAGAGTCTTTGACTACAAGGCATTTCAAATAATTTGTTCCAAAGGGTGAGAGCTCCAAATTGGACATGAAGACCAAGCAATGCATCTTAGATACACTTTGTAAAATAATGCTTTTATACTACATTACTAAACAAGTGCCACATTAGATATATATAGTAGTCATCATTCTCTAACTAACCATGAACTAATCAAAGTTAACACTATCTAATGCGGCATGCATTGAGTAATGTAGTCTAAAAGCTTTGTATTATACCAAATTAGTATAAGAATTTCTCGGGGTTAATAAGTAATAACCAATATAAAATATTGTTGCCAACATTGAAGGATATTGACATTAGGTCATTAAGAAATTTACTCCTCAATTTTTTTATTATAAGTTTGAATATATTAAAAGGTGGTAAGAAAAGGATTTTTTATTAATTTGTTAGACGATGTGGCATGCAAAAGTCTAAATATATACATCGTCACTACTTAAAGACTCCTTACAACTACATAAAACGGAATAGTGTTTAGAATAAAACAAGAAACTGATACAAAAGGATACAAATAAAATTTTACAAGAAAATAAAAATGTAATGCAAAAGGAAAATTTTCTCTTTTATTAATTGTTTTAGGCGAAGGGACTTTATTATCAATAATCCTTTTAATACCCTAATCTCTAAAACATTCCACTTTAACAATAGCAATGACAATAATGTTTTCCTTGTCTAATTTTGCATTCTCCTCCCCTGCAGTTGCTCTTGCATCTTGTATTACAAGCACTGTCTTGACAACTTGGGTCATGATAATCCAAGCAACATTTTTCTCCATAGACTTCCATACATCCTGAAATCATGACTATAATTTTGTTACATGATCACAAGGAGGCCAAACCCAAATATACTCAACTTATAGTATTTAGATAACTTTGTATATTTCGTTTTCATGTGGTTAATTAGAAAATTCATGACTTGCATAGTTTCTTACCCCCCCTCCCCCCAAAATACTAGCGATTTTGAACACATTTGCATAAACAAATAAAAGTCATTAGATTTATTAATTATACATCGATTTCAGTCTCAATAAACACAACCCTAATATATAGAAAAAAAATGAATACAAACCAAAGGAAATTTCAAGAAAAAATTTAATTTTGTATGTATCAAAAGACATTTTCAACTGAAGTTTCACAAATCCAAAGGCTTAAAACATAATCGAGATCAATAAAAAAACTAACCTGCATGCAACATGATCAGAACAACGAAGAGAGAAGACAAAATTTTTGCTTTAGCCTTCATTAGGAATTTCGTACTTTGGTTTAAGGAGAAAGGTGTCTGATGTTAGAAGCTGATAGGTATATTTATATATGTAAAAGGGGCTCTTGTAAACCTTAAATGACTGGGGTTTCTTAAGAATTGGAGAATATTTACATTTAATTAAGTAACAATTTGTTTTTACTAATGGTAGTCAAGTTATACTATCTATTTGCAGTAACTGTTGGCATTTAAATTTTGTCAAACAATATTCATTATTTTTTTTTATATTTCCTTCATTTTATTGTTAGCATTTAACTTCATTTAGAACAAATTCAAACAACATAACATTAAATGTAAACATAACAGTAGTTGAACAAATTTTAATTTATGAAATGGTGTTACCAACTCATTAACATTTCATTAAATCTCACATATAACATACAATACACATGTTAACGAACACATAATAACTACATATAACATTTTAGCTAAAATACCCCCTGCTTATGTAAGAACCTCAAACTTATATGCTAAACAACTCATACTAACAACCAAGAATATCAAAATTCCACAAACCAATTTCCACCTTTTCACTTTTTTCTTATGCATCAAAATTCTCTTCCTAAAAGCTCATTAGCAACTTTCTTCTCATGGTTGCTAGAGCCATTGCTTTCTTTCAGCACCTTCATCATCCAACCATTTGAATAGGCCAAATGAAGTTTTATCATTGTACAAAGGGCACCTTAAAAATCAACGGTCATAGTTTTTTGTAGTCTTGGAGGTGAGTACAAATGACTTACACAGGCATTCACATACCATAGTGACTTTTCCCCAAGTGAGGGTGCGTTACCCATAACTGAAGAGCCAACAACATCCGAACTCAACTCTGGCGTGTGCGCAACTTCATCCTCCATACTCGAACATTTTCCCACAAATTTTACCAATGATAGATGGCTCTATGTGATATGGAGGGGGGCTCTATTCTTCACAGACCTAAACAAGTGATATTTTAGAGATTGTAACTCACTTTGAGGAATTAGCTTGAAGGAGAAAATGACCTACATGGTGAAACACTACCTTTTATCACATTCGAGTCTAGCTTAGGATTTAACGGTGCACTCAATAATTATGTAAGCATTTAAGGATGTTTGTGACAGAAGCATTAACTCAAGTGGATGGCTAAATAATCAAGGAACAATTTATATGTAAGATTTGTTATGAGGATGAAAGTGCTACCTTTCGATTCTTTGACAAACTAAAGTGACCATTTATTCTTTATACAACTATTTTTAACCAATTTAAATAGGTTGTTCTAATTAAAGTTTAGATTTTTTTTTTCCTATCAAGCTATAAATTCTTTTTTGTTCGATATGGTTGCTTAAATATGTTAACAATTCTTTCACCTAGAGAAAAATATTTATTGGAGGGGAGACCAAATTTTAATTGGTTGTGAAATAATTTTAGGTTGACATCATTGTGAACTACTTACTTGGATGTTGGACATGATTGTAAAAGGCTAGGACCAGGACTTGGTCATTGATTTTGAAGCCTATTAATATTTTTCATTGCTTTCAAACAACCTTTAATTAACGCTTAAATTATTTCTAATAGAATCATTCCATTTGTCACAACAAATCCAAAGGGCGCTGTGACACGGAAAGCAACTAAATTTAAAAAAGAATTAAGAGTAAGAACTTAATACTATAGTACCCAAATAAATCAATCCTAAAGAAGCTACATAATAACTTTAACAATATTTGATTTACTCTTTAAACCAAGAAATAAAAAAGATAAAGATAGAAATAAAATGCTTAAGGAAATCATATTCACAAGGATTAATTTACAATTATTTACAAGTTTGACAAAAAGTAAACTACAAAATTTACAATTTTAGCTTGATTTTTGCCGCTATGTATCTTCTGGTGTAATGGAGAACTTAAAGTCATGTAGTTCTATAGAAAATAATTGTTAATAGGTTGATTTTAATTAAGAAAAATTAAATCATGTCAAGGGTTTTAAAATTCATAAAAAGGACTAATTGATTCTTTTGATTATTAATTAATTACATTCTCGCACAACATCAAAGATAGCATGGGGTCATCACTATCGATTCAAATGACATTGAAAACGACACAAGGACATATAATCAGCATTGTCATCCATAGCGTGGAAAATTATTAAAAATCCACTCTTCTTAAGATAAATTTTCTTTTAGTTATTTTCAATACAAGCACTAAATATTAACTAGTAGAGCATTCGAGTGTTGTTTGGAGCATAAAAAATATAACATTACAAAATTATAATTTAATAATTATTAAACATTATTAGTTATGTATATATAAACATTATAATAACATCATAATTATAAAATATTATTTTTATATATTTTTTATATAAAATATAGGAAATCATTTTATGGTGAAAAATCAAGTTTGAATTAGAAATACCAATTTAAAAAATATATGCTATGACTAAAAGAAAAAAAAATTTATATACGCATAACTCTTGACTATGATAAAATATTGGCATGTACTCTGATTCATGACAATAAAATAAAATAAATAAATGGTTAAATATTTCATATGATACATAAAATGACTTGAACTCCTCAAATGCTCCAAAATAAGCTTAATGATATATGTAATTTTATTAAATTATGGAATGATTAATAGTAAAGTAAAGAAACTTAAGAGAATTAATGAATTTTTTTTTAGAAATTGAATTTATTTTAATATTATTTAAATTAATTATTTTTATGATAACTATAAAAATATTTCAAAAATTTAATAAATTTCATTTATTTAAATATTAGTAAAATAATAATATTGTGTAAATTAACTAATATTTTTTAATTTATAGTATACATGCAATTATGATTTTGGTATATAAAAAGCTACACTTTTTCAATTAGAATACATAATTATATTAAGTAACTGGATGTGATTATATATGCAAAAACAAATGTAACATAACATTATTGTACTATTTTTAAGACACATTTAGCTCTCATGCATGTTATCCTTCTAGTTAAACGAAATTAACTAATATTAAAGTAAATTTCATTTGAATAAAATAATTATAATAATATAAGAACATAATTATACATAACTTTATATTTTGCAATCCTACATAAAGATTATAGATACTGTCACGACCCAAAATTTAAGGGCCATGACCGGCGTATAGGAAGGATTAACCTACCTAGCAAGCCTTACAAAACTAACAAACATAATAAAACAACATGCCAAATCGACCAAGATTGTTGGCAGGGTACCTTTAAAATTTGGACTTCCCAAAAATATATCTTCATTTCACAAAACTCAAATCAAGTGTTAAATGATATACATTAAAACATCAAAATTTCCCCTTGGACTGTTCCTAAAGTTTGCAGAACATGGAATCAAAGACTTGTACACTGATCATCTATACTTGCTCCTCAGCCATTGATTAATCTAAAAATTATGATAATGATGAGTGGTGAGTCACACAGACTCAGTGAGGTCATGACAACATAATGAGCAAAAGGGAATCAGGAATACGCAAGAGTCTTTTGTTGAAAACATATATGCTTCAAAATATACGCATAATTATCAAATGTTATAAATACCATTAGTTCAAATAATCAAGAAATAAATTATATGAACTACATCAAGTATGAAGTACCAAATTAATTATAAGCATGTATCAAACCTCAAGTCAACTGTAACATATATCAATATTCAAATGTCAAATATCATATGGGAGGTTTCTAATCCAGAATTAAGTAGAAATCTCACCAACGAACACATAGTTTGAAGGTTTGATAAACGCCCACCAACAGGGGTCAAATCCACCTGTCAAGTCAAACAGATCCGATCGTGCGAGCCAACATGTCGGGCTAGCAACACCTCTACTAGCTGGGTTCGAACCAAGGTGCACCAAGGCTAACATTTACTGCCGTTAGCTACAGTATTCTGTCAAAGTTTCCTCCTAAGAAAACATATTTTTTTTATAATTCAAAATATACATATATTCATAATCCAAATATTCAAACATTTTGGAATTCAAGAACATATATCATATTTTTCAAAACAGGTCAGCATCAAGCTGTTTTCAAAATAAATTTCATTTTCATAGTTACAAGTTCCCGAAAATTATGAAATTTGACAGGGGTAATCATAAGTGCTCAAAGAATAATACATCTAAAATTTAGTTGAATCCATCACCATTTAATCATTCAAATGATGCTAAAACCGCGACAGTCTCACTGCCAGATTCATATCAGAATTTCAACATTTCATCAACTTTGATGACACTTTTAACATAGTTCTAGCTTTTGTAAAGCCACAAAATTTTATAGAATTTTATATCAACATGATAATTAATACATATCCAAAACTCAGCTCAAAATACTATCATTTTGCGATTCAAATACACCAGAATGTAATCTGACTTTCATAATCAATTATAAGATCATAGCCACTTTTGCCTAACCATAGATTACACTTTCAAAAGATCTTTGAAATTCAAATCATATCAATATTTGATTCCCCAAGATTTGACATTCAAAATGGGTAGCAATATTTCTTTCAAAGAGAGCTTTGGAATATCAAAATGAATAAATTTACCTTCAACAATTTGCTTAAAGACAAGACTAGAGTAGGAAAGGAAGGTGGAGGAAAAATGATGGTTGCCATCACATCTACCATACACTCACACTAGGGAGTTCCCAAACAAGCTTGAACTAGCTTCCAAATGATCTCCAAGCTTTTGGATAAAGAGTCCTTGAAGAATCTAGGAGACAAAAAACATGACAACACAAACTAGCTTAGGATAATGACCTTTATTTGAGATAAAAACTATACTGATTTATTACTCTTAAAATTACAAATAATATATGGAATTAAAGCCCTCTGAGTCTAGTTTCTATTGCAACTGGAATCACCTCAATTCGATCTTCCAATCAAAAGTTATACTCATTTTACTGAACATTGTTCAGTTTACACGAAAATACTAATTTTTCATCTCATTCATGCATTTTATCAAACACCTCATGTGCATATCTTTTCCCCCTAATACAGCACGAAATCGCCTATTTTTACATCACTTCCTATAATGTTAATTCATCCATAAGATGATCCTAACTCAACTAATACATAAACATACCAATTAAGCTATAAATTTGTACTATCCCCTCTAATATTGTCACGACCCAAATTAGAGGGCCCTGACCGGCGCATAGGAAGGACTAGCCAACCTAGCAAGCCTAACGGGCCAAAGACCATAATAAAACAATATACTAAATCAACCAAAATTTCAGCAGAGTAACCTCTAAAAGTTAGACATCCCAATTTAACAATTCACAACCTGTTCACTTACAAGCATTACTAAACATAATCCCACTAACAGTATATCATAAGACCAAACAAAGATACAGTGGAAGCTAGATCCTGCCTGTGAATAATGGAACATATCTAAGATAATTACATATCCAAAAATGTATAAGAAACCAACAACAGGAACAAAACAAACATGCCCACACGGACAAGGTGTTGGGCTCACCAAAACGACCAACTCCTAGTTATTGGATGAACCCGGACCTGGCTCAGTATTTGTATCTGAAATACATATAATAAGATAGAGGAGTGAGTCATAAGACCCAGTGAGAGATAACATAATCTATAATGAAACTGGGATAAGCATAAGCACAAGTTTTTCACGGAAAATACATCCACATATCAAAACATATGCGTTAGTTCAAATAATCATAAAACGTATACTAATAAGTAAGTCAATCATGAATTACCAAATCAACTATAACATATATCAATAGTCAAATGTCAAATGTCATATGGGAGGTTCCTAATCCAGAATTAATCAGAAATCTCACTAACGAACACATAGTTCGAAGGTTTGACAAACGCCCACAACAGGGCACAGGGGTCAAATCCACTTGTCAAGTCAAATGCATCCGATCGTGTGGGCCAACACGTCGGGCTAGCAACACCCCTACTAGCTGAGGTTCGGACCAAGGTGCACCAAGGTTAACGTCTACTGCCGTTAGCTACAGTATTCTGTCAAAGTTTCCTCCCAACAAAACATAGTTGTATAAACCTAGATATACATATATTCATAATCCAAAACAAAGTATCAAAAACACAACGATAGATATTTAGAATCATGAAAAAGTGTTTGTCCCAAGCTTTCTTATAATTTAACCACGAAGAAAAATAAATGACTTTGTGAAATCCTTCAATAAAGAACATTTTAAGAAAATGTACAAAAACATATTATAGATCATGTCATCAACTCACTCAAAGGAAGAAACTTCACGAGTCCAAAAGCTATGTTGTCACAAACCAACCGGACGATCCTCCAAAGAATCTAGGATCATAACAACATAACCAAGATAACAATCAACATTTAAAACTAAGGATTCATCCACTTGTGGGATAAGGAGTTCTTGAAAAATCTAGAAAACATTCAAGTTAGTTTAGAAATATGACATTTGTTTGACAGAAATTCTGTATTGATTAAGAGGCTAATAAATTGCCAAATAATATATGGAATTGAAGCCCTATGTGTCTAGTTTCTAACTCAACTGAAATCACCTCAATACGATCTCCCAATCAAGAGTTATGATCAAATTACTAGACATTGTTCAGTTTACACGGGAATACAATTTTTATCTCATCTAAGCATTTTATCAAACACTTAATGAGCAATCCTTTCTTTCAAAGTTAGCATGAAAATTCTATGTTCTAACACCATTCCTATATGTACCACTTCTCCATAACAACATTAAAACTCATTCAATTCGTTCCATATACTATCAATTTCCAAGAACTCCAAAATTCCCAAATCAAACCCTAGGTTCAATACCCATTATGCATCTTACAACCCAATCTGTCATTCACCATAATCCAACCACTAACAACATATGTGAGCTATGAGATTACCTAAATGAGTCACAAGGATGAAAGGATGAAGTGGATGACTTGGTTGCTCTACCAAACCATGCAACCCAACCCTTGAAAGATGAGGAAACAAGTTCCAGCAGCTTGAAACGACCAAGAATGGTGAAATCCGGTAGATGGAAGAAGAAGAGAAGGAGGAAGATGACGGAGTAGAGATGAAATGAGAGAAGGCAGAGAATGAGAGAGAGCAGAGACGGAGAGAAATGAGCTCTCTGTCACTGGTCGAACGGAAATATCAGGGGTGAGGAAAGGGCGTGTTTAGTAGTGAGGATATGGGTGTTTGGAAGTGGGGATAGAGTATACTATCCTATTCTAGTGCAATCTTATTTACAAGTTAATGTCCTCTTTAATTTTACTCTCCATTAACTTTAATGTAAATAAGGGAATACCCCCCATTTGGATTCAATAAAAATATCAAAAAAAATTAAAATCCTTATAAATAAAAAGTCAACTCTTGAGTTTTAGTTCAAATTCCTGAAATCCGAAACTTTCAAAGATGTTTCCTTTCAAAATGAGTGAGTTAAAGGTTTCTAAAAATTCATTAAAAATCATTTTGTAACTCTTTGATATCCAATTATTAATTACCGCCAATTTTGATTTCAAGAAAATACATATTTACTATAGCTCTCCATATAGGTGCCACTTCCCAGACTTAGCCAAATTTCAGGACCCGTATTAACAAGTAGTTATCTAATACACTCAGAATGACTCTAAATAACTTTAATAAGGTAAGTTTAATTCTAAGAATCCCACTAATGAAGTAAAGTGACTCAAAAGGGTAATCCTTTGAACTCAAATTCATAAGAAAAAGACTATACATAATACGACTATCATACGCAAAAATTTCGAGTCATCATAAATATCTTGAAAAATTGTTATATGAACAGTAATATGAATAGCTCTCTTCCATGGCAGCCACCAATTCAAAGCTTAATATAGAGTTTAGGAGGTTTACCTCTTGTGTAGTGGGTTTCTTAAGAGCTTCTAACCATTAATTAACTTCAAACACTTCTAAAACACCCTAATTGATGCCAAAATGGAATGGGTAGTTCATAAGTTCTCCAAGAACACTTGGAGTCCGAAAATTGCAGAAGAAAAAAGGAGAAGAAAGAGTTAACAATCATGAATAAAGATGGTTTCATGTGAGAAGGGAGAAGCAATTGAAGAGAAAATGAAAAGAAACTAAGAGAAATTAAAAAAAAAAAGGATGAAGAAGGAAACTAAAACCTAAGCTACGGTGAAGAAGGAGGAAGGAAATGAAGAAGTGCAGAAGATGGGGAGATATTTTGTGGGCTGCCAAGTTTATAAAACAAAATTTATAGTTTTGCCCAAACTTTTAGGTATTTATAAAAATAACCCAACACTTAGCACTATTTGCACTTTTTGCCAATTTTTCTCCAAAATTTAAAATAAAATTGATCTTGTATCCAAATAATGTTTCCAACATTAGAATCTTATTATTGAATAGATAAACTATTTTAAAAAAAATAGAAATCATGATTTCAACTTAGAAATCAATTTATGGTTTGATAAGTGTCCAAAACTAACGATATTATAAAGTGAAAGTAAACAAATTTATTTCACATTCTTTTTGATTAATCATATACTTTTAAGGAAGATAATTGTATACATAAATATGTATGTCTAAATAAATTTTTAGTTTTCAACAATAAAAATAAATCGGGGTGTTAGAGATACCTTATGCTAGTTTTAAATTAAGTCACTCATTTTAGTCTTCCAAAGATTCAAGTGTCATCAATTTAGTCCTCTAATAATTTTTTACATCAAATTTGTCATTTAGGAGGACCAATTTGATGTAAAATATGTTAATAAATGACCAATTTGATATTAAAAATTAACATTGAATGGTCATTTTAGTAAATTTGTCATTGAAAGACCTAGTTAATGATACTTGTATATTTGGAGAACCAAAATTAGTGTTTACTCTTTAAAATTTTTAATAATTACTCATTTGAACAACAAAAAAGTCATCAAGATGACATATATATATATGTAGTGAGATGAGTGATTTATTGTGAGAGTGAGAGAAGTAATTATTTATCAATGGATCATGCATGTATGGTCAAGCTTAAAACATAAAGTCATATGACTTTTTTAAGTAGTCATGTGACTTTTAGGAAACTTCTAATCATGATCATCCATGGATGATCCAATGGTTAAGATTGACTCCTCTCATCTTTCATAATGAGAAAGTGCTTTCACTTGATATGACCCCATATATATATATATATATATATATATATATATATATATATGGGTGACGATCCACTTACACTTAGTATAAATTTGGACACATTTACATAGCGCAATAAATTTTTTGTAAAATGTCAATTTAACCAATCCAATCGATAAATCATACGATATTATCTTAATGATCATGCATACTAAATTTTAGATAAATTAGGCATTCATATGTATCTAATCTAATAGTAGACAATTTACTTGTATTTTAAAATCATATTATACGTTAAAATAAAATATTGAGATGAAGTATCAAATAATTTTTTAATTGTAAGAAATTTTATGAGCTTGATCTATCTTTTGAAAATTTTCAATTCAACAGTTGGATTAATGATATCCAATGTTTATAAGAAATTATTGTGTGGTGGTGTAAGTGTGTCAAGACTTATACTTTATGTAAGTGGATCCCTATCACACACACACATATATATATATAAGATTCCCTGTAACTAGTTCACACTCGCATAGGAAACTGAAAACAAGAGGAGTTACAAAATCTCTAGTTTATGGCGCCTTGGCCACTCTGCTGAGACAGAAAATTTGCAACTAATGTTTCTATATATATAGGTTCCCATGTCTCATCTTCAAGAAATTGTACCTCAAGATGGCTCTCAAATGAAAAAAATAAAATTTCAATGTAATACAAATATTAATAGAAAATTTGTAATCAGAGATTAATTTAATATATTTATTATAGTTATGACTCAAATAATAGGTTTTAAATATTTTCAAATTCGGACCAGCTCATCATGAGAGTGGTTAACAAAGTTGATTCTTTTATTTGAAGACAATTTATTTTTTGTATAATATTCAAATAACTTTGATCATTTGTTTTATTTTTGCAACCCATTTGAGATAATACAAGACAACGGAAGGCTTTAATATTTTATAACTGTTTACTAAGGTAGCACGTTTGATTATAAAGAAATATTCATGTTTTTGTCCAGACTTGTTGTCGATAGTAAACCTTTATAAAATATCAGCCATCCTTTGGTTGAAAAAGTAAAACGAATGGAGTCATGATCTGAATACGATATAAAAAGAATTTGTCTTTGAACAAAAGAATCAACTTTGTTAATTAGCCACAATTACGAATTATCTAATGCCATAAAAAATATTAATAACCTATATCTAACCAAGGAGTGCTAGCTCATATGATAAAAAAATTTTGCTTCTCACATGGATGTCTCAAATTCAAAGCAATTAGATTAGTGAGAAGTTTACTTATTATCAATTCTCTACGCCCAAGTTAAAAAAAATAAAGTTAGCTCGAATTGTATTTTTTGTTAATCACCAAATCATTAATATACTTTCATGACATGAAACATTTTTTTTTGAGAAATTATTTTACCTTTCATACTTGAAAAAAATGAAAATAATTTATTTAATTAGTTACTAATATGTAAATATTGGCAACAAAGAAGAATGTAGTTAGGAGAAAGTTCAAGTAGTATTTATTGAGGAGAAAATGTAGTTCAACAAAATTCCCCCAAGGTAATAATTCAATTTGATTATATGAAGAGAAGACCAACAAAGGGTCTTGTAAGAAAAGTGAATCGAATCAAACATAGTCCAATTAAAAGAGGAAAAAGAAGCCTGGATTTTTTTTTCTTTTGAGAAATAATGAAAAAGAATATTGATTTAAATGTATTTTCTAAAAATTTAGATTTTCGTAAAATACATTGTCATTGTTTAATCTATGTAGCCGACCTTACCTGATTGAATTAGGTATTGTTGTCATGGTTGTTGTTATAATTTATTAAATTTTTATTCAAAGTGAATTATGGAATTGATATGAATAAATTATGTGTTAATATATGTACTAGCCATCAAAATTCATGACAGTTAATTATAATCATTGTTGATTCAGTCTTAAAATTGAATTCATGATTAGATCGAATTGATCTTGTCAAAATTGGTAAAAATTGACCAAAATCAAAATTGGCTTTTTATAAACCGGCCAACACTTTTTTTTTAATATTTTACTTACTTTTTTCTTTCATAAATAAATGTAATGATATATATTAAAATTATCAATCATAAATATATATAAATATATAAATATATAAATACATATATATATATATGACATAATTATATGACCTAAAGTTATCAATGATAAAAACATTTTAGTTACTTTTTTCTTTCATAAATAAATAGTGGTATGTATTAAAATCATCAATAATAATATTACCATATGGGTAGGGATCCACTTACACCAAGTGTAAGTCTTGACACACTTACACCACTCAATAATTTTTTATAGAATGTGAATTGAACCAATCCAAATGTTGAATTAAAAGTTCTCATAAGATAGATCAACCCCATAAAATTTCTTACAATTAAAAAATTATTTAATACTTCATCGCATTATTTTATTTTAACTTATAATATGGTTTTAAAATGTAATTAAATTGTCTACTATTAGATTAGATAACTATATATGTTCGATTTATTAAAAATTTGGTATGCATGATCATTAAGATAATAACATATGATTCAACGGCTGGATTGGTTCAATTCACATTTTACAAAAAAAATTATTAAGTGGTGTAAGTGTGTCAAGACTTATACTTAGTGTAAGTGAATCTTTATCCTTATCTCATATATATATATATATATATATATATATATATATGATGTAATTATGACATGAACCAGAAGTTTTATTTAGTTCATTGTCCCCTAAACCAATGTGTAATTTCATCATAGTAATACGGTTGAAACAAAAGTTTTGATGGGGCTTGCTTAAAACCCTTCCCATAGTAATACCGGTTCCGGGCAGTTTCCATCATGTCACAGAGGTTGATGTCATCTATTGTGATAACCCGAAATTTTTGTGTATGATAGTCATATTATGTATAATCTTTTTCTTATGAATTTGAGTTCAAAGAATTAACCTTTTGAGTCACTTTATTTCGTTAGTGGGATTCTTAGAATTAAACTTACCTTATAAAAGTTATTTAGAGCCATTTTGGGTGTATTAGATAACTACTTGTTAATACGGGTCCTGAATTTTGGCTAAGTCTGGGAAGTGGCACCTATTTGGAGGGCTATAGTAAATATGTATTTTCTTGAAATCAAAATTGGTGGTAATTGATAATTGGATATCAAAGAGCTACAAAATGAATTTTAATGAATTTTTAGAAACCTTTAACTCACTCGTTTTGAAAGGAAACATCTTTGAAAGTTTCGGATTTCAGGAATTTGAACTAAAACTCAAGAGTTTACTTTTTATTTATAAGGATTTTAATTTTTTTGATATTTTTATTGAATCCAAATGGGGGGTATTCCCTTATTTACATTTATGTTTTAAAGTTAATGGAGAGTAAAATTAAAGAGGACAATGTAAATAAGATTGATAAGATTGCACCAGAGTAGGATAGCATACTCTATCCTCACTCCCAAACACCCATATCCTTACTACCAAACACTCCCTCTCCTCACCCCTAATAATTCCGTTCGAGCAGTGCAGTGGCAGAGAGCATATTTCTCTGTCTCTGTCTCTGCTCTCTCTCATTCTCTACTTTCTCTCAATTCTTCTCTACTCCGTTATCTTCTTCCATCCACCGGATTCCACCATTGTTGGTCGTTTCAAGCTACTGGAAACCTACTGGAACTTAATTCCTTCATCTTCCAAGGGTTAGGTTGCACGGTTTGGTGGAGCAACCAAGTCACCCACTTCATCCTTCCATCATTGTGACTTATTTAGGTAATCTCTTAGCTCAAATATGTTGTTAGTGGTTGAATTATGGTGAATTGTAGATTGAATTGTAAGATGCATAATGGGTATTGAACCTAGGGTTTGATTTGGGAATTTTGGAGTTCTTGGAAATTGATAGTATATAGAATGAATTGGCTGAGTTTTAATGTTGTTATGGAGAAGTGATACTAATAGGAAGGATGTTAGAACATAGAATTTTCGTGCTAGCTTTGGAAAGAAAGGATTGCTCATTAAGTGTTTGATAAAATGCTTAGATGGGATAAAAATTGTATTCCCGTGTAAACTAGACAATGTGTAGTAATTTGATCATAACTCTTGATTGAGAGATCGTATTGAGGTGATTCTAGTTGCGTTAGAAACTAGACACACTGGGCTTCAATTCCACATATTATTTGCAATTTATTAGCCTCTGAATCAGTACAGAATTTCTGTCAAAACAAATGTCATATTTCTAAATTAACTTGAATGTTTTCTAGATTCTTCAAGAACTCCTTATTCCACAAGTGGATGAATCCTTAGTTTTAAATGTTGATTGTTGTTTTAGTTATGTTGTTGAAATCCTAGATTCATTGGAGGATCGTCTTATTGGTCCGTGACAACATAGCTTTTGGAATCATGGAGTTTCGTCCTTTGTTTTGGATTATGAATATATGTATATTTAGATCTATACAACTATGTTTTGTTGGGAGGAAACTTTAACAGAATACTGTAGCTAACGGCAGTAGACGTTAGCCTTGGTGCATATTGGTTCGAACCTCAGCTAGTAGGGGTGTTGCTAGCCCGACGTGTTGGTCCACACGATTGGATCTGTTTGACTTGACAGGTGGATTTGACCCCTGTGCCCTGTTGGTGGGCGTTTGTCAAACCTTCGAACTATGTGTTCGTTGGTGAGATTTCTGATTAATTCTGGAATAGGAACCTCCCATATGATAATTGACATTTGACTATTGATATATGTTATAGTTGAATTGGTAATTCATGATTGACTTACTTAGTAGTTTTCATTTTATGATTATTTGAACTAACGCATATGTTTCGATATGTGGATGTACTTTCCGTGAAAAACTGATGCTTCTGCTTGTCCCAGTTTCATTATAGATTATGTTATCTCTCACTGGGTCTTATGACTCACTCCTTTATATTATGTATTACAGATACAAATACTGAGCCGGGTCCAGGTTCTTCAAATAGCTAGAAGTGGTTCTTTTTGGTGAGCCAAACATTTTGTTCATGTTGGCATGTTCATTTTGTTTTCCGTCCTTTGGTTTTCTTGTACATTTGGATATGTAATAATCTTAGATATGCTCCATTATTCACAGGCAGGATCTAGCTTCCACTGTATCTTTGTCTGGTCTTATGATATACTGATAGTGAGATTATGTTTAGTGATGCTTGTAAGTGAACAGGTTGTGAATTGTTAAATTAGGATGTCTAACTTTTAGAGGTTACTCTGCTAAAATTTTGGTAGATTTTGCATATTGTCTTATTATAGTCTTTGGTCCATTAGGCTTGCTAGGTTGGCTAGTCCCTCCTATTCGCCGGTCAGGGCCTCTACTTTGGGTCGTGACATCTATTTAATAATGTATTAATATATGATTTAATGATAATATAAAACAAAATTTACATTGTAAGTAGATTAAAAGTAAACTCATGAAATGAAAGCAAACAAAATGATATGATAGATGAGGTCTTTAAATAAGGAATAAACTTTTTAAAAGAAAATTATAATTTACCTAAACCACCAACTTCCTAAAGAAGTATAAAGAATGACCGAGAAAGTTGAGGTCGATCACGACCCACTAATAGAAAACTTGTTTCTTTTTTCTTTATGGAGCATATTTTTCCTTGACTCAATCTAATTATTTCCACCATTTGAAGAGAGTACCAAATATGAAGAAGACGCAAAACGCCATACTTGCTGGATTAATGCTGGATTTACAGGAGCAGCAGAATGCAAGCCACAGCAAGAATGATGAGATGAAAAATGTTTAAATACTCAATTCAATTTTTATTTGATGTAAATGTTAAGATCCATTCGCATGCAATTATTTTCACACAAAACATTTACAGCTATTACTAGGATTTTCATACAAAACATTTTCATACCAAAATAGGATTTGTTTCTCATTTATTCATGATAACCAGATATAATTTTTTTAACAATTTATTTCAATATCCGAGACCACCTCCAGTGCTAGCTGCTTTTGCAAGTTGATTATAAACAAACTAAATTTTGTTTGACGTAAGATTATAAACAAATAATTAAAAATCAGACAGCTGTCGTGGTAGTTAAAGCTCTATTTCTTATTAATTGAGGCAATATATCATGAAAACAAACAAAATAACAAGAAAGAAAAATTAAAGGAAACAAAATGATCTGATAAATGTAGACAAGGATGTGGTATTTAAGTAAGGAATAAACTTTTGAATTTAATTTTAATTTACTATCAATATAAATATTTTTATATTATTATTTAATTATTTATTACCACATTATTAGAAGAGTTGATATGTTAATACATAATTTAATGATAATATAAATTTTTTTATACAATATCAAAATTAAATGTTGTTAATAAAAAGCTAGTTTTATTATCAGTGCAATGCATGATTTTGTTAAATCAAATGTATATAAATTTTTAAATAATTATTATAAATTTAATTTTTAAAATATATAATGGTAGGTGTTTGTATATTCAATGTTATTTTATTAATATTATATATTTAGATGGATACTTCTAAAAAGTGATTTGTAATATAAAACTAAGGAGTATTAGTGTTTCCTAAAACATAATATAAAGAATTAATTAATAATAATTATTATAATAATAATTAAATAAGTATACTCATAAATTAAATGAATTATAATTGTAATTTGAATTAATTA
This sequence comes from Styphnolobium japonicum, assembly GCA_023212625.1. Taxonomy (NCBI): domain Eukaryota; kingdom Viridiplantae; phylum Streptophyta; class Magnoliopsida; order Fabales; family Fabaceae; genus Styphnolobium; species Styphnolobium japonicum. The sequence goes on from JALBWW010000009.1 coordinate 22,540,313, forward strand.
CGAATTTAAAAATAAGAGTAAAGAGATATAGTTGGAATCAAAATCAATTATAGTTGGAATTTCAAGATAGAAATAATAAAGACATATTTTATCACTTATCAAATATATTTTTATTCATATTTAAGATTTAAATTACTCAAACATCAAACAAATTCTTATATGCTCACAAAATTACTCTCGGTAAAACAGGTGACAATAAATTAGCTTTGGAGAATAAGAATTTACTTCAATAGAAAAAATTACAATTAAGTATATCAAAAAATTAAAATTGCCTCCATACAGAAATAAGAATTTAGAGAGAAAAACTCATACATAATTAATAAGTGTCATTGGTCCCACTTGCATGAACTGTATTTCAAACCCTCATTTTCATAATAAAATTTTGAACTCAAAATCTTGCATTTACTATGAGAAACTTTAAGACATGAAACCATCCACAAAACTTTGGGGTCTGTTACTCTTTTTCCTACAAAATTTCACCCTCACAACTTCATCACTGCCTATGATATCCAAGTAATGAGATTTGCACAAACCCAATAAAAACAATTAACTAAATGTAATAAATACAAAAAAAAAGTAAGAAAAAAAAAAAACTAAGAAAGCTAATGTAAACCATAATCGAGAAGACAATCAATTCTTTCTCTGGCTAAAAGGTTATTCCTACTCTTATTCCATCTCACTGCCTCAGCTCCTCAACCAGCAAGAACCTTGAGCAAAAACGCATCAGTTAGTAATAAAATAAATAAAATAAAATCGATAGAGAAACCTTAATTTGTTAATGGTGCATCCTATCTCTATTTTGGTAAGAAATAAGGAATTGTAGCACAAAAGCAAAAAGATAAATAATTGGAACTCCGAAGCACAAAAGGATAATGAATATGTGTAATGTAGACATGAAAATAAAAGAAGAACCACCATATGAAAAAGGATTTAAGCTAAAAACGAAAATGAGAGTATGGCTCGAGAGGGACTACCTATCTCCTTATTATAAGGCAAGATAGTGTTGGTAATACGCATGTCCTCATTCTACATTTAATATACAATAATATGTTTTGAATTGCTTTTAAAAAACGTATAGTCAAAATTGCTTAAATATTCAAAAATATTTGTATTTATTGCCATATTTATTCTTCATTAAGAGTTTTTCAGATACTCTTAAAAAAATATTGATTAAAAAAATTCAAAAAAGCTGTTTTTATTTTGCAATAAAGTTAATTATGAAGAATTTGAAATGTAATAATAATAATAATAATAATAATAATAATAATAATAATAATAATAATAATAATGAGAATGAAAATAAAAGGAATAATTTAAAAATTTGATAGTGTATTTATAAGTGCAATAATGATAGAAAGATGGAAATAGCAATAAATAAGATTATTTTTTAAATTAACTAATTTATAATTGATATCTTCATGATTAATTTATGCCAAACACAGATCGTAAAAGAAAATTATTTCCAACTTAATATAATAACATCTATATTAATTTTTCTTAAATTAAAGCACCATATTGTTTTGCCAAAAAAAAATTCTTTTTCTTTTAATTACTTGTAGTAATTGTATCAAATTTTAAGTTGTAACAATAGTTCCAATACCTTGCAAATTGATATCACAACATTCAAACATTCAAAATAAATGAGAAAAAGTCAAGTTTTTTCTTAATATTTTGTAATAAATATTGCGATTAAATATGAATTTGCATCATTATTAATAATTTGATATTTATATCTAATTTGATATTCATTGTATCTGGCATTTTTTAATTGCAATTTATTTAATTAATTTTAATTTACATGAAAGATTAAAAAAAATTAATATATGAAGGATATGTGACATTATTAAAGCAGAAAATAAACTCTTTTTTATAATATTATATTGATATGTTCTACCTAAACCACCAAATTGATAAAAGAAGTATTTAAAGAATGACCCAACAAAGTTGAAGTCATCGTCCCACTATGCTGAGAATCGAAAATTAGTTTCTTAATTTTTTTTCTTTTTGGGACAATAATATTTCTTAAATGTCAACAGCTGTATTTCGATGACCGAGAATTTAAATGTCAGACACCTGTAATTAAACCTATCATGTATCAAATGGGTAGCTCAAACAAAATAAATTTAAAAAAACTCAAAAGAAATAAGGAATAAATTATTTTTTAATAAAAATTTTATATTCAAATTTATTATCTTTTTTTTTGTCTTCTTTCTTATTATTCTAATTAAATAATGATAATTTACTAAAAAATCTCTCTTTTAATTAACAATAACTTGTTTCTTAATTATCAATTTTTAACTGAATTATTGTTATTTAATTAAAAAGAAAAAGAAGAAGAAGAAGACAACAGCAGATTTCATTTCATAAACGGATAAACCACCAACTTGATAAAGAAGTAATTAAAGAAAGACCCGAGAAAGTTGAAGTCATCGTCCGACACTATGCAGCATCATCGACCCATGCTGGCAAGAGAAAATTATTTTCTTTTTAGACTCATCAATCAAAATATTTCCATCGAAGAAGAAGCAAAACATCATACATGAATTTTGTTGAAATGTATCATCAATTGCAATAAAAATATCCTTGTTGTTTCTTAAGGGAATAATTATTGTCATTGGCAACTTAACATTTTAGTAATTAAACAAATGTTGCTTCATTCACAAGTTGATTGTAAAGAAATATTCATGTTTTTGTTCAGACATGCTATCGATAGTAAACTTTTATAAAATATTATAGCCGGCCATCCTTGGGTTGCAAAAGTATAACAAATGAAGTCTTCTGAATACGATATAAAAGAATTTGTCTTTGAACAAAAGAATCAACTTTGTTAGCCACAACTATGAAGTATCTAATGCCATAAAAAATATTAATAATCTATATCTAACCAAGGAATGCTAGCTCATATGATAAAAAAATTTGCTTCTCACTTGGATGTCTCAAATTCAAAGCAATTAGAAATTAGTGAGAAGTTAAATTATGAATAAACATTCATTTTAGTCCTTCAAAGATACAAGTGTCGTTAGTTTAGTCTTCTAATAATTTTTTACATCAAATTAGTCTTTTTGAATGACTAATTTGATAAAAAAATTATTGAATAATAACATTGAAAAATCAATTTGATGTCAAAAATTGATATTAAATTATCATTTTGATGTATTCATTTATTAAAAGACCTAACTGATGCCACTTATATCTTTAGAGGATCAAAATGAATGTTTACTCTTAAATTGTCATAAATTCACTACACCCAAGATAAAATAAGAAAAATTAACTTGAATTGAAATTTTTTTTTGTTAATCACCAAATCATTAATATACTTTCATGACATGAAATTCTTTTTATGTGAGAAATTTTTTTAATTACCACACTTGAAAGCATAAAAAACAAGTAAATAATTTATTAAATTTCTGACATAAAGATTCAACAAAATTTTACATTAGTTACTAATATGTAAAGATTGGCAACAAAGATGAATATAGTTAGGAGAAAGTTCAAATAGCACCCAACGAGGAAAAAATGACATAAAACTTCTCTAAAATGATTTGATTATGCGAGGAGACAACTAACAGATGGTCTCAGGAGAATAATAAATCTAATCATAATAGTTCAATTAAAAAAGGAAAAGGAAGACCAAAAAATATTTTAGGAGAAACCATGAAAAGGATATTGATTTAAATGAAATTTTTGTTTTTCGCATAGCACATTGTCGCCATTTAATTCATGTAGCCAACTCTACCTGGCTGAATATGGTTTGACTATCGTTGTTGTCATTGTAACTTATTAATTTTTTTTTATTAAAAGTGAATTATGGAATTGGTATGAATAAATTTTGTGTTAACAAATGTACTAGCCGTCAAAATTCATGACGGTTACTTACAATAACCCCAAAATTCAAAGGCTGTGTACATTTTCATTTTCTAAAATGGACTAAAACAATATTTGAGGGTAAGAATGAAGGAAGAAAAGAATGATAAAATTGTAGGTGAAAATTCTTCACGAGAGTAAACTTTGAGAAAACAAAACCTTATTTTTTAAAATTTCTCATGACTAACAATGTAACTTGTAAATTGACTAAAATTTGATTTGTGACATTGTATAAACTACTATTGTTTTTTGGCACGACAAAAATTGTTATTTTAATTTGAACTTTTGGTATCTACTGAATTTTTAGTAAAAATATACTTTTCATCCCATAACTTTATATATAGTATTGGGATATAATAACTTTATATATAGTATTGGGATATACTTAGAAGTAAGTATTAACACTTATACTATTGAATGATCATTTATAAACATTGAGTTTCATAAATCTAACCTTTTAAGCTTTCATTAGATAGATTAAACTTATAAAATTTTAAAATTAATTAATATTTTATTTAACTAATTTATTTTCAAAACATAAATAAATTTCAATCATAATTTGAACTTTTGACATCTATTTGAAATTTTATATACTTTACCTGCTTGAGTTCAGGTTACGAGTAAACTACAATTTTACTTTTACACAACTACATAAGATAGTTAGCAATTTCGTCCCTAATAATGAAATGTTTGCAATCAAATACATACGATTCAAAAATTTTGTTAGTGAACAACATAAATATCTTTTTATTTGAAAGTTGAAATAAATGAATTTGCTAAATTTGAATGAGGATACCCCACCCATTGAGTTGATACTTCATATTAAAACAATAGATAATTGTGAACCGTGGTATTGAACAAACTCTTGTATAAATTTAGTTTATATTTATTTTATGGAATCAATAATTCATATTTGTTTTCTGCAATAATAAACCCTACATAAAAATTATTGTGTTTCACCTCTCAGATATCTAAATCGTTAAGTCCAGAAAACATATAGATTGAGTACAAAAATTTCCCTTAATTTTACGGCTGAAGAGTAACAGTTTTCTATTAATAAATAAACATACTAATTGGTTCTCTATAATAGCTAGCATTCAAACAGAGTTAGACAACAAATAACCTAAGTAGTTATCCTAATGATTAAAGAGGTATGGTCCCTACCTTGAATATACAGGCAGTGGCGGAACTTGATTAAAAATATTGAAGGGACCAACGTCTTCTATGTAACTCGTGTAAGGTGAAAAATTGAGCTGAGAACCTTTTCACATGTAATATATCCTCTAGAATCACTACTCAGGAAGCAAGGGCAGCCTTGTTTGTTGTCATATGTGCCAGGAGGAACGCACCATGGTTTGCACTTGTAGTATGTGTAATTGCACACACACAGTTAGCAATTCCCTTTAAAGCTTGGTTAGTGGGAATCAAAGACTTTTGGCTTTTTCTGTGCAAAATTGGAAGACACAAAATTTGTTAAAACACAAGAATCTAATCAAAAACACAAAATTCATAGGCTTGCTCAAGGATTAGTGGAACTGGGAAAAAAATTGGGGGAAAAAATGTTCTGCCGGTATCGAATCTTGAATTACACTTAAGGAAATTAATTTATCTAAGGTTGTGTTTAGAAACAATTAAAAATGGATTTGATTTGATTTAATTTAAATTAAATTGAATTGATTTGATTTGATTTAAAAATTAAATTTTATGTTAGAAACTCATTATAAAAAATTGGATTTGAATTGTTTGGGAAATCAATTCTTATGTTTAGAACTCATTAAAAACAAAATTGATTTGATTATTTTACTTTTTTAACCTTATATAATTGTGAATAATATTGTTAGGTTAGTGAGGTAAAATAAAAAAGTTAGTAATGATAAAATAGTCAATCTAATTAATTAAATTTAAAATCAAATCAAATCTACTCAAATTCAATTAAATTTGATTGAATTTCTAAATACACATAACTTAAATTAAAAAGATTTCAAAATCAAATCAATTTTTATTTTTTAATATTCCACATACAAAATTTGATTTGCAAACTAAATGAATTCTCATTTTTTAACATTGCAAACACACTCCAAGTGTATTTGGCGAGTGCTAGGGTGCGCACTTGAGTTCATTAGGAGAGAGACTTATTAGTTTAGTTTAATATAAAAGCTAACTTAAAAATAATTTTATCTTAAGAAAACAACAAATTAAAAATTAGAATAATTTTTTTATTTTGTTTCTACATATCAGACCACCTCCCGTGTAGGGATGACAATGGGATGGGGCAGGTTGTAGCCCCGTCCCCCGCCCTGTACTTGTGTGGGTGCCGGCTTTTGATTTCTCCACGGGTAAATGAGTACTCACAGATGTCCGTGGATACCAATAAAATCATTAAAATTAAAAAAAGAAGAAGAAAAATTAAAAAAAGAACAAGAATAAATTAAATAAATTTTAATATCATAATTTATCTATTACAAACTAATTTAGTTCAACAACTTTAAATACTTAAAATCAAAATAACAATATAATTTTTTTAAAAAATATATATATACATAACAATAATATAACTTTAAATACTTAAAATTATATATCGAGTAACCACGAGTACCGATAAAAAATCCTCTCTCCTGCCCCTCTTAATAAATTGGTATTAAACTTCTGCCCCCAACAAATATTATCCACAAGTACCCATTGTTTGGTGTGAAATGAGTCAATGAGTTAAAGAAACACACTTTCTTCTTGTAGTAGTGTCTTGTCTTCTCTCTCTCTCCCTCTCTCAGCGTGCAGCCACCGAAACAGCGCCCACTCCTCACGGAAATTGACTTGAGAAATCAGAATTCTAACAAAGAAGGAAAGGTGAGTGAATACTGAATTCTGTCTCTCTCAAAACCGATCAAATCATTCATCTTCTTGAAATTTTCTCTGTTACTGCTGACAACCCATCAAAACCAATTGCTAACATGCCCAAGTTTCAGTTGCAAAAATGTTAGCTTCATTTTCCCTATTCAGGAAAACGTTATTTCCCTGCATATATTCCCTGCTAAGAATCTTTGTACCAGTAAAAGGTTTTGTGATTAGATAGACCCGAGAAAGTTGAAGTCACCGTCCCACTATGCACGCTCCATCATATCGTATGCTGAACTAGGATATCTGTTGGATACGTACTCGTATCCGATATAATATCTAATACCGAATATTTCAAAGAGTTTATATCTTATAATTTTTATTTTTTATTTTTAAATTTTTGTATTAATATAGATGAGGTATTTGATATTATAAGAATTTGATAAATTATAATTTTTTATTGTGTTTGTAATAACTAATGTCAAAAATAAAAATTATTTTCTTCATTTTTTTTTAATCATGAAATGATCCAATTATTATTATTTTATTTATGATATATTGTGATAGTTTTATATATTTTTTATGTTTTATAAGATGATATTTATATATGTTATGTGGTATCCTATCACATCGTATCCAATACCCTTATGGTCCATCATATTTTTCCTTCACTCAGTCGAATTATTTCCACCATTTAAAGATATAGTGCCAAATAAGAAGAGGCCTAACACCATACTTGCTGGAAATATGCAGAACCGCAGAGTTGCAAGATAGCAAGATGAGATGAACTGAAATAAGGATACATACAAAGCAAAATGGCAGAAATTGCAGTATCATTTGCTCTTGAGCAAGTGCTCCAACTCCTAAAAGAAGAAGGTACTCTGATGAGAGGCGTTCATAAAGAATTTGTAAACATTAAAGATGAACTAGAAAGCATTCGAGCCTTCCTTAAAGATGCAGATAGAAGGGCCGCAGACGAAGGTGACACAAGAGAAGGAATAAAAGAATGGGTGAAGCAGCTGAGGGAAGCATCATTTCGCATAGAAGATGTCATTGATGAATACATCATTTATGTGGCGCAGAGGATCCATCATACTGGATTCATAGCTTCACTCCAAAAGATTGCTGGCCTAATAAAAAATCTGAAGCCTCGTCATCAGATAGCGTCTGAGATTCAGGACATCAAATTATCAGTTGGAGGAATCAAAGAAAGAAGTGAAAGGTATAACTTTCAGTCTTCACTTGAACAAGGATCAAGCAGCGCTAGAGGGAGAGAAGAACTGAAATGGCGTGATCCTCGAATGGCATCCCATTTCATTGAAGAAGCTGAAGTCGTGGGGTTTGAATTCCCAAGAGATGAATTGGTAGGTTGGTTAGTGGAGGGAGCAACAGAGCGCACAGTTATTTCAGTGGTAGGAATGGGGGGACTTGGAAAAACCACTCTTGCCAAGCAAGTTTTTGACAGCCAAAAGGTGAGAAGGCACTTTGATTGTCATGCTCTCATCACAGTTTCTCAATCATATACCGTGAGGGGGTTATTCATAGATATGATGAAGCAATTTTGTAAAGAGACTAGAGAGCCTCTTCCTCCTGGTTTGCACAAAATGGATGAGAAATCACTAATTACAGAAGTGAGGCAATACCTGCAGCCAAAGAGGTATTTGTTATTCTTTGATGATGTATGGAAAGTAGAATTTTCTGACGAGATTGAACTTGCCATGCCTAATAATAACAAAGGAAGTAGGATCATAATCACCACTAGAATGATGCATGCTGCAGAATTTTTTAAGAAATCTTTTCCTGTTCATGTTCACAACCTGCAACTTTTGCCTCCAAACAAAGCATGGGAACTGTTCTGCAAAAAGGCATTTAGATTTGAGCTTGATGGACATTGTCCAGGAGAGCTTGAGGATATGTCTAAGGAAATTGTTCAAAAATGCAAGGGGCTACCACTAGCAATTGTGTCCATTGGAGGTCTTTTGTCAACAAAAGAGAAAACCATGTTTGAATGGAAAAAGGTGAGTCAAAACTTGAGGGTGGAGTTAGAGCGTAATGCCCATTTAACTAGTTTAACAAGGATTCTATCTCTTAGTTACCATGACCTGCCTTACTATTTGAAGCCATGCATATTATATTTTGGTATATATCCAGAGGATTACTCCATTAGTCCTGTGAGACTGACTAGGCAATGGATAGCTGAAGGGTTTGTTAAATCTGAGGAGAGAAGAACTTCAGAGCAAATTGCCGAGGAGTACTTGACAGAGTTAATTCATAGAAGCCTGGTTCAAGTATTGAATGTTGGCTATGATGGAAAAATTAAAAGTTGTCAGGTCCATGATTTATTACGTGAAGTGATCATTAGAAAAATGAAGGATTTAAGTTTTTGCCATTTTGTGCATGAAGAGGATGAATCATTCACAGTTGGAATGACTAGACGCCTATCTATAGCAACTAGTTCTAATGATGTGTTGAGGAGCACTGGCCACTCAGGATTTCGTGCTATTTATGTTTTTGAAAAAGGCGAATTGCCTGAACCTTTCATGAGTGGATTCTATGCAAAGTTCAGGCTTTTGAAAGTACTGGATTTTGAAGGTACTTCGTTAAATTATGTTCCTGATAATTTGGGGAATCTTTTCCATTTGGGGTACTTAAGCTTGAGGAAAACAAAAGTAAAGGTTCTTCCTAAATCCATTGGCAAGCTGCAGAACTTAGAAAACTTGGATCTGAGACAAACGCTTGTGCGTGAGTTACCAAGTGAGATAAACAAGCTCACAAAACTGCGGCATCTTTCTGTTTACAATCGAAACTATGAAGCAGATTATTATTCTGTTTTGGGCTTTACAAGTGGGGTGCTGATGCCAAAAGGTATTGAATGCTTGACATCCCTACAAAACCTTTATTTTGTGGAGGCAGATCACGGTGAATTAGACCTTATCCAAGAGCTGAAAAAGTTGAAGCAGTTAAGGAAGTTAGGCTTAAGGCGTGTACGAAGAGAATATGGGAATGCCTTATGTGCTTCAATAGAAGAGATGAATCACCTTGAGTCTCTTAATATCACTGCAATAGCTGAGGATGAAATCATTGACTTGAATTTTATATCATCTCCACCCCAACTTTGGTGGCTCAATTTGAAAGCACGACTAGAGAAGTTGCCTGACTGGATTCCAAAACTTCAATATCTTGTTAAGCTAAGGCTGGGTTTATCCAAGTTAAAAGATGATCCATTAGAATCACTGAAAAGCTTGCCAAATCTGTGGCGGCTCTCTCTGTGGTACAATGCCTATGATGGTGAAATTTTGCATTTTCAAGAGGGAGGATTTCCAAAAGTGAAGAAACTGATTCTCACTAGCTTGAATAGAGTAAATTCCATCGTTATAGACAAAGGATCTTTGCTTGCACTTGAGCATTTTAAAATTACCAATATCCCCCAACTGAAGGAAGTACCCTCTGGCATTAAACACTTGGAAACCTTAAATTTCTTGACTTTGCTGATATGCCAGCTAAATTTGTAGAAAGCATTGATCCAGACAAAGGACAAGAGTACTGGATTATCAAGCATGTTCCCCTTGTATTTATTCGTCAAAAGGCCGGCCCAAAATTAAATGACTATGACATCCGCACCATTCACTCATCATTTAGAAAGTCATAAACAAATCGAGAATGCTTTGGTGTCAACAAAACTGATATATGAAGGTACCCTTTTCTCTAACCATATAATGCTGCCCTTTTCACTGTTTGGAATTACAAATGCTTAGCTTCGGTTTTCCATGTAGCCATTCTCACCAATCGTATGTCTGTTTCTTCTTCTTCTTCTGTTTGTGTTTTCTCTCTTTTTTTTTTATTTATTTTTTCCTTTCATGCTTCAGTCTTCTATTACCTAAATTGTTGGGTTCATTTCCCTTTAACCAGACCATATGAAGCTTGCCTTTATTTTGTATGGTGGAGTTTAATGTTTTACATAGATAATTTGTTCTATATTTTATAATAAATTTTTATAAAAAGTATTTCAATGACTTTTGAAGAATGAAAGTTTTTATAGTTTTTCATTTTTGGGTTTTCTAAGATATTTGAAGTGAGTTATGCGTTTTTACTTTATGTCTTGAAAATTATCTTCAATATCGCGTCATTGAATCATCATGCAAGTGCATTTAACGTCTGTTACTATTAACTTAAAACTGTTCCGTTTAATGAATTACGTATGAAGCATGTTTGTTCATCATTCAAAAATAAAGGTTAAGACTCATTGGATTGCAATTACTTTTAGAATTTAATTTTAGTTCGTCAATGTAAAACATTTTTATATTATCATCTAATCGCGTATTAACACATAATTAAAAGAATTTGATTATATATGATCACATGTGAGGTCAAATTCTTGTAATTAATGATGTGGTATCATGGGATTATATGATTGTATAAAATTTTTACACTCATAATTAATCAAAAAAAATTATCAAAAAAAAAAAATCAAAATTAAACTCCTATTTTCATGTTAAACTTTTTCGGCTTATCACAACCAGTATATTAATAATATCTTGCTCTAAATTAATTGGGGTTTCCTCTTGTCTATGTGGACAGAAATTCATATTCTCCATGAAGCAGTTCACAACATTGGCTCACTAATATCCTTGCAGTCGTCGTGCTTTAAACAAGGAATACATTGACTCTGATGACTCAGTGATTCTGGCTTTCATTTTCTATTTTTCCCTTTCGGTGGTGTTAAGTTAATGGCTGATTGTGGGAGTTTTTCTTTAAAGCTTGTGATAAAGACCTCTTCATTTGTATGTACTTTTCATTTTCGTAATGAAAATAAATGTAATTTCTTTGTTATTACTGGATTTGTTGCATTGATGGAATCTATTGTTGCCTGATAATTATTTTTACTATGTTCTAAATTTTAGGCTGCCTCCTGTTGGTGCTTCAATTATAAATTAGGTGAATACCCTAGATCACAACAAATTGTGATATGGACGATGGACTTAAATATATTCATGACTTATATATGTTTTTATTCTTTATAAATATAGTAACCTTTGGCTTTAGCCTCTATAATTCAAAATGACTGTTTCTGTCGTTTAAATTATAAAGAAGTGTTGAATTTAAATAAGGATTTAATTTCTATTCACTGACAGTGTAAAGTTTTTTTTACATTATCATTCAATCATGTGTTGACATATAATTAAATAGTTAGATTTTCTAAGTAGTGGTTGTGATAGTCAAACTCTTTTAATGATTTGGCAACACATGATTGGATGACAGTGTAAAGTTTGACAGTGGATAGAAATTAAACTCAATAAATAATCCATGATTTCTATTGAAGGTTTTGCATTATTTAACATACGCACGTGTAAAATCTTTGAAATGGCTAATTCAGTTTTGAACTAGCATCATCATTGTTTCATATGGGATGAAATTTGGGATATCGTGATTGCCACATGACTGCCCTTTACGCCACTGAGAACTGTAACAAAGAATTGGTTAAAATATAAAAATTTCAGTTCCTGTACAACCCAGATAAAGATTGTTCATTAAAATACTGTATAGGAGTAATGTTAGCTGATATTGTAGTGTTGCTTGTGCTTGAAAACTAAGGTTTCAAAACAGAGTAATGTTAGTTGATATTATTAAAGAAAGCTTATGACGATTCTAATTGCTTTTTTATTTACGGTTGTTTGTACTTACTGAGGGTCGTTCCTCTCTAAAAAATTTCAGTGGGTGTATTGCTTATTTCAAACATTTTCACAACTATATTTCTTTTGAAAACCTTTCAAATAACTAGGCAAATTTGAGTATGAATGTTCAGTTTTAATGACTCTTTCCGTTCCATATTTTATCTGTTTTAAAAAAATTATTTGGTTTCATTTTATATGTCATCTTAAAAAATTAAGGAAGTATTAATTATTTTTTCAAATTTATCCATGAGTATTTTAATGAAGTGGGAGAATTAGTGCAATGATACTATTTTGAGTATTTCAATAAGGATTTAATTTTAATCCACTGTCAGTGTAAAGTTTCTTTACACTGTCATCCAATCATGTACTGACACATCATTAAAAGTGTTAGACTTTTGAGGTATTTGTTATAATAGTCAAACTCTTTTAATGAGTTGACAATTCATGATTGAATGAAAGTGTAAATAGACTTTACATTGATAATGGATCAAAATTAAACTCTTTCAATAAAATGATAATTTAGTCAAATGTAGTTATTCTTTCCTATGATTGAACCTATTTAATAGCTTTCTTAGTCTTCGTACAATTACTTTAAACAACAGATAAAAAGGAGCGTAAGGAGCTTTGAAAACAAATTATTTCAAGTAAAGCCAAACTACCATTTAAATTGCTGCAAATTAAATGGAGCTAAGGGAAAGAAGTGCAAATCATTGCATCTCATTTTGTTGCCTACATCCACTCTGGAAGATGACCCTTGGGAATTTCATCACTAAGAACATGTTTGGTTAGAGGGAATGAAATAGAATCGAATGGGAACGGTCAATCCTATTCCATGTTTGGTTAGATGATTGGAATGAGGATCATCGTTTTCTAGAAAATTAACATTCATACAAACAGGAATAGGTATTCCATCACAAAATTCCATTCCACCAAAATATAGGTGTCAAAAATGGTCTAGCCTATCTGATCTATATGTTCAGTCCCAAAATTAGGTCCAAAAAATCAACTTGGAATGACTCTGCCTAGTCCAACTCAAAATTTTTATTGGTCGAAATCATGCTGAGCCAATCCCGTTTGACATAAAATAATTATAAAATCATTTTATTATTATTGTTTATCAATTATAGCATACCCAATATAAAAGTAGAATGGACTAGCCACCATTCCATTTATATCCAATAACAACAAAAACAAAAAAAATTTCCCTTTAAATTGAAGTCAGTTACATAGATAAAATGACGCTATTGTCTTCCGCCAAAACCTATATTTTCTTAAAGACATTTCATTCCTATCCATACCAAACAAATATAGGAATGGACATTCCATTCCATTCTCACTCACATTCCCATTCCCATAAAATCATTCCAGTCGACCAAATGATCTTAAGTTATTCTAAATACAAAGCCCTAGCAAATTCCTGACGTGTTTTAATAAGAACACAAATAATAATAATAATAATAAATAAATAAAAACCTTCAACCTTTGCTTTCAATCCCAAATCAAAGCCTCTAGCTCAAAGAAAAGGATTCAATTCACATTGCATTACATTAATTAATCATTTTAATTTGCATTAAAGATAAAAAAAAATTTAGAGGAAAAAAATTTGATGTTATGTATAACACCATTGGTAGAGCAGGAATAAACTCTTTTACAATATTATATAGATTGAAATTTCTTTAAAATTTGAGAAACTGATCTCAAGTTTTCTGCCGAGTCATACACCTCTGTTTCCCTCATCCTCACATCCTGGCAGTGGGGTGACCGTGAGGCCACGGCCATGACAACTAACGAAAAATATTCAACATTAATTAGATAATATTTTTTATTATTTTTTTAACATAGTTTACATCCATTTTCTGATTGAGCCATAGAAAAATAGAAAACCACTTTATCAGACAACAAATATCTTAAGTAACACAAACATAATGAAATCAACTTGTAACCAAGCTTTACCAATAGTTCAATCCAGTACAAGCAAGGTTGCTGTCACCTAATAACATCCATTGAAAGCCTAAAAGTGCACGGAGCTAACATTACTGGTTAAGAGAAAGCTACATCTGCTACACGAGAACATGTGCTAACAGAGACATACCAGATAAAAAAGAAAGGGGTCATTCAGATACTTTTTGGACCAACAGCATGAGGCATATATTCTAATTACTAGTAGATAGTCAACGTAGTTATTCTTCTGTTATCACGAGCTTTCCACTTATCGAATGCCCCAAAGTGTATATTATTTACCCTTCCTCATCATAATCTTCCTCATCCTCTTCTAGTCGACTACCAAGGTTTGCAAGCTGCATAGAGTCAATGGCCATCTTGTCCACATCAGAAAGGGACCAGCCTGGAATTTCTTCATGCTTAGTCTCTGTTTCAGGTTCAGGCAATGAAGCCTGAGCCGCTGTACTAGTATTTTTGTCCTCGCTTTCATTCAAGTTGGCATTCAGATCAATGTTACGAAGAGATTGAGTACTTTCCTCAGGAACTGCATTATTATCCTTCGATAACTCCTTTGACTCTGGACCATTATCTATTGCCACAATTGTATTAGGATTATCTTTGCTACTGTGCTGAACAGAGGTGCAAGGCTCAGATTCAACCTGCTGATGATAGGTCTCTCTTTCTACAGTCCGAGCCCCACGACCACGGCCTCTTCCTCTGCCTCGGCCTCTTCCCCTTCCGGTACTGCCAGTGTGGCTCAACTCATGCTGCAATCAAACAGAAACATTATTGACCAAAACAAAATACAGAGGTCCTAGATTAAGGGACTTCTAGGCATGAAGCCATTTTACACACAGGACACATTATTCCTTCCTCCCAAGACTTCACAATTGTCTTGTGGTCCATAAATGACAAACAACTGTTAAAACCTACAGTCCTTGAACACACTAAAATTCTGTTTTACTGCACATCCTTGGGGTGCCAGACATGGTAACATTTGAAAGAATGAAATTAACATGCACACGTGGAGTATTGTAGGCTTTTAAGGCAAAAACTTGTGTCAAGAAAAATAATACATGATGAATTATGCAATGATATTAAGTGGAAGTATTGTACATTACTGATATCAAGTGTTTTCTTGAAAAATAGACTTTAATTATAAGAGACATCATTGCATATTTAATTTTGACAAAATGGCGTTGACCAGTGTTTGAGAACCTGAAGCTCAGGGAATCTTGAGCGAGAGAAAAACAAAAGTTGGCCAGGAAAATCAATACAGAAGGTTTAAATAGGGTTATAATACATTTCTATATTGAATCTAGAGGATCTTGCCAATAATAAAGCATATGTCCATGGTTTCAAATTGCGGACCACATCACTTGATACAGCAGCAATATTGTGGTTGCAGACCCTGCAATTGTAAGGGTGATTTCTATTCACAAAAATAGCTGCAACGCAACCACAACAACTGCAATGCAACACATTGTTTCGTTGTGGCTTTTGTTCAAAAATAAAACATTTCACAATTGCAAACTTGAAAAAATTTACGGCCACAATCCGCATCACAATAGCCGCAATCGCAATAACCGTAATTGCAACCACAACCGCAATTCAAAATCATAGACCAGAGGGGATTAATTGACACTGGTGTAAGACTAAACACACTTGCACCACTCAATAACACTAGAAAATAATTTTGATCAGTCCAACCGTTGATTTACAACTAATTATTATGCTTATGTAAATCTTTCATGTCAAATTTCAAAAAACTTAAACAATAATTTTGTGATTGAATGGTTGATATTTTCATTTATTTGATAAGCATTTTATATGTGAATTTTAAGACATTTTGATATTGTCCAAATGATCTGGGATTAATGAGAAATTTTATGATCAAAATCAATCTTCAACCAATGAATAACTTACTATAGGAAGAATTTCTCATAAGATCCACCAATGGATTGAAAGTTTATATCATTTACATCTTGCTCATAAAATTTCACACAATCCAACTATCCAAGATCAAATAGTTGTAGTTAAATTTTTATGAAATTTAGTGTTCAACTTCAACATGATAATTAGATATAATTCAATAGTTGGATTAACTGAAATATTTTCCCCAAGGAGTTATTAGATGGTGTGTCTCAATTCATACACCATAGTTATATATATATATATATGTTGAAATTATAGATATTAGGTAAGGAAGGAGTAAAAAAGAGAAGAAATACTAATGAATAATATGAAATTGGAATGATTTGATGTGTTATAAAATACAAAGCATTAACTCCTATTTATACTAATAATTAGGTCAAGTACTAGTGTAGTACTATTAGTACAAGCTCAAGCCCACTAAGACAATAAGACTACTAACCCTAATTAATAATTGATTTCACAATATATTATAAAAATATTCTAAAGATATGCTAAAATACCCTGAAGATATTCTGAGATATTCTAACACTCCCCCTCAAGCTAAAGCTTACAAAGCTTTGTTACAAATAACAAACTCACAAACATAAGACAAATAACACAACCCTTCTCAACCAAAAAACTTAGGCAACTAGTACTTCCCCTGAATCACAAAACCTTGGCAACGTCCTTGGTAGACCACTCCTAGAAGTCTTTGACCTTTCTCTAGCCCCCTTGACCTTCTTCCAGCTTCTCCTCGGCACACGTCCCAAGCAAACAATACAATTTTTGGAGTCTTTGACCTTTCTCTGGCCCCCTCAACCTCCAAACTGATCTCCAAACATAGGGAAGGTTTCATACCACCCAGTAACACAAACAGGGCCTCTACTAGTTTCCAAGTCACTTTCCACGAACCATTGACATCAAAACAAATATTACTAAACCAGAACAACCTTCACCCCCTGAGCAACTCACTCTATGGATTAACACATAGCACAAACAAAATGAAAAGCAATAGAAGAATTCACACCAGAACTGCCCACAATTAGATAATCACAACTGAACAATAAACAATTAGCCTTTACTCCCCATAACCAACAAGCAGAATCTGTATCTCCCCCTGAAACAAGGCTCACCGAAATCTGCACTTACAGTCATAGGCTATTGGTCCTCCCACTAGCTAACACAAAAAAGCCATCAGCCACTCTATCGATCAACTCCAAAACAGAGACAACTCCAGAAAATAGAGATTAGACCAGAAACAAGGATCAGGATCACTGTAGCTCCGGTCACCAGCTCCATATAGCTCTGACTAGCTAAAATCTCCTGGTGGCCGCCTTTGGGTCACTAGAAATACAGACAGAATTGTAGTCCACATATGCTGCCCAAAACCAGAAAGTGAACCATGTCACTAGCAAAACATGCGACAAATGCAAGACCCAACATCAGTTGACCTAGAACTTGCCACCTGCATTGACAGGCCAAAATCACCACCAGCAGACCATAACAAAGGTTGCTGGAATTACCATCAATCATCTCAAAGAAGGGAGGCAAGTTTAGCATAACGTCACAAAAACAAAAAACAGAGGAATTCTTCACAGCCTGCCACTCCACGTTGCGACAAATGCAACCCAAAAACCACCCTACTGTCATCGCATAAAAGAAAACACCACAAAACAGATAAAACTAAGTCTGACTTAGAAATAATATGAAGAAATCACAGGAAGAGATTTTACAAAATGAGTTCTATGAACTCAACAAAGCAAAAGGAGATAATCTCCTCAAGGAGGATACCATGGCTTTGATACCATGTTGAAATTATAGTGTTTAGATAAGAAAGGAGTAAAAGAGAGAAGAAATACTAATGAATAATATGAGATTGAATTGATTTGATGTGCTATAAAATACAACGCATTAACCCTTATTTATACTAATAATTAGGTCAAGTACTAGTGTAGTACTACTAGTACAAATTCAAACCCACTAAGACAATAAGACTCCTAACCCTAATTAATAATTGATTTCACAATATATTATAAAGATATGCTATGATATTATAAAGATATGTTAAAATACCCTGAAGATATTTTAAGATATTCTAACATGTTGAGAGTCCCACATTGGATAGTAATATGGCCTGAATAGTGATTATAAGTGGGGTGCAACCCTTACTCCATGAGCTAGCTTTTGGGGTTGAGTTAAGCCCAAACACAAATTCTAAAATGGTATTAGAGCCTATCCGAGATCTATTAGGCCACCCACAGATGTCTAGTTCTGCAAACTTCACGCTCCAGATGTCCAGTTCTGGGCGTGAGAGGGGTGTGTTGAGAGTCCCACATTGATAGTGATATGGCCTGAATAGTGGTTGTAAATGGGGGGCAACCCTCACTCCATGGGTTAGCTTTTGAGAATGAGTTAGGCTCAAACCCAAATTCTAAGAATATATATATATATATATATATATATATATATAATAACTTACTACTACTTAAGAAAAATAATAACTAACTATTATCGAGGCATTTCATACAATTATAAGGAAAATTGCAATTACCATCTTGCTCCTCTTAGTCTCCTCATCACTGTCATTGCAATCATCACCAACAGCTTTCCTAGTAGAGTATAGCATTCATAACTGCATTAATTGCTTATATGCATAGATAAATCAGAAGGGTAAAGAAAAAGAAAAAGGGACTTCAAACCTTCTCTTTGAAAGGGCACGATCATCAGCACCAGCCTCAGAATGGCCATGGCCATAGTCAGGAACCCTGCTAACAATGTCCCTCAGAAAGTCAAAGACATTATAGCTTTGTACACAATGTTTTCTGCAATTGACATTTACCAATGGTCACGATATTAAAGATAACAATGAGTTGCGGAGGCAGGAAAGAGAAGCGGTTTAATATCAAAATCAAACAGGTCCTGAGTATCAAAGGAATGTGTCTATACTATATAGCTATGTGCCCACCGTATTCCAAGAATGTTTACTGTGATTGGAAGTTAAAACCACTAACCATCATATGATATCACTCACTGGGTTCAAATCAAGTAATAAAAAATTCTTCAAATAAGGCAAATGTTTGCAGAGTTTGCTTCAAGTAAATAAGAGGATGGTTTTCTTGTCGAATACAAAATGTGAAGGATGCTAACCTACACGAGTGAGGAGGTTAACATTCTCCGATATTTATATATATGCCACCTATTAGAAGGACTTGAAAACTTTTACCACAAGGGAAATACCTTAATAATCTCAATGATGAGGAACTTTGGTTACTAGTAGTATATAGGGTTTTATCTCAAAGGGCATCATCTTTTTTGGTTTCCCTCTAACCGTTAATTGTAACTAATTATTATGTATATCTAGCATGGCATGCCATATTTTAGAAAATTTAAACAACAATAAGATTGCGATCAAATGGTTGTTATTTCCATTTATTTGAAAATCATATTATACATTAATTGTAAGACATTTTGATGGAGACATGGAATACAAAATGATCATGGATTAATCTGAAAATTTATGAGCATGATGCGGATGACAAACTTTCAATCCAACAGTGTATTTTGTTAGAAGTTCATCTTATTAAAAGTTATGCATTGCAGTAAAATTGATTTTGATTTACACCAGTGTCCGGGGTAGATAGCTAGGATAGATTACAGAAAGTTCAAGACTTTTGGTGAGCATAATGAAAAAGCAAGAGAAATATATTGTAGATCAGCGTAGAAGACATATACTACACCTTTTACATTTAATTTATTATACAATAATCTCTCAGATATAGGAGTTCTTAAGAAGTGTATGCTGACAGAACAGAAAAGACTGAAAGATTATACAATTATCTGATTTTGGGACCAGGAAGCATGCATTACAACTAGATGGAAAGTAAATGAGCAGCATGTTTGGTGAAATGAAGCTACAGAATAAGCTATTCTATTCCATCGCTAGAGCTGACAATGTTATAAAATAGTCACACTGTATGTTTCTTCACACATAAACTTCAACACTGAAGGGACATATCAAGCAACTTCCTCCAATCAGAAGAGGATTTCAATTAAGCTATCAATTTCAATAAATTCTCCCATGAAATCTGTTAAGAGACTTGAAACCATTAATGTGCCTCTACCTAACAAGTTAAGCTTTCAGGATGTTTGTAATTGGTTCTAAACATAGCAACAGAATCTTTGACCAAATGATCGGCAGTAGGATTCTTGCTGGCCTCATTCTTCATAATTAAATTAAATTTCAGCACAAGGAACCATGGGTTTGTGCATTGACCATGCTTCAAGCCTAAAAGGATCTTGCACGACGGGGAGTGTTAGAGATATAAAATCATTCATTAGCCTCCATTTAAAGCTTTTAGGATGAGTGGGCGTTAAGAAGATACAGGGCAGAGATAAGAATAAGTTGGGGAAGCAGAAAGTGATGGATGCAGTAATTGTTTCTCATGATGTTGCAAGGCAAGTGAAAATTGTAAGAACAATGACAACGTTTGAAATAAAATGGCTACTTAAGTTATTAAAAACCAGGAAAGGTCAATGCAAGAAGCATGATAGACCACTTGATTGGATAGTTCGTGGAAGACAATAGGACTTTAAGGGGGGGAAAGTGAGTTTATTCCAGATGCAAGAAAATAGCAAGAACAATGTTGTAAAAGAAAAAGCATTAGATATAAAAAGTCTACTAAATACAGTTATACCAAACCAGAAAAATGAATGCAAGAGTGCAGGTTAGGCTACTGGATTCGTGATAGGCACCGTCACCCTTCCCTAACTAAGGTGTACAGTAGGAGAGAAGGGAATGCCCATATGGGCACGTGGGAAAGGTGTGTGATCAGCATGTTGTGGGTTTGCATTGTAACAACCTGCTTATGTGGCAGGTGGGGCAGGGAGCAGAATCGGGTAGTGAGAATGGAATAAGAAGAACGGAGAGAAGAGAGAAGAGGGCAAGAAAGAATTGGGCTAGGAATTGGGAGGGAGAGCAAGCCTCTCGAAGAGCTTGCACTATCTGTTTGTTTTTTGTTAATTTCCAGAGAATTATTCTCTGCTGTAAGGAGCTTGGCTCCCTTTCCTTATCAATAAACAAGGTTCCTATCAACTGATATCAGAGCTCCCGATCTTGGGAGCTGTGGTACGTACTAAAAATGGAGGAGATTGAGATTCCCTGCTTCGCTGAAGCATATCCGTATAGCTGGATCTACAAGGTAGAGAGGTATTGCATCATCAACATCCCGGATGATGAAAGGCTATCGGTAGCAATCTATGGCTTGGAAGGAAGAGCCCTGTAATGGATATATGAATGGGGGTCCAGAGCTGAGGAATTTTCATGGAGGACTTTTCGAACAGCTCTGCACCAAGAATTCCAAACAGTTGCATCGAAAGACCACCCTGAGAAATTGTCGAATCAGCAGCAAGGAATAGTGGAACAAATGATTCCGGCCAAGGAGGATCAGACTAGGGTAGTGGTAGCATGGTGTTCTAGAAAGCATGAAGATCTGGAAGAATTTGGAAGAAAGGCGAGGCTGCAGCGGAGGGACGATGAAGTGGAGGAGGAAATTCCGGCAAGGGAAACATGGAGTCTTGGCCGAGGCGATGAAAAGGAGAAGCCGGTGATGGCATCAGCACATAGGAACGATGCTTTAGAACAGATCGACGATGAGAGGAATGGGAAATCAGAGAAAAGGGAAATGGGTGTGGGCCGGGTGAACGGGTACACACCTCTTCGACTGAGATCTAATGTGTGTGAAACAACATCATGTTTTTGTTCTTGTTTTGCATGCATTTTCAAGGCATTTTAGTTTCCTTTTTATCTGTTTTTCCTTTAGTTCAGATAACTGCGGCGTTTGTAGTATTGTTGTGCAAGAGTGGTGCTAAATCGGTTCAAAAAATGAATGGAAAGCTTGCATGAATGAAGTTGGAGCTTAAGGATAGCAAAATGAGACAAAGAAGTTCATCCCAGAAACATTCACGGCCTAGCCTGGAATTTCTCATGGCCATGGATCAAGCAGCTGTGCAATGGAAGCAAACTTGGCTAGGCAGAAGATTCCACGGCCTGGCTATGGAATTTCCCACGGCCGTGGAATTCAGGAACAGAACAAATTCCCCTTGGCAAAGGATTCCACAGCTTGCCCGTGGAATTTCCCACTACTGTGGAATTCCCCACGGCCGTGGATCGCGGCCTGACTCAGTTTTTAGATTTTGTTTTCTTTTCTTTTTATGGGTTGGGACCAACTTAGACCCCTAGGGTATTCATAGTTGTTCTGAATACAATTTTAGAGTTCGCATTCTATTTTGTTAGAGGAACCTTTGGAGGCTAGGGATCTTGTTCTTCTTCCCCTCTTCTCTTCTGGATACTGGTTTGGATGTTCTTTATTTTATTTTCTGGTTTCTTCTTCTCTGTGTGTGAGTAGTTCCCTTTCATTCTAGGATTGGGCAATGCCCTTTGGTACATTGATGATGATTAATTGACTTGGTTTATCTTTTTTTATTAATTTTGAATGTCTTATGATTCAATTGTTATCGTGCTTATTCATGTGAATTTGCTAGCCGCCGCATATTTACATCTCATAGACATTTAGGAACGTACTGAGAGGCGAACTTAATTGTTGGAACTATAAGAATTGAACTTAAAGTTTAAATCACGAGAGTAGGTTTAGCCTTTCTAGGACTTAATGAATTACCACAAAGCATAAAGGGTTCAATTTGAATTCAATTACCACGAGAGTAGGAATGGTTTGATTGGGCATGGTTCTTGTCTCTTGAGAAAGAACATTAACTAATTTAGGGTAATTCACCTTCATTTGGATTTCAATTTTAATAAAAGGAATTGTCAATTAGAATTTGTCTTGTATCATTATAGTTAACTCCAATCCTGGAAGTTTTCTTGATATTTGAAAAACCCTTCTAAAACAGTTTTACTCCCTTTGTTTAATTTAATTTAATTAATTAATTAATTGGTATTCACAGACATAGTCCCTGTGGATTCGATCTTTCTATTACTTGACGACGAAATCGTACACTTGCGGACTTCAAGCACCAAGATCCAACCCAAACCGGCCCACTTTGAGAACTGAGAGGGCTGAGTCGAGCAGTTCACAAAGGAAAAATGACCCTTTCTCGCGCCTAGGACAAGCAAATGAGGCTGCGCAAGCCTTTCAAACTATAACCGTGGCCATTGTGTAACATCTTCCTTTAAATTTCAATATTAATTATTTAATTAATATTTAATTATGTAATATTTATTTCTTTATAATTTTATTTCACCATTGTTTTGTCTTGGAACTGATTTTTCTTAACCAGAAATTATAGGGCAGAAAAATTGACATAGGACATATTTTTATTTATTTAATTATAGTCGTTTACTATTTTTAGTATATCAACAAAAATAATTGGTCGAAACAAATTATTATTAGTATTATTTTCTGTTTCTCTTTGATTATATGTTAATAATATTTTAGAGACTATTTTTGTACAAATTATTTATTAAAATAGTCAGTTTAGCTTATATAATTAAACAGAGACATTCTTTACAGTAGATTTTTGATCAAGACATAAGTGTCATTTAGAATTTATTATGCAATAAATTAAGAATAAAATTGTCATTTAAAAATGTTAGTAGGAAAAAGACAAAATAAGTATAACTAGATGGAATCTAGTTGACATCTAATTGGAATAAAATTGGAATCTAGTAAATTCACTAAAACCTAATTTAATTAGTTAATTATTAACTAAATTGGTTATAATTAAACTAAATTAGTTACAAACCAACTAAATTAGTTAGAAACTAACTAAACAGTTAGAATCTAACTAAATAAAGAAAAAAAATTAATTTTAAGAAGCCAAACAATAAACCAAAGCTAAATCACCTCTGCCTTGCTGGTACTCTGGCATGACTATGTCAAGATACTTTGAGTTTTTGCATCTAACCAAAGCTAATAACAAAATTTCTAAAACAATCCTCATAAATCATAACTTCAATCTTCATCAAGGTTTTTTTATTAATCATTCAAGATCTCATGGTAATCTTAACTAAAAACTTAACGAACTTCTAAACATAAATATGAAGATGAATTTGAAAACCCAAAGTTTAAAAAACTTGAACTCCTATCTCATTCTCTTCTTTAAATGAAGTTTTGAGCTTGAAAACAAGTAAAGAATCCTAATTTCCTCTTGACTCTTGATAGATTCTTGGATGAAGAATCACTTTGTAACAGTTTTCTAATTTTTTTGGAATTTTGTTTTTTCAAATTTTTCTCTTCCTTTTTCTTTATTTTCTTTCTCTTCCTCTTCTCTTAGTCGTGACTTCTCCTTCTCTTCTTCTCCCTCACTTAGCCGACTTTGGCTTAGAATTATCCCATAATTTTCTTCTTTTTTTTACCTTGATATCCTTTTAAAAATAAATATTTTATTAAGAGATATTTATGAAGAATTATTATTTTATTAAAAATTAATATTTTATTGTCTGGCTTCTTAAAAAAGTCATGTTAAAATTAATTTTTTTATTCTTTATTTAGTTAGATTCCAACAATTTAGTTAGTTTCTAACTAATTTAGTTTGTTTGTAACTAATTTAGTTCAATTCTAACCAATTTAATTAATAATTAACTAACTTAATTAGGTTTTAATGAATTTACTAGATTCCAATTTTATTCCAACTAGATGCCAACTAGATTCTATCGAATTACATTTATTTTGTCTTTTTTCTATTAACATTTTTAAATGATAATTTTACCCTTAATTTATTATATAATAAATTCTAAATGACGCTTATGCCCTGATCAAAACCCTACTGTAAAGAATGTCTTTGTTTAATTATTTAAGATACACTGAGTTTTAGTAAATACTCTTTGTACAAAAATAGTTTTTAAAATATTATAAACCAACAATCAAAGAGAAATAGAAAATAAAACAAACAATAATCTGTTTCCACTAATTATTTTTGCAGATATACTAAAAATAGTAAACGAATGTAAAAATCAATAAAAATATCTCCTAATTAAATTTTTCTGTAATTTAATTTCCGATTAAGAAAAATCAGAGTGCTAAGACATAACAATAAAGAAATAAAATTATAAAGAAATAAATATCATAATTAAATATTAATTAAATAATTAATAATTGATATTTAAGTATCGAAATTTAAGAGGGGATGTTACATTTCTTCCCTTCTTTTAAACATTTATGGGTATTTTCTTCTCGTCTCTTCTTCTAGCTCCCAAGTAGCTTCTTCTGATGTTAATCCTTCCCATAACACCTTACCTAAAGGAATAGTTTTTCCTCATAATTGTTTAAGACTAGTGTCCAAAATTTGAACAGGTTTTACAGAAAATGTGAAGTCATCTCTTATCTGCACTAACTCATTCTCTATATGATGTGTGAAGGGTCATGACAATATTTTCTAAGCTGAGATACATGAAAAACATCATGAAGATTTGAAAGGTTGGAGGAAGAGCAATTTGGTAAGCAATTACCAATGAATCGAGGACTTAACTTTTTGGATTTTAAAGATCTGCCAATACTTGTTACAGGGGAAATTTTCAAGAAAACATGTTCTCCTTATTGAAATTCCAAAGGTCTTCTTCTTCTTCTTCTGCCTACTTTGTGCAGTAAGCAACTTATCCCTGATCATTTTGATTTGCTCTGAAGTCTATTGGACTAACTCTGTTCCTAGTAGGTTTCTTTCTCCCACTTCATACCAACAAAAAGGAGATCTGCACTTTCTAGCATATAGAGCTTCATATGGTGTCATTCCAATACTAGAATGGTAACTGTTATTATATGCAAACTCTATCAATGGTATTATTATCCCAACTTCTTGTTTGTTCCATTACACAAGCCCTAAGCATATCTTCAAGAGTTTGAATGGTTCTTTCAGTTTGACCAATGATATGTTGTACTAAAACACAGTTTAGTTCCAAAGAATTTCTGTATACTTTCCCAAAATCTTGAGGTAAACCTAGGGTTTTTGTTGGAAACAATACTTGATGGGATTCCATGTAATCTCACAATTTCTCCAGTATATAATTGAGCTAATTTACCAAGTGGATAATTAGCTCTGATCGGAAGAAAATAAGCTGATTTGGTTAGCCTGTCCACAATCACCCAAATAGCATCGTGCCCTGTTGGTGTTCTAGGTAAACCCATTACAAAGTCCATAGATACACTATCCCACTTCCATTCTGGTATGTCTAGAGGTTGTAATAAGCCTGCTGGTTTTTTATGTTCTATTTTGATTTTCTGACACACTAGACATTTTGTTACAAATTTAGCAATATCTGTTTTCATTCCTTGCCACCAAAAATATTTCTTAAGATCTTAATACATCTTAGTAGTACCAAGGTGAATGGTGTATCTACTATTATGGGCTTCCTCTAATATTTTCTTCCTCAAATCTTTGTCCTCAGGAATATACAATTGTCCCTTAAATAGAATATTTCCATCATTGGCTAAACTGAAATCTGGTTGTTTCCCATGAAGAATTTGATTTTTCAAATTTTCTGAAAATATATCTAGGGCCTGAGCTTTCTTAATTTGATCCCTAAGATCATTTACAATTCTAAGCCCTTTCATAAACAGACTACCAGGTTGTAGAGTTACTGAAAGATTCATGTTTCTGAACTTTTCTAATAACTCTAGTTCCTGTATCATCATACAAGACACATGTAATGATTTTCTGCTTAACACATCAGCCACTACATTAGCTTTTCCTGGGTGGTATTTTAACTCAAAATCATAATCCTTCAAAAACTCTATCCATCTTCTCTGTCTTATATTTAATTCCTTTTGATCAAAAAGATATTTCAAACTTTTATGTTCACTAAATACCTCAAACTTAACTCCATATAAGTAATGTCTCCAAATCTTCAATGCAAATATTACTGCTACTAATTCTAAGTCATGAGTAGGATAATTTTCCTCATGTGGTCTAGAAGCATAAGCTACTACTCCTTTATTTTGCATCAAAACACATCCCAATCATTTCTTAGATACATCACTGTATACCACAAAATGTCCTAATGGATCTGGAATTATTAACACAGGAGTGGTAGTTAACTTGACTTTCAAGGCTTTCGTGCCCGTTACTTTTTAGTGGTTGTATAATTATGTAGTTCGTTAACTATGTAGTTGTAGTACATATGAAACAATATGGGGAAAGGCTTCATCAATAGGACTAGAGTTTCCTTTTTGCCTTTTGATGTATTTATTTAAATAGTTTGTAGGATGAAGCCTATAGATATAAGAGCTTAATTTTGATCCACTGTTAGTGTAAAACTTCTTTACACTGTCACCCAATCATGCATTGCCAACTCATTAAAAGAGTTTGACTATTATAACAACTACCTCAAAAGATTAACACTTTTAATGATCTGTCAGTACATGATTGGATAACAGTATGATTCGGATGGCTTACGAAGGCCATAGAGCCATGGATGTCACGTGAACCAGCAATTCTTCCACCGCCTAAACCACTAGACACGAGCCATTGCAAGGAGGCTAGCACCGAGTTGAAACTATAGAGGGACAAGAAACTGATACATACGACCAACACAGTGGGACTCAAAACGGATGTACCACCCACTAGAGCTTCAGTTCAAGTTGCTTTTTAAGGTCTAGAAGAAGAAACTAAGCGCAACGAGGGTAGTAGATTGTTGGTTCTGCTAGGAACATATCCTCCCACACATTTAGGAGGCTATCCATTGGCAGAAGAAGCCTGGAACAAAACAACAAAAGAGTTGGCAACTGACATAGGCATTAATGTTGGAGATGTAAAATTTTATCTCCATAAGTCTCCTCTTTTGTCCAAAAGTGCATGCTTCCAGAAACAGGTTACAAACACAAATGAGGAGAACGATGATGAAATCCATATCCATGACATTCTTGGAGGACCTGCTGGTGATATCGTAAAAGATAGACTATTGTTGGACACCATTGTCCAACTATTGCCCATGGATACAGGCAGTTTCTCTTTCAGTTTCTTGTTGAAGTTATTAAGAGCAACTATTTTGTTGAAATGTGAAGAGTTGGAGAGATCAAAACTGATGAGAAGAATAGGTCAGTGCCTTGAGGTAGATAACATGGCTTTAAGAGCTGCTGAACATTGGAGATCAAAATTTGATAGTCTTTTGATGATCATAGCAATAGACTCTTTCAAAGAAGAATTATTCAATGAGAAAATACGTTTGCTCCAGCAAAAGGAACTTACTGCAACTAAGGTTTCCAAGGACATAGGGACTAGACCATTATGCTTTAGGCAATGGGACCCCGGTGGAAATTCTTTCAAGCTGTTACAGAATACTTTCTCAAACCTTCACCTTGAGGACAAGGTGAATCATTTGGAGGGGAGTATTGATAGGCACCGTCACCCTTCCCTAACTAAGGTGTACAGTAGGAGAAAAGGGAATACCCGTGTGGGCACATGGGAAAGGTGTGTGATCAGCATGTTGTGGGTTTGCATTGTAACAACCTGCTTATGTGGCAGGTGGGGCAGGGAGCAGAATCGGGTAGTGAGAATGGAATAAGAAGAGAGGAGAGAAGAGAGAAGAGGGCAGGCAAGAATTGGGCTAGGAATTGGGAGGGAGAGAGCAAGCCTCTCGAAGAGCTTGCACTATCTTTTTGTTTTCTGTTTCTGTTTGTTAATTTCCTGAGAATTATTCTCTGTTGTAAGGAGCTTGGCTCCCTTTCCTTATCAATAAACAAGGTTCCTATCAATTCGATGGTTCATGGATGAAAAAAGGACTTAGTGAAAATAAAAGAAAAATGTCTCCAGGAAACCTGAACAATGTTGTCATGCAGTATGCTAGGACTAACTTCAAGCAGATGTCAAGGAGATTAAAGAAAAATGGGTTCAAATGAAGAATTTGAAAAACAGAGAAAAATATACTGCAGCATGAACACAAAAATGTGAAGATTGAAGCAGTTAAAAAGGCAGGTTTCTTCTTTGGAAGTAAAATTTTAGAGATGGCAGCCAACTGTCTAGTTTACCTCCATCTTGCAATGTTGTTTTGTTGTGTTGGACTGAAATTTCTTTTTTTTCTCCTTAAGAAAATGGTCTTCATCAAATTTTAAAATAAAAAGAAAAAAAGTTAATATAATCTAAGCAATGCATGAGAAGCCAAAGTAAAAATTTAACAAGGAATAAGTACAAAAATACAAGTGTTTAGAAATTTCATTGGAAAGATCATAAGAGACAAAAATTATGATCGTGTGGCATGACAAAGAAGACATACCAATAAGGTTTAACAATCTATTCTACACCCAGATATGTACCCAATAAGCAAATGTCCTTCAAATCATAAACACTTTTCAACAAGTTTGGGCATTGAAACTTGGTTTAACTTTTTAAATTCTTTTAACATCATCAAGACATCTTAAGAATTTTTAAAAAGAAGTGACTGTTTTCTGTTTCACTTTTAACTTCCATTTATAAATCAGACATGTAAACAATAAGGAACAATGGGAATTAAAATCAAAGATCAAAGTTAAAAGAAGCCAATTACAGAGACATTATTTTAAGTTCTTGAGTTAGTTCTAATTTATTAGCATGCGAGATTAAATTAAAAAAAAAATTACAATCATAGTATTCCTTGACTTACAAATGCAATGCATTCATGGTCTTTGCTCCTCTCTGAAGAGTTATTTCATAAGTGCGGTCACAAAGATCTTGCAAAAATAGCTCTAGAGCTTTAGCTGTAAAAAATTCAAGAGTAACGTCAACAAAATAGTAGAGAAAAGAACCAGCTGCAGCCAAAAGTTAACCAGGCAATAAGTTGAAGCAACTCACACACTAAAACAGGAACTGCTAGTGCTATCTTTCCAACATCCTCGTCAGCTTGCATTATCTTCTTTATCCGAGCCTGCAAATTAATGTTTCCATCAGATAAAGCATTCTTTTACAAGATCCCACTTCTCATAATACTCAACAGATATGTAGAAGAATTTAACAGAGTCTAAATTACATTTTAACACTCCGATTGGGGAAGAACATAGTATGGTTTCAACTGAAAACTTAGTTGACATTTCATAGAATCTGTGTCTCTCCCTGTCTCCCTTAGGACTGGCCAAAGTTCAGTTTGATTCAGAAAACCAAACCGAACCAATAATACAGTGTATAAGTTAAAAAATGTATCCCTTTTGCAAGAAAAAAATAAACCATATTCCGGTTCGGTTAACCAAATTTCCCAACTAGTGGTTCACCAATAGCTCCTCCCATTTCCTCCCAGCCTCTTCCCCATTGATTGGTAGTGTCGCCTTCATCGTCCTTCATTTACCAACTGTCTTCTACGCCACAGTTTCATTGTTTTTTCTGTCATTTATTATTACTTCAGAAGCTGAACTTCTTTGTTCAATGTCCACAAACTTGTGAACGGGTATGAAATTGAGTAAGCAATGGTCATTTTACTTCAGAAGCTACAGCACATGCTTCTTGTCCCGTAGAGTGTCACTGACCCCAATCGTGTTCAACCTGTACGGATATGAAATTGAGTTTGTGAGTGTGAAATTGTCCACAAATTGCAGTACATCCACAAACTCGTTCACCCCAATCTGGTTGAAATTGGCATAGCCGTGATTCCTCTCACGGCAGGGGTTCTGACCGGAAAAGTAGAAATCACAGGCACTGCAGTAATCGTCGATCACGGCGGCAGAGCAGGCAGGACTCAGATAGTTCCTATGATGACAGTGATGATAAAGGTAGGAAGAAGAAAAACCGATTCGGTTAACTGTGGTTAACCAAATTGTATATGGTAAATAACTAACCACATCATTTTCACACAATAAAATCAGATTGATATAGAAACCAGTTTGAAGGGTTTAGTTTTTTTGGTTCAATTCAGTTTGGTTTAACAGTTTGGTTCAGTTTATGGTTTGTTTTGCTGATCCCTAGTCTCCCTGCCTCCCTCCTTTTGCCCCCCTCTTGAAATAACCAAAAACGATTGGTATGTCTATCAGCTCTCTAATGAACCAAGCATACTAGAAGCGAGACAAACAAAGTAACCATAAGTATTTGATTAAATATACATGACGTCTGTATGCTGGGAAAGTATAATGGCTAAAAGTACTAGGTAACACATGGCTTTAAAGTATCAAATGGATTATGCCACAATGCAGTTATATCATCGTATATTCTTCCTAATTTATAATGATGTAAGCAAATTCCTACAGGAAGAATGGCATTCTGGCACAAATCACAGTCAGAGGAAGTTGTCAAAACAGCAGCAGCCTATGACAATAAGTTAAAAGCAGGAGAAATTAGCTGAACCTAATCTGTAGGATAGTAACAAGCTATGGAGGAAAAGTGAATCAGGACTCAAAATACTATAAATTTGAAAAACTATGTACCCGCCACCTAATTTTCAATATTGATACTGCAAACAGCAAATGCACGGTGGCAGGGGATGATGACAGGTATAACCGTACAGATAAATCTTTACCAAAATGAAAGGTATAACCATCCAGATAAATTTTTGACATATTAAAATAACAGAAAACAGATTTTGTTTGGATAATGGTACTTAATAGGATTAAAACAAATGACACGTTGCAGATTAGCAGACCACATACAGATTTTTATATTGAAATGTGTGTTATATGCAGTTCCAGTTTGGAAACAGTGACCTTTTTTTTTTGGATACAAAAAAAAAATTATTAGAAAAAAGAGAAAGTACAACTATAAGGATTAAGGAGGATAAAGAATCTCCCATAGCAGAAAAAATAAAGAAAGAGCAAAAACATCAAAGGTCCAGCAAAGCTACCCAATCTTTGTACGTCAGAAATGGCAACTACCTTAAAAAGCCATTAACAGAGCACCATAAAGTGGTCTTAAACATAATCCTATCCCATATTATGTTGAAAGGCAGCGAGACACCCATAAAGATGCGAGCATTCTGCTCCAACCAAATGCACTAAAGGACTGCAAAAACTGCACATTTCCATAAAACTTTTGCCTCTGTTTTGCCAAAGCCTTTAAATCTAACCATCAAAAACTGTTCCAAAGTAGAAGAACCTACCCAAGCCTCACCAAAATCCACAAACAAGTTGTTAGTGACCTATTAGTTTTTACATTTCCTTTAACTTTGGAACAGTTTCTCATGATATGTTTTAAAGGTTTTGGTAAAACAAGGAGGCCAAAATTACAATGAATTTGGAGGATAAGGGATCCTCCTTTTTTTGAGGATATCCCTCCCACTTGTACTTTCTTTCTCTTTTCTCAATTAAAAATTCTTTTATATCCAAAAGAAGAGGAAAAAAACAGTGAGCAGGGTAACTCTTTAAGAGGATACATTAAGAAATAACCCACACACACACATACAGAAGAAAAAGATAATACTAGGTTTCTAACAGGATTAGGCCTAACTTTAAAGGATTTCCGCAAAGATATAATTTGACAACGGTATATTGATGAGCAGTGAATATAAGTGAACTGTAGGATGAGGTATTCTTCATTCAATTGTATGACTTCCATACACATTGTTGGAGAGTGAACAAGTAAATCTGCAGATAAGATAGCAGCAGCTGGCAAATTAATTCTGAGGCGACTTCCACCTCTTCCTTCATTTTGGACAATGCCATTCTAAGTTCTAACCTGCTCTATTCTGTCTAACCAATCTTTTTTTCTGATTCGATTACTTAAAATCATAAGTCCCATTAAGTAAGGAACATAAATTTTACAAGCTTCACTTCAAAGTCATTAGGATATTAAGGAATATGTCCAAATATGTCCAACTACTATTATTAAACTAGAAGTTTGCTGTCAGAAATAAGTTCCTGTACATATTTACGCGCATACTTTGTACGAGAAAGAGCTCTTTGCTGCAGAGAAAACAACAAAGAAACAAATATATATCAAGATATCACAGAATGATCCTCGAATACACAAAATAGCAAATTGCTCACTGCAAATTTCCAGATCATAAGGATAATTCAAGGGGAAGGTCATAGCCATAGGGGTTGGTTCAATGCCCAGTAAACAAGAAAAAGTAGGACAATCACAATTTATCTCAACTGATGCATCAATCACTAATTCTGATATTAACACTAACCACAGAACCCAAAACATGGCCACGAAAAAAAAAAAAAAAAAGCCACAGAACCCAAACTAAGCCAAGCACCTAAACCTAACATCATAAAAGCTCCAAAATACCCACATCAATGTAAACCCATCTACTTCAATTCTCAAGCACCACGAAGCTAAACAAAAGAAACCCTAGAAATAATAGTAAATTACAATTACACCCATTATATAACTATCAAATTCAACCCACGCCCCAGAAATGTTCAATTAACATAAGCCAGCCCAGATAGGAAACGTTCAGTTAAAATTCGAAAAATTTTCCTTCACTTTCCATGGTTTTTTTCCGAGCTGCCAAACACCACAACACTAGCCAAAAAAAGAATATTATAACTAAAAATTAGAAAAATCACTTACAGCAGGGAAACGGGTATCAAGCTTCTTCCTCATAGTATCAGATTTGGGTGCAAAAAAAATTTGAGATCAAAAGAACGAAACCCTAGAAAGGAAAAAAAAAAATTGAAGCTTAAGAACGAGAAATCATTCACAAGACAAAATCTATGGAAAACATCTCAGATCCGAAGGTGCTGTCTCATAAAACCAACGAGGTTTTGGATTCGGCGGAATATCCGTCCGTACGAGTTTGACGAAGAAAAAAAAAACAAGAATTGTGACGAAGTTGAAGGAAAAATAATTTTGACATGTCTGTCATGGAAAACTTGGAACGACCCAGTAGTTGTAGAACATCTAGGCAGAAGAAAAATGATGAAATGAAAAAGTAAGGATAAAAAGGAGAAGTCAAAATGCTGACTTGTAGTGATTTCATTGCTCTAATATAAATTAATTAAGCTTAAAAAGGAAATAAAATCTTAATTTAAAACAAAAAATTTAAATAATTAAAAATATTTTAGAGTAGCCCACCATTAAATATGACTGTCAATAGAATATCTATACTACTAGGGATTCGCCAATTTGGTCTCTAATTGACATCAAAATCCTAACCGTTCTCTTAACTTTTTATTTATTTATTTTTTTCTTTTTTTATCCACCATATGAGGTGATTTTGGCTATTTTTTTGGCATAGAATCATTCATCTACATCGTTTTTTCTCTTATTTTATCTAAACAAGTGGTTTTCCACATAAATCTCGATTTTCTTTTGTGTTTTTCTGTATTTTCGTCATTTGAGTACAGCGGTATTTTGTTCGTCATCTTGTTGCGGTGGCGTTTGGTTTCCTGTCTTGGTGCAGTAGTTTCCCTTCTTGTTGTAGTATTCGTTTGGTTCAGATTGGTAGATCAGCTTCGATTTATTACATATTCAATTAAGAATTGGGCGTCAACGTTACAAATCCGGAGGCATAGGTATTCTGGTCACTTTGATTTTGTCACATTAGTATCTAGGTACTGTGAGTTTGTTCACAAATTCATCATTTTTCAATTTTAGCAATGTTAAATTTGTGTTGTTCTTAATGTATTTTACCAATTTGAATGAATGAATATCTTTTTTTAATAAAAAAAAAAAACCATCATCATTCATTAAACATAAAAAAGGGGTAAAATTATAATTTCCAAATTACACGTTTCACTCAACGTTGCAACTGTTTAGGAGTTATCTTATTCACAGACACTCTACTCCAACTACAATCAATGAGCAGTTTCTTTTCGTGAATGACCTAGGAGATTTTGGAGATTTAGAGTTTATGGAGCAACCCATTGATTTGTATTATCTCTCTTATTGGCTTCTCTGCTCATCATCCATGCAAACCAATCTGCACCATGGCCATGAGTTCACTACAACGAAGGTGCAAGTCTTGGGTTCGTTTCTTTCTCTCTTCAACCTATTTCTCTTTGTTGGTTGGTTCATGGGTTTCTAATTTTTGTTCGATTTTGATGCCAAAGAAATCTTCATTGGAGGTTTAGCGAAAGACACAACCTTGAGTGAGAAACTTTATCTTTTTCTTTTTTGGATCTCGCTCAAATCCTGAATTCCTTGATGGGAACAATGTGGAAGAAAGTAGTATGAATTTTGGGTTTCAAAGAATGGTTTTTATTTGGTTCGGGCCTAAATTAAATGGTTAGTTAAAGTAGAGTTGGCGGAATTGCCAGAGTGCATGATTTCACATTTTTTAGATAACTATATGTAACAAAATAAATAACAATAAAAAATATAAATTTAGCTAAGTGTATACATCGAGCAATTTATTAACAGCTAGTAGCTAAGCAATATATGATATATGCTTAGCTACTGTAATAAAATAAATAACAATAAAAGATGCAAATGCCTATCAATTTGCTAGTGTAAAATAACAAGTATATTTAAATAATTAAAAATTAATTTTTTTGTGTAAACCAAGATATTATCTTGCTCGAAAAACAAAAAGACTAATCCTACGAGGCACAATTAGGCACGTGAAGCGAGGACCCCTCTCAACTGCGTTTTTTTCATACACACCACTTCAAGGATCAAATTCAGAAGTGATCGAATCCTTTCACTCAAACCAACACAATTAGGTAATTAAAAACTAATTTAAAATAAGGGTCAAATGTACTTTATCCCTCCAATTTATTAGTCTTATTACACTTTCAAGTTTCCACCCTAATTTATATAATTATCGGTTGCAATTTCTCACTTTTTTGTTAAAATTAAATTTTATTTAAAGATAATTAACATAAATTATTAAAATTACTCCTTCTCTAATTTTCTTCTTCTCCTTGTTTGCCATGATGTGTAGGGCCATTAAAACGGTGTCAAACTGTTTTCTCTCATATATTATATAAGTTAAACTTTAAAATTAGTAACCCGTAAAAACGCAAGTAATTTTGGATTGACCCATTTAACTAGCGGTTAAACGGGCCAACTCCGCGAGCTCGCAGGCCTCCTCCATAATTTTTTTTTTAAGTTTCAATTTGTTTGTACGAAAAGAAAATCTTAACTTAAAATTTTAAAAGTTAATTAAATACTCTTTTCTCAAGCAAAAGTATAATATAGGTTGAAAGTGGCACACCCCACGCACAAACACGTTCCTCCAAGTCCAAAACAAAACAAAACACATTACCCCCCACACACAAACACATTCTTCTAACTCCATAAATATTTGTTATTTATTTGTTTGAATTATCTTTTAACACTTTGGATGAGAAGAAAGCATTCAGTATTTTATCTTTGTAATGTAATATTTGATTTAGGATTATTAAATTTAATTTTTTTTCAAAATTTATAGGTAAAAAAAATCAATTTCGTCCGCCAACCCGTATAAGTTTGCGAGTTAATGTGAAACACATCAAATTGATTAATTTATAACTCATTTAAATATAAGACAATTTTAATCCATTTTATTTAATCCACGACTTATCACAAGCAAGCCTACACAAGCTGGCCGTATGTGTTTCGTTGTTCAGCAAGAAATACAGAGACAATCAAATACTTCAATTGAAGATTGCCACCGGGCAAGTTTACATCATCCTTTCATGAAGCACCATCAAAATTCGCTCTAATGAGATTCAAAGCATGAAGGACAACCAGTGTCACCAGTTCACGAACGACGGTAATGCATCTAGACATGGTTTTATATATGGTTACATGTGGGTATGGAGCAGCCTTTAAACCCCAGGCCAACTGTCCCACCCTTCGAGGTGCCTGCAAGCCAGCGCGGGGATTAGTCACTGTGCTCGACAGTGGATATCCTGGTCGTAGACCTAAAAAAAAAATATATGGTTACATGAGTTTAAGTGATCTAACTCAAATGCAACTGCACCATGTACTTAAGGTTCTAAAAAAAAGCTTCTTTTTATATTTTTTTTAGTATATTTGGGTGAACTTTAAAAAAAAAAGTTGAATTACTAAAAAAAAACTTCAAATAGTGCTTTTTTTCTTCAGTTTTTAGCCTTTAAAAAATATCTTTTTGGGATATAGAGAAGCTACTTATCTATGACTAATTTTAAAAATAACATTTTTTATCTTTTATTTTTTAAACCCTACTAACACTCTATTTTTTTATATATCTTTATTTTTTCTTTGTTGTTACAACATTGCATACCTCGCTTTTTTATTTTCTCCATTTTATTTTCATCAGGTATGTCCATTACCTCTTTTGGAGTTCCCAATCATATTTTATAATATGTGATCAAATAAGAAAAAAATAACTTCAAAACTCTCCGGATATTTGTGGGTATTAGAATTTAAGGAAGGGAGTGACACTACAACAAATTTAACATTTAGTAACGGATAAAATTTGTAAGTAAAAGTTTAAAATCTGTCACTATATCCTATTTTAGGTTGCTATTACTGCACTTTCATCCGTCTTTTTTAATGGCATAAGTATATGTCTTTACTTACGAAAAACATCCGTAGGTATATATTTAAGTGACAACCTTGTTATGTCGTAGGTATAGACTTATGATTTATAATGATAATTTATTCCGTAGCTATATGTAATCTTAAGAATTGTTATTTTCCTATAATTTATTATGAAATTCCTACAAAAGTAGTTCGTAGGTAAAAGTTTTTTTTTCCTTTTTCTATACAATATCATCATATATTAGTTATTAAAATTCATAATATACTAAAATCATAAAACAAGATCGATAATCATTAATGGATACTCATATATTAGTTATTAAAAGCTAAAAAGTATAATTAATATATATTCATACTATATACCCAAATATTAAAATAGGAAAGCTAAACTTGCATTGAACATAGAAATGTAGTAACAGATTCATTTTTAGCAAAAAAATTAAACATGGTTTGGACTTCAAACAAAAAAAAGCATAAGGTATTGATCAATCAATTTGAGACACTTATGTTAACTTTATATTAGGTTTTATTAGATGTTTATTTTGCCCAATATTAGTATTTTAGATGAGTTTAATGTTGTTGGGCTTCATTGTGCTTTAATGCAAATTGTGAATAATTCTTGGATTTTGATGTATTTTGACCTTTCCTCCTTGGTTAGGCCATAACTTGGGACTCGGTGATCCATTTGAGGTGATCTTGGTGTCTTTAGAAAGCTAAGACAAGGCTGTACAAGTTTTATGAATAACTCAAGAGCTGGATCAGACTTCTAAGGGTCCAAAATAGCCTTACAATGCAGAGTGGGTTTGCTGTCATGGAAATCTAGGCAGTGTATACATATTGGACTATATAGTGGGCTATAAGCCTCCTCTTGGGCTGAAGCTTGACCATTGAAAAGATAAGACCCATATCTCCAACTTCACTGAGTCGTTTTAGGCATAATTATGAAGCTACAAGTTGGTTTGAATTTGGAAACACGTTCTGCTAACCTAACTTGAGGTAGGTACAATGTTTTTGGCATTTCTGGAGTTCTAAAAGTCCAAATGGCATGATTCCAACGCCAAAACTTCAAGGAGACAACTGACTACAACTTTCATGAAGACCTCCAAGCCAAAATGCACCGTCTAGGTCATGAAAATCAAGCCAGAAGTCAGATAAGAGTTGCTGACTAAAAACCACCAACCATACACCAACCCATCTACCATGCACCAACCCACCAACCATGCATCAAGCTTCCATGTTTGACAATTTCCATGTTTTTATAGCTTGTATTCAGATTATGTACATGTATAAATTGGCTTCTAGGATTAGTATAAATAGAGCAAACCTCTTTGTATTAGAAATCATTCAATTTTAAGTAAGTTTGAAGAAAGTTTGAGTATTTGTGAGAGTTTTCTTTCTCTTCTTCTCCATTCTCTTTACAATTTCATTTTTGTTCTTTTATTTATGAGTTCTTCCTTCCCATCCATGGAAGGCTAGGCTCTTATAATCAATCCAAGGGATTAGCCATCTTGATGTTTAGTTTTGAGATCTTGTTTCGCTTGTTCATATTGCTTAATTGTTATTCAATTTCTCTTCTTCCTCTTTTGATTTTTATCTAGATTAAATTGCTTAATTTGATTTAGATGTTGATGTGATAATATGTGATAATAGCTTTATTATCATGTATTCAAAGAGGATCACAAAGACTAAACAATATATTAAAGCTTTTTTATGGATTGTTTAGCTTGGTTAAATTCTGGATCTTAAAGTTAATCTATGTTGAATAGTGCTTACTTTATCTAACCTTGGTTAATCAAATCCTAGATACTTATCTAGTAGAGGATTCTTTGATCATGTTAAGGCTTCTTGATGTGATCTAAGGCCAAGAACATGGTTAGCAATTAAGTGGACTCCTTGTGATCAATGATGGATTAAACTCAAGATCGGTAAATTTCCTTGGATTGGTTGTTTCTTTAGTTATCTTGATCTGATTGAATCTTTGTTTTTATTGGATCCTTGAGAGACGATTTGGTTCATTCTCTATACTACAAATTAGTTTGTGAACCGGTAATTTTTATTATTTGACGGATCTCGACAACCTCTTGTCAGGTATCAAAAAGCAAAACGATACAAAAATAGTTGTAAACATATGCAGCTTCTTTCTCCACAATTTTCTAGTATGTCTAACTAATATGATATTGAAGAATTTCTTTAAAGGTGAATTACATGAGCTATCTGGAGAAGTGGCCAACTGGTCCAACAAAACCGAATCCAAACATGCTTGTTATAGCCACGCACCTCCAGTTGATCATAAGTCTACCACATCAAATATTCAAATATAATTGTAGGTTGCTGAGAAACGTTGTCCATAGTCAATACGCCAAAAATGGATATCTTTAGATTCAAGCATTTAGCAGTCAAAATAGTACTAAAGCAATATGAGTAACATCAGTCAAAGCAAATGAGAAGCATGTTTACATAACTATATATAACACTATATCATGCTCAAACATCAAACATCTCTATAAAAAAATCTACCACTTTAAGGTATCTTTCAATAGGTAATAGTCAAACAGCCAAAGAAACTATACAATAAAATTTATACATCGGTCGTAGGCCATAAAAAAAAAAACCAATTGAACATACAAAACTATAATAGAAACAGTTGTTGTAAGAATTAACCATAAAGCATTATCTTCATACATTTACATATTAACCATGCACAAGCAGAAAGATAGAAACTTAAATAAATTGGATGAGTTTCAGTTAACTCAACAAGGAGAATACATTAGTGTGACCCCATTTTTTCTCCAGAAACTGGCCCCAAAAACTATTCATACAACCATCATATTGAACAACAACAACAATTACAAAACCTTATCCCACTAGGCCTCACTATGCGGTAGATCTCTCAAATCTCAATGGCCTAATAAATGTCTATTCTATCATCCTACACAATCAAATAAAATTTCACAAATTGTGCTCACCATCTAATAGGAAAAAAGCACAACAGAGCAAGTAAAAATTGTATTTACATGCGTAACAGGATTTATAGCTACCTCTTCTAAGTCTAATTCTAATCTTAATGTACAAATATATTAGAACACCAAATTCACGAGAAGCATGTTTACATAATTATATATAACACTATATCATGCTCAAAACATAAGCATATTCGGTTTTTTGTAATTGTGGGTCAAACATCAAATAGATCTATAGCCAAGTATGATGGCTAAAATGCCCAACATAAAAAAATTATATTTAAATTACTTGTATCCATGTTCCATATATTCTTATGTTTTCAAGATTTGAAACTTCAATACTGTATCTGTCTCACTCGTTTATATATTTTGTCCAAAATTTCAATACTAGACCCTATAAAAATGGGTTCATAGCATAAAGAAACTAAGCCTCTATAAGGGATAAAGAGTTATAGACATAAAGACACCATATCCCGAATAGCAACATATAAACATCTCCTATACAATGCAATTTTGGATATTCTCTAGCATTCTCAAATTCTGACACCATAACCGAACAGCAACATAGAGATAGCTCCTATACAATGCAAATTTGTATATTCTCTAGGGTTCTCTATCATTTTCAAATTCTGACACCATAACCCAAAAGGCAACATAGAGATAGCTCCTATACATTGCAAATTTGGATATTCTCTAGCATTTTTGAATTCTAAAAACTCAGCATCACTTTGAAAACTCCTTCGATAGATCTAACCCACACAAAAATTCTAATACACACAAATGAGGGGGGGAATACCTGTTAAGCTTGAAATTAAGCTAAAAATTGCTCAAAAATCTGCTCCAAAATGAACAATACTATAACTTCATTCTTTTTTCTAACGATGCATAATTTGTTGATTTAACATTATGGACAAAACTAATGGTTTAGATTAGGGGAGGGTATGAGTTAGATTTGGGGTACTTTTGGATCCAACTCACTCACGGAAGCAGTGGGTTGAGTTGGGTTTGGAAGAATTTGTCCTCTGACTCGAACCAACCTGACTTGATCATGTGTGAGTTGGGTTGGGTTCAACCCATGAATTGAACTTAAATCTAAAAAAAAAAAATAACATGCTAAAATAAAAATCGAAACTCATTCCATATATTTCCAAATGACATAACATAAAAACATAAGTTTCAAATTCATCAACATTTTTGTACTCAATTCAAACAATACATCATGTCAAAGTAAAACTTAGTGTAATCCATTTTATAACTTCGATCAAGAACAACTGCCACAAACAATAAGTAATTTAGAGGACCATCTATACCATCTTAATATTTGTCTAACTTGGCATTCATGGAAAGAGCAATTAATGTCCTTCAAGTGAGGACTAAGGTGAAATAAAAAGATGAAATACAAGAAGGGGGTTGAATTGTGTTTCTTAACCTTTT
The DNA here is from genome assembly GCA_023212625.1 of Styphnolobium japonicum. Lineage (NCBI taxonomy): Eukaryota > Viridiplantae > Streptophyta > Magnoliopsida > Fabales > Fabaceae > Styphnolobium > Styphnolobium japonicum. Next base: position 22,582,224 of record JALBWW010000009.1, read on the forward strand.
GGAAAACTTTTCGCAAATCAGTGCACATAACAAAACTTTGCTAGTTTATAAAAACAGAAAGGACAATTATAACGGTTTAAGTAAACATTAGACACAGAAAATGTTTTAAGAAAATCTTTGGACGCAAGTAAAGAGCTATGAGTCCGGTTAAAGAAAATGATTAAAAACAACAATAGCAATCCCCAAAAGTTAGCAAATATAAAATAAAGCAAGGTAAGGGAAGAGAAAATCACAACAGATATTTATATTGGTTCACTCTTACAACCTAAGAGCTATGTCTAGTCTCTTCTACTTGAAAGATTTTCTACTAATCTTCATAAGATTACAAGTATTCTTCACAACGCCTCTTTAAGTTACATTCAAGTATTCTCAACCTCTTCAAGTTCTAACAACAAGTATTCTTCCAACAAGCCTCTTCAGGCATAACACAAGGTTATAAAAAAAGTGTTTGAAAACACTTAAGCTCAACTCAAGACATGTGAGAGTTTAACAAATAAGCTTATAGTATATGTAAAACTCTATACAAGTGTGAAATGAAAGTGTAAATAAATATCAGATTGTATATCTTGCTTTTTCTCTTTTTTTTGTTGTTCTACTAGTATCTTTGAAGACTTCGTGTATGTATAGGCTTTTGATCTTGAACTTGTCTTCATAAACTTCTTCATCCAACGGCAATAAATGTTACCATTTTGAGGTGCATTAAATGCTTAACACTGATAACATGTTGATCTTCTTTTGAAAAGTAGATTTGGTTATCAACGTTGCTAAGAATCGTTGATATCTTTGTACTGAATTTTCCAAGTAAACAGAAAGTTCCCATTTGCTAGTCCTTTATAGAGGTTAGGTATGTCAGCGTCAGCATACAAAGTTGACTTCGTTTGTCACATACTTTGTCAGAAGTCTCTTTAGCATTTAATACACTGAACAATTCTTGTATTTGAAATTGCTTTGAACAAATGCATTTGTAACCATGAACAAGAGATAACATTTGGACAATCCAATAATAGAATATATTAAACCCGTTCAATTCATATTGAACGCAAGTAATAAAACAATCACTTGTCTTTATAACACTTGACTGAGTTCAAAACGTTTATACCAGATTTATACAAGAGATTCAAATACTTGGTTTTTCACTTTTTTTTCAATGAAATATTATAAGTTTAATTAAAACTTCTTTATTCATTCTAAGTTAATATTTTTGTTATCCTCAAAACTTTGAGGGGTTTAATTACTTAAAATATTTTAGTTCCAACATCAATTACTTAATTTTGTCTTTGGTTCCAATATAAGGAAGAAAAATGATGAAAGTCTAAAATCAAATCTGGAGTTGAACAATGTTTTTTGATTTTAGATTATTATTATTATTATTATTATTATTATTATTTGCCTTACATGAAACGAAACAATGACTTGAAAGTCATATGTCTTTTTTTTTAAAAAAATGAGTGGATTAGGTTGATTTTATATAAGTTTAGAAAGTCCTAACCCATAAACCGACCCAACCCCTACAGGTTGAGTCATTTTGAATCAAATTCAACTTGTAGACCCAACCCACCCTATTATATATGGGTTAGGTTGGATCAAATTATGTGAATTCGCGGGTTAACCCAACGCCTACCCTAGTTTTGATTAAGGGATGTATTATTTTTCTTAATAGTTGTTGAAAAATGAGAAAAGTTACTTCCTATCTCATTATAGGTTGCATATCAAATGGGTTACGTTTATGCTTTTTAGCCATACAATTTGCTGATTAAAAAGTTACAATGTGGTAATTCGGATTATAGAGTGATTACAATAACACAAGCTACTTATAAATATTACAAAATTTTAACTATTTACAATAAATTAGAAAAACAATATTATCCTCCCCCATAAAATCATAACAAAATAGTGTGTAAATGGATATTATTTTTGGAAAATTTATCTTTTTTGAATATGATTCCCCTATGGATCCATATATTTCACTTTAGAATCATATATAATCCTTAAAGTTATATATATTTATTGTAGAAATAAATAATAAAATATAGAAAAAGTACACTTTTTTTTTGTAAGATAAAGGTATTTTAAAGCTAATTTTCATGTAAATCGAGACTATATCTCTCCCCCCAAACGATTTTAAAAGAAGTAAAAACGAAATTACAATTTAATCTTTTCTATACATTCAAAATAGCATTCTTTGAAACAGTTGTCATATGAGCCTTCACTCTCCTTTCTACATTTTCTGCTACACTTCCTCTCGCACTTCTCTCGCTTACGCACTAGTTGTGTATATCTTCCACCACCAGCACGACTACGACCACGTGCACCATCCAGCGAGAGAGGAGAGGAAAGCTGGGTATGAACAGGAGCAGAAACAGAGAATGAGTGCCTGCTGTATGGAAAAGATGACAAAGGAATGGCTTTCTTGGGTGATATGAAAATCCCAACAATAACACTTGAAATCATTAAAATCACCAATACTCTCCTCCAGGCTTTTTGATATATCCATGCATTAGGTAAAAACAAAAATGTTTGCTTCATTTTTGGACTTAAAGCTTCTTAATATTTTATATAACAATACTCATACCTAATATATTTAATTTATCTCATTATTTGAGGTCTGCTTCAACAATTAGACGACATCATTGCACTATATCAAAAATTAAATTTAAAAAAGAACAAACCATTTAGATGAAAATCTTTTTAAAAAAAAATTAATTTCTTCTAATTTTTCTTTGGGATTTTTTTTATCACTTTTAATTGGACTATCTTTAATTTGATTGACTATTAGCCTTTGTTGATCTTTTCATCACATGAAACCATCTTAGGCAAGTTTAGGTGCTTGTTTGGATGAAATTTTTTGAATAAAAAATTCTTTTTTATATAAAAAAATAAATTTTTAAAATAATTTTTAGCATGTTTAGATGATCTTTTAAAAAAGATGAAGCTATAAAAAAGCTCAAATAGGTCTTTTTTTAGCTAGATTTTTTAGTTTATGAAAAAATATCTTTTGCAGGATATGGAGAAGTTGTTTAGATATATTTTTTAGACAAAAATATCTTTAACTAATTTTAAAAATAACATTTCTTATCCTTTATGTTTTTAAATCCAACTAATACCTTATTTTTTTACACGTCTCTATTTTTCTTTGTTGTTATAACTCTACACACCTCATTTCATCATCTTCATTCTTTTTTTTTGGTCAGGTATGTTCATTATCCTTAAATTTTTCTTCAGCGAAAAAGATGTCCCTTCAATTATTGCTTTAATATTTAATATATATGAATATATTCTTTTACATAAAGCACACCCCTTGTGTTCATTATTTTTTTTTATGTAATGATGTTTATTATTCTTCGCTTACATGGCCAACATTTGAAAAATATTACTATGGTTTAATATAGTTTTTTATTTGTCATCCTCCAATTTGATATGATTCTTTAAAATTATAACATGACTCCAAAATTACTTCTTAGAAGAGTTCATAAGCAAATAAATATTGAGAATGACGATGTAATAGATGATGGTAAGGGTGAAATGTGAAGGTAAAATGAAAAGACTTTAAAATTACTTATGTATGCCCTTTTAAATAATTTTACTATTAAAAAGTACTTTTATATTTTTACATTCAAACAATAATAAAATTAAAAGAGTACTTTTTGATTATTGAATCCAAATAAAAAATAACATTTACTTTTACAAAAGACTTTTTAAAATATATAACAAAAGTATCTTTTTTTTAAAAGCTCATCCAAACGAGTCCTAAGTCATGTTATCAAATTATTACCTTTGGATGACAAAATAGATTTTCAATAATGCGGACAAATTTCTAATGCAATTTATTTTGAAACAATTTCGAAAGCTAAGAAGCATTATACTTAATGTTATTAAAATCAGATCACACAAAGGTGATACTTATACTTCAGGTTCAACCAGCTTAATTGATTAGTCATAATGGATGACGTCATAACAATAATCTACATATAACAATATAAAATATATGAGAATATTTATGAAATATAAAAAATATTAAATGTTTTAAAAGAAATTTAATGGTTGGTCGGTTTAATAGGATGAACCAAGTGATTCAATTGGATTTTAACTAGTTTTAACAAGTTTTAATCGGTTCAAAATGATTTGACTTTAAATTCAGTTATAAAACTTAACCATAACTATCTAAATATCATGTTCATGGTTAGACCGGTTTTTGACAACATTGGTGATACTCATGGTCGCACTCATCATGTAAATAGCTTGTGGTGAAAGGTTGAAAGTCTACTGCGGATATTTTACGGAAATGCAAATAATAAATACAATATCAATGGTTACACTTATTATGTAAAATTTTAAGGAATTAAGTTGATTACTTATCTTGAATTCATTAGAAGCATGATCTAATGAATAAATGGAAACCATTATGCCAGATTTTCAAATAAATCATGGGATTAAAAAATAGTTATAGTGATAAACATTTTCTTAAATTTTATTGTTTAATTAATTAAAATGCTGTTATCGACAGATATTGAATTAGATGATAAATTCATATTACTGTGAAACTTCAAATTCACTGGGTGGTTGTATAAAGTAAAATTCTCTTTAATTCGGTAGGGTCAAGATTTAAAAAAAATAAAAATTAACTGAACTAACTAAGGCAAAATTGAAATTAAAGCCCCTACAACCCAATAAAAAATTATTTGAAGCACTTAAAAGTAAACTATGTGCATTCACTTATTTATATATAATTGTATTCATATGTTCAATATACATAATGAGAAATTGTAAGACGTTCTATTAATAGCTAATGATCATGAATTATCTTTTCCAATATTCATTTTAAAAGTTCAAAATCTTCCATAATTAATTGCCCCAAAATTGAAGTTTTTCTACGGTATAAAGGGGAATCATATATACTATATTACTTCATCATATTCTTTCGACCATGTATAGTAAATTACATATAATTATGTTTAGAGTTTAATTTCATCCAGACATGACATTAAAAAAGTTTGATGTTTCAAATAATTATTATTATAATTAAACTTATTATTATTATTTTTACATAGGAAGTATGAACACTTAGATAGGGAGAAATAAAGGTAGCTTAGTGAAATATTGAACCACTGACATTAGTATCACACTTAAGTTTTTAAGATTTAGTTTGTGCAAGTTGAGATAGAAGCTCGTTAGCTAATTAAAATTTTTATTTAAATGTAGTTACTACTATCAAGCACAATCTAATTAATCTGTATTTCATTTTTATCAACTTCTTAATTTTGACTGAAAAATACAATAATTATTCATTTATTTTATCCCTTTTAAATTTTATAACTGAAAAAATAAACTAAAACTAAATTTCAAGGTTATAATATAAATACTCGCGAGCCTTTGTTTTTTCCCTAGTACAACTCACAAGACATTTTTTATTATTAACTATAATCCCTTAAAATTGGTAATCATGACCAAATGTTTTAAAAATCAGTTAAATGAAAAAATTAAAAAAGATGATAATTCATGATTTAACTAATTTAATTGATTAGACCAGTAATTGAATCAGATAAAATAAATTATATATAATTATATATAAATATAAATATATGTAATATTTAGTTGATTTAACATTATCTATAATTTATTTGAATAATATTTCTACTGCACAAGTTTATTATATTTTGATATAACACACACATATATATAACGAATATATTATTTAAAAACCAAAATAATAATAAATTAACTTTTAATGTCTCCAACTCATCAACATATTTTATCTTATTAGCATTATCTTTTATATATATATATATATACTAGTATGTGTGCCCGTGCGCTGCACGGCTAAGTTTTTTGTGAACAATGAGTTATTATAATAGTAGATATATATAAATATATATAAAAATCAGGAAAATACATGTAGCTTGTATATGAATGTAATAAGAGAATATATATGATGTACATATAAACCATCCTTTAGAAATCCAATTTATGATAATATAATTAAACATTGAAATAAAATATAAAAATCCATCCAATGTAGCTTAAACAGAACTTAAACATTACAAATATGAAAGAATGACTATCAACATTTGTTCAACTATTGCTCAACACAAAAGAACCTGTTATCCAACAAAGCAGGGTGGATTTGAAGCAAGAAATGACTTATTAATTTTGGACAAGTACCTGTAACAGTGCAGTAGAAAGATGATAGAAATGTTAATGATTAAATCATTAATTATTGATGAAATGTAATGAAAAATGCAATAGATAGGATTTATATTATTGTAATTTACCTATATTTTTTGGAAAACTTCTTTGTAGACAACATTTTTTTGTCAAATTTGAAGTATGTCCATTTTCATCATAGATGATAATTTTCAATCCTTTCCTACTCTTAACTCTAGAAACAGCAACGTATAATTGACCATGAGTAAATACAGGCTTCGGAAGGTATAAACCAACATGAGAGAGAGATTGGCCTTGACTTTTGTTAATAGTCATTACAAAGCAGAGTGCTAATGGAAATTGTCTTCTTTGAAATTTGAAAGGCAATCCTGAATCTGAAGGGATTAAATTCATCCTTGGAATATATATCTTATCTCCTATATTCCTCCCTGTTACAACAGTAGCACCAATGATATTTCGTCCCAACTCATTTACAATCAATCTAGTTCCATTACAAAGTCCAACAGCTTGATCAATATTCCTGAGAAGCATTACTGGAACTCCTTTCTTCAATATTAACTTGTGGTTTGGAATTCCAGAACATTTAATATCATTTAAAAATTCAATAGTAAACCATTCACTCTGACTATTGTAATCTTCATCGGCAATGCAAGTAGAATCAGAGCTTAAATATTCAATATTCAATTTGATCTCCTATCATAAAAGACAAAATGAAATCATTAACTTTCTCCACATCGTCCAATGTAGAAGCTAGAATTGCTCTTTCTTCAAAGAATTTGAAATTTTTCATATTTTCAATTATTTTTGGATAAGCAAAATCTACTATATCAGATAATGGCTTCATTGAACCCAAAATTAGAAGATCATTTGGAATTTCAATTTCTGTTTAAGATCATTTGGAATTTCAATTTCTGTTTCCCCATGATCATCTGACCCAAGATCATCGTCTCCAAGCTTTATTTTCCAATTGGCAAATTCCCTTGTCTCTTCTACATCTTGGTCTGAAGCTCCTAACATAAGCCTCATATTTTTTGTCAGTTTGAGAACCTTACAATTAGACCATAACTTAGAAGAATTGATAGTAGCCATAACTACTTCTTGTCTGGTACCTCTTGGAATATATATATATATATACACACACATAAGGAATATATATATATATATACACACATAAGGAATATATTATTTAAAAATCAGAATAATAATAAATTAACTTTTAATGTCTCGAACTCATCAACATATTTTATCTTATTAGCATTATCTTACCTCAAACCGGTTTTTAAAACACCGATCATGACATACATTATTTATACAATGGCTTTTCAATAATGTGGAGATATATATATTATTTTATTTTAAACAACTTCAAACTTTTTCTAGCTGATGCAGACAAATAGCTAGCTGGTGGCTTATTACCGCTTCGATTTTTCTATTTTTATTTTATACAAAAAGATCCAAACACATAGAAAAGGAAGAATAAAAGGTGTTTCATGGAGTCACTTTTGATTGCTACTGCAAGACAGAACTTAAGCACAGAATCATTTGTTTAAAAATAGTATATTTTAATTATTTTGTATTTTTTAAGTGAAAAGACAAAATTCGCTTTTCCCTTTTAAATTCATACAATACTAAAAATCACTATAACAGAAATGATTTTTAAATTCTCAAGGTTTAATTCGGTGAAAGACTTACTGGATTGAAAAGTTGTTTTCAAATTCGGTATGTAAAGTAACCGGATTCATTTAAATTCGTTTCATTATGACCGGATTGAAAAGTTGTTTTCGAATCTAGGATGTCAAGTAACCGGATCCATATATAAGACATTTAAATTTGTTATATTATTATCGGATTGAAAAATTTGTTTTCTAATACAGTATGTCAAGTAACCGGATTCATATATAAGACATTTAAATTCGTTTTATTATTACCAGATTGAAAAGTTGTTTTCGAATCCGGGATTTCAAGTAATCAGATTACAAAATCCTGATGTTTAAATTCGGTACTAGAATAAGTGAATTAGAAATCAATTAATTTAATAAAAAAATAATGTGCTGCTCTAATTTGTCACACTATACGAATTCGTTTATTAAAAATTAGATTTTGTTGTGGATAGTTATGAATTTGGTTTATTTAATACCCGGATTTGAATGACAAAATTATGTATACAGTCTGTCTAATATGCCTATGAAGAAATATGAAATTAGTACATTGAGTGTTATCTCCCGTTTGAGGTGTATTTCCATCTAGGGTTCCATTTTCTATGCATCCAGGGTTTCCATTTCATCAATTCATTTTGCTAGGTAAGGAAGTAATTAAATATTTCCATTTTTAACTGTCGTTTCTCTGTTTTGTTGATTTGGATGGTGTGATATTATTTTGGTTTCTTTAGATTAAGCATCTTATGTAATGGATCATTCGTGAGTACACATGGATCGTTTGTCTAGTGCATATGGAATGGGTGTTGAGCGTTTTCTTGATTTCGCACAAAAGAATCCCGAGTTCAATGGATTGATAAGATGTCCATGTCAGCGTTGTGGCAACTTAACTCAGTTAAGCATCCAACATGTCAGGGCTCACTTATACTTCAACGGGTTCAACTTGACTTATAGCAGGCGGATTTGGCATGGTGTAGCAACTTCATCAGGGACATCCAATGTAGAACCAAATTCAACCGGATTTGGAGTACATGAAGATTTTGACATGATTGACAAATTAAGGACATATGTTGAAATTGATGTTGTTGACAATCCTAAAAAATTTGAAGACACAATGGATGAGGTCGAATTACCGTTATATGAAGGTTGTAAACATTTCTAAAAAATTACTACACTTATTAGATTATTCATTTTGAAGGCTTCGAACGGATGGTCTAACAAAAGTTTCAGTAACCTTGTTCAATTAATTCATGATATACTCCCTGAAGGTAAACCTCCTTCCGACAACAATGAACAATGCAAAGAAGACAATGTCATCACTTGGTTTGAAATATGAAAAGATTCATGCTTGTCCAAATAATTGTATCATCTACTACGATAGGTACAGTGAAGCTGACCACTGTCTGAAGTGTGGAAAATCAAGACGGAAATCACAGTGTTTAGGAAAGTCTAGAAAGAAAAAAATTCCTACGAATGTATTTGGGTACTTGCCAATCATTCCATGGTTTAAAATACTTTTTCTTAACAAAGAGCATGCAAAAATGTTAACATGGCATAAGGATGGAGACGACAGGAAGTGTGATTTCAAGTTGCGGCATTCGGCTAATGCACCTCACTGGACGAGTTTTGATGTTACATATCCAGATTTCTCGACAGATCCAAGAAATCTCAGATTGGGATTGTGCACCGATGGAATTAACCAATTTAGTAATCAGAGCACACAGCACAGATCTTGGCCTGTTATTATAGTTATTTATATCCTCCCTCTGTGGCTAACGATGAAACGAAGATTCATGCATCTTTGTATGTTGAGGGAGGGTCTTTCAAGCATGGCATTGTGAGGGTTTTGGCCCTTAATGACTAAGTACTTAATCTTTATGGTTTTCGAGAGCTGACCGGAACCTAGTGTGGTGATTAGCTCCACATAACCTTCCACCTCTATTGCATCCTCGGAGAAACTGATGAGATTTCCTTAAAATGGTTCTAGGTCAGCCTCTAGGATTTGGAGATTTTTTATGGTGCTGAGGTAAATGATGTTGGTTGTGCTTCCTTGGTCAACCAGAACCTTCTTCATGAGGATATTTGCTATGATGGCCAAGATCACCATCGAGTCAGCCTGGACGGGGTCAATGCCTCGAAAGTCGTCTTAAGTGAAGGTTGTGGCTGTGCTAGGGTGGATTTTTTGTGCTTTGGATGAGGAGGATTTTGAAATGGACATGACCACCTAAAGGTATCTCTTCCTTGCTGAGTTTGATTCTCCTCCCCTTGCGAACCCTCGAGTGATGGTGTCAGTCACCCCCTTAATCTGTTCATCCTCAGCCATTGCTTAGCGACAGGTTTAATGGGGAAAGGATCAAGAGTGCCTCCTGTAAGGACTCTGACGTCTATCAAGAAACCAAGTTTGGTTGGGGACCTCGCTAACTTCTTGGTCTTCTTCTTCTTTGGTCTCTTCTCTTATGTTTTTCTAGTGGTAGACATACGTTCCTAGTTTTCCTCTGCGTATTAGTGCCACCATTTCATCTTTCTAGGCTACGTACTCCTCTGTTGTGTGGTTGTAGTCTCTATAGAACTCACACCTCTTGGTCTTGTCTAAGTTTGGGTTCGTGTCTCCTTTCTTTCTAGGAATTTTACCACGTTGGTATTGTAGACTTCGTGATGAATGTCTTCTCTTCTCGTAGTAGGGGGTATAGGCTTCATACTTCCCCATTGATGTTAGAAATATTCTTTATGCGGAAGCGATAAATCTATAGGCATACATCCTAGAGCATAATTACCACATAGCCTAGGATCTACATCATGCCAAATTACTAGGATTCAGAAATCTATTTAAATACCTGGATCCATTGTAGGTTCCTGATCTAAGCGTTCTTCAGATGGATCAACTTGATCACCAACTTTCAGGATTAGAGACAGCAATCAATCACGAACAAAAGTAACCGGTGGCTTTATGATTCTTCCTCAACCGAATCTCTTGAGTTCCTTGACAGGACCTTAGTCTCTCTTCAGATGGGGAGAAGAGAATGAGTTTTCAGCGATGCGGTATATTGGGGACCATAGCCTTCTTATAGTGTGTTAACCTAATAGGATTCCCATTATCCCCTAATGGGCCAACACTGACATCTGCTCATTTAAGCCCATATCATTTTATTTGGTAGTCTAATGAGCTCTCTTAATTTTATCACATAAAATAAAGCTCCTTAATGATAAATAACTAATATAATTATTTTATAATATTAGCCCACTTTAATTATTGGAATATAAAATTCCAACAATCTCCCACTTAAGCTACATATTATAACAATTATATCACAATTCTTTAGGCACGCATCCGTATGCTATTTATCTTTAGACTTCCACTTTACAATCTGGTCCATCTTATATATCAACAATGGAATCACTGCAGCTTTCGTCAGAACCATAAAACGTGACTAAACCACGACGATCACCACATCAATACACTCAATGACATAGATTGATATGGATGAGTAGCATGGAAATTACATGCAATGTGATCTCAATCATGCCTATTTCTAACTGGTCCAACTTTAGTCTTTAATGAGATCAATCCGAAGTCCTTAAGTGCAAATCAATATTGCACACAATAAGATACAAACAAGTTCAATGATAAACTTATAAAACATAATCTTTATTTCTACAGAAAATCAAACATAATATAAAGTTTATACCAAAACATAGAACATAAAGAAAGACTCCCACTAAACTAAGGCAACCTCAGTGACAACACCCATATTAGCAACATGCCCATGGAAAACCTTAGGTGTCAAGCCCTTAGTTAGTGGATCAGCTAGCATAGAATCTGTCCCTATATGTTCTATAGAAATATGTTTTTCCTAAACTCTTTCCTTAACTACCAGGTACTTAATGTCGATGAACTTTGACTTTGTAGAGCTCCTGTTGTTATTGGAGTAGAGGACTGCTGAGTTATTGTCACAATAAATCCTCAGAGGCCTCTCAATGGTGTCAATCACTCGCAGGCCTGTGACAAAGTTCCGCAGCCATAATCCGTGAATTGATGCCTCGTAGCAAGCTACAAACTCTGCTGCCATGGTCGAAGAAGCTACAAGAGTCTGCTTTGCAGACTTCCAAGAAATAGCTCCTCCAGCCAACATGTAGATGTAACCTGATGTTGAGCGTCTGCTATCCGGACATCCCGCAAAATCGGAGTCAGAGTACCCGATGATCTCCAAAGCTGTCGACTTAGATAGGTAAGCATGTAGTCCCTCGTTCTCTTCAAATAACGCATCACGCGTTTGACCGCTGTCCAGTGCTGCATACCCGGATTGCTCAAATATCTCCCTAAGACTCCCACTATAAATGCTATGTCAGGACGAGTGCAAACTTGAGCATACATAAGACTCCCTACAGCTGATGCATAAGGAATCTTTTGCATCTCTTCTTTCTCAAGATCATTAACGGGGCATTGTTTGAGACTTAACTTGTCTCCTTTAGCAACGGGTGTATCCCCTGACTTACTACCTTTCATGCCAAATCTATCCAAAACTGTATCGATATAGCTCCTTTGTGATAACCCAAGAATACCTCGAGATCGATCTCTAAGTATCTTGATACCCAAGACAAAGGAGGCGTCCCCAAGATCTTTCATCTCGAAATTTTTCGTGAGAAATTTCTTGGTTTCGTGCAATAAGCCTATATCGTTGCTGGCTAGCAAGATATCATCGACATATAATACCAGGAAGATAAATTTACTCCCACTGAACTTTTGATACACACAATCATCAACCACGTTAGCCTCAAAACCATAGGAGGTGATAACTAGATGAAATTTGTGATACCATTGACGGGATGCCTATTTAAGGCCATAGATGGATTTCTTTAGTTTACATACCATGGACTTTGGATCTCCTGAAACAAAGTTTTCTGGTTGCACCATATAAATCGTTTCATCAATGTCGCCATTTAGAAACGCAGTCTTTACATCCATCTGATGTAGCTCTAAATCAAAATGAGCCACTAGTGCCATAATTGTCCTTAGAGAGTCTTTCGAAGAAACCGGAGAGAAAGTCTCTTTATAATCAATGCCTTCCTTTTGAGTGAAGCCTTTGGCGACAAGACGAGCCTTATATCTCTCAACATTACCCTTCGAATCCCTCTTGATTTTAAATATCCATTTAGAGCCAATGGGTTTCGCACCTTCAGGTAATTTGACGAGATCCCAAACGTCATTGTCTGCCATAGACTTTATCTCATCATTCATGGCATCAATCTACTTTTGAGAGTTAGAACTTTTCATAGCTTGACTGAAGTTGATTGAATCATCTTCAGTCAGACTAATACCATCCTCATGTTCTTGGAGAAAGATAATATAATCATTTGAGATTGCACTTCTCCTCTCTCTAGTGGACCTCCTTAATGGCACTTCTTGAGGTTGTTGAGTTTGTCCTAAAATTGGTGCTTGAGGAGGAATACCAATGTTGTCTTGTTCTTGAATGATGTCAGGAATAATAGCCTGATCATCGTTATTTATTGCCGGATCTGTTTCTTAAACAATGACAGGCACAATGACTTGATCATTGTCAGAAACATGTTCTTCTTCAAAGACAACATTCCTTATGTTTCCTTCCCCTCCAAACTCAACTTCCTCAAGGAATCTTGCATTCCCCGTCTCAAAGAATGACCTTGTAGTGGGATTGTAAAACTTATACCCGCGAGAGCGCTTAGCGTAACCAACAAAATAGCAGCTAACCGTTCTTGAGTCCAATTTACCTTCATATGGCCTATAAGGCCTTGCCTCAGCTGGACATCCCCAAATGTGCAAGTGCTTTATGCTAGGCTTTTTGTCAGTCCATAGCTCATAAGGGGTTTTGGTTACTGCTTTACTTGGTACTCTATTAAGGATATAAACTGCGGTCTTTAACGCCTTTCCCCAAAGTGACTCTGGCAAGGAAGAATGATTAATCATACTTCTCACCATATCCTTAAGAGTCCGGTTTCGTCATTCTGCAACTCCGTTCATGCTGGGCTTGCCAGGCATAGTGTATTGCGGAACGATCCCACACTCTTCAAGGAAAAGTGCGAAGGGCCCTGGACGTTGTTCACCTGATCCATCATATCTTCCAAAATATTCACCACCACGATCAGATTTGACAGCCTTGATTTTCTTTCCAAGTTGAAGTTCAACTTCAGCTTTGAAAGACTTGAAAACGTCTAGAGACTGAGACTTCTCATGAATTAAATATAGGTAACCATATCTCGAGTAATCGTCTATGAACGTAATAAAGTACCGTTGTCCATTCCAAGAACCCGTAGGGAATGGACCACAGATATCCGTATGTATTAGTTCTAAGACATCTTTAGCTCTTTCGGCACCTAATTTCCTTATGTTTGTTCGTTTACCCTTAATACACTCAACGCAGATTTGAAAATCTGACAAATCTAAGGGTTCAAGAATTTCCTCCGACACAAGCCTCTGAATTCTCTGTTTAGAGATATGGCCTAAACGCTTATGCCATAAAGTGGCGGAATTCTCATTTAATTTACGCTTTGTACCTCGTGAACTTATTTGCAATATTTCGTTATAGGAACGTTCAACATCAAGCATGTAAAGATTATCAATTAAAGAACCAGAACCAACAACATTTGAATCATAAAAGAGACTAACTTTATTATTCCCAAATGAACAAGTGTAACCAAATTTGTCCAAACTAGAAATAGAAATCAAATTCCGTCTAAATGACGGTGCAATAAAAGTCTCAAGTAAATCCAAATGAAAACCAGTCTTTAAAAGTAATCTAAATGTTCCTATAGCTTCAACCGCAACCTTATTGCCATCGCCCACAAAGATGAATCTTTCATCATCACTTGGCGGTCGGCTCCACAGGCAACCCTGCATAGACATACTTATGTGAGTAGTAGCACCAGAATCTACCCACCAAGTATCCTTAGGTACAGAAGCTAAATTAACTTCAGAACAAACTAAAGTGAGAAGCTTACCCTTCTTTACACGCCAAGCGGCGTACTTAGGACAATCCTTCTTCATGTGTCCTGCCTTCTTGCAAAAATAGCAAGTGAATTCCTCATTTTGCTTTTTCTGCTTCTTCTTCTGTTGAGAAGAACTTTCCGCATTATCCATAGCTCTCTTTTTCTTCTTATTCTGAGAGGTTGAAGCCAAATGAGCACTTTCTGTCTTATCCCTCTGCAGCCTCTCTTCCTCTTGCACACAATGAGATATAAGCTCATTTAAGGACCATTTGTCCTTTTGAGTGTTATAGCTCACTTTGAATTGCCCAAAGTGTACAGGAAGCGAGATCAAAACCAAGTGCACGAGCAAGTCGTCAGACAACTCTAACTTTAGGGACTTGAGTTTTGATGCCAGATTAGACATCTCCATGATGTACTCCCTTATGTTCCCTTTGCCTTTATACCTCATTGAGATGAGTTTAGCCAAAAGGCTACTCGCCTCAGTCTTTTCATTCTTAGCATAATATTGCTTTATGGCGTCAAGGAACTTCTTGGCATTCTCGCTCTCAGAAATAGAGCCCCGAAACGCCTCCGGAATGGAGCGCTTAGTGATCATGAGGCACATTCAGTTGGACCGATCCCACTTCTCAATTTTAGCCTCATTGGAGTTATCCGCAGTGGGAGTGGGTCGTTCCGTCCTAAGTGCTAGATCCATATCCATACAGCCGAGAACAATTTCTACGGCCTCTTTCCAGACTTTAAAATTCGTCCCATTCAGCATAGGGATTCCATTGATTTGAGCAGTAAAATTAGCAGCATTAACAGCAGAAACTGGATAGAGAACAATAAACATGCATTCACATAAGTAAACATGTCATAAAAATTAATGAAAATTAATAAGACATGTCAAGCAATCCATATTGGCAAATTAAATATCCAAACAAGATACCTAGTACAACATTAATCCCCAATCTTTGGACTGAAAAGATTAATTGTAAGTGGTACTCTCAATGCAATGATCAAACATTGGTGATAAGTTCTGTCAAACAATAGTTATCTTTGGACACTCTGTTATTTACATGAAAAATATCTTTATAATCACCACACATTTATCATCGCAGACTGATCAATCAATTTGAGACACTTATGTTAGCTTTGTATTAGGCTTTATTAGATGTTTATTGTGCCCAATATTAGTATTTTAGATGAGTTTAATGTTGTTGGGCTTCATTGGGCTTTAATGCAAATATTGAATAATTTTCGGATTTTGATGCATTTTGACCTTTCTTCCTTGGTTAGGCCATAACTTGGGACTCGGTGATCCATTTGAGGTGATCTTGGTGTCTTTGGAAAACTAAGACAATGCTCTACAAGTTTTATGAAGAACTCAAGAGCTGGATCGGACTTCTAAGGGTCCAAAATATCCCTGCAATGCAGAGTGGGTTTGCTGTCACGAAAATCTGGGCAGTGTGTACATATTGGACTACATAATGAGTTATAGGCCTCCTCTTGGGCTGAAACTTGGTCATTGGAAAGATAAGACCCATATCTCCAACTTCACTGAAGACCATTTAGCCAATAGATGTCGTTTTAGGCATGATAATGAAGCTACAAGTTGGTTTGAATTTGGAAACATGTTCTACCAACCTAACATGAGGTAGGTTCAGTGTTTTTGGCATATCTGAAGTTCTAAACGTCCAAATGGTATGATTCCAATTGCAAAATTTCAAGGAGACAACTGGCTACAACTTTCATGAAGACCTCCAAGCCAAAATGCACCGTCTAGGTGATGAAAATGAAGCCAGAAGTTGGATAAGAGTTGTTGACTAAAAGCCACCAACCATGCATCAAGCTTCCATATTTGACAATTTCCATATTTTTATAGGTTGTATTCAGATTATGTACATGTACAAATTGGCTTCTAGGATTAGTATAAATAGAGTCAATCTCTTATTATGAATAATTCAATTTTAAGTAAGTTTGAAGAAAGTTTAAGTATTTGTGAGAGTTTTCTTTCTCTTCTTCTCCATTCTCTTTACAATTTCGTTTTTGTTCTTTAATTTCTGAGTTCTTCCTTCCCATTCATGGAAGGCTAGGCTCTCATAATCAATCCAAGGGATTAGCCATCTTGATGTTTAATTTGGAGATCTTGTTTTACTTGTTCATATTGCTTAATTGTTATTCAAGTTTCTCTTCTTCCTCTTTTAATTTTGATCTAGATTGAATTGCTTAATTTGATTTGGATATTTATGTGATAATAGCTTTATTATTATGTATTCAAGAGGATCACATAGAATAAACAATTTATTAAAGCTTTTTGATGGATTGTTTAGCTTGGTTAAATTCTTGATCTTAAGTTAATCTATGTTTGGATGGTGCTTACTTTATCTAACCTTGGTTAATTAAATCCTAGATGCTTATCTAGTAGAGGATTCTTGGATCATATTGAGGCGTCTTGATATGATCTAAGGCCAAGAACATGGTTAGCAATTAAGTGAATTCCTTGTGATCAATGATGGATTAAACTCAAGAACGGTAAATTTCCTTGGATTGGTTAATTTGTTATTTGCATTTCTTTAATTCAATACGTATATTTTCTTTTCAATTCATCAAAACCCCCCTTTCTAATTATCTTGATCTGATTATATCTTTGTTTTTTTGGATCCTTGAGAGACGATTCGGTTCATGCTCTATACTACAAATTAGTTTGCGAACCGGTAATTTTTATTATTTGACAAGGTCTCGACAACCTCTTGTCACAGACATGTCATTATTTGGCCAAATTGTGTCTTCCTTTGGGCCAAGCACAATTCGCATAAATAAATTCATGCAAACATCTATGTAAATTCAATTAAATTAATTTACACAACAGAGGTTACTTTGGCAACATGTTATTTCAATCAATCTAACCAAAATTACCAGACAAATAATAATAATGGGTGGATCCTGAATTTACCCAATTCACACTTAAACATTGAAATCTAATTATTTAGTGTGAAAAGAATCTCTATTATTTATTTATTTATTTATTTTTATAATCTGTCACGGCGTAACCGTGTTACTCTCTGGATCAAAATCTGCATTTCACTCAATTTTTCATACATCGTCTCATGTGCAGACAATTCAAATCACTATCATTTTATATATTATTATTATTATATATATATAGCCAAGAATTGAATAAAGGAGAATTGATCACGTCATGACCTTTCCCATATGCATATTGAAAACAATTGATTCTTTGATCCATATCACTAGAGCATTCAACCTTGCAGAATTATAATAAACAAAACGGTGGCCCATGTTTTCACGTTATCAATTTCAATCCATATATTATAATATATATGTGTTTAAGAATTGAATGAAAGGAAGTTCACGTACAGGAGAATGAAATCCTTTCCATATAAGACAAAAGTCATTCTAAAAGCTAATAAAGGCATATATTCAATTGCATTATTTCACGTACAGGAGCAAGTCACAAAAATGATTCAACGTTTACATTCTCGGTTGATTTCAAATGGCGCAGAAGCATACATATATATATTTATATAATTCTGTGAATAACGAAAAAAAAAAAGATCCCAAATTTTACAAATTAGGGTTCATAAAATTGGGAAAAAAATTAACCAAAAGTCCCAAAATTTAAAAATAGGGTTCATAATCTATAAATCCTAATAATCTAACAATGATGACTGCTCTGATACCACTTGTTAGAAATATTCTTAATGCGGAAGCGATAAATCTATAGGCATACATCCTAGAGCATAATTACCACATAGCCTAGGATCTACATCATGCCAAATTACTAGGATTCAGAAATCTATTTAAATACCTGGATCCATTGTAGGTTCCTGATCTAAGCGTTCTTCAGATGGATCAACTTGATCACCAACTTTCAGGATTAGAGACAGCAATCAATCACGAACAAAAGTAACCGGTGGCTTTATGATTCTTCCTCAACCGAATCTCTTGAGTTCCTTGACAGGACCTTAGTCTCTCTTCAGATGGGGAGAAGAGAATGAGTTTTCAGCGATACGGTATATTGGGGACCATAGCCTTCTTATAGTGTGTTAACCTAATAGGGTTCCCATTATCCCCTAATGGGCCAACACTGACATCTGCTCATTTAAGCTCATATCATTTTATTTGGTAGTCTAATGAGCTCTCTTAATTTTATCACATAAAATAAAGCTCCTTAATGATAAATAACTAATATAATTATTTTATAATATTAGCCCACTTTAATTATTGAAATATAAAATTCCAACAATTGATTGTCCTGCTCTTCTTCTCTTTTCCATTCAGACCTCTCCCTCATGTGGTCTCCTCATGTCCCCCATAAGTCTCAAGGATGTTTTTGTCGTCCTCTTCGCCAAGTTAACCTTCTTAAGGTTGATTTACCTTGTTGCACTCAAGCATAGTTCATTAAGGCCTACCATGATAGCGTGCATTACGACGTCTTGGCTGAGGCTCTTGATTTGTAGGGTCTCATGATTGAAATGGTCCATGAAACTCGTTAGGGATTCCTGCTTCTATTGCCTAAAACTGATGAGGTTCACTGAGGTCTTCTGTAGGGTTTTGCTAGTTGAGAAATGGGTTAAGAACTTCGTTGCCAACTTGGGAAAGGAGCATATGGATTGCGAAGGGAGGACAACCATTGGAGGCCAAATTTCTTCAAAGTGCTTGGGAAAGCTCTACATATAATGGGCTAGAGGCTCCTGATAACAACATGGTGGAACTAAACATTTCCAGATGGTCTTAGGGGTCGGTAGTGCCATTATAGCACTCTAAAGTGGAGGGGAGACAGAAAGTGAATGGTAGAAGGACCATTATGATGAACTCTAAGAAATGGTGGTTGTGTATTTATTTGTATGGGGCTGGTTGTTGCTCTTGGTGGTTCTTGTGGTCAAAGATGGAGGTGATCGTGGGTTGTTTTTCTTTTTTGGCTTCGTCTTAGTGGTTATTGGTTTCTTTATGTGACATGTGTCCATTGTCAGCCTTTCCTTCTTAGTTGTTTGGGAAGGATTTCTTCAACTTATTGATCTATTTTTGCAACTCTGGTATGGTGGTGAGTAAGAAAGGATTATTATGGGGATTGTTTTTGACAAGGTTAGGTGTTACAAATGTAGCACTGGGTATCTGATTCTGGTTTTTGGTATTCATGGTCTAGGTGGTCTTCCGTTTGGACACCATGGTTGAACATTATCAGGGAAGTGAGAATCGTTCAAGATGAAGGTGGCAGAGTAAGAAAGTTTTACCAGTTTCCCACATATGACGCCACTGTTCATGTCAACTACTTGGGGTGGCCTAAGTAAACATAATTTGAACTCGGGATGACTTCTTCATTGGTCCAACAATAGTGGGGCCTGCAAAGGCACTATAATTCTCAACTTTAAAAGGGAATGAAGAAGATGAATTGTACTAGACATAGTTCAAATCATACCTCTTAAATGGACCTCCCCACCTCTATATGCCTTAATCGTTATTGAAAAATAAAGGGAACCTTTAAAAAGTTGATTACATGAGGTGTGTCCCACTACTTGACGTTTGTTATGTTGTCATGGTCAAGTAGGCAGAGACATGATTAACTCATTCTATATAATGTATTCAAGTGGTGTGTAATTGTTATGGGCCTAAATTGCCTGAGGCCCAAAGGGCACATACAGAATTGATGGAGATTTCACTGGTTTTTTTTTTTTTTTTTGTAATGGTGGGGATTGGCTGCAGTTTTATGAACATGCTTCTACGTTTCATCTTGAATGGATTGTCCTTGATCATATATAGACCAATTTTTCTTTATTTTTGTTTCAAACATGTGAGAATGAAACAATTTCTCAAAGAGAATAAAGCAATTGTGCAATTGCGCTCTAGCTTCAAGAAATTGCTGGTTCAAAACTCTTCAGTGTTTCTACTAAACTCAAGAGTATTGGACATCTGTAGATAGATTAGAGGCATAAATTGAATTCTTACAAATTCATAGATGATCTTAAGAATCAACTTGATACAAAGCTATCGTAGGGGTAGGGTTTGCATTTGACAAGGGTTAAAGAATTGGAACAACAATTAGCTACGGCGTAATGTTGGCATGGCTTTGAGGATGCATAAGGCGTTTGGAACTCTGGGTAGCAAATTGTGGCTGACACAACCATTCATTTTTTCTTACCTTTGTTTTACATCTTCTACTTCTTCTTCGATAATACTTTCATTAGGAATGTTCCTCATAGAGTCACCACTTATAGGATGAATAGATGGTTAATTAACTAGACCAGTTCTTCCTAATGAAGTTAGACATCTTGTCTTCTCTATATCCTCTTTGAACTAGTGCCTTGGGTAGCTATTGGTTCATAATAGCTTTCTTCAGAGTTTAGTACTGGGGCATTATGGTTGCTGATATTTATGGTGCAATTGCTATGTTTTTTCATTCATTTTTTTTTTTTTGCTTTCCAGCCTTAACCACACCATTATTGCTGTAATCCCAAAAGTGGAACTTGCCTATTCATCGAACCTGGTAATTAGGCGTACTAGTTTGTCTAATATTTTATCAAGGATCAAATTGTTATTTTATTTTTATAATATTCTTGTCGCTTATGAACTCATTCATTTTATGAAGAATAAAAGAATAAGATTAACTTGTTAAACAACTTTAAAACTAGACACGAATAAGTGAATGTTACAATTATTTTATTTTACAATATAAAAAAATTAGTTAAAACCTCTTTCTTAAACATTTAAAAAAAAATTCTGATTATAAAATAAAAAGTAAACACTTATTTTAGCCCTCTAAAAATATAAGTGGCATCAATTTAGTTTTCTAATAATTTTTTACATCAAATTAGTCCTTCCAAAAGGACTAATTTGATGTAAAATGATGTTTTTGTTAAATAATTAATTCTTTCAACTTGATGTTAACAATTGTGAAAATATGTTTGCCCCAATGGTTTATTGTATTATGTTTTGATGATGACAAATACATTACAAAAAGGATTACAAATATGCTACATATGTGCGTGATGAGCTATATTGGATAATGCATTGTTATATATTATCTTGTTGTTCCTATTATAAGAATCATGCATTAAGTTTTGTGTAGCATCATTGATAGGATATATCTAATGTACTTGATAAGTGATATAATTAATTATTGGATATGTGTCTATATGTGAATCATATATGCATGAAGAACTTTATAAAGTTATATACATGTGAATCATGCATATTTAGTTATTGAGTTATGGATTTGGACTAACCATGGTTTTCAAGTGAGTTATGCTTTGTAGGATAGTCCAAGTATCAAGAGTGAGCATTGGAATAAGAAAGTGAAAGATCCTATTTATGCTCAACTCAAGAAGAAGGAGAATGAAGAGATGAACCAAGCATTTAGAAGATTTGAAGAGAAGAATTCTTGGAAGCTTGGATTGCATCAAGAAGCCTAAGGACTCATTTGGGTATATATTCTCTTATAGGCTATTCTCCTTTGTAAGGATAGAGGTTTTTACATGAAGAGAGCTCAAATATCTTTATTCAATCTTGAAAAATGTTTTTAACATGGTAAAATGCCCAACAAACAAGTTTTGAGAAGTTAGTCTTTGTGGTATTTCAAAACTATGAAAAATAGCCAAATCTGAATTTTGAAAGCTGACCTATGGTCACTATTTTTATCATAACTTTTAAAATACTTTGAGTTTTGATCTGAAACTTATCTCATATGAAAGTAGACTCAAAGAGCTTTCCAACGCATGGTCATTTGCTTAATTTGGATAAGAAACGAAGAAGTTATGATATTTTTAAGAAGACTACTTTTCTGATAGGAATCGTAGTCGACTACACAAGACTTGTAGTCGACTACAAGACCTTGAAAAACTGACATATGGTCACTATTTTTATCATAACTTTTAAAATACTTTGAGTTTTGATCTGAAACTTATTTCATATGAAAGTACACTCAAAGAGCTTTCCAACGCATAGTCATTTGCTTAAATTGGTTAAGAAACGAAGAAGTTATGATCATTTCAAAACGACTACTTTCCCGAGTGGAATTGTAGTCGACTACACAAGACTTGTAGTCGACTACAAGACCACCAGAAATGGATTGTAGTCGACTACAAGGTTGTGTAGTCGACTACAAAGTGTCAGAAATCAAATATATTTTCCAGAGATGAATAGTAGTCGACTACAAGGTATCTGCAGTCGACTACAAAGTGTTAAAACTCGAAAACTACATTCCAGGAATGGATTGTAGTCAACTACAAGGTTGTGTAGTCGACTACATAGTGTTAAAATTCAAAACCTACATTCCAGAGAGGAATCGTAGTCGACTACAAGTTATCTGTAGTCGACTACAACGTGCCGAATGCCATGCTTGGCTATAAACGGCTAGATTTCGAAATTAATCATTCCTAAACACCACCAACAGCTATTTTATCACTTGGGCTATTAATATATGCTAAGATTGAAGTATTAACAAGTTGATGAACACCCATTTGCAAATCATTATGAGGATTTGATCATTTTCTATCAAAATCAACATTTGAGCTCTTCATTTTCATAATCCCTCTATCCATTAGTTCTTCAAGTTGTATTATCTACTCTTTGAGAGAGTTTATCATTTTCTATCAATCATATATACTTGTGAGAGGGTGGATAATCCCTCAAGAGAGTTCAAGGGTAGACTTCCCTTGAAGAGAAAAGAAAGAGGCTCAAGCATAAGGGTGGAGGATCCCAAAGTGTGAGGAGTGCTATGTTTTTGTAAAGGTTTCTCAAGCACCTAAGTTACAAGCTTGAAGAATAGTGGAAACCTCAAGTGGATGATCTTGGGGCTGGATGTAGATCACAAGAAGTGATTGAACCAGTAAAATATTGTTTGCATTCTCTTATCCCTTAATCTCTTTACATTCTAGCAATTTACATTTGAGCTATCTAGAATATTTATATCAATGATATTGATTGTTCTTGGTTAATCACATTATGATTAATATTGTTATATAACTTTAATGTGATTAACATAATGTTTTGAATGTGAGGTTAATGTTCTTAATTGTCTCCAAGCATGATTTGTGTTTAATGTATTTATTCCGCTGCACATATTGATTGAGTGCATCAAAATGCACAATTACTTAAGTTTGTATTAAAATTTGTCATCACTCAATTCACCCCCCCTCTTGTGTGATGGTTGTCCTTAGCTAACAACAATTCCATCTAAAAACCAACCCTTGATGAGCTTTTTTCTCATAATTTAGCCCCGTTTAGTTGTTTGTGTCTTGAATTATGTTTTTGTGTTTCAAATTGGTTTTTCACTTGTTATTTCTTTTCATTTCTTAGGTGATGGAAAGGAAGAGAGAGCTCATGATCAAGTGGCAAGTCAGAAGTGAAGAAAAGCTCATTCTGGACATCTACCACTTAAATGGTGGAACTTGACTGCTCAAGTGGTAACTGCATAAAAATGAATTATCTTATGCACTCCACTGCTTAAGCAGTGAGAAGCCACTGCTTGAGCGTGCGTGGCCTAGCATGGCATATTCTTTGGACAGCCACCACTTGAGCAATGGGCGTATTTCTGCACATGCTTTATTGATTTATAAATAGAAAATTAAAGAAAAAGATGGAGGAGACGACTGGGAAACAAGAGAAAAAGGGATCTACTGCTACCCTAACTCAATAAGAAGGGATTCAAAAGGAAGATTAAAGGATTTCAACATCAACTTCTTAGATTCTTCATATAGTTCATCTCTTTCCTCTGTTTTTCTTTCCTTTCTATCATGAGAACTTTCCTTAGCTAGAGGGAAGATGTAGCTTGATTTTGATGATTTGTTTGGATTCATTTATCTTAATATAAGTGTTTATTCATATATGTGTTTAATTGTGTGGTCTCATATGGGAATCTTATGCTTTTTCATGCCTTGTTCTATTTAGAGTTGTATTAAGGAATTAATGAATTCTAAATAGTTGAAGAGAATTGACAAACAAAGGAATTGAGTATTAATTAATTTGGGGATTTCCCACCATCAATTCATGAATTGATATTTAATTAAGTTAGAATCTAAGCATTAATTGGAAGAATCAAGTGAAATCAGATCCCTAACATTTTTATCAAATCAGTTTACATCTCACATTTTAGTTTTGTTCACTTAATCTCATTATTAATTGTTTTAATTCTTAACATTAGAGCCCCTCTTCAATTCAAAAGTACGTCAGTCTAGATAGCATTAAATCTAATGAATAGATGCTTGGTAAACTCAATCCTTTTGGAGATAATAATTTACTCATTAGTTTATTATTTGTGTGATTCAGTACACTTGCCGTGAGGCTATCATAAAATATGGCACTAAATGACCAATTTGATATTAAAACTTACATTGAATGACTAATTTGATGTCAAAAATTAACATTGAATAACCATTTTAATGTATGTATCATTGGAGGAACTAATTGATAACACTTGTATATTTGGAGAACTAAAATGAGTGTTTACTCTAAAATAAACTAATCCAACATGTTTGGTTTGGTTTATTGGGTCGATTATGCAATGTATTCCTATTAGTTTTTAGGAAGAATGACCCTTACATTCAACTTGGGGAAAATAATTACTCATTGGTTGGTTTTGAAAAATTAACTAAGTATTCAATTACATTAACCAATAATTTACATACGGTTAACCACGTATCAAGTATCAAAATGAAGATAAATTGTTGGTTAACAGTATGTAAATTATTAGTTAATGTACTTGAATACTTGGTTAATTTTTTAAAACGAACTAATGGAGAATTATTTTCCCCAAGCTGAATGTAAAGGTCATTCTCCCTAGTTTGTACTCTAACTTATATAGCGAAGTATTTGACTAGCTACTTAAGCCATCTAGGGGTTTACGCCATGAAGACCAACCTATCTCTTGTATTGCTCTAAAGGACTTTCCATTATGCTTTCTGAAGTTGAATGGAGTGGAAACCTCGGTCTAAAAATTTCTCGCAACTTTCCATTGGTGAACCGTCTCTTTCATGTAGACAAATGAAATCAGTCTATTCTATTTGGCCGAGCTAGTGATCACTTTCGTTGTGAGAAATTGTTGAAAATTCTCCAATCTTGCGAGCTTATAAGCAATCAAAAATAGAGAAATCATCTATATACGTTCTCTAAGAATAGACTATATTGGCTTCACGAAAGGTTAGATAATATACTTAAATATCATAATCATTGGTGCGTGGGAATGCAATTTTACCCTCTCGTATTTCTAGTTCCAAAATGCTACTTTTCAATTCATTAAATATCTTTTGTTATATATATATATATATACACATACATACATACATACATATATTGTAGTTGTCAATTTTAACTACGGGAATGAAAATGGGACATAAGATTTTCGTTACTAGAATTCTGAAATGTCATTATCTATCATGCTCTTTTGATTGAGTAATGCTAAATCATTTAAACAATCAGCCTAAAATCTTCATAATTACCCATAATAGAAAGTATGAAATGAAAATTCAAAGGCATATATATTGGTAATACAAAAAAATATTTAATATTTTCTTCTTTCAATAATTAATACGATTTAGAATTTCTCCTAATTAGTCTTCTTGTTAATAATATCTTGTATTTTGACGTAATTACTAGGTTTTGAACAATAATTCCAACGTACTTCTCTAAACCTTTATATTTGACCGCAGTGTTATTAGACTACAAGGTCATTAGCAAAGTAACCATATACTTCATTTATAGAAACTAGCATATTGATAGGTATTGACCGGCTTGTCAATCCACATTTTTTTTGTACATACAATTACATTATAAGTTAATATTTACAACTAATCATATACCACATGGCATAATTGTATTAGTTTCTGTGCAGAATAATCCTGCTTATATAAAGAAACAAATGTGTTTAATAGATGCATAAGGTATCAACACTGATAAAAAAGAACATTTATTTATAAATACATAAACTACAAACACTAATAACAACGAAAAATTCATGTACAAATATAAACATGAGTAATGATATGTGCACACTATTTTTTTATACTATTTTTACACTTAGTTAACAAAATAAATTTTTGGCTAATATAGTATATCATTTGGTTAATGAGTTTTGGTAATCGATTACTCATAGACTTGGTTAATGATGAACAAATTATTGGTTAATGAAGTATATCGTTTGATTAATAGATTACCAGCTTGTAAGTGATTGGTTGTCAAACTCATTAATCAAACGATATACTTCATAACAAGGGAGGACAGCGGGTTAGCTTGGCAATATTCAGATTGGTGTGTAAATCCTATTGAATGCCTTATGGCCCTCAAGCCAAATAGTTAAATGTCCTTGTAACGGGTTGGAGTACCCCTTGTACTCTGTTTTTATAAATAAATAAAAATTGCTTATCAAAAAAATTTTTTATTCATTATTAACTAAGTGTAAAAATAGTGTAAAAAAATGGTGTGCAAAAAATATTTTCCTATAAACATATATCCGTTTACAACTATAGACGCATGTTATGTGTCCTTTAAAGCAAACGATAAACCGGGGATTTCTTTCAACATATCCAAATCAATTTTTGAAATCGAATTCTAGGTTGTACATCTATTATTGTCAACATATATAGAAGGATGTGAAATAAAAAATTAAAAAAAAACTAGCCAGCAGCTAGGACAAGAGACAATACACATAAAGTGGTTTGATCATTTACTGATTGGATATTTGAGACCACATAATAATTAATAGAGTATTACAAATGGAAGAAAAAAGAAAAATATCTTCAATGTTTTATGGAGTGAAGACAACTTTACTTTAAGGAAGTTAACAATCACAAGTTGATTTCTTTTTTAATTCACAAATAAGAGCCAATTGTGAAGTTCAAGAGAATGGGAAAGGAAGCGTGATAGATGCTTCAACTATTTTTTCAGTTGTTTAAAACTTGTTTCCAAGTTCAACATGTGCTCTAATGTGGAAAAGTTTTATAAACTTAAGCATAAAGTGAAAACTTCGGAATAACTTGAATCCTATGCTTCAACTGGGAAAAGAGAAAGCGAATTAGACAAAGTAACCGAGACAAAAAAAAATTGAAAAATGCATGGGAGAGAACGAACAAACAGCATCAGTTGAATTTTTTTTTTCCAAACCAAGACAAGAAATTTGAAAAATGCATGAGAGAAAGAACAAACAAGATCAATTGAATTTTTTCACTGACGATCAAACATCATTAGTTGAACCAATCGAGAGTGAACAACTAAAGTAGAAAAATAAAATAAAATGCATAATCAGATATGGAGCAAAAAGAATACTCTTATTTTCCAAAAATTGGCTAAATAAAGTAATTCTGCAAGTGAAAATTACCCTTGTTCATCGATAAAGAAAATGATACAAACTTAAATGTTTCAAGAAAGTGCATATTATAACAGGTATTAAGGAACCCAAAAAGTGTGGATTAAGAACATGTAGCATATAAAATTAAATATCACTGGTGTCAACATTCATTCTCAACCAACATGTTGGATCATGAAAGAGAGAAACAGAGAGAGATTCAATGAGAGAACTATGGTTTACTTGGAAAATAGATACAAGAATTTCAATACAACGAAAATGTTTCAAAAGGAAAAAAAGAAAAGAAAAAGAAAGCGTGGGAAGTGATAATGTAGATTCCTACAGTGAAATCTACGGTAAATAAGGGATTACTACTCTGTTATAGTATCACATATTCAGCATCTAGCATATTCATTTGATTTTTTCGATTTTTTTACAAGCTTTTAGACCCAAAAGTATGATCCAAATCGCAGTAGGAGAAATTAATTCCGAACACAACCAAGAAGAAACATGTGCAACCTTTGACGATAAATAAGAAAGAACTATTCCATATGGTCTAAATTTGCAATAGCAACAATAATATATTTGTATCCAGATTCTCACATGATGAATCCTCTTGGAGCAGTGAAGCTGAAAAGGAGAAAAATAAAATAAAAAATTGCGAAATCTAAATATGTCAATCTCTTAGTAAGAAAGAAGCAAGGAAAACGGGTCCATAACTATAAAGCAACAAGGCTTAATTAATCTATGTTTACCTTTCTTTCAAGTCTTCATGTATATCAACAAAATCAGACTCCATTTTCATCAAATCGACTATTTGGGGGTTAAACAGATTTCTCCTATTTGATGTATGACTAAAATTTTTGAAACTAGAATGATGGCCTCTTGAAAATTAATTACATGCTAATCGCCACTACCATGTGCCATCTTCCTAATGTTCAATAATCCGTATGCACATAACCACTACCATGTATACCGCTTGCATGATGAAGGTTGGTTGGAACCTCATAAACCGTGGGGATGATCTCTGGGTAAAAGTTATTCGCGCTAAATATGGTTGTGGCTCTGATGTTGTACCGAGAGTTGATCGGAAAATAGATGCATCTAATCTCTGGCAAGGCATATGCAACAGTTGGGGTTATGTGGAATCTAACATCTCTTGGATACTTGGGAATGGACACTTAATTCGTTTCTGGGTCGATAATTGGGTTCCTAATGAGGGATCCTTGCTTCACCATGCAGTTCACCCGCTTACCGAGACAAATATTGGTTGCACTGTGCATGAGTTCTTATTGCCTTCTGGAGCTTGGGATGTTCATATACTGTCTAATTGTCTCCCTTCTACGGTGTGCAATAAGATTCTAGCTCTACATATCCCCACAAGTAGAGATTGCCCAGATGTCGTCTCTTGTAATCCATCTCACGATGGTAGGTTCACCATCAAGTCACCCTATGACTCCATCACGGACGCTAATACTCACTCCCAGGATGCAATTTTCAAACTCATTTGGAAATGGAAAGGACCACAACGCATCTGCTCCTTCCTTTGGCTTGTTGCGCATAATGCACTACTTTACCAACGATGTGCGGAAGCATCGTCAACTGACACAAAGCAATTTGTGTCCTATTTGTGAATCTGATTCTGAAGTACGCATACCCTCCGTGATAGTGACAAAGTCTCAAGGCTCTGGCTCCGCTTGATTGATCCCAAGAATTGTAAGGATTTCTTTGATTGGGAACATAAACAGTGGTTGGTCAAAAACCTCACGCAAGATCTTGGGAGAGAGAAAAATTAAATGGTTCATGGCCTTTAACTTTTGCAATGGCCCTAGCCACCTTTTGGTACACCCGCAACAAACAAGTATTTGAAAATGAGATAACTGGAGACACAGCCATGCTGATGAAGATCCAGGCTCGGGTTAGAGAATGTCAACATGCTTTTGGTTTGGACAATTCCTTGCTTGCCTCCACTCAAGCAAATTCTCCTATTCAAGTTCGTTGGGAAACACCTCCTCTAGGTTGGTTCAAACTTAACACTGATGGCTCGTTTTTCTCTAGGGAAGTGCAGGCTTCTTGTGGTGGCTTATTACGGGATGCTTCTGGGAGTTTTGTTGTTGGGTTCTCTTGTAAGCTGGGAACATGCACAATTCTGCAAGCCGAATTATATGGTATTTGGCATGGGTTACGGATGGCTAAAGACAATGGTATTCGCCAAGTGCTGGTTGAATCTGATTCTCGTAGTGCCCTCCACCTTATGGATACAGGATGTGATAATCTTCACCCTTGTGCTCCCATTGCTCATGACATCTCTCTTATGCTCAGATTTTTCAGCAATGTTACTTGGAAACACACATACCGAGAGGCAAATGCTTGTGCAGACAATTTGGCCAAACATGGTCATTCTTTGCAATTAGGGGTGCATTCTTTTGATCAGGTGCCTTCGTTCCTTTATCTGGCATTCATTTCAGACTTGTCTGGTATCCTCTTTGACAGGGTTACCTAGTGTTTTCTGTTGTTTCTGCTTGGGTCTTTGACCCCGATTATTCACCAAAAAAAAAAAAAAAAACTCACTCACAATAAAAAGCAACAGTGATCATAAAATAGCCCTTATTATGGAGTTAAAAACAAAATCATATAAAGAATTGCTGAACAAAGATAGAAAGAAAATGTAATGGCTTTTAATTACCCTTTGAAGCAACCATTAGAGGAACAACAATGGTGGGTACGGAATTTCTTACCTTTTTGGTGTAAATGGGAACTGATATTCCCTCCTTAGTGTAGCTTGATGATTAATTCCCTGTATGGTGTAATTTCTAGAGTGAGTCGTGGCTAGTAGCCACAACTTAAAGCAAGTTGTGGTCCATGGCCACGACTTGTGTTCACCCTAGTTTTTCTACATGCAAGTTGTAGTCATGACTTAGGTTAAGGAAATTTTTTTAGCATCGGCCACGACTTTGGTGGGAATGAATATGAGTTGCTTCCATGTTTAAAGTCTTACTGTTGTTACACCAAATCCATGTCTTGGTGATATTGTTGGTCGTAGATCATGTGAAAAACCTGCAAGGTCGCAAAACAAGCAAAAACCAGTGGTGATCATCACTAGGGAGAGTGCAAACACCCTTAAACCTCACATTCTTGAAGTCAACAATGGTTGCGATGTGTTTGACTCTGTTACAAGTTATGCAACGAAGATCCACCAGGTGCCACAAGCCTGAGTATTTTCTTGGCTGGGGTCAGGGTCAGGGTCAGGTTGTGGGACGGAATATTGTTGGTGCTTTGGTTGCTTCTGGTCTGCTCATTGTCATCGCTTCCTCATTCACCAACAAAGTATATGAGAGGTTGCCCTTGGATGAAGATGAATTATTGCATATGCAACAAGGGCAATCATCTGCAGGTGGTGGTAGCATAAGAGGCACACAAGTGTGCGGCAAGAATATTGATCATGAGCTTTTTTAGGCACAAAGGTCAAAAGTTGAATCTCACACATACACACACACACACATATTCATTCATTCCCACTAAGTTGTGAACCAGTGACTATGACTTTTAAATCATTCAATTAAAAAAAATTCGTAGTGGCCATGGACCACTATAAGTCATGGTCATTGGCCACGACTCATTTAGAAATTACACCATGCAGGAAATTAATCATCAAAGTGCATTAATGAAGAAATATCACTTCCCATTTACACCAAAAAGGTAAAAAAGCCAGCGAGTGCGTTGGCAGAAAGTGCCAAGCCATTGCAAACCTAGGACAATGATAGCAAGCAATAGCCATGGAAGAGTAAGGTAGGGGATTTGAGCTGTGAAAGGAGTCATCATTGAAGGCATGTGAATTGGTAAGGGGCTTGTGTTGGTTGGGAACAAAGGC
Source organism: Styphnolobium japonicum (assembly GCA_023212625.1). NCBI lineage: Eukaryota > Viridiplantae > Streptophyta > Magnoliopsida > Fabales > Fabaceae > Styphnolobium > Styphnolobium japonicum. Next base: position 22,614,148 of record JALBWW010000009.1, read on the forward strand.
TACGAGTTCTCTTTGGTTGTCAATGATGCAATTGGGTAAGAGGCAAGCTGTACTTGAAAAATGGAAGTTAGCTCGTAACAAAATTGCATGTGGAGAGTTCCAAGATAGTTGTAAGCGCTAGGTGAGTGGAATATGCATAATTTGCATATCTACAGTTCTATTTTTTTCTTAATCAAAATAGTAATGGTAATTTGGCAAAATTCAAAATGGGATATCAAAGTGGGGTGTAACATCCTCCCCTAACATGCAATTTTAATTATTAATTATTTAATTATGTATTATTTATTTATCTATTATTATATTTCTACACTATTATATTTGGATTTTTGATTTCTGTTATTTGATAATCAAATAACAAAGAAAAGTACTTAGATTACATTTATATTTATTTAATCATGGACATTTGCTATTTTTAATAGATTAATGAACATAGTTGGATGAAATAAATCACTCGAAGGATTATTTTTTGTTTCTCAATAATTGTAGGTTGATAGTACTATGAAAACTATTTATGTGAAAATAGTATTTGTTAAAATAATTAGTGTAGCGTATTTAATCAAACAGTGATATATTTTGTAGGCTAAGGACATATGTGTCATTAAAAATTTATGACTAGGGATTTAATGGTCATTATGTATTAAGTTAGGGACATAATTGCCATTTAATTTGATTAGTACAATAAGAAAAAATTAGCCTAACTAGATGGAATCTAGTTGGCATCCAATTAGAATCTAATTAGAATCTAGTTAAAAATCAACCAATTCTATTAAAATCTAACTATTTAGTTAGAATTCAACCAATTTAGTTAAAATCTAACTAAACTAATTATGTCTAGGACACTTAAGCTAGCAAAATGGAAACATCTTATTGGCTAATGAATAAAATAATATATCCTAAACTTAAAATAATATTATTCCTAAGGCTTCTTCATTGTAATAAAAAGAAAAAGAAAAAGAAAGAGAATATCACATATAGAGTTCGGCCAAGAGGAGAAGAAGAGAGGAAGAGAGAAAATAAGAAAAAGAATATTGAGAGAAAATAAGAGAAAAATAGTAGAATTTTTTTAAACAATTAGAAAAGTCGTGAATCTAGCATCTAGAATCAAGAAGCAACCTAGAATCAAGCATCATCTTCTTGTTTCCAAGCTCAACATCATATGGGAAGAAGAACTAAGATAGGAGTTCAAGTGTCTTAAACTTCTTGATTTCAAGTTTGGAGTTTTTAATGAGATTTTCATGGTTTTTTTTATTATTCTTTTATGAATTTTATCAAAGAATACAATCAAATTATGCTTGAACATGATAGATTGTGGATGATGGTTGACGGTTATGGTATCTATGTGATTTTCAAAATCCATAGGTTATTGTTCTTAATTAGATGATGGTTTAATGAAAATTCAAGTAGAGTATGTTAGAATTTAGTGTTATTTGATTATTTGGATTGAAAAATGTTAGGAACCATGACTTGTGTATGTTTCGGCCAAACCATAGCTTAAGGTTTTAATTTGTGTAATTGTTAGATTATGGGTTAATTGGGTGGTTGAATGTTTATTTAGGATATTTGAAGTTAAATTAAGATTAGGTGATTTCACTTTAATTTGATGAAAAACCCTAGTAACCATACTTAATATAGGTTTCGGCCATAGAAAGGATCCAAATGTTAGCATTGGGTAATTATGAGTTAGTGGTTAATTAAATGGATTAGTATCTATTTCGGTGATTTAATCAAGTTAAAACATAGTTTGATGACTAAGTTTGAAAAGTCACTTAAGAAATTATCTATGTTGGTTTCGGGTAAGAGAATTAAAATACCTAGGTTTGATCTACCTTGTGATATAAGTATAGCATGGTAATTAAAATGTGGTTTTAGTGGTGAATTAAAGGAATAATGAGAGAAAAATACAAATTCAAGCAATAAAACAACTTGAGAAAATTTATGGTAGAATTCGGTCTGGCCAAATGAATAGTAATTTGATGAATTTTCATAGCATAGTTGAATTCGATTAGGGTTTAATTATGTAAGTAAGAGACATTGTGAACAATGAGAAAAAATACTAATTGTTGACTAGGGTTTCGGTTAACCTAGTTCAAGGAAATTAGGTCAATGTCAACTTAGGATCTAGGGTTGAAAAGTTAGCAAAAGTCAAGTAAAAGCAAGAATGTAAATGCAAACTACCCTAATGATCTAAAATAAGTGATTACATACTCTTATAAAAATGAGAAGAATATGCAAAATTGGAAATGATGACCATTTAAGCACAAATGAGCTGTAGTACAGAATTCTCAAATTTCAATATTTTGCTGCTTCTAAGTTATATAACATTAGATACAAAAAGTCAGAAAAGTAGTCTGTACAATAGCAGTAAGATTTTATTTTGTTGCAATGATTGAATATAACACTATTTATATTCTAGTAATAATAAAATATTTTCTTTAGCATGATGCAGGTAGAAATATTATAATTATTGTTAATTTTATTTCTGCTTGAACTTCTACTAATAATTTAATTTTCACCCTTAAGTGTGTAATATTTTCAGAGGAACCTTACTAATAGTAAAGATGTATCAAGTCACCATCTTAATTGACTTGATTTTGTGATTAGCCACGATGCAGAGGAGGACATGGAGGACATTGTAACTCTCGAGTGTAGGGGCTTTAGAGTCCGTTACTTTATTGTTATTGTATGGACATATAATACATGCAGTGTAGTATACGTAGTACTTTTATGAAGTAGTTATAAGAGGCTTCATATGTAGCGTGAGAATACCCTTTTTATATTTTGACATTTTAATGTAATTATGTAAATAGTTTTATAAGATGAAGTCTCTGTACATAAATAATTACTGCTAATAAATAACTATCTTTCTTGGTGTGCTACGATATAAAAGAAAGCAAGTCCTCATTTTAAATAAATAGTGTACTGCGAAAAATGAATTCATGACAATCCTATTAAAATTATAAACAGAGGTAATTAAGAAAATTGTGTACTTCAATTTCTAAACCAAAGACATGAGAAACGTTAAAAACCACATTAAAGATAATTACACTCTACTATTAACCAGAGTTTATGGTTAGTAATTACGTGGGGAAAGGGAAGTTATATATTAATTTTCCAATAATATAGTTTTAGCAATTATTTATCGAAAGGGTGCTTACAGATTCTTATGGCCAAATAACAAAGCACCAGATATCAACGCTAGTACATGAAACGCTTTGCGAATTAATTTCTATAATAATATTAACAAGAAATTTCGTAGTTAGCAAACTTGCTATATAGATACAAATCATAATTTGCGATGCTTTTTCCCGTTGATAATATTATCTATTTTTAGATTTTTAACCAGATTTAAAAGATATTTTTATGTAAACTTGGTTATTGACTAACCCAATAAAATTATTGTATAAAGTGGAATGAATTTAAGCATAACCAAAACAAATTAAGTGGGACAAATTATACCGACACACAAATATAATTCGTAATCAACCATGAGGTGTGACTCAATTACCAACTTGGGTTCAATTTAGGTAGACTTTATCTGTAGTGCAGGAATTCGAATTCCACTAAAAGTACCTTGTGTCAGAGCCACGCCATCAAACATTCGAGCAAGGATTAGTCACTGGAAGCATATTGTAGCTAGGGCCACACCATTAGATGTCCGAGTAGAAATTAGCCTCGCACTTAAAGGGTGTGAGGACACCTTGTGAGAGAAAAAAAGATATAATTTCTAATCATGTTTTCGTCAAGTTCAAGTAAGTCTAATTGATACGATAGTCTACAATTAATTAAGTATTTGCAAAAAAAAAAAAAAATTAGTATACAATAAGACTACAATTTAAGTAGAGTATCACGAATTATTAGGACCTACCATAAAATTCTACAGTCAAAATATTATTATTGTAGTTATAGAGTGTTAAGGAACGCATTAAATTTGCATACACAGATAAAAAGTTAAAGAGATTAATGGTTACATTGTTCTCCAGAAATAATTTAAAATCGTCGATTTAACGATTTGGGAAACTACCAAAACAAAACTAAAACATGATAGCCATATAAATAGAACATTATAACCCAAATACTATGAACATCAATCAATAATTACGATGCAGGAAACATACTTCCAATTTGAAAAAAAAAAACTAAATTGAAATTTAACTAAATCATCCTTAGCGCCCATCAATTTCATATGCAGAACAAATTGGTAACAAATACCACTCACACAAATTCGTAGTCATAATCAGCTAGGGAAGAAAAATTGAAGCCTCAACTCTACAACAATCCAATATGTGCGATGTTCTGGATTTGCTGATAGGTAGGTAGTGGTTTATGGTGGATTGGTGGCAAGAATTGGAGATGAAAGATGGAGGTGGGTGAAGGTGAAAGAGTGGTGCGTGAAGGTAGAGGGGTGAGTAAAGAGTAGTGATTGTCGAAGAAGGAGAGAGAGAAAGGGAATCAAATTATCTTTCGCCACTTTTTTGTCTTGAATCTTATCTCTTTAATTAAATGTTATCAACTTAGTTAAAAAATAATTGTCAACAAAGAGATTATTACCAATTTTAAAAAAAAATGTGTGTTTCCTTTATTGAGTTGCAAGTTTTTTCTATTAAAGGAACAGGATTAGGAATTGGAAAAGGGACAAAAAATTTGAATCTCAAAGAAATTATGGTGAACTTTTCAAATAGAGTTACACTTTTCAAATATTAATTGTCTTTCAATGTTTTAATTTATCTTAATTTAGACCCTGTTTGGATAAATAGCTTATACAAGTACTTATTTGAGTAGAGCTTATTTAGTAAGCTCTATTGTCATAAGTACGGTCTGAAAAAACTTAAATAACGTTTGGATAAATATTTAAAAAAATACTTTTCATAAACTCTTCGAAATAATATTGTGTATTTGAAAGATATACTATGAATTGTATCAATTCATTAAGGTTAATTTTGTAAAAAAAATATAAAAACAACTAATACCTAAGCTATTTTTAGCTTTTGCAAAGATTTATTTTTATAAATTTAAATTTCTAACTTATGAAAATAAGCCCAAAACAACTTATATCAGAAGTTGTTTTAATAAGTTCATCTAAGCAAGATAAAAAACTTTATAAGGGTTTATTGTAGTAGATAAACCCAAATAAATAGTACACAAGCTTATCCAAACGAGGCCTTATTCTTGTTCATCTGTACAATTATACCCCCCCCCATTGTGAACATAAAAATGTATATATTGAGATGATTAAAATATTTAAAAATTTAATTAATAAAATAAAATTTTGAGACACAATTGAAAAAAAAAACATGTTTTTTAAGGAATGTCATAATAGTTTTCTTAATTAAACAAATTAAAAATATCGAAGACCTCGAAACACATAACAAAGTGCCACATAATTCTTTGTTAATGGCATATATTATATACAGTTTTTTTTTTTGGGTGCAGTATTATATACATATATTGAAATAGTATAACAAAACGACAGAAGTATTAGTAATGACAATTGTATAGGAGTGTTTTCTTATTAATTTTTTTGGGTACAATAGGAGTTTTTATTTTAATTATTTAATGAACAACAACAACAACAATAATAATAATATGTTTTAATAGTTGCCTTCAAAGTATGCATTTTGTAAATTTTTTATGATCATATGTTTTAATAGTTTCCTTCAGAGCATGTATGTTTGTGATTTTTTATGATAAAATTTAATTTCTGTAATTAATTGCAAATTTTATTTTATTTTAATGGATACTGATGATATGAATTAATAGTTGCCTTCAAACCATGTATTTTGTAATTTTTTATAATAAAATTTAATTTCTGTATTTAATTTCAAATTTTATTTCATATTAATGAATTAATAGTAATGATATATTTTAATAGTTTCCTTCAAACTATGTATTTTGTAATTTTTTATAATAAAATTTAATTTATGTATTTAATTGAAAAATTTATTTTATTTTTTAATTTCATATAATAAATAATTAAAATAGAGATATTTCTATGACATTATTGGTAATTTTATAAGTTATACTTTTAAAAAATTGAAGACATGCATCACTTTATGTCATAAACATGAATGTGGAACTCAAGTGACTTGAATTTCAAAATTGACACTATAAGTAACGTAATGTTCAAGATCTAAGTTTAATTATCAAGATATTTTCTAAAACTCAGAAATCTTTAAAGCCTACTACTTCTATATGCATGCATGCATGACAGTACTTTAAAATGCCTTCATAAGTTCTTTTTATTCAAAAACTTATAATGGATGACCCCAAACGTCTGCATTGTGAAATATAATATCATCTCATTTAGCCTTATGATGATAGGAAACAAATTGAAAACAATGTGTTTGTAAGAAAAATATACAATACTAAGCCAAAATTATATCCCACATTCCTTCAGGAGTCTCTATTAATTTTTCTACCAAATAAGTTCTTCAACGTCCAAGAAATTTCGGAGTTACCAATTTTGCTTCTGGGTTGACATCATATTTGAACTACATAAAAGCTGTGATGTACTAACACCACTCATCTCATTTTCTGGTTATGGAAGTATTGACTATTGAAGTAATTAGCCGCATTAGACAGTGTAGTTGATTAATATTATTTTTGGAATGTTTCTTTATACAAAGAACATGATTTGGGACAGATCAGAGCAAGCTTACTCATCACTTCAATCCTTCGCTACCATAATGCAAATCATAACTGCAAAATGAGATCCCTTTCCTATTCATGAAAGATATTTGCATTAATTCAAAACCTAAATAAATAACCTGGGTCATGCCCCTCTCCTTTCAATCCCACCCCAAGATCCAAAAGTTGTATCTTTTCTCTTTTGTGCCATGGCAGCACATGGTTTGGATCGTTGTCCCTCTGAGGCCTCTAGCATCTCTGCTGCCTCCGAAGGCAATTCCCGCAAAGTTGGTGCTGAAGATCAGAAGATGATGATGAAAGTGAAGGAGAAGGACCTCAAATCTGAACCAGATCAGGCTTCCAATACCAACTCCCATATGCTGCTGGGTTTCATGAAGCTCCCCAACGATGATTCGGCTCGTGGGTCGAAGGTGGAGCTCGATTTTTTGAACCCTGGGAACGTGGATGGTTCATCTTCTAGGGCTAACAATGAAGGGAGAGAGAACATAGAGAAGACATCAGAAGCAAAGACTTTCTCCTGCAACTTTTGCAAGAGAGAGTTCTCTTCCTCACAAGCTTTGGGAGGGCACCAAAACGCACATAAGCAAGAACGTGCACTGGCAAAACGTCGTCAAGAGATGGATGCTGGTGCTTACGGGCACCCTCACTTTCCTTATTACCCTTACTCCAGCCTTTCCACACAACCCTTGTATGGGTCCTATAATAGGACACTTGGGGTTCGGATGGAGTCCATGATTCACAAGCCTTCCTATCCTTGGACCTCACCTGGCCTCAGGTATGGTCATGGTCTTGGTGCTGGATGGTCAGGGCAGGGGATGCTGAACCCATCAGCCCTTGATAGGCTTAGGGTGGAGGGTTTGCAAGCACATGCTGGTGGGGTTGGAATTCTGGGAAGTGCTGCAACTTTGAGGATAGAGGATGATCATGGCACTGCTGGACCTCTTCGCCACTTTGGGGATTCTTCTGCAAATGTTGCTACCAATTCTAGCCCAGTCATCAACAAGCCAACTCTGACAACCACGGGTGATCATCACTCCAAGCCAGAAGAACCCTCCAAAGCAAATACTCCTGAATCTTCCGAGCTTGATTTGTCACTCAAGCTTTAAGTTTTGAATTTTGTTTCAATTTAGAGAATATGTTATCAATGTTCCTGTTTGATTTCTGCTCTCTAGTTTCAGTTATCTGGGTATTTCTCTATTTCTGGCTGTCAAATTATAGATTTTAATAAGAACTTGTTAGTGTAAATCCTGTTTTGTTCTTCTGTTTTTACCTTTTCTATTTTAGATGGCTGATGATATCTGGCTTTATGAGTGCAATTCATGCTATCAGTTCAATCAATTTTTGTTCAGTTCACTGTTTCTTCATATCCAACCGAGCCTATTTTCTAAGATAGCACTTTTTTTTATAGTTAGGCTTGTAAGCTGAAGCCAATTCAATGAGATACTAAGCTATAACAGCACGTTTGGTAGACTAGAATAGTGATTCTAAGGATTTGGAATGTACCATAATGGAATGGAATGATCATTTTCAGTCCACATCTAGGTAGCCTTTTAAGAATGGAATGGCTTTCCAAGCCATTCAATTGTCTCGTACATCAAACTTTGTTTTTGGCAAATGTTTATGACATGAAATTAATATGTAATGGAATCAAAGTTGATTTAAATAACATAAATGTCTTTCATGGGAAAATAAGAATATTTAACCTTTTTTCGTACATATCTTATATATGTGATATGAATTTACATTCTTAGGAGTAAAGTTCATGTTTTTGCTTAGCAAAAGGAAAAGAAAGAAACATCATTTTGTTGTTCATATTTTTTTCAGCTTTATTTTTTGTTTGGAAGAGGTCTTTAGGGCAAGATGGAAAGGAAGAATTTAGAAAAGGATGATAATTCTCATTCTATAAAATCAATGAGGGAATATTAGGAGGAAAATTAGATATCATTTCAAAGAACATGGAATCACCAATACCACCTCTCCAGGATGGAATGGTGACTCTTAGTTCTATGGAATGAGACAGAATAGAATCAACATTCAATCCTACCAAACATGATGTAAATAGATTAAAGAGTTGCAAGAAAATTTTACATTTAGTAAATTTTCTAATTTCTTTTAAAACATATAAAATATATATTTACTAGTGTAATACAACTAGAACTTAATTTTCATTAGTTGTCAGTGTAAAACTTTTTCTATTTGTTTATGGTTGCATTCCATTACAAAGCCTAAGAAATATTTACAATAATGTATCGTCAAATCATTAAATTAAAAGAGTTTGATTATCATAACAATTATTTAGAAAGTCTAACTTTTTAAATGATGTATGAACATATCATTAAATGACAATGCCAAAAAACTCTGTACTAATAATAAATCAAATTCAAACTCATATAACTAACATTACATACACAAATTAAATTAAATATTAAATAGTAGACTCAATATATATACATATATCCAGCTAACTCATGAATAAATGAACAAATAAGCCGAGCACTCTTTCTTTATGCTTAACTCATATTTTATGTGAACGAGATATTCTATCTTGTGCTTAACTTATTTGCTCATGTGTTTGGCTTATTATGTTTGGCTCAAACAAAATGAATTTCACCTTGGTTTATATCCAACCCTTTACATAGAATAACTACATTTTATAACTGAATAATCAAATTTTTATAGTAAGATAGCCACACATGAGAACTAAGCTGCTACTTCAAATTTCAAGGATAGCCTCTATATAGCAAACACTTGTCTTACGTATTGCATCTCATCACTTAATCACAGACGAAAATAATTGAAATATTGCTTCGGAAGAGAAGGCTTTTTTTTATAAAAAAAATATTCAAAGCAGATAATTGAAGGTGCAGGCCTTTGTCAACAAGCCTTCAAATAGAGGTAGACTATATGGGATGAATATCCGTATGCACAATTAAAATAATTAATGAAGACAATTAATAAAAACAACTGTATTATATGAACTATTCTTCCAAAATGAGTGGCCCGGGCCAGAGTCAACTAGTGAAAAATAAATCATAAAATATGACTGGAAAATTTTTAGGAGAATAACCGATTTTGAATTGAAAGTCTACAGAGTAAGTTTCTGCTAATTTTTCTATTTACCTTTATTAAGAGCTTTCCATTATTGATCCTTTCGAACATGTGCTTTATTGTTAATTAGTCTATTAGTCAGTGATAATAATTATATGCAAATTTATGTATTTTAATTGCCTTTTTGGATAACCCTTGTGGCCACCGATGACATTTTTATTGCTTTTTCTGGGTAACCCTATATTAGTCCATCATATAAGATATGACACTAGGAATTTGTTTGGTGTGCCGAATAGAATTGAAGTGGAGATAATAGGCTATCTTATATGATCTCATACAAAGTTTGATGTATACACTAGATAATATAATTTTATCTACCAAAAAAAAATATAATCTTATATGAATAGTACTTTTATCTTATATTTCATGTGTATATAGCCTGATGATGAAATAAGCTTGGATAAGATAAAAAGCTAAACGTGATTTTTACTTTATTTTTACCCTCCAATCACCCTAACCCGCCACTACCACTCTATTAACCGGAACACCATGCCACCACCATCGCTCATTATCTTCTGTTTCAACTGACGAAAGAATGATAGGTGAAGCTACATGTACCACAACAATTTTTATCATATTTATCATAATTTTATCTGACAGGTGAAATAATTGCCATGAATTCAAGCTCCATTGGATCCCGCATCTCCTCTTTCTCTCACCTTTTCCTGTATTTTGAAGTTGGCATGTCAAGATAGATATGTACATGTAGTTTGAGTTGTCAGTTGAACTTGAAATTGCATTGCTATTAATTAGGCTATTGTGTTAACACACTGCATGTCAATCCGCCTTATATTTTATTTAGTTATATAATAATCTAAAATTTTACATAATTATATAACTACTCACTATCAGTCTATTTTATGTAATTTTTATTGTTTAAAAGTGAATAGAATCTCACTAACTTATAATTTCTAATTTTTTATTATAAATTTATATAATACAGAGGTATAATATCAAATTAAGTTTTGACATTACAATAATGTACATAAAATATCAAACATTAAAGTTTGAAATGTGCCCACAACGAGACAAAGCTTTTTTCTCTATAGCTAGTTGTTAAAAACTAAAAGTTGATATCATTATCCTTTCAGATCTCGTGTTCTTTACACTGACCTTGTGCCACCAATAAAACTTATATTTTTACTCATCTGCCTGTTTGTTTTAGTGTTCTTTTTTTTAGATCTGTTGTGGCATCTGTTTCCCCTTTTCTTCTTCGTTTCTTTGTCTTCCATTCGAATTGAACCATATTTCCCCTTTCACGCATAGCGCCATAAAAATGTCGTCGGTATCTACTTCAAACACTAACACTCCATTTCAACACGATAACAAAATATGTATAAATAAAACGTTTCTCACTAATTTTTAATGTAGAAGTTAATAAAAAAATTTAGATATTTTTAATCCAATAATATTGTAGCATTTCTTAAAATAGTTAAATAGTTAAGTATTGAAATTTTTATATGATGTGTTTTATGCTTATATTGGATTGAACTAATTTTAACAATTGTTATAACTACTTATACAATGGAGAAAGTGGATTAAGAAGAAAGCAGGAAACAGAAAAAGGCAATTAGTAGGTCACATTTTAGTAGAAAAGCTTTTAGTGACACCATATGAGAGGATTTGGTTTTATATAATAGTATAGTGTCAAGGAGACAAATTAATGATGTAGGTGTTAAAGCGCAAAAGTATAAGTTGATTTTTTGACTAAGTGAGAAAGTTTAAATTTGTGATTTAATTAATTTTTGTTGGATCACTATGTCAGAAGCTATAAGTTAGGGTGCAAATTTGTTTCACTTAAGTCATATGCATCACAATTTAATCTACTCTGACCCTATCTAGGCCTTCTTAAGACAGGATGTTGGCTCATAACCAATAATTCCATCATTGCACTTGCCTCCTACAGTCCTTGTCTTTTTGGGAATCATTACCAATGTTTGATCTAACTTTGACCCCACCTAAACCTTACAAAGGTAGGATGTTGGCATACAACTGACAATCCCCCTCCCAACACCTGCCAACACTCCGTGCCTTTATGAGAATTGAACTTGTGATCTTGACTCTAATATCACTTGTTAGATTAAGCGCTTACTACTAAGCTAAAAGTTATAGTTAGTTTACGTGTAACTTTTTCTACTTAAGTTCATTAGCAAGTATCACAGTTCAACTTGACTTCAAACCTACATGAACCTTGTCAAGACAAAATGCTGGCCCGCAACCAATAATTTTGAAGGTTAAGAATATTATTTAGAGAAATTACACATTTTTGTTGTACTATGAGGGTATTCTCAAGTCAGCTTTTACATTAATTGAGATTAAGTCTCTCCTCAAACAATTTTAAAGATGCGATTCTCACATTGGCCTCTGGTGCATTTAGAGGAGTTAGTTCACCTTAGTATTTTCCTTCAATTCCTTACATTTGATGTGTGGGGATTGGTTAGAAAAAAATTTGGATTTTTTTTGTTATCTCCGAGAAAACAAGTGAATGTCCTGCCGCATTACTCTTTCCCTTACTCTTTCACATTGCAAGAGTTTAATTAAATACACAAGGAGGCCCACGGATGCTTTGTGGAAGAATCTATATGAAAGCCGTCTCACAGTTAGTTTGGTAACAATGGTACTTTTCTTATCTTTCCAGAGAGAGTTAATTGTTGACAATTCTGACATATATATTTCCATTCCTTCCTCCGTGAGTCTTTCTTTCTTTTTTTCTGTCCCTTTTCTGGGTAGAATTGGTTTGGTCAAGGTTTGAAATTTTTTATGATACATTAGAGAGTTAAAAACCGTGCCAAATTGCTTCCCATTTGAGGCAAGGATTCCTCCTAATTGAACTATGTTTTTGGTTTATGTTTGGGCTGAGATTGAGGCTGAATTTCGTAGGATTTTGGGGGCAAATTGGCTGGTTCATTTAAGCTATGATTGAGGCTGAGTAGGATACTCTTTGGTGAGCACGCTAAGCCAAAAGGACAGAATTGGTGGCTGAAGTTAAGGCTCATTAAACATTTGAACCCCTATTTAGAAGTCAAAACCGTGACCCTGCTTTTGCACTTAAGGTGAGTTTTCAAGTTGTTTTCACAGGGCTGTAGAGATAAATTTTATATGAATTTGATTAAATTTAGGCTTGAATATGCTATTTATGAATTTTGTAAGATATGAGATCGAGTTAAGGTTGATTCTATTATAAATAATTAGTTACATTAGTGTCCTGTTATAAACATTTGTTTTGAACTGATTTGGTAAACTTAGGTACTTAATATGATTATCATATGATAAACATATGTGATAGATCCTATTTTTAATTATATTAAGGGAAATTAGAGAACATGAGACTTTGTTATGAGAAGTGGTAAATGGAGTTGTTGTGTTGTTCCTTTAATTTGTCATTAAATGTATGTAATTCATTCTGAGATTTATGAAGTGATTCCTAGCATGCATTTTCATGTTCCTGCAAAGTCTTGATAGGGTTATTAAATAGTACCTAGGGTTATTGAATTGAGAATGTAAGTGAAATATGTTTTGGTAATCAAAACCAAAATTTACTCCAACTGTCTCGGGGACATTGGTATGTAGGCGACCTTTTTCTATTTCGCTCAATTATTTACTAGTATATATACTAAGGCTTCGGGATCATTAGGATAGGTGACAAACCTAAATTTGAAAGCCGTACACAATCAATTGAAATATCCTGTTTAGGCCCTTTTCGGCTGTTTTAGAAACTTAGGTAAGCAAAGGCATTATTTTAGGCTGAAAAATTGTCACATTGAGGTTAATATATGGATACTCATTGAAAGTTTGGGATTTTACTATATTTGAAACTACATTATTTGATGGGAGACAGTAGATAAATGTACGTGCTGTTGAAACAGAAACCTAGGCAGCGATCCAAGTTCTCTAGGTACCTCATAGTATTGAAACTAGAAATTTCACTTTAAGGTTAAAATGATATGGTTGTGAGACAAAATACTGTCCAAAATAATGATGCTTGAGTTTAATTGAGGCAAGGTTATTACTGGCATTTTATATTATTTAAAATCATTTTACATCATGAGAATTGTTTTCCATTGACGAGTTTGATACAGAATCAAATGATGATCTAATTATTTAGAACTTTAAGGACATATGGTTCATTGCTTGTGAATTAATTATTGAAGCTTTGAAATATGAAAACCAGGAAACTGGAATGGTAGAATAAAAAATTAGACATTTGAAATGAAAAATATGCCTGATGCACCAAAAAAAAAAAAAAAACCACCCGTGTTAAAATCCGTGAACACAACTCATGATTCACATGTATGATGCATTCCACAAGGATGACCTGGAACCAAGTACAGATTGTTCCATGAAGCAGTAAGGGGAAATATTTTAGTGAGTTGGTTGACATGAGATGGAGGGATACATGACATGACGATATATGTTGGTTGTGTGATACCTGGTTTTATGTAATAATGATTATATATGATTCTACCCATTTTGAATATGTTTAATTACTTACTGATTTCATGTACAGCTTATAATTTTAACACAGTTACATGATGATATAAGTATTTGAAAATGTGCTCTTCGAGATTTTATAATTACAAACCTTATAATGGTCAAAGATTGAGTTTGATGGTCAAAATGGTTGATTACGTGATTTGAAATAACAACTGTTATGATATTGAGGTATAAGAAGTCTATGTGTTACTAAATTGAGATGTTCTTGAGGATATGTCTAGTTAGCCTTATTTTGGTATTTCGTTACTCACTGAGTCTATTTGACCTACTCTTGAAGTTGATTTGTGTTTACAGATACAGTTGTGAGCAAGCTGCAAGGCCAAACACAAAGGTTGCCAGTTTATTTTGAAAAATCTTAGTGACATGTGACTAATACTGATGTAAAGTCCTGCAAACAGGTAGGTGTATATTTTTTTTATGATGTATACTGTTTATGGACTATTAGTTCATAATATTGAATTTATGTTTTCAGCACTTTATGTTTTCAGTCGGTTTAGGTTTTCCACAGATTATCAATGATTGACAGGTCTTGTACAGGATACAAAATTGTACAGGGTTTAATTGATAGAAGCTAGAAGTAATATGGGTGTGTACCAAAAAAGACGTCATTTGAGTGGCCCCTTCCCCCCTCCCCCCCTCCCCCAAAAGAGACATTTATATATATATATATATATATATATATATGTATATATATATGGTGAAAATCACTTACATAAAATGTAAATTTTGACATACTTACATCATTTAATAATATTTTATAAAATGTGAATTTAACCAATCCAACCGTTGAATTAAAAGTTCTAATAAGATAGATCAACCTCATAAGATTTCTTACCATTAAAAAATTATTTGATACTTCATTGTATTACTTTATTTTAACATATAATATAGTTTTAAAATGTAAATAAATTTCCACTATTAGATTAGATAATTATATATGTCTGATTTATTTAAAATTTGATATACATAATCATTAAGATAATAACATATAATTCAACGGTTGGATTAATTAAATACATATATATATATATATATTCAGTTTATGAATAGAAACAGCATTTAATTGAACACATGTTAAACGAATGCAATGAGTGTGTGTTTATATGTTAAAGGTTAATAGTAGACTTCGGGATTAGGAAATAATCCCTGTTATAGACCCTAAAAATGGGCTGTCACAGTAATCATTAATTTTATTTAACATTCATTAACAATTTTAAGAAGAAGCGATAAATCATAAAGAAATATCATAGTAGTTTCCTAAAATAAAAGAGAAAATAAGGAAAATATTAATAGACAAAGAGATAAAATCAACTTAATAATAGGAAAATCAAATACAATAGTTATACAATTAAAATATTCTTGTTCTTGGTTAACTTCAAAATAAAATTAATACGGTATGAGCTTTTACTTTTTGGTGAAATAGAGGAACATAAAAAACTGGTCCTTATTTTGTGGCCTTAGTTTGCAAACTGTTAAGCAAATTTGCTGTCAAATGGTTTGTGGACTATAGCATGATTCGCTGCACCAATTTGGTAAAAGAAAATTAAAGAAGAAAAAACTAATAATCAAGATTGAATTTCAACTTGTCATTAGCTACTTATATTTTTTTTAAAAATATTTTTAATGTCTAAAGTAATACTAATATAAAAGAGAGTCTATTCAAATTTTATCAATAATACCTATCACTCATATAATAAGTTTGTTCTCTCCAAAAATTTTAGTCACTCATGTTGATGTCCATTATAAATGACTATTTTTTCTTATGTATTTAATTTTTTTCCAAATGTGTATGCCAACTTCTTCTTAATACTTTCAAAATTACTATTAAAAATTGAATTTCATAATTTATTTTATAAATAATAATTTTAAAAAATGAATTTAATATCCAATTCAAATTTAAATTTAAATTTAAATTGATTTGATTTTATTTAACTCTTGAGAATAATGTATTTATTTTTTACTTTTTAAAATCAAAATTATTAATAATAAAATATTCACTCAACCATACAAAATCGGATGAAGATTACGTTAATGTGTTATTTTAAAAATCAAAATTTATATCATCTTACTTTTTATTGAATTTATTGACATATATTTTTTATGAATAATTTATTAATATACATTTTCTTTTAATTTCAAAAATAAAACTCATATCATTATCTGTAACTATGTTAATAGTATATTATTTTTTATTATAATAAAATTTAAATTTAAATTTAAATAGAATCTTCGTCATTTTGGACAACATTATTATTATTATTATTATTATTATTTATTTGTAAGTTATTTTTTTAATTACATAGAATATAAAGATATACAAAATATTATTAAATAATTTAAAAAATATACAATTATCCAATAAGTTTAAATATCAAATTTTAAAAATATAATGTCTCTTATTTCTTAATAAATTCTCATATTATTCACAATTGTACAATTACACGAGACACATGGGATTTTAATTTTTTATATTAATTTTTTTCTTTGATTATAATTTTTTAAATTATTTTTTATTTTAATTATTTATCCTTTCATAAATAAAATGTAATAATTGCAAATCAATCACTCAATATCATTATTAATATCAATCAATTAATCATCATAGATTAAAATTTTCTAATATCAAAGTTTTCAAAATAATTTAATTAATAAAATTTTAAATAAATAAATATTTATTAAAAAATAATTATTATTTTGAATACAATTTCCTACTGTTTCTTTGACTATTTTCTTAAACCTTTATTAGATCCAATTAATATTTATAAAACATTATGAATAATGGATACCTCTTATGAAGACTCTGATTATTAGTGCAAATGGAACTCCTTATGATAATCCTTTTATTTTTTATGTTTCCTTTTCGCCTCAAAAAAATTATTATATTAAACTTGAGTAACCACAATTTTTTTGAATAATGATTTTAAGCTATATTAATACTTATTATTATCTATTATATATAATATAATTTTTTATATCACTCCTGCACCATACGAGTGTTAAACTAATATGTTAAATTTATAAAATATTTTTTTTTAATAAAAATGCATATATATATATATATATATATATATATATCAAATTTGCTATATATGCTATCACTTCTACTTGAATAATTTTTCTCTGACCAATACTTACACCCAATACATTTAATGATATTATTTATCGTTACACAAGACAATTTTACTCTACATATAATAATAATAATAATAATACATTTTATGTGTTCAATAATATTAATAATTACTTCTGAAAGCAATTATATATATATATATGATGTGGATGTTGAAAATTAATTTTAATTTTACTATATACTTAATTATACTACTACTTCAATATTTTTTCTTACCAACACTTACCTGTGCAGTTTTTGATATAATTAGTTTTTAATCAAGACAATATTACTTTATATATTAATTCATATAGTATATAAATAATAATAGTAACATATAAATATAGACATGTTATCGATCACTACACTCTATGCATTTAATGATATTATACTAATTACTTCTCAAGGCAATTTAGGTTATTTTATCTTTAATATTTCTAATTTTTGTTTATTATTTTGAATGTTTAATATTATGAAATATTTTTAATTAAAAATTATTAAATATAAATGATGAAAATGTGAAAATTAAATTCAATTTTACTATATACTATCACTTCTACTTTTTTTTTTTTGAAAGAGCTATCACTTCTACTTGAATAATAATTTTCTTACTAGTACTTATGCCCTATACTTTTAATGATATTAATTATTGCTTCTAAAAGTCAATTTTAGAATATATATATATATATATATATATATATATATATATATATATATATATATGAGAGAAGGATAAACTTTTACCAATTTTTGGCTCTTAATTTTATTTTAATTTGATGGTTCAAGTTTGCTATATTCAATGAAGAAAGAGAATAGAGGAACTTGACTTTAATGAAGAGAGGACAATGGAATTTATACTCAATGAATGGTGCAAGATTTACATTGAATATTAGCTATTTCAAATTTATTTTTCTTAATTCATTTTTGAATATTTTGATTTACATTAATTTTTTGACACTTTTTAAATATTCTAATATTAAAGTATTAAAAATGTACAAAACAATTAAACAAATATTTAAGAGTTTCATATATAAAAAAAATTGATGAGATAACAAATAATAAAATAAATATGTTTTTTGGAAGTAAATTTATTTTTTCCTTTTCTATCTAATGTTACAGAAAAATAAATAAATAAAAGTTGACTTTGAATAACTAAGTAAATAGAAAGAATTGGTATGTTTTAATAAATTAGGCTTCTTAATTTTAATACCGCATTTTTAGAGTTAAAATTTTTTAGTTCAGTGTTGTTTGCATTTTATTTCAATTAGCATATTACTACAATACTTGTCTATTATACAACGAATCATAATAGTAGATTACTTAAATATTATTTAATTTGACTATAAATAATTAATATTTTAAGAATGATTATATGATTTTTTTTATTGAAAATATATAATTTTTTCATTTTATAAAAAATAAATTTAATGAGAAAAGTTAAATTCTTTATTTTCATATTAAATACAAATTCCATTATTCTTTCTCTTCATTTAAGTCAGACTCATCTATTATCTTTCTTATTAAATAGGATGATTTTGCACCATTAAATTAAATTGAAGTCAATGATCAAAGATTGTTGTAATATATATATATATATATACTATCATTACACTTTATGTATTTAATGATATTAGTAATTGTTTTTTAAGTGAATTTTACTATGATATAATAATAATAATAACAATAATAATAATAATAATAATATTATTATTATTATTAAATAATTTATAACTCTTCTAAGATGAGGCTCCTTTTAGTGTCTTTTGGGAATCAATTAACGAAAGTTAATGCACTTATTTTTAATTAAATATTTATATGTATTGTAATGTAAATGTAATTTTTAAAATAATGCACAGATTTATACATAAATTTAATAAATTTTTTATAATATATTTAAATTATTTTGTCTTAAAATCAATACCTTTATGGCTAAAAAAAGACTATATATTCTTGAATAAATTTTCTTTAAAGAACATTTGTCAAATGCCTAAAAAGAAAAAAGTTTAATTTTGATCAACTATAACTACAAAGAAACTTTACACTGTTATCTAATAATGTGTTGACACATTATTAAAAGGGCTAGACCTCCTAGATAGTTGTTATAATAGTCAAACTCCTTTATTGATTCGTCAATACATGAATAGATATTGACAGTGTAAAATTTCTTTACACTTATGGGGTGTTTGGTTTGCAGATTATTTTTTTATTTCTAGAAATTTTTACATGAGAATGTTGGATTCTAATGTTTGTAAAAGTTTTGTAAAAACCACTACAAAAAATACAGGTTTCAATGACCACTTAGCATATGTTCAGTGACAACTAAAAGTCATTTCGTATACCCCATAGTTAAAGGTTAATAGTGACGACTTTTCGGGACGTCATAGAAAGGTAGCTTTTATATGACAACTTTCGAGGCGTCTCTGAAAGTACTAAACTCACCCTAAGTACTAAGCTCATTAGGGTACCATAGCAACTCCCTATATATTAATGAAAAATTAAGAATATACCTAACACGTAAGACTTAAACATTCAAAATTTTCAATCGTTATCTAAGCATTACATCAAGTACATCAAGATTTAAATTATTGATACCTAACTAAGTTTGTGTTTAGATTAATAATCAATTTTCAAGAAAATCAATTATGAGAAAATTAATTTATGTTTGAATATGTTAATTTATAAGCAATTTTAAGATAAAGAGTTTTGTTTGGATTGTGTAAACAAAATTGCTTTTATGTATTTGGTTGAGAGTAAAGAGGTATTTCTCTCTCAAAGCTTTTGCAATAATCTATAATCAAGTAATCAACTTTCAAAATAATGCTGAAATTTTAGCTTTTAGAAAGA
Organism: Styphnolobium japonicum; assembly: GCA_023212625.1. Taxonomy (NCBI): domain Eukaryota; kingdom Viridiplantae; phylum Streptophyta; class Magnoliopsida; order Fabales; family Fabaceae; genus Styphnolobium; species Styphnolobium japonicum. The sequence goes on from JALBWW010000009.1 coordinate 22,634,348, forward strand.
CAAAGAAAAACTTTTTTAGTATAAAAAATTAATCAACATATTTTCCTATCAAAATCCAAACATGTTACTTTTATTTGAAAACAACTTTATAGATATAAAAATTGATTATTCAAAATAATGAATCAATTCCAAACACACTCGAAGACTTTTAGGGATATTGCTGATATTTGATTGTAATAAAGAGCCATTTATAGAAGCATGCCATGATTGAAGTCAAGCTTCTATCTGTGATTCAAGACAAGATTCAATAATAGTGTCTATGTTATTATTGAACTCAGCTTTAACCTTTTATGTAATTCTTTCTTCAAGGGCTCTAGTATATTCCTCCACTGCTTGAATTCTAGCATTAATTGCACCGTCATTATCCTTTCTTTTTTATGGAACCTTCTTTCCATAACCTTTTCCTCTAAAATATCTAGTTCTTTCACCAAGCACACTTAATAGGATCTCATTCAAAGTTATGGGAGTGGTACCTGCTGGGGTTGCCTAAGATGCAAGCTCTTTCAATTGTTCATACATAAATTGTACAAACAATCATAAATTAAAGCCATAAATATAATCAAGTGACAAGAGCTCATAAATACAATCAAGTGACAAAATCAAATAATTTAAGTTTACATGGACTGTTTCTGACTAAGGATCGAACCAAATAACTTCTCCCTCTTTGGTCTTTTTGGCACGTTGGATGTATCAAACTTCATCAACTTGTGATTTCTCGTCGGTTACAAGATCTCTCTATGTACAAAACATAATCAAAATTTCATTAAAAATGTAATTTTAATATCTATAGAGAAGTGTAAAAAAATAGAAATTGCCATTGATTCCTCACCTTTTGCAAATGACCTAGTGCCACATATGTGCTTGACAATGAGCTTTTTCTCTATTCTTTGCATTTATTGCACTTACTCTCTGTATTAAAATTATTATTTTGTAGTATTAAAACTAATAATCTTAAAATACTCTAGAAAGATCAATCAATATGTTATACCTGAAATGCTTATCTATCAAAATAATCTATTAAATACTATCAATCTTCTCTTGTTATATCTTCTGGATGATTGGCTAGTCTCTCATCATTAGTTTGAAACTTCTTGTAAACATTGATAACCTTTCGGTAAGTGCACTGAATCATTCAAGTAATAAAAATGAGTGAGTTATCGTCTCCACAAAGATTGAGTTTACCATGCACCTATTCACTAGATTTGATGTTATCTAGACTAACATACTTTTGGATTGAAGGTAACTCTAATGCTAAAAATTATAGTAATTAAAAATAAAAACTAAATGAGCAAAACTAGAGTGCGGTTAAATGAATGTGCTATGTAAACTGAATATTATGAAAATGCTAGGGGTTTGATTTCACTTGACTTATCCAATTGAATTAAGAAATCTCATTCTTCTTGACTCTACATCTATGATTTAGCGATTGAATTTTCTGAAACTAATTAAATTCCAATTCCTTGGATATTCAATTCTCCTTTAACCAACAAGAACTAATTAATTCCTTAACCTAGTTCAAATTGAAAAGGGCTTTACACAAATACCAAATTTCAAGGCACCACACAATCCCAAAGCTTATTCCTAAACCTTGTAAGACTATGGCATTCATTCCCAATAGCTAGTACATAATTGAATTTCCTAATTCTAATTATGAACTCTAGATCAAAATATGAGAGGCCAATTCATAAATTGTATAAAAACAGAGAATAAATGCTTAAATCATAAAATCAAGTCAAGAATTACAAGAAGTTCATAAAACCATTATCCAAGTCATGCTACATCAAATCCCTAGCTTAGGAAATTTAGCTACTCATGACAAAAAGGGAAGAAAATTGGGAAAAGAGATGAACTCTATGAAGAATTCAAGATGTTGATGTTGAGATTCTCTAATCTTCCTCTTGAATCCCTTCACCTTGGGTTAGGCTTGCAGCAAATCCCTTTCTCTATTTTCTTCCAGCCGTCATTCCCCTTCTTCTTTCTTTTCTTTTTCTATTTATACCAGAAGAATATGGGCGTCAAATTTAACTCCACTGCCTAGGCGGTAGAATCTCACCGCTTAAGCGATGAGATGGCAGTGAAGAGCGCACATTATGTGATGCCACCGCCTAGGATGTGGATTTGGGCTCCTAGGCGATGGATTTGCCGAGAAGAAACAATTGCGCAAGCAATTGGAGCGCCTAAGCACTGGATGGCAGAGGCTTGCCAGAGGCAAAAATGCACTGAGCGCTCAAGCGCTAGCTTCTACCGCTTAAGCAGTGGATGTCCTGAGAGAAATTTTCATTCTTGCAATTTCATTTCCTTACCAATGCTAACCTCCTTTATTCCAAACCTAAGAATTAAAAAGATACAAAGTAAAAATTAGGCTTCTAAGCAAGAAAATGAAACAAAACACTAAACAATGAGGTAAATGAAAACACACAAAACTAAACTTAAAAACAATGAGAAAAACTCAATCAAAAGTTGGTTTTAGGAAGAATTTGTCACACAAATACAAACATAGTCAGTCCATTTAACAAGAATATCACTCCCCCAAACCTAAGATTTTGCTTGTCCCCAAGCAAAAGTAACTAAACAAGGAAGACTAAGACTCTAACACTGCTCCACAACCGCCAAAAATGTTGGCATTTGGCAATTGGATTCGAGCTCACAATGAAGTAAACATTTTAGCAAATGGCAGTTTAATTGAAGTGGACAACAACAAAAAGAGTGTAAATGCTAAACATAAACAAAACGGCAAGAAGACGTATGAAATTAGCAACAAGTTAGGTAGTGGTAAAATTACAAGCTTGCATGTAAACAATTAAGCTACTAGCTAACCAAAGAGACAACACAAGGACAAGGGTTTGACACAAAAGATTATAAGGTAAAATGAACGAAACCGAGGTGAAGTGTCAGAGGAATGCTCGTGCGCCTCTTCCACACAACACACCCCCAAACTTCATCTAGGTTATAACTAAAAAAAAAAAAAACTCCTCTTGGTTAGTTATGAAGGTTGTAACCGTGCGCCTCTTCCACAACAAGACACAACACCAGATTTTCATTCTTGCAAATTCATTTCCTTCCCAATGCTAACCTCATTTATTCCAAACCTCAGAATTAAAAAGATACAACGTAAAAATTAGGCTTCTACGCAAGAAAATGAAACAAGATACTAAACAATGAGGTAAATGAAAACACACAAAACTAAACTTAAAAATAATGGGAAAAACTCAATCAAAACTTGGTTTTAGGAAGAATTTGTTACACAAACACAAAGATAGTCAGTTCATTTAACAAGAATATCAGACATCACTCAATCGACCTCTCCAGCTTTTATACAACCTTTGCATAGTGGCCAAGGCAAATGCTTCCATACGCCATTCAAAACTATCATTAACATGGAACTTCTTCTTTATGAAGAAAAAAAAATAAGTTATTGGTTTAGTACTAAATTTAGTACATCAAGGCAAATGCTTCCAAAACGCCATTCAAAACTATGTATAATGCGAACAATTAGTATGGAATTTATTACCTTAACCTTCATAAGCATTTGCTCTCCCATTTTGTCAGTGAAAATCTTTCCAAATCCTTGCTCTTAATTGGGCCATTGTCTTAACCACCCATCCATAATAACTAACAATATCCCTAACATTTTCTCCCACAACTCTTAGGATATCATCAGGAATGATAACTTTAATTTTTTGATTCTTTGTTTTGATGTTCACTTTCATGCATTTATATTTGCCTCTTATATTATTGTTTGAGTTAGAAGAAGTTATAAAGAATATGAAAATTATAAAAGATAAATATCCAGTAATTTACTAGTAAGATTATAAGATTAATTAACCTATCATTATACCTACACTACAAGTGTTGAGATATCACGTTCTATACCAATTGTTACATGAATCTTTTCTATTGGTTGTTGAACCGGTTGAATGGGTTGCTAACCACATGATCTATGTAGCTAGGCAATTGTGCTAGCTGCACATATGAGCTTGCAGCACCTTCATCTCCCTTTCCTTTAGGATTCTTTGATAAGTACAATAAATTTGCTTTCTATCTCCCATTTGCTCCTCCTTGTCAAGACATTTTCTATAAAATTACATAACAAATATTAGTAAAAATGCATTAACATAGGTCAACATTGTCTAAGCATGGATAAATCACAAATGTGCAACAAAAATTAATGGTTTTAACAAATTTTAAACAAAATACAAACCTTTTATGCACTATATTCTTCATAACTAGCAAAAAAGTCTTCATTACTTTCCTCACTCATATTCTCATCTATGTCATTATCATCAATAAAATCATATTGTCTCACCAATTGTTCTTATTCACACCTAATTCTTTCTGGCTCAGTGTCCATTCTTTCCTTTCATGTGTGGTTTTCACTCATGGATTTGTCACTCTAGAACTTTCTTTGATTATTTTTTAGGCTATATTTTCACTTGCATACATGTGAGACATTCTTCTTTTTTAGCTCCTTTGGCCATATAGCACACCTTGCATCATTATCCCTTGATTAGCCCCCTTGAGCTTATTTGACCATTCATTGATTTTAGCACATTCGGTGCCTTAAGTAAAAAACCATGTTTGACCTAGCCTTAGGGAATAAGAGAACATTGGCTTTTTCATTGGAGGAATTCTTTTTCTTGAAGACAAGCAATGGTTCAAGTGTGGGGGGTGCTAATGAATATGCAAGTGTTATACAAAGTGGAAAAAAAAGGAAAAAGAACAAGAAAGCCATTTAAAAAAAATCTGCACAGTGAAGAAAAAGAAGGAAAATAAAGGCAACACAAGGTTGTAAAGAAAAGAAAAAGGAAAGAATAAGAGAATGTGCATTATATGACTTTGGGGTAATTGATATGTTTGATTACTTGAGTTCCTCTCCAATGTTCTTTTATTCTCTTTGGTTTTAACTTACTATATCCATATTAATTCCTCCCCTTACCTTGGCCCCATTACAACCTTGAACAAAGTCCTATTGATTTGTGTGTGCATGTGTATTGAGTAGTAGAGAAGTAGAATATAAGCAAGTACATGGTAGTGCAATTTTCATGAGTTGAATTGAGTGAAACACCTACCTCTTAAACACTTGAGAGAGATTGAGAGTGCATCTTGTGTTACATCATTCTTGATCCATGCTTTTCAATTGAAGTTGCCTTGCTTGTTGATTTGAGATGTAAAGAAATATTAATTGGTGAATGTTGTGACCTCTTGAAACTTTGGTTGCTCTTCTTACTAATGGACTTTTACACTTCTTAATTTGGTGAATGTGTCTTTTTGAGTCTTTAGTTTTTAAGTTTTTTTTGTCATGGTTTCTTTGTTTTCCTAATTCAAGATTAAGTTTTCTCGGGACGTGCAAAAGCTAAGTGTGGGGGAATTATACTGCAAACATTATTCAAGTATCTTGAATTAAATGTAAGACATTCATTTGCAAGATACCTTTCTACAATTTAACCTTCTAGACGAGTTTTGTTGTGAGCATATGCCTTAAATTGATGTAAATACCTATATACAGGTTTTTACACAAACAAAATTATTTTTATGATATTTACATATCAGTTAGAATAGGAGAAATGAACCCAAAGCTAAAAGGATAACCTTTCAAAAAGATGCATGCAACAATATTGCACAGGTCCAACAATTTTTGCTTCTTTCTTAAGGCAAGGGGTCTTCTTATATATGGGACAAGTGAAGGTGAGTTCGTATGTATATTGGATATCTAATTAGTATTAATGAGTCCACTTGTTTGGGTAGCTCACTGTGTTACAATGCTCAATTTATTGCTTTATAAGTTAAGAATGCTACCTACACAAGTTTTACCGTTTACAATTTTATACCCCTGTGGTCGTGACTCTATTTCAGTTTATTAAAAATAAAGTTGAAGGTGATGTGAGAAGTCTTCGTTTAAGGAAAAAAAAAAAAAGCAAACAAGTTGTCATGAACAGAGTGCTAAGCTCAGTCAAATATAAAAAGATTGGTTCACAAGCAAAATTGCAGTATAGGGGATTGAACCAAGTCGTCGCTCAAGGATCCATATGCAAATCAATCAAATCAAGATGGATGAAAGGGGTTGATATTTCAGAATGTGGAGAAGAAGAGAAACATTAATTGAACTCAAATTTAAAATTCACTATAAGGTCTCAAGATCAAACTAGAAATTCTTCAAGATCCTTAGATTGATCTCAGAGGTTTAGCCTTCCATGGATGCAGTTTACAAAGGCTTGGGGAAGAAGAGAGGAAATTAGAGAGAGAGTAAATATGAGTAGAATGTGAATCGTCCTTTATTCTCCCCCCCAAATAACTACCTCTAAAACTCAAAATACAAGTTTTTCCTGTATTACAGTTAATCCTCTTCCTTTTAATTTTAATTGGACACCTAATTTGCCTAACTTTGGCTTAGGATGAAGAAGTTATGCCCAAAACACTCTTATGAGGTCACTAGACCCTTTTGTTGACTTCAAATGCCAAAAATACCATCAAAACATTGTAGTTCGATAAGTGGTCTCAAAAGAGTCGAAGCACTACGTTTAAGCTTTCCAATGGCATCGGTCTCATATTTCATTTTGTCACATCCATATTTTCTGATATTTTTTTATAAAATTTAAACATATGTGTGTATATTTCACATTAGATAAATATTTTTAGGATAGGTATAAATGTGATAAAAATTTATGAATTCTGAATCAGATAAAAATAAAACAAAGACACAAGAACGTGAATAAAATTTTTGAATATTCAAATTAGAATTATTTTTTAAGACAAAAACTAGAAGCTTACACCTAACAATAGACTTGTCTATCACTTACATAACACATCCACACACAAACCACTCATACCATGAGACATATCTACTAATCACTATACCTATAAGTAGAGACTCTAATAATCACTCAACACACATTCTTCTTCACACACACCACTAACAAAGGGCTCGAGAGAAAGAGAAAGACAGAGCACGAGAAAGAGAGACGATGGGGGAAACTCAAGCAGGAATACCAAAAAATCAAAGATAGGGAGTGATTCTTTTAAAACTCTTATCATTTAAAGTTTTCTTACACAAACATAAACCATGGGGAGGATATACCTCTGCCCAAGATTTCTGAGAAGATTCTCTTCCATTCATTTCCATTTTTTTTTATTTTAAACAAGATTTACTGGCTGCATGTGTTTCCTTAGTCCTATTTATTGCTAACACTACTCAACAAATTAAGCTTCATAGTTACTCAAAACTTCTAAGTTGCATGCATAAAATTTTGGGTGGAGCATAGGTTGTTTGTATTCTATTTTATAGCTCTGTTATTATTGGAAGAACTTCCATGAATTGTGTTGTGTTGGTTTTGGTTCGGATTGTGTAGAAAATGGTAGTCTTAGATGATAAAATTTTGGATTGTGCATGGATCATGTATATTCTATTCTATTTTATATATATGTCTTTGCTATTGGATTATTAGAATGACTTTTGTGAATTGGAAGGGGGGTTCAGCAAATGGTTCCATGTGATGATATTTACAATGGTTTCAAGAAATATTGAAAAAGATGAGGTGTAGTAAACCATTGTTTAATTCTCGGTTGACTATGGTCTCCAAGAAATCTTCTCACATTCATCTGAATAAACTCATATTACTTGAAACTTTTGATTTGGACCTAATAATGTGATTCACTATATTTAACATATAGGAATTGATGAACCTAGGCTAAGTGTAGTGAGTTTGTGGCTGTTTTAAGTATAGGGATGTCAATAAATATGAATTAAAAATCTTGATTTGTTATTTTATGGTTCCTATATGTGTGTGTGTGTGTATTGTAAATCTAATATGATTCTTGGGTTTAATTATGCTCCTGGTATTGTATAGTAAATTCCTTGTAATAATTATCATGTTGTATAATTACTGATTGATGAATTAAAATTTAGATAATATATATGTGGTTAGAAATATTATCATACTTTGATTCTGTTTTAATATTTTTTGGAAATTTTCTTGTATTTGTTTTATAAATATTGATTTGAATATTTAGGATTAGAATTATATCTATTAAATTCAATTTGTAAGAAAGTATCAAATTCTAAGATTTATCTCTGTCAACCGCGGGAAGATTTTAAACAATAATTTATTTTATAAGTGATAATAAAAGATATGATGTATAATTGGAAAGAAGAACCTATGAATTGAAGGTAACAAGATTCATATCTCTAGATGGGTGGAGAGCTTAAGTTCCTCTTAAAAGAACCCTTGATATGGATGGGAACTTGCATGACAAAAGACAAAGAATGAACTTATGACATGACCTAAGAGGGAGCTCTTGAAAACAAGGACTTTATGACATGCAAGGCTAACACATAAAGGCCTAAGAAAAGCAAATTAAAGACAATATTAAGAGATTTAATCGAGACATTTTGAATTTTAAGCATATATGATTTTTATGAATATTCTAAATTTGTTTAAAATGTTTTCTGTAGTTTATACAACTGGAATTACCAAGATTATTTGATCTTCTTACTAAGAGTTAGTCATGTTCACCTCTTTACTTGGTACTCTCAGATGTCTCTCTTGACCATTATGATTAAGATAGATTACTGTTGGGTTGAGTCCCTTTACATGGATGCTTTGCGGATGGTTACCTCCATCAGGATGTATACTGATCCTAAGGATGGTAATCCAATCTCTATATGATTCCTGTTTTTATTTGCTCCCATGTGAATAGTTAAGACTAATGATTTTTTCTTACGTATATAAAGGGCTCTTTATGTTATAAATCCATATAACCTTTTTGGTATAAACACACTTTGTTAACTATATTTTGATGTATTTATTATCTTAGTTAAGAAATAAAAAATAGTTATTAGTTACTCTCAAAGTATTAAGTTGAGGCATGACAAAATGACTCCTACAGCCTAAGTTATGGCCCAATCTTTGAACATTGTCCTGGTTCCAGATACAATATCCATATTCTAACTTTCAAACCCATTCTGGCCTACTAGACATCCGATTCTTCTCTAGAGCTTTACATAGAAGTTGCATATCTCCTTCTTATATTTCCTACAAGGTAAGATGCATAAGTTTTAGATATCTAGAACTCAATTTATGCCTAAAATATAGAAACACTGCAAAATTCTAATAATGTTGGAAAATGCAATTAATGACATTCAAAAGTCTAGTGGGAACAAATTTCGTCAAGCTAAATACCAACTATACCTAGCTAGCCATAGCTTCAACAATAGCCACTCTAATCATGGAGTTCCTCATAAATACAGTTGCTAGCAGTGACACCACAACACCCACAAAAATTGCAAGTACTGAAGTTTATGCTAGGGCAACCTGAACATGCGTTTGGAAACTTCTCCTTTTGAGCGTCTTCACCAACTCCATTATTTATTATTAACTTCCATCTCTCTCTTAATGTTAGCCATTTATTTGTCATACTGAGTGTACACATAGACAAACTCTCCAACTGCCATGCTACAAAGCCCTAGCAACTAACCAACAACAATGACAAGAAGCATGGTTGTGCTGACTTCCTTAACGGTTCCAACACCTATTATCAGTGAGGCAACAGAGACCAACCCATCATTGGCTCCCAACATAGCTAGGCGAAGCCATTGAGCCCACTGAGAGTAATCAACGTTGCTCTCTTCAACCCCTTGGCTTGGTTTTAGGCCTTGGCTCCATACCATTTTCATGGATAGGAATATGAACATGGTTTGGTGAAATTTCATTAGTTCTAACACAAAGGAAGTAATGAAAAGGTAAAATAAAGTTTAGAAGATACCAAGATAAAAAATGAGGAAATGGGAATATGATATTGAGAGCTTGTGGTGATCACACACTTAGTATAAGTGTAACCAATAATAGGGGATATGTGTTACTTTTATAGAATAGCAAAGGCATCCATGTTCATGATAATGTTGGACAATCTAGGAAAACCTAAGTGATATGCAGATCTGAGAACCAAAATGAAGCAAGAATCACATAAGGATTTTCCAGAAACTCACTCTAATTTGATTAATTAAAAAAACTCACTGATGTGTTGTTATTCTACATGTAATTTGTGCTTGTTTTGAATTGATATGTATTAAATTAAGAGTGATTCTATGAATTTCTTGCTATATTTGTTAATTTTTCCTTGTATTACACCTTTGTTCCCTTTTTATGTATTTTTGGTAAATGTTAAAGGTTTTCAACCGAGTTGATGGAAGATCAAGTGGTGATATGGAAATCTACTTGTTGTTATCAGTCATGTATGACCTTTGTGCAATAAAATATCAATATTTTGAGCTATAGATGTTCAAATGATGTGATTCTAAAGCCATTAGAAAGCTAAGGCACAGAACTCTAACTTTCATCTTGAGAGGAAATTCTAATTCGGGCATTTAGAAGGCTAAAAACCTTACCATGACCATGTGATTTACCCCAAGAACACGGCCTCTAGGCCATGTAAATCAGCACATGTCAGCATCGCACAGCCATGGTTGTGCAATAGTGGCTGAAAGGCATGGCCTAGGCTGTGTGATCATAACTTGAAGTGTCTTAAACACCTTTTGCACTTGGGCTTCTTCAATACTCACACCTTAGAAACCCTAGACATAAATAGAAGAGAATAGCTAAGAGAAGAAGATGACACACTTAGAGATCCATCAAGGGACAAGAGCAAATAATATCAACTTTGAGAAAACAGGGGAGAACCATGGAAGGGGATTTGCAGCGAAGATGTAAAAATCCATACTCTTTTATCTTTATTTCCCTTTAATACTCTTGAATTCATGATGTATTTTTTTATTCGTTATTCTTTTTCAAGACCATGTATGTTAGGCTAGGATTTTCCTTTGGTTAAGGATTGATATTATATATTACTTTATTGGTTTTAAATAGAAGTTGATTGTGTTCTTCCATTAAAATTGATTAAGGTCGTTATCTTGATTTGTTTAGGTAACTAAATAGAACTTGGTAATTGCCTAAAGCTAACATTAGGAAACTTGTTCCGTAGTTGTCATGCTTTTTGATTCACTAGTAGCACTTTGCAATTAGTAATTAGACCCGAATTTTTATTAATTATGATGTGGAACATAACATAGGTTAAATAACCCAAGCTTGCGTGGTTGTTGCCTAAATCAACCTATATTTCTCAACGTAAGGTTACAGTTATGTTAAATCTAGAAAGCTTATTATAGGTTGCCTAGTGGTTAGGGATTAATTAAAGAGCTAGTTCTAATTAACGGCAAACTAAGGAAAGATCATGATAGCAAAACTTGTTGCTATCTACTATTGGTAATTTTTACAAGAACTAAGAAAAAATATCAAAGTCAATTTTCACGATTTAAATCTAGTGGAGAAGGAATCCTGTTAAACAGTCCTTATCCTTATCATCATTATATTCAACCACTTATTGTCTTTGTACGTTTATAATTTCATATTTTGTTTTGTTACTTTTTAGTTATTTGATTTGATAACTTTCAAAACCCTTTTTTCTTATTGTTTTCTTAGCTTATTATTTTTAGTTTTATGATCATCTTAATTAGACTCAATCCCTAATGGGAGATGACCCTTGCCTTTCACTTTACTAAATCCATATTTTGCAAGGTTTAATTTGGTAATTCATACAGAAATTGTCAAATCTAGGCTTAGTTGTCAAGAGACTTTCACACACACCACTCACCATGATATTAGGAAATAAGTTGAGCCTTCTCAACCTCATAGCTAGCCATCTTAACACTCTGAATCTTTTATTCAATAGAGGCCTTAGCCCATTGCCATACCACCACAACCAAGCCTTTCTCGTGTGCTACCACAACATGACCCCTCTCGCATGCTACCACAATCTAGCCCTTAACATGCAGTTTAGGTGAAAAAATGTCCTAGTTTCTTTTATAAAGTAGCACTTACGTGAATGGATGCCATGGTATATTTTGTGAATGTCATATTTTTTTTGGTAAATGAATACACTGATGTCAATGGGATTGAAGCTTTTTGGATATATGGAAGCTAATATTACTAGTTCAATTTGTTTGGATTCTGATATTATAGGTTTAATTTGCTTGTTAGTACCCTCATTGCAGTTGGAGCCATCCACCTGGAGGCGCTGACATGGATGGTGCCACTCACATTGGCATCTCATACAAAGAGGTGCTAGTGTGGTCGTAATGTCCATGTGGGAGGCGCCATCTATGGTAATGCTTTCACATGGCTCTATAAAAAAGATGGCTGCTGACGTGACAAAAATGACAATATCATGATAATTAGTTTGAAAACATGGACATTTCAACAAATAGCGTTAAAAATAAGGGCAATTTGGTAAAAAAGCCTAAACTTTTCAAATGAGAAGTAGAAAGGGAAATGCATATTTTCACTAAAAAGTCATGCATAGGGACAAAGTACATGATCAAATTATATATTCATATATATATATATATATATATATATAATTGGCACAAGGATTGGAATTTGTTTTGGCCATAGATTTTTAAAAGACACTCATTCATGAGCAGTGATATGAAGAACAAGTTGTTGTTGACTCTTCTCATTATTATCATGGAGCTTCCTAATTAAGTCCTTTAGCTTTTATATATTATAATTTAATAGATTCTCATCTCTTAAAACTTAATAAATAATTCATCACCAACTGACACGAAAAATGATTTTATTTATTTTTTGTTAAAAAGAAAGTCTAAAATCTAGTACGAAGGGAGGGGTATACTAAAGTAGAGGTAAAGCAGCATAAGCAAGATTACATTAAAATTGTTTTAAAAGATCTAAAAAATGATTTTAAAAGAAGAAAATAAAACAAAAATGGAAATAAATATATAATAAAATAATTTTTTTAAATAAAATAAATTAATTAAAAATCATTAAATTGATAAAAGCCAAAATACATTGCACAGATTATTTATAGAAATAACTTATTACAAATATAGATTTTGCTTTTTGGTAAGTTATTAGATACCAACCTTTATTGTTTCTTGAATACACCCTAATAATTCATGTATTTTTTCCTTAACAACACGTATCCTTCAATCCCCGTAACAATGGCATTTGAAAGCTACCAAATCAAGATGTCAATTATAATTATTTTCCAGCTATTAGATTCTATCCTTAATTTTTTGAAATCAAAAATCAAAAAATTATATTAATAACCCTACAGTAAATTTTTCAAATAACGGTAAATCAAGTGATGTCAAATTCTTTTAAGGATTGTTTAATTTCGAAATCAAATCACTTCACTTACTGTCAACATTAACTTAACTTTTTTTCCACATTAAGTTTTAAAATTCATTTATAAATATATATATATAAGCATAAATGTTATATATTAAACCTTAACTTTCATGACTTAATCTTGATTAATACAAAAATTGATTATGAAAATATTCTTACCATACAACAAAAAATATCTTAACTTTTATCATCAGATTTTTCCTTTAATTTTACGTGTGAGAATGTCAAGCAATTGTTTTCTTCTTAGACTTATCCACCAAGTATTTGTTTGTTTTAGATTTTTGTGAACGCTAACGATTTACAAACTAAGAGCTTATATGTACATCTTTCTTGGCCCCCAAGCACTGGTACAGTAGCAGTAAAAGGGTTGTTTATTTGATTCAAAAAGTCACACAAAGGTGGGTGAATTTTCATCTCTAAGCCTTTTGTTTCCCTTATTCTTTTGTGGGTACGGTGGTTTTATGGCTTTGCTAGCTACTTGATCATTCATGTGGGTCTATGTTTTATATGTTGATTCATGTGTGCCATTTTGTGTTTCTGTGCTTTGTTGCTTAGTTTGGGGGCAAGATGATAGAAATGATTGTGAATCAATATTGATTTTGTCAATATGGTGGGTTGGTAGTGAGGGCTCTGTGTAGTTTGGAAGAGATTTATGGTTGGAACCATTTTGTTTGTTGTACCAAAAATTATATTGTGCTGTTATAAAGTTGGATTTTTTTAATGATGTTTTGGCTCCTTGAATTCTTTTTGGGGGGTGTTGGGAGAAAGGGTAGGGATATGGTTGCTGACTTTACATGTGATGTGAGATTGTTTTCATTGATGATTTTGGCCAAGAATTTTGCATGATTTTCTCGTTTTCCTGGTAAATGTGTCATGAATTGTGCACTTTGTACGAAAATAATAGGACACACAAGTTTGGAGGGTGGCCGTAGCACCCTTTCCTGTATTGTGGTTGTTTAGCATGATTCGTTGTCAAAGTTCAAATTCCCTAGTCTACAGTTGTACTTGAGAATTTTGGTGTGCCTTTGAATGACAAGTTGTGGGAGAATAGTGAACTTTTTAATGTAATTCAAATGTTAGTCCTTTTCCACTAATTTTAGCAACAATTATGTTATTCCTCTCCCTTGCAAGATGCTCTACTATTTTTATAGCAAATAAAAAATTGTAGTGTCAGAAATGATAAATTGATGGAAGCTTGTGAAAAGGTTACTCTCAATTACTATTTTATTTTGAGATTTCATAGAGCTAAGCAACTTCCTTTTGTAGTACACTGTTCCCAGTTCTTGCATAATTGAAGCCTACACATATAATTTTGTCTTTATCTAAAAGTTTCAAAAATCCAGTGCAGGAAATAGTTGCTCTTCCTGGGTTACTTAGAACTTATGAATTTTACACTTCGTATCTATGGTGCAAACTTGTAGTTATCCAGTGCAATATGAAAAAGGTCATGCACATCTTAATGAAGATAAATGCACAAAAGAAAAGTGTTACTTTATTTCTACTATCATATTAGAGTGTTATATTTGATGAATGATGACTCCTGTTTTTAATTAAACTCATATCGATGTTGTTATTTCTCTTAAAATACACATACAATAATTAAGACATTTTGGGGAAGAGAATATTGCTGCATTGCATTAAGACTATGTTGTAGAAAATACTGGAGATTCATACTCTTAAGGTTTTTCAAATTCTTTGTTATCTGAATCAAGTTATATGTATGTAGTTGTTCTCACAAATTTTATGATTTTTTAGGGAAATATTGAGTATTTTCGCATACAAGATGGACACAAACAAAATGAGACCTATTAAAGATGAAGCCAACATTGAGGCTAGGGGGTGGAAATCTACAGAGCATCGTAAAATGATGGTGAAGAAAATGTAAGAAACTTAATTACCTAGACCAAATTATTATTAGAACTGCTCAGATTCTAGTCAATTAATATAGGCTCTGTGTGCATGTTGTCTTTATATCTAGTTGTCCAACAGCATGTGATAAGCATCAGTTGAAATCCTTTTGTTTTTAACTTAAGCATTTACAATACTCAATTATCCTGGTGTGTGACCATGGTTTTCTGTATCATGGTAATTGCTTTTCTTCCAACTCTAGTTTTGCTTTGCTCCTTTCTGCACTTGTTTAGTTCTGCACCTGGTTCAAAGTTATTGGTTGTCCTTTGGTCACAGGATGAAAAGGGGATTGTTGTGTTGGTACATACATACTCTTGGGTCTGATTCGGCCTGGGTGTTAATGGTAATCATTAATCTGAAAGTACACTTGTCTTAAATGTGTGATCATGTTCCAGTATGCAAGATTATCATGAATGGCTTCATAGTATTTTGCAGATGTGTTTACTTAAGTTATAAGAATATTCAGACAATATGCACCATAAGCTTAAGCATATATAAAAAATGCTAAGAAAATGCAAACTACTAGTAAAGATTATAGTAATGATTGTCACTTCTCAATTCAAATTGGATTTCTTCCTCCAAGTTGTAATGCTACCAATAACATACATGAAGTCTCCTCAATTGATTATTCATATGCAAAATGAAAAGTTTCCCATAACTTATGCAGTGCTTTCCTTAATAATAGGAATTGGAAACTCTTTTTGCTATATGAAGATAGTTTTCAACTCTTTCCACTTCATAGTGTAAAGGCATTGACTAGTTCAGTTATCTGTAGAAATTTATCAAAGACCAGTACCCGAGAGGCATGGCGTAAACCTTCTATATGGTTACAATGTAACATAATTTACATGAAGTATAAAACAAGTTTTATATGGCCTAAGGAATCTTGTTTGTTGTAGAGGGTTCTTTCTTGAGTGGGTTAGGGGTAATCTAAGATATGAAATGCCATTCAGATTATAAATCAAATACTTACTGATCGCAAAATCATATGGTTTGTCATGCTATAGGTATGATTTTGCAAATTTTATCTTCGGGTTTGCTTTCCATTATAAATTGAGTCTTTCACAGGTTGTGACATGCACATATAAGCACATGTAAGTTATATCTTGATCAAAATTCATAAAAAACTGCTTTGGCTTGCAGATCAGACACATAATTTCTATACAAATTTGTTTATTTGAGTCAATATTGTGACACGTATTATGTTTATGTATTAGATTCCAACATATCTCTCATTGATACTAAGCATGAACTGGCTCACAATCGATACATCTGGAGAAGGAAGCCAAATTACCCTCTTTAAATTACATTTCAATTTTCAAAAGCTGGAGTTTATACTTTATATTTTATGGAACTTGTATGCTTATTTCTCAATAAGACAAGTCTTGTCTGCGTTGAAGTTCAGAAAGTTATTTGCAAAACTTAAATATTTTAGGTAATCTACAAAGCTTCAATCTTGGATGGAGTCCTAGGTAACTTATCTCATATATAAATGTATAGGGTAATTAGAAGTAATCACGGTGCTAACCAAAATGGCTGGGGTCCCTAGATTGGGATGAATGCTTTCTTTGCAAATTCTTGGAAACTAACTTCAGTTGTATCCTACATTTCTGCCTTTGACTTATTTGTGTATAGGGGATGGCAATTGTATTTGGCTTTGGGAAGAGTACTTATTAGTGGCATCGCTATTTCTAGATTTTATTCCTCACCTTTTCTTTTTGGTAGAATTTTTAATTTCCTCACATTTATTTCCTCTCAACATTGCAGCATTTCTCAATTTCATTTTATTTTACTTCACAAAGGTACAACACTTCTTCAGGAACCTTATTAGGAAAGAGGTCTCAGATTTGGCTTTCATACTTAGCAGTCTTGATTTGTAGCCTTTTTCAAATCCTCCTGACTCAATTCCTGATTTGGAATCCAACTAGCCAATATCTTTCATAACAATATCGTTTAGAAGGTTGAGGCCACCTTTAATGTAAGGTTTAGTTTTTTATCAGTAATGTAAGTTTTAGTTTGGTTAGCAGTACTCCATAGAATCTGTTGAAATTGTAGAGTAAAAGAGAAAAAAATACTAATAAATGATATGAGATTGTATTGATTCTATGTGTTGTAAAATACAAAGCATTAACCATTTTCTATACTAATAATTAGGTCAAGTACTACCATAGTAGTACTACTACAAACTCAAGCTCATTAAGACAATAAAACTCCTAACCCTAATTAAAAAAAAAAAACAAATCATGAAACATAATAAAATTATGAAACAACTCATAAGATTGCTTCTCCAATTAGAAGACTAATTGATTTCACAATATATTATAAAAATATTCTAAAGATATGCTAAGATATTCTAAAGATATTATGAGATTTTCTAACACTCGCCTTCAAGCTAAAGCTTACTAAGCTTTAAGCTTGTTACAAGTAACAAACTTAGCCAAGAACACAGCAACCCATACAAGAAATAAGACTAAATAGACCCAAGCCAAACAACAAGAAGTCGTCAAACAGGATGAGTTGTGGGATGCATAATCAAACAACTCCTTGGAGGGGTGACATCAAGGCACAAGGGGTGAATTAGATAGGAGAAAGACCACGACCATCTCTGTTGAAGTCTCTGCTGGAAAATATGGCACAAGGAATGAATGAGAACACCGCTAGAATGTGAGCATCACTAGTTACTGCAGTACGTGAGAATGGAGGCGGCAACATGAACTCACCGGAATTAAGGCGTGGCAAAGGAAGAGACTGCAAGCATCAGGTCACAGCAGAGGCAGACACTATTAGCAGTGGGTAACAAGTGTTGAAAGAGTGCACACACATAAGAAATTGGATCTGGAAGAACAGGGGCTGGCTAGCCGAAGAGAAATCACCAACGCACGAAATCGATCTAAAGACTGAAAGAAGTGTCACCGCGAGAAACTTGTTGGATGTGGCGCACTAAAATTAGAAACTAATCATAAAAATAATATGGGCTCCATAAATGATAGGTCAAAAGATAACTCAGGGATGCTGGAGACACTAGAGAGATAATATATGATATGAACGTTGCTAGAAAGATAACTTAGCAAGGTGGCTGAAGTGATGCACAGCCAAAAGAGTTGGTTGGAAAGTTGAATGACCAAGACGGAAGAGACATCACTGGAAAGACATACAGCGGAAATTTCTTGGCAAGTAATCTTTATGTACAGCAAAGCCCAAACTTTTCCAAGTTCATCAAGAACAACATTTGGAAACTTCAAACAATATAAAAATTCAAGATACCCAAAAATCTAGAAATTGAAACTAAGGATGGTGTGAATCGCAGCTAATAGATAATTCATCACCAGTATGACTTATTGGTGAGATAGGAGAAATTACCACTGATATGATTCTTCAGTGAGAACAAAAGTTATCGTCGGTATGATTCCTTGACAGTAAGATAAGCCAGATGTCACCATCATAATTAGAAATAGGATTTCGATAACCAAAATTGATGTACGACCAATGAGAAATAAAAAATATACAAGATAGAGACATAATTAGAGAGGAGTTTTAGATTTTAGGGTACTAGACAGCGGAATATTGACAGGACTAGGTCACAGAGGATGGTACCACTCTGATACCATGTTGAAATTGTAGAGTTTAGTTAGGACAAGAGAAAGAGAAAAGAAATACTAATAAATAATATGAGATTGGATTGATTTGATGTGTTGTAAAATACAAAGCACTAACCCATTTTATACTAAGTCAAGTACTATCTTAGTACTACTAATACAAGCCCAAACCCACTAAGATAATAAAACTCCTAACCCTAATTAAAAAAGGAAACAAATCAGGAAACATAATGAAATTAAGAAACAACTCCTAGGATTGCTTCCTCAATTAGATGACTAATTGATTTCACAATATATTATAAAGATCTTATAAAAATATGCTAAGATATTGTAAAGATAAGCTAAAATATCCTAATGATATTCTGAGATTTTTTAACAGAATCAATACAAATGATCTGTTACTGGTGTAAAGAGACATTTGCATAATTTGTTTTCTAATCTGGGGTTACTAATAATCTATTCTATCTCTGTCAGTTGGCTTAGCTAATTTGGAATAGCCCCTGTGTTACTTTTGAGGAATAATGGTTTTCCATTAACCTTCAAAGGCTTGGGAGAAGATAGGAGTGCAATTCCTTTTGGATGTGTGCTATTTCTGCAAGGTTCTGGTGAATTTGGATCTAGTATAGTGGAAGAGTATCCTGAGATTTTTACAATTGGAATTTTTGTGCAGAAGAATTGCTTTCTTCTCTCCTTTGTGAGTTTCAGTCCACAGCTTCTTTAGGAAGGTTTCTTTGATGGATTTTCCAGAGGCATTGGACAGCTCTTTTAAGTTATTTATCTCTTTAATCAGTTTGGATTATGCTTCAGCTGTTTTATGATCATTATTGGCCTTTCCTCTTTGTGCTTCTTTTCTTTCTTCTAGTAAAATTTTCTTTTATTGCAAGGAATATAAGGATGCACCTGTTTGAGCATTTTGATAGGTTTGCAAGTTTAATTGTAAGTGTTTACCATTGATATTAGTGCAGCTTCAAATGATTGACTTCATTTTACCTTTGAAATTTTTTTACTGGTATAGTATTTGTGAACTTCTATTAAGTTCTCCAAGCTGGCATGTCTATCACTATTTACATGTAATATTAATTTTCACAGCGGGGATATTTTAATCAAGCATGGTCCTCCCTCTTGGTCACAAAATTTATCTGGGCTTATGAAGTGTGTAGAAGGATTTGAGGAGAAAGTGAATGCTTCTGCCAGAGATGAGGTACATAAAATCAAATTTTGTGTCTGATGTAATGGATTTCTTCTTCTGAACACTTTATCCTTCATATAGATCTTTCAAATCAAAGACTTAGCTTGTTTTCATAAGTACGTATTCCATGAATCCACTTTTGTGGCCATATTTTCTATGAAATTCGGTGATTCATTGCTCTCTGAACAAGCTATGCGACATCTTCCCTTTTCAGTGCAGGATCTTCATGCTGATTCCTTGGGATTTTTAAAGGATATTGTTTTGGCCTGATCTCAACTTTACAAATGGCCTTTACTTTGGATTATTTTTCCATTTGCTTCCTATTCTCATATAATAAAATTTGATTACTAAAAACACTAAAATTTATAACATTGCGTACTGCCTTTTCTCCTTTATACTCAATAAATTGTAATTTTTATTCTTTTATATTGAGTTATTAGGTTCTGACATCAATAAATGTTAACAAATAATGTATTCTACTTCCATATGAAGAATTTTTTCTGAAAAAAATAATATTTTACTTACTGCATCTATTTACAGGCTGAGTACCTTGCGAAGATATCTGCAAAGATGAAAGCAATAATGTCACCACCTCAGAGTGCTGAATCCAATCTTTTGCCCTCAAACTCCTCTGGCTCAGGTGAAGTCACTGAGATGAACTAAACACCTTTTCTGAAATGCCTCTGGGAAACTTTTTCTCACCTTAAACATTAAGATTTCAATATTGACAGTGAACAAGATTTCTTTTTCTTGTGCTGGGGGGCGGGTGTTCATATAATGACTTTCCACCATAACTTCGTAATTAATCTTTTCCATCTTTTATTTCAAAGTGTATAAT
This sequence comes from Styphnolobium japonicum, assembly GCA_023212625.1. NCBI lineage: Eukaryota > Viridiplantae > Streptophyta > Magnoliopsida > Fabales > Fabaceae > Styphnolobium > Styphnolobium japonicum. Next base: position 22,655,078 of record JALBWW010000009.1, read on the forward strand.
TTGATACACAAACCCCATGCCATAGTAATGGCAATTTGAAGGATAAAAACAGGTCTGAAACAAAAAAAGAAAAATAACTGAAACATCCGTATGTGTTTAAAATCTAATTGAGGATCTAAATTCAGCAGACAGCCTGATGTTGGTAGGAAACAGTTTCTGTAGAATTGAACAATAAGAAAGAATGAGGTCATAAATATATCTAGGTTGTGGTACACTGATCATGGGGACACCAAATATAGCCCAACATATCTACAATCTACGAAATCAAAATGTCTGGAAAAGAATCAAATTGCACTAGTTTCCTAAATTTCATACTAGAGGATTAAGTAACAAAAGAAAGAAAAGAGGGGGATCTCGTTTGAGTAAAAACAGATGGCTTTCAGGCCTTCTCTCTCATTGGCATAGCATAGCAGCCCAAAGAACCAGAATCTTCCTAGAATCATGCATCAAGGGCTGTGGAATCAATTTTTCAAGTATTTTACTTTACTCATGGGCTTACTCACCCAAGTAATCTTTTATTTTATTTTATTTTATTTTTTTTTTGTATTTTCACATCAATCAGTTGATTACTATATGTTTTAATTAGAAGGTTAAGATACTATTTGATCTGAGCAAAGATTCTCAGATATTGTTAGAGATAAATGTGAAAGCATTATAATTTCAAGAGTAAACTACCATTTTCGCCATTGAAAGATTTCATGAAAGTCACATTAATCCCTAGACTAATTTAATTCACACAATAGTCCTTGAATATCACGTCTGTCATATAAGTTAATCCTCATATTAACTTGTCTTCGTTTTAGTTAACATATTTGCATAAGAGGTACGTTATCTAACTGATGTAGCACCCATTTTTGTACACATGGATTGTTTGGCTCTAGACAAGAAATTTTCCCCCTTATAAACCCAAATCGACGTCATTTTATTTCTTTCCAGCTTTAGTTCATGATGTCTGATCTACCACATCTAAACCTTACATACAACTTTGGTGTCAAAGAGATTTGCATGTAAGTTCACTCTCCGGTGAATGGATCTTCCTTTTGAGGTCGAAGAAGATAGCATGAGAGGGAAAACCTCAACCTGTTTGTAAAAAACTAGGGGGAGAAGAGGAGATGAGAGAGAAGGTAACAATTTTTTTATTAGTGGGGCTTTATTAATTTTGACCCTGCAGTTTGAAATTAGAGTTGTTGTGAATATTGTGATGCATAGGAATTGAAGTGTTGTTGATTCTAAAGACAAATTCAAGTTTAGGAAGCTTTGCGTCGTTGTACAGTTGGGCCAGTGATGGTGGTGGAGGCGTTGAATATAGGCGATCTAGTGGTAGAGCTACTGATTGTGGTATTTATGGTATACAAGAAGGTGGGCATCGTTTTCTAATCCTCATGTTGCCTTAACTATGAATCTTGAACACATAAAGTTTTAGGTGCTTGCAAGAACTGAAGAAGACCATCTAACAAATAAGAATGCAGAAGAGAGATGCATACACACAAATTAATACACATATACCATAACTCAATCACTCTAATCTCTTTATTGCACTATGATGCATGTTTGAATTGTTTGTCCAATGACTTGAAGGTGTATCGTATGAAGAGGTCAAGAACATGAGTTGATTTGATACTCTGAGCATCAGATCCTAACAATGTCAATGACACCCAGGAAAATATCATCAAAATCAGAGGAAAAACAAAGCCCGTGAGACAAAATAAGCCAAGCTTAACAAAAGAATGTGTCAAATTGAATTCCTTTTTCTTGTTATTCTGAGGTTGCAACATCAAATTCAATAGGAATGCCTTGATTTCTTTATAATGAAAGACAATGGCTTAATCATGAATCTTACTCTAATTTCTTCTATGAAATGAGGGTCTGAAAGAAGAAAATTTACAATGCATAGATGAGAAATGTATAGGTAGTAGTACACAACAGATTAAGAAAATGAAAAAGGGTAAAGAAAGTACTTTTGTTGTGGCATATTCAAATTCAATGACAAAAAAAAATTGAAGCTAAAAGAGTGTGGGGGAAAACTATTGTGTTGTGCATCTACCTTTGAATGTGCTAATGCAAAAAGGGGAAGAAAAAAAAAAGGAGGGGGAAGACATGATTTTGGAGCGTAGACCGATGATGACCCTTCATGGTGAAAGAAATCAATATTTTTTTTTTGGAAAGTGATATTATTTCTATTTCTGAAAGGAAGGTCATGTCACCACCACATATGTAGCTCACCTTTAACGTTGAATGCAGGGAATGTGAGAAATTTGAAGCTTTTTTTCCCTAGACACCAAACGACGACCTTTTTCATTAGAGAAGGAAATTTTTTTTTAATATTGAACCAAGTAGTCCATGTGTGCAAAGTGGGTGCTAAATCGTAAAGTTAACGATCACATGTACACATTTGTTAACTAAAACAGAGAGAAGTTAACATGAGGGTTAACTTGCATGACAGATGTGGCATTCAGGGATTCTAGAGTGAATTAAATAAGTCTAAGGACTAATATGACTTTCGTGAAATCTTTCGAAGACGAAAATGGTAGTTTATTTCAATTGATAACTTATTCTTCTTAGAAGCTTCTCTTTTCCAAAACAAGGCCACATTACAAATATACAATAATATTTGTCTAAGATCCTAAAAGTTTAAGCTATTAGGTGGAGGCTCATAAATGACTTTATATCTCTAGTACATCCCCTCATGCAAAAGCCCTTTAGTATTTAAGCATGGACAATGCATATGCTCATATTTACCTTATGCTAAAATTCAACTTTATTTAGAAGATTGGGGACAGTTAGGATCGAACTCCTGACCATTTGATCAGAGACTCTGATACCATGACAAAGACCAACTCTTCCAAAAGCTTAAGTTGTTAGGTGAAAGCTCATAAATGACTTTATATCTCTTAGAATATCAATGTTTGATAGACCAATCATTTGAATTTATCCTGGCTCTATTATTTTGTTCATTGAGCTCCTGCCCATTTTGTTAACTATATCTTTCACTGCTTGCTGAATAGAATAGAAATCCCTACATTGTGTTTGTTCAGCTTCTAGATAATAGTGTATTGACAGGGTGTCATTTCTACAAACCACTTCACAAATCCTAAGGCTATATATGCAGCGTTCAGTTACTTTGAATCTAAATGGACTTTGTAAAAACAGTTTTCTTTTTACTTGTGCAAGCATCCTAAACTCTGTTTTCAATTTTTTGCATAATTTGCTCCAAGATTTTTATCAACTACTGCCTCCCCCTCCCCTCTCTTGTCTGATTTTTTCTCAGTTGACTGAATGCATATGTTACTTTTCTATTTCTAGGAACAGAAAGAGAAGCAAATATAGAATGGCAGGAAGAGGTTTATCAAAAGGTAATATCCAACATTTTTTCCTTTGTTTTTTTTGGCTTTTTGTATCTCTTAAATTTGCCCCTCCAACAATTGAAATAAAATCACACCATAACTAAGATCCCTCTCAATAAGGGGTGGTGTCTACTGTCTCCTCTTCCCAAATTTCTTTCTTGTTTTCTTTTGTTTACCAAAATAAAGACTTGTATTATTTATGAGGGTAAATAAAGTTCTCATAAGCTAACACCAAACATAATTTACATAATTTAAAATTGTCATAATGAAAAAACTAGAGTTACCTATTAATTTTTTAACATACAAATAGGAAAAAAATTATATATTTTTTGTAAATTTTTGTTCACTGTTACTTTTAAAATAGAAATAGATCATTCTTATTTAGAATAAAAACTTTATACTTAAAGAAAAAGCATATATGAACTTCAAAACTTCACCTACCACTAAGTAAGCATTTTGAGTGAAAATTATTATTTTTGTCTCTCAAATTTTTATCTTTTTCCCTGTGCTTCCTTATATTAGGATTCATTTATTTGTAGTCATTCTTTTCATATTAAATTAATTAAAAAACTAAAACTAATGAGAAAACAGTAATTAAGCTCTTTAGTTATTTATTTATTTATTAATTTTACTAATAAATTTTTAAATAAATTTTGATCTATGTATGAAAATCTGTCAAAGATAACTTTCAAAAAGCATAATTGATATATGTTTTTTTTTATTCCTTTTAGTTTGTACTTTATGTATTTTAATTTTTTTATATTCCTCTTGGCCCCTCAAATAAAATGTATCTAACTCCACTCCTTGTCCGAGTCAATCTCAATCGTCATTATCACTCTTGTTAATTATTAGTACATTAATTATCAAAAGATTGCAAAGATAGTTTCTTTTAGGCTTTGTTTGGATTATGAAAGAAATAGAGTAGAAAGAAATAAGGAGAAGAGAAATAGAGTAGAAAATGAGTAAGTTTTTAAGTTGTTTAGATTCAGAGAATTAGGAGAGAAATAAGAAAGAAAATTAAATTTTGTTGTAAATACATATTTACCCTTATTTATTTATTTATAAAATAACAAAAGAAGGGTATATTAGTCAAATTTTCATCTCTACTCATTTTTTCTTTATTTCTTCTCACTTTAGGAGAGAAATAAAAAAAGTGTGAGGCCCATCACTTTTTTTTCTTTCTTCTTTATTTCTCTTCTAACCAAACAAGAGAATTTCTCCATTTCTCTTTTATTTCTCTCTTTTTTAATTCTCTCTTCTACATTTCTCTCATACTAAACAAAGGCTTAAAATTTGGTTTCTAGGCTGCATTGTTGGTCCCAAAGGTTTCATATCACCGTATCCAGAAATCAAAATTCTTCAGAAGAGTGTGAACATTTGTTTCTGTGGTTATTCTATGTTACACCCACAACTTGGTAGGTGACAACAATAGCATAAGAAAACAGAAAAGATAAACAAGTTTTAAAAAGATGCCAATATGTTTCTAAAACAATGGTTATGATCTTGTCACAGACATGAACAAAGTACCATAGCGGTGTATCAAACAATTCTAATGAAGAAAACATGTTCTTAATTCTGATCACTTAGATTTTGATGGTTGTGGATTTTAAATGTTAAAAGTTAAAATAACTACAAGGAGTCCTTTTAGGTTTTTATTTTTATAGTTATAAACCATTAATTAATGGCTTAAACTTTCAAGTAGTTTTTTCTTTGACATGGTTTAGCTTCATTAACTTGGTCATAAATTTTAGTCCTTACTTTCCCTAGTTTTATAATTAAGTTTCAGCATAACTTAGTCATAAGCTTTTCAGCACAAGGTCACGGTGAATATATGCATAATGTTTATTTCAAGCCCAATAGGCTTTCACGCGAGTGGTTTGTGTTAAAGTTATAGAACATACTTATGAGGCATTGCTGAAATATTGAACAGTTCTAGGTGGAATTGTTATTTGACTTAACAAGTCTCTTTGACAAAGTAGCCTGAAGCTTGATCCATGTTTCCCCTAATCTTATTAAAATTTTATTGTGACAGTTCATTTGAAGCCTAAAGGTTTTCAAGTGTGGAGATGTGTTTGAGTTTGAGAAATACAAACCATTCCTTCCTAAATGCTTAAATCTTTAACCCAAGTGGACTTTTGAGAGTGACATCCTATATAGTGAGTGACCTATGCTAAAACCTTGGGAGCTCCTCTAATAGTTGTTAAGCCTCAGTCAAATCCCTTTTTATCAATGCCCCCTCCCCCTCCCCCTCTGCTTGAGAATAAAGAAAAGAAACCTTGTAGGCAAATGCTAAACCAAAAATTGGAAAGTTCCTATTGAGGAAGTTCTATTCAACATTTTGTCCCTTGGTTGGGTTGCGGTTTGTCAAGTATTTTATTGACTATCCTATATTCATTATTTGACCAGTGCATTTCCATGCAAAATTAAGATGGTTTACAATTTCATTTTTAAGTTCGTTCTTTCTAGAAATAGTAGAATCATAATATTTTCTATTATTAGGATTTTTAGCTTCTTTCCTGTGCTTCTATAATTTTAGCAATTGCCCATGAACTTCTTTTTTTCTCTTTTCTAGGTTCTGAAGTTAATATCCTCTATTTTACTTTGTTTATTGCGGTTTGTACTTGTGTATGTTGTGTTTGGATATCTATTATTTGTATTGTTGTGTTTATTATCTAACAATCAATAATCAGTATAAATCTAGCTATTCCTGTAGATGAAGCTTTGAACTGAAAATGTTTGCGAAACTTCCTTATTTCAGGTCCAAAGGTTGAAAAACACATATTTCACAAAACTTGATTCTCTTTACCAACAGATGAGCAGTAAACTTCAGCAGGTAGATGATCATTTCAGGCCAATTATGATTCTAGACAACTCTGATTTTGCACATTGTCTTTCCTGTTTTTATTAGTACTTTTTATTATATTTACCAAAAATTAATTCTCCTAAAAGCTTAAGTTGTTAGGTGAAGGCACATAAATAGATTTATATCTCTAACACCCCCTTCATCCAAGATTCCTTTGAGCTTGAAGTGTTGACAATGCACAGACTCACTCCACCTTGTCCTCAAATTTAACTTTTATTTAGAAGAATGTGAGTGGCAAGGATTGAACTCCTGACTACTTGGTTATAGAGGCTTTGATACCATGTCAAGAACCAATTCTTCTAAAAACTTAAGCTGTTAGGTGAAGGCACATGAATAGTTTTATATCTCTAACAATATTAAATTGCTTCAGCATGAGTCTGTTCCTCAACAACCAATGACAACTGATATGGAGAAATGCAGACATCATAAGAGAGTATTGGAATACATTTTTTCACTCTTAAAAGTGACCAAAAGCCAGATTACCCCCAGTTTCAAGCAGAAACTAGACAGAGTGGAAATGTACATACATTCTATTGTACAGCCAAAAAATGTTTCTTCACATCATCAAGGGCAACATTCTGCTGATGAGCACTCCATGCATCAGATTGGCCCATCACATTCTAGAATTTCTCAAGCAGAAATATCTGAAAAGAAACCAACATCACAAGCAATGAGCCTACAAAGTTCTCATTTGTCAAAGCAAATTCCTCAGCAAAACAAGATGCGTTTGCCAGAGAATCAAGTGGCAAATCAAAGTAGCAGTTCACAACAGCAAGCAAATCAAATGTCTATTATAAAAGGTGTAATTTCTTTGCACTCTATTAATTCACTCACTGTCATACATTTATAGACTACCTTTGCCGTGTTCGCTATTCCTGGGGTTACTGGAAAATATTCTTTTGACAATTTGTCAATCTCAGATTGTGGAAATGCTGTACAACAGCAGACAAGTGGTGCCATAAAATCAGCAGAAGCATTTGTCATTAGCACTCCTGGGATTTCAGCTTCACCCTTTCTTGAAGACTGCAGTAATATCAATGAAACTTCTCATAATCCTACAGTCATTTCTGATGATTCTAGTGATGCAATGCAGCGCTTGGTTAAAGTGGTAGGCCTAAAACTTGGCATGTGCTTGTTCTTTTTCTGTTTTTCCTTTACTAAATAAAGAGTGCTTCTAGATACATACTAAATGCTATAACTGTGATATACCTCTAGTTGACCTCCATGTCACATGAAGCATTGATGGCTTCGAGTGGTGAAATTGGAGTGGTAGTCCATTTAAGTGATGGGATATCAACATTAGAACCGTTAAATGGACCACCAAAGAGTGCAATTGACACACATGCAGATTCACAAGCAAGATACTTGACTTGCGATGATTTTATTCCAAGAGGAAGGAAAATGAGTCGCTGGATTAATTCAATGCCTACAAGTGACAGTTTCAAACAGTTCACTGGTGCAGAGAATCCTTACTCAAATTCAGTCACATCTCAAGTAAAATGGCCTCGGATTGTGGTAATATATCTGCTTTCTGGTCTGTTTTCCCTGAATGCAATCTGCTAAAGAATATCCCATGATTTTATCAAGTTAAATCTACAATTCTGTTGACTGTTTCTTAAGTTGAGAGTTAATTTCTTCATTCTTTCATAAGAATTTAATTTCTTCATTATTTCATTAGAATCCAAATGCTGAAAAACAATGATAATTGTTAGAGATATAAAATCAATCTTGGGCCTTCATTTAACAGCTTACTCTTTTAGAAGAGTTGGTACTTGACATGGTATCAGAGCTTCTATGACCAAGTGGTCTTTGATCCTTGCCACCCTCATTCTTCTAAAATAAAGTTGAATTATAGCACAAAATATAGTGGGCATGTGCATTGTGCTTCAAGCCCAAAGGGCTCTTACGTAAGGGGTGTATTATAGATATAAAACTAATCTTAGGCGTTCACCTAATAGCTTAAGCTTTTAGGAGAGTTATTCATTCACAATATCATCCTATTATGTGTTTGGATTAGCATATTTTGTTTTCAAAAAACTTATAATCAAAATGTTAAAGTGTAAACTTTTGGTTGAGTGTAAAATAGTAACAAATTAACATGCACTAAAGTTCAGCAATACTAGATGTAAATTTTACAGCCTTAGTTATAAATTACTTTTGTGACAAATGTCAAAGATAAAAGTTTTGACGTTGGGGACACCTTGTGGAAAAGTCACCATAGATTCAGTCAGTTGCTGGGAGCTTACCATTTGTATTTTCAATTGTGTCAAGTCCCTCTATTTCACTCCCCACATATCAATTTTTTGCATTTTATTTGCAGAACCTTGTCCTTGAAAAACTTCTTCATAATTTTTTTATGCTCCCACGAATTTTGCTTTCTTGCTACTTCCAGCAATCTTCTTGTTTGGTGTTGTTAGATGTCAGCTCATGTTATGTAATCGTTCCTTGAACTTTGAATCACTTTCCTTTATCCTTTATCCTTTATCCTTTTCATTCCTAACAATTATTGCCAGATTGACAACTACATAAATGAAGTTTTCCAGTATACAATAATATCGCTATGCTTATTTCTGAAAAGTAGGATCCTTCATATAACTTGAGCATTGGTAACTCTTGCAGGAAAGTCTTACTCTTTTAGAAGAAATAAAGGAGATAAACAAGCTACTGATAGACACTGAGGTAGTTATTAGTGAAGAGGATACCATTCGAAGTGCAGCTCAAGGAGCTGCTGAACACGGTGAAGGATTAATTGTCAAATTATTTTTCAGTTCAGTAACTGTCAATCTGAACCTGATGCCACAGTACGCTTCTGATAAAAAGGTGAATTATTTTATATTCTGGTTTGAACTATACACCTTGATTTGTTTTTTCCCTTCATTGACTATGTATCTTGGTCATGCAGTCAATAATCAAACCGTTATGGTTGCTTGTTCCCACAAGTTATCCACTTTGCTCACCTGTTATTTTAGATGAAATGCCATTGGAAATGAGGTTAGAGATTCATACTATCTTCTCTTTCTTTTATACTTTTAAGCAAGTATCCATCTGTTTTTGAGTAGCTTATGTTTGTAGACTGTGAAACTATTTCATATACCTTGGTTAGGAGAAGCAGTAAGAAAATTATTACCTCTACTAGACAACCATAAAACTCACGAATAATCACAAAGGTTCAACTATATTAAAAGAAAAATCCTCAAAATTATTTTGATTTCTGTCTCCTAAGCCTTGCATTCTGAAGCATAACAGAATTGACATTTTCTATAAGAATTATTATTTCCTAAAACTCTAGAATAGTAAATACTCACAAAGTTTCCACTATACTTGTTAGAAATATAAAGTCATTCATGAGCCTTCACCTAATAACTTAAGTTTTTGGGAGAGTTGGTCATTTACATAGTATCAGAGCCTGTATGACCAAGTGATTAAGAGTTCAATCCTTGTCGCCCTCATTCTTCTAAATAAAGTTGAATTTCAGCACAAGGTAAAGAGTGGACCTGTGCATTTTCCATACTTCAAGCCTAAAGGGTTCTTGCGTGAGGGGACATGTTAGAGATATAAAGTCATTTATGAGCCTTCATCTAAATACTTAAGTTTTTTAGAGAATTGATACTTGACAATACTGAAAGAAAAATCCTCAAAATGATTTATTGTCTATCTCCTAAGCTATGCATTCATTTGCATAACAGAATTGCAATTTTCCACTACAATAAATTTATGATTTTGGAATAATTAACCATTCAACTGGTTAACAGTGTTTAAAGAGTGGTTAATGAGTAACCACTTATGGACCTAATCCCTTAAGTGGTTAATTGTTCCTACAATAGGTACATTTTACCATGATTTCTTTTTATAATTTTTCCTAAATTATTTTCACCTTCCCTGCATTTTGTCTTTATTGCATTATTTTAAAAAAATCTTACACGAACCTCTTCTAAGGAGTCGAGTTGTGAAAATTTATAAAGAAGTTCAAAGGTTGTGTTGCCTTTGTTTATCTTTCAATGGATATTTGTGTAGGTTTTTTAATCTTTCAAGGGAAATATAAGTAGATTTTTAAAATAGAGGAAACGTTTATCTAATAAGGGCAAAATATAAGAAAAGTGAAAATAATTTACTCATTCAATATAATATATATGACTATAGTTTTGTAGTACGGAACTAATTTCTGTGTTGACAAATTATGCATGAATCTTGTATTGAAAAATACTAAACAACATGAAATACTTACTACTAAAACCGTATGAAATGGTGTAATTTCACCGCCCGTGTTTGCTCTTTCTTTGTTTTTTTATAACACAAAATTATATTAGTTTCCAGTAAGAAATTGCAACATCTACCTTCTGTTAATTTTTTTCCGTTGGGCATAGCATTGCTGCCTTGTATTCACACTAGTAAGCTAATGATTCAAAGACCATGGAATTTAACTAGTAAGCAAATTCTAGTGTGATAATTTTTTTAGAAAAATGATACATGATATGAATGATGACGTACATGGTTGGTTGGGTGGTTTTAATTTAAAAAAGAAATTGAAGTGTTGACATGCAGACATTTTATTATGTTGACTTGGATGAAGCTTCACTTGAAACCTATTCTTTTACATGTCATAAAAGGGCTCAGAAGAAGAAAAAGGATGAATAGTCAATGAGTATGACAGAGTGATAATATTGTGGGAAAGAATGGAATAGCAAATAGGGAGAATCGTGTTCAATGACTCACAAAAACATTTATTATTTAAAAAGACTACATAGATATTCAGTTTTAAAGTTCAGTCTTTGAAACAAAATTTATCCTGAAGGATATCAAATAATAGCCAACTATTTAATTTGATAACCAAACTTTGTTACAAACTCCAGTTTGATCATTGGTACTTGAACATAACAAATTCAAAACTCTAGACATCAAATCTACATCTCCCTGGAGATTAATTTTAAAGCATTTCTACCTTTAGGGTTGGTAGCAGGAGTTGCCCATAGATTGGAAAACTGACCATGCGAAGGTCAGCAGTATTGCCGTTATCTCATTATTGTCACATAATTTATTTCATTTTTAACTTGACACGGCATAATAATATTTCAGAATGTATGATTATTCGCAAATGCTAGGTATATATTTATATTCTATCGTGGATTGCAACTCAGTATCTCATAAAAAATCTTTAGAATTTTGTGAATTGCTGGGGTATGATATTTTAAATTATTTATGTACGATTGCCTCGATTGTATAAATATAGGAGTTGAAGTTTGAAGTTAGAAAGGATAAAAGCCCTGGAGTTTGTTAGCATTTGGGGCATGTTGCCAGACTCTGATTAACTCTACTCTGAGAGTTTATTGATCTTCTGATGGTTGAGTTATGCTATATATATAGAGTATTCTTTATATAGAACTATGTCTTTTTAGATAAGGGTAAATGTAATTATTTTAGATATATAGGTTATTAAGCTTGATGTACAAGAATCAGAAGTAATTGGTTGATGTGACGTGAATCTTACATAAGACATCATTCTATAAATAAAAGAAATTATGTGTTTAGTATTTTTCATATATTCTTGACTCCAATTAATTTTCTTCCTTCCTCGCATAAGCTGATATACGGTATACCTCATTATTTGTTATAGTTATGTCCTTCTAAATCTTCCTTCTGGTGCTTTAAGTTTAAAATCTTCCCTGCTCCCCATTGTTTCTATTTGGACAGTGAGGACCTGGAAGATCTGTCAATTAAAGCAAAACTGAAGCTGAGATTTTCTCTACAAAGGCTGAATCAACCCTGGTCACTTGGGGATATAGCAATTTCGTGGGAACGTTGTGCCAGAGAAGCAATCTGTGAGTATGCACAACTTCATGGTGGAGGAACCTTTAGCTCAAAATATGGAGGATGGGAGATATGTCTCAATACTGGTTGAAGGAATATGCATATTCTCACTAGTCACCACCACTGCCAGAGATTCATTTTTCATATAGTGATTCAAGTGCAGCAAACAATGCTTGCGGCTGCAATAGATTTCATCGCCCTTTACTTTCCTCTTTAATAATTTCAGATAAGAACTTCACAGGATTTTTAGTGGGGCATGTTAATCTTAAATTATTTGTGCCTATTAACATGTTTATAATTCTTAAACTTCATGTAAACAAAATCAAGATAAAAAAGAAACATATTCTTCATTCAGCACAAATTCAAAATCATATTCTATTTATAATCTCATGTCAATTCAAGATGATTAATAAATGCGGAAGTGTACTTGAAGGATCTATGAGATGATAATGGAAAGGATGATGTCCTTGATAGAGTAGTAATCTTCTAATTGTAGAATTCCTTATGCCTCAGTTCCTCTTCTAATGGGATGAAGAGAAGTAATATTATTTGTTTTACAATTGGGGACCATAACCCCTTATATTTATAAGAAGCACATGTCATTTCATGAAGAGTAATGTCTCTTTAAGTTCATACTCTTTCATGAAGAATCATGACTCTTATAAACACTTTAATCCAAATAGATTACTTTGATTTAGGCTAATTAAATAATAGCTTAACACATTTAATCATTACATGTGTGGCCCCAATTTAACATATATTTTTCTAACAATCTCCCACTAGGCCACATATGTATTTTTATAAATGTGTTAGACTTTATGAGCTCAAAACTTTGCCATCATAAACATAGGGCATATCTGACAAGAGGTTGTTGAGACCCGTCAAATAAATACAAGTTACCGGTTCACAAACTAATTTGTTATATAGAGAATGAACTGAATCGTCTCTCAAGGATCCAATAAAAACAAAGATTCAATCAAATCAAGATAATTAAAATGGGGGGGTTTGTTGTTGATTAACAAGATTGATAAAAGTATGAGACTTAAAGTTGTAAACAAATCTAAAGAAACAACCAATCCAAGGAAATTTACCGATCTTGAGTTTAATTCATCATTGATCACAAGAAATTCACTTAATTGCTAATCATGTTCTTGGGCTTAGATCACATCAAGAAGCCTTAACATGATCCAAGAATCCTCTACTAGATAAGCATCTAGGATTTGATTAACCAATGTTAGATAAAGTAAGCACCATCCAACATAGATTAACTTAAAATCCAGAATTTAACCAAGCTAAACAATCTATCAAAAAGCTTTAATATATTGTTTAGTCTTTGTGATCCTCTTTGAATACATGATAATAAAGCTATTATCACATCAACATCTAAATCAAATTAAGCAATTTAATCTAGATAAAAATCAAAAAAGGAAGAAGAGAAACTTGAATAACAATTAAGCAATATGAACAAACGAAACAAAATCTCCAAATTAAACATCAAGATGGCTAATCCCTTGGATTGATTATAAGAGCCTAGCCTTCCATGGATGGGAAGGAAGAACTCAGAAATAAAAGAACAAAAATGAAATTGTAAAGAGAATAGAGAAGAAGAGAAAGAAAACTCTCACAAATACTCAAACTTTCTTTAAACTAACTTAAAATTGAATGATGTATAATACAAAGAGATTGGCTCTATTTATACTAATCCTAGAAGCAAATTTGTAATTGAAAATAATCTGAATGCAAGCTGAAAAAACATGAAAATTGTCAAATATGGAAGCTTGATGCATGGTTGGTAGGTTGCTGCATGGTAGGTGGGTTGATGTATGGTTGGTGGCTTTTAATCAGCAACTCTTATCCTACTTTTAGCTTGATTTTCATGACCTAGATGGTGCATTTTAGTTTGGAGGTCTCATAAAAGTTGTAGCCAGTTGTCTCTTTGAAATTTTGGCGTTGGAATCATGTCATTTGGACTTTTAGAACTCCAGATATGCCAAAAACACTGCACTTACCTCAAGTTAGGTTGGCAGAACGTGTTTCCAAATTCAAACCAACTTGTAGCTTCATAATCATGCCTAAAACGACATCTATTGACTAAATGGTCTTCAGTGAAGTTGGAGATATGGGTCTTATCTTTCCAATGGCCAAGTTTCAGCCCAAGAGGAGGCCTATAGCCCATTATATAGTCCAATATGTGCACACTGCCTAAATTTTTATGATAGCAAACCCACTCTGCATTACAGGGATATTTTGGATCCTTAGAAGTCCGATCCAGCTCTTGAGTTCTCATGAAACTTGTAAATCCTTGTCTTAGCTTTCCAAAAACACCAAGATCACCTCAAATAGATCACCGAGTCCCAAGTTATGGCCTAACCAAGGAGGAAATGTCAAAATGCATCAAAATCCAAGAATTATTCATAATTTGCATTAAAGCCCAATGATGCCCAACATCATTAAACTCATCTAAAATACTAATATTGACACAATAAACATCTAATAAAGCCTAGTACAAAGCTAACATAAATGTCTCAAATTGATTGATCAATATTCGAACAATCTCGTCCATTAGTTATATCAATATAGGACCAAAGCAGCTTTTGTTATATCTATCATAACTGAACCCATTAATGATCACTGATATCAATACAACCAAATGACATAGATCAATCATGAAATGTACAACATGAAAATCACATGAAGGTGATCTGTACATGTCGATTTTCAACCGGTCCTATTGTATTTTAGTGAGATCATTTTAAAACATTATCATACAAAGTGTAATAAACTGAACACCAAACTTTATTTCTGATCAGAAAAATATCCAAATACAAAAGTACTCATATATATATATATATTATCAAACATAGAATATATAATACAAAAGTGATAAACTCCCACTAAACCAAAGATTCCTCATATTCTAAGATATCCATGTGAGCAGGATGCTCATGAAAGACCTTGGATGGAAGACCCTTTGTAAGAGGGTATGCTATCATAGAGTTTGTCCCTAAGTGTTCTATAGAAATCTATCCACTTTGTACCCTCTCCTTGACAACTAGGAACTTGATGTCAATGCGTTTTGACTTGGTCGAACTCCTGTTGTTATTGGAGTATAAGACGGCCGATTTGTTGTCACAGTATAATTTAAGCGGTCTTTCAATTCCTTCCACAATTCGCAGCCTAGTGACAAAGTTCCTTAGCCAAATCCTATGATTTGATGCCTTATAACATGCTACAAATTCTACTGCTATGGTGGACGAAGCAATAAGTGTTTGCTTGGCACTGCGCCAAGTAACTGCACCACCAGCCAACAGATAGATATAGCCTGAAGTGGATCTTCTACTATCTTAGCATCCGGCAAAATCAGAGTCAAAATACTTAATGATCTCCAAATAGTCTGACCTCTTATATGTGAGCATATAATCTCTTGTTCTTTTCAAATACCTCATAACCCTTTTGGCTGCTTTCCAATGATCTATTCATGGATTTCTTAAGTATATGCCTAACTCTCCAACAATGTATGCTATGTCCAGACGCGTACAGACTTGAGCATACATTAGACTCCCTACAGCTGATTGACAAGAGGTTGTCGAGACCTATCAAATAAAATAACCGGTTCACAAACTAATTTATAGTATAGAGAATGAACCGAATCGTCTCTCAAGGATCCAAAAACAAAGATTTAATTAGATCAAGATAATTATAAAAAAGGGGGGGTTTTGTTTGTTGATTAACAAGATTAATGAAAGTAGGAGATTCAAAGTTGTAAACAAATCTAAAGAAACAACCAATCCAAGGAAATTTACCGATCTTGAGTTTAACTCGTCATTGATCACAAGGAATTCACTTAATTGCTAACCATGTTCTTGGCCTTAGATCACATCAAGAAGCCTTAACATGATCCAAGAATTCTTTACTAGATAAGCATCTAGGATTTGATTAACCAAGGTTAGATAAAGTAAGCACCATCCAACATAGATTAACTTAAGATCTAGAATTTAACCAAGTTAAACAATCTATCAAAAAGCTTTAATATATTGTTTAATCTTTATGATCCTCTTTGAATACATGATAATAAAGCTATTACCACATCAACATCTAAATCAAATTAAGCAATTTAATCTAGATAAAAATCAAAAGAGGAAGAAGAGAAACTTGAATAACAATTAAGCAATATGAACAAGCAAAACAAGATCTCCAAATTAAACAACAAGATGGCTAATCCCTTGGATTGATTATGAGAGCCTAGCCTTCCATGGATGGGAAGGAAGAACTCAGAATTTAAAGAACAAAAACGAAATTGCAAAGAGAATGGAGAAGAAGAGAAAGAAAACTCTCACAAATACTTAAACTTTCTTGAAACTTCCAAATTGAATGCCTCTAATACAAAGAGGTTGGGTCTATTTATACTAATCCTAGAAACCAATTTGTACATGTACATAATCTGAATACAAGCTATAAGAATATGAAATTTGTCAAAAATGGAAGCTTGATGCATGGTTGGTGGGTTGGTGCATGGTAGGTGGGTTGGTGTATGGTTGGTGGCTTTTAGTCAACAACTCTTATCCGACTTCTGGCTTCAAATTCATCACCTAGACGGTGCATTTTGGCTTGGATGTCTCATCAAAGTTGTAGCCAGTTGTCTCCTTGAAAATCTCCAATTTGAATCATGTCATTTGGACTTTTACAACTCCAGAAATGCCAAAAACACTTCACCTACCTCAAGTTAGGTTGGAAGAACGTGTTTCCAAATTCAAACCAACTTGTAGCTTCTGAAGCATGCCTAAAACGACATCTATTGACAAAATGGTCTTCATTGAAGTTGGAGATATGGTTCTTATCTTTCAAGTGACCAAGTTTCAGCCCAAGAGGAGGCCTATAACCCACTATATAATCCAATATGTGCATCTTGCCCGGATGGTCTACCGTGACAGCAAACCCACTCTGCATTGCAGGGATATTTTGGACCCTTAGAATTCCGATCCAGCTCTTGAGTTCTTCATAAAACTTGTAGAGAATTGTCTTAGCTTTCCAAAGACACCAAGATCACCTCAATTGGATCACCGAGTCCCAAGTTATGACCTAACCAAGGAAGAAAGGTCAAAATGCATCAAAATCCGAAAATTATTCAATATTTGCATTAAAGCCCAATGAAGCCCAACAATATTAAACTCATCTAAAGTACTAATATTGGGCACAATAAACATCTAATAATGCCTAATACAAAGCTAACATAAGTGTCTCAAATTGATTGATCAAATTCCCCCACACTTAAGCTTTTGTACTCTGGCAAAACACATAACAACGAAACTAAAGAAAAACAAGAAACATCATATTATTAAACTAAAAACATAAAAAAGCGATTGTACCTAATCTAATCCACTTCCGTGAAGGAAAACACGATGGCATCAGCATGTGCCACAAGCCTTTAAACCCTAGGTGTCCCTAATGGACGAGTTATAGTCTCGTGAGGGTTTACCAGGATGATACCCACAAACATGTAATATTTTATTTAATCAATTCAACTAATTTTTAAATACAAGCATTGTATCAAATATAAACCATAATTAATAAGTCAAGTATGCTTAACAAAGAATAGTTGAATCAAATCAATTGAGAATAAAGTATAACATAATCATGCTTTAATCAGAAATAGGCATGTTCAGATTGAGTAAAATTCTTCACAAGTGTCACTCAAATCACACAAGGTGTTTATGTTAACTGTTTACGCTAACTCAGTCAAATTATGAAAAGTATTTTACCATAGGCTTGCATATACATCAATTCTCCACTACTTAGATCAAATAAATTGCAAAAATCAAGAGGTCTTTTTCAAAAAGGTTGTAATGGAACTTATAAGGTGAAGGAAGGGAACAATATAGATAATAGCAGGTTAAAACCAAAGAGAATAAAAGAGCATTGAGGAGTAATTCAAGTAGAAAGAATAAATTTTTTACCCAAAACCATAAAATGCTCATTCTCTTCACACATTCCTTCCTTTTTCTATTCTTTTTATTTTCTTTCTTTTTTTTTTCTCTTTTTATTTTTTTTGTTTTTTTTTGTTTTTTTTTTGTTTTTTTTTTGTACCAAGCATTTCGTATAAGCACACCAATTCCCCCACACTTAAATAATTTCAAGCAAAAGAACTCCTCCAATAAGAAAATAAATGCTCTCACATTCCCTAAGGTAAGTTAAAACATGGTTTTTCACTCAAAGCTTGTAATGAGCTAAGAACAAAGAATAGGCAAATAGGTTTAGGGAGTTAATAATTGGATAAATGCAAGGTAGGTTTATTTGGCCAAAGCGGCTAAGTCAAGAAAAATGCCTCTGTCATTTTCATGCAACATACAGACCAATGTAATCTCAAATCGATTCAATGCAAGTTCTAGAAAATAAATTCATAATTGACATCACTCATGAAAGAAAATAACCAAGTGTAAGTATCAAACTTGGAAAAGCCCAAAACTCACAAAGGTATGAAACATTCACTCAATTCAACCATGCCTTCTTCCTAATATCCACAATCATATACACATGTATATCATGAAAATGATTCAACTGTAAACTGTTTTGCATACTTTTATCATCAATTAAGCTCAGATTTAGCACATGCTTGTATCAAAATCAATTGAAAAGATCAAAATTGTGTGTGTGTGTGTGTGTGTTTTTTTTTTTTTTAATATATATACAAGAACAAAGATGATTTAAGACCTATTATGAAATGCAAGTTGAGATGCGTCTCAAGAGCAAAACTACTCCTTACTCTGCCATCATACATCTAAAAAGTTAGTAACAATAAAGATTAGCTTTTTTTTTTTTAAACTAAACTATGTACATGGTAATGTCAACTATCCATCCCCCCAACTAATTAAAGACATTGTCCCCAATGTCAAAATAAAGATAGGTAGAGTGTAGAAAGTCTTACCAGAAAACTGCAAATCGGGCCTGAAATAAGAAAAATTACAAAAAACTAAAACCATAAGAGAAAACAAAAATTCAAAGACAAAGTCAAATCAAGTTTTTGCTTTTTCCTGCTGCTGCTGCCTTGTTCCCAATTCCGTGGAGCCATTACTGGATCACGTTGTGGTACAAATACATTGAGTTGATCGAGCAATTGTTCAGGAGTTGCGTGATTACAAGACTTTGACGTGTCGCTTGTGAGATGAACCTTTTTCTACAAAGCATGATCAAGAAAACAAAACAAACTGTCATAAAAACCATTAACATTTAATATACCTAAGGGTTTTTGGTGAAAGTTCTAGCGTGACAGGATGTAATTTGAAAGAGTTCTTCCAATGTTTCAAAACCACCCGGTAGGGCAATAAAGGCATCGGCATTTGCTATCATAATGTTCATGCGTTGGTGCATGCAAAATACCATTACTTCATCCCCTAATGTTTTCCAATGGGCTTCTTTGGTAGATAAGGCGGGAATGACACCAGGACTTTGCCACCTCCTAAATGCGGCAGATTGCTACACTAACCCATTAACCCAAGACTACCTCCTCCATAAACTAAATGGATTTCTCTCTCAATGCACTCGACCAAGATGGTGTGCAATATTTACAAACTCTTTATCTTTCCCAGATTAGATCCACAAAAGACACAAACACTCTTGATCCGACGAAGCCCATGATGACTTCCATTTTCTCTTCTTTTTTTTTTTTTGTACTCTCACCTTATCAATGATCTGAAGAGAGCAAAGTGCATTATTTAAAGAATCAAAACTCAAATGTAATAATTACACCTATAAAGGAGGGGTAGAACCGTGTGTCAGGTAAGTTTGAAAAGAAGCAAAATAATAATAGCTATATTACAAGGATAAAAGACTAATCTATATGTGTCAGAAGAAGTTTGAAAATACGCAACGCATATTTCAAAAGAATACGGCTACTTTTGATTTGATTTGATTTTTTTTTCTTTTTTCTTTTTTTTTTTTTGAATTTTTTTTTTTGAAAATTTTTTTTTAATAAACAAGAAGAAGAAAGAAAAATAAAAAAATAGAAAATAATACTTACAGGAGGTGTGATTGTGGCTCACAAATTCCTCTGGTTTTACGTCCAGTAACGGCTTGAATGCTCTCTATGGGCCGATGGTCGGCTTCCCATCCAATTTTCTTAAAAATTGGCAAACAGGGTCTTTTTGAGTCAGATTCCCGAGACTACATTGCTCATGTTCATCTTGGAATATTGGCCATAAATCGAGAAGTACCCTCTGCACATCTCCACTAGGATGCGTCTCAAGAGTCAATAGAATGTTATCTAAAGACTCCTTACTCATGCCATCCTTTATGAAGTTAATTTTATCATCTCGGTTTATAGACGTCATTCCAATTGATTTGCATTTTGTGTTACAGGTCCATCTTGCACATTTATAGCGAGACCGTAACCTTTTGCTCTTCTCTTCTTTGCATATGAACTTTTGCCTAGCCCTGGCATATATGAAACAAGAGCGTCGAGAAAATTCACCTCTGAAGTCGGACCTTTGCTTCGATCAACCAACAGTATATCCGCGAGGATGCCTTTGTGCATAAGCATCCTTAATCTCTCAAACCTTGCACAATAAATGTTAGTTAAAGCATTTTGAGGAGAGAAGGAGTACAAGATTAAAAAGGCCGATTATCCATTTCGAAAGAAAGAAGAAAGAGAGAAAAAAATTGAGTAAAATTAATAATACTGATTTCGATGTTTGTGGGTAAGCTGAAGGGGACCGAAAAAGATTTTCACGCGAATGCCGTTATCCGCCATTTAACCGGTGAAAAATCATCTGTCAATGAAAAATAAACAAAATTAAGACAGAAAAAATCAAACTCTGATAGATTTTCTCGCTTGGCACCAAGTTTCTGTCTGGATTCCTGTGATTGCAAATAAGTCAAAGTTGAAAGATGAAAGAGTTAGAAAGCTTGGGTTGCCTCCCAAGAAGCGCTACTTTTAATGTCTTTAGCCAGCGTGATTGAAGATTTTGCACGAGCAATGGGTCCTCCCCAATAATGATTCAATCTCTGGCAATTGACATTAATCGTGGCTTTTTTTTTTGTCTATTTTTTTTCAACACAGTAGTGATCAATCATGGTAGAGGGCATCCTGCAATTGAACTTCCTCCACGAGGTTCTCTTGAGCTCCTTCATAAAAAAATTTTAGGCGGTGACCATTAACTTTGAACACTTTGTTGGTGGCTTCACTCTTAATTTCCACTGCACCATGAGGAAAAATGTTAGTGACAACAAACGGACCGTCCCACCTAGACCTTAATTTACCAGGCATCAACTTAAGGCGAGAATTAAACAAGAGAACTTTTGCCCAATCGAAAACTCCTTACGAAGAATAAACTTATCATGGAAGGCTTTGGTCTTTTTCTTTGTAGAGTCGGGAGCTCTCATAGGCATCTAGGAGGATCTCTTCCATTCTGTCAGAATCTTTGCAACTTCCGCTACTATGCCACTCAGGCCAAATTAATGTTGCATTGCTTCACAGCCCAATATGCTTTGTGCTCAATTTCTACTGGCAAGTGGCATGCCTTACCATAGACTATCCGATATGGAGACATCCCGATTGGAGTTTTGTAAGCGGTTCGGTAAGCCCAAAGAGCATCCTCAAGCCTCATGCTCCAATCCTTCCGATTAGGTTGGACTGCTTTTTTCAAGTATGCGCTTGATCTCTCTATTGGAGACCTCGGCTTGACCATTAGTGCAGGGATGGTAAGGTGTAGAAACTTTATGCAACACGCCATATTTCCTCATCAATCCCTCCATGCTCAGTTCTGAAATGGGTGCCTTGATCACCGATGATAGCTCTCGGGATTCCAAACCTACGAAAAACTGCCTTGATCTAACAAAATCCACAACAACTTTGGAATCATCGGTCAAGTGGCTTTAGCCTCCACCCATTTTGATACATAGTCAGCTAGCAAAATGTAAACATAACCAAAGGAAAGAGGAAAATGTCCCATGAAATCAATACCCCATACGTCAAAGATTTCTGTCTGATGGAGGTTCTTCAGGGCATCTCATTCCCGAGAAATGTTCCTGTTCTCGACCTTGTTCACAAGACTTACGAACAAATATGCATCATGAAACAAGGTAGGCCAATATAATAGGAGTCTAAAACTTTCCTAGTCATGCGTTGAGGCCCAAAATGTCCACCACATGCAAATGCATGACAAAAGCTAAGAACAGAATGAAACTCTTGATTAGGCACACATCGCCAATAATTTGGTCACTACAAAATCGCCACGGATATGGATCATCCCACACATAATATTTTGATTCACTCTTAAGTTTATAAATTTGTGCACGAGTGAAATGTGAGGGAAAAAGCTGAAGCAACCAAGAAATTCACCATATCAAAGAAACCAAGGGAAGGTGTTCTTACCTTGCAACCGCATCAAGCTTTGCTCTCTGTGGAAGGAGTCCTTGCAGGAAGGGATCTGAAAGCCCTTTCAATGCGGCTCAAATGATCCGCCACTAGGTTCTCTCGCTCCACTCTTGTCACGGATCTC
Source organism: Styphnolobium japonicum (assembly GCA_023212625.1). Lineage (NCBI taxonomy): Eukaryota > Viridiplantae > Streptophyta > Magnoliopsida > Fabales > Fabaceae > Styphnolobium > Styphnolobium japonicum. The sequence goes on from JALBWW010000009.1 coordinate 22,677,583, forward strand.
TATGTGAAACTCTTGGAGCAGAGCATCCATCTTATTAGTCGGGGCTTTGCCTCCTGGCTTCTTCAAAAGGAACTTGAGCATGATCGATAAACACAACAACCTTAGAACCAAGCAAATATGATCTAAACTTATCCAAAGCAAAAACAATGGCTAAAAGTTCTTTTTCGGTTGTGGTATAGTTGGCACAGCATCTAGAGTTCTCGAAGCATAGCATATCACATGAGAAGCTTTCCCACTCTCTGTGCCAAGATCAAGCGCTCCTCTTGCATAGTTAGAAGCATCACACATTAACTCAAATGGCAATGTCCAATCGGTGGGTTTGGATGATGGGGGTACTTGGTCAAGGCACGCTTCAAGTGGTTGAAAGTCGCCTTACACTTATCATCAAAATTAAACTCTACATCTTTCTGCGATAAGTGGGAAAGTGGAAGAGCAATCTTGGCCAGTCGGCAATGAAGCGCTGTAGAAACCCTGCATGACCAAGAAAGAGAACGCACTTTTCATACGCATGTGGGGTAAGATAAACAAGTAATTACATCAATCTTGGCGGATCTACCTCAATTCCCTTCTTGGATACTACATGGCCTAAAACTATACTGTTCTACCATAAAATGGCATTTCTCAAAATTTAGCACAAGGTTAGTCTCAATGCATCTTTGCGTACTCTAGATAGGCTGGCTAAACATGAATCAAAAAGAAGAACCATAGACGCAGTGAAGTCATCCATAAATACCTCCATGCACTCCTCTAAGAAATCGAAAATATGCTCACCATGCCATTTGGAAGGTACTGGGGGCATTGCAGAGGTAGAGGGCATCCGTCTCAATGAAGCAAAGGTGCCGAAGGGACAAGTAAATGTGGTCTTCTCTTGATCCTCGGTCCCAATGTGGATTTGGAAGTATCCAGCAGCCATCTAAAAAGCGTAATGGGACTTACCTGTACCCAACCGGCCCAGTTCGATCATCGATCGATGAGCGGAAGGGGTAATGATCTTTCCAGTGGCTTGGTTGAGGCGTCTGTAGTCAATGCGGACTCTCCAGCCTATTGCACTCCGGGTTGGTATTAGCTAATTCTTCTGGTTGGCCACAATCACCTGATTTCTTTGGAACTACTTACACCAGGGCTCACCCACTTCTTTCAGTCGGAGATGGGATAGATAATGCCCGACTGCGGTAAACGTCACTTCTTTTTCACCACATCTAGAATGAGAGGATTCGATCTCCTCCTGGGGTTGTCTCACTGGTTTAGTTTCCTCCTCAAGTAATATCCTGTGCATGCATGTGGAGGGGTTAATACCGAGGAATGTCGCAAGTGTCCAACCAATTGCCCTTTTGTGTTGTTTCAAGACTTCCAATAATCTGGTTTCTTGCTCGGAGTTGGAGGTGTTTGGCCATTATCACCGGAGCTTCTCATCCTCTTCCAAGAATGCATACTTCAAAATGCTCGAGCAAGGGCTTAAGTTCAATGGAGGGTGGTTCTTTGGTAGCGGTACTAGTTTTGGGCACCGAAACTAAATGCGCTAAATTCTCGGCCAGATTGCACATACTGCAAGTGGCACAATCTTGCAAAACAACATCATCATATCCTATGGGATCAAAAGAATCACACTTAGCGGCGGGATGAATGATAACATCATTAATAACAACATCATTGCCATTAATAACGAAGCGAGAATCATCAATGTCGCGTGAATTAACAACGACACATGATAAGTATGTAGAAATCTCGGCCGCAGTGCCAGCGCATTGCAGTGGGTTTACAACCAAAAGTCGGAAACAGCGAACAAGTATCACAAGCTATGCTATCGGTGTATCCTACAATTTCGTGAAACTCACAACATATCAAAGCATGCATATCATCAACTAGTAAATCAATGACATCAAAATGAAAAACAGAATGATCCTCTAAAGGGTATTTCATGGCATCAAAAATGTTAAGCTGAATGATATCATCACCAAATTCCATGGAAAGGGTACTGCATGCACATCAATCTTAGTTTTAGCGAGCTTTTAAAAAATGGCCTACCTAAGATCAATGGGGGTGGGGAAGAAGGCGATTCATCTTCCATATTCAACACATAAAAATCAGTAGGGAATATTAAATTATGTACCCGAACGAGCGTCCTCCAACACTCGCTGCGGGTTGTGCGATTAGCTCGGTTCTTTGGCCCGAATGACAATGCCGCGGTGGGCTTTAGCTCTCCCATGCAAGGAAGTGTAAGCGGCTTTGGCATTACATTGATGGAGGCTCCCAAGTCTAGCAAGGCATGAGTGGAACTGTTGGTGCCCTATGGTGCAAGGGATGGTAAAAGTGCACGGATCCTTGCATTTGGGAGCAGTTGGGTGAATCAAGCGAGACATTTCTCCCCATACTCACTTTTTCGCTGCCCTTTAGCTTCCTCTTATGGGTGCACATCTCTTTCAAGAACTTGGCATACTGGGGATTTGTTTAATTGCCTCCAAAGAGAGGTATATTCACCTCAACCTTCCGAAAAGTCTCCATAATTTCCTTATCCAATTCGGTTTCAACCATATGCCTCATTTTGTATCATTCGATTGGGAAAAGGAAGAGGAATGTTGGAACGACTTTTTGGATGTTCACTTTTCTCACAATCTTGAATTTTTTGTCAAGCTCACGATTTGATCCGGTTTTATTGGTACATTTGTAGGATCATTCTTCTTGAATTTGCTACAAAGATCTAGATTAGTCATGAGAACTTGAAGTTCTTGTAGAATCTTGTTTCACGGGCCAAGGGTAGAATGCAGGAATTATCTGTTGCCTTTGGTCCATTGATTTGCTTACTGCGTAAAGCTATAGCACTAACATTGCCTCTAGGGTTTGGAGTGGTTTGAGAGGGTAATTGGCCGTAACCCTGTGACTTTAATTCATGAATTGATGTGGCAAGTTGACCAATTTGAGTCTCCAAGTTCTCGAATGGTGGTTTTGAGTTCTCTGTTGAAGCTGGATGTTATTGGTGGCCAAGCTGTTTCACCAAATCCTCCAATGAGGGCTCAGTTTGTGGCTACAGGACCTTGCTTCGGAATGGTGGTCTACTTAGTCGACATGGTGAAAGCGATTTGTCCTTGCTTGCCGGAATGGTGGTCTATCTTGGTTTTGGTGGCTGGCGATTTGATGCATTCCCATATCTCCAGTTAGGATGGTCCCTCCACCAGGGTTGTAAGTGTTGGAGAATGGATCATATTTACGTTGTTGCTTTAGCGATGGAATTGTGGCTTCCCAGAAATATACCAGTGCGACCCGCAGTTGGTCTTGAAACTCATAATCATCTTGCAATGTGGGGCACGAATCGTAGGATGAGAGGAACTAGAACATATGCTACAAACTCTTGCGCGGGGTTTGCACACGTGGTTCGTGTTGTCCTATTGCCATTTGTCTAACCAAAGAAGTGAGCTCATCCAATCTATGTTCCACCACTTTGTTGATCGGCATGTGAAGAGGTATTAACTTCATTGACTACTGCAGTGCGTGCATCCATTCGAGTACCAAATTCTTGAGAATTTCTTTGCCATGTTTGCAATTAAGTTTCTAGCGGCCAAAGAAATGGAGTTTTATCTACCAATGCTCCACCACTTTGCGGCATCAATCATACTCCTTTCCATTGGCATCAATCCTTCATAGAAGTATTGGATCGTGCGAGTTGATCACTAATTTGATGGTGTGGGCGACTTGAGCACAATTTCTTGAATCTCTCCCAATACTCATGGAGAGTTTCACCAGCGATTTGCCTTATGCCACAAATATCTTTCCTTATTGCAGCTTCTTGATGCAGGGAAAGAACTTCTCCAGAAATAATCTTTTCATGTCATTCCAAGAAGTGATGGCGTGCAGGTTGTAAGTAATACAACCAATCCTTGCAAGGCACCATCCAAAGAGAAAGGAAAGGCCCTTAGCTTGATGTGATCTTCTATTCCATGAGGTTTCATGGTGGAGCGGACAACATGGAACTCCTTCAAATGCTTATGTGGATCTTCACTGCGCAAGACCATGAAACTTGGGCGGCAAGTGTATCAATCCGATTTCAACTCAAAATCAACATTAAGTTCGGGATATTGAATGCACAAGGTTGATAATTCACATCGAGTGCGGTAACTCCTTAAGGGTCCTATTGTTATAGTGACCATAGTAAAATCAACAGGGACTCGATCGGAACCTTTGAAGTACTAACGGCTTGAGACTCAACGATTAAAAGAGTCAACAAGATTAGGTGCAATGTCAAGTTCAAGTCCAATTCCGAGGAAGTAATTCTATTAGCTCACATGAATGCTACTACCGAGTCCTATGAATTCTATGAAGTGTATGAAATGTTCTATCAATTTCGGGATCAAATGAATGCAAGGTACCGAGGATCGAGATCTAGTCATACAAAGCATGCGATTCATAAGAAGGTATTAGAAAAGCAATAACAACTAAAACACTAAAAATTCCTAAAACAAATACTCCAAAAATAATTAAACAAAAATAAAAACAGTATCAAATGAATTTTAAAAATTATGGAACCACCACGAGGATAAAATCTACACAAAAATGCTATCCAAAAAATAATAAAACATCTTAAAAAATTGAAAAAGTGGTCTAAGCGATGGAATTTTGCAAAACTAAGGGTGACATCACGGTACATACGGTGAGCCTTTCTCAGAATAATATTTTCCATTTGTGTACCAAAATTCAGATCAACTGAGATGCCCGAACCAAAATTCTTGACACAACGCCCTTTATCCAATTTCATAGAATCCCACTTGAAAAGCTTCAAAAACAAAACAAACACATTTGTTAGAGTTAGATGGGATCTTGAAATGATCAAATAGTTGCCTTGGATTCCCGCAACGGCGCCAAATTTGACAAGAGGTTGTCGAGACCTATCAAATAAAATAACCGGTTCACAAACTAATTTGTAGTATAGAGAATGAACCGAATCGTCTCTCAAGGATCCAAAAACAAAGATTTAATTAGATCAAGATAATTATAAAAAAGGGGGGGTTTTGTTTGTTGATTAACAAGATTAATGAAAGTAGGAGATTCAAAGTTGTAAACAAATCTAAAGAAACAACCAATCCAAGGAAATTTACCGATCTTGAGTTTAACTCATCATTGATCACAAGGAATTCACTTAATTGCTAACCATGTTCTTGGCCTTAGATCACATCAAGAAGCCTTAACATGATCCAAGAATTCTTTACTAGATAAGCATCTAGGATTTGATTAACCAAGGTTAGATAAAGTAAGCACCATCCAACATAGGATTAACCCAAGATCTAGAATTTAACCAAGTTAAACAATCTATCAAAAAGCTTTAATATATTGTTTAATCTTTATGATCCTCTTTGAATACATGATAATAAAGCTATTACCACATCAACATCTAAATCAAATTAAGCAATTTAATCTAGATAAAAATCAAAAGAGGAAGAAGAGAAACTTGAATAACAATTAAGCAATATGAACAAGCAAAACAAGATCTCCAAATTAAACAACAAGATGGCTAATCCCTTGGATTGATTATGAGAGCCTAGCCTTCCATGGATGGGAAGGAAGAACTCAAAATTTAAAGAACAAAAACGAAATTGCAAAGAGAATGGAGAAGAAGAGAAAGAAAACTCTCACAAATACTTAAACTTTCTTGAAACTTACTTCCAAATTGAATGCCTCTAATACAAAGAGGTTGGGTCTATTTATACTAATCCTAGAAACCAATTTGTACATGTACATAATCTGAATACAAGCTATAAGAATATGAAATTTGTCAAAAATGGAAGCTTGATGCATGGTTGGTGGGTTGGTGCATGGTAGGTGGGTTGGTGTATGGTTGGTGGCTTTTAGTCAACAACTCTTATCCGACTTCTGGCTTCAAATTCATCACCTAGACGGTGCATTTTGGCTTGGATGTCTTCATCAAAGTTGTAGCCAGTTGTCTCCTTGAAAATCTCCAATTTGAATCATGTCATTTGGACTTTTACAACTCCAGAAATGCCAAAAACACTTCACCTACCTCAAGTTAGGTTGGAAGAACGTGTTTCCAAATTCAGACCAACTTGTAGCTTCTGAAGCATGCCTAAAACGACATCTATTGACAAAATGGTCTTCATTGAAGTTGGAGATATGGGTCTTATCTTTCAAGTGACCAAGTTTCAGCCCAAGAGGAGGCCTATAACCCACTATATAATCCAATATGTGCATACTGCCCAGATGGTTCCGTGACAGCAAACCCACTCTGCATTGCAGGGATATTTTGGACCCTTAGAATTCCGATCCAGCTCTTGAGTTCTTCATAAAACTTGTAGAGAATTGTCTTAGCTTTCCAAAGACACCAAGATCACCTCAATTGGATCACCGAGTCCCAAGTTATGACCTAACCAAGGAAGAAAGGTCAAAATGCATCAAAATCCGAAAATTATTCAATATTTGCATTAAAGCCCAATGAAGCCCAACAATATTAAACTCATCTAAAGTACTAATATTGGGCACAATAAACATCTAATAATGCCTAATACAAAGCTAACATAAGTGTCTCAAATTGATTGATCACTGATGCATAGGGAATCTTCTGCATCTCCTGAATCTCAAGATTTCCTTTTGGGCACTAACTGAGACTAAATTTGTCAGCACCTTATCGATATAGCTCCTTTGTGACAATCCTAGTGTACCTCGAGATCAGTCTCAGTGTATCTGGATCCCTAACACAAAGGAGGCATCACCAAGATCTTTCATCTTGAAATTTCTTGATAGAAATCTCTTGGTTTCGTGCAACATGCCTATATCATTAACGGCAAGCAGTATGTCATCAACATATAAGACCAAGAAAATGTACTTGCTCCCACTGAATTTGTTATACACGCAATTATCAACAACATTCATCTCAAAACCAAATGAGAGAATTACCTAATGAAATTTGTGGTACTACTGACGAGACGCCTGTTTTAGCCCATAGATGGATTTTGTCAGTTCGCAAACCATCTTCTTTGGGTCTCCCAACACAAAGTTTTGTGGCTACATCATGTATATAGTTTCGTTAATGTTGCCATTAAGAAACGTCGTCTTGACATCCATCTGATGAAGCTCCAAATCATAATGTGCAACAAGAGCTATGATTATTCTAAAAGAGTCCTTTGATGAAACCAAAGAGAAAGTCTCTTTAAAGTCAATCTCTTCCTTTTGAGTATAGCCCTTAGCTACAAGACGAGCCTTATATCTTTCCACATTACCTTTGGAATCCCTTTTGATCTTAAATATCCATTTGCAACTAATGAGTTTCGCACCTTCTGGTAATGGGACAAGTTCCCAAACCTTATTGTCTTGCATGGAATTATACTCCTCATTCATCGTTTCAATCCACTTTTCCGAGTTAGAATCTTGCATGGCTTGACGGAAGTTGATTGGATCATTTTCCATCATACCATCATTTTCCTCATGTTCCTAGAGAAATACTATGTAATTATCTGGAATAGCACTTCTCCTTTCTCTAGTGGATCACCACAAAGGTACTGGCTCTTGAAGCACTGGTTCTTGAGGATTTTGAGTTTGCTCTTCATGAACAACCAATTCATGTTGAATGGGAGATTGAACAACCATGTCTTGTAGAGGTTCCGGACTTGCTTCATCAGAAGCAACTGTCTGAATCGGTTCTGGAATTAAAATTGATTCTTCTTCAAAAACAAAGTCTCTAATCTTATTTCTCCTCCCAAACTCAATATCCTCAAAGAACGTGGCAGTTCTAGTCTAAAAAATTGTCTTTAATTTGGGATCATAAAACTTATAGCCCCTGGATCGTTCAGAATAGCCGATAAAGTAGTTGCTTACTGTTTAGGGTTCCAATTTCTTTTCATTTGGCCTATAAGGCCTTGCCTCAGCTGGATATCCCCATACATGAAAGTGATTTAGGCTAGGCTTTCTGCTTGTCCAAAGTTCATAAGATGTTTTGGCAGCTGCTTTAGTTGGCACTCTGTTCAGAATATAAACTGCAGTCTATAGTGCCTCTCCGCAGAGTGACTTTAGTAAGGTAGAATGGCATATCATACTCCTTACCATATCCTTAAGAGTTTGATTTCGTTTTTCAGCTACATCATTCAAGCTAGGTGACCCTGGCATGGTGTACTGTGGGACAATCCCACATTCTTCTAGGTACTTGGCAAATGGTCTTGAACGTTGTTTACCTAAACCGTCATATCTATCGTAATATTCACCACCACGATCAGATTTGACACTCTTAATTCTTTTGTCAAGTTGGTTCTCAACTTCAGCCTTAAATGATTTGAACACGTCCAATGATTGAGACTTTTCATGTATAAGAAATAGGTATGCATATCTAAAATAATCGTCTATGAATGATATAAAATATTGTTAACCATTCCACGAAGGTGTTGGAAATGGCCCACAAATGTCCATATGTATCAATTCTAAGACATCTGTAGCTCTAATACCATTTGTTAAAATGTTTATAACTCTTAAACTTCATGTAAACAAAATCAAGATCAATAAGAAACATGTTCTTCATCAAGCACAAATCCAAAACCATATTCTATCTATAATCTCATGTCAATTCAAGATGATTGATAAATGCGGAAGCGTACCTGAAGGATCCATGAGATGTTAATAGAAAAGATGATATCCTTGATAGAGTAATGATCTTTCAATTGTAGAATTCCTTATGCCTCAGTTCCTCTTCTAATGGGATGAAGAGAAGTAATACTATTTGTTCTACAATTGGGGAACATAACCCCTTATATTTATAAGAAGCACGTGTCATTTCATGAAGAGTAATGTCTCTTTGAGTTCATACCCTTTCATGAAAAATCATGACTCTTAAACTTTTTTTATTTCTATTTTGGCCCATCATAAAAATAAAAATAAGACTTTTGGTATCTACACAATATTTTTCATGATAATTATACCCTTTGCCATAACACTTTAATCCAAATAGATCACTTTGATTAAGGCTAATTAAATAACGGCTTAACACATTTAATCATTACATATGTGACCCCAATTTAACATATATTTTTCTAACAGGGCATTTGTTCAATCTGTCTGAAGGCTGAGTACTTGATAGTCGAGATAACTTGAAATTTATTTTACTTTTTGAGCTGGGAAGAAGTTTGTCATGATGCCTTGAAAAGGCTGAATATAGCAGTTATGCGAAAGAGTATGAGAACATTACTTTTAGAGGATTGCTGTCCAGCCTATTAAATTTTGATGAAGACTTTAAAGTTTTGGTTGATTAAATATATTGAGAAATATGATTTATTATTATGTGATTAGAAAAGTCTTCTCAGTTAAGGTAGCAGTTGCTTGTAGTGCACTAAAATTAGAGTGTGTCTTTTCATAGTCATAGTTTTAGTATAAAAAATAGATGTTGTAGAGAGAGAAAATTATCATAGAAAGAAACCCTTATTTTTTGTGTGTAAGTAATTACTACTATACAAAGATGTCTTATAATATGGAAAAGAATAGTGTTAGTGTGTGTAGTACAACCATACACATGTAGTAACTCTGTGTAGAATAATACTAATAATGAATAATAATTAACCATAATATTTCAATACTCAGCCTCAAGATAGAGTATATAAATCATATGCACAAAGCTAGTTGTAAATTCAGTTAATCTGAGAACCTCTTAGAAACTTACTAAATAAATATGCTAGTAGGACATTTAACTTGACAAAACTAGTAGAGATACATCCTCACAAGATTTTCTCTCTGATGAACGACAATCTACCTCTATATGCTTAGTCCTCATGAAAAATCTGGTTCAATTAATGCCATGTATAAGGCAACCTAGTTGTCACATCGGTTGCATCTATTTACTTCTCCAAACTTCTACTCTTGAAACAATAGTTTTAGCAATATGAGTTCATATGTTGCAAATCCCATGATTTGGTATTTTGCTTTTGCATTTGGCATGACAACAACATCCCACTTGTTTTCCCATGACATTAGGTTTCCTATAATATGAACACAATTACATAGTATTTTGAAGTTAAACCTATCTAACAAAGGCTAAACCCAATTTGCATTTGTAAACCCAATCACCTGGGAACATGGAAGTCATTGGCCAAGTGCTCTTTTGATATACTTGAGGATGCAAATCACAGCATCCCAGTGACTATCATGGTGCTTATAGGAATTGACTGACCACGTTCACAACAAAGGAAATGTCTAGTCGAGTAATAGTAAGAAAATTCAATTTCTCAACAAGGTTTCAATAACATAAGGTCTGGTAGTGGCTCCATTTGTCCGAGTAGTGGGTAACAATTTGATCTATGGACTTGTCCACAAGTCGGCAATCTAACATAATGATTTCCACCAAGATCTAATGCATACTTTTTTTTTTCAGAGATAGCAACACTAGTGTTAGAATGAGCCACCTCAATACCGAGAAAATATTTAACACAACCCAAATCCTTGGTCTAAAAATTATCAAACAAATGTTTCTTCAATTGAAAGATATGCCTTATCATTTCCCATAATGAAAATATCATCCACATATAGGCAACTAAACAAATACATTGATCCTATGAGGAGTGTAGATAGAACTATTGAACAAACCGTACTAAATTGCTCTAATCCCACTCATAAAGATTGTTTCAAACCATAAAGAGAGCAACACAAGTGACAAACAAATATTGACTCCCTTTAAGAAACAAAACCAAGTGATTGATCCGCATAAACTTCTTTAGCAAGATCGTCACAGGGACAAATGTTTTTTATGTCGAGGTTGTATAGTGGCCAATGTCACATGGTGACTAAAAGAAAAGTGATTTTATAATTTAACATTAATTTTAATACGATTAATAATTCTCTTAATATTAGTCAAACAAGCTCATGAAAAATACATAGTGTTCATTTAGATATACTTTTCTTGTTAAAAAAAATCTTTTTTTTTAAATCTTATATTTTAATATATTTGAAATTTTTTTGTAAAAAGAATTCAAAACACTAAAAAAAAGCATATTTTAGTTAAATTTTTGTACTTTTAAAAATGACATTTTTTATATAAAAAAGTTATTCAAACATTAAAAAAATATTTTAAAATATTGCATCCAAAAATAAAATAATTTTACTTTTTTAAAAAGACCTTTAAAAAAATCATATAAATAAGATCTTTTCAAAAGCTTATCCAAACCAACGAATACGGAAAAATATATATAACATTACATTTTGTAATATATGTGCACAATCTGAATCATTTAAAAAAAGTTACAGTGAGGCCATGTATTATTTAATAGCTTGTATGAGAATATGTAAAGAGTGTATAAATATATGTTTGTATAAATATTATTGCTCAATAAATAAATAGTATAAGGTTATAATTTGATTGACACAAAGTGAAGATTACCCATCCACAAGGAGTGGCTACTAAACAAATTTGAACTTATTAGTTGAGAGTCCTATGTAATGTTGGGGTTTAAACCTCTGAGAAAATACTTGTGTAGATGGACAATTTCAATATCACAAACAAGGTTAATCTCAAAAAGTGTGAGGATACTAAAACAACCAAATTCACACTCTCCAAAAATGAAAAAATAAGGATGTAATACTCAAATTAGTTCTCTAAAAATATACAAGACATCAGTTTAGTATTCTAATAATTTTTTATATCAAAATAATCTTTAATTATTATTTTCTTAGTTCAAATTGGTCTATTAAAATTATTTTTAATATCAAATTAATCTTTCAAAAAACTCAACAAAGATCAATTTAATATAAAAAATAATTAAAAGAACAAACTAATCTCTTATGTATTTTTTAAGGTCAAAATTAACTATTTAATAAAAAACAAATTTAACATTACATTGATGACGTGGGACGGCAACCTTAGTGGTAGGTTGTACGGAAGTCACGGATCCAGAAAAGGCCTTTTCAATGAAACCTGTTTGTAATAGAAAAGCAAACTGAAAGAAAATTGTTTTTTTTATACGTTGGACTCGGACCCTCCCATAACCAAAATCTGGGTGGGTCACATCCTATTTTTCCAACCAAAACTTTTCCCACAAAAGTGGGATTCGGATCTCAAATTACCATATTTAACTCTATTTTATTTTGACCTTGTGCCCGAGACACAGAGAGAGTGCCACGTGGAAAAATGTTAAAGAAAAATGGGAATTTATATTATTATTATTATTTATTAGTGTTCATATATCAAATCACAGACAGAAAAAAAGGAAGGAAAAAAAGAAAAAAAAGCAGAGAAAGGAGAAGGAAAAGCAAACAACAAAGCAAAGAGGTAGAGGTCAGTTTCTCTGATCTGTTGAAGCATCCATGCATGTGGGTCGCTCTTTGTTTTCTGGGAATGTAGGTGTTAATGGGTTTTTTTTTCTTTTCTTTGTTTTGGTTTGTTGGTGTGTGGATATGAGGAATCTTTGGTGGTTTGGTGTGATGGATTGAGGGTAAAGTTAGGATTTTTAAGATCTTATTGTTGTGGGTTTTGAGCACATTTCTTCATTTCAGGGTGTAATGTGTGATGGGTTAGTTTGAATGATGAAACGGTGTGGCATGGTTGTGGAATGCAGTTGGTAGAGATTTATGGAAAGGGGTTTTGGATGAATTTAATTATGGATGGTTTTCGTGGTTTAATTTAGGATCATCTAACATCAGTTTTTGTTTTTGTGGATTTAAAATGGAGCTTTGCTACTTCTCTGGTTATTACATCCACAGTGTTCTACGTTATTGTTTCAACAATAATTAGTAAATGTTAGAGGTTTTAACATGTTAGGAAAGCTTGTAATCAAAATTGGTAAATTTTCTAATTGATTGGACATGATTTATGTTTGGCTGAATTTTTTAATTTTTTATTTGTTATCAAACCGGTGAAATAGGCTTCTGAGAAATTTAGAATCAATACTTTTTTTTGTTGTTGAGTTGGTGACATTGATGCTAAGTGCTAACCTTAATTCTGGGGGTTCTTGTGAGTTGTGGCCATCTATGGATTCGTTGATCTCTTGTATGTTATATATCTGATGGTGTCACTTTCCCATGCTTTTGGTTCTCAAAGGTTTTTCTGTTCTCTTAGTTTAATATATGGAAATCTTTAACCTTATTATTTCTGAAGTATCACGAGGAGATGGATGTTCTTCCAAAAAGGTCTTTGTGCATTGGAAGTTCTGGTATATAATGTCCATTTTAAATTGTTGAAGGGAGGAAATCATCTTCTCTATGCCTGTTAACTTGGGTGCGACCAATTTTATACACAAGAACTTTGTTAACTTAAGCTAGCAATAGCAATAGGGTTATAATCAATACTTTTTGTGGTAAAATTTCTGGATCCATTCCCAACAACATAGTAACTCTAGCAATGTGGATGCATGTGATGGTCTGTTGCTGCAAAAAGGGAAGGCAAATGTGTAAATGTGTGTTATCTGGGCCATTGATTAGTGAGCTTTTGGATTCTATGCATGGTTAGTTGGCACATGGGAATCAGAATTTTTTCGGATGGCTGTGTTGTCATAAGATGACAATGTCTGTCTGCCTTAATCTGGTTATTTATATTGTACTATTAAATTAATATAAAATGTCTGTTCATAATTCAGTTATATTTGTTTTGCTTCAGTACATATAGAAGGAATTAAACATTGATTCATTTTTTTCTCTATATATATGCAGCAGGAATATAACAACTAATTTGAAACTGAACAAATGTCTCCATCAATGATATCAAAATCCAAGTCCAATGAGAAGGCCTCTTCAAAGGCTGGTAAGGAACAACCGAAGACTTCTCCAAAGACTTCTGGGTCTACTAATCATGGGACTGGCGTTCCTGCTAGTGCATACAATCCTGTCTCTGGAACATTTCATACCCTAGAAACATCATTAGTTGCTTCTTCCGCTCCAATTCATGACAACAGCCGTTTCCGAAACATTGATGACACAGATGAGCATTCTAGTAGTCCTCAAGGAACGGTGTCTGGGTATGACTCGGTTTCTAACAATGGAAGCTGCTCTGGTGAATCAGAAGACCCTAAAGAGAAAGTAGCAAACTCTTCTATGCTGCAGGATATTATACCTGGTTCTGACAATGACAGAAGGGAGAAGATCCGCCTGAAGAATGAGAGGAAACACCAGCGGCAGAGGGAAAGGAGAGCCCAGGAGTTGCATGATCGTTGCAGTGGGTATCTAATGTCCAGGAAGCTAGAAGAACTTGCACAGCAGTTAGTTGCAATGGGGTTCTCGTCTGAGCGAGCAACATTGGCGTTAATGTTAAATGATGGAAAACTAGAGGAATCAGTATCCTGGCTGTTTGAAGCAAGTGAAGAAGCACACGCCAAGGTTACTACCAACCTTGGAAGTGCGGGTAATTTGAAAATTGACATAAGTGAGGAGCTTGCCCATATATCTGCTATGGAGGTGAGGTACAATTGTTCAAAGCAAGAAGTTGAAAGAGTAGTTGTTTACTGTGAAGGTGATCTTCAGAAGGCAGAAAATACCTTAAAATCTCAGAAGCAGGAATCTTCTGTGACTGAGTCAAAGCCAGAAGATTCTGGTCAAATTAATGGCTTGATGAAATCACGAGGATTACCATCAGCTTCAGTTTCAATGCAGCAGAGAGAGAATGAAAGTGACTTTAACTATTCGAAGGTAGGTGGTTCAGATTCTATGTTCTCAGATCCTCAAAGCATGAATCTGCAGTCTCTACACTTGAATCATCCAAAGGCACTAGTAGAGAAAAGGTGGGGTGTTACAGGATCAAGCTCTTCTTCTACATTTACCACGGCATCATCCACGCAATTATTGTCTTCATCTGTTAAAATGGAGGTTCAGCCTAGTGCCATTGGGAATGAAGGGAGAATGATTCAACAAGGAATAGCAAGGGAGCCAGTAGTCATGATGCAGCGTCCACAATTCACAAATGGTAAGCAAAACCCCATTTCTAGTGTAAATGCTTTACCTTCAGGGACAGCAGATTGGTATGCAAATAGTATTCCGGCTGTTGAAAATATAAGGTCAAAAGGGAAGTTACTACAAAACCACAGTATAGGAAGTGTGTGTACTGAGCACTTGGAGCAATTTTATCAAACTCGTTATAAAGAACATCCCTATGTCTTTGGACCTATAGACTCCTCATCAGCTGGGGTGGGGGGTTTCTATAAGCCAATGGGCGCATCATCACTTTCACCTACAATTCCCTCTGAGTATCAGGTTTCATGGAGCAGTGTATCTTCACCTTCTCTTACAGTTCCACCTTCCCTTGGACTATTTTCTAGTCAGAATGCAGCCAGAACATTCAGCTCACATTCACATGTGGATTGGAATACAGGGGGCTTGAAGCCAGAATTTGACTACACCAGTATAGATTGGACTTTGGATTGCCCATCGTCTTCCAAATCAGGTGGATTGTGGCTAGGGATCTCATCATTGTTGAGAAACAGTTCAGGGAATATGATGGGCAGTTCATGCATGACTGGATTACAAAATGCTGGCATGGGTAGGGAAACTTCATCATCTGCTGGTTTGAGAGAATGGACATCTCCTTTTGCAGGAAAGGACATATTCAGTGTTCCCAGGCAGTTAGTTACCTCTCCTTCTCTATAGGACTATAGGTCTTGGGAAAAAAAAGTTGATGTAGCTCGTTCCCTGTTGTTCTTGTAATGGCTGTCTTGATGGATGGTTCTGGTTTTCAAGTGAAATGCATCTACTAACTAATGGTTTATGATTTATTTTGTTCCATATCCCTAACTTTCTTATTCCATTCGCTTGCATTTGTTACATTAAAAATTTGTCGTGCACATTTTGATGATTTTAAGAAAGTGTTTTCAACTTATTGAATCATAATGAGTCATTTTCAACTCATTTTATAAGTTAAAATTTTAAAGCATATCATAAAGTAAATATTTTAGTTATTTTCAACTCATTCCAGCGTTGTATCCAAAAGTGTAAATATTTTAAATCAATCATGGTAGAGTGTTCAAAGGATTAAATTGAAATAATTTAAAGAATTTAATTTAATAAAAATTAGAAGTACAATGACTAAAGAGTAGTTTAATTTTCCAAGAATAAAATAAGATTTTTTTTTTGTGAATGTGTTGACTCACCATATCAAACTTTTTGCTTATGCTAATTATGACTTAGATTCGAATCTAAAGTATGTTTATTAGTAAATGATTTGTAATTTCATCATAAATTCAATGCCTTGAACTAGAGATGAACATTTCCCTCAATTAAGTTTTTTTTTTGTACCAAAAGAAAAAAAAAAACTCTTATTTTAAGAAGACTAGGAGTAATAAAGTAAGTAGATAATATGTAATTTCATCGTAAATCCAAAGCCTTGAATTGGGGATGGACTTTTCTTCACTTAAACTTTTTTTTGTACCAAAAAAAAACTCCTATGTAATTTTAATTAATTTTTAGAATACTAAAGCATGTTTGGGAATGATTAATTCTTTCCCAAAATAATTTTTTTTTCCAATAAAAAGTTGTTTTATCTAAAATCTATCTTGTTTATTTAAAGTGTGTAAAATTGATTATAAGTTAAAGTTATTTTTCTATAACTAAAAACAGTTTCTTTTAGAAAAGCTTGTATTTGGAGCTTTTAATTATGTGATTATAAATTATTTCAAAAGCTTTAATAGATAAATACTCTTTTACCCTTAACTAAATAAAATTTTCAATCATTCTATATCTATTTTAGTAATTTAATACATAAAAGCGATTTTTTTATACAATTAAAACAAAATTATTTATCTTAAAATTGATTTTGAACTAACTCATCTAAACATAAATTAATTTCTCATAATCAATATTTTTGAAAATCGATTATACATATAATCGATTTTTAACATAATTTTTTTTTTCACAACTAATCCAAACATACACTAGGAGTTATAAATTTATTATTCAAGTCCAAACAACTTTTATATTAACCAGAGGTATCTCATATTCTTTGAGTGTGAAATTAATCCCATTTAGACTAGAAAATGTTATGGTAAAGTCCTCCTACTAGTGACGACTCCTAAAATTCGAATATTTGACATCCTCTTAGGGGTAAAAGTTGCTTACCATTTTCACCAATCACTTGTAGGTAGCTATTCTTTACTTTTTTAAAACACAATTTTCAATTAATTAAGAAATGTAATGTAAATAATATGTTTGTTTATAAAAGAATTAAGTATGTAATTGTATTAATTATTATCTTATGTGTTGGGATTCCTAATTTTTTTTCTTCTTTTACTTTAATTGTATTGCCATAAGCTAATATCATATAGACAAATTTTATACATACATTCATTCATAGTTTCATACATACAGATATAACTAGGATTTAATTTTAACCCACTCTTATTATAAATAAAATATTATATTATCATTTTATTATGTGTTGATATAATATTGAAAGAGTTAGAGTTTTAAAATAGTTGTGGTGATACTCAAACTCTTTTAAAGCATGTTTGGTAATGCTTAAATTTTTAGAATAATCACTTTTTTTCAATAAAAAGTTATTTGATTTAAAATCTATAAAGTTATTTGATTTAAAATCTATCTTATTTGTTTAAAGTGTGTAAAATTGATTATAAGTTAAGATTATCTTTTTATAATTAAAAACAGTTTTTTTTAAGTTGTTATTTTAAGCTTTTAATTATTTGATTTCAGATTATTTTAAAAGCTTTGAGAGAAAAATACTTATTTGCCCTCAATCAAATAACTTTTTCAATCATTTCATACATCTTTTGGTAATTTAATACATAAAAACGATTTTTTTTATACAATTCAAACAAAACTCTTTATCATAAAATCGATTATAAATTAATATATACAAACATAAATTATTTTTCTCATAATCGATTTTCTTGAAAATTAATTATACAAAATCGATTTGTCACATAGTATTTTTTTCACAGCTAATCCAAACACGCACTTAATGATTTGACAAAACATGATTGAATGACAATATAAAAGAACTTTACACTAACAATAGATCAAAATAAAGCTCATATAACTATTAATTATTATTTTTAGAGTTTAAGTTTGATCCGCTGTTAGTATAAAAAAACTTTATACTATTATTTAATAGTATGTTCATACATCATTAAAAAATTTAGAGAGCATAATTTTTTTTTATACTAATGGCATATTAAAATTAAATTATTATTTTTATATGACATGTAAATATTACATAGTACGCAGATAACCTTCGATTTACTCATGAATCCGAAGAACTTGTAGTGATACTTTTCCTCCAACAAGGAGAGACACATCGAGAAGAATGAGCTCGCAGCTCTTACCTCTACCCCCAATACCCTTTCCCAACAAAAACACAAACACCATCTCAAACTCTAAAACAAGCCACTCCTCTACCACACTCCAACCTCCTCTTTACCAAAGAATTTACATCCCTTCCCATGTCTATAGGCACCCTTCAGCTATCCTCTTAGAACTCTGTACTTCCATGAAAGAGCTCCACCAAATCCTCCCTCTCATCATCAAGAACGGCTTCTATGATGAGCACATGTTCCAGACCAAGCTTGTCAGCTTGTTCTGCAAATATGGCAGCACCAGTGAAGCAGCTCGTGTTTTTGAGCCTGTTCAGCACAAGCTGGATGTGCTTTACCACACTATGCTTAAAGGGTATGCAAAGAACTCAACTTTAGGTGATGCCTTGTCGTTTTACCATAGAATGAAATGTGATGAGGTTAGACCCGTTGTGTATGATTTCACGTACTTGTTGCAATTGTGTGGTGATAATTTGGACCTCAGGAGGGGTAGAGAGATTCATGGGCAGCTTATAACTAGTGGGAATGAGTCCAATTTGTTTGCCATGACTGCTGTTGTGAATTTGTATGCCAAATGTAGACAAATTAGTGATGCATATAAGATGTTTGAGAGAATGCCAAAGAAGGATTTGGTTTCTTGGAATACGGTAGTTGCAGGATATGCACAGAATGGCTTTGCCAAGAGAGCTGTAGGGTTGGTTTTGCAGATGCAGGAAGATGGCCGAAAGCCTGATTCGATCACGTTGGTTAGTATTTTGCCGGCTGTGGCAGATATCAAGGCTTTGAGAATTGGAAAATCTATTCATGGTTATGTTTTCAGATCAGGATTTGAATCTCTGGTTAATGTCTCAACAGCGCTTCTTGATATGTACTTCAAATGTGGGTTGGTAAGGGCTGCAAGGTTGGTTTTTAAGGGGATGAGTAGCAAGACTGTTGTTTCGTGGAATTCCATGATTGATGGTTATGCACAAAATGGTGAATCTGAAGAAGCTTTTGCAACTTTTCTGAAGTTGTTGGATGAAGGGGTGGAACCTACAAATGTTACCATAATGGGAGCTTTACATGCTTGTGCTAATTTAGGTGATCTTGAACGTGGGAGGTTCGTTCATAAATTATTGGTTCAACTGAAACTTGATTCTGATGTGTCAGTTATGAACTCTTTAATATCCATGTATTCAAAGTGTAAGAGAATTGATATTGCAGCCTCAGTATTTGATAATTTGAAGGAGAAAACAAATGTCACATGGAATGCCATGATATTAGGTTATGCACAAAATGGGTGTGTAAATGAGGCTTTGAATCTATTCTGTATGATGCAATCTCACGATATTAAACCTGATTCCTTTACATTAGTGAGTGTAATTACTGCTCTAGCAGATTTATCAGTTACCCGCCAGGCTAAGTGGATTCATGGACTTGCTATAAGAACTTGTATGGACAAGAATGTCTTTGTTGCTACTGCTCTCGTTGACATGTATGCAAAATGCGGAGCTATTCAAACGGCAAGAAAGCTTTTTGACATGATGCAAGAGCGACACGTGATAACATGGAATGCAATGATAGATGGATATGGAACACATGGCCTTGGAGAAGCAGCTCTAGATCTCTTCAATGAAATGCAGAAGGGAGCTGTTAAGCCGAATGATATAACATTTCTGTCTGTTATCTCAGCTTGTAGTCACTCAGGTTTTGTGGAGGAAGGCCTCCACTACTTCGAAAGCATGAAGGAAGATTATGGCTTGGAGCCTGAAATGGATCACTATGGTGCCATGGTTGATCTCCTTGGTCGTGCTGGCAGGCTAGATGATGCTTGGAATTTCATCCAGAAGATGCCTATCAAACCAGGGATTACTGTTTTAGGTGCAATGCTAGGCGCTTGCAAAATGCATAAAAATGTAGAATTAGGAGAGAAGGCTGCAGACAAACTATTCGAGTTAGACCCAGATGAGGGTGGGTATCATGTATTGCTTGCCAACATGTATGCCTCTGCTTCAATGTGGGACAAAGTGGCCAGGGTGAGGACAGCCATGGAGAAGAAGGGGCTCCAGAAAACTCCAGGCTGCAGTTTGGTGGAGTTGAGAAATGAAGTTCACACATTCTACTCAGGAAGCACTAATCATCCTCAATCCAAAAGAATCTATGCTTTTCTTGAGACTATTGGAGATGAGATCAAGGCTGCTGGTTATGTGCCTGACACCAATTCAATTCATGATGTGGAAGAAGACGTGAAGGAACAATTGCTCAATAGTCATAGTGAGAGGCTTGCTATTGCATTTGGACTTTTGAATACAAGCCCTGGTACAACAATACACATTAGGAAGAACCTAAGAGTTTGCGGTGATTGCCATAATGCCACTAAGTACGTCTCACTTGTGACAGGGAGGGAAATTATAGTGCGTGATATGCGTCGGTTCCATCATTTTAAGAATGGAAGCTGTTCTTGTGGGGATTACTGGTGAATCCATTGATGCCATTGTTATTATCATTCAACAATGATGCCTGCTACAAGGGCCTGTAACTCAATAACCTGAGTCACCTGAAAGAATGACCTCATTGAATTTGAATACCCAAAAAGACTGCATTATTTGGAGAAACCTTAACCACAATAGCGACCATTTTTTGTTTTAAAAATATGGGAAACAATACCCTTTATTTTTTATTTTCTCTAAAAAATGTATTTGAGAAATTTATTGCAATAACCATTATTCATGAAGACGTTTTATTTGAACACTTACAAATGTACATTACTTCTGCATTTACATACATGATAAAATTGAGTTTGATTACATCCATATTAAATATTTAATTTATAGTTAGATTCACTAAATTCTTTTCCCATATAGTTTAGATTTTTCACACCAAAGAATGTGCATAAGGTGGTATGAAATTTCTCTTGTATGTTTGATTTGCATCGATAGTTTGGGAGACATATCTTCTCCCGAATCTCAGACTATTAACAATTTATAGTTTTATTGATAAAGCTACAACTTTTGTAGTTGTTTATGCTCAATTGTTCATTAGCTAGCTAAAGAAAGGAATATAAACTAAGGTTTAGTTTGGTATACCCTTAATATTTAACAATGAGAGTGAAAAATTTAAGGGAAAATTTATATGAAAAATTTAATTGAAAACATCCATTAATTTTTTACTCTCATTTTTAAGGGTATACCAAACTGACATTTAGGGTTAATTTGGCATCACTTTTAAAAATAGGGATGAAAAATTTAAGAATGGCATTTATATAAAATGTTATATGAAAAACTCTATCCTAAATTTTTGCTTTAAAAGCATACCAAAAATACTATTATGGTTTCTTTTCCGTTTATTCCTTATAATGAATTGAGTTGTGTTCATCTTTTTATCCACAAAAAAAGAGTTATTCTTTTAGGGGCATATTGGTACCTATTCTACGAGAGATTCTCATATACCAACCCAGTGTAAGAGTATTCTCTTGCACTATACCACTCAAAACATATTATATCAATTACATGAGTCATCATTGTCTGGTTAAATAAAAATTTATTGAAATATCCAAGACACTAATGTTCATGTTCAACCACAGTATTTAATTTTTCCATGGTTAGTACCTTGCGGATTTCAATATTTTTTATATTTAATCAAATAGTAATGGTATACATAACTAATAAGAATTCTAATCTCGGGAGATCAGAGTTCACTTTCGTCTACTTTATCACTCAAGGGCCTTAAACTATATTGGCCCAGTTAGTCCATATTAAGCCTCTGTTTGCTGAAATTGGGCCAATGTGACCCATTCATGACTGAAGGTGTTGGGATACATTTTGCCAACTTCCCCACTAAACACCCCGAGTCCTGTGTTTTTTTTCTTTTGCTGGACTTCTGAGAACATTTTCAGTCTTTATTTAGTCAAATTGAATTTATGGAGCCTACTTGGCACAATCACAATATGTGTAGTACAGGGGATTTCTATTTCCAACATGTACACAAAATTAATGAGCTATAACTAAGAAATAATCAAAGCAATGTGGATTGGTAAAATTTAATAAAAAGAATGCCCATAATAGTGGACCTTGCTCAAGAGATGACTAGGGTCAAAATGATAAAGAAGACAGTTAGTGGTCAAAATCAAAACATTCACCTATAAGCATGTTGTCGTATTGCAAAACTACAACCTTCATGTATGGGAGTAACTTACCACTTCCCTAAATAGCTCGAGTGAGCTTCAAGACTGCTGAAAGGTCAAGAGAGACAATAATCAGACACATATTCATATGAAATAGTACACATGTGAAAATTCAGTCTCATTTATTCATTTAACATGAATTTGGTTCTTTAAAGTTAGTGGTGCACTTTAGAGAGTAAAGTATAAAATTTTAACTTTTGAAGAGAAAATTTAGAGAGAAAATTATCATATATCCATGATATGTTATGCAAGTGCTTATATTTTATAAAATCTTAAACAATTGATTTTCTTATCAACAATTAAAATTCTACACTTTAGAGATCATCAACAATAAAATTCTGAACTTTATTTTTTAAAATACACTCCTCACTTTAATAGGGATTTAAATCTTTTGTCATATTTTCCTGCCTCTTTCTCTGTCTCTAATTAAATGCTGACAAAAAAAACTGTCAACTAAGAGAACCCTCATCATGAAACACACTATTAATTATATAACCTGAAGCGCCTTATAATATTGAATTTAACTAGGAAAATTAAAATTCGCAAATCTGTTTAGTTTCAAAATAATAATCAAGTTCCTCAGCTAACCTTAAGCAGATGAGATAAAAAATGACTGTTGAGTGTGGGAAACATAAATCTTATGGCAATGTGGAAAAGCGAAAATGAATAAATAAAAGAGGGGGGGGGGGGGGAAGAGAATTTGAGAAATTTACTTGGAAGAGGCTGGAAAATGTTTCTACTGTCCCTGGCATATGGCTATTTCCTATGAATGTTTAGAATCTATACATTCTCCTTACAACACATCAATCAAAAATTGCTCAAACAACATGAAAACATCCATTAAACAGAGTCCCCAGATAATCTATACACCAAAAAAGTTCAAGAAATTGGTCACCCTCACCTCCACCACCAGAACAGTTTAAACAGGTATATCTTTCTCATCCTAGCATTGTATGTCAGGAAGGCTCTGGCTTTGACAGGATCAGCATTTAAATATTCAAATGCGTACATCTGTTTACCCTCTTCCAGCCCATCTATCTCCATCACGGCCTGCAATAGCTCAGTGGCATCAATTGAGTATTTGCTTTGCTCCATTGCATCAGCCAAACGTCGAATGCTTGATGCCACTGTCATCAATGCATCCTGAACAGCATCTGAGCCTCGAGGCCGTTTGGGAAGTTGTCTTATAGGCTGGACCACAGGAGGCTCTTGAAAGCCATCTGGCATCTGGCCATACTCTGGAGGCCCAGTGTATGATTCAGTTCCATCTGTCTCGCTCATGTATTCTGAACTGGGAGAAACAAAGGAGGCTGATTCATCCTCACAATTCTTCATGTCCATTACATGGCTTCCACCCTTCATCTTAGCCCAACGGCTAGGGGCTTGATAATTTCCACAAACAATTTTAAGTTCATCATACATCTCTATCTGCTTTCCGCGGAATCCTCTTGCATCAGGGTGTGCCTATCCAATCAATCAGAGAACACCAAAATAGGTATTTTAAATAAATTCATAAACATTCAAGGAGTAAAAAAGATGAAAGATAGACTTACAGCAACGTATCTCTTCCAAAGCTCATCACTGTCACACTCTATCATCTTTGTATTTGGATTCCACCTGAAACCATCCTGACTTAGCATATCTTTTATTACTTTATACCTTTTCTTAATTGTCTTCAGACGGTTGATAACTTTCTGATTATTCAAATTCAAGTTGAAACAAGTGTTTACAGCTACACAGGTAGCAGTATACGCATTTTCATTGAAACATTTGTCGATTTTGTTTCCACTTTTTGCCTGAACTGCCAGTGCTTCAATCAGACACTTATCCATTGCAATTGACCACACAACATTTCTTCCTTTGTTTTTCATATCCCTTCTTTGTCTTTGCAGATCATAGTGCTCCATTTCTACAAACAGACAATACAGAATTGAATACACAGTTCAATATAATAATGCAT
This sequence comes from Styphnolobium japonicum, assembly GCA_023212625.1. NCBI lineage: Eukaryota > Viridiplantae > Streptophyta > Magnoliopsida > Fabales > Fabaceae > Styphnolobium > Styphnolobium japonicum. Next base: position 22,701,920 of record JALBWW010000009.1, read on the forward strand.
TCATCACTATACATATTTTTTCTTTTGGAACATATCACCATACATATTTAATTTAATAGTATTATCCCCATTTACTTAAATACCATATGAACCATGAAATTAATAAAAGTTTTACAGATGAAAAAGGTAAGAAAGAGTCTGAAGGAATAAGAAACAAACTGTAGATGCATAATGCAATATCAATAATCACAAAACTGCAGTTCGGTTATCAGCTGTCATATTTTTTAAGGTCTGTTTGGATAACTAGGGTAGAATTACTTTTGAGTAGAATGTATTTCAAAAGAATTAATTTTGAAAAACAGAGTTTTGTTTGGATAGTGTGAGATAAAGTTACTTTCAAGTGTGAAATTACAAAAAAAATACATAAAACGTAACGTTAAAATGGGGAGGACAAATTTGTAAAACATGTACAGTAAGTGTCAGAATACATTCTGGCCAAACATCTGTTCAGCTAGAAGAAAATCTTACTTCTTGTTGAAAGTAATTCTTCACGTTACGTGGAAGTGTACAGGTTATGCATCTTTTGGTGCATTTAACTTGAGCTGAATGCTCGCATCTTTAAGATCGTCTCTTTGATCCAAAACTTGTTATTGGATAGGATTATGTTTATTGCTTCTCTTGGTGTTTTTCTCAAGGTTGTTTCACAGGTGTGTGCTATGTTTGACATGCACAGAGAGGAAGCAGCCTTACTTAATTCTTGAGCTTCACCAGTGATGGCTTTCTCCAATGAGGAAGCCCTGAAAATGCTCTGACAATAAAAAACTAACAACCTTTTCAACCACAACTTCAACATTGGTTCCAAAATTATGAAGGCAACATAGAAAACTTTCCAGTAAAATTTTGATTTCGGTTGTAGACCAGCAAGAATCAGTGAGGAGCCAGAGACAATCGGAGAATGCAGAGAGAGAATATTTTAGCCATTTCAAAAATTAGAATGAGCTACTGAAGATGGGAATTTGAGAAATGGCTAAAATATTCTCTCTCTCTTAAAATGACTAAAATGATCCCATCTTCAGTAGCTCATTCTAATTTTTGAAATGGCTAAAATATTCTCTCTCTCTGCATTCTCCGATTGTCTCTCGCTTAAGATGGGAATTTGAGAAATGGCTAAAATATCCTATGACTTGACCACACTTTATGGATAACTGATTCCCAAGAAAAATTAGGATTAATAGGAAACCCAATTTGAAAACTTACACCAAACACAGTAAGCTTAATTTCAAAACTGAAAGTTTCCTGGTAAATACTAAAAAAACCTTACACCAATTGCCTCCTTAAAGCCAAATGTTTTCTTTCTATGTCCTCTGACATCAAACATTGCTTATATAAATATCCAGCCATTTCTTTCAATGCAAATTCAATTTCTAATCACAAGATGTCCAAATTGCTACTCCTTCTACTTTCACCACATTAATCAAAAACCAAATATTCAGTCATTCAGGTCCTAAATTCTTACACTTTACAATGACAAAAAAAACCACCAAAAAAAAAATTCAGCAAAAATCACATTCAAACACTTGCAAGCACACATGTTCAGATGTTCTATTACACTGGAGCAAAAAATAAAATAAAATAAAAAACATATTATAAGCTGATTACTGGAGAGTTTGCAATTTCATTTCACACTATAAAAAAAAAATTAAAAATTGTAAGCTCAAATTTTTGAATCATATTATAAAGCTTCAACAGCTAGAGAAAATAAGAACTGCATCACAGTGAAGAGAATATAGAGAACAATTACCTGCTACAACAGACAGATCACAGAATCCAAATGCATCTGATCGAAGGAAGACGCGGCGGTAGCGTCAGTGGAGCGAAGGAGGGAAACTGTGAGAGCTCATTCGGATGGTTAGGGTTTTTCTCGGGAAAAAAGATGGGAAAATTTTTTGTTTTCACTTTCTCGAAGACCAAACGCAGAAAACAAAAGTCCAGTCCAGTCACAGGATCAGGTGTAACGCAGCGTGAGAGACGGAGTAAAAGGGCCTATCGTTGAGAGCCACGTGTTCAAAAAAATGAGCCCTCTCATTTTTTTTTAGTATCGGTATTTAGAGTGAATTGTCAAACATTCATTAATTGTTATTTATATTTAATAGACTTTTAAACATTCATTATCAACTATTAAAAGAATTTGACTATTACAACAACTACCTCAAAAGTCTAATACTTTTAATAATGTGTCAGTACATGATTGGATGACAGTGTAAAAAAACTTGACTCTGACAATAGATTTAAATTAAGAGTTTAATTTTGATCCACTGTCAAACTTTACATTGTCATTCAATAATGTATTGCCAAATCATTAAAAGAGTTTGAGTATCACAACAACCACGTAGAAATTTTAACTCTTTTAATAATGTGTCAGTACATGATTGGATGACAGTGGAAAGAAACTTTACACTTACAGTAGATTGAAATTAAATCTTTATTATAAAACTAATAATTAATAAATAATTTACAACTCACCCTAAATATTAAATTCATTAAGGTACTATAATAATTCCCCAACATGATATTTTTGGTTGTAAAGATATTTTTTATTTTAGTTTACATATTTTTATATTGATTAATTAAATATTATATTAATTTAATAAAAAATTATAATTAACTAATAAAATGATGTATTGAAATGTAGATAAATTATTTGTTGAATGTAGGTAGATTATCCATTAAATTAATTTGATTTTAGTTAATTAATATAGAACTGAAATAACAAAAACATATTTAGCGGTTAATTATGTTTATATTTTGGATTAAATTATATTAACATTTGTTTTAAAAAATTATATAAATTGAAATAGAGAAAAAAATTGTGAGTTGCATTTATGAGTCATTTTCCTTATTATATAAGCAACCAAAAAATCAATTTGATTGGCACTTCCATAAATTTGTAAAATAAAATTTTACTTTTCATCTTTCAATTTTACTTTAGGTTTAAATTCGTTCTTATTTTAAAAAAAAATCTTTGATAGGCGCAGTGCAATTTTGCATTTGTATTCATATAGGATGCAATGCCACCAACTTGTATTGGTCTAAGTGGAAAAGACTTGGTCATCTTAAGCATCTTGTCCCGAGTTCGATCGGTGACAATTGTGCATTTGTATTCATATAGGATGATTTGCCACCAACTTGCATTTGTCCAAGTGGAAGGGACTTGGTCACCCTAAATATCTTGTATTGAAATCGATCTTTGGGATGGTGTGTATGGAGAAAATGCAATTGGGAGGGGTTCTCGCTTCATGCACCTGACTGTACCCCGTGAAATTAGTCTCTTGTCTTCCAAATAAGGAGATATCCTAATTTACACAAAAAAAAGCAATGCCAATAAATTTTGTTGATATTTATCATTGAGTATAATATAATTATGAGATAAAAATGAAACTTTATTATAAGTTTAAGGAAAGAAAAGTGCATTTTTACCTTTTTTTAAAGTTCTATTTGTTTTTTTTTTTGGTAAAAAGTTCTATCTATGATTTTTATGATGCTAACCTTATGTATGAGTTTCATAACATGATTTCCTTGAGCTTTTCTTTTGTAATCATGTTGGTTGGAATTTGGTAAAAAGTTTTGAAATTGAAATGAATAAAAGTTTTGCATGATATAATGCTTATCTAAGTCGTTGGAAGTAAGTTGTTGTTTACTCAAACTCTTAGCTCGAATGATGCGATGATATTTATAATTACATCTGAAGTTGGCTTTATTAAATTGGTTACATTCAACTTGTATGTTGTGAGAGATTTTTAAAATACAAGTTGAAAAATTGCTTAATAATTAATACGTTGTATGATATATATTTGATAGTTAATAATTTTCATCAAATGTTGCCTTGGTTTAATGGTTAGATGTTGAGTTGGTGACTGTGTGGTACACGGTTTGAATCTCAAATGTTGCAATTTTTGGATGTTTTATCACCGTTTTAATAAAATAGGAAAAGGTGAAAAGGTGTGGTGAAAATGTGTGGCTCCTAACCATCAAACTGACCAGTCACATGTGTTCTAATTTGAACGCAACAGTTACTTAAAAGCTTCAGTTTGGTCATTGTTAAACTTCTTGAAAAGTTGTTTCCCTTCAAGTGGTGTGAGTTCCTCTAGAAATAGAGGCCTCTACATGTAGAAAAAAACTGAAAAAATTGAAGTGCTCATGCATTACTAAATCTTTCCTAAATTCATCTAAGTCATTTCCTCTCTTCTCTAGTGCACAAGAGTGAGTGAGGGAACTTTATTTTGTAAAATACCATTAATTGATAAGTTTGGAGTGTGTGTGCAAACCACTTCAAGGAATCCAAAGTATCCTGAAGGGGATTCGCTAAGAATCCTATTGCATCCAATATATCAAGATTGGTGGGGGTGAATCGAACCTGAAGCTTAATGTAATACACACGCTTTAGATCATTTGTGTAACCAATCATCATCTTGTTCATCTTCCAAGTGCTACAACATCTCCCACAACATCACCAACGAATTGAAGTTTTCTAATAGTCTTTAGGCTCGAATGTTTTTGTGAACAATGGTTGCATTATTGAAATAGATGACTTCTGACTTTGTAAAGTTGGAAAAATTTGATTGTGACAACTTCATTTGTTGGCAAAAGAAGATGTGATTCCTACTCACCATTTTGAAAGTTGTGTACGTTCTAAACACTCCAAGGCCAATTGATAGGGAAGAAGAAACTATGGCTGAAGTTAGAGAGAAGAAAAAATGGGACAATGATGACTACATATGCATGAGACACATTTTCAATGGAATGTTTGACTCTTTGTTTGATGTGTATCAAAGCAGCACTTCTACAAAGGAATTATGGGAGAAACTAGAAGCAAGGTACATGCAAGAGGATGCTACAAGTAAGAAATTTCTTGTTAGTCGCTTTAATAATTTTAAGATAACTGATAGTAGGCCTGTAATGGAACAAATGCATGAGATAGAACATATTCTTAAGAACTACAAACAACATAACATATATATGGATGAAACCATTATTGTATCCTCCATTATAGACAAACTTCCTCCTTCATGGAAAGACTTCAAAAGAAGCATGAAAGATAGAAAAGATGACATTTCCCTTGAACAATTGGGGAACCACATTCGATTGGTAGAAGAGTATCGAAAACAAGATGATACTAAGGACCAATCTACTCATGAGAAAGTTCATGTCATGGAGGAAGGAAATCCAAGCAAATCTTCCAAGAAAAGAAATCGAGATTTTGGTAAGTCTCATGAAAACAACAATGGAAATGATCATAAGAAAAAGAAAAAGAAAGGTAGTTGTTTCCATTGTGGCAAACCAGGACACTACAAGAAGGAGTGCAGGTTCTTGAAAAAGAAGAACAAAGAGAAGAATTCAAGTGTAATAAAAGACAATCTTGTTGCTGTTATTTCTGAAATCAACATGATTGAAGATGTTGATTCTTGGTGGATAGACTCTAATGCTACCCACCATGTCTGCAAAAATAAAGATCTTTTCAAGACCATTGATGAAGAAAATGGAAGTGTTTTGTACATGGGAAATGCTTCAACTGTCCAAGTCAATGGAAAAGGCACAGTGGAATTTGAGTTCACTTTTGGAAAGACACTCACTCTTAAAGATGTATTTTATATTCCTAATGTTAGGAAAATTTTGGTTTCTGTTCCTTTACTTAATAAGTTTGGGTTCAAATTTGTATTTGAGGGAGATAAGTTTATCTTCTCAAAGGGGGGTATGTTTGTAGGAAATGGTTATTATTGTGAGAATATGTTCAAATTGAATGTTGTTAATAATCCTATTAATTCTACTTATATGGTTGAGTCTTGTGATTTATGGCATATGTGACTAGGACATGTTAATTTTAGAAAATTGGAAGACATGATGAAATCTAATTTAATTCCAAAATTAAGTAGAGATTTTAATTCATGTACTACTTGCATGCTGACTAAAATAACAAGACTACCATTTAAAAGGGTTGAAAGAAGTTCTAAGGTGTTAGACTTAATCCATTCCGATGTATGTGATTTGCATGGTTGGCCCATCGTTGGTGGCAAAAAGTACTTTGTAACTTTCATAGATGATTATATTAGATTTTGTTATGTTTATTTAATGCATTTAAATGATGAAGTCTTAGATAAATTTAAAATATTTAAAGCACAAGTTGAACTTCAATGTAAATATTTCATTAAATGCTTTAGAAGTGATAGAGGAGGAGAATTCTATAATCTAAGTTATTTTGAGTCACTAGTATAGTTCATTAGACAACTGCACCATATTCCCCACAACAAAATGGTATAGCGGAAAGGAAAAATAGAGTACTTGAAGAAATGGTAAATGTCATGTTATTTTCTTCTGATTTATCAAAAGGCTATTGGGGAGAAGCCATGCTAACAACATGCTATATATTAAATAGAGTTCCTAATAAGAGGAACAAAATTACTCCATATGAACTTTGGAAACAAAGAAAGCATAATCTCAACTATTTGAAAGTTTGGGGTTGTAGAGAAATAGTAAAGGTTCTTGAATCATAAAGAAAGAAATTGGGAGAAGGAGGAATTGAATACGTATTTCTGGGCTATGCTGAAAAATAGCAAAGCATATAGATTCATGGTTATTGAATCCAATTACTCATATCCTATAAATACAGTTATTGAGTCAAGAGATGCAATTTTTCAAGAAAATAAATTTAAGTCAATTCCAAGTATCAAGGATAATGTTCATTCTAATGCACATAATCCAGAAAACTATGTATCTAAAAATGATACTTTGACAAGTTCAGAACCAAGAAGAAGTAAAAGGGTCAAAAAAGAAAAATCCTATGGACCAGACTTTTTCATGTTTCTTGTTGAAGGAAACAATGAGTCCATTAATAGCTATGGACTAATTTGTTACAATATGAAAAGTGACCCAAAAACTTATGAAGAGACAATAAAGTCTCAAGATGCTACCTTTTGGAAAGAAGCTATACAAGAGGAAATGGTCTCAGTAATAGGTAATAAAACTTGGAAACTAATAGACCTCCCACCCAGTTTCAAACCAATAGGTTGTAAGTGGATCTTCAAAAAGAAAATGAAAGTGGATGGTACTATAGAAAAATTAAGGCTAAACTTGTCGCGAAAGGATTTACACAAAAAGAGGGTATTGACTATTTTGATACTTATGCACTTTTAGCAAAAATTGCTTCAATAAGAGTGCTTTTGGCACTAGCTTCCATCTATAAGTTTGTCGTCCACCAAATGGATGTTAAAACAATATTCCTAAATGGAGAACTAGATGAAGAGATGTATATGAAACAACCAAAAGGGTTCGTGATTAAAAGTCAAGAAAATAAAGTGTGTAAATTAACAAAATCATTGTATGGATTAAAACAAGCTCCTAAACAATGGCATCAAAAGTTTGATCAAGTTGTGCTAGCTAATGGTTATAAAATAAATGAATCTAACAAGTGTGTTTATAGTAAATTTCATAATGGAAAAGATGTCATGATTTGTTTATATGTGGATGACATGTTGATATTTGGTACTGATTTGAATGAGGTAGAAAAGACTAAAGCCTTCTTGTCTAAAAACATTGATATGAAAGACTTAGGGATAGCTAATGTGATTTTAGGAATTAAAATAATTAGAGATAGTGAAACCATAGGTTTATCACAAACTCATTACATAGAAAAAGTGTTAAAGAAATTTAATTACTTTAATTGTAAATTTGTTTCTACTCCCTTTGCTCAAAATGTTAGTTTAAAACCAAATAAAAGTTGTCCTATAGCACAACATGAATATTCAAAAGTAATGGTTGCTTGATGTATGCCATGACTTGTACTAGACAAGACATAGCATATGCTGTTGGGTTAAGTAGGTATACAAGTAATCCAAGCAAAGAACATTGGCATACTATCTATAGAGTATTAAAATACTTGAAAGGAACACTTAACTATAGTTTGAACTATAGTGGCGATTCTTCTATTTTAGAAGGATACACAGATGCTAGTTGGGTAACTTATGTTAAGGATCATGCTTCCACAAGTGGTTGGATCTTTGTCCTTGGTGGAGGCGCTGTTTCTTGGGGTTCCAAGAAACAAACTTGCATTGCGGACTCCACCATGGCTGCAGAATTTATAGCACTAGTTGCAGGTAGTAAAGAGGCTGAATGGTTAAGAAATTTGTAGTATGAGATACCAATTTGGCCAAAGCCAATGGCATCAGTATCCATATATTGTGACAGTCAATCTACACTATCAAAAGCATATAGCCAAGTGTATAATGTAAAGTCTAGACACATTGGACTAAGACATAGCTATCTAAAGGATTTAATTGCAAATGGAGTAATCTCCATAGTATTTGTAAGGACTGAAAGAAATCTTGCAGATCCTTTGATGAAAGGATTGACAAGGGATATGGTGTTCAAAACATCATTGGGGATGAGACTCAAGCCCATATCTAATTGATCATTAGTAGTAGAAACCCAACTCACACTTGAGTAAAATCAAGTCTTAAGTTCAATGGTGAAAGTATACTATCAAGAATGATTGCAAGTACTTGTTAATAGATACATCCCAAGGTTATAGAGTACTTGGACCATAAGTATACATTTGTAGAAGGTTGAGCTTTTACTCTTAATAGACATATAGCATATATTTGCTGAGATGCATATTATGGGTGCATTTATGATATAGTCTACCTATATGGGAATGAAGTGTGGCCGCTTCATAGAGTTAAAGGGCTTGACTCTAGAAGTTCTCATAAAAAGGATACATGACATGATGCCTTATCAAAATGTGTCATCTTGACAATTCAATCAATGGTACCAAGATTTTATGTGTGAGTTATGCACACTTGTTCTAATGAATAATTTGTTCAAAACTTGTCTACCAATCTATTTGGGATAAGTGAAACTATAACTTACTAAGTGAAGGTTCAAATCGCAATATACCTTTATCTGAAAACATGAGATTTCCAGAATAATGGATTTAGATATATTTTGAAAATGGTGGCGGATTGAGAGATTTTCAAAGTACAAGTTGGAAAATTGCTTAACAGTTAATACATTGTATGATATATATTTGACAGTTAACAATTTTCCTCAAATGTTGCCTTAGTTTAATGGTTGGACGTTGGGTTGGTGACTATTTGGTACACGGTACGAATCTCAAATGTTGCAATTTTTGGATGTTTGATTACCGTTTTAATAAAATAGGAAAATGTGAAAAGGTGGGATTTGAACCAGGTACCTTGTGGTGAAAAGGTGTGGCTCCTAACCATCAGACTGACTAGTCACGTGTTCTAATTTGAACCCGACGGTTACTTAAAGGCTTCAGTTTGGTCATTGTTAAACTTCTTGAAAAGTTGTTTCCCTTCACCAAGTGGTGTAAGTTGCTCTATAAATATAGGCACTTTGCATGTAGAAAAAAACTGAAAAAATTAAAGTGCTCATGCATTACCAAATCTCTCCTAAATTCATCTAAGTCATTTCATCTCTTCTCTAGTGCACAAGAGTGAGTGAGGGAACTTTATTTTATAAAATACCATTAATTGATAAGCTTAGAGTGTGTGTACAAACCACTTCAAGGAATTCAAAGTATCCTGAAGGGGATTTGCCAATAATCCTATTGCATCCAATATATCAAGATTGATGGGGCGAATCGAACATAAAGCTTAGTGTAATACACAGGCTTTGAATCATTTGTGCAACCAATCATCATCTTGTTCATCTTTCAAGTGCTGCAACATCTCCCACAACATCACCAACAAATTCAAGTTTTCTAACATATGTTAAATTTGTGCGAGCATTATGTGATTCAATGGATGATTCCATGTCTTAAAAATGGCTATAAGCTATGTTAGAAGGTTTCCCATTATGTGCTAACAAGTTGCTGACTGTTTGAGCTGATTTGAAAGAAGTTTTTGTGGTTAAAACTAAAATTTTTTATAAGCTGGAGTTTCTCTGTCAAACGAGAATCATCAAGCACCTAGTTGTGCACTTATTGTAGTGAATGAGAACCTACTAGAGTTCAGGAGCACTTACCTCAAATAAGCTGGAATCATGCCAAAAGCCATGAAATGCAAGATTTAAGGAGCAAAAATCATTGTAATGATTACTTGACCAAAAATGCTCGAGACAATATAAAAGGAGTACTTCTAAGAGAAGAAACAAGACATAAGAGCTAAAAATAATCTATTCTACTGAAGTTCTTTCTAATTCTTATATTCTTTGTACTTATGTTGGAATATATACTCTTTAGAGAGGTAGCCTCTTGTTATAGCTAGCTCATTTATAAGAGCAATTGAAAGAAAAAAAAGGTTATCTCTTGGGTAGCAAAAGAAATAGTAAGAGAATTCATTCTAGTTGTTTTCTAAAGATAGTGTTATTCTACTTTAGGGATTAGAAGGTTGTTTTTGTTGTGGCATCCTTGGAAGCAAAAACATTAGTGTTTTACTGTACTTCGGTGATAGAAATGGAGGAAGGTTGTTATGGTGTCCTTGCTCATATCGGTTTGATGCAGGTATTGAGAATGTGCAAGATGACATGTTCTTGAGCATTCACAAAGCTGATGCTATTTTGTTGAATGTGAACGTGCAAAAATCTTCACTAGCACTCTAAAATTATGATTTCTAGTTCAATACTTCTAATCTAATAATAATAGTTAATTTGGAATTCATCTGCTCACAGTTTTTACTGCATATTCTTATTGGCAGTTGGTATGTGATGATTGGAGTGATAAATATTGTTTTAGGTTTCTTAAGAACTACTATGAGGTTATACCTGTAAATGGTAAGGTGATCATTATCAGCTTGTTAATGCCACTGAAAACAAAAGGACATTGTTGCTGCTAAGTTTGTTTCAAGCATGGGCGTTACTATGTTTAAGCTGGGTGAGGGGGAAATACTAAAAGAATTGAGCCCTTATGTAACAGTAAGGATTCTAGGTTTTTAGAGTTTAGAATTGCTTGTTATGTTTATAACATGCGAGAAGTCATGTTCATAAAATATGCCTTTCTTCGTTTACCTTTTCCTCTGCAAGTTGCACAGGGCATTGTTTATTTAATTGCTATCTGATTTCCTATACAAGTTCAAGAAAGTTTGCAGGAAGGGTAGGATATTCCTCATTTGATGTAACATAATTAACTTAAAAGTACTAAACACTAATAACCCAGTATTTAATATATTGTTGGAAATAGTAGCATATTAATATTCCACTTTCCAAATAGGCCAGATTCTTTGTAAAATAAGTATAATAGGTTCAATGCATCTTAGGAAATAGTGATCTCTTAATTACTCTCTTATAAATAGTTGCATTTATTATCTTTGTAATCCTATTTTGTATAAATTCAATCCTATTGCATTTATTATCTGGAGCCACTGACCATATGACACCCTCATCTAAACACTTTTCCACATATTCTCCTTGTCCCAGCAATAAGAAAATTGCTACATTCAGATGGCACTTTTATAACTATAGCAGGCATAGGGAATATTAAAATAAATTCTTCCATAACCCTAAAAAAATGTCCTTCATGCCCCAAAGCTGTCCACCAACCTTGTTTCTATATAGAAGCTTACAAAAGACTTATCCTGTAAAGTGATTTTTCACAATGATTGTTGTCTTTTTAAGACAAGGAATTGAGGAGGACCATTGGACGTGCTAGAGAAGGGAATGACCTTTATTATCTTGAGGAATACCAGTCTCAATCATTAATGATAGAATCAGTACTCTCAAAAAGGAAAAAAGATCTTGCTTTTTCATTGTCGATTAGGACATCCTTCTTTTGAAACCATCAAAGTTATGTTTCCTTCTTTATTTTATGTGTTAGGTATTAAGAGTTTTCACTGTGATGTGTGTGAAATTGTAAAACACAAGTGTGTACCTTTTCCTTTGAGTAACAAAAGAAGCACATTTCCTTTTTATCTTGTTCATATTAATGGTTGGGGTCCATCTTTTGTTCCAAATGTTTCTGGAGCTAGATGGTTTGTGACCTTTATTGACGATTATACCCGGGTTACCTGGATTTTCCAACTTAAACACAAGTCTGAAGTGAGCATTGTTTTTCAAAATTTCTTCTCCATGATTAAAAATCAGTTTGGTGGAAACATAAAAAGACTTCAGTCCGATAATGGTAAAGAGTATTTCAATCATGACATTACTCCATTATCCAAAAAAAAGGGAATAATCCATGCGTATTCTTATGTCAAAACACCCCAACAAAATGGGATTGCAGAAAGGAAAAATGGTCATCTTTTAGATCAAACCCGGGCACTGTTGTTTCAAAAAGGTGTTCCAAAAGGCTTTTGGGGAGAAGCCGTTCTTATAGCAACATGTCTCATTAATCGGTTAACTTCTCGAGTTTTGGGGTTTAAGAGTCCTATGGATGTTCTTTCCTCCTTTTATCGTAATGTGTCACTACTAATAATTTTACACCAAGGGTCTTTGGGTGTGTCTCATTAGTCCATGTTTATAGTCAAGACAGGGGAAAACTTGATCCTAGAGCCCTAAAATGTGTTTTTGTTGTATATTCCTCCACTCAAAAGGGATATAAGTGTTACCATCCACCTTCCAAAAAACTCTGTGTCTAGGGATGTAACTTTTGAGGAAGAACATGCTTATTTCACTCACACTTATCTTCAAGGGGAGGATTTAATGGAAGATAGGGAAACTCATCTTGAAACTCTTGTCCTACCTATCCTCGAGTCAAATATTCTATCCTCATTAGCTAAAACTGAACCTGAAGTTCCATTCTCATCAGCTGAAACTGAACCTGAAGTTACATCATCACCAGCTGAAACTTAACTTGAAATTGAACCTAAAGTTCCATTCTCACTAGCTAAAACTCAACATGATGTTGATGTTCGATTTGGAAAAAATCTAGTGTACAAGAAGAAGCAAAAGGTCATTCCTGAATCTACCAACGTTCAAGAGCCTGACCTAACTCAGCAAGTAACAAATTCTGAAATTTCAACTTTACAGGATAATTTAGAAAATAAAATAGTTGAAAATGATCTTGACCTCCCAATTGCCATTAGAAACGGAACCATAAAATGTTCCAAAAAACCATTATATCCTCTCTCCAACTACCTTTCATTTAAAAAATTCTCACCAACCCACAAAACTTTCCTTGTAAACCTAAACAATACCTTTGTTCCCACCAATGTTTTTGAGGCATTATTTGATAACAAGTGGAAACAAGCCATGGATACAGAGTTGGAGGCATTGGAGAAAAATAAAACATAGGAATTGGTTACTTTACCTGGAGGAAAGAAACCAGTTGGCTGCAAATGGGTGTATACTGTGAAATATAAGGCTGATGGTTCAATTGAGAGGTACAAAGCAAGGTTGGTAGCTAAAGGTTTCACACAAACCTATGGAATTGATTATTCATAAACATTTGCTCCCGTTGTAAAGATGAATACAGTTTGAGTAATATTATCTCTTGCTGCCAGTTATGGCTGGGAATTGTAGCAATTCGATGTGAAAAATGCTTTCTTACATGGGGACCTTGAGAAGGAAATTTATATAGAGGTACCACCTGGATATGAAAAAAATATTAGTGCCAATACTGTTTGCAGGCTGAAAAAGGCATTATATGGGTTGAAAGAATCACCCCGAGCATGGTTTGGTAGATTCACGAAGGTTATGACAACCTTAGGATACAAACAAAGTCAAGGAGATCACACACTATTCATCAAACACATGACTTCAGGGGGAGTAACTGTGTTATTGGTATATGTGGATGATATCATTGTCACTGGAGATGATTGGAAAGAAAAACAAGTCTTGAGTCAATATCTAACAAAGGAGTTTGAAACAAAATCTCTTGGGAGACTAAAGTACTTTCTAGGAATTGAGGTGGCTCACTCCAAGAAAGGTATTTTCATATCTTAACAAAATTATATCACATATTTGCTCAAAGAGACAGGATGGTAGCTTGTAAACCTATAAGTGATAGTTATTTGGTAAGTGTACCAAATCGCACAAGTAATAAAGTGATGAGTAAATTATCGTCTCCACAGGGAATTGTGTTGTCAAGTACCAAATTACTAATTTAGATACTATTTAAACGATGCAAATTAATGAAGAGAAGAAAAAAAACTAAAATTTTAACTATGTTAAATGGGGTTGAGCAAACAGAGAGTGAGATGCTAGAGATCCGATTTCACTTGATTTTCCGATTATTTGGATTCTTTCTTAATTTAAATTCAAATTCAAGAATTGATGGTGGGATATCTAATTTAATTAAAACCCAATTCCTTGGTAGATTAATTCTCTTCAACTATTTAGAATTAACTAATTCCTTAGTCTAATTCCAAATAGACAAGGCATAAATGAACAAAATCCCAAGTAATATCACACAATCAACAATATCTATTCCTAGATTATTGCTTAATCATGGTGTTTATCTCAAGAAGCAACATCACACATGAATTTCCAAATTCTATGCATGACCATCAGTTCAATTTATGGTTGATCAAGTCATAAAAGCATTAAGAATAGAGATGAACACTCAATCATGAAAGAAAACTTAAATTAAGAATTATCAATCCAAATAAATCATCCATTCAAGTTACATCATCACTCTAGCTAGGAAGAGTTTAGAAAAACATCAAGAAATAGGAAAACAAAAGATAGGAAATTGTAAACTCCATTGAATCCAAGACAACAAGAATATGAAGATCTTGAATCCTTGCTCCTTGATGATCTCCTTGGCTCTCCTAGGGCTGGAAGCCCTCTCCCCCAAAGCCTCCTCTGCTCCCCCTTTCTTCTAGGGCAGAATAAGTCCTTTTATAAGATTTAGGAAATCCTAAAGCAATTGAATGTTGCCGTCACTTTTCTTCATAAAAGGCATTAACTTTGGCTGGACATATCTCATCAAATCTGATCGAATCAGTGATAGTAGTCAACATAATATTCGTAGATCTTTTTCTTAACTCTCCATATCCACCGAGATCATGTCATTTGAACTTCTGCAGTGAAAGTTATGCCCAAATTATTACAAAAGATTTGACAGCAAAAGTTTCCCTGATTTGTCTTTAATTAAGTTTCCTTGTTTCCTTGAATAGTCTTTGATTGAGTCTCCTTGATTAGCCTTTGACTAAATCTCCTATTTTCATCCCTTGAAGATTCTTTGCACAAATTACCATAATTACAGTAGATTTGTTCAAAGATCAACTTTCCTAAAATAAATAGCAAATAAACATCAATTAGAAGATAAAATCTCACAAAATCATATGATAAAGATATGAAATATAAGTACTGAATAAGACTCATCAAATACCCCCAAACTTAAACTTTGCTTGCCCTCAAGCAAAAGGAAAACAAGGGACACATAATCAAACTAAAGACATGCTTAAGACAGTATGTAACATGCTTCAAGATTTCCCCAAGTTTCCTCAAAAGCTATCTTATTAGCTCAACTCAAGGTTGACAAGAGATTGTCGAGACCTCATCAAATAATAAAAATTACCGGTTCGCAAACTAATTTGTAGTATAGAGCATGAACCGAATCGTCTCTCAAGGATCCAAAAAGAACAAATATTTAATCAGATCAAGATAATTAAAAGGGGGGTTTTGTTGTTGATTAACAAGATTAATAAAAGTATGAGACTTAAAGTTGAAAACAAATCTAAAGAAACAACCAATCCAAGGAAATTTACCGAGCAATTAGTTCAGGAGTTGCAGCAGTTACAAGACTTTGACGTGTCACTTGTGAGATGAACCTTTTTTCTACAGCATGATCAAGAAAACAAAACAAACTGTCATAAAAACCATTAACATTTAATATACCTATGGGTTTTTGGTGAAAGTTCTGCTGTGACCAGGATGTAATTTGGAAGAGCTCTTCCAAAGTTCCAAAACCACCAGGTAGGGCAATAAAGGCATCAGCATTTGCTATCATAAAGTTCATGCGTTGGTGCATGCAAAATACCATTACTTCATCCCCTAATGTTTTTCCAATGGGCTTGCTGGTAGATAAAGGACTAGGAATGACACCAAGGACTTTGCCACCTTCTAAATGTGCGCAGCAGTCACTACACAACCCATTAACCCAAGACTACCTCCTCCGTAAACTAAATGGATTTCTCTCTCAGCTAGCACTCGACCAAGATAGTGTGCAATATTTACAAACTCTTTATCTTTCCCAGGATTAGATCCACAAAAGACACAAACACTCTTGATCCGACGAACTGAAGTGACTTCCATTTTCTCTTTTTTTTTTCTTTGTTTTTTTTGTACTCTCACCTTATCAATGATCTGAAGAAAGCAAAGTGTAACATTTAAAGGCATCAAAACTCAAAGGTAATAATTACACCTATAAAGGAGGGATAGATCTGCGTGTCAGATAAGTTTGAAAAATAAGCACAGAAATGATAATAGCTATATGACAAAGATAAAAGGCTAATCTATATGTGTCAGAAGAAGTTTGAAAATATGCAACGCATATTTCAAAAGAATACGGCTACTTTTGATTTGATTTTTTTTTTTGAAAATAATTTGTAGTATAGAGCATGAACCGAATCGTCTCTCAAGGATCCAAAATGAACAAAGATTTAATCAGATCAAGATAATTAGAAAGGGGGGTTTGTTGTTGATTAATAAGATTAAAAAGAAGTACAAGACTTAATGTTGTAAACAAATATAAAGAAACAACCAATCCAAGGAAATTTACCGATCTTGAGTTTAACTCATCATTGATCACAAGGAATTCACTTAATTGCTAACCATGTTCTTGGCCTTAGATCACATCAAGACGCCTCAACATGATCCAAGAATTCTCTACTAGATAAGCATCTAGGATTTAATTAACCAAGGTTAGATAAAGTAAGCATCATCCAAACATAGATTAACTTAAGATCCAGAATTTAACCAAGCTAAACAATTCATAAAAAAGCTTTAATAAATTGTTTATTCTTTGTGATCCTCTTTGAATACATGACAATAAAGCTATTATCACATTAACATCTAAATCAAATTAAGCAATTCAATCTAGATAGAAATCAAAAGAGGATGAAGAGAAACTTGAATAACAATTAAGCAATATGAACAAGCAAAACAAGATCTCCAAATTAAACATCAAGACGGTTAATCCCTTGGATTGATTATAAGAGCCTAGCCTTCCATGGATGGGAAGGAAGAACTCAGAAAATAAAGAACAAAAATGAAATTCTAAAGAGAAGGGAGAAGAAGAGAAAGAAAACTAACAAATACTCAAACTTACTACAAAATTGAATTATAACTTACTTCAAAAATTGAATCTTTCTAATACAAAGAGGTTGGGTCTATTTATACTAATCCTAGAAGCCAATTTGTACATGTACATAATCTGAATACAAGCTATAAGAATATGAAAATTGTCAAAAATGGAAGCTCGATGCATGGTTGGTGGGTTGGTGCATGGTAGGTGGGTTGGTGTATGGTTGGTGGCTTTTAGTCAACAACTCTTATCCGACTTCTGGCTTCAAATTCATCACCTAGGCGGTGCATTTTGGCTTGGATGTCTTCATCAAAGTTGTAGCCAGTTGTCTCCTTGAAAATCTCCAATTTGAATCATGTCATTTGGACTTTTAGAACTCAAGAAATGCCAAAAACACTGCACCTACCTCAAGTTAGGTTGGAAGAACGTGTTTCCAAATTCAAACCAACTTGTAGCTTCATTATCATGCCTAAAACGACATCTATTGACAAAATGGTATTCAGTGAAGTTGGAGATATGGGTCTTATCTTTCAAATGAGCAAGTTTCAGCCCAAGAGGATGCCTATAACCCACTATATAGTCCAATATGTACATACTGCCTAGATGGTTCCGTGACAGCAAACTCACACTGTATTCCAAGGCTATTTTGGGCCCTTAGAAGTCTGAACCAGCTCTTGAGTTCTTCATGAAACTTGTAGATCCTTGTCTTAGCTTTCCAAAGACACCAAGATCACCTCAATTGGAACACCGAGTCCCAAGTTATGGCCTAACCAAGGAAGAAAGGTCAAAATGCATCAAAATCCGAAAATTATCCAATATTTACATTAAAGCCCAATGAAGCCCAACAACATTAAACACATCTAAAACACTAATATTGGGCACAATAAACATCTAATAAAGCCTAATACAAAGCTAACATAAGTGTCTCAAATTGATTGATCAAAGGTATTCATGGATATCATAAAAGAATATGCTTCAATTCAATCACAAGCAACAAGTTAATATGAATTCTCATTGTGTGTGTGTGCGAGATCCCATCACAAATTGTTACATGCCATTTGGATTGATTTATGCGAATGCAAATCTGCCTCCATGTTCAAACCCCATAAGTTTGCTTTTTATCTCTCTCTCCACTAATGTAGGCTATCCCAAAGAACTTAGATCAAAAGGTCTTTTAAAGCTTGTAATGTTAGGCTCAGGTGATTGGCTATGAAAGAAAGGAATGGATAAACACAAAGGTTTTAGAGATCCATTAAAGCACTAAATAAACAAGAGCAATCATGATAATGATGAATAAAGATGCTTATCTAGGTGCCTATTTCTCACAATCAAGAAGCATCTAGTTTTTTTTTAGCACTTCTTTTCTTTTCTTTTTTTGTCTTCTTTTTTACTTTTTCTTTCTTTTTTGTCTTCTCTTTTTGTCTTCTTTTTTTTTTTTGTCTTCTTTTTGTAGTGCTTCCAATATCCCTAAACTTTAATATTTTCATGCACTAGGATCATGGAACACCAAATTTTCAACACTTGAAAACATTAAAGACACCATCAATTCACATCTAATTTAAATAACTTCATGCACTATGAAAGAATTAATGCACTTCAATGGATTCTCCAAAACAAAATCAAGGTATGATATGTGTGTCTAGGCTATTCATAGGTAGGTAATTGCATAGCACAAAAGAAAGAAAAATAGGCTCATGTATTAAACAAGCTCAAAAAGGGTGACTAAGGATGTTTGTCTTAAAGGGTAGGCTTGAAAGGCTCAAACGATCCAAACAATGCCTAAATCATCTCCAAGTTCTAAGTTCAAGCCTAGGATTTCGCCTCAAGATAGAATCAAACAAATTCTAGGATTCTAGACTTAAGCAAAGTTCACATCACATAAATTGTTTCTAAATGCACATGCAACTCTAAGCAAGAGATCAAGTGTTTACTTTTTTTTTTTACGGGAATCACATCGTAACAATAATACTTAGCAAAAGAATTTAACAAAACTTAAATAATTACCATGTTTTCCCAAGAGTCAAGATAACTTGATAACTAGATTTCATCATTGGATTAGGAAGTCAAAGCAAGAACATTATATCTTAAGCATATGCATAACAAACTCTAGAAATTTAAACGAAGGACCATCACCCCCAAACTTAAACTAATCATTGTCCCAAATGTTTAAAAATAATTCCTAATTTAAATGAATGAAAATAAATATCTAGATAGGAAGAATAAAGAGCAATGGGGTAAAGTCACATACCTGAAATTCTTAGCAATTAAAACGGTAGAAGCACAAAGGAATACTAAAGCTTGGGAAATTGCTAGCAATGATTAAAATAAATAGGCAATCTAAAAATATAAAACACAAATTTTTTTTTTGGCCGACACTATTTACATCCCCCTACAAAGGCTCCGAACTCGGGGAGGCACTAAAGTCGACTCAACAAAAAAAATAAAATAAAATAAAATAAAATCACAACTTAATCATATGTATCATGGATTAGTCTAACTTGTACAAAGTCAAGTTCTAAAAAAAAATTAACAAAAGCAGTTAAATATCTACTAGCACAAAGAAAATAAAAAAAAGTTAGTTTATGTACAAACACCTCTAAAATAAAGCAAAACTGTGCAAAGTCATTTGAGTTTACTAAACTATGAGGAATTGGGATCCTCTTTAACCTCAGGCTTTACAATTTCAATTTCAGGGATGAACACATTATGCTGTGGGAATGAATTACCCTCATCTAAATGATATTTATCCCTAAAGTCTTCTTTAAAAACAAATGCCGTATTTGAGTGTCCATTATTCTTCAATGGCATAACAATATTATCAATTTCCTCACTAGACCTAAAGGAGATGGATTGATCTTGTTCTTGTTTCCTATTAGATCTAGTGGTAACTGCATATTGTTTATCAAAATCAAGGATAGGTTGACTATTCATATTTTTCATCTCATCTAATAGAATATCAATTTTATCTAAATTAGCCATTACCTTATCCATTGTTTCTTTTTTTAAATTCTCCTCTAGGTAATACTGATCCGCAACCTCATTAGGAAAATAAGGCGGTTGATAGTAGCCATAAGTAGATTGGTAGAATTGATTTTGATATTTAGAATATTCACTACCAATGTTACTAGGAGAATGCCATGAGAAATTAGAGTGATTATGCCAATTAGAATTATATGTCTCATGATATGAATCAGCAAAAACACTGTCAGAATTATTATATGGACACATATAGGAAACATGCATGGGATTGCCACACAAAGAACATGCCTCATAGCTATTGTAATTCATGTTACGACAATTCAAAGTTGAAACAATTTTACCAAGAGTTTTGTCTCAACCTCAAGCTTGTTGCAACCAATGACCAAAGATACCTAAAAATATAATACAAGAACAAAAAGGTTAGAAACAAAAACTAAAATTAATGTTTAAATTAGTATCCTATTAGCTATATGATATTGACAAAATCACAATTCCCCGGCAACGGCGCAAAAAACTTGATAGCTAATTGGCAAGTGTACCAAATCGCACAAGTTATAAAGTGATGAGTAAATTATCGTCTCCACAAGGAATTGTGTTGTCAAGTACCAAATTACTAATTTAGATACTATTTAAACGATGCAAATTAATGAAGAGAAGAAAAAAAACTAAAATTTTAACTATGTTAAATGGGGTTGAGCAAACAGAGAGTGAGATGCTAGAAATCCGATTTCACTTGATTTTCCGATTATTTGGATTCTTTCTTAATTTAAATTCAAATTCAAGAATTGATGGTGGGATATCTAATTTAATTAAAACTCAATTCCTTGGTAGATTAATTCTCTTCAACTATTTAGAATTAACTAATTCCTTAGTCTAATTCCAAATAGACAAGGCATAAATGAACAAAATCCCAAGTAATACCACACAATCAACAATATCTATTCCTAGATTATTGCTTAATCATGGTGTTTATCTCAAGAAGCAACATCACACATGAATTTCCCAATTCTATGCATGACCATTAGTTCAATTTATGGTTGATCAAGTCATAAAAGCATTAAGAATAGAGATGAACACTCAATCATGAAAGAAAACTTAAATTAAGAATTATCAATCCAAATAAATCATCCATTCAAGTTACATCATCACTCTAGCTAGGAAAAGTTTAGAAAAACATCAAGAAATAGGAAAACAAAAGATAGGAAATTGTAAACTCCATTGAATCCAAGACAACAAGAATATGAAGATCTTGAATCCTTGCTCCTTGATGATCTCCTTGGCTCTCCTAGGGCTGGAAGCCCTCTCCCCCAAAGCCTCCTCTGCTCCCCCTTTCTTCTAGGGCAGAATAAGTCCTTTTAGAAGATTTAGGAAATCCTAAAGCAATTGAATGTTGCCGTCACTTTTCTTCATAAAAGGCATTAACTTTGGCTAGAAATATCTCATCAAATCTGATCGAATCAGTGATAGTAGTCAACATAATATTCGTAGATCTTTTTCTTAACTCTCCATATCCACCGAGATCATGTTATTTGAACTTCTGCAGTGAAAGTTATGCCCAAATTATTACAAAAGATTTGACAGCAAAAGTTTCCCTGATTTGTCTTTAATTAAGTTTCCTTGTTTCCTTGAATAGTCTTTGATTGAGTCTCCTTGATTAGCCTTTGACTAAATCTCCTATTTTCATCCCTTGAAGATTCTTTGCACAAATTACCATAATTACAGTAGATTTGTTCAAAGATCAACTTTCCTAAAATAAATAGCAAATAAACATCAATTAGAAGATAAAATCTCACAAAATCATATGATAAATATATGAAATATAAGTACTGAATAAGACTCATCAATAAACACTCCAATAGAACTGAATCTTAAATTGGGTAATGAAGAAGAGAGTGCAGTGGTGGATAGAGAGATGTACCAGCATTTGGTTGGTAAATTAATTTATTTGTCTCACACAAGGCCAGATATTGCATTTGCTGTAAGTTTGGTTAGTCAATTTATGCATTGCCTAAGAGAAGTTCATTTGCAGGAAGCTCATAGAATTCTGCAGTACCTTAAAGGAACTCCAGGTAGAGGAAATTTATATAGAAGAAATGGTAATGCAATTCTTAAGGCCTACATTGATGTCGACTATGCAGGGTCAGTGACTGACCTTCCACTACTAGATATTGTACTTTTCTTGGAGGAAATTTAGTAACTTGGAGAAGTAAAAAACAGAATGTTGTGGCCCGTTCTAGTGCTGAAGTTGAGTTCTGAGCTATGGCACAAGGTATTTGTGAGCTACTTTGGCTCAAAATAATTTTAGAAGACTTGAAGGAAATGGGATGGTCCTATGAAACTCTACTGTGATAATAAGTCAGCAATTAGCATTGCTCATAATCCTGTTCAGCATGATCGAACGAAACACATTGAGGTGGATAGGCATTTTATCAAGGAGAAGCTTGATTATGGTTTGATTTGTACCCCATTTGTATCTTCACAAGGTCAACTTGCAGACATTCTTACCAAAGGGTTGTGCAGTGCAGATTTTGAAAGAATTGGATGCAAGCTGGGAATAGAAAACACCTATTCTCCAGCTTGAGGGGGAGTGTTGGAAATAGTAGCATATTAATAGTCCACTATCCTAATAGGCCAGATTCTTTGTATAATAAGTAGAATATGTTCAATGCATCCTAGGAGATAGTGATCTCTTAATTACTCTCTTGTAAATTGTAGTTGCATTTATTATCTTTGAAATCCTATTGTGTATAAATTCAATCACTCAGCTAAGTGTAAAATCAATGAAGTACATTCAGAAATATTGAGTCCCATTATCTTTCCTATTCTTCTTTTCACATGTATTAATGCCCATTGTGCCAGGTCAGGTTTGACGAAAAACTAACTATTAGAATAAGGTTATAGCAAATGCATATGGTGGATGCCAAAATATATTTTCCTAGACTCATCATTTTTTATACACCAAAAAATTATATCATCTTCCTAAGAGTTACTTTTCTGTCTTTCAAGTAACTTGTATACAGATTTCCTCCATCCTACAAAAGCTAAGAAGAAAGGCATGTCCAGTTCTATTGATCACCTAGGTCCAACTTCAGAGACTGTTACTTCATTGACAGAGTCATGTATAGAATTGTTCGATGATGACTGTTGTTCCATGACAACTCTTCCAACGGAAAATGCAGGGTGTGTGGGCTTGGGAAGAGTCAGCGTGTCACTTGCAAGCATAAGAGCAACACTTGACATTGTAGGTCTATCTGCTTGATCTTCTTGAACACACAGTAGACCGATGTGTATACACTTCAGAATTTCACTAGGTGCACATGACTTTTCTAGTGATGGATCCATCAATTCCAAGCCTTTGCTTTCACACCAGAGCTTCCATGCCTATAATTGTATATGTCTTTTAGTTAAAAGGAAAATTTCATATATCTTTTATGAATAGAAGCATAAATTAGAAAACCTACATATATGAGAAGGCTTTGGCCATGCTCTGAAAGATAGAATCCACTGTTCTTTTTCCCACTAATGATCTCTAGCAAAAGAACACCAAAGCTGAAAACATCTGACTTCACTGAAAACAAGCCTTCCATAGCATATTCTGGAGCCATGTATCCACTGCTCAAAATCAATATATATCAGTTAACTTTATCAATCTCACCTTGCTATAAATTCATTACATAAGGAAGGTTAAAATGTGATGCTATGTGGTAATGCATACTCATGTAATTCATGTGAAGAATTTGGCCTAGTATGCATTGCTGTATAATTAAAATTTGAAAGAAAGCAAAATATTCATACTTACTATGTACCCACAACTCTAACTGTATTTGCCTGCCTCTGGTCTTCTCCAAATATTCTTGCCAATCCAAAGTCTGAGATTTTTGGATTCATTTCATGATCTAATAGAATATTACTAGCTTTCAGGTCTCTGTGAATAACCCTGAGTCTAGAGTCCTCATGAAGATACAGAAGCCCTTTAGCAATCCCATTAATAATGTTTGATCGCTGTTTCCAATCCAGCTGTGCACCCTTCACCATATCTGATAGCAAAATGGAACGCAAGGTAATTCTAAGGACTATGACCGAAACCAACAACGGCTAATTATATGCCAAAAAATGGTTTATTGGTTCAATAATGAAGAGATTTTGGGGGTCATACCAAATAGGTGGAAATCAAGGCTAGAATTTGGCATGTATTCATATATAAGCAGCTTTTCATTTTGCTCAATGCAGCAAGCCAATACTCTCACAAGGTTCCGATGCTGCAATTTTGCAATCAATATTACTTCATTCTTGAACTCCTCCACACCTTGACTGGAAGATTTTGAAAGCCTTTTAACAGCAATTTGCCTTCCATCTGGTAAAACACCCTAGAACATTTTTCAAATTTCTAAGTAAGGATGTTGCAAGAGGAGAAATCAAACAAATAAAAATCATCTCTGATATCCTAATTTATTACCTTGTAGACAGGGCCAAATCCACCTTTCCCCAATTTATATTGATCAGAAAAATTACTTGTACTTTGTAGAATAGTACTCAGAGGCATCATTGGAAGGTCAGCATTCACAGGATCCTCCCTGTCAATCTGATCTTGAGAAAACATTGGATTTAGATCATCTTCTTGCATAGCTTGTTTGTCTGCAAAGATGAAATTATCAAACATAAATAGGATATAATTGATAGCCTCAGTTTAAAGAACAGTTGAGAGTTATGAAGAGCATACTTTTTCTCCGTTTCAAGCACCAGAAGTAGTATGTGCTGAAAGCCGATAGAGCCACTACTACAACTCCAGTTACAACAGTGATTATTATAATCCTTGACCTTCTGTTACCCTCTTCTTTGGCTGCATCAATAAGACAGAACAACATGCTGCATTTGAGAAAAATGTTGAGAAAGTGGAAGCATAAATTTGTTATTTTAGGCCTTGCACATATAATTTTTTAATGAGTTTGTCTTTATTTTCTACTTGGCATAAAATAGGAGATGCATAGAAATACATAACTAAAACATGCTTTTGGAAACTCTAGAGGACAATCTTCAAGAAAAAAGGATAAAGTACAGTTCCTTAAAGAGCAATTCAAATTTTAGGGGCATAAAGTTCACTCTTTGCATCTTCTAGATGTTAGAAATTGGCTCTAGATGAATGGCACAAAATATTAGTTTGAAATGAAGTGAAATGTTTTGCGAAAAGAAGTAAACTAGTACCTTGCTGAGGCGCTGGTGCATCAGGCAGTGTGTTATTCAAAAAGAAAGGCTGAGTTTCATACATCACAATACAACTTGGAGAAAAGACTCGCCACACCCTCTTCCCCTCACAGCAATCTTCAACATCCTCAAGCATATTACTCAAACATGTTCTGCATTCCTCACTAGTAATATCTCTGCTGCACTGCACCCAGCCATACCTTCTCTGAGTACCATTTATGTTGAACATATGTGTCCCAAACATTAAGGGTGTCTCTGAACCCATTTGTATCAAACCATTCATCAAAATCCTAGCATCACTGTCAAATTCTCCAGCACTGGTAAAATTTTGTGCGGCATCAAACATAGGAATCCTTGGCGTTGTAGTGAGTTTGCCAAAGAAATTCTGGTTTGAGTACCTCAGAAGACAAAATGGATACCACAAAATAGCTGAGGCATTATTGGGGCAGTGCTGCTTTAGCAATCTGCTAGAGTTTTGGACACATGAGTGACAAAGGCTGTTGTTCACATCACCCCGGCAAAAGTAGAGTCCATAAACTACATTGCTTTGGTCACTGCCTGAAGTTCTATTCCCAAAACCATTGCTGGTTGCAGAATCAGATGAGAGTGAAGAGATCAGATTGTTGAGGTTGGTTTGGTATGTGCTAGAGGTAGGAACAGAAGATTGGTCTAAACAAGCATATCTATAATCAAGTGGTTGTGTATTGCTATTGTTCTGGCCAGCAGCTAAGCAGAGGAGGTATATCAATTTGATGGTAAATGACCATTGATAGAGCATTCTTCTGCTGCTACCGTCGTGTCTCATCACCATATTTCTGTGAGGTTGGTGCTTTAGGCCTTGGTTTCATAAAAAATATAGGATCAATTTGTCAAACGTTTGAAATTGAAGTACGATGAAAACGGCCATGCATTTTTTTTATGTTCAATGAATCATGAAATGGTTGCTAGTAGCGTGAATTTTCTGACCATATAGAAAGTAAATTTGAAACCCTGATAATATTAAAAAGACAAAAAATAGTGCCAGTGCTAAAACTCTGCACGCAAGCAGTTATATCCATGTAAATAACATTATTCAACTTGAAATAGCCTCGTCCCATCACAAAGCGTGTAAATGGGGGATGGGCCAGGAAGGAGAGAAAATTCTGACATTGAAAAATCAACAATATGAGATTGTAAAAGGACAAACGTAAGGTTCCGAAGTTTCAATGTTGAAATATTTTTAAATCTTAGTCAATATTTGAACCTATGAGAAAAGTAAACGATTTTGGGGACTGCACTTCCCCTGTTAAATCGAGTTTATATTTTTGCCAAATTGCGTTGGAAGATTTGCATCAGGTTTAGTCAAGAAGCCATACGCGTCTATAATATTGCTAAAACATTGTTTGGAATAAGGATTGGGTGATTCAAATCGCTTTCCACGATTTTTTGATCAAATGTACTTAATGGAGAAACGAGATAAATAAATATAAAGGCAAATAATAAAAGATTACTGTACATATCAATTACTACAGCAACAACAAAGCCTCAAGTCTCTTTTTAATAGGTGAGGATTGCTACGCAAATTAAAGAATTTAATTTTAATTCACTGTTAGTGTAAAGAAACTTTACACTGTCATTTAATTATGTATTTACAAATTATTAAATGTGTTTGACTATCACAATAACTAATTAGAAAGTCTAACTCTTTTAATGATGTATCAACACATCATTAAATGACTTACACTGAAAGTGAATAAAATTAAACTCTAAATCAAACTATACCATTAAGCTCTATCAAAAATAAAATTTTAAGAAAAACTATTAAGGTTAAGGTAATTTTTAATGATTTTGCATAAAATTTTCCCGTCTTCCTCTCCCTCTTTACATATCAATTAATTAAATTAAAATAATTTCCCCCCTACATTTGATATTCTTTAGATCTTATAAACAAATAAAAAGATTGCTCACTGCAAGCAAAACTTCAACTAATTTAATTTTCCTTGTCTTCACTCCACAATAAGTCATCTAAGTAGTGCTACCAACTTGTCAAAACTAAATTAATACAATATATACATGATTATAAGTAACTCCACAGAATTTTTTTTGCAGTCAAATTTAGATGAGGCCATATATGCAATTGTGATTTGTTACTGGTAGCATTATTCTATCAAACAGATGTTCCTCTAAAAAATGCAAGCTGATGATGTTGACACGGACGGCTTATCCGTTGAATCTTCAATATACAACAGAACATTGGAATATTTAAAGGATCCTGTAACATCAAAACCTTTGCCTTCACACCACAGTTTACCTCGTGTTTCAAATATATATGGGTTGTACAGTTTGATTCAATTACATGATCAAATAACTTTGCATATATCAATTCAATTATTGAATTATGAAATATTTAAATTATAATAATGAGTAGTTTCTCATACTCTAAAGGTCATATATTATCTTGTCGTATGAAACAATATGGAGAATAAATTAATTTCTAATAAATATGAAATGAAAATAGGTATATGTTTTTGTTTTCCTTTATTCGGCAACCCAAAATTCTTATAAAATATCTTCTGTTTTGCAATTTAACAATGAAAGACTACTTTTTCCTGAACTCCTTTAAATCCTGAATACAAGTTGTGTTTTAACAGGAAGAAAGCTCCTTTCTGGAAACAGAAACTAAAGATAATATTGGAGGGATGACTCAAGGTATAGAACTCAACAATACAACAGCAAAATACGACTTATCACACCAAAATAGATTCAGCATTTTCAGCAGAATTATGCTGCAAATGTAAAAGGCAGAGAGCTATATTTCATTTCTAGAACATCCCAATTTCATTACATACATCCATTTAGTTGATGACAGGTAGATAAATAATTAACATACAATTCTAACTAAGCTAGACATGACATTTCTAGTATTAGCTACATCAATTCCTAGATCTGAGTTTATGTAAAAGCAAATTCATATACTGGATTCAAACCAGATCGAGCTTCCATGCCTACAATTGTAAATATATTTTATCTAAAAGCAAATTTTCATATAGCTTGGATGATGAGAGAGATAATTAAAAAGCCTTCTAATGAAGGTTTTATGTGAGCACCTATTTTAACCGAATTGTTAATTTGAAAAAATTAAAAATAAAAATATTAGAAAACTAAAATAATTAAAAGAAAAAAACAAGATCGTTGCCCAAGGACCCTACAGGAAGCAGCAGCAGCAGCAGCAACTAAAGAGCTTCCTCCAAGACCCGAGCTTCCTCCATCTAAAATACTCTGGCCAAGCCACAGCAACGTAAAGCTCCAGGGCCAGCTCTACTGCAAACCTCCCTGTCAAGACCACTAGGTTATGGCTCCTTTTTTTCTGTCTAAATTTAATTTCCATTTTACGTTGTCATTCGTGTTATTGGTTTAATTGGTCATTTGGATTTATTGTTTGTTATTTGAGATTATTGATCTTTTAACCAAAATAATGGGCTTTAGGTTTTTTCGATTTAGGGATGCATGGTTTTCTGGACCAGTAGCAAGCTTTGGCAAATATTTGGGTTAACTGGACCAGTAGCAAGCTTGCGCAGATATTTGGGTTGAGCTAAAATAAGTTTTGATCCAACGGTATTTTGAGCATTCGTTTGCTTTTTTGGGTTAATGACATAAAAAAGAAGTCTTTTTTGTTTTTTGTTTTTAAAGGAGTCTTTTCTTTTAACAAAATAAAAATAAATAAATAACTAAAACGGTTAAATAAGCAAAAAAATAAATAAATGGGACGACTTGAGTAAGCAAAATAAAATAAAATAAAAAATAGAAAGAAATAATAATTTGAATCTCTTTTGTGTTGATTATGGTTAATTTCATTTTAGTAATTTATTTTCTTGTTAGTTTGTCTTGCTTAATTATTTGATATCGATATATTATATTTGAATATCCTTGTTTTGGTTTTAATTTTACTTAATTATTTGATTGTCATTATGCTACATTTTCATGTTCCTTTTTTTTAATACTTTATTTTAGTTAGAATTAATGTTAATTATCGACACAATGGCCAATAAGATTATTTGTATGGCCTTGTGTGATCTTCAATGCATCTTGGATATCATGCAATAGTGGATTTCAAATAATTTTCCACGCAACGACCAATGAGACTGGTTCTTGGGTCATGTGACATGATGTGAAAATATAAAATAAAGCAAGGTAAAATGATGAGAAAATCATACTAAAGATTTATAATAGTTCACTCTTACAACCCAAGAGCTAAGTCTAATTCCTTCTACTTGAAGGATTTTTCACTAATTTTTACAAGATTACAAGTATTTTTCACAACGCCTCTTTAGGCTATAAACAAGTATTCTCAACCTCTTCAGGTTCTAACACCAAGTATTCTTTCCTTCAAGCCTCTTTAGGATTAACATAGAGTTATAAAAAGAGTGTTTGAAAACACTTAAGCTCGACTCACGATATGTGAGAATATAACAAATAAGCTCAGAGTATATTGTAAAACTCTGTAGAAGAGTAAATGAAAGTGTAAGTAAATCTCATATTGTATCTCTAGCTTTTTCTCTTGTTGTTTTTCTTTTATGTTCCTTTGAAGACTTCGGGTATTTATAGGCTTTTAAGCTTTAACTTGTCTTCATAAACTTCTTCCTCCAACGGCAATAAATGTTATTGTTCTGAGGTGCATTAAATGCTTAACACTGATAGCGTATTGATCCTCTTCAGAAAAGTAGACTTAGTTATCAACATTACTGAAAATTGTTAATATCTTGTACTGAATCTTCTGAGTTAACAGAAAGTTCTCATTTCCTGGTTCTTTAAAGAGGTTAGGTATGCCAGCGTGAACGTACAAAGTTGACTTCATTTGTCGCGTACTTTGTTAGAGGTCTCTTTAGCATTTAATACAATGTATAGTTCTTGATTTTGAATTATGCTTTGGAAGAATACTTTTGTAATAGAAGCATAGAGATATCTTTTGGACAGTCCAATTATAAAATATGATAAAACAATTTAATTCATATTATACACAAGTAATAAAATGTTGAGTTTGTCTTTATAAAAACTTATCTGAGTTTAAAATGTTCACAAAAGATTTAAATGTGAGATTCAAATACTGGAATTTCACTTTCTTTTCAACGAATTATTATAAATTTGATTAAAACTTATTTGTTCATTCTAATTTAATATATTTGTTATCTTCAAAACTAGGGGTTCAATTACTTGAACTACTTTGTTTCCAACATCAATTACTTGATTTCGTCTTTGGTTCCAACAATTTCTCTCTCTTTAATGATGACAAACAATATTTAATTTGATTTAGCAATAACCTTTTCAGATTGGAAAATGTGAGCTCCCCCTAAAAGCATGCTTTATACATAATGGATGCATAATATATTGGACGCATGTAACTTAGGAAATATTCTAAAAACTGTTCAGTTATAGCTATTTACTTGTTAATGGACGTAATTGCATATATTAGATAAATATTAGAGCTAAAGTTGGTAAGAAACAGAGTTATGGGAAACTAATGCAAGAATATTTGATTAATAAATCTAAGTCCATTCAAAGTATCAGAACAATAAAGAGAAACAAGAAAGCCAAGTATTGCAAATATATCAGTATAGCATCAGAGTAATAAAGTATTAGAGCTATATGATCAGTAAAGTATTAGAGCAACATAGAGTTATCAGCGCAACACCAACAAATTATATCAGAGCATTAAAAATTAACTTAACATTTGATCAGAACATAAGCATAGAAACAATATATCAATTATTATTCTCAATTCTTCATAAAGTATATAAACAATCAAATTTTCCCAAATCTTCCCCTTTTGTCATCAAATAAAAAGGTGAAGTATAACATCACAGTCCGTAAATTTTTGTTTGAGACAATCAAATGAAAGAATGGGACAATTGAAAAAGAATCTGAGTAGGGAAAAATATTTTCGAAAAAAGAATAGAAAAGAAAACTAAGAAGATAGAAGAGGATGTGGTCTATGAGGAAAATATGCACCGAGAAGCCCTTCAACTATGCTGAACAAAGATTCTAAGATTCTGTTGCAGCATTGACATAGACTTGAACTTCAGGTTGTACTGTAGGAATAGGAGTAGGTTGAGGTTGGCTCTTTGATGAAGCTTCGACATTTGCTCTTACGGAACTCAAACCTACAGAATGCTTAGTAGGAAGTGCAGGACGGACTATGGTAGCACTGTCAAAATGGGTTCATCCCGTTGGGTTTATCTACCCCACCACATTTTTTATGGGTTAAGCCCATAAATATTTTAGACTTTGTCAGAACAAGTCAATTAACCCAAGCCCAATTGGGTAGAGGGTCATAGCGGGTACGGTCTTGGGCAGGGCGGGTTTACCCGCTAAACTAAAAAAACATGCATCACATATGGCTGTATTGCTCAATCATTCTGTTGCCCTAGCCTCTGCCTTCGTACTTCTCACTTCACACTTCACACTTCGCACTTCTTACTTCTCACTTCTCACTTCTCACATCGTTGGCTCAATCTTCACCACCGGTGCCGCCGTAGCTTTGGGTTGTCATCGGTAGCAGCAATTGTGGTGGTCATCGGCACCACTTGGTTTGAAGAAGCTTCTTCATTATGATTCACTACTTGTAGGTAATAGGATTTGGCCCTTTTCTCTCTTTGTTTCTTTGATTTAACCCTTCAGTTTTATCATTCAATTGATGTGTATTTATCTACTGTGTGCATTTCTTGTGTGCATCAAATGTTTGAGCCAATGTGATATCCGTTACTTTTTTCTTGCATTTTTTTTAATTTTATTGTGTTCTGCATATATCCTTTTGTTTCATCTCTTTTGGATATGACATTGGTTTCCTTTCTATTATGCTTATCTAAATTAATTGTGTACACGTGTTCCTTAAATTAGGCTATGGAGGGTGGGTCTATGAGTACTAGTATGAATCAAACATTAAAAGTTGATAAAATGCAGTTGCCAAAAGAATCCAAGCTAGATAAATCTAAATATGAGGGTGAGGGATCAAATAAGGGGCCTAGAAAATACTCTGATGTTTGGAATTGGTTTTCAAAGTTGGGTTAGGCAAAAATGGCATAGGAAAGGTTGTATGTAATTAATGTAAAAAAGAGTACAAATGTGGTGGGAAATGATATGGAACGTCTTCTTTGCAATGTCATATTTCCAAATGTCCTATGATAAAGTTTGATGATGTAGGGGGACAAATGATAAATGATGTTGATGGAAAACAAATATTTAGAAAATTAGATCAAAAGGTTTCACGTGACTTATGTGCATCTGCTATTATACAACATGATTTGCCCTTTTCATTTGTTGAATATGCTGGGATTAAGCTTGGATGAAATATTTAAATCCTGATGTTGTTCCCATTTCTAGAAACACTGTTTTCTCTGATATTCATAGAATTTATGTGAGGGAGAAAGAGAAACTAAAGAAACTTTTGGCTAAGATTCCTTATAGAATTTGTATAACTTTTGATGTGTTGACTGCATGCACTAGTGAGAGTTACATTAGTTTGACTGGTCATTTTGTTAATGAAAATTGGAAGTTGAATAGTTAAATTCTGAAAATTTCTCATATACCTCCTCCACACTCGGGGATGGAATTAGTTGGAAAGGTATTCGAGTTTTTGAAAGAATAGGGAATTTAGAAAAAAGTGCTTTCTCTCACTTTGGATAATGCTTCTAGTTGTGATAATATGCAAGATATTTTAAAAGAGTAGCTCATTTTACATGACAGTTTATTGTGTGGTGGTGAGTTCTTTCATGTACATTGTTTGGCTCATATTTTAAATCTCATTGTCCAAGAAGGACTAAAACTAGCTAATGTTGCTTTGAGTAAGATTAAGGAATCAAGTATGCAAAGAGTTCTGAGAGTAGGATGAAAAAATTTGATGAATGCATTCATCAAGTTGGTGGTATTGACTCTTCTATTGGCTTGGGCTTAGATGTATCTACTTGTTAGAATTCAACATATATAATGCTAGAAAGTGCAATTAGATACAAAAAAGCTTTCGCAACTCTCTAATTGAATGATAAAAATTATAAATATTGTCCTACATCTGATGAGTAGAGTAGAGGAGAAAAAATATGTGAGTTTCTAGAGCCATTTTATGAGGCTAGTAACTTAATTTTTGGTTTTTCTTATCCTACCTCCAATACGTATTTTCTACAAGTTTGGAAGATTGACTACGTGTTATTGGAAAATGAGAAGAATGAAGATGTTGTAATAAGTGATATGTGTAAAAGGATGAAAGTCAAATTTGATAAATATTGGAGTCAATATACTATTGTGCTTGCATTTGGGGCTGTTCTTGATCCACACATCAAGCTTCAAATGTTGGAGTACTTTTACTCCAAGATTGATCCAAGTAAAGCCATAAACATGGTGGAAATAGTGAGGAAAAACTTATTCATGTTTTTTTAGCAATATGCCAATTCGACAACTACCACGAAATCACCAAGTTCTTCTCAAATTCGACCTTCCATTTCATTTCAACCTATGTCAATTGGAGGAGGAATAGGAAAAAAAGGCAAGAAAATAATGGATGAGTCTCTTTCTATTTAGATTTCAAATTTACAACTTTTTTTTTTCATATTTAGATGTATGATATGAAACTATTAATTATTTATTTAACTTGTGTTTTGAAGGAAATTATAATGTATGAGAGCCAAACTATTACAAATACTAGAATATCTCAATTGGACCTCTATTTAGAGGATCTAAAGCTTGAATTTGGATTGCATGCAGAACTAGATGTATTGGTTTATTGGAAGAGGCATAGGCTTTAGTTTCCAATACTTTCAATAATGGCATGTGATGTTTTGGTTATTCCAATTACAACTGTTGCTTCAGAATCATCCTTTTTTATTGGAGCCCGTGTGCTCAACAAATATAGAAGTTGTATGCTTCCAGAAAAAGTGCAGGCTCTTCTCTGCACTCGCAATTGGTTACATGGTTTTGATGCTATTGGTAAGATTGTGCTTGTGTTTGGTTTCTTGGTTTAGTTTATAGTTTTATTTTTTTTATTCTAATTGCTTTATTTTATGGGTTGTACTTGTATATGGAGATAATGAATCAACCATAGCATCTACAATATCTTTGTCAGTGGAGGGCTCTACTTCTAATGTGGTTCTTGAGATAGATGAAGACTCAAATAAAGAGAAACTTAGCACTTGACAATTTCTTTGTAATGTGTTAAAGAGTCTTAAAACATAAGTTTTATTGCTTGTATTGGGTTACGAACTCTTTTTTTATTGCTTGCACTAGGTTTTTACTCTTTGTTGTATTGTCATCCAAGTATATAAATAGTAAGCGCATTTCATAGCTTCAGAAACATTGGAACCAGGTTCATGAATGCAATCGCATTTCTATATTTAAGTATGTTCTTTAGGCAAGTCAGTGTAGATTGTATTCGTGTTTGTATGTTTTTGATGCCTTCTTGTTTAAAAATGGCAATTGTGTGTAGGTGATTGTGGAGAAAGCTGAAAGAAGTGACATTCCAGACATTGATAAGAAGAAGTAAGTGATTTTATCATATTCCACTTTCAAGCCTGAGAATATTGTTTTGCTGCCTGAAGGGTATATTTTAAATGCTTGATGCTTTTTGTGAAGCTTTTGGGAGGTTCTATTTTTGTTGTATTAGTAATGTAACAAAAGTTGAAGATGGTGAAGGTAGTAAATTTAGTACTTTGATAGTCATATAAAATGCTGGATGGTGGCAATAGATTTAATGATTTTGTGCTAGTGTTGAAGCTATGAACTTCATAGCTTTTGTACAATATGAAGCATGAGTACGATACAGTTTTTGTATGCCGCTTAATAACTTCATTTTATATAGCAATTTTCTATTAAACACTTGAGTTTTTCAATCCTTGATTTCTACATACATTTTTTTAGATTTGTAATAACTATCATTAAAACTAATATTTTTTTTTTTGTAATAACTCAAGCAAATGTTTAGTAGCACCACTATTTGCTCTATAACATAGAACATGTTCGCTTATCATATGCTTTTAATGGAATAACATATTCTGATCCATAGGTTACAAAAGCAGCCAAATCAAGGAATATGTGCCTTAAACTATATTGATACAGCTTAAACAAGTTGCTTATTGGCAGTACATAGAAAAGCACTAGCAATTATTCTTTGCGTGCTTCAATCCTATGCAAGTGAGAGATCAACCAACCTATGGGCTATCATTGCAACTAGTTTTATCTTGGTTGGTCCTTTGTCATTGCAAGAGTTGGAACTTGCAAGACAAAGCTGCCCAAAAATTTCTTCATATTCTCCTTTTCAGCCTTGAACTCCAATTTCTTAAAGAGGTGGGCTCTTGTTGTCATCCCATTGGCATTGTTAACAAAAGTTATATACAGTGCCATTGCCATTACATATTTGACAAATGTATCAATATCATACGCAGAGGTTAAGAACTTATCTTGTACAAAGATTTTTCTCAAACTTATATTCCATAAATAGTACATAACTTCATTTTGTGCTAGTGTCCTAGCTGATTTAACTGTTGGTCAGTTTGTTTATGTTGTTCGTAAAAGACTGTTGCTATCATTCCTTTTCATTTTGCAGAGAAATTTTGTCTTGTGTCGCTTAATGGAGAAAGCTGAGAAAAAAGAAAAAGGGGGAACTCATACATTGATCCATGATGAAGGGGAGTCGAGTAGCCATATTGATTTTATTTTTTTTCCTTGCAACTAAAACTGAGTTTGGTACTGCTGTCAATGTGGCATTAATTTTTTTTTAAAAAAATTTTCTTGGTAAAGCCCTAAGAGGCCTTGAAGATTGAGATTCGTTTAGAATATATGGGTCTTAGATTGTGGCTTAAAACAGATGGATACCATTTGGTTATCATATCGTTTGTGCTTGATTTTTCCAAGAACTTCCAATTGATCTCTAGTGTCATTTCTGCATTGCAATTGGCTAATTTGCCAATCTTTCTTGGTTTTATGTGTAAAAAGTTCTTTAATGTACTCTTAAGAACTAAACAATCCTCTATATTCCAAAAAGAAACTTAAAAAGTGATAGTAATAGTAGCAATTATTTTTTATAGCTCATTGTTGATTATTAACAGTAAACAAATTATGTGCAGGGTTCAGTAGCTGTAAGGGCAGGTAAAAGAGCTATTGAGGAGGGTCTGTTGATAATTGATCCAAAATCAGCTATGGATTTGGAAGAAGCATGCTATGAGCAGACTTTGAATACCAAAGATCGACTGGAAGGCTTGGCTGGATTTTGTTGAGGAGCAAAAGCCCAGGTACAAAGGTGAATGAACGAAGGGTTGTTGTCCCATACAAAAGACTCATGAATGCGTAACTTGAAGGAGTGATCATGATGTTTGGAATCAAATCTTTGATAATTGATCCAAAATCAGCTGCGGATTTGGAAGAAGCATGCTATGAGCAAACTTTGAATACCAAAGATCAATGGGAAGGCTTGGCTGCATTTGTTGAGGAGCAAAAGCCCAAGTACAAAGGTGAATGAATGAAGGGTTGTTGTCCCATACAAAAGACTCATGAGTGCGTAACTTGAAGGAATGATCATGATGTTTGGAATAAAATCTTTAATGGATTCAGTTCTTTTGAACTTTTAGTGGATATGTTATTATTTATGAACTGGATTTTCTTTTGAAACTTTTAAACCTAAACAATTACATTTTCTCTTTTAGAAATAGATTAGATAATTATTTTGTTGGTTTTTTTTGCCTTAACTAGTAAGATCTTTTGTTGTTTGATCTTATGCTTTGTTGAGATATCGAAGTCATACTAAGATGTTTAAAAGCACCTCAAGTGTGTCATTTGGTCAGTATTTATAATAGAAGTGTCAAAGTTGACGATTATATAAATGCTTTTTGGCGTTAGGTTTAACTTGAACTAGTACTAGTTCATTCTTATTGAGGCATGAAAAATGTATTCAATCAATGTATTTTTGACTTCTTGGTAATTGACAGTCTAGATATAATATGGCTTGTAAAAAGTATTGGATAGAAAAGGACATAGAGATGTTAAAAAAAATCGCAATGCGCTTATTAAATAAAAAAAATCATTGTGGGGCGGGTTGGCTTGTCTGACTCGCGGCTCGTTATGGGTCATGACGGGGCAAGATTTTATAACCCGCAATCCAAATAGGTTGACCTGTCTTGACCCATTTAAATGCTGGTTGAGGTGGGGCGGGCCAAAATGGACAGATCAACCTGTTTTGACAACTCTAGACTATGGAGAGAGGAGCAAGTTCTGAGTCTTGAGGATTGTGGTCTTATTCTTTAGTAGCCATTTTATGATCCCATGGGAGTGAGTCTTGATAATCCGAGAAGAATTTCTCCCAAGGGTATGGCTTGAGCAATTTGTCAGAAGAAGACCATGTGGCCAGAGCCTTTGAGTCAAAGATAGAAGGTGAAGAACTAGGATGCCTCAATGGTAAGCCAAGGAAATCATCAATGATGAAGTAGGGAATGTACTATTGATAGCATTGGCCCCTTATTGTAACTGTCTCTAATTTCTCTTCTTCACTCAGATCAGATGATGAAGCTTGCTGCTCATAGTCCCAAAGATGCTTTTCCCAAAGAGATTTGACTTCTGACTCCTTAGCATCTGCAAGAGTAGATAATTGCCACAAGAATTCCAAATCCACCTCTGGTGAAGGTTTTCTCCCAATGTCTTTTAAATTCCAAGTCCTTGGCTTGATGACTTTTCCAAGTCCGTGCCTTGATGGTTTTCTAATCCAAGTCATTGGCTTGTTGATTTCATGTTAAAAATTTCAGGTTCGTGGCCTTATGACTTTTCTGCTAAAATTCCAAGTACTTGGCTTGATGACTTTTCCAGGCCCTCGACCTAATGATTTATTTTTCAGGTGCAAGGCCCACTGTCATTTATTTTTTGGGTGCAAGGGCTTATTGTCATTTACTTTTCGAGTGTAAGGGCCTAATGTCATTTATTTTTCAAGTCCAAGGCCTGGTACATATTCAGTATACAGGCTCAGACCCAATGTCATTTAAATTTCTGTCATTTATCTCCACAAGTTTTCTTTTACATTTCCGGACAAAATAAGGGTTCATATATTTACTCATTCCTTATAACGATAATACGAAAAACAATAGTTATTCGTATTCTCTAATAAGAAACAAGTAAAGAGGGGCAACTGTGAACACCCTATTTTGACCGGGTCATATTAGAAAACTTCAACAAAAATAAAAAAGAATTATATAAAGAAAATCAATACAAGAAAATCAAAAAATAAAAAATAAAAAAGGAGGTTCAAGCACAACCACCCATTCCATAACTTTCGGGCTTGACCCAAATCCAAGCCCAAATCAATCTCTCAACTCTCCATCCGACCTGCCTAACCTGAGCTCATCAACCTTTGTTCAGCCTGCATGTGAACTTCCCAGCTAGCAAGGGATGTTGAGTGTGGCAAAGGAGGATCAGAGAAGAGGGTAAGCAGGAGAGAAGAGGATTTCGGTAGCAAATTGGGATAGGTTGTATGATCAATCTCAATCACCATTTTTTCAAAAGACAATC
Organism: Styphnolobium japonicum; assembly: GCA_023212625.1. NCBI lineage: Eukaryota > Viridiplantae > Streptophyta > Magnoliopsida > Fabales > Fabaceae > Styphnolobium > Styphnolobium japonicum. The sequence goes on from JALBWW010000009.1 coordinate 22,740,747, forward strand.
ATGTACAGGGATGATATAAGGGAAAGAGACAGGAGATACAAGGAAAATGGCTTTTTGGGGAGGAAAGTGTTGGTGTATGCCCCAGAGGCCAGTTATATATTGACTTTATGGTTTACATTGTATCATGACATTATTTAATATATGATGCATTTCATTTATTGTGTTATTTATATATATTAAATAAACATAATAGAGTCCTAGAATGACAAGTTCTATGCCATGGAATATCAAGTACGTGACTTGATAGTGAGATGCTATTGGCTGAATTGGAACACTATTATTAAATGTCCCTAGTTAAGTATTACTGTCAAGTAGAACGAGTTATGCGTTGAGACTAGTATGCGTATAGGCTGATGATCATGTCTCATAGGTCATGGATATGAGATATCAAGTCTACACATGGTATATTTTAGAGTAATGATGTACTAAACTTACCCACCACGAGAACACTACATGGATCGTTACATGAGTGTCATAAGCGGTTCTTATAGTGAGTGTACGTGGTCCTTTGACTTGAGGTCATTTTAGTTCCCTACATAAAGAGTTATGTGTTTTAATATCGTCAAACCGTACCTGTAATAAGGTGATCATAAAGTCGATTATTGGATATATGACAAGTCATGCGGAGGGATGTGAGTGATGTAGATAGGATTTGTCCCTCCTAAATAACGGGAATGATATCTTCGGGCCCCTTGATGAGTGAGACTTGAAAATGCATGGCCGTGCTCAAATGATTGAACTATACAAGCGTGACACATTCCATGCCTTATGTTCAATCATGATATCGGGACAAAGGGACTAGACTACAACATTAGTCACAATTAGGTTATGTCAAATCATTTACATTCCTATTACTTGAGTAGCAGTGATGCATTGCTAGATACCGCTCACTGTTTGTAATATTAAATAGGATTTAATGTTATTGTCAACGTAATAGGATCCTATAGGATCACACACATAGAATGGATTAGAATGGAGTTAAATGGGGCCAGTTGAACCTTTAGTAAGACTAGATGGGAAACCTAATTGAATAGGCCCACACATGAGTCTGACTTAGGTCAAATATGGGTAGGGGCCTATATAAACATCTCTTAGACTCTTTGTGCTGCACTCAGATCACGCACAACTCAAATTCAGAAATAGTTTCCGAATAGAGAGAGTTAGAGAGGACTTGTATAGAGAGTCTGCCCCCTTTGTGGCTAGCACTGTGCCGAAGAGGGAAACCATTACTTGTGTTCGTGTGGATACCATAGAGACGTCACCACCACGATCGTGGGTCGGAGCGTTCGTGATTTGTTGTCTATCACGTCATCGGGTTCTTCATTAAGGTAATCATCTTAACACAAATTATGACCATCGATTGGATCCTTGGAGCTTGTTTTGTTTTTCCGCTGCCTTTTTTTGATATTGAAACCCAACAGAAGAAAAAAAAAAGAGAACGAGAGGAAGAAAGGAAAGCCAGAGAAGGAAAATTGTCATTTCCATCTTATGCGTTCTGTAACCACCCTCGTAGTAAATAGAAAAAAAACTATACAATTACTTATATCGGCAAGGAGGAACTAGATATGACTTGCAAGTAACCACTAACTGTATATCTAATCCTAACCAGCTTAAGTATACTGCCTTCTGTAGTCTAATTAAAAATCACTAAAACCTTCACTAAGAATTACTAGATTCTAAGAGAGGAGTTATCAATTATGGAAATAAATCCTTGACCTAGACAATTCCATTATGAGAATTTATGTAGTCTAAGAGACCTTACCTTAGAACTGGCTAAAAGAAACGCTGGTTACTTATCTCAGAGACTCGGCTAGATTTCTGCCATCCTGAAATCTGTCACCAATTTATTCTTTTATTTATACTCTTCTAGGTCCAATGTCCTATCTTATCGAGTTTCTTGAATTTACTTGAACGATTTATCATAGTTAAGATCTTTGTCCAAATGTCAAGGCAAGTTAAGAATCTAAATGATGTTTATTAATAGATTTCATGCCAAGTTCACTTGAACGTTCAATTCATACAACATATACTAAATTATCCAATTAGTAATATAATTTAGCAATAACAAGCATAAGTTAACACATGACAAAGGTAGTTCCATCTTTATTTTACATGGCTTAAAAGCCTTGATTTCGTTCATGGGCATAGAGAAACATGTCTTGATATATTTACAACTTTAAGCAAATTAACTAAGGAAATTGCCTAAACAAAATTTCCAAGACTTCTTGACATGAGCCCTAATTACTACTATTTACATTATGATGATCAAGTATCAACTAAATGGAATCAGATATCCTTGATCACTTTTACATGACCACCATCCTCCACAGAATATAACCATTCCCACTTAATTTCAATTAGTATGGTGGTAATCCCCATTTCTCTTTGATTATGAAAAACAGTAAAATTAGGGTAAGATTATGCAATCTTAGTAGGAAACGAGCATTAAAATAAAACTTATACTTTATAAATCAAGTAATAAATTTCAGAAACTTTTTCTTTCAAAGCATACTATAACAAAGATAGAGAGTGATATGAACTTCAATTTATAAAACACAAAGTATTAATCATAACTTAGAGAAGGTTTCAAGAATCACTCATACTCAACCACTTTCAAACATAGGTCTTTCAAACCAATTCTTTCCATTCTTCCCTCCATTAGGGCTGCCTTATAAACATAGGGAATTCCCATCATCTCTCAAGATGATACATAGGCCGAAGGCCACTCCACCAACATGTCATCTAACATGTCTTTAGTGGTGAGTCTTAGTTCATTTGAAATCAACTCAAGGTTACAAAACATTAACCTTCTTGAGATGATTCTTCCTTCTCAAAATCGTGGCCATACATAACCATGAAATAGATATACAAATATGATCATTTAAAACAGAATGTTTAAGCTAATTTAAATGTCATAAGCACCTAGTTAAGCATAGGAACTTCATGGTAATTAAGCAAAGTAAGTCAAGTATCATTGATAAATTCTAATACTAGTAATAAAATAGGTTATGAAAGCTATTCTTACTCCTTAATGCCTTACCAAGCCATGACCATTTAGAACCATAGAAAATCAAGTAAGCAAATGGTTATGCAAAAACAGATTGGCTAGAATCATACTAGAAATTCTTACTAGACTAGTCTTGTTTAAAAATTGGTGTTTGAAATCAAAATTTGTGAAACTGTAACAACAACCTTTCAAGCTTGAAATCAATAAAAGAAAGGTTAGAAATATGAGAAGAACAAGCCAAGAAAGAAAAGAAAATAAAACAGATTGGTTCTTGCTTGATTGAAGGAAATGGTGAGTGAGATCATGCTTGCTTCCTACCCTTTCTTTCCTCACGTCTCCTCTCCTTCTCACGTCCCTCTCTTTCTGTTTTAGATGCAGGAGCTGTGTGTGTGTGTGTGTGAGGTGTGTGTGTTCTAGTATATAAATAAGCCTAGGTTAGTTAAGTGGAAGGAGGCAAGGTGTTGGAACCTAATGATGGAGGATTCTCCAACAAAATTATGGGAATATGGCAAGATTCCATTGGCTTGCCATGGCCATGATTATGTCTTGCATGCAGAATATTCTCTGCATGTTTGGCTGCCCCTTGGTAACATGGCCAGCAGTCACATTTCTCTTCCTATAGTAACGTGTCTTAGTGCATGCATTTTGCATTCTAAAAGTGCATCTTTGTTTAGTTCAAGTGCATAATGGTGCATGTGTCTTCCAAGTGCAGAATTCTTTCTTAACTTCAAGCATATAGACGTGTTGGTGTGCATGTGTCTTCCAAGTGCATAATTCTTTCTTAATTTCAGCATATAAACGTGTTGGTGTGCATGTGTAGGTGTTGTTTTATTTATTTTAAAGTGCAGAAGTTTGTGTGATGTTTCTTTATTAATTCTTAGTGTGTGTTATGTCATTTGTGTGTGTGTTTGGCTGCCATGGTGCAGCAAGTGTTCATGTGTAAGTGTGTGTGTGTCAAGGTGTTAGAGTGTGTATGTGTCAAGGTGTGTGTGTGTTGATGTGTCACGGTTTCATGTGCAGATTTTTGAATGAAATATTTTCATCCCTAAGTCCATGTGTCTATGTGCTAGATGTATGATTCTTATGCTTAGTGAAGTGTCATTGTGAACTTGTGTAAATCATTTTCTTTCTTTTGTTTAATGTGTCTTAGAAATCTTAATTTGATAATCTAAGCCTTAGTTATTAATTTGCTTTTAATTGGTTCATGTCACTTGTAGAATTAAAAGTTTAAAGATAGCCTTGCTCTACTAAGTTTTAGCTATGTTATTTTGATTGAAAGCCTAACGATAAATTAACTTACAGAAAGTTTCTTTTTATTCTCTATGTACTATCATATTTTCTAGGGTTACCATACACTGAGCTTTTTAAGTGCCTAGTTATCCTCCTCAAGTCACCCTAAGGTTTATTTTTCTGTGTTTTGTTCTTTCACCCTTGGGGTGCAAATTAAGATGTTACACGTTCAACAGGTAAGTCTCTAGATTTTCTCTGTGCTTGGATGTTTTTCTTTTGTCCCTTTTCTTATCCATTCATCACCAAATCCACACACACTTACACCCAATGTACACAATCCCCAAACAACATCTCATCACCTTCTAGCCATGAAAACCACATTCCCCACACTTTTCTTATGTCTAAAACAGAACCATCTTTGCCCACCATGAAATGTCATCTAAAGCTATCCATGAACAACCAAAGCCACCATGATATCCCACTAACAAGCCTCCAAAAACAGCACCAACACCCACCCCAATAATCACTCAACAACTTTCCAAATCTGTGAAAAACCAAAAAATAGAGCCTGCACCCATGTCCGACCGACCACCAATTCCCAAAACCATTTCTGACCGACCATCACTTCCTTGGACCATTTTTCGACAGATCACCCACTTCCCATACCATTTCCGACTGACCACCCCTTTTCAGGATCATTTCTGACTGATCATCCATTGCTTTGACTGATCAATTCTTACCGACCATCCCCGAAGCCTTTACACACAAACCCCTCTGATATCCCAACTAAACTGATCTGACCTAGCCTTAGCCTATAACCCATCATATCACTTCTCCGAACTGAGCTTACCTTTAACCCATTTACCCCTCAGCTTACCAAACGGAGCCAATCGCATTAATGGTCCCCATCAACTTAATTGACTGAGCTTGCCTTTAACCTATTGGTTCTTACCGATCACCACCTTTTCCATCCTCACAATGACCGATCTGACCACCACTCCTTTTGATCTTAACAATAACGGATCGGACATGACCGATTTGACCATCCCCAACCTGTCCCTCTGATCATCCAATTGACCGAGCTTCCTTGGCCGATCACCACCTAACCATTAACCTATCAGTTCTGACCAATTCACCACCTTTTCATGAACTCCTTTTTTGATTGGTTGCCGACTGATCAAACTTTTCCTATGATCTCCTGTGGCCGACTGAGCCTTTTGTTGTCTCATGTGTGTTAGACTCCGGTCGGGTACCTCCTCTCCCATTACCGATCGACCTATGACCTACCTGTTTGTATTTTCAATTGCATAATCAATGGGCTGGTCAGATCCTCCCTGAGGTGCTCGGATGGATCAGTGAGTCTAATACCACATTTCATTCTATTTAGGATGCGTTAATGAAATTCTCTTTTAATCAAATCAATTCTTTATCAATTAATCCAAAGCAACATTTTTCTTAATTAAAATCAATCAACTCATACTCATTTTCTAAAGAACTACGTGACTTTGAATTTCCCATTGTACCAAGGACTACGTAGGAGCGCAAGTCAAGCCAAACTTTTAATTTTCGTAATTTAGTTTTCTTGTTATCTATGAATAATTGTTCGCACTTGTTTAATTTTTCTATTTGCTAAAAGGGTAAAAGAGATATCGTTTAGGTTATAAAGTTTACACAATTAGCTTAAGGTAATCGTTTTAAGATGGATGTATGAGGGGTGTAGTGAGATTAAGTTTCCATCATTCCCTGTGCATAATCGACTCCTGAACCTTGCCTGGTTTTTTAGACTACCTTTTTTGTGCTTTTATTTTAAATATATTTTTAAAGGGTTTAGCCAGTCATTTTCCCTACCTAATAAACGATTGGTGGCGACTCCATTGTTTTTAACTATTTTTTTTCGTCACTCTCCATCGCGATTCTTCCCATTCATGACAGAGGGTTGGCTCTGAATGTAGTTCCATTTGCTCTATTGAAGAAATAAACATGAACCTAGATGATCTACAACCCAACAAATGATTGTTTGCGCTTTTCATGTGACAAGAAAGGGAACATTGGGATAGGTGACTCTACCATTGGAGATTGAGTCGAGTTGTTTCCAATTTTTTTTCCAAGGAATGGATATAAAGCCAAATATTCAATGTTACTAAGGAGACCTTGGATTCATGATATTGGTGGGGAAGAAGAAGTAATCCTTTCAAAGCTAGTATCAGTGCTCTACGTGAAAAATATGAATCAGGATGAAGGATGAAGACAGTCTGCTACATAGTTTAGAAGTAGTAGAGTCATAGCATGGGAAACCTGAGTCGCTAGTGCAAAATGTTGATCATGTAGCTGCTTGCATCATGTTCAAGAATGGATATCAGGAGGGCAAGGGCCTCGAAGTTTAGTTGCAAGGAATCCAGTAGCTTGTCTCATCTACTTTTAGAGTGCATCAACTATCTGTCATTTACATTCCTGTTATTTATTTTTAGGGTACATCGACCCACTGTCATTTACTTTTAGGGTGGATTGACCCACTATCATTTACATTCGTGTCATTAACTTTTAGGGATTAGTGATCAGTGCAAATGTAAGACCTATTATTTACTATACCATTTACCAGCTCATAAGTCTTACGTGGAAATTTTTTTTATTATATAGAAAATTCGGCAACACTTCCTTTGTTTCTCGTACGTTCCAAAATGATATAAAATAAACAACGGCTTCCAACATAATCATTTCAAACCATCCATCATATATATATATATATATATATATACATATATATATATACATATATATATATATATATACACAAGAGATCTCCGATCTCATTCAAAATAATATCAGAGTATGCAAATTAAACAAGTGTATATTAAACACCATCCTGACTGAGCATGACTTACAAAATGTTAGTAGAACTGAGAACATCAAAAGTAGTTCATCAGTTTCCCCATCACATATATATCAGAGTACCATATATTACACAATATATTATAAACACATAAATGACAAAATCCTCCGTACTTAACCCGTAGAGGGTCCAGGGTTCTCCTCGAATCTGAGAAAGAAGGGGTGAGAACAACTTCCCAATAAATGTGAATATAACTTACAAATAAAATATGCATGCGATTAGAATGCAAGAATAAAACACAATTCAACACACCAAGAAATTCAAATCCAATAAGTTTATAGATGCATATGTGTTCACACTTTTTCTTTCCATCTAACCCCCTCCGGTTAGGTATACTCTCAACGTTTTTGTATAGTAACCCCTTCCGGTTAGGCCATCGCGCTATGCATATGCAATGTATTTATGACACACTTTTTCTTTCCATCTAACCCCTTTCGGTTAGACGAATCACTCCTTTTTTGTACACTAACCCCCTTCTGGTTAGGCCGTCTCACTATGCATGTGCAATGCACTCATACCATGCTCAAAATGACTATATCAGAATAACATTACATTTACAACAATCTAAGACTTACAATCATACAAGCAATATGCTTCATTCTTTCTAAACACATGCACTTAGTTACGCTTCCCAACATTGTATTAAGTCATCATTTTAAACTTCTGTGACTCTATTCAGTAAATCTATTCACATCAAATTGTGAATTGATTCAAAGTGAGATGAAGTTATTCACGAGTCTGTGAATCTATTCGGTGAATAGAGAGAGTGAATCTATTCACATTAAATTGTGAATCGATTCAATGAATCTCTCAGGGAATCAATTCGCATCAAATTGTGAATCGATTTAATGAATCTCTCAGTGAATCTATTCACATCAAATTGTGAATCCATTCAAAGTGAGATGAAGCTATTCACGAGTCTGTGAATCTATTCAGTGAATCTCTCAATAAATCTATACACAGAGTTCACAACATGTTTTCCAATTGCATTGTATATAAATTTTGTTTTTCTGACCATATACATCTTATCTTGTTCAAGAACATTCATTCATTCAAGTCATTGAATAACAAGTAGCAAATCTAAAACCATCTCTAAACACATGAGAAAATCCTTATTTTCTAAAATTAAACTTACAACCTAACAACACCATACAATATCACAAATAACCCACACTCACCTAGCAATGATTTAGGACAAGAAACTAGGCTTGAGGAGAGATCAAACCAACCAAAATCCTTATTAAAACCTCCTCTTTAACTTCCTTCAGAACACCCAAACCAAACAATAACTTTAGAAAATGGTTGTTCTTGATTCTAAAAATGAACATGAGTTTTTCAAGAAACTACACCATAGAATTGAAGAAGAGATGAAGGTGATCTATAGCCATCAAATAACCTAAGCCAAAAGATGAGTAAAAATACTTACTTTGGGCTTTGAAAGCTTGGAAAAATCTTGGCCATGGAGAAAGCTTGGGTTTTTGGATAAGATGACCACTTGGTCATCCAATATGGTCGGTCCCCATATATTCAAAAGGGGGGTGAAGTTGAATTGCCAACTTTACCCTCCATTTAAGTGGAAAATCACTAAATTGTCATTGAGAGTGTAAAAAGATCAAAATACCCTTGATGATTTTTAAAAATTTCCAATTTATCCCAATTCCAAAAAATTATACTAAGACTTCTATATGATTTAATTAAGTTAGAAATAAGATTGAAATCTAAATTTAGGGATGTTACAGCAAAGGCATGTGTTGAGAAGGAATTTTCAAAGGAAGATTTGTTTGTCAAGCTGTCACAGGGGAATCAATCGAATGAGGAACAAGGAATCAACATTTGGGCAAATTGTTATTTTGATCCCTTTTGTTTTGCTTTTTCTTCCTAATTTTGTAGTATCTTAATTTCCTCTCTTTCAAAATTTTCATGTACAATCAAATTTCCAAATTATTAAAGGGGTTTGTTTATCTAACAAATTTCATTATGTTATATTCATGAACTCATGTTTACGCATTGAATGATAATTCAACTAAGGTAAACTTAAGTTCAACAACATAGATAGACAATTCTGATGGCAACTTCTCAGTGACTGGCTCAAACCAAAAAGAACTTAGTAATCCTGAATTTGGTGTGAGAGTCTCTTATCATAAAAGCCATGGGGTAGCAAAAAAATTACAAAACAAAATAATAATAACTTTAAAATGAAAAAGTACAATTACCTAAACAAATAAAAAATAAATAAAAATAAAAATATTTTGAGAATCATTTCTTTATGGACAAACTCACTAAAAACTAAAAAAATGCAATTATAATATAATAAAAAATAAAAGTTTAAAATAATATAAAAATAACAAATTACATCCGTATAAATTAAAATTAAAATAAGTGAGCCGTCAGATAGTTAGACGACTTGCATAAAGTAATGATAGCACAATTGCCACATCTACAAAAATGGAAAAGGGTGGTAAATATTTTAAAAAGTGACACAATGTCATAATAACTTTTAAAATTTGGCACGGATGGGTAGAAATGCCCTCTTTTTTTATTACCAAATATTTCATCTTACTTCTCTCCTTGCTCACATCTTTAAAAACAAAAAACTGCGGTAGCGTGATTTCCAACCAATTAATTTGTAGGAAAATCTTCTCCTAGGGAATGCGTCTAATTAAAAGTTATATACCTAGATATTTTCATAATAATTCATTATTGTATTTTTTAAAAACTATATTTTTAATATTATTTATAAGTGTAAAAGTTCATAATTTCTATAAAAAAAATTATAAAAGAAATAAAGATTATATACTTTTCATCAAAGATAACATTTTTATTTTGTAAAATTTTAAAAATTTGTAACTTAATAATTTAATAATATTATAAATGATCTACCAATATACTTTTTTTTCCCGTACAGATGGCAATAAACTCAACTCCATTTCATAAAATCATATCCTATTTGTTTTTTAACTCCTACTTTTCGTTTTCTCTATTTAATTATTTATTTGGCTAAATGGTTCATATCTCACAATATTGCAAGTACACTATAAATCATTGTCTATCTCTTAAATACTCATCCTTTGGTCTCTAATTTCCACTACCAAACAAAAAGATTCTATCCTTTGAATGACCAAACCAATACTTAACTCTGTTGTTACTTTGCTTATGTGGATGCTAGCTCCAACGTGTTTGCTGAAGTGTGAGAATCAGATTTTCCATGTGTCTGGACCAGACGCAACAGCGAATTTTATCGGCAATCCGCAATATACCTTGCTTGCTCCATGGTCCACAATAACCACGTGCTTGAACGAGTCCAACACGTTATTCAGTCTTCTCCTATGATGTACATCTACTGTAAAATTGATGAAATATATGTACCGTAATTTTATTTGATATCAATATACATATAATATTAATGTATCTCTAATTTTGCCGTATACCTATGCTATTTTTATCAAATTCTTAAAAATATTACTACTTGAAAAATTACTTCCTTTAAAACTTACTTATACTCTTGTAATCTTGTCATCTTCAATTCTTACAATCTTGTCATCTTCAAAGTCAAAATAAATTAGGGAAGAATTTTACTGAATTTAAATGTTTTTTTTACACATATAAATATAAATTTATTTTATTAAATATGCATTGTAACTCACTCATACCCGTACCCGTACCCGTGCAACATAGGTCTTCACCATTCCAAGTTCCCACTCATATCTCCATACTTAAACTGCGTGCTTTTCTAAAATCTAGTTTCTAGCCCCTAATTAATTCTTAAGTAAATATTCATTTTAGTTATCTAAAGATATAAATGTCATCAATTAAGTCTTTCAATGATAAATACATCAAAATAATTCAATAATATCAATTTTCGACATAAAATTAGTCCTTTAATGTCATTTTTTGACATCAAATTAGCTTTTCAATATTATTTTTTTTATAACAAATTGGTCCTTCAAAATAACTAATTTGATGTCAAAAATTATTAGAACACTAAACTAATGTTACTTGTATCTTTGGAGGACTAAAACGAGTATTTATTCTTAATTCTTTTGCTTCGTCCCTTCTTATTTTGAACCTTCTAACTTAGCACCGACCGTAGAGAAAAATGCTATAAAAAATTGCTTGGCCATGCATGGTGCAAGAAGCATGCAGATGGAGATTATGGATTTGATTATAAATTCTCCAACAGTATCAATTGAAAGTGATGGTGACAATGATCATGGAGGTTATGATATGAGTATGGTTCTGCAGTATCAATTGAAGGTGATAATGATGGTGGTGCATGGTTACGATTATTCTCCGGCTGCATGAACATACATGTAACTCAACTCATGATAATCCAAAAGCTATGGATTTGTGGTCCATTTGGTGGATTTGTCATATCCCTATCATCAAATATATTACTTATTATTATTTTTATAATTTTTTTATTTGTAGAATGATATAAATTATAAAGAATTAAATTATTTTGTGAATTTAAAGTGCTTGTTCAAAAATAATAGTGAAACATATTTGCCTTTTGAAAAACATACGTGAAATAAGAAGAGCTTAGATAGAATAAAAATGGACTAAAACCCTATTTTGGTCCCTCACATTTGATTCAATTATCAATTTCGTCCCTGACATTTTAATTTTTTCAATTTAGTCCTAACAATTATAAACTCACTTCAATTTGGTCCATCCGTCTGTGTGTTTATTATTCACTGAATGAAAATGATGATGTGTCACCGTTAAAGGTAATGTGACATTCTTATTTTACCAGCATGACACTGAGTTAGTAGCTGACTGAATTTTTTCACAAAAAAAATAACTTGATTAGTTGATATTTAGCTCTTCATGGATTAAAATGACGTCGTTTTTTGGTAAAATAATCTAGTTAGTTACTAACTCAATGTCACGCTAACAAAATAAGGATGTCACATTACCTTTAACGGTAACACATCATCATTTTCATTCAGTAAATAATAGAGATATAGACGGAGGGACCAAATTGATGTGAGTTTATATTTGTCAGGGACTAAATTGAAAAAATTAAAATGTCAGAGATAAAATTGATAATTGAATCAAATGTGATTGACCAAAATATGGTTTTATTCATAAAAATTTGAATTTAAATCCTATGAGCCAAGATTGGTAAAAAATTAAATAAACTAATACAACCAATAAGACTCCATGCATGCAACCTATACTATAATAATTAGATTTTTTAGGCAATGATTGCATTAAATCTAACACTTCCCACATTATTGGATAGAATTCTTAGATGATGTAAATTTTAAGTGAATAAAAAAAATTTAATGCACGGCTACCATTACAAGAAAACAATTATTATCATTAAAATTTAAAATAAAACTAATTGATATTTACCTAAACAATCGGTTACTCTTTTCCCCACCATTATAAACTAGCCCATCCCCTCACATTTCACTCACACACTTCACGAAAGAAGAGAGAGAGAGAGAGCTCTATTGAAACTGATCAAAGCTGAGAGCAATAGAAAGAGAAAATGGAGAGTAAGAGAGGGAGTTGTGAATGGGAAGAGAGCAACGAGAAGGGGAAGCCATCCAAGCAAGCAACTTTTTTTCTCTGCCAAGAAACCAAGGTAGGGGATCAAAAACTCTCCCCAAATCTCTTGTTTTGATTGTTGTTTCCCTTCCACCAAACCCATTGCTTTCTTTCCTTTTTTGTTTTCACCATTAATCTCCTCCACATCGTGTGCTGTAAATACCCATAGCTTTTCCTTTCAAACTGTACTGTACTGTAAATTATAAGGACTAAAACCGTGAAATTTAAGAATTGAAATGAGAATTGGAACCGTGTGAAATGAATAATGTGACCTTTGGTTTGAACCAGTATGAGACCTATGACCTTGATGAATTAAGGTAGCAATGATTCATGGACAGTAGGAAGGTAGGGAGTCAAAGTTCACTCCTCAAAAAAACCTTTACTATGGATTGACACTCATAAAGTTCCTACAAGTGGTTGAATTTAGAAGAACAAAGAAATGAGAACCTATAAATAAGGACTTCAATTTGGACCAAGAGACTTATGAGATTAACACATAAACCATTTGGACCTCAATGACATTAATTAAAGAAATTTTAATAATTTAAAATGCATTGCATTGAACATATATTTTATGATTTAAATTCTTGTCTTAATTTGAGATTTGAGGTATATTTTCCTGTATATTTTACAGCTGGAGCATCAAGTTAGCTTTTTAAAATATTGTTTTGCTTCTCTACTAAGAATTTTAAATTCTCACCCTTATTGCTTGATGTTTTAGATAAGTCGCATGATAATTATGATTGAGATTGACTACGTTTGGGTGTAGTCACCCATTCACCGAGGTTTCGTAAAGATAGTGATTGCCATCAAGGTCACGATGGACCCTGACTTTGCTGACTCTCTTGTTATTTGAGTAGATGTAGGACATATGAAAAATAGATAGCTAATGAAGGGTTTTGTTTTGTGTTTATATGTGTGTATATATATAGGAAAATTTTGAAATTGTAAGAAAACATGCCTATATCTACATAAACCTTTCTTTTGAAATTTGTAAATGGATTGTTTAAACTATGCATCATATAAATATTTTAAATTTCTCTTTTAAGGTCGTGGCTAGAAATAAGAAAGTAGTATCAGAAGGATTATTATTCAATAACTAGTAGATATCTATTTTATCTTATAATTAAGTAAATAGGGTCTTAAGATAAGATTTATTCTATGAATCAATACTTTAAATGGATAAAGATATGATTATCCTAATATTAGTAAGTTATCCTAATAAGTTAAGATAAATATCTTTTGGGTTTAATTAAAAAGATTACTCTAAGTTATCATTCACCTAGAGTAAGAATTTATATTTAAGAAATTAGTAGCAATTAAGTTAAATATGAGATTAGAGAATTTTAAGTTTGTATAGTTTTAATCTATCATGCCCTACATAAATAAAATACATAAGCTATGTATATCTATTTATAGTCAAATATATAACTTTTAAGATTTTATGTTAGAATTATTTGTTTTATTTTGAGGTAAATAAGGGATAAGTATCTTATTTAAATTTAGAGTAGAGAATTATTTAATACTCTTTAAGAAAAGATCTTTGTTTTAAGAATGATATTTATATAAGCAAAATTTAAGAGAATAAGATATGTGAGATTGATTCCTAAATGATCAGCTTAAAGAAGAAATAAGTTCTAAAATAATTTGTTAACATTAAAAAAATACAATAAATAGGAGTAATCTTCTAAGACTTTCAACATATATGTTTGACCTCAGATTAGCTTAGTGAAAAATTAATCCTACGTGTTACAAGATGCATGCATGTTATTTAGTGAATCTCTATTACATGTCATCTAAAGACCATTGACATCAGTCCTTTGTCATTTTATACATGCCAATACAACAATATGTGTCATTCTTAATGTTGTGTAGCATAATTGATATTGTGAACTTGAATTATGGTTTATAATGTCAGGTTGTAAGCTAATTGTCTCTTTCAATGATTTTTTTTTTCTGTAATTTGTCTTTTGTTTAAGAGCTTATATAAGAAGAGACTAAAGATCAGGACTGTTTTTCTTATATCTCAATAAGCAACTTAATTTTGTCAAGAGTAGCTAGTACCACAAGTCCACAACACTCATGTTTACAAACATACATAATTATAATATAGGTGGCTTCACTTGCGTTTAAAGGGGGAAAAAGTTAAGTAACTATCACGATTAGGAAAAATCGCAATGGGGAGTAGCGAGAGAAATAGTAAAATAAAAACAATAGAATTGCCACTAATCGTTTATTGGGTAGGAAAAATGACTGTCAAAACCCTTTAAAATGGAATTAAAATAAAAACAAAAAAAGTGCTATGCAAAAAAGGCAAGGTTAGGGAGTTAATTATGCACAGAGAATGGTGAAAACTTAATTTCACTGCATCCTTGATACATCTATTCCAAGACAGTTACCTTAACCTAGTTGTGCTAATTTCATAAGCCTAAATGATATCTATTTTACCCTTTAATCAAAAAGAAATAAAACACAAAGCAAACAACTATTTACAGATTAGAAAAGAGACTGAATTACGAAAATTTACAAGTTTGACTTGACTTGTATGCCTATGTATCCTCTGGTGCAATGGGAAACTCAAAGCCATGTAAATCTTTATAGAAAATGACCGTGGTTTGCTTGATTTTAATTTGAACATGAAATTGTTTTTCTTTTAAGATTTAAAATAAAAGGATTGAAAAATGGCATTCAAAACGACACAGAATTAAGAGGATTATTTATTATTCTCAATTATTTAAAAATTCCTCTCTTGCACGGAATTCAAGACGGTACAAGGACGCACAATGAACCTTTACAAATCCAAGTGATATTGAAAACGGCACAAGGTTGCATAATCAATCTCATCAGTAGTTGCATGGATATTTATTATTATTAAAATTTTAATAAAAATATGCTGAAAACTCATTAAAAAGAAGGGATAAAAAAAGGATTAGTTGAATTATTTTCAAATTGAGCCCACTCTTGCATGACATTCAAAACGACATTGGGCCGCATAATAAACCCTTATGAATCCAAATGACACTGAAGACGTCACAAGAAAGTACAATCATTCTCATTGGTCGATGCATGGATAATTAAAAAAATAACTATATTTAGTGTGTTAAGTACAAAGAAAAACAGGAAAACAATAAGAATGAGAAGGGACCGATTGGTAGGTCGATCATCCAAGCACATTGGGACTAATAGAGCAGTCCATTGTTTATGATATAGGAAGGATAGTCCGATCAATTGGTAATCCGATCAGTGATGAGAATGGGTGGTCTGACCGATCGGTCTATCGATTGGTGATAAAATGGAAAAAAGGGATCATTCAATCGGTCATAGGAGACCATGGAAAGGAATGATTGGCTGGAGATCATGAAAAAGTTTCATCAATCAGAAGACGATTGGTTATAGGAGATCATGGAAAAACGATCGGATTGGTAGGAGAACAATCAATTTGGTTGGAGAGGTAACGGGAAAAGGATTGGATTGGTAGGAGCATGATCGGTTTGTTTGATGGGGAAAAATGGTAAAGGGATTGGATTGATCAGGACGATCGAGTGGTGTATATCATAGGATAGGGGTTGATCGGTTGGTGGGACGATCCATTAGTTGTTGAGATCGGGGAAAAGTTTGATCTATTGGGATGATCAGTTGGGTAGGTGGTGATCGATTAAGTGTAAGATCAAGGAAAAGGAGATGATCGGTCGATGGGGTGATCGGTTAGTTGGTGATTAGGGAAAAAGGAATGACCGGTCGGTGACGTGGGTGTCCTATATAGTCCGGTTCATTATGGTTTCAGTGAGCAACATCATAGATTCAAAGAAAACAAAACTCTCTAAATAGACCAAACATGTTACAGACAAATGTTATCAAAAGTATTTTCAAAATAATCATCCAATCAACCCAATTTTAATGTATTATGAAGAAAAAGGCTAGGCTGCTTACCTTAGTTTCAAGCTTTTGGCAAACTCCCAAAAAAATCTCAGTTCTTTTCTTTTCTTTTTTGGTCTCCTCTTCTTTCTCTCGGTTTGCTCTCAATTTCTCCCCAAAGAAAATTCCTCTATTTTTTAATACTCTTCTTTCTTTTCTCTTTCTCCATCCTCCCCCTTTTACTCTCCTCTCAGCCCTTGTGATCATCATGGTCAAGGGGTGGTTGAGGTCTTTTCATGTTAATCCATCCCTTGCTTGCTGACCATGTTCTCTTTTTTCGCTGACTCTCCTCTCACTCTCACTTGCTATACTCATTGCATCTCACTAAACCCATCATTTGGGGGGAAACTCACGTGTGTTGATGGCACCTAAAGGAGTAGTAGATGGGCGACAAGAGGTTGTCAAGACCCGTCAAAATAATAAAATTTATCGATTCACAAACTAATTTGTAATATAGAGAATGAACCGAATCATCTCTCAAGGATCAAAAAATAAAGATTCAATTAGATCAAGATAATTAAAAAGGGAGTTTTGATGATTGATAAAGAAAATACACTAGTTGAATTAAAGAAAAGTAATTAACAAATTAACCAATCTAAGGAAATTTACTGATCTTGAGTTTAATCCATCATTGATCACAAGGAATTCACTTAATTGTTAACCATGTTCTTCGCCTTAAATCACATCAAGAAGCCTCAACATGATCCAAGAATCCTCTATTAGATAAGCATCTAGGATTTAATTAACCACGGCTAGATAAATTAAGCACCATCCAAACATAAATTAACTTAAGATAAAGGATTTAACCAAGCTAAACAATCAATCAAAAAGCTTTGATATATTGTTTAGTCTTTGTGATCCTCTTTGAATACATGATAATAAAGCTATTATTACATCAACATCTAAATCAAATTAAGCAATTCAATCTAGATAAAAATCAAAAGAGGAATAAGAGAAACTTGAATAACAATTAAGCAATATGAATAATCAAAACAAGATCTCCAAATGAAACATCAAGAAGGTTAATTCCTTGGATTGATTATAAGAGTCTAGCCTTCCATGAATGGGAAGGAAGAACTCAGAAAATGAAGAACAAAAACGAAATTCTAAAGAGAAGGGAGAAGAAGAGAAAGAAAACTCTCACAAATACTCAAATTTACTTCAAATTTTATTCATCTTAATACAAAGAGATTGGCCCTATTTATACTAATCTTAGAAGTCAATTTGTAATTGAAAATAATATGAATGCAAGCTGTAAAAAATGGAGATTGTCAAATATAGCGGTCCATGTTAACCAACCAAATGATAAACAATTACAAAAGAAAAGCAAAGTTGATATTCTGCCAGATTTTGTGTGCCTCCTTCCTTGATTTATATGACCCTCCATCCCACCGAATTGACTTTAGGTGTCTTCATGACAGTTGTAGACAATTGTCTCCTTGAACTTTTGGCATTGGTTTCATTTCAATAGGAATTTTAAAATTCAAGAAATTCTAAAAACATTGCACCTACCTCAAGTCACGTTGGCAGAACGTGTTTCCAAATTCAAACCAACTTGCAGCTTCATAATCATGCCAACAACGAAATCTATTGATTAAATGGTTTTCAGTAAAGTTGGAGCTATGCGTGTTATCTTTCCAATGGCACCAGTTTTAGCTCAAAAGAAGGCCTACAACCTATGATATGGTCCAATATGTGCACATTGCTCATATTCCAGCGATAGCAAGCCAGCTCTGACTTTCAGGAATATTTTGGACTATTAGAAGTCTGATCTAGCTCTTGAGTTCTTCATGAAACTTGTAGATATTTGTCTTAGCTTTCCATAGACACCAAGAACACCTCAAATAGATCACCGAAGCCTAAATTATGGCCTAATCAAGGGGGAAATGTCAAAATGCATCAAAATCCGAGAGTTAATCAAAATTTGCATTAAAGCCCAATGAGGCTCAACAACATAAAACTCAACTGATATATTAATATTGAGCACAATAAACATATAATAAAGCCAATTACAAAGCTAACATAAGTATCTCAAAATGATTGATCAAATTCCCCCACACTTAAGCTTTTGCACTCCTGGGCAAAACACATAAGACCAAACCTAAGGAAAAACAAGAAACATCATAATGTTAAATTAAAAGCATAAAAACTGATTATACCTAACCTAATCCACTTTCGTAGGAAATAACGATGGCACTTAGCATGTGCCACAAGCCTTTGAATCCCTAGGTGTTCTTAGTGGACGAGTTATAATCTCATAAGGGTTTACCAGGATGATACCCACAAACATATAATATTCTATTTAATCAATTCAACAAATTTTTAAATACAAGCATTGTATCAAACATAAACCATAATCAATAATTCAATATGCTTAACAAAGTATAGTTGAATCAAACTAATTGAGAATAAAGTATACATAGCATAATCATATTTTAATTAGAAATAGGCATGTGAATAAAATTCTCCACAAGTGACACTCAAATCACACAAGGTGTTTAAGTTAACTGTTTGCACTCAACTCAGTCAAATTATGAACATATTTTACCATAGGCTTGCATATACATTAATTCTCCACTACTTAGATCAAATAAATTGCAAAAATCAAGAGGTCTTTAAAAAAATTGTAATGGGGCTATAAGGTGAAGGAAGGAAACAATATGGATAATAGCAAGTTAAAAACCAAAGAGAATAAAAGAACATTGGGGAGTAACTCAAGTATAAAGCATAAAAATTTACCAAAAATCATAAAATGCTCATTCTCTTCACACATTCCTTCCTTTTTTATTCTTTTCTTTTACAACCTTTTGACTTTATTTTTTTATTTATTTTTTTACCAAACATTTCGCATCAGCACTCAATTCCCCACACTTAAATCATTGCAAGCAAAAGAGCTCCTCCAATAGGAAAACCAATGCTCCCTTATTCCCTAAGGTGAGGTAAAACATGGTTTTTCACTCAAGGCTTGTAATGAGTTAAGAATAAAGAATAGGCAAGGGGTTTAACAATGGGATAAATGCAAGGTAGGCTTATTTGGTCAAAGTAGCTAAGTTAAGAAAAATACCTCCGTCATTTTCATGCAACATACAGACCAATGTAATCTCAAATCGATTCAATGCAAGTTCTAGAAAATAAATTCATAATTGACATCACTCATGAAAGAAAATAAACCAAGCATAAGTATCAAACTTGGAAAAGCCAAAAACTCACAAAGATATGAAACATTTACTGAATTCAAACATGCTTTCTTCCTAATATCCACAATCATATATACATGTATATCACGAATTTTGAAAAATGATTCAACTATAAATTATTTTGTATACTTTTATCATCAACTAAGCTCAAATTCTGCATATGTTTGCATCAAAATAATTTTTTTTTTATATATATGGAAGAACAAAATGATTTAAGACCCACTATGAAATGCAAGTTAAGATGCATCTCAAGAACAAAACTACTCCTTACATCTAATAATTTAGTAACAATAAAGATTAACTGGTTAATTTTTTTTTTAATTTTTTTTCCTAAACTATGTATATGACAATGTCAACTATCCCCTTCCCAACTAATTTAAAATATTGTCCCCAATGTTAGAATAAAGATAATTAGAGTGTAGAAGATCTTATCAGAAAACTGCAAATTAATCCTGAAATAAGAAAAATTACAAAAAACTAAAACCATAAGATAAACAAAAATTCACAAGGATAAAGTCAAACTAAGTTTTTGCTTTTTGTTGTTGCGGTCTTTTTCCCAATTCAGTAGAGCCATTGCTGGATTACGTTGTGATATAAATTCTTGTAGTTGATCGAACAATTGTTTAGTGTTTGCAGCAGTTACAAGAATTTGACGTGTCGCTTGTGAAATGAACCTTTGTTCCACAATATGATCAAGAAAACAAAACAAACTGTCATAAAAATCATTAACATTTAATATACCTATGGGTTTTTGGTGAAAGTTTTGCTGCGAACAGGATGTAATTTGGAAGATCTCTTCCAAAGTTCCAAAACCACCAGATAGGGCAATAAAGGCATCGGCATTGGCTATCATAATGTTCATGCGTTGGTGCATACAAAATACCATAACTTCATCCCTTACTGTTTTTCCAGCGGGATTGCCTATAGCTAAAGGATTATGAATAACACCAAGAACTTTACCACCTCCTAAATGTGCAGCAGTTGCTACACAACCCATTAACCCATACTACCTCCTCCGTAAACTAAATGAATTTCTCGCTCACCTAGCACTCGACCAAGATGGTTTGCAATATTTACAAACTCTTTATCCTTTCTAGGATTAGATCCATAAAAGACACAAACACTTTTGATCTGACAAACTAAAGTTACTTCCATTTTTTTGGTACTCTCACCTTATCAATGATCTGAAGAGAGCAAATTGTATTATTTAAATGAATCAAAACTCAAATGTAATAATTACACCTATAAAAGAGGGGCAGATCCGTGTGTTAGGTAAGTTTGAAAATAAGTACAGAAATGATAATAACTATATGACAGAGATAAAAGACTAATTGATATGTGTCAGAAGAAGTTTGAAAATATGCAACGCATATTTAAAAAAAATACAGATAATTTTTTTTTGTTTTTTTAGGTAAAATAAAAAAATTAATAATAATACTTACAGTAGGTGTGATTGTGGCTTACATTTTCCTCTGATTTTACGTCCAGTAACGGCTTGAATGTTCTTTATGGGCCGATGATCGGCTTCCTATCCAATTTTCTTAAAAATTGGCAAACAGAGTCTTTTTGAGTCAAATTCCCGAGACTATAACGCTCATGTTCATATTGAACTATTGGCCATAAATCGATAATTACTCTCTGCACATCTCAACTAGGATGCGTCTCAAGAGTCAATAGAATGTTATCTAAAGACTCTTTACTCATGCCATCCTTAATGAAGTGTATTTTATCAACTTGATTTATATACGTCATTCCAATTGATCTGCATTTTGTGTTACAGGTCCATCTTACACATTTATAGCAGACTTATAACCTTTTGGCTCTTCTTTTCTTTGCATATAAACTTTTACTTAGCCTTGGCATATATGAAACAAGAGCGTCAGAAAGTTCACCTGTTACTTAATCTTTCAAATCTTGCACAATAAATGTCAGTTAAAGCATTTTGAGGAAGAGAATGGAATCGCTTGTGGAGATTAACAAGCCGATTATCCATTTTGAAAGAAAGAAAGAAGAAGGAAAAAAATTAGTAAAATTTTATACATATTTCAATGTTTGTAGGTAACGGAAGGGACCGAAAAAAATTTCATGGCGTATCGTTATCCGCCATTTAACAGGTAAAAAATCATCTGCCATTGAAAAACAAACAAAATTAAGACAGAAAAATCAAATTCTGATAGATTTTATTGCTTGGCACCGATTTGCTATCTCGATTCTTGTGATTTCAAATAAGTCAAATTTTGAAAGATGATAGAGTTAGAAAACTTAGGTTGCCTCCCAAGAAGCGCTACTTTTAACATCTTTAGCCAGCGTGATTGAAGATTTTTCACGATCGATAGGTCCTCCCTCATAATGATTCAATCTCTGACCATTGACCTTAAACGTGGCTTGAAATTTTTTTTTTGACAAAGTAATTATCAATCATGGTAGAAGGCCTCTTGCAATTGAACCTCCTCCATGAGGTTCTCTTGAGCTCTTTCATAAAAATTCTTAAGGTGATGACCATTGACTTTGAACACTTTGTTGGTGGCCTCACTCTTAATTTCCATTGCACCATGAGGAAAAACATTAATAACAATAAAAGGTCCAAGTCACCTAGAATGAAGCTTACCGGGCATAAGTTTGAGACGAGAGTTGTAGAGAAGGACTTTTTGACCAATGGTGAACTCCTTTCGTACCAACATCTTGTTATGAAGGAGTTTGGCCTTTTCCTTGTAGATCAGGGAGTTCTCATACGCCTCTAATCAAAGCTCCTCAAGTTCCTGAAGTTAGACCTTCATTTGAGATTTGGCTTGACTCAAGTAGTCAAGGTTAGACTGTTTCACCGCCCAATAAGATTTATGCTTAATTTCAACCGAAAGGTGGCACGCCTTCCCAAAGACAATCCGGTATGGGGACATCTCTATCGGTGTCTTGTAGGCAGTTTGGTAAGCCCATAGAGCATCTTCGAGTCTCAAGCTACAGTCCTTCTTATTAGGCTGGATTGTCTTCTCAAATATGTGCTTGATCTCTCGGTTGGAGACCTCGACTTGCCCGTTTGTCTGGGGTGATAAGGTATAGAAACCTTGTGCAACACGCTATACTTTCTCATCAAAGCCTCTATTCTCCGATTACAAAAGTGCGAACCTTGGTCATTGATAATGACCATCGGGATTCCAAACCTGCAGAAAATCTGTGATCTAACAAAGTCTACAACAATTTTAGAATCATCAGTCCGAGTGGCTTTTACCTATCACACTTTCGTGGCAGAATCCAAAATCGTGCAAAATTTTTGGTAGAGTTCTTCTCAATTAAATCAAATTATATTCATTGGATGGAGAATGTATGCTCCCAAAAAAGATGGCTGTGAAGGCTTTAAAGAGTTGGGGGCTTTAAATTGGCTATGTTGGATAGGGATATGACAGTTTTAATTTGTTTGGTTTACAAGGGAAAAGTCATTTTATTTGAACCAATCATATAAACAATGTTTGGCTTAAATCGGTCTAATTAATTTTTTTATCAAACATTTTTTTTAATTCAAGCTCAGTTTCACTTTTATTTTCATGATTAAAGACCTTTAGGTACGGCAATTGTGACAATTGAGAGTCATTCTTTTTTTGTAGTCTCATTCCTGAAATAATCCTCTATTCTGTTTTGCTTTTTTTTCTAATTCTTATTTTTGCTCTATTTAATGTAACGGGTAACAGTAGGTGCTGATGGCCTTTTCTCACTATACTGACTCCTTGAATTGACCAAAAGCCATTATATAATAAACGAAAATGGAAACATACCTTTTTCTTCGTTTTACACCAGTACAACCCTTTTTCTTTTTTCTATTTGACTAATTTTTCAAAATGGGTCATATTCCATACTTCCATATCCTAAGGTTTCCAAAGACTGAGAAGTAAGCGTGCAAGGCATTTCCTGTAGAAGCATCATCATTGACTAAAGACAGAACATGCATATGAAGAGAAAAATAAGGGACGTTTGAAAGATAAAGGCATCATATGGTTCAGGAGCTGTTACGTAAAATGCCATCCTTTGCCCACTAATTTCCACCATCAACAAGAAAGAACTTGCACTTTAAGAGACCCAACCATTCACCGAAAGATTCCATTACACATCACTCTGTTGCTACTTGCTTTTAGATGCTAGCACCAACGTGTTTGCTCAAGTGTCAAGTGGGATTCCAATGTGGCTGGACCAGATACCACATTACATATCGGAATTAGGCCTTGCTCACACCCGAAGCACAAGTCCACACTCCTATACGTGTCTTTCTTGTGCTTGAACGAGTCTAGCACCTTCTTTTCCCTATATATAAGCACTGCCACTTCCCCATTCCAAATTACTCACACCATTACTGAGCTCCACTGCCTTTCAAAAATCAAGTTTTGAACCTTCGTAGCTTCAGAAATCAAAGAAAAATGCTATCCATTTCCAAGGTCATTGCCCCATGGTTCAAAAAGCATTCATATGAAGAAGATGATGGTGATGATATATTTGATTATGCTCCTCCAGCCTGCATTGAAGGTGATGGTGACAATGATGATGATGTTGATAATTATGCTCCGGCTGCATGAACATACGTAACTAATTTATATGTTCTCAATTAGTTCTTACTTCTTCAAATTTTTATAGTTTATATGTTTGAATTAGAGGATTTTGGGTCATCTTTGGTTGTTGTAGGCATGTAAAAGACAGTAATTTCCCTTTCATCTACAGAGCACTAATATCAGTACTATGTGATTTTGTCAATGAAAATCACTTATGTTTCTTTAGTACAATGATATTTAATGTTTCTTAAGCTAAAAGCTGCCTTCAAATGGAAATATTTCCGTATTCTATCTTTCATTTACATACTTAAATCTTAATTATAAAATATATATGATATGAGAAGCAACTTCAAAATCAGGACTGTTTGGGCTGAATGCCTGTAGCTTGTTAAAAAGACCAGTCCTTTCTAGATTCGACCTTTGATCAGATTTACGTAAATTTTTAAATTTTGTCTTTAGAAACATCAAATTGTGTTTCAATCATGGAAAATTAAACCTTGGACGGTTGGAAAGCTTCAAATTTGTGTTGCACAAATTATATCAACGTGGAATGTGTTTAATCATCAATTAACATGGCAAAGTCCCAAACATGAACCAATGGCCCTAGATCCCAAAACAAGATTTTGGTTTGATATCTGGGGGTGATCCTTCGTTGGTAGGACATATATAAGTACCACTTTTAATTATCATTAAGCTAGTGACATGCCTGATAACTTGATAGCTGATAATTGGAATGGGACAACCTTCCTTCCCTTAAACTTAAATTACCAAAAAAAATTATAATTACTTTTGTGCTATTGGATTTAATTTTAGGCTCCTGCATTGGATTGAGATCATTATCAGAGCGTGGTCGTTTATGCTGGTAGACCTATCGTCGCATGATAGAATGAGCTTTGATCAAGTTGAATTAAGTAAGCCGAGAAGGAACAAAATCTAGCAAATAAGCTAATTTTTCTTTCAAGGAGTCGTGGCTTATGTCGATATGCTTATTTATCAAACTTTGTCTAGTTCTTTTCTAATATATGTATGTCCACAAAAAAGTCTATTTTGGCACGTCATAATATATTCCTTCTCAATTTAGTTCCCCGCGAATAACTTTTCGCAATTCAGCCTCTTATTGACCAAAATTTGCCTCAGATTTAGTTCTTCTGAAATCAAAATTTGTCTCAAATTTATCTCATGGGAGATTAAGGCTTTGTTTAAAATTCTTTCTAACGCCAACCGGCGTTGGGGAGAAGGAACTTTGCAAGTCCTTCGAACAAACGTGCCTTGTAAGTAGTAAAACGCCCGTTTGCTTTTCAAAGAATGTGAAACAAACATGCTATAAATTGGTATAAATTTTAATTTAGGAACAAATTGCAAAATTTGATTTATGTAGGACTAAATTTAAAAAATAAAATAATAATGAGGAACTAAAATAGGACTTTTGTCCTTTTCTTTTCTGGATAGAAAGCACATGTCTGCCAACGAATGCATGCATGATGAGAACAAAGAAAGTTCATTTAGCAGATTATAATGAGGAAATTGAAGAACCTAAAACTGGTATGACATTTACTTTTTAAGTTTTAAATGAGTTTATGGCATACTACACGCAATTCGGTAAGCAAAAGGGCTTTGGTGTAGATATAAAAACTTCAAAAGATGAAAATAATGGAAATTAAGAATATTCTACTGTTGCATGTACTTGTTCTGGAAAGGCAGCAAGTAGTAACAAAAATCTTTCGAATCCAAATCACAAAGACATATATAGTGCCATGCTAGACTTAATGCATGTTCATGTCAAGATGGAAAGGTCACAGTTTTGAATGATTTTCTGCACAGTATCTTAGAAGTAATAAAAAAATAGACCATCTCTTAAAAAAGGAGACTTGAACTTAATGATTAGAAAAAAAAATTCTTTAATTAGTTGTTGAAGATGAAGGGCATGGGAATTTGACATTTGGTGAAAAGTGTGTGATTTGTGTCTATTTGAAATTTAACTCGTTACATTACTCTTTTATAAGTAAAAACCGGCCCACTACTGTTTTATAAAATCAATTTCAACTTTTAGATTCATTACTTTTGAGTTTTGATAGGGCAAAACTTTAAGTCACAATTCATCCCTTCTTGTGTCATTTCTTTTAGAGGTACGTGACTGTGTAAGCAAAAATCAATACAAAATAAAGGGATGAGACAGGAATTACACCAAAACACATACACTTAACACGATTTGAAAGCAAGATTCTGTACTAGGATCTGTATTTACAATTTAAAAATTTCAGCCTTCAAAATCGAAAATGCTTCTCATTTGCAGGGGAAGTTGTCCGCGTTGTTGTAATTGCTTGTACAGTCCGGGTATTTTCAAAGCAAAAGTTTTGTCATGTTATATCAGTTACCTGGGTAAAATATTTGAGACTGTTACTTCATTAATAGAAGGATCCTTGGAATTTTTTGATGTTGATTCTTCTTCCTTGAACTTTCTTCCAACTGAAAATGCAGGGTGATTGGGGTTGGGAAGGCCCATTGTGTCACTTGCCAGCATGACAACAACAGTGGACATGGTTGGTCGATCTACTGCTTCTTCCTGTACACACAACAAACCAATGTGTATGCACTTCATAACTTCATTGACT
This sequence comes from Styphnolobium japonicum, assembly GCA_023212625.1. Taxonomy (NCBI): domain Eukaryota; kingdom Viridiplantae; phylum Streptophyta; class Magnoliopsida; order Fabales; family Fabaceae; genus Styphnolobium; species Styphnolobium japonicum. The sequence goes on from JALBWW010000009.1 coordinate 22,767,686, forward strand.
TTGTATGACTTTTCCAGTATTGGATCTAACAATTCCAAACTTTTTCCTTCACACCAAAGTCTCCAACTCTGCATACAAATGTGAATATTTAGAAACTCTAGTTGAAACACATGCATATCTTTTTGCAATATCAATTTCATGATGATATGAGAGCAGGATAAACTCACATATATTAGAAGACTTTGACCATGTTCTGAAAGATAGAATCCACTATTCCTTCTCCCACAAATGATTTCTAAAAGAAGAACCCCAAAGCTGAAAACATCAGATTTCACTGAATATAACCCTTCCATAGCATATTCTGGAGCCATGTATCCACTGTTAAAAATCAATAGAACAATATTATTTTTCAATCTAGCAAAATTTTGTAATCAATTACATATTAATGTGTCATAAAAAGAAAGAGTTTCTAGTAACACATACTAGGTGCCCATAACTCTTCCTGTATTTTCCTGACTTTGGCCTTTTTCAAATGTCCTAGCCAATCCGAAATCTGATATTTTTGGATTCATCTCATGATCCAGAAGAACATTGCTGGCTTTCAGATCTCTATGGATTACTCTAAGTCTAGAGTCCTCGTGAAGGTATAGTAGTCCTCTTGCAATTCCATTAATAATGCCTATTCGTAATTTCCAATCTAGTTGCTTTCGTTTTTCTTCATCTGACAAGCAAGTGACACAGGAAAGGTTTCTTGACATTGGAATATATGTAGTAGAGAACAAAATATACTTGTACATAGAGTTTGCTTTGATGAGGAAAACAGTACCAGAGGAAATAATCATTCACTCTTTTGTTTTTCGTGTTAGGTTGCTTTTTAAGAAATCTCACTGCCAGTAGCAGTACTTTGGAGGGTGTCAAATATCAATGTTTTGTGGTTCTATTTCATCATATATAAGGTTCTGCTCATTGAGAGAGGCATAGAAAACAGAATTGTTACATCTAGACAATTAAGTCAATAAAGTTCTACCTCTCAACTCCTACCACATGATAATACCATCCTTACTGCTAATTTCTACACACTTACATAAACAATAAATTGAAACAAGAAAAATAAAAGAAAATGGAAAAAATAAAGGCACTAAGTTTGGTTAAAACATACTGAAAAGGTGAAAATCAAGGCCAGAATTTGACATGTACTCATATACAAGCAGCTTTTCATTTTCCTCAATGCAGCAACCCAAGAGTCTCACAAGGTTCCTATGTTGCAGTTTAGCTATGAAGATTACTTCATTCTTGAACTCCTCTAAACCTTGACCAGATGTTTTTGAGAGTCTTTTGACAGCGATTTCAGTCCCATCTGTTAAATTACCCTGAAAAAAATGTTGAAAAGAAAGAAAATAACAGAGAAGTATGACAAAAAAGAGTCAAAGCAAAAACATGCATAGCTTGGCTTGCAGATCCAATTGATAGATACCTTGTAAACAGGACCAAATCCACCTTCTCCTAATTTAGAAAACTCTGAAAAGTTATTAGTGCTCTGTCGAATCCAAGCTAAAGGGATTGTAGGAAGGTCTGCATTCAGTGAATCCTCTCTTTGAGCATGGTCACGAAAGGATATAGGAATGGTCTCCGATGGCAGTTCATCTACCAAAAAACCTTGTAAGTTTATATTTTATCTTATTGTCATAGGTGACTATGTGAAAGGAGCTCAGAGAACTTTCAGCATGTATGTAACCAGTGCTAATTACCTTTATTTAATCGGCGCCATAAGTAGTAGACACAGCAACTTAGTAGACCTATTGCCACCAACACAGTTACTAAGCTGATGATCAAAGTTTTTGACTTACTTGTACCTTCCTGCTTGGCTGCAACAATAGCAAAAATGAACATGTTGCATTTCTTTTCTCTTATATATACGTAAGTCATTTTATAAACACATATAATTTAAGGAAGTTCCAATTTAAAAAAGGATTCCCAATCACAGAAGAAAATTAATAACTCTTGTTTTCATTGAGTCTGTCTTTCATTTTCCAAATGCATCAAGGTTAAACAAATCTTCAAAAACTAATTATAAACATATTTTGGAAAGGCACTGTTTGTTAAAAAGAATTACCTAACTGCTGATTGCTCACATATTAAACCTCCATGTTTGGTGCCTGTATGACCTCATGAATAATTATATGAAATGGGTCCTTCGTTAGTCTATCTGTCTTTGGATTTTTATACGAGCCCTGAGGTTTATTTATTTATTTTTATGCTAACAGAAATTTTTGTGCTTCTACTTGATATGTCTGCTGGAAAGACTATCACCAAATTTAAGCAGCGGTAGTACGTTGGGAGTTCATGAACAAGCACTACTAAGCTGAGAGAAAATATTAGAAAATGTGTTGTCCAAAAATGCTTAGGAGCCTTGTTCACCTTATTCAATAATCACAAATGTGTTCTTATGAAAAAAATTCACATTAGCATCCCATGGAGCATGTCATTCAAGTTCGGTTTTTATTGAAAAGCAGTTCTGACCAATTGTTAAGATTAGCACCATAGCAAGTTTGGTTGTGTTCACAATTAGGTATGACCTATCCTCCAAAAATACTTTTGGGCAGAAGTAACGAGTATTTATGGTCCCGGAAAACACTAGGGAATATTTCTGAAAATAACTATAATATTTCCACATCATTTTAAGACATCTAGTAAATGTAAATGTCACATCATTTAACTTTGGTTCAAAAATTAATCGATCTAACTTCTTCACGAAAGACCTACTCTTAAACAGAAACCAATTCATATGCACAAAAGTAAGGTAGAAAGATATAATAGAAATTGATGTAGAAGAATTATTTCCCATCTAAAAAAGCAAGCTGTATTTAACTCCACAAGAAAAGGTTTACTTCTTTTTTGGCCATATACAAATAAAGAAGTCTAAACACCACATACACGAGGCCAGCCTAGCTAGCAAGTCAACCAACCCAACATTGTATAAGGCAAGTGGGTGTTCTCCAAAGACAACGCATACCAAGTAATCTCACCAACTTGACTTATCGCTTGCTGCCCTGGCTGGACCGGGTGTCCTAAACAAGATTTTTTAAAAATTATTTTTACAAATTATTATTATGTTTTTTTTTATTTTTTATGATGAGCTGAAGTTTAGGAAGATAGATGTTACTCCATTCTAATTTCTAACGCCAGAACACGTCAGAAGCCTAAAGGCCTATAGTGGTAATTACAAATCGCATACTAAGAAAGATTACTAGCAAGAAAAAATGAACCTAAACCTTTCAAGCTTATTGCTTCTATCCTTACTGAACCAACAACCCAGTTGGCAAAATTGAAAGACCAGTTTGTTACTTTGTAGTTTGACAGACTTTGAATGGAGAGAGCAAGGTGCAAACTACCAAGAAAACCCAATAGTTACAAGCAAACAAAAGTGAATAATTAATCTGCTACATGTACCTGGATTAGGCGAAGGAGAAGACGAAGTTGTTTGATTAGTAAGCTGGTAGAACATAAAATCATCATATTTTATCAGACAGCTTGGAGCCAAAACTTGCCATCCCAGCTTTGCCCCACAGCATTGGGGAACTTTGTCTAACATAGCCTCCAAACACTGGCTGCAACCTTCGTTAGTAAGGTCTCTGCTGCACTGCACCAAGCAATATCTTCTCTCAGTAGAACTCAAACTAAATTCACCCATCGCAAACAACTGGTTGGTCTCCACAGTAGCTTTTCTTATCAAACTCTGCATGTAGTTCTCAGCATTCTGAAGCTCTGTTGGATTGGAGATGTTCTTGGTTCCCAAAATTTGCCATGATGGGTTTGTGGTAAGGTTCCCAAAGAAATCATGGTTCGAGTACCTGAGAATGCAAAAATTATACCATATCACAGCAGAAGATCTGTTGGGACAGCGCTGAAGAATTTCCCTGGCAGCAGTGGAGACACAGAACTGGCAGAAAGATCCAGTGACATCGCCCCGGCAATCATAGAGGCCGTAGATAGCATCAACTGTGCCATTTCCTATGCTGGTGTGGTTATAGCCTTTGCTTGTGGCAGCATCAGAGGATAGCCATGAGAGGACGTTGTTAAGGTTGGTTTGGTATGCAGTGGTGAGAGATTGTTCGGTTGAGTTATGGCAGTCATCACCCACGTAGTTTGGAGATTGTGCACTTGTTGTGGTGAAGAGGGTCGCGAAGCCAAGAAATCTAAGGATGGTAATGGGTACTGTTGTTCTCACAGTGAGTTTTGTTGCCATTATCGTTGGGTGAGAGTTACCATAGCAATATATGTTCTAGTTGAACTTCATGCCCCAAAACTACAGAGTTGTGTGTGTGAGGAACTAAGGACCTTAATTGAGATGTTGAAGTCAATTGCCTATAAATTATGCTAACTGAAGAAAAGCACAAGTTTGACTTAGGATAAACTATTTCAAGAAGCAGGCCAATGGTACGATTACTTCTGTTTCCCTAGAAGATTAGATTATTGATAACTTGAAGTGGACAATCCTCTCTAGAGATTTCTTTTGAAGTCTTACTGATCGATTAGAAAAATGATATTTTGTACATCATTTTACTTCTTCACTTCAGTTTTTATATTATCTTGCGTAAAGATTGGTTCTTGCACATATCATTACTCTTATGAAAATTACAAACTAGCACCCTTCAATTAATACGTGGGCATCTGTCAAAAAAAAAAAGATTTATCATTTCCTCTTTAATTTGGTGACTTTCTTTACGTCAAGATTCTACTCAAAAATCTGTACCAAAAAAAGATTTTACTCAAAAATTGGTTTTTGTGCAGTATTCGCATATCTGTAGACTCTTCCTGGATGAAATGGATAAATATCTGTACAAAATGATAATAATATAAAAAGTTGATGTGCAAATCTCATCACAGCTAACTGATTAGAATTCATAATAGTTATTCATTGAAATACCTACCCTCGAAACTGCATTTTAGTTGGCAGTCTAAGTGGATCATGACAGACTCATAAATAACATTTATAAATGCTGCATGAACCTGGCAGAATTTAGTCCAATCATATTTTCCTCAACAATGCCTTTCTGCTTCCTCTTCCGTAGTTTTTGGTAAGAGTGTTTATAACTAAATTAAATTCATCAAAATTGAATCGAATAATTAAAAATTAAAAAAATTAATTAATTTTAATTTTGTTTAATTTTTTTTATGAAAATTAATTGATTTAGTTTAGTTTTTAATTTTTATTTATAAAATCGAATTAAATCAAACAAAATTTATATAATTATTTATATATATTTTTATAATTTACATACTTATAAATAATTATATTTAAATTTTTTGTTCTTTTTATAAATATTTTTAGACTAATTTATTATTTATAATTATATAATAATATTTTTATTAAGATTTTATATTAACTTTTTTTTAATTGATTCATAAAAAGAATAAATTAAAGTTGCGTATGAATTTTTTTAAAAAAATAATGTTTATTCAAAAACTAATTGAACCGAACCAAACCAAACTGATTGTAATTAGTTCTGTTCAATTCAGTTTTCTAATTGAAAAAAAACCAATTTGTTCTCGATATAAAAAAATTGATTGATTTGCTTTGGATGATTTTTCTCTTCAAAATCGAATCACTCCAAACCGCGAACACCCTTAATATAATTTTTATTTTATTTTATTTTTGTTGGTACAATCACGTTATAGAATTTTAAAATTATGATTTTTTTCATAAATTATCTAAACTCCTCACGATTAATTCACTCTTAGTACCTTTGAGTTTTATTTGTTTTCTTATATATATATATATATGGAGAAAACATGACGAGATGCAAATCATTGTAGATAGATATTGCCCCAAAAATAAAAATCTTTTTAGATCCTAAGATAAAGAGTATAAAAGCTAGATGATGGTAGAGAAAGATTTGTGGTAATTAAGTATTATCCAACACCAGCTAATATTTTCAAACTAGTATATATGAGAGATTCAAATCTTTCGTCTTATTTTTTCCCAATTAAATAATAACAACTTAAAAAAAATACACATTTTTTCTCTTAGTTGGCAACTTCTCTCTTAATTTTTTATTTTTTTTAATGAGTTGTCAATATTTAATTGAGGAGACCCGATAAAAAATAAAAAAATATAATAAAATATTTCATTCCATATGTAAAAGACCCTAAACCAGAAATGTAAGATCATAATCTAAATACTATTATAAAGAGGATTCCTCATTTTGTTATCCAACTTCATCAATACTATTATAAACGATATTTCCTATTTTGGTATCCAACTTTCTTATTTCTAAAATGTCATTATTATTTAATTAAATATAAATATAAAAGGATTAAATTGTAAATACCCTTATTTATTAGTTACAATTACTTATAAACACTCCTTAACTTCTCATCCTACAAACACTTGTCAACTTCTTATTCTATATAGTTATCATTGATTTCAAACACTCCTTATTTACTCATTTTTTTATCTTTTTTTTTTAAAAAAAACTTGATTCACTCTCTATCTTATTCAAAAATAAAAATAAAAATGCAGATTGACGAACCACGTAGTACCCGTCAATATGCTAGTTTATTATAAAGAGGATTCTCCATTTTGGTATCTAACTTTATTTTTTTGAAAATGTCATTATTATTATTTTTTAACAAAAATTTAAAAAAAATATTAAATTATAAATATCCTTACTTAGCAGTTATAACTATCTACAAATATTTTTTAATTTCTCATCCTATAAACACTTATAAACTTCTTATCCTAAAGTTATAATTTATTTTTAAAACTCTTTATTTACTCAATTCTTTATCTTATTAAAAAATAACCAATAAATGAATACACCAAATTGACAGCACGTAGTGCCTGTCAATATGCTAGTATTTAGTATGATAATTAGATGCATATTTTTTTAGGTGAAAATTAGATGTATAGTTTTTAGTATGTTAAAATGTTTAGAATATCACTATTTGTATAACATATATAGAACAACATATAATTAAGTTTTATTTTGTACGATAAGGATATTTTCGTCAATTTTTGTGTCAATCGAGCATAAGCGTCATCTTAAATGATTTTAAGAGAACACTCTCATATTGGCCTGATGTATTTCAAAGAATTAATTAATTTCTCTAAATGTTAGCTCAAGATTTAAACTCAAATCGTTAATACTCAGCACAACTCTTTAACCATTAGGACAATCCTCATATTAACATATAATGAAGTGTTAGATGTTCAAAATTCATGTGTGAAACCAAAAACAAAAAACACCGAAGTCTAGTTTTATAATTTGTTTTTGACCAATATGTCTTGATTTTGTAAGTTTTATTTTTTACTACAAATTTTATTTTATATTTTTAAAAATCTAAAAAATTAAATGATATCATATATTAAAAAAATCACCATGCTTTTTTTATCGTAGTTTTTTTTATGATTTTTATGTCATTAATAATTCAAGAATTTAAATTTGATTAACTATAAGTATAGATTTTTTGTGTGCAGCAAAATAAATGAGAAATTATTATATTACTGTAGCAACTTAAACTTTTTTTTATTTTTTAAAAATTTGAAGAACTCATGAATTACATTTAAGGAATGTCAAGCTACACCTATTGAACCGGGTTTACTTTGGGTGTTCAATACAAAACTGATTTCTACCGTGCAAAGTAATTCTAATTTAAATAATTATGAGCTAACTTTTATTGTGAACAAAATTAATTTGAAAAATCCATGGATCCAACTTTTGTTATTCAAGTTAATTCTCAACTTATATCTATTTCACTGAATGAATGTGCACATATGACATGTTAACTCGTTAGTGTGATGCCCACACCTAAACCGTTTACATCCAGCATGACAAAATTTCTCCTTTCCCCAATCCCAAAATGATCACGCCATTGTCCAAGGTAGAAATTCTCAAAATTTCCTCGTCCTACATTTTCAGTTAATGACACTCCAAATCCTAACATCCCTCAAAGTCTTAAAGTGCCTTGATAGATATTATTTTGTAGAATAAGTCACCATTTTAGTCCTCAAAAAAATACAACTTATATCATATTAGTCCATAGAAGAAATAAATTCATACTGACATCCTTCAATCATTGTTCTGTTACTCAAATTAATCCCTCTGTTAAGTTGGTACCTTTTAAATTGACACAAGTATCCACGTAGCACGTTAAATGTCCATTTGTCATTGAAACAACCTATTTGTCACTAACATCAGTGACAGTATCAAGGAGATCCAGAAACCTCCACTCTGACCTAGTTCCACTATGATCCCTTCCTCCATGGCAAAGCAAAGATTGTTGCACAAGAGTTCAACTTTATCGAAGATTTTTGAACAATCCAGCCTAGAGCGGGAAAGAAGAGAACTAATGGTGTTTTTGTTCTATTTTTGCTTTTGCAGTGTAACTACTAGTATCACTTCAAGTTCAATGCTAATTCTTCTTTCCACTTATAACACAAGTTAAAAGACTATTGTTGCCGGCTGGGAATCGACAATAGAAACAGGAGAAAGGAAAATTAGATTAGAAATATCATCCAACCAACATACTTTCCGTACTTTCATGGTTTACCTTGTCAAAAAGGGAACAACTTTTAATTAAATTGATCAATGTGATTCTTTTTTCTAATCTTAATTTTGTTATTTTATGAATATTTTTTAAGTCATTGAATGGAGAATGATTAGGATGCAGAGGGCGAGGATTGAGGACTAGGATGTAAGGCATAAATTATATAAGGATAGGAATAATTGATCATATTTATCCATAGTCATACAAGCTGGTTGGGGCGAGTTTCATTTTAAATTTTCACTTTTGTTAGTAAATAAGATTTTTCTTTTTAATTTTTCCTTTCCTAAACCTGAATTTCCACAACTTGTATTTAACACTTGATAAGAAGAAACAGGCCCGATCAGGCCCATAGTTTTCTCCAAGCTTAGTTAGGTAGTATAAATAAGATTCTCTTGCATTTATTGTAAACTAAATCAATGAGAAAAATTGTTTTCCTTCTATTGGATTCTAGAACTTTGTCTCTTCTTGAATCAATGGAGTTTATCAAGATTGTTGCATTGGTTTCACTTTCTGTTATGGTATCAGAAGTGCCTCAAAGAAGGGGCTTTGCTGCCGCACTCTGATTCCTTCTTCCATTTAATTTCAGATCCTGATTTTCCTTGATTTTCTTGGGTTTTCTCGCATTTTCCTGTGAATCTTACCTTCAATTTCTCTTCTCATAAATCATGTCGCCTCGACAAAATGTTTCTTCTACCAATTCTGGATCTGGTGTGGTAAATGTGACACCACAACCAGATCCCTCGGCTTCTTCATATTTCATTGGTTCTAGAGAACACACTATAGATCCGTTAGTGAAATTGGTGCTATCTGGCACTAAGAACTATCATCCATGGTCACTGCTTATGAAGAAAGTGTTGATAACGAAGAATAAATACAAGTTTATTCACGGTTCCATACCAGCACCAACTGATCCCTTTGATCCATCATTTGAAGCGTTTGAATGGTGCAACAACCTTGTGCATTCATGGATTGTGAATTCTATGAGTCCTCCTATCACACAAAGCATAATTTACATTGAAAGCGCAAGTCGTGTATGGCAGATTCTGAAGTAGCGTTTCTCGCAAGGAGATAAAATGTGTGTTGCTGAATTACATAAGGAGTTGTGTCAATTGAAGTAAGGTACTCTCTTTGTGACTAATTTCTTCACAAATTTGTCTATTCTTTGGGAAGATCTGGACAATTTTAGGCCATTACCTGAATGTAAATGTAAATGCCGAGTTAAGTGTAGTTGTGATGGTTTTCCTGACACTTTACCCGAGTCTCTGAACCTCCATTTGATCTTGTAGACTATGTTTGCAATTTTGTGCTTCCTTCCAGCACAGATCACCCCATCTCTGATTTTGTTGTCTATACTAACCTTTCCCCTACCTATCACTCTTTCATTAATTCCTTTGATTCTCTCACTGAACCTACCTCTTTCAAAGAAGCTAGTAAACATTCTTGTTGGCTTGATGCTATGAAGGCTGAGATAGATGCTTTGGAGGCTAACCACGCTTGGACTATTGTTAATTTGCCTACAGGTGTTACTCCCATTGGTAATAAGTGGGTTTACAGGGTGAAACGCAAGTCTGATGGATCCATTGAGAGATTCAAAGCAAGATTAGTTGCTAAGGGCTACACACAAACTGAGGGTCTTGACTACTTTCCCACTTTTTCTCTTGTGGCAAAAATCACCACTGTTTGGGCTGTCCTTGCAATTGCTGCTATTCAGAAGTGGCATGTTCACCAATTGGATGTGAACAATGCTTTCCTTCATGGTGATCTTCAAGAGAATGCATACATGAAGATTCCACAGGGTTTTCCTTTCACATCTCCCAACAAAGTATGTAAGTTGCTAAAATCTTTATATGGATTGAAGCAAGCTAGTCATTCTTGGTTTTGCAAACTTACTACTCTTCTTAGAGATTGTGGTTATACTCAAACTCCCTTTGATCACTCCCCGTTTGTGAAGCGCACTTCCACCTCTTTTACTGTTCTAATTATTTATGTGGATGACATAGTGCTGACTGGGACTTCTCTACCCGAATTTACTGCTCTTAAATCCACTCTTCATCAGGCTTTTGGCATTAAGGATCTTGGTGTCTTGAATTCTTCCTTGACCTTGAAGTTGTACATTCTTCTCAAGGAATTCACTTATGCCAAAAACAGTACTATCTTGATTTGCTTACTGATTCTAGTTCTCTTGGTTGCAAACCCGTATACTCCTCTTGAACCTAGTATCCATCTGCATTGTGATGACAGTGGTGCTTCTCATGATGTTCCTGCCTATAGGCATTTGATTGAGCGCCTCATTTACTTGACCTCTACACAGCTTGACATTGCATTCGCCACTCAACAGCTGCTCACAGTTCCTTTCATGCCCGACAAATGCTCATTTTCGTTCCACTCAACATGTTCTAAAGTATCTTAAAGGTTCTCCTGGTCGAGGTCTTCTGTTTCCTAGGAGTTCTTCACTCATTTTGTCTGGATTTAGTGATGCAGATTGGGCAGGATGCCCTGATACCCGCCGCTCAGTGAGTGGATACTGCTTCTTTCTTGGACGTTCCCTCATTAGTTGGAAAGCAAAGAAACAACCTACTGTGCCCCGATCCTCCTCTGAAGCTGAATATCGTGCCCTGGCCTATGCCTCTTGTGAGCTTGAGTGGCTTACTTTCCTCTTGCATGATCTTCATCTACACATCACTAAAACCTCTGTGCTCTATTGTGACAACAAGAGTGCTTGCATATTGCCTCCAATCCTGTATTTCATGAGCACACCAAGTACATTGACATTGATTGCCATGTGGTGCGTGAGAGAGCTGCCTCTGGACTTCTCAAGTTGCTGTATGTTCCCTGCTCTGATCAACTGGCTGATTTACTTACTAAATCTTTACTGCCCAAATTTTTCTTCCACAATCTTTCCAAGTTGGCCCATTAGACCAGGCCCAAATTTTCTCCAAGCTTAGTTAGCTAGTATAAATAAGATTCTCTTGCATTTATTGTAAACTGAATCAATGAGAAAAATTGTTTTCCTTCTGTTGGATTCCAGAACTTTGTCTCTTCTTGAATCAATGGCGTTTATCAAGATTGTTGCATTGGTTTCACTTTCTGTTAGTGTTAAAACAAAGCTTTTCATGAATTTTTTCTCCTTTTATTCAATCTATAATGGGGGAAGAGACATCAGTGCAATGAACCTTCATTTGAATATGAGAATTTTACATTTCAAAAATAGACAAATTTTGAGTAGGCCCATATCAAACGGAATTGGCAGTTCAAATATAGGAGAGCTTCTCCAAAGCCTTTATGCAAACCAATGTTGTCAAAACCAGACCGAATTGTACGGTCTAATTGTGAACTAGATACTTAGACGATTATGGTTCAGTCCTATAATCGAATTTGTGGTCATACCACTTTGGACAAGCCAAAACCGGTCAAAATCCGATTGAACTATCCAGTTCATCTATTTGAACCCTCAATCATTAATTTTTTTTAAGAAATAAATATTTCATAATTATATTTATATATTTTATATTGTTGCATGTGTAATATTTTTATGACATTATCTGATTCGACCAACCAATTTAAACGGTCCAACTGGTTGAACGTGAATCAGAAGTCTTATCGATTCACTATCTGGTCCGGTTTTAACAACATTGGTGCAAACACATGATAAACCTTCATATATTCTTGTCCATATTTTCTCATAGATAAGGAAAAACTATTCTTCCCAAACCCAAAAATAAAGAATCATTGAACTCATACCTAGATTTTTATTTTGGAAGAAAATATATAATGAGAGAAGAAACGAAGCAAGTAGTGAGAATACAAAAGGAAAGTTGTGAGATTATAATTTGAATACTCCTTGTGCTTCTTTGCTCAACAACCACACCCAATCCAAATGCAACTTAAGTAAAAAATGAAGACAATGATCAATACTAGCTTGGAAGTTATAGACATGAGTGTAGTGTCAAAGTAACCAAATATCCATATTTTCCATTTGCTCTTGGGTGTGCGTATATTTCCTAGTGAATGAAAATTGGAGGCGTGATGTGTGCTTCTAGTTCCTAGTGAGAGAAAATTAGGGGTGTGATTTGTGCTTCCCTCAAGGTTGTTTTGGTGGTGAGTGTTTTCCCTAGAAGTGGCAGATTTCTTGCAAAATGGGATGGGAAGAAAAATCTCCTTCAAGAAGATAATACAATGATGGTTGTATTTGAGGGAGAAAATAAGCACCCGTGTATCCATTTGTGTTCCTGCTCAAGAGAAATACTAACATGCTAGGTGTGAAAAATGAGGTGCCACTTCGGCACTTAATGTGCCATGCGTGCATGTTTGTTAATTGAAACGAAGACAACTTAACGTCACGAAAAACTTGAATGAAAAATAAAATATTGAGGCACCATGGGTTAGATTTATATTTATCAGGGACTAATATGACATAAGTTGTATCGACTAAAATGGTGATTTATTCTATTTTGTATTGATGCTTTCTATAGTTTAACTGTGATTTATAAGGTATTTATTTCATAATTGGTTTGGTTTTGGTGTTTATTCAATGTAAGTTGATTTGGAATCAATTATGCATACAAATTATGCAAATCAATTAAGGGAAGTCAATAAAGAAGGAAATTAAAATACTAAGTCAAAGGCTATTTTAGGTAACTTTTCTTGTCAAATCAATCTCGGTATATTGACCATAACTTTCACTACAAAGGTGAGATTGACTTGATTTTGGTGGCCATGGAAATATAAGGGATAAATCTACAAACCGTATGTTTACAACTTTCACTAGTTGACAAGAGGATGTCGAGACCCGTCAAATAATAAAAATTACCGGTTCACAAACTAATTTGTAGCATAGAGAATGAACCGAATCGTCTCTCAAGGATCCAAAAACAAAAATTTAATTAGATTAAGATAATTAGAAAGGGGGGTTTTGTTGTTGATTAACAAGATTGACAAAAGTACGGGATTTAAAGTTGTAAACAAATCTAAAGAAGCAACCAATCCACGAAAATTTACCGATCTTGAGTTTAATTTATCATTGATCACAAGGAATTCACTTAATTGCTAATCATGTTCTTGTCCTTAGATCACATCAAGACGCCTCAACATGATCTAAGAATCTTCTACTAGATAATCATCTAGGATTTAATTAACCAAGGTTAGATAAAGTAAGTACCATCCAAACATAGATTAACTTAAGATAGGGGATTTAACCAAGCTAAACAATCCATCAAAAAGCTTTGATATATTGTTTAGTCTTTGTGATCCTCTTGAATACATGATAATAAAGCTATTATCACATAAACGTCTAAATCAAATTAAGCAATTCAATCTAAATCAAAATTAAAAGAGAAAGAAGAGAAACTTGAATAACAATTAAGCAATATGAACAAGTAAAACAAGATCTCCAAATTAAACTTCAAGATGGCTAATCCCTTGGATTGATTATAAGAGCCTAGCCTTCCATGAATGGGAAGGAAGAACTCATAAAATAAAGAACAAAAACGAAATTCTAAAGAGAATGTAGAAGAAGAGAAAGAAAACTCTCACAAATACTCAAACTTTCTTCAAACTTACTTAAAATTCAATGATGTATAATACAAAGAGATTGACTCTATTTATACTAATCCTAGAAGCCAATTTGTAATTGAAAATAATCTGAATGCAAGCTGTAAAAGCATGAAAATTGTCAAATATGGAAGCTTGATGCATGGTTGGTGGGTTGGTGCATGGTAGGTAGGTTGGTGTATGGTTGGTGGCTTCTAGTTAGCAACTCTTATCTGACTTCCAGCTTGATTTTCATGACCTAGACTATGTATTCTGGTTTGAAGGTCTTCATGACAGTTGTAGAGCATTGTATCATTAAAAATTTGGCGTTAGAATCATACCATTTGGACTTTTAGAACTCTCGATATTCCAAAAACACTGCACCCACCTCAAGTTAGGTTGGTAGAACGTGTTTCCAAATTCAAACCAAATTATAGCTTCATAATTATACCTAAAACGACATCTATTGACTAAATGGTCTTCAATGAACTTGGAGATATGAGTCTTATCTTTCCAATAGCCAAGTTTCAGCCCAAGAGGAGGCCTATAGCCCACTATATAGTCCAATATGTGCACACTGCCTAGATTCCCATGACAGCAAATCCACTCTGTATTGCAGGATTATTTTGGACCCTTAAAAGTCTGATCCAACTCTTGAGTTCTTCATGAAACTTGTAGAGCATTGTCTTAGCTTTCCAAAGACACCAAGATCACCACAAATGGATCACCGAGTCCCAAGTTATGGCCTAACCAAGGAGGAAAGGTTAAAATGCATCAAAATCCAAGAATTATTCACAATTTGCATTAAAGCCCAATAAGGCCCAACAACATTAAACTCATCTAAAATACTAATATTAGGCACAATAAACATCTAATAAAGCCTAGTACAAAGCTAACATAAGTGTCTCAAATTGATTGATCACTAGTTCACCCGTATTCGATAAGGGAAATTCATAATAAGATTACAAAAAATTAGGGAGGTGCTGATATGTATGAACTAAAACCTAATTGCATTAGGATTCATTAAAGCCAATAAAAGATAAAGGGAAGTACAAACAAAGATACAAGACTTATTGGAGGCGAGACTCATTGAGAGCAAGGAGACTGTAGCTTAGGATGTTCATCTTTCTCTTTATATTTTCTTCTCTTGGTGTTGCATTACTTTAAAAAAATGTTATAAGTTCTTTATTATAGGGCTTAGAGGAACCGCGTTAGAAAGTTTGTTTATCTAAGTTAATTCAATAACATGTTTCTTCTCTTTTAAATTTGAATTCAATTATGTTCTTAATGCTTCTAATTACTTGATCATCAATTTAGATGATTAGATGACATAGATAATAGTAAAAGGTGATTGTAAGTAAAGCATCTTGAATTGAGTTTTGTGAACTGCGTGCATTATCAGTTGTGCATGATTCATATAGATCATTCAACAATCTCTCTTGAACAATAATGCATTCTTAATATTAATTTAATCTATGCTTGATGATGATAGATTAGGTTAGTTTTAAAATAATTTTAATATATGCTTGAGAGAGAGTGTTAATTAACTTCTGAGATTGGATCTTGAAATTGAGAATTGAAGAACATGTATGCAAATTAACTAAGATAGCAAAAGGACTAACAAGGGGGAAGTCAAAATCCCTAGATCCTTTTAATTGGTGAAACCTTTCTTTCTTTGTTTAGTTTTATTCACTTGTTATTTCTCTTATTCAAGTATTTTCTCTCAATTAAGGTTTAGTAAAATCAACTTTTGGTAATCAAACTCAAGCCTCATGGGACAATACTGAATCCCTTTATTATTGGAGCGATTTGTGCACTTGTAGATTTCACATAACAAGTTTTTTGCATTATTGCCGGGGATTGAAGTTTGATATCAATTCAGATTTGCTAAGTTTTAATTTAGGAAATTTTCATTTAATTACACAATCTTTTTTGTCCTAATTTTATTTCTTTCTTCTTTTTCCTTGTTTACTAGTTTTTATTTCTTTTTACATTTTTTTAATTATTCCATTATTCTTACAGTTTATATGGCCTAGGGATAAGTCAATTGTGTCATTAGACCCTAAAATTGAAGGAGATGGCTACAAACAACTATTAATGGCACTTTTTAAGAGTCACATCTTACTCCATCATTAGAAGAAAGCTTGATGGAGGCTACAAAGAAGCCCATGGTCAACAAATCTATTACAAGATTTGGCACACCTAGAGATATCATCAGACATGGAGGCAAGAGCTTTTGCAATAGATAATTTGAAGCCCTCTTATCCAAATACAACATCAAGCATAAGATCATAACACCCTATCATCCAAAACTAGAGGCCAAGTAGAAATCTCAAACAGGGAGTTACAAAGGAACCTTGAGAAAAATGTTTCCTATTCAAGAACTGATTGGGCCAAAAAAAACTAAATAAAGCTCTTTGGGCCTATAGAATTGCTTTTAAAACTCCAATAGGGATGTTTCCATATAGGCTTATTTTTTGGAAAACCTTGTCTCTTACCTGTTGAATTAGAATATAAATCTTATTGGGCCACTAAGTTTTTGAATTTTGACTTACAAAAGGTGCATGGACCAATAATCTTCTTCAACTAAATCAATTGGAAGAATTTAGACATGAAACTAGAATACCAAATTATACAAAGAGAAAACAAAGAGATGGCATGATCAACACATCACTAGGCACTACTTCTAAATAGGTCAAAAAGTTTTGCTATACAATTATAGGCTCAAACTTTTTCTTGGAAAATTAAAATCAAGATGGTTTGGACCCTATATGGTCACACATGTCTTTCCCTATGGTTTCATTGAAGTTCAAGATACTGGTGGAAGAGCATTCGAAGTCAATGGGCAAAGGTTGAACCTTTACTACAAGGGGATGCTTGTGCCACAAGCATCTTCCATAACCCTAGCTAGAGCCACCTTGATCATTTAACAAAGTCTAGCTAATGACTATAACTTAAAGCGCCTCTTGGGAGGCTTGACTCAAGCCCCTTCTTTCCTATTTCTATATATTTTCTATTTTTGCTTAATTTTTTTATTACTTACTTCTTTCTTTGTTTCCTTGCAAATTTTTAAGTATCTATTAATTATGGAGGCTCCATATCTAAGGAGATTGAGCTTATCTAGGGCAACAAAGGAGTTTCCTATTTCCTTAATTTTTTATTCCTTTACCTCATTATTAAATTGAGGACAATGTGTAACACCCTACTAATTACTCTATTTTAGTATAGTGTCATTTATCTTATCTAATTACTTTTAGTTATGAAACCTTAGTTAATAATTTGGAATTTCATAGGAAATTTAGAACATTTTTATTAAATAATTATGTAAGTTGATTTTTCCCATTTTAAATTTTTATTTGATTATTTTTATCTTTTTACAAAAACATATAAGTTTAATCTAATATAAAGAGGAATTGATTTATAATATCAAAAGTCTATATTATTTCATTATTCTAACTATTTTATTCAAGGCTTCATTCACTGTTCACATAAGTACATCAAAATAATTAGGATATTCTAACCCTAAAAACTGGAGACTAAATTAGCATACTACATTATACTACTATTCTACATCAACTTTTATATATATTTTTATACTACTATATTTATTGTCGCAATGTTGACAAGAGGTTGTCGAGACCTATCAAATAAAATGACCTGTTCACAAACTAATTTGTAGTATAGAGAATGAACCGAATCGTCTCACAAGGATCCAAAAACAAAGATTTAATTAGATCAAGATAATTAGAAAAGGGGGGTTTTGTTGTTGATTAACAAGATTAATAAAAGTAGGAGATTTAAAGTTGTAAACAAATCTAAAGAAACAATCAATCCAAGAAAATTTACCGATCTTGAGTTTAACTCATCATTGATCATAAGGAATTCACTTAATTGCTAACCATGTTCTTAGCCTTAGATCACATCAAGAAGCCTGAACATGATCCAAGAATTCTCTACTAGATAAGCATCTAGGATTTGATTAACCAATGTTAGATAAAGTAAGCACCATCCAACATAGATTAACTTAAGATCAGGAATTTAACCAAGCTAAACAATCTATCAAAAAGCTTTAATATATTGTTTAATCTTTGTGATCCTCTTTGAATACATGATAATAAAGCTATTATCACATCAACATCCAAATCAAATTAAGCAATTTAATCTAGATAAAAATCAAAAGAGGAAGAAGAGAAACTTGAATAACAATTAAGCAATATGAACAAGCGAAACGAGATCTCCAAATTAAACATCAAGATGGCTAATCCCTTGGATTGATTATGAGAGTCTAGCCTTCCATGAATGGGAAGGAAGAACTCAGAAATAAAAGAACAAAAACAAAATTGTAAAGAGAATAGAGAAGAAGTGAAAGAAAACTCTCACAAATACTCAAACTTTCTTCAAACTTACTTAAAATTGAATGATGATAATACAAAGAGATTGGCTCTATTTATACTAATCCTAGAAGCCAATTTGTACATGTACATAATCTGAATACAAGCTGTAAAAACATGAAATTTGTCAAATATGGAAGCTTGATGCATGGTTGGTGGGTTGGTGCATGGTAGGTGGGTTGGTGTATGGTTGGTGGCTTTTAGTTAGCAACTCTTATCCGACTTCTGGCTTGATTTTCATGACCTCAACGGTACATTTTGGCTTGGAGGTCTTCATGAAAGTTGTAGCCAGTTGCCTCCTTGAAATTTTACAATTGGAATTATGCCATTTGGACTTTTAGAACTCCAGATATGCTAAAAACATGGCTCCTACCTCAAGTTAGGTCGGCAGAACGTGTTTCCAAATTCAAACCAACTTGTAGCTCCATAATGATGCCTAAAATGACATCTATTGACTAAATGGTCTTCAGTGAAGTTGGAGATATAGGTCTTATCTTTCCAATGGCCAAGTTTCAGCTCAAGAGGATGCCTATAGCTCATTATGTAGTCCAATATGTGCACACTGCCCAGATTTCCGTGACAGCAAACCTACTCTGCATTGCTGGGATATTTTGGATCCTTATAAGTCTGATCCAGCTCTTGAGTTCCTCATAAAACTTGTAGAGCCTTGTCTTAGCTTTCCAAAGGCACCAAGATCACCTCAAATGGATCACCGAGTCCCAAGTTATGGCCTAACCAAGGAAGAAAGGTTAAAATGTATCAAAATCCAAAAATTATTCACAATTTGCATTAAAGTCCAATAAAGCCCAACAACAATAAACTCATCTAAAATACTAATATTGGGCACAATAAACATCTAATAAAGCCTAATACAAAGCTAACATAAGTGTCTCAAATTGATTGATCAACCACCTTGTTAGTCTAGGGCTACCATCACACAAGAGGGGAGTTAATTGCGTGATCACAAATTTTAAAACAACCTTGATATTTTGTGCATTCTGACCCAATCGATTATTATGTGCAGCAGAATGAGTATATTAAACACAATTCATGCTTGGAGAGAAATCAAAAATGTTAAGTTCACAAAACAGAAAGTTACTGGTTCGCAGATATAGAATGGATGTTGAAACAACTTATGTAAAACATTGGATGCAGAAATCGTTTTGAGTAAATCTTTGGACGTAGGTAGAAAGCTTATAAGTCCAAATGAAGAGTAATATTAGGAACAATGATAGCAAACCCCAAACAATAGTAAATATAAAATAAAGCAAGTTCAAGGGATGAGAGAATCACACCAGAGATTTATACTGGTTCACTCTTATAATCTAAGAGCTACGTCCAATCCTTTCTACATGAAGAATTTTGCACTAATCTTTTCAAGATTATAAGTATTCTTCTCAACGCCTCTTCAGGCTACAAACAAGTATTCTCAACCTCTTTAGGTTCTAACAAGTATTCTCAACCTCTTTAGGTTCTAACAAGTATTCTCAATCTCTTTAGGTTCTAACACCAAGTATTCTTTCCTACAAGCCTTTTCAGGCTTAACACAGAATAATAAAAGTAGGGTTTGAAAACACTAAAGATTAACTCACAATATGTGAGAATATAACAATTGATTGAGCTCAGAGTATTTTGTAAAACTCTATATAAAGAGTAAATGAAAGTGTAAGTACAATAATGAAATTCTCATAATGTATGTTGTTTGTCTCTTTTCTTGTTGTTCCACATGTTGTTGTTCCTTTGAAGACTTTTTGTATTTATAGGCTTTTGAGCTTAAACTTGTCTTCATAAACTTTTTCATCCAACGACAATAAATGTTACTGATCTGATGAGCATTCAATGCTTAACTCTGATAGTGTGTTCATCCTCTTCTGAAAGTAGCCTTGGTTATCAATGTTGTAAAGAATCGTTGAAGTCTTGTACTGAATCTTCTGAATGAACAGAAAGTTTCTCATTTGCTGGTCCTTATAGAAGTTAGGTATATCAGCGCCATGGTACATAGTTGACTTCTTTTGTCGCGTACTTTGTCAGATATCTTATCAGCATTTAATGCATTGTACCGTTCTTGAATTTGAAGTATGTTTTGGATGAATGCATTTGAATAGGAACACTGAGATATCTTTTGGACAGTCCAATCATATGAATAATATAAAGCAGCTCAATTCATATCGGACGCAAGTAATAAAACTTTTAGTTTGTCTTAATAAAAACTTGTCTGAGTCCAAAACTTTCATACAATACTTAAAAGGTGAGATTCAATACTGGGCTTTCATTTCTTTTAAACGAAATATAATACATTTGATTAAAACTTATTTGTTCATTATAATTTAATATCTTTATTATTTCAAAACTTGAGGGGTTCAATTACTTGAACTACTTTGGTTCCAACATCAATTTCTTGATCGTCTTTGGTTCCAAAACACCTAGCAGTGAATGCTAGATTTAATGTAGAGATCTCGGTTAAATCTATATTAACCATTCAATTGAATTTAAATGCATGTTTAGTGGTCGATGAAAGGTGAAATGGAATTTCAAATAGATTTCTTGGACTGATTGTTTTGCTATTTAATTCCTCTTACTTTAATTTGTGTTTTTACATGCTAGATATCAACCTCCCCTCATTCATCTTGATTTGATTGAATTGCATTTGGATCCTTGATAAACGACTCGGTTCAACCACTTATGCTAGAATTTTTCCTACGAACTGATTTTTCGTATTTGATTGAGCTTGGCTCTTGTCAGTGTGTTTTGGATTGAGATTTGTGATGAGATTTTGATTGATTGATCTTAGTGTTGCCACTTTAATTGAAGAGAATAGGTTATATAGATCTACTAGCCTAGGTTAATTACATTCTTGTTCTTAAACTAACATAGATCCAACATGAATTGTGCAATTGGAGATTTGTGTGTTAATTGTTAGTTGAATCCTAGGTAATGGCTTAGCAGTGAATTCTGGATTTGATGCAGTGATCTCAATTAAATTCAGGTTAATCAATCAATGGAATTTGGTTGCATATGTTTGTGATCAACACTTATGGCAAACAGACTTTTGATGATAACCAAATAAGAATCCACACCAAAGAACAAGTTCAAAGACCACGAAGAATATGAACGAAGTCCTTCATGTAATGTATTTAGGACTTAGATTTATTTGTAAAGGTATAATGTTCTTAAAAATCTTTGCAAGCTCAAATCATCTTTTGAAATGTCTTTATTTTTAAAACTTTTTAAAGCACCTAGCAAGGCATGAAAATCTACAAGTTCTTTGAAAATGAAAAAGCAATTTTGATTGAAAAACGTGGCAACTCTTTCTTTCTAAATAGAATGCTCATGTAGTTGACTACAAGTTTCATGTAGTCGACTACACAACCTTTTTCTCAAACAAGAGTGCACGTTCAACCTTTTATAGATGAGATTGTAGTCGACTACAAGTTAGATGTAATAAACTACAATGACTTGCAAAGCCCTTCAAAAATTCAAAATAAACTTCCCCGATGAGACATGTAACAACTTGAGTTTTGTAGTCAACTATATCATCTTGTTTCAAAATATCCCACTTTAGCATATGTTTCTCCGATTCGTTTTCCAAATACCCAAGAACTTTTATAGTCGACTACATTAGGAGAATTTTATACCTTGTGCTCTCTGTTTTTCAAAGCTTGCTTAGTAATTTGATCATTTACTCATTAGAACTTTAAGTTGTACATATGCTCTTGCGAGAGTTTCAAACCACTTTATTATCTTGTATTGATTCAAGGGGGGAGGCCCTTGTTGTATTGTGAGGCTCTTGCACAAAGAGGGTGGAGGATTCCAAACTAGTGAAGAGTGCTCTAGATTGTAAGGGTTTTCTCAAGTGCCTAAGTTAGAAGCTTGAAGAATAGTGAAATCTCGGGTGGATGATCTCGAGGATTGGACGTTGATCACAATGAGTGATTGAATCATTATAAATCTTGTTTGTATTCTCTCAACTCTTATCTTTTACTTTCAAGTTTTATATTGGTCATTGATCAATCAATTTGAAACACTTATGTTAGCTTTGTATTAGGCTTCATTAGACGTTTATTGTGCCCATTATTAGTATTTTAGATGAGTTTAATGTTGTTGGGCTTCATTGGGTTTTAATGTAAATATTGGATAATTTTCAGATTTTGATGCATTTTGACCTTTCTTCCTTGGTTAGGCCATAACTTCTGACTCGGTGATCCAATTGAGGTGATTTTGGTGTCTTTGGAAAGCTAAGACAAGGATCTACAAGTTTCATGAAGAACTCAAGAGCTGGATCGGACTTCTAAGGGCCCAAAATAGCCTTGCAATACAGAGTGAGTTTGCTGTCACGGAACCATCTGGGCAGTATGCACATATTGGACTATATAGTGGGTTATAGGCCTCCTCTTGGGCTGAAACTTGGTCATTTGAAAGATAAGACCCATATCTCCAACTTCACTGAAGACCATTTTGTCAATAGATGTCGTTTTAGGCATGCTTCTGAAGCTACAAGTTGGTATGAATTTGGAAACACGTTCTTCCAACCTAACTTGAGGTAGGTGCAGTGTTTTTGGCATTTCTGGAGTTCTAAAAGTCTAAATGACATGATTCAAATTGGGGATTTTCAAGGAGACAACTGGCTACAACTTTGATGAAGACATCCAAGCCAAAATGCACCGTCTAGGTGATGAATTTGAAGCCAGAAGTCGGATAAGAGTTGTTGACTAAAAGCCACCAACCATACACCAACCCACCTACCATGCACCAACCCACCAACCATGCATCAAGCTTCAGTTTTTTACAATTTTCATATTCTTATAGCTTGTATTCAGATTATGTACATGTACAAATTGGCTTCTAGGATTAGTATAAATAGACCCAACCTCTTTGTATTAGATGATTCAATTTTGAAGTAAGTTAGAATTCAATTTTGTAGTAAGTTTGAGTATTTGTTAGTTTTCTTTCTCTTCTTCTCCCTTCTCTTTAGAATTTCATTTTTGTTCTTTATTTTCTGAGTTCTTCCTTCCCATCCATGGAAGGCTAGGCTCTCATAATCAATCCAAGGGATTAGCCATCTTGATGTTTAATTTGGAGATCTTGTTTTACTTGTTCATATTGCTTAATTGTTATTCAAGTTTCTCTTCTTCCTCTTTTAATTTTGATCTAGATTGAATTGCTTAATTTGATTTGGATGTTTATGTGGTAATAGCTTTATTATCATGTATTCAAGAGGATCACATAGAGTAAACAATTTATTAAAGCTTTTTGATGGATTGTTTAGCTTGGTTAAATTCTTGATCTTAAGTTAATCTATGTTTGGATGGTGCTTACTTTATCTAACCTTGGTTAATTAAATCCTAGATGCTTATCTAGTAGAGGATTCTTGGATCATGTTGAGGCGTCTTGATGTGATCTAAGGCCAAGAACACGGTTAGCAATTAAGTGAATTTCTTGTGATCAATGATGAGTTAAACTCAAGATCGGTAAATTTCCTTGGATTGGTTGTTTCTTTAGATTTGTTTACAACTTTAAATCTCCTACTTTTATTAATCTTGTTAATCAACAACAAAACCCCCCATTTTAATTATCTTGATATGATTAAATCTTTGTTCTTTTTGGATCCTTGAGAGACGATTCGGTTCATTCTCTATACTACAAATTAGTTTGCGAACCGGTAATTATTATTATTTGACGGGGTCTCGACCTATCAAGAGGTTGTCGAGACCTATCAAATAAAATAACCTGTTCACAAACTAATTTGTAGTATAGAGAATGAACCGAATCGTCTCACAAGGATCCAAAAATAAAGATTTAATTAGATCAAGATAATTAGACAAGGGGGGGTTTTGTTGTTGATTAACAATATTAATAAAAATACAAGACTTAAAGTTGAAAACAAATCTAAAGAAACAACCAATCCAAAGAAATTTACCGATCTTGAGTTTAACTCATCATTGATCACAAGAAATTCACTTAATTGCTAACTGTGTTCTTGGCCTTAGATCATATCAAGACGCCTCAACATGATCCAAGAATCCTCTACTAGATAAGCATCTACGATTTAATTAACCAATGTTAGATAAAGTAAGCACCATCCAAACATAGATTAACTTAAGATCAAGAATTTAACCAAGCTAAACAATCCATCAAAAAGCTTCAATAAATTGTTTATTCTATGTGATCCTCTTGAATACATGATAATAAAGCTATTATCACATAAACATCCAAATCAAATTAAGCAATTCAATCTAGATCAAAATCAAAAGAGGAAGAAGAGAAACTTGAATAACAATTAAGCAATATAAACAAGTAAAACAAGATCTCCAAATTAAACAACAAGATGGCTAATCCCTTGGATTGATTATGAGAGCCTAGCCTTCCATGGATGGGAAGGAAGAACTCATAAAATAAAGAACAAAAACGAAATTCTAAAGAGAAAGAAGAAGAAGAGAAAGAAAACTCTCACAAATACTTAAACTTCCTTGAAACTTACTTCCAAATTGAATTCATGAAAATACAAAGAGATTGGCTCTATTTATACTAATCCTAGAAGCCAATTTGTACATGTAGATAATTTGAATACAAGCTATAAAAATATGAAAATTGTCAAAAATGGAAGCTTGATGCATGGTAGGTGGGTTGGTGCATGGTAGGTGGGTTGGTGTATGGTTGGTGGCTTTTAGTCAACAACTCTTATCCGACTTCTGGCTTCATTTTCATCACCTAGACGGTGCATTTTGGCTTGGATGTCTTCATCAAAGTTGTAGCCAGTTGTCTCCTTGAAAATCTCCAATTTGAATCATGTCATTTGGACTTTTAGAACTCCAGATATGCCAAAAACACTGCACCTACCTCAAGTTAGGTTGGAAGAACGTGTTTCCAAATTCATACCAACTTGTAGCTTCAGAAGCATGCCTAAAACGACATCTATTGACAAAATGGTCTTCAGTGAAGTTGGAGATATGGGTCTTATCTTTCAAATGACTAAGTTTCAGCCCAAGAGGAGGCCTATAACCCACTATATAGTCCAATATGTGCATACTGCCCAGATGGTTCCGTGACAGCAAACTCACTCTGTATTGTAAGGCTATTTTGGGCCCTTAGAAGTCCGATTCAGCTCTTGAGTTCTTCATGAAACTTGTAGAAAATTGTCTTAGATTTCCAAAGACACCAAGATCACCTCAATTGGATCACCGAGTCCCAAGTTATGGCCTAACAAAGGAAGAAAGGTCAAAATGCATCAAAATCCGAAAATTATCCAATATTTAAATTAAAACCCAATGAAGCCCGACAACATTAAACTCATCTAAAATACTAATATTGGGCACAATAAACATCTAATAATGCCTAATACAAAGCTAACATAAGTGTCTCAAATTGATTGATCAAATTCCCCCACACTTAAGCTTTTGCACTCCTGGGCAAAACACATAAGAACAAAACTAAAGAAAAAACAAGAAACATCATATTATTAAACTAAAAACGTAAAAACTGATTATACCTAATCTAATCCATTTTCGTAGGAAAACACGATGGCACTTAGCATGTGCCACAAGCTTTTAAACCCCTAGGTGTCCCTAGTGGACGAGTTATAGTCTCGTGAGAGTTTACCAGGATGATAACCACAAACATGTAATATTTTATTTAATCAATTCAACTAATTAAATACAAGCATTATATCAAATATAAACCATAATTAATAAGTCAAGTATGCTTAACAAAGAATAGTTGAATCAAATCAATTGAGAATAAAGTATAGCATAATCATGCTTTAATCAGAAATAGGCATGTTCAGATTGAGTAAAATTCTTCACAAGTGACACTCAAATCACACAAGGTGTTTAGGTTAACTGTTTACGCTCAACTCAGTCAAATTATGAAAGTATTTTACCATAGGCTTGCATATACATCAATTCTCCACTACTTAGATCAAATAAATTGTAAAAATCAAGAGGTCTTTCAAAAAGGTTGTAATAGAACTTATAAGGTGAAGGAAGAGAACAATATGGATAATAGCAGGTTAAAACCAAAGAGAATAAAAGAGCATTGAGGAGTAACTCAAGTAGAAAGAATAAAATTTTTACCCAAAATCATAAAATGCTCATTCTCTTCACACATTCCTTCCTTTTTCTGTTCTTTTATTTTTTCTTTCTTTTTTTTTCTCTTTTTTTGTTTTTGTTTTTTTTTTTTGTACTAAGCATTTCGTATCAGCACACCAATTCCCCCACACTTAAATCATTGCAAGCAAAAGAACTCCTCCAATAAGAAAATCAATGCTCTCCCATTCCCTAAGGTAAGGTAAAACATGGTTTTTCACTCAAAGCTTGTAATGAGCTAAGAACAAAGAATAAACAAATAGGCTCAGAGGGAGTTAATATTTGGATAAATGCAAGGTAGGTTTATTTGGCCAAAGTAGCTAAGTCAAGAAAAAATGCCTCTGTCATTTTCATGTAACATACAGACCAATGTAATCTCAAATCGATTCAATGCAAGTTCTAGAAAATAAATTCATAATTGACATCACTCATGAAAGAAAATAAACCAAGTGTAAGTATCAAACTTGGAAAGCCCAAAACTCACAAAGGTATGGAACATTCACTCAATTCAACCATGCCTTCTTCCTAATATCCACAATCATATACACATGTATATCATGCAAATGATTCAACTATAAACTATTTTGCATACTTTTATCATCAATTAAGCTCAGCTTCAGCACATGCTTGTATCAAAATCAATTGAAAAGATCAAAATGAAATTTTTTTAAATTTTTTAATTTTTTTAATATGCAAGAACAAAATAATTTAAGACATACTATGAAATGCAAGTTAAGATGCGTCTCAAGAGCAAAACTACTCCTTACTCTGCCATCATACATCTAATAAGTTAGTAACAATAAAGATTAGCTTGTTAGTTTTTTTTTTTTTTACTAAACTATGTACATGGTAATGTCAACTATCCCTCCCCCCAACTAATTAAAGACATTGTCCCCAATGTCAAAATAAAGATAGGTAGAGTGTAGAAGGTCTTACCGAAACCGCAAATCGAGCCTGAAATAAGAAAAATTACAAAAAACTAAAACCGTAAGAGAAAACAAAAATTCACAAAGACAAATTCAAATCAAGTTTTGGCTTTTTGCTGCTGCTGCCTTGTTCCCAATTCCGTGGAGTCATTGCTGGATGACGTTGAGGGACAAATTCATGTAGTTGATCGAGCAATTGTTCAGGAGTTGCAGCAGTTACAAGACTTTGACGTGTCGCTTGTGAGATGAACCCTTTTTCTACAGCATGATCAAGAAAACAAAACAAACTGTCATAAAAACCATTAACATTTAATATACCTATGGGTTTTTGGTGAAAGTTCTGCTGTGACCAGGATGTAATTTGGAAGAGCTCTTCCAAAGTTCCAAAACCACCAGGTAGGGCAATAAAGGCATCAGCATTTGCTATCATAATGTTCATGCGTTGGTGCATGCAAAATATCATTACTTCATCCCCTAATGTTTTTCCAATGGGCTTGCCGATAGATAAAAGACCGGGAATGACACCAAGGACTTTGCCACCTCCTAAATGTGCAGCAGTTGCTACACAACCCATTAACCCAAGACTACCTCCTCCATAAACTAAATGGATTTCTCTCTCAGCTAGCACTCGACCAAGATGGTGTGCAATATTTACAAACTCTTTATCTTTCCCAGGATTAGATCCACAAAAGACACAAACACTCTTGATTCGACGAACTGAAGTGACTTCCATTTTTTTTTCTCTTTGTTTTTTTTTTGTACTCTCACTTTATCAATGATCTGAAGAGAGCAAAGTGCAATATTTAAAGGCATCAAAACTCAAAGGTAATAATTACACCTATAAAGGAGGGGTAGATCTGTGTGTCAGGTAAGTTTGAAAAAAAACACAACAATGATAATAGCTATATGACAATGATAAAAGACTAATCTATATGTGTCAGAAGAAGTTTGAAAATATGCAACGCATATTTCAAAAGAATACAGCTACTTTTGATTTTATTTTTTTATTTTATTTTATTTATTTATTTTTTTTGAATTTTTTTAATAAACAAGAAGAAAAAAGAAAAATAAAAAATAAAAAATAATACTTACAGGAGGTGTGATTGTGGCTCACATTTTCCTCTGGTTTTACATCCAGTAACGGCTTGAAGCTCTCTATGGGCCGATGGTCGGCTTCTCATCCAATTTTCTTAAAAATTGGCAAACAGGGTCTTTTTGAGTCAGATTCCCCAGACTATAACGCTCATGTTCATCTTGGAATATTAGCCATAAATCAAGAAGTACTCTCTGCACATCTCCACTCGGATGCGTCTCAAGAGTCAATAGAATATTATCTAAAGACTCCTTACTCATGCCATCCTTTATGAAGTTAATTTTATCATCTCGGTTTATAGACGTCATTCCAATTGATTTGCATTTTGTGTTACAGGTCCATCTTGCACATTTATAGCAGACCCCGTAACCTTTTTGCTCTTCTCTTCTTTGCATATGAACTTTTGCCTAGCCCTGGCATATATGAAACAAGAGCGTCAAAAAATTCACCTCTGAGTTGGACCTTTGCTTCGATTAACCAGCGTATATCCACAGGGATGCCTTTGTGCATAAGCATCCTTAATCTCTCAAACCTTGCACAATAAATGTTAGTTAAAGCATTTTGAGGGAGAGAGGGGAATTGCTTGCGGAGGTTAACAAGCTGATTATCCATTTCGAAATAAAGAAAGAAGAAGGGAAAAAATTAGTAAAATTTTATACAGATTTCAGTGTTTGTGGGTAACTGAAAAGACCGAAAAGAAAAAAAATTTCACTGAGTACCGTTATCCGCCATTTAACCGGTGAAAAATCATCTGTCAACAAAATTAAGACAGAAAAATCAAACTCTGATAAATTTTCTTGCTCGGCACCGATTTTCTGTCTTGATTCCTGTGAATGCAAATAAGTCAAAGTTTGAAAAAATGAAAAAGTTAGAAAACTTGGGTTGCCTCCCAAGAAGCGCTACTTTTAATGTCTTTAGCCAGCGTGATTGAAGATTTTGCACGATCCATGGGTCCTCCCCAATAATGATTCAATTTCTGGCCATTGACCTTAAACGTGGCTTTTTTTTTTCAACAAAGATTTATATAGAAAACAGAAAATAAAAAACAGCAGACAAAACAAAAAATAAAAACAGAATCAGAGAAAAGAAAAGAAAAAGTAATAAAAGACAAACATCAGCAGTACAGCAAAACAGAAGCAGAAATAGAAACAGACAACACAAACAGCAGAAACAACAACAGAAAAGAGTAAATTGTAACAGTCAAATAAAAACAGAAACAATATTAAAAACAATAGTAAAACAGTAAAAACAAAAAGAAAACAACAACTAGAAAAATGAAATAAAAGTGTGGAAAGAAAACTCCCTATGGATAGCAGAAGAATTAACGTTCCAGCAGCCACACCATAGCCAGTGTAATGGATCACCACATCCAAAATCAAAGTGTTTAGTATTTTCCGGGGTTGCTTTACTGGTTTAGCTCCATCTTCAAGTAAAATCCTACGCATGCAAATGGAATGGCTAATGCTTGGAATGTCTGCAAGTGTGCATGCTCTCAGATTCTCCCTCAAAATGGGTAGCAACCTCTTCTCCTCATCAGTAACGAGGTTTTTAGCCACAATGGACTCCAATTTTGTTGGTTTCACTACTTCTGTAGATTGAATTGTTGCATAATCTGGTGAAAAAGATTCATCATGTCTCAAAAAGGCAGCAATCTCAACACATGCATGACACAATATATCACCATCACAACAAACAGAATCATCAAAATTAGTAAAACTAGCAAATTCATCACACAAATCATCAATTGGTTTTTTCTCATCAATGATCTCATGTTTTGCAGAATCAGATTTCTGCATCTGTTGCTTGCTCAACTGACTCAATGAAGAGGTAAGTTGACCAACTTGGGTCTTCACGTTTTGTACTATAGCTTCTGTTCTCTGCTGGAATTGGATGTTGTTCTGAGTAAATTGTTTCACCAAATCCTCTAGTGTAGGCTCAGATTCCATGCTTATTGGGGCTTGCTGCTGTTGCATAGGCTGGTGGTATATATTGATTGGTTCAACATAAGGTTCGAACCAAGGATGATCTCCCCAATCATGGTTATATGTGGTAGAATAAGGATCATATCCAAGCTGTGGGTATTGTGGTTCACCAAGAAATACACATGTTGCATCAACAGAATGGTTATGAAATACAGAACCATCATATTGTAGTGTGGTGCAAGCATATGTGAGATGATAAGAACTACAGCATATACTACAAAATCTTGCAGGTTCTTGCACAGGTAAGTGATGTTGTTCCACTGCCAACTGCCCCACCAGATAAGCCAACTCATCAAGTCTATGCTCCATTAGATTAGTGATCAAACACAAAATGACAAAAATAAGTCTAAATATACACACAAAATAATTATAGAAAACATATCTACAGATTTTTAAAAATTATGGGACTACCACAGAGTGAAATCTACGCAGAAATTCTATCTAACAAAATAATAAAAAATATTTAAAAATTGAAAAAGGGGTCTAAACGATGGAATTTGGCGAAAATAAGGGTGACCTCACTGTAAATAGTGAGCCTTTCTCAGAATAATATTTTCCATTTGTGTACCAAAATTCAGATCAATCAAAGATGCCCGAACCGAAATTCTTGACACAATGCCCTTTATCCAATTTCAGCCGAATCCCACTTGAAAAAGCTTCAAAAACAAAACAAACACATTTGTTAGAGTTAGATGGGATCTTGAAATGATCAAATAGTTGCCTTGGATCCCCGGCAACGGCGCCAAGTTTGACAAGAGGTTGTCGAGACCCCGTTAAATAAATAAAATTTACCAGTTCGCAAACTAATTTGTAGTATAGAGCATGAACCGAATCGTCTCTCAAGGATCCAAAAAGAACAAAGATTTAATCAAATCAAGATAATTAAAATGGGGGGTTTTGTTGTTGATTAACAATATTAATAAAAATACAAGACTTAAAGTTGAAAACAAATCTAAAGAAACAACCAATCCAAAGAAATTTACCGATCTTGAGTTTAACTCATCATTGATCACAAGAAATTCACTTAATTGCTAACCGTGTTCTTGGCCTTAGATCATATCAAGACGCCTCAACATGATCCAAGAATCCTCTACTAGATAAGCATCTAGGATTTAATTAACCAAGGTTAGATAAAGTAAGCACCATCCAAACATAGATTAACTTAAGATCAAGAATTTAACCAAGCTAAACAATCCATCAAAAAGCTTCAATAAATTGTTTATTCTATGTGATCCTCTTGAATACATGATAATAAAGCTATTATCACATAAACATCCAAATCAAATTAAGCAATTCAATCTAGATCAAAATTAAAAGAGGAAGAAGAGAAACTTGAATAACAATTAAGCAATATAAACAAGTAAAACAAGATCTCCAAATTAAACAACAAGATGGTTAATCCCTTGGATTGATTATGAGAGCCTAGCCTTCCATGGATGGGAAGGAAGAACTCATAAAATAAAGAACAAAAACGAAATTCTAAAGAGAAAGAAGAAGAAGAGAAAGAAAACTCTCACAAATACTTAAACTTCCTTGAAACTTACTTCCAAATTGAATTCATGAAAATACAAAGAGATTGGCTCTATTTATACTAATCCTAGAAGCCAATTTGTACATGTAGATAATCTGAATACAAGCTATAAAAATATGAAAATTGTCAAAAATGGAAGCTTGATGCATGGTAGGTGGGTTGGTGCATGGTAGGTGGGTTGGTGTATGGTTGGTGGCTTTTAGTCAACAACTCTTATCCGACTTCTGGCTTCATTTTCATTACCTAGACGGTGCATTTTGGCTTGGATGTCTTCATCAAAGTTGTAGCCAGTTGTCTCCTTGAAAATCTCCAATTTGAATCATGTCATTTGGACTTTTAGAACTCCAGATATGCTAAAAACACTGCACCTACCTCAAGTTAGGTTGGAAGAACGTGTTTCCAAATTCATACCAACTTGTAGCTTCAGAAGCATGCCTAAAACGACATCTATTGACAAAATGGTCTTCAGTGAAGTTGGAGATATGGGTCTTATCTTTCAAATGACTAAGTTTCAGCCCAAGAGGAGGCCTATAACCCACTATATAGTCCAATATGTGCATACTGCCCAGATGGTTCCGTGACAGCAAACTCACTCTGTATTTCAAGGCTATTTTGAGCCCTTAGAAGTCCGATTCAGCTCTTGAGTTCTTCATAAAACTTGTACAGCATTGTCTTAGCTTTCCAAAGACACCAAGATCACCTCAATTGGATCACCGAGTCCCAAGTTATGGCCTAACCAAGGAAGAAAGG
The DNA here is from genome assembly GCA_023212625.1 of Styphnolobium japonicum. Lineage (NCBI taxonomy): Eukaryota > Viridiplantae > Streptophyta > Magnoliopsida > Fabales > Fabaceae > Styphnolobium > Styphnolobium japonicum. The sequence goes on from JALBWW010000009.1 coordinate 22,800,459, forward strand.
TCAAAATGCATCAAAATCCGAAAATTATCCAATATTTAAATTAAAACCCAATGAAGCCCAACAACATTAAACTCATCTAAAAATACTAATATTGGGCACAATAAACATCTAATAATGCCTAATACAAAGCTAACATAAGTGTCTCAAATTGATTGATCACTGTCCAAAAGATATCTATGTGTTCCGATTTCAAAATACATTCGTCCAAAGTATAATTCAAATTCAAGAACTTTGCAATGCATTAAATGTTGAAGATACCTCTGAAAAAGTAGGCAACAAACGAAGTCAACTTTGTACGCTGGCATTGATACTCCTAACCTCTATAAGGACCAACAAATGATAACTTTCTGTTCATTTAGAAGATTCAATACAAGACATCAACGATTCTTAGCAACGTTGATAATCAAAGCTACTTTTCAGAAGAGTATCAACATACTATCAATGTTAAGCATTAAATGCACATTAGAACGTTAACATTTATTGTCATTGGACATCAGAGTGCTATCTATTTCGAGTCTAGAAAGTTGTATTGACAGCTTCTGCCTAAAAATATCTTGGTAAATCATTTTCACAAAGCATAGCTCTAGCCATTTCTTGCAATGAACGATTCTTCTTTTCAACAACCCCATTTTGTTGAGGTGTTCTAGGACAAGAAAAGTTATGAGATATGCCATTTTTAAATTTTCCTCCATGATCACTTTTAATGGAAGCAATACATGAACCTTTTTCATTTTGAACCTTTTTACAAAAATTTTCAAAAGCTTCATCTTTATAAACTAGAAATAGAACCCAACTAAATCTTGAGTAATCATCCACAATAACCATGCCATACTTTTTGCCACTAAAGCTTAGAGATTAAGTTAGACCAAACAAATCAATGTGTAGTAGTTGAAGTGGTCTAGTGGTTGTCACACTGTTTTTGGATTTGAAAGAACTCTTGGTTTGTTTTCCTTGTTGATAAGCATCACAAGTGAAATCCTTTTCAAATTTAATTTTTGGCAAACCTTTTATCAAATCATTTTTCAAAAGCTTTGAAATTAGGTGCATGCTTGCATTACCTAATCTTATATGCCAAAACCACTTGTCATCATTCAAAGAAGAAAAACATTTCACATTTTGACTCTTTAGGTCCTCTAAGTTAACAATGTAAACATTGTCTCTTCTTTGGCCAACAAAAAGTATTTTGTTATTGGACTTTTCATGCATGATGCATCGAGTTGATCCAAAAACAACTTGATAACCCTTATCACAAAGTTGGCTTATGCTAAGCAAGTTATGCCTTAAACCTTCTACTAAATATACATCATCAATAGTAGTGGAGCAACTCTTACTAACTTTACCTATATCAATGATCTTCCCTGTAAGACCTATTAGTTACTATGTTATTTACCAACCATAAATCTTACGTGGAATATATAAATATAGAAAATTCGGCAGTGTTTCCTTTGTTTCTTGAACATTACCACAAACTATAACATAAACAGCGGATTTCCAACAATCATTTCAAACCAACCAGAGTACATATATTATATATATAGACATACACATATAGCATCAAGAGATCTCAGATCTCAACCAGAATATTATCAGAGTACGCAATATTATACAAGTGTATTCTAAACACTATCCTGACTGAGCACAGTAAACATATACAGAACCGAGTACATCAATAGTAGTATTCAGTTCCCTGTCATATCTACATCAATATAATACACATCCTGTTATAGTTACATCACGGAGCTTAACTCCACCAAAATACAATCTAAAAAAGAAAGCAATAGAATCCTTCGTACTTAACCCGTAGAGGGTCCGGGGTGTTCCTGCGAATCTGAGAAAGAGGTGGTGAGAACAACTTCCCAGTGAATCTGAATAACTTGCAGATAAAGTATGCATGTAAGTAGAGAGCAAGTATAACACAATTCACAATATACAAGTAACACCAACCAACCAACGCAATGAATGAATGCATATGATGTTCACACCTTTTATTCACACTTTTTCTTTCTCCACTCATCTTGTTGTACACTAACCCCTTTCGGTTAGGCCCTCGCAATATGCATATGTAATGTGTTATGCCAATTCTGTTTCCTTCTAGCTAATAACCTAGGCACCCCTCATTATTGTACACTAACCCCTTTCGGTTAGGCCACCTCGCAATGCAATGCAAATAAGTATGCCATTTCATTTCCATCTAGCTCATCAGTTAGGCACCCCTCATTCTTGTACACTAGCCCCTTCCGGTTAGGCCATCTTGCTACGCAATGCAATGTTCTCATATTCTTATCATGCTCATTCATAATATCATAATAACATACATCACATAACCATTACACTCAATTCTATCAAGCATTCTTACTTAGCCACACATCTCATTATGATGCTAAGTCAATTCTATCAAGCATTCTTACCTAGCAACATATCTCATTATAGTGCTAAGTCATCCCTAATCCTAACCTTAGCATATGGCATCAAGACCCTAGATATATGCACCACAATAACACAAACAGAGTCAACCACGGCCAGGGTGTGGTGGTAACCACGGCCAGGGTTCAGAAAACAAAATTCAACAATTGGAAACAAAGACAACCACGACCAGGGTGTGGTATAGGCCACGCCCGTGGTGGGTATTTCCAGAGCCAACCACGGCCAGCCTGTGGTGAAAGCCACGGCTGTGGTGTGATATTTATACATGAAACCAAACTTCCAAAGACAACCACGGCCAGACCGTGGTTGGCCACGAGACACCAAAATCCCATTTCCAGAGAGAACCACGGCCAGGCTGTGGTGGTGGCCACGCCCGTGGTTTGGAATCTGGGCAGGAATAGTGCCACGCCCAACTTCAAATCAAAACCCTAATCTCCCTATGGGATCATGTCCTCAAATCCATCAAAATACACTAACCAAATCATTGACTTTCGTATACCAAAATCCTTGAAAACATGTAACAAAACACATTAACCTTAAGCATAGGTGAAAACCCTAGATTCAAGCTTAATCCTATATCATACACTTTCACTCTAAGAACATCATACAATAGCACAAGTAAATCCACACTCACCTTGAAGTGCTCCTAACTTGATTCCAAGATGGGATTGGTAGTCAAGGAAACCTTCCCTTCAACTTCCTTCAAAACACTCAACCAAAACAACCAACTTTCAGGCATGGGTGTTCTTGATTCTTAAAGATGAAAAATGAGTTTCTCAAGAAACTAATACCATAGGATTGAAGAAGAGATCATAGTGATCAATAACCATCAAATAACCTAAGCCAAAAGGTGTATAAAAATACTTACTTTTGGACCTTGAACCTTGGAGCAAGCTTTGGCTATGGAACTTAGCAAGGTTTTGAAGAAGATGAGCCCTTTGGCTCTCCTATGCTGGCCAGTCCACTTAAGCAAGAGGGAGGGGGTATGAATTGTCTATTTTGCCCCTCACTCAAATGAAGAATCACAAATTTGCCACTGAGGTGTAAAAAGACTAAAATACCCTTATGATTTCTAAGAATTCCTAATAGGTCTTGAAGAAAATTTAATTTACAAGTAGGTCCTAACTTAGCCAGAGTAAATATAAGAGTTTAGATTTCACCTATTTCTTCCTTAGGTTCTACCGAGTTCACCGGTATAGCCAGAATCTCAAATCAATCATTCTAACTCAATCTATCACCATTTCTGTAACAGAACATACAACTCATCCAAAGAATTTAACTAAGTCATAACATATGAAATTTAGGGATGTTACATTCCCTTTACCATGGTCTCCAAAAGTTACATTTCCACCATTTTTTGGAACGAGAGTAATGAACTTGGAAGGATCACCAGTCATTTGTCTTGAGCAGCCATTGTCAAGGAACCATTGGTCCATCTTACTCCTTGACTTTAGGCACACCTACATGAAGATTCAATCAATTTTAGGTACCCAAACTGTCTTGGGTCCTTTGGGGTTAGTTCCTTGGTCTTTTAGTACATAAGTGCCTTTTGGAACCCAAATCATTTTCACCTTAACATTCTATTTTTGTTTGTGAGTACGTTCATGTGACATATGACCTTTGAAACCACAATGAAAGCAAGTAATATGTGGGATTTAGAATTGGTAGCTTTCACAAAAAATTCTTGTAGTATTTGTCATTTTTAGGTTGATTATAAACTAAACCAACTTTGTTAAAAGCACATCTTTGCTGACTGAGTAAAGTGTTTAAGTTTTCTTTTCCGTGAACAAACTTTGTAAGGTCCATGGTTAAGCTATCCACCTTCTTGCTTAACTTTTCGTTTTCAGTTTTCGAGTCACAAGAAGTAGATTGTGCAACTTCTTTTATAGAAGTATTTTCCAACTTTAAAATATCATTTTCTTTAATCACATAATCATTAAGTTTCTTCAAAGCATAATATTTGGAAAGAATAGTTTGAGTTATCTAGCAACTTATCAAATGCTTTAAGTAGCTCATCATAGGAAATGTCAAATTTAGTTACCTCATCATCATTTGTAACCATAATGCAGAAGTTTGCAACATTGTCTTCTTCTTCATTGTCACTTTCGGATGAGTCATCTTCAATGTCCTCCCATATGGCCATCATAACTTTCCTTCCTCTGGATTTTTTAAAATCCTTTTTGAGAGTGGAACATTCAGTTCTGAAATGTCTAGGCTTTCTACATTCATAGCAAATGACATCTTTCTTGCCATTGGACTCTCCTTTGGTTGAGTCTTTCTTGAAATTTGAGGGCCTCTTGGATTTGCCTCTTTTCTTCCACATTTTGTAAACTTTCTTTGAAATGAAAGCTAAATCATCATTGTCAACATCTTCTGCATCATCAGAATCTTAGGATTATTCTCCAGCAGCTTGAGTTTTAAGAGCAATGCCCTTTTTCTTCTTATCTGTTATTTCATTTCTGAGATGAGTTGTCTCATAGTCTATGAGATTGCCTCTGAGCTCATCATATGACAAGGTCCTGATGTCTCTGCCTTCTTGGATGGCTGAGATATTGGAAAGCCATGGTTTGGTAAGACTTCTTAGAACTTTTCTCACGAGCTTTTCATCTAAGTGAGTTTTCCCAAGAGAATCAAGATTTTTGATGATAATGGAAAGTCTTTCAAACATCTCATCAATCTTCTCATCTTCTTTCATTCTGAATAGCTCATATTAATGCATGAGCATATCAGCCTTAGTTTGTCTCACTTGTTTGGTATTTTCATGAGTGATTTGAAGTTTATCCCACATTTCCTTAGCACTCTTGCATATGGAAATTTTTCTGTATTCATCAAAGCAAGTAGCACAATACATCACGTTAACAGCTTTAGCATTCAACTCTATTTGCTTGATGTCATCAGCAGTCCACTGTTCTTCAGGTTTATCAACAGGTTGTCCATCAACTATTATATTTGGAATTTATGGACCACTTGAAATAATCTTCCATATTTGATAATTAGTTAATTGAATGAAGATATGCATCCTCTTCTTCCAATAAGAATAGTTAGCTCCATTGAAGAAAAGAGGTCTTGTGGTAGACTGTCCTTCAGTTAAGTTATAGGAAACTATGTGAGACATGTTGACTCCTTGGATCTTTTCCTCAAAGCTGTTAAGCTTGACTCAAAGTTCAAGCTCTGATACCAATTGAAGGCAAAAGAAGACTTGAGAATAAGGGGGTTGAATCAAGTCACCCACTATTTCAGTTTCTGCAAAAACACTTTGAACAAAGAAACTAGTGCAGAGATGAGATAGCTCACTGTGTAGCTTATGTCAGTGGAAACTTCATAAAACAGTAACAAAACACTTGCTTAAGCAATCAAATCTTAACACACACAATAATTAAATACAGTAATGTAAAGAAGTAGGGTTAAAAGAGATTGCACAAGAGAATTTATACTGGTTCAGCTCCAATGTGGAACCTACATCCAGTCCCTAGCCAAGCTGAGATTTTTCACTATCAACTTGAGTATTCTTTGATCAACCTTAGCCTCTCCAAGCTAATAACAAGCAAGTAGCACTTTTACACTGCTTCACGGGTCACACACAGACCTAACTACTAACTCACCTAGCTAGATTTCGTTTCAGCCACACAGGGCTATCTCGAAAGAGTATATGATAAAAACAACACACTGAGAGTAGATATCTCACAGGTTAGCTTATAAACAGAGTACAAGAGAATATTACAACAGATAACACAGTAACTTATTTTCTGATTGTATAATGATGTGCTTCATGTCCAATCCTTCATGCAGCAAAGAGTTTATAGTAAATGAGGTGATTTGACTGTTTGAAGGTGGTCCTCACAATTAATTAGAAAAGTACAACAGGTACAACTCTTTTTCTCAAAAGTTTCTTTTGCTTGTAGGGTTGCTGGGTGTTTGTCAGCATGCAAACAACCTTTGGACTTTGAGTTTCAACTTTGCAGAGGGATTTTGAACCGTTAGCAGTTCTACAGGATCAAGCAATATCAATCTTGGAAGTTGCATTGTCCTTGCAGCAATTGCAGAATCCTTCCAGTAGCTAGCTCATCTTAAGTCATGAGATAGCTCATCGTGAATCCAGAAACTTCTAAGGTTTTGCGCAAGTTTTGAGCAAACCTATCTTCAATCATAGGCATCCTCATCTTGTTCTTCCTAAGGCTTTATCTAGGACTTGTTCTTCATTTTCACAGTGGTCTTCTAGTTCTCACAAGATGTGCTTAATGTCCAAGTTTTAGACATGAAAGTTGTAATCTTGAAATAGCAGCTTGTACATTAATATTTGAGATTTGTAAGACTAGTGTGATCTTCATATGAGAATCCTTGTAATGTTTATGTAACCCATGTATCAGTTCCTCTTTAGATCTTTAGAGATCAACTTTTTGTACTTGAGAATGTCTTTGATAAATGAGAAATCTGTACATTAGTCTTTTGACTAAGATCAAGCAATAGCAATGTGTGTTATTAAATAGATGTTTGCTATCATCATTAAAAATATGTTTTCTAGGGAACCTTAGACTAACATCATCTACGTACTTAAATCTTAATTATAAAATATATATATGATATGAGAAGCAACTTCAAAGTTCAAAATCAGGACTGTTTGGGATGAATGCCTGTAGCTTGTTAAAAAATAAAAAGACCAGTCCTTTCAAGACAGATATTCAACCTTCGATCAGATTTACGTAAATTTTTAAATTGTCTTTAGAAACATCAAATTGTGTTTCAATCATGGAAAATTAAACCTTGGATTGTTGGAAAGCTTCAAATTTGTGTTGCACAAATTATATCAACTTGGAATGTGTTTAACCATCAATTAACATGGCAAAGTCCCAAGCATGAAAACAGTGACCCTAGATCCCAAAAGAAGATTTTGGTTTCATTCCCATTGGTAATCCTTCATTGGTATGACATTTATAAGTATCATTGTACACTTTTGCTAGGCTTGTGACATATATCTGATATTGGAATGGGACAACTTTCTTTCCCTTAAACTTAAAACACCAAAAAAAAAATTATAATTATTTTTGTACTATTGAATTTAGTTTTAGGCTCCTGCATCGTAGTGAGATCATTATCAGAGCGTGGTCGTTTATGCTGGTAGACCTATGGTCACATGGTAGAACGAGCTTTGATCGACTTGAATTAAGTAAACCGAGAAGGAACAAAATCTAGCAAATACACTAATTTTTCTTTCATGGAGTTGTGGCTTAAGTTGATATGCATATTTATCAAACTTTGTCTAGTTCTTTTCTAATATATATTTACGTCCACAACAAGTCTATTTTGGCACGTCATAATATATTCCTTTTCAATTTAGTTCCCCACGAATTACTTTTTGCAATTCAGCCTCTTATTGACCAAAATTTGCCTCAAATTTATTTCTTCTGAAATCAAAATTTGTCTCAAATTTATCTCATGGGAGATTAATACTTTGTTTGTTTAAAATTCTTTCTAACGCCTACGAGCGTTGGGAAGAAGCAACATTGCAAGCCCTTTGGTCAAGCGTGCCTACATGTAAATAGTAAAATGCACGTTTGCGTTTCAAAGAATGTGAAACAAACATGCTATAAATTGGTATAAATTTTAATTTAGGAACCAAATTGCAAAATTTGATTTACGTAGAACTAGATTTAAAAACAAACAATAATGAGGAACTAAAATAGGATTTTTGTCCTTTTCTTTTCTGGATAGAAAGCACATCTCTGCCAATGAATGCATGCATGATGAGAACAAATAAAATTCATTTAGCAGATTATAATGAGGAAATTGAAGAACCTAAAACTGGCATGACATTTACTTTTTAAGTTTTCGATGAGCTTATTGCATATTAGATGAACGGCTCGTTTGGATAAGCTTATAAAAAATAATTTTTTTATAGACCTTTTTATAGTAGAGTTTTTTTTAAAGAAAAAATTATTTTATATTTGGATGCAATGTTTGTGAAGTACTTGTAAATTTGTTTGGATAAAAAATAACAAAAGAGTTTTTTTATAACAAAATTACAAAAAAATATATGATACCCAGAATAAAGGAGATAGGTTTACAAGAAAAGAAAAAGGAGGACAAGAGATGTAATTTTTAATAAAAGTAAAGAATATTTTTTGTTAATAAAATATATTAAAAGTCACTTCTTTTTTTTTTAAAAAAAAAAAGGGGATAATTGAATTTTTTTTAACTTTTACTTTTTTAAAAAGTTTCATCTAAACATATATAAAAACTTATTAAAGTACTTTTCTTTAAAAAAAAAGTGCTTAATTTTAAAAAAATTAACTTATTCAAACGCACCCGAAATTCGATAAGCAAAAGGGCTTTAGTATGGATATAAAAGCTTCTAAAGATAAAATAATCGAAATTAAGAATATTCTACTTTGCCATGTACTTGTTCTGGAAAGGCAGCATGTAGTAACAAAAATCTTTCGAATCCAAATCACAAAGACATACATAGTGCCATGCTAGACTTAATGCATGCTTATATCAAGATGGAAAGGTCAGAGTTTTGAATGTTTCTCTGCACAGTATCTTAGAAGTAATAAAAAAATAGACCATCTCTTAAAAAAGGAGACTTGAACTTAATGATTAGAAAATAAAATTCTTTAATTAGTTGTTGAAGTTGAAGGGCATGGGAATTTGACATTTGGTGGAAAGTGTGATTTGTGTCTATTTGAATTTAACTTGTTCCATTACACTTTTCTAAGTAAAAACAGGCCCACTACTGTTTTATAAAATCAATTTCAACTTTTAGATTCATTACTTTTGATGGGGCAAAACCTTTTAAGTCACACAATTCATCCCTTCTTATGTCATTCCTTTTAGAGGTACGTGACTGTTTAAGCAAAAATGAATAGAAAATAAAGGGATGAGACAGGAATTACACCAAAATACAGACACCTAACACGATTTGAAAGCAAGATTCTGTAACCAACAATATGACTGGGATCTGTATTTACAATATAAAAGCTTTAACCTCCAAAAACGAAAATGCTTCTCATTTGCAGAGGAGGCTGTCCACTTTGTTGTAATTGCTGGTACAGTCCGGGTATTTTCAAAGCAAAAGTTTTGTTATGTTATATCAGTTACCTGGGTAAAGTATTTGAGACTGTTACTTCATTAATAGAAGGATCCTTGGAATTTTTTGATGTTGATTCTTCTTCCCTGAACTTTCTTCCAACTGAAAATGCAGGGTGATTGGGGTTGGGAAGGCCCATTGTGTCACTTGCCAGCATGACAACAACAGTGGACATGGTTGGTCGATCTACTGCTTCTTCCTGTACACACAACAAACCAATGTGTATGCACTTCATAACTTCATTGACTTTGTATGACTTTTCCAGTATTGGATCTAACAATTCCAAACTTTTTCCTTCACACCAAAGTCTCCAACTCTGCATGCAAGTGTAAATATTTAGAAACTCTAGTTGAAACACATGCATATCTTTTTGTAATATCAATTTCTTGATGATATGAAAGGAGGATAAACTCACATATATTAGAAGACTTTGACCATGTTCTGAAAGATAGAATCCACTATTCCTTTTCCCACAAATGATTTCTAATAGAAGAACTCCAAAGCTGAAAACATCAGATTTCACTGAATATAACCCTTCCATAGCATATTCTGGAGCCATGTATCCACTGTTTAAAATCAATAGAACAATGTTAGTTTTCAATCTAGCAAAATTTTCTAATTAATTACATATTAATGTGTCATAAAAAGAAAAAGTTTCCAATAACACATACTAGGTGCCCATAATTCTTCTTGTATTTTCCTGACTTTGGTCTTTTTTAAATGTCCTAGCCAATCCAAAATCTGATATTTTTGGATTCATCTCATGATCCAGAAGAACATTGCTGGCTTTCAGATCTCTATGGATTACCCTAAGTCTAGAGTCCTCGTGAAGGTATAGAAGTCCTCTCGCAATTCCATTAATAATGCTTAGTCGCAATTTCCAATCTAGTTGCTTTCGTTTTTCCTCATCTGACAAGCAAGTGACAGAGGAAAGGTTTCTTGACATTAGAATATATGTGGTAGAGAACAAAATAAATTTGTACATAGTGTTTGCTTTGACGAGGAAAACAGTACCAGAGGAAATAATCGTTCACTCTTTCGTTTTTCGTGTTAGGTTGCTTTTTAAGAAATCTCACTGCCAGTAGCAGTACTTTGGAGGGTGTCAAATATCAATGTTTTGTGGTTCTATTTCATCATATATAAGGTTCTACTCATTGAGAGAGGCATAGAAAACAGAATTGTTACTTCTAGACAATTATGTCAATAAAGTTATACCTCTCAACTCCTACCACATGACAATACCATCCTTACTGTTAATCTCTACACACTTATATAAACAATAAATTGGAACAAGAAAAATAAAAGAAAATGGAAAAAAATGAAGGCACTAAGTTTAGTTAAAACATACTGAAAAGGTGAAAGTCAAGGCTAGAATTTGACATGTACTCATATGCAAGCAGCTTTTCATTTTCCTCAATGCAGCAACCCAAGAGTCTCACCAGGTTCCTATGTTGCAGTTTAGCTATGAAGATTACTTCATTCTTGAACTCCTCTAAACCTTGACCAGATGTTTTTGAGAGTCTTTTGACAGCGATTTCAGTCCCATCTGTTAAATTACCCTGAAAAAAATGTTGAAAAGAAAGAAAATAACAGAGAAGTATGACAGCAAAAAGTCAAAGCAAAACCATGCATAGTTTGGCTTGCAGATCCAATTGATAGATACCTTGTAAACAGGACCAAATCCACCTTGTCCTAATTTAGAAAACTCTGAAAAGTTATTAGTGCTCTGTCGAATCCAAGTTAAAGGGATTGTGGGAAGGTCTGCATTCAGTGAATCCTCTCCTTGAACATGGTCATGAAAAGATATAGGAATGGTCTCCGATTGCAGTTCATCTACCAAAAAACCTTGTAAGTTTATATTTTATCTTATTGTCATAGGTGAGTATGTGAAAGGAGCTCAGAGAACTTTCAGCATGTATGTAACCAGTGCTAATTACCTTTATTTAATCGATTCCGGCGCCATAAGTAGTAGACACAGCAACTTAGTAGAGCTATTGCCACCAACACAGTTACTAAGCTGATGATCAAAGTTTTTGACTTACTTGTACCTTCCTGCTTGGCTGCAACAATAGCAAAAATGAACATGCTGCATTTCTTTTCTCTTATATATACCTGAGTCATTTTACAAACGCAGATATAATTTAAGGAAGTTCCAATTTGGCAAAGGATTCCCAATCACAGAAGAAAATTAATGATTCTTGTTTTCATTGAGTCTGTCTTCCATTTTCCAAATGCAACAAGGTTAAAAAAATCTTCAAAATCTAATTATAAGCATATTTTGGAAAGGCACTGTTTGTTAAAAAGAATTACCTAACTGCTGATTGCTCACATATTAAACCTCCAAGTTTGGTGCCTGTGTGACCTCATGAATAATTATATGAAATGGGTCCTTCGTTAGTCTACCTGTCTATGGATTTTTATATGAGCCCTGATGTTTAAAAAATAATTGATGCTAACAGAAATTTTTGTGCTTCTACTTAATATGTCTGCTCGAAAGACTATCACCAAATTGAAGCAGCGGTAGTATGTTGGGAGTTCAGGAACAAGCACTACTAAGCTGAGAGAAAAATATTAGAAAATGTGTTGTCCAAAAATGCTTAGGAGCCTTGTTCACCTTATTCAATAATCACAAATGTGTTCTTAACAAAAAAAATCAAATTAGCATCCCATAGAGCATGTCATGCAAGTTCGGTTTTTATTGAAAAGCAGTTTTGACCAATTGTTAAGATTAGCACCATTGCAAGTTTGGTTGTGTTCAGAATTAGGTTTGACCTATCCTCCAAAAATATTTTTGGGCAGAAGTAACGAGCATTTATGGTCCCGGAAAACACTAGGGAATATTTCTGAAAATAACTATAATATTTCCACATCATTTAAAGACTTCTATTAATGTAATGTCACATCATTTAACTTTTGCTAAAAAAATTAATCGATCTAACTTCTTCACGAAAGACCTACTCTTAAACAGAAACCAATTCATATGCACAAAAGTCAGGTAGAAAGATATAATGGAAATTGACGTAGAAGAATGATTTCCCATCTAAAGAAGCAAGCTGTATTTAACTCAACAAGAAAAGTTTTACTTCTTTTTTGGCTGTATACAAATAAAGAAGTTTAAACACCACATACACAAGGCCAGCCTAGCTAGCTAGCAAGTCAACAATGTGTTAGACTAGTTTCCAAAGGCAACGCACACCAAATAATCCCCCCAAATCCTTGACTTATCGCCTGCTGCTCTGGCTGGACCGGGTCAAAAGGCTAAACAAGATTATTAATTTTTTTATAATTATTTTTATTTTTATTTCTTTTATGGTGAGCTAAAGTTTAGAAAAAGAGAAGTTATCTCATTCTAATTTCTAAGTTCAAAACAAGTCTTCTAAATTCAAAACATGTCATAAGCCTTGAAGGCTTATATAGTGGTACTTACATGATTAAGAAAATCAGACCGGACCGGCCAGATCAATTGGACTGGGAATCAGTCACTCCATTGGTCCGGCTTTATCAGTTCGGTCCACCTCAAAAACTCACTCAGCTTGAAAATCGGTCAAGAATTAGTGAATCGATCAACCCGGACTGGTCCAATTAGGTTCAACCAGTTATTTTTTTTTTTTGTTAATTCAAATGATGTCATTTTAATTTAAAAACTGATTGTAAGCTAATTTAAAAATAATTTTATATGAAATACTTAAACTTAGATTGTATAGAAGCTTAGAAACTGAATGTATAATTAATTGTATATCTTTTTAAACTGAAATTGGAATTTTTTAAACAAAAATAGGCTATAATACTGTTACTGAATGTTTTAGACTCTAAAAAAATAAGTTGTAAACTATTTTTTATCATTTGTGTTGTTTTTTTATAATTTTTAATTTGTTTAATTAGTATATAATATATATATTTAAATATATATAAATATATTTAAATTATTTAATTATACTCCAGTTCAATCACGGTTCGACCACGTTTGAATCATTAAACTTTGAATCAGTCCTCTGACCAATTCAATTTTACAAATTGCATACTAAGAAAGATTACTAACAGCAAGAACTGAACCTAAACCTTTCAAGCTTTGTGTTTGTGCTTCTATCCTTACCAGCTTAACCAACAAAATTGAAATACCAGTTTGTTACTTTGTAGTTTGCCAGACGTTGAATGGAGAGAGAAAGGTGGAAACTCCCAAGAAAACCCAATAATTACAACTTACAAGCAAACAAAAGTGAATACTTAATCTGATACATGTACCTGGATTAGGCAAAGGAGAAGATGAAGTTGTTTGATTAGTAAGCTGGTAGAACATAAAATCATCATATTTTATCAGACAGCTTGGAGCCATAACTTGCCATCCTAACTTTGCCCCACAGCATTGGGCAACTTTGTCTAACATAGCCTCCAAACACTGGCTGCAACCTTCGTTAGTAAGGTCTCTGCTGCACTGCACCAAGCAATATCTTCTCTCAGTAGAACTCAAACTGCATTCACTCATCGCAAACAACTGGTTGGTCTCCACAGTAGCTTTTCTTATCAAACTCTGCATGTAGTTCTCAGCTTTCTGAAGCTCTGTTGGATTGGAGATGTTCTTGGTTCCCAAAACATGCCATGATGGGTTTGTGATAACATTCCCAAGGAAATCATGGTTCGAGTACCTGAGACTGCAAAAATTATAAAATATCACAGCAGAAGATCTGTTGGGACAACGCTGAAGAATTTCCCTGGCAGCAGTGGAGACACAGAACTGGCAGAAAGATCCAGTGACATCGCCCCGGCAATCATAGAGGCCGTAGATAGCATCAACTGTGCCATTGCCGATGCTGGTGTGGTTATATCCTTTGCTTGTGGCACCTTCAGAGGATAGCCATGAGAGGACGTTGTTAAGGTTGGTTCGGTATGCAGTGGTGAGAGGTTTTTCGGTTGAGTTATGGCAGTCATCACCCACGTAGCTTGGAGATTGTGCACTTGTTGTGGTGAAGAGGATCATCAAGCTAAGAAATCTAAGGATGGTAATGGGTACTGTTGTTCTCACAGTGAGTTTTGTTGCCATTATCGTTGGGTAAAAATTACCATAGCAAAATATGTTCTAGTTGAACTTCATGCCCCAAAACTATAAAGAGTTGTGCGTGAGAGGAACTGAGGACATTAATTGAGATGTTGAAGTCAATAGATCATGCTAAATGATGAAAGCACAAGTTTGACTTAGGGTAAATTATTTCAAGAAGCAGGCCAATGGTACGATTACTTCTGTTTCCCTAGAAGAAACCCTTCAATTAATATGTGGACAACACTTTACGGGCATCTTTGTCAAAAAAGAAAAATGAAGAAATGATTTATCATTTTCTCTTTAATTTGGTCACTTTCTTTACGTCAAGATTCGGTTTTTTTATATCAACATTATTTATTATTTTATTACATTTTAAAAATTATGTATTAAAATACTTTAATTTTTTTATGTTGAAAAGTTAGTTTGGTTCAAACTAACTTCTCAATATAATTTTTTTTTAATTTAAAACCTATTGAGAAGTCGATTTTAAGAAATTAGTTTGAGAGAAACCGACTTCTCAACAAAATATTTAAAAAATTTTAAATTTCAACATCAAATCGACTTCTCAACAAATTTATGCTTAAGAAAAAAAGTACGTTAAAAAGTTAGTTTAAACCAAACTGACTTCTCAACATAAAAAAATATATATTTTAATTTATAATTTTTAAAATACGATAAAATGATATATAATTTTTTTAAAGTATATTTATATAAAAAAAGCCTCAAGATTCTACTCAAAAATCTGTACCAAAAAAAGATTTTACTTAAAAATTGGTTTTTATGCAATATTCACATATCTATTTGTAGACTTTTTCTACATGAAATGGATAAATATCTGTACAAAAATGATAATAATATAAAAAGTTGATGTGCAAATCTCATCACAGCTAGCTGACTAGAATTCATAATAGTTATTCGTTGAAATACCTACCCTCCAAACTGCATTTTGGTTGGCAGTCTAAGTGGATCATGACAGACTCATAAAGACCATTTATGGATGCTGCATGGACCTGACATAATTTAGTCCAATTATATTTTCCTCAACAATGCCCTTCTGCTTCCTCGTCCGTAGTTCCTGGTATGATTTTTATTTTATTTTATTTTTTGTTGGTACAATCACGTTATAGAATTTTAAAGTTATGATTTTTTCATAAATTATCTAAACTCCTCACGATTAATTCACTCTTAGTACCTTTTGAGTTTTTTTTGTTTTCTTACATATATATATGGAGAAAACATGAAGAGATGCAAATCATTGTAGATAGATATTACCCCAAAAATAAAAATCTTTGTAGATCCTAATTAAGATAAAGAATATAAAAGCTAGAAGATGGTAGATAAAGATTTTTGGTAATTAAGTATTATCCAACACCAGCTAATATTTTTAAACTAGTATATATGAGAAATTCAAATATTTTGTCTTATTTTTTCCCAATTAAATAGTAACCACTTAGAAAAAAAAATACACATTTTTTCTCTTAGTTGGCAACTTCTCTTTTAATTTTTTGGTTTTCTACTTAGTTATCAATATTTAATTGAGAAGATCCGATAAAAAATAAAAACATGAAATAGAAGATTTGATTCCATAAGTAAAATACCCTAAACCTGAAATTTAAGATCATAATCTAAATACTATTATAATGAGGATTCCACGTTTTGGTATTCAACTTTATCAATACTATTATAAAAGATATTTCCCATTTTGGTATTCAACTTTCTTTTTTCCAAAATTTCATTATTATTTATTTAAATACAAATATAAAAAGGATTAAATTATAAATACCCTTACTTATCAGTTATAATTACATATAAACACTCTTTAATTTCTCATCCTACAAACACTTGTCAACTTCTTATCCTATATTTATAATTGATTTCAAACAATCTTTATTTACTCATTTTTTAATATTTTTAAAAAAAATTAAAAAATTATGACTCACTCTTTATCTTATTCAAAAATAAAAATAAAAAATGCAGATTCACAGCATATAGTGCCTATCAATATGCTAGTTTATTATAAAAAGGATTCTCCATTTTGGTGTCCAACTTTATTTTTTTTCAAAATGTCATTATTATTATTTTTAAACACAAATTTAAAAAAATATTAAATTATAATTATCTAGAAATATTCTTCAACTTCTCATCCTATAAACACTTATAAACTTCTTATCCTGTAGTTTTAATTTATTTCAAAAACTCTTTATTTACTTAATTCTTAATCTTACTCAAAAATAACAAATAAATAAATAAACCAAATTCACGTAGTGCCCGTCAATATGCTTAGTATTTAGTATGACAATTAGATGCATATATTTTTTTGGTGAAAATTAGATGCATAGCTTTTAGTATGTTAAAATGTTTAGAATATCACTATTTGTATAACATATATAGAACAACATGTAATTAATTTTTTTTGTACGATAAGGATATTTTTATCAATTTTTGTATCAATCGAGAATAAGTCTCATCTTGAACGATTTTAAGAGAGCATCCCCACATTTGCCTGGTGCATTCAAAGAAATTAATAATTTCTCTAAGTGTTGACTTAAGGTTCAAACCCAAATCGTTAAGGTCCAGCACAACTCTTTAACCATAAGGTCAACCCTCATATTAACATATAATGAAGTGTTAGATGTTCAAAATTCATGTATTTTATTTAGTGAAATGAAAAAAAACACCGAAGGCTAGTTTTATCATTTATGAATTGTTTTTGACCAAGATGTCTTGAATTAGTAAGTTTTGATTTTTTTACTACAAATTTTATTTTATATTTTTAAAAATATAAAAATTTAAATGATATCATATATTAAAAAATCACCATGATTTTTTTTATTTTTTTTATCTTAGTTTGTTTTATGATTTTTATGTCATTAATAATCCAAGAATTTAAATTTGATTACTATAAGTGTATATTTTTTGTGTGCAGAAAAATAAATGAGAAATTATCATATTACTGTAGCAACTTAATTTATTTATTTTATTTGAAGAACTCATGAATTACATTGAAGGAATGTCAAGCTACACCTATTGAACCGGGTTTGGGTGTTCAATACAGAACTGATTTCTACCGTGCAAAGTAATTCTAATTGAAATAACTATGGGGTAACTTTTCTTGTGAACAAAATTAATTTGAATGTGAGACATAATAGTTTTTTCATATAAACTATCATTTTTATCCTTGAAAGATTTCACTTTTGTCACATTGGTCCCTGACAAAATATTTAACTCAACGAAATCTATGGATTCAACTTTTGTTATTCAAGTTAATTCTCAACTTGTATCCATTTTACTTAACAGCACACATGACACGTTAACTCGCTAGTGTGGCACACATTCCTCACACCTAAACCATTTACATCAAGCATGGCAAAAATTTTCCTTTCCCCAATCCAAAAATGATCATGCCATTGTCTAAGGTAGAGATTTCCAAAATTTCCTCTTCCCTACATTTTCAGTTGATGACACTCTAAATCCTAAAATCCCTCAATGTCCTAAAATGCCTTGATATATCTTATTTTGTAGAATAAATTATCATTTTAGTCCTCAAAAAAATATAACTTATGTTCTATTAGTCCTTAGAATAAATAAATTCATACTGGCATCCTTCAATAATTGTTCTGTTACTTAAATTAATCCCTCTGTTAACTTGGTACCTTTTAAATTGACAGAAGTATCCACGTAGCACGTCAAATGTCCATTTGTCATTGAAACAACCTATTTGTCACTTTAAATTTGAGTCAACGTCACCAACATCAGTGACAGTATGAAGCAGATCCAGAAACCTCCACTCTGACCTAGTTCCACTATGATCCCTTCTTCCATGGCAAAGCAAAGTTCGTTGCAGAAGAGTTCAACTTTGTCGACGATTTTTGAACAATCCAGCCTAGAGCAGGGAAAGAAGAGAACTAATGGTGTTTTTGTTTTATTTTTGCTTTTGCAGTGTAACTACTAGTATCACTTCAAGTTCAATGCTAATTCATCTTTCCACTTATAACACAAGTTAAAAGACTATTGTTGCCGGCTGGGAATCGACAATAAATAAAAGGAGAAAGGAAAACTAGATTAGAAATATCATCCAACCAATATACTTTCCGTACTTCCATGGTATGCCTTGTCAAAGGTAAAGGGAACAACTTTTAATTAAATTGATTAATGTGATTCTTTTTTCTAATCTTAATTTTGTTGTTCTATGGATATTTTTCGAGTCATTGAATGGATAATGATTAGGATGCAGAGGGCGAGGATTATATTGAGGACTGGGGTGTAAGGCATAAATTATATAAGGATAGGAATAATTGATCATATTTATCCATAATCATACTTGGGGCGAGTTTCATTTTAAATTTTCACTTTTGTAAGTAAATAAGGTTTTTCTTTTTGCTTTTTCCTTTCCTAAACCTGGATTTCACAAATTTGTGTGTAAAACAAAGCTTTTTCATGAATTTTTTTCTCTTTTTATTCGATCTATAATGGGGGAAGAGACATCAATGCAATGAACCTAGATTTGAATATGAGAATTTTACATTTTGAAAATAGACAAATTTTGAGTAGGCCCATATTAAAAGGAATTGGTAGTTCACTACAGAAATATAGGAGTGGTTCTCTAAAGCCTTTATGCAAATTAATGTTGTCAAAATTGGACCGAATTGGACGGTTTAACTGGTCTAACTGTGAACTAGACACTTAGACAATTATGGTTCAGTCCTATAATCGAATTTGTGGTCATATCACTTTGGACAGGCCAAAACCAGTCAAAATTCGATTGAACTACCCGATTCATCTGGTTGAACCGTCAATCATTGAAATAACCAAGTGAAACAAAAGAATGGGGGTTAAATTGTGTTTTTTAACCTTTTTGGAAAACTTTTCTTTAACTGACAATTCAAGCAAATATTCTGTTGAAATTTAATAAGAAATGAATGAAACAAAGAGCTTCTTAGTTTGTTGGATGCAGATAAGGTTTTTATAAAAATTCTTTTGGATGCAGTTGAAATGCTTTAAGTTCAACTTAAAAACTTTGTTAAGAAAACAATGACAATCCTCAGATGTTAGTGAACAAAATAAGACACAAGTAGGGGAAAAGAGCTCACAACAGTTATACAGGTTCACTCTCACAACCCGAGAGTTACGTCCAGTTCCTTCAACGAAAAGGATTTTCCACTAATCTTGACAAGATTACAAGTATTCTCTAACCTCTTCAGGTTCTAACAAATATTCTTTTATACACAGCCTCTTCACGCTTAACAAGCAAGTTGAATAAAAGATGTTGTAAACAACACTTGAGATTAACTCACAACAGGTGAGGATAAAAGAATAATTTTCAAGAAGGAAACTCTATACAATAGTGTAAAGAATAGAAAGAAAGTGAGCTTTGAATCTTTTTCTCTTTTGTTCACATAAAACTTCTCTACTTTCTTCTTTAAAGACTCTTGTATTTATAGGTGACGAGTATTTGAAGTAAGAATTCTTCATTGAGCTTATTCGTCCAACAGAAATATTTATTACCATTCTGAGCAGCATTAGATGCATAAGTTGATATCGTGTTGAGTTTCTTCTAAAAAGTGACTTTGATTATTAATGATTACTAAGAATATGCTATCTTAGTTCTGGTCTTCGTAGATGTTAGAAGTGTTAACTCAGCAGTAAGGTTGATTCACTTTTGTGTCAAAGAACTCATCAGCATTTATTGCACTTTGTTTTGCTTGTCTCTTTAAATTATATTGGACAAAGTTGTCAAAGAATGAAATCACAGGGACAAAGACAACATAGGTAAACAATGGACGATCCAATAAAATATACTAGAATTCATTGGATGCACAATTTTAACCATTAAACAAGGTTGTCTTTCATCCAAGTATATATAACTTCAAAGGTATAAGTTAACTTCAAAGCTAATTTGTTTCAGCTTAATTTAATATCATTGTTATCTTCAAAACTTTAAGGAGTTCAAATTTTATTGAACATTTAAAGAAACTAAATTATTTCTTTGGTTCCAACAATCTTCCCCTTTTTTATGATGACAAATAATATTAAATTTGATTGTTTAGTAGACAATTATTAGTTTGAAAAGTTAGAAAGCTCCCCCTAAGAACATGTTGTATTCGAGTCAAACAATTGTATTGGACGTATGTGACTTAGGAATAGTTTTTATTTCTTTGATCAATACGAGTAGTTTGAAACTGATTATTAGACGCAAGTTTTAAACTCTTAAGTGAAAGTCCAAAATAGTATTAGAGTGAAAAACGTTCATTAAAAGTGTTAAGTCCAAAAACATTTCTTCAACAAAAATAAATAACCAATATAGGTAAGACAGAGTTAAACTTAAATACCTTTTATCATAAACAAAGCATAAAACTTTAATGTGATTTTATCAATATCTCAGTAATCAATATATGTTAGCTTAATCTTAAAACACATACTATATGTTAGTATCAAAGCAAATCAAGACATTTATTAATCAGAGCAAAGACAACTGGGTATTAGAGCGAGTAGATTCTATCAGATCAAACTTTTAAGCAAAAGATTAAATAATCAAAGCATAAATAACATAGTAGAAACACCCAGAATATATTCATTAAAATTATGCAACAATATACATAAAAGAATGAACTTAAATGAATTTAATCAAATTTATTCCCAATTCTCCCCTTTTTGTCATCAGACAAAAAGTGAAGAACACATCATAGTCACAAAAAAGTGAAGGAAAAAAAATAAAAGAATGAACATAATGCTTTGTTTTTAAAACAGTGGGTTCAAAAAATATTTGAGAAGGTGGTGGAGGAGGAGGGCCATATGGGAAGAAAGATCGAAGAAGGTCTTCGAATCGCCGGTACATTGAGTCTATTTGAGAGGACACATAGGCCTGAAACTCTAGAGGCAGTTGAGGTGGTGGAGCAGTTTGGTGACTCTCTGCAGAAGCTTCCAACTTAGTTCTCATATTGCTAACTACAATGGATAGCTCTGTTTAAGGTGCAGGATGAAAGACTAAAAGCGATGCAGCATAATGGGCTTTCTCAGCAACTCCTGCTTCAACTCAGGTAACTTCTTCTTCTTCTCCATGTTGAGGTTGATTAATCAATTTGAGACACTTATGTTAGCTTTGTATTAGGCTTCATTAGATGTTTATTGTGCCCAATATTAGTATTTTAGATGAGTTTAATGATTGTTGGGCTTCATTGGGTTTTAATGTAAATATTGGATAATTTTCGGATTTTGATGCATTTTGACCTTTCTTCCTTGGTTAGGCCATAACTTGGGACTTGGTGGTCCAATTGAGGTGATCTTGGTGTCTTTGGAAAGCTAAGACAAGGATCTACAAGTTTCATGAAGAACTCAAGAGCTGGATCAAACATCCAAGGGCCCAAAATAGCCTTGCAATACAGAGTGAGTTTGCTGTCACGGAACCATCTGGGCAGTATGCACATATTGGACTATATAGTGGGTTATAGGCCTCCTCTTGGGCTGAAACTTGGTCATTTGAAAGATAAGACCCATATCTCCAACTTCACTGAAGACCATTTTGTCAATAGATGTCGTTTTAGGCATGCTTCTGAAGCTACAAGTTGGTCTGAATTTGGAAACACGTTCTTCCAACCTAACTTGAGGTAGGTGCAGTGTTTTTGACATTTCTGGAGTTCTAAAAGTCCAAATGACATGATACAAATTGGAGATTTTCAAGGAGACAACTGGCTACAACTTTCATGAGACATCCAAGCCAAAATGCACCGTCTAGGTGATGAAAATGAAGTCAGAAGTTGGATAAGAGTTGTTGACTAAAAGCCACCAACCATACACCAACCCACCTACCATGCACCAACCCACCAACCATGCACCAACCCACCAACCATGCATCAAGCTTCCATATTTGACAATTTTCATATTTTTATAGCTTGTATTCAAATTATGTACATGTACAAATTGGCTTCTAG
Source organism: Styphnolobium japonicum (assembly GCA_023212625.1). Taxonomy (NCBI): domain Eukaryota; kingdom Viridiplantae; phylum Streptophyta; class Magnoliopsida; order Fabales; family Fabaceae; genus Styphnolobium; species Styphnolobium japonicum. The sequence goes on from JALBWW010000009.1 coordinate 22,822,930, forward strand.
GATTATTATAAATAGAGCCAACATCTTTGTATTAAAAGAATTCAATTTTAAGTAAGTTTGAAGAAAGTTTTGAGTATTTGTGAGAGTTTTCTTTCTCTTCTTCTCCATTCTCTTTAGAATTTCGTTTTTGTTCTTTTATTTTTGAGTTCTTCCTTCCCATCCATGGAAGACTAGGCTCTCATAATCAATCCAAAGGATTAGCCATCTTGATGTTTAATTTGGAGATCTTGTTTCGCTTGTTCATATTGCTTAATTGTTATTCAAGTTTCTCTTCTTCCTCTTTTGATTTTTATCTAGATTAAGTTGCTTAATTTGATTTAGATGTTGATGTGATAATAGCTTTATTATCATGTGTTCAAAGAGGATCACAAAGAATAATCAATTTATTAAAGCTTTTTGATAGATTGTTTAACTTGGTTAAATCCCCGATCTTAAGTTAATCTATGTTTGGATGGTGCTTACTTTATCTAACCTTGGTTAATTAAATCCTAAATGCTTATCTAGTAGAAGATTCTTGGATCATGTTGAGGCGTCTTGATGTGATCTAAGGCCAAGAACATGGTTAGCGATTAAGTGAATTACTTGGGATCAATGATGAATTAAACTCAAGATCGGTAAATTTCCTTGGATTGGTTGTTTCTTTAGATTTGTTTTCAACTTTAAGTCTTGTATTTTTATCAATATTGTTAATCAACAACAAAACCCCTCATTTTAATTATCTTGATCTGATTAAATCTTTGTTCTTTTCGGATCCTTGAGAGACGATTCGGTTCATTCTCTATACTACAAATTAGTTTGCGAACCGGTAAATTTTATTTATTTGATGAGTCTCGACAACCTCTTGTCAGAGGTATATCAAATTTCCAAGGGATTGGATCTCTTCAAAATCCAAACATTAAGTCCTAAGGATATCTTTTACCCAGATTATCGGAGGGGATCCTGAGATGTAGCTTGAGGAGGAGAAGATGGAGTCTTTAAGGTTCTTCAGTGGCAGCCCTAAGAGATCATAAATGATATAGACTGGGATAAAACACTAAGAGCTTTGTCCAATCATTGTGACTGTGTCCAACATCTCTTCACTGTTGAGTCCAGATGTGCTATTCCCAAAAAGTCTTCGCTTCATCTTCCTTAGCCTCTCCATGTGTAGAAGCTTGCCATAAGAATTCCAAGTCTGCCTCTGGGGGTGGTTTGTTTCTAAAGTTAGGATCAAAACGAATAGGTTTCGGCCATTGTTGTTGATTCCTATACTTCTTGGGATCCTTGTTCTTATTGGGATCATCCAAAGGTAATCTTAGACTGATTCTGTCAGGCTGAATCTTGATGGAGGTGCTTGAGGTGATAACCATTGATGGAGGGATGAATTTGAGATCCTTCAGGGGTGCACTGGACTTTAAGGCTCTAACCATCATAGTTTCAAAAGCTGAGGCATAGAAGCCTAATTCTTCAAGAGTCACAAGCTTGAACTTGAGTTGTTTGGGAAAGATGTAGACCATTCCTGAGAGTCCATCACAACATCTAGCTCGTTTCAAGACAATTGAGAGAGTTGATTGCTTCAATTCCCAGACTTTGATTCTGTGAGGTGTAACTCCAATGGTGAAGGTACGAAAACTCTAGTCTCTGATCATGTTAGAGGGAGTGGGCTTGGATGATGGAGTAGGGACTATAACTTGTATAGGTGAAGATGGAAGAGGAGGTGTAAAAAGTGGTGGAGTGGGTAGAGGTGGTGAGAACGGTGATTTAGTAGGTTGAGGAGAGGTTTGTGTTTGAGGTTCTGTGGGTCTGGGTAAAGATAAAGGTGAAGGAGTAGGAGTTACCCTGATCTTGTTGCAAGGTTGCTTTTTTGCAGTCATCTTGAATGAGGTAGCCTCCTCCCTTTGACTTCAAGACTATACCAAAAGGATAACTTCTTTTGTAATAATATATAAATTGCAAGCTTTTATGAGTCTGTGATAGTGTACTGTTGTTGTGTAGTAGCAATATACATTTATATGAATACATGTGTGCTACATATATAAAGGGTAAATATTTGTTGGCCAAATTTAGCTTTTATTGTTCTAAGCATATATATATATAAGTACATTTATATAAGAATTTTTAAATTATGAGCTATATAATTTGTTACTGTTTGGCTTTCTTGCTTTTCACATTATTAGGCAAGGCTACATATATATATCTTTATTTTTTATCTAAAAAAATTAAAAGTGACTTGAACAATATACCAGTCTAGTTGTTAGCATTTCATGTAATATAATTTATTTTGTCTTCTGTCCCCTCTATAACCAAGGATGAGCAGAATGGTAAAAAAGTAAAAAACAAAAGCAAAAATAAAGGGACGATGGCATTACTTTTGTTTGGTGTGAAATTATGTCTTTTTTTTTGGTTATATAAGTTATTTTCGTTTACTTTAACCTTTTGAGTTTTGACAAATAGAGAATGTTTGGATTTACTTAAATTTTTAGAATAATCACTTTTTTTCAATAAAAAGTTATTTTATCTAAAATCTATCTTATTTGTTTAAAGTGTGTAAAATTGATTATCTAACACTACAAGAAATTTAGAGATTAGCTACGAAAAATGTCGTAGCAAATCCGTATCAAATTCGCAGTTAAAATTTTTAGCTACAAATTTGCTACGGAATTTTTCATAACTAAATCTGGGTAGCTGATTTGCTACAAAAATTGTTCTGTATCTAAAATAAAATAGCTATGGAATTTTCGTAGCTAATCCGTAGCTATTCCCTAACTAAGGTTTTTTAAAAAAATGTGTCCATTTCCCTAGCAAATTAGCTAAGACATTTTTGTAGCTAATTCCGTAGCTAATTTTTACATTCCCAAGTTAATCCATAGTCAATCCCTAGCTAATTTATAACTAAACTCTAATTAATCCAAAGCTAATTGGTAGCTAATCCCTAGCGAATCCTTAACAAATCGGTAGCTAATTTGTAGCTAATCTAATAGAACTAAAAAGTAGGTTTTATTTCTTATGGTTTACCAAATTAAACCAATGTAAAAAACTTATTCAAAACATAAAATCCAGAAAATTATAATTATCACTTTTATATATAAACAAGTTGCAAGCAAAGCAATGTAAATTAAATGTAAAAGAAGCAATGTAAATTAAACAAGGCTTCTATATTTACAAAGTCTGCTAGCACAGTTTTCTTGCAAGGAATACAACAGTGGAATTACAAAGAAGAAACCATGTTTGGTATGTTAATGATCAAACACTCAAAATAACGTGGTATCTTGGTGTAAAAGTATGATCGCCCACATTTGATGATGGTGTACTGCAAGATCTAAAGCCAGTTAGGTCCCAACTTGCTGGAGGCAGCTTTTGAAGGATCATCCAAAACCTTAGCAATGGAGCGATACTGTAATTTTACACTCTCTGCATTGTCCAATGTCTTCACCACATACCTGTAGATGAGTTTTTTTTAATCAACAACAGAAGCAAGTTTACATGGTTCCTTGAAAGCAACAGTTCAGGCATACAGTACACATATATGGGAGAAACCATCTGGTTCTTGCCCTTCTGCTTGTCTTCCTTACTATGTTTCCCTTGTAGATATTTTTTTTAAGTGTTAGATTATATCCATTAATCAATCAATAAAGTTAATATACAACTATAAAGCTAAATAATATTTCTTATCATTCAATTTGGAAGGTAGAAAGTGAAAATCCCATGAAGAGAATGCATACCGCTTGAAATTCCAACAAACACTTTTTTGCCCTATCTACCTCCTCATCATACTTTAGCCTCCACTCAGCAGATTCATCCATTGCTTCCCTGTTAGCAATATCAAAATATCTCCTGCAAACATTTGAGTGGACCAGATATCATTATTATAGAAACTGGAATACAATAACTCTATAAGGCTGCCAATATAATGGTAAAACAAAAATTCAAGCATCCAGCAGTCACAGAACAATACTTCTAGTAGTGTCAATTCAAGCCATGAGAATTGTAGGAAATTCTCTTTGCAGTTTAAAGACATGGAAACTGAAAGGTCCTAATTGTAACTAGTGCAGGAGCTTTTTTTTGAATGACAGTCCTCAACAAGTTTGATCAAAATTCAGATAAATATGACAAGTAGGTGCAAGTGCAACTTATAAGAGTTATTTATGCATCATATGATGGATCTACTATGCAACATCAGATCAAATCAGCAAAGCCTTGCAATATAAAGCCAAAAAATGAACAAATAAGGGGATATTTTCATAGATTTATTTCCAAAATTAAAAACTAATACACTCACAAGTTGAGAAATTATATCGAATGAGCAGAAGATTTAAAGTTCAATTGTAGATCACACTGAAAATGTCATCTTAATCTTGGGACTACAACAACAAATTCAAATCAACACATCAAATAATGACAACTAGGAAATTAACTATAGTTCTAAGTTCTTAAAAAACAAATGTAATTTCCCTTGGGGGAAGAAAAACAGAGAAAAAAAAATTAAAACCAATAATTACGAGCAAGTGTAATAAAAAAATTATCTTTTTTTTTTAACTCAAAGCAACCCAACCCAACATTATTTCCTATAAACTGAAACAAAAGCTCAACACAACCAGAATGAATATAACCATATAGCCTCTAGTAATTTTTTATTAAAAAATATATTTTCCTTAATTACGAAGTGCAAAAGTAGAAGAATTAAGATTACGATGGGGACAAGAAGGAAGAAGGGGGAACCTCAAGTGAACAGTGTCATCAGAAGAAATATTATAGTCAATAGCCCAAAGCCTGAAATAGACAGCCATTCCCATTAACATTAGAAAATCCAATCCCGCTATATAGCAATAGTCTTGAAATTGGAAACACTACGAATAATTATGTAAAAATATCATGACACCAATTAGTTTAAAGGTCTGTGTCGGTCAATTGAATATAGTTTAAGATGTAAATATGTGTATATATAAAAAGCATATGGAAATACTAAACTAAAATAGCCAAAAAGAGAGAAAGATTTAGTAGAATAAAATGCCAGCTGCCTATATAAGCCCAAGAAAAGAGTAACATCAGAAACCTTAAAAGTGAAACGCTAAGAAAAACTTTGAAAAGAGTATTATATGCAATATTACTTTGTAGCATAACTTAACCGCTCCGCCAGAGGCATTATACCCAACAAACTCATACCAAAGCTCCAACCCTGCACAAACCTAAATAAGATATGAAAATAGATAAAACTTCAAACCCACTTTTACCTCGTTGAAAATTGCTCCTGCCAATGAAAACTTTGACATATATGTAGTAACTAGCCTCAATAACCAGAATGTGTAAAAGACTAAAAGTCAATGCATATATGAAATAAATAAAATATCAATAACAATAACAATAATAAACAATGACATAAGATGTAAACCTTTTCAACTCGTGAAGTAACCTCTTCCAATCTGTTTTCAGTGTCTTGTGCTTTACATTCTAAAATATGGAGATCAAAGTTGTTCCTTCTCATGGTAGCCCAAAGAAGTTTTACCTATGTATTTCAAAACCTATTTCTCAAATTAATTGAACTTTCAATTAAATCCAGAAAATAATATGCTATAAATTATTCATTGTTATATGAGCAACCAGAGGAAGTAATGAAAAAATGGGGAAAAGCAAAATAATAGATCCAAGGAAGGGGAGGGTGCAGGCATGCGTTGTTTTCCATTTAATATTATTAATTTCAGCTTGTAGCGTTGCTGGATAAAATGACAAAATGAAATCTATACCATACACTTTCGTGTGTGATTGAAGGGTGAATATGTGTAGAAATAGACAATTTATTATGCCTATCTGGTAGATAACTTTTATTCCTATGCCTCACTTACTTGTATTGAAAAGATTGAACAATTTAGGTATGACACACCTGATTGAAAGTTCAAGCTGATTTTATCTTTTTAGGCTTTTACCAGGAGCTGTTTCTATGTTGGTTTTGCTGCTCAGAGGAATTTTGCTGGGGTGAAAAAATTCACAATCCTCATCACTTAGCTCTATATGCTTCAGCTCTTGCGAAATCCTGATACCAACCAAAACCATCAAAAGATTACCTTGATAAAGGATGATCAAAGAGAGTACTATTAAGAGAAAATTTAATCCCCTATCACCTTTTAGCAGTTTCCCAGTTCTCATCCTTGATTGATATGGGTGCTCCAAGAAGAACAACTCTTTCTACTAGTTCAACTGTTAATAAACAGAAGAAGCACCTTAAAATCAATAAGAAAGCACCTTAAAAGCAATTTATCAAGTTGAATCATGCTGATACCAACATTATATGGAAACATCGCCCCAAGGAAAGATGTAAACACGATTTCCCAAATATATAAAAATAAAAAATATACTACAACATGAAGCTAAAGAGATGCAGAGGAACAAGAATAGTGGATGATGGCTCACCTTGGCATAACAAGGAAGATTGAAGAGGAAGAGGACTAAAACCAGAAAAATCCCTTTAGATTTAGATTCAAAATGCAAATTCAAATTGTAAGGAGAAACAAATAGCTAGCATGGAGAGAAAGCAGTAAAAGAGAATGGTATAGGCAAGTAGAAAATAAGAGATCACGCTCAATTATATATAAAGATACATAACATCCAGATAGAGTGAGTAGATATGAAAATATCTAAGTTCAAACAAGTTATACAAAGAAAAAGAAAAAGCACAACTAATGAATATCTACGTCAGCTCCATCGTCATCACAATCCCCACCATCTGCTTCTCCTTGCAATGGTGCCTGCGACGCAAGATGTTCGGCTCGAAAGCCAGGGATCCGGGACAAGATAGGCTCCAACATGCCATCTGAGTTTTAACAGATGAGATCATCATCATATTAACAGCTGAGTTAACAACTATGTTTAAGTAATCTGAATTGATAGAAGGACCTGCGACCTCCGAGGATGATGAATGCATGGCTCTATGGATGCCAAGATCTAAGCTATGACCCATGCCACGGACCCGCCCTTTCTTGCTAGGACCCACAACATCTAGCCACACCTCTGGGTCAACCATAGGATGCGTAGAAGAGTCTTCTCCATATTTCTCAGACATTGCAGTGTCAAGGGTCTCCTAAAACAACAAATAAAGAAAATGTTATTAAGAGAATCAATCACTTAACAAATATAATGAGATTGTAGTTTCAAAGACACCCACAATGAAGTTCTTCGCTTTGTCAGAGTTATATTCCCCAGACTTCTTATGTGTACGATAGTACACATCACGATAGGATACCTCATGCTTCAACTTTGCCTCCTGTAATCAACATCTATTAGAATATTCAATAAATAGTAATACAATTATATAAGAAAATTAATTATTACCATTTTCTTCTTGTGTTGACACAAGCTGATTGAGCCTCCAATGTGCAACATGGATTCAGGCATGGATGCCCTATTGCTTCAACCGGCATCCGACTTCTTCTGCCACTCTGGTGTCAACCATATGTCGACTAGGCTATCCCAAACTTTGCTCTTCATCCCTTTCAGCCCATAGCCCTTAGTGTCAGCCAAGTTAGTTGAGTTCACGGTGTAAGGGCTGCAATCCTTGCGTTCTTCAACATGTCTGGATAGCGGTCCATGCATGTCCTTTCCCAGACATTTCTACCCAAGGAACGAACATAATCTGACGCGAATCGACATTGATCCTACATCAATAAAATGTAAGTATTATTTCTCGATACATATGCAAAAAATATATCATTTTAAAAACACAATTACTTACCATGAAATCGACAAACAATTACCTCTCCGCTGGAATGGGCATCCAGATGAGCACAGAGGACATAATGGCACGTGAAACAGTCTGCGGGACAAACCACTTCCTACAAGTGGAATAAAATATGTTAACAATTTAAAAATAAATTAAATAAAATAAAACACGGTATTCACTATTACTTACGGGCGATCAATCAATTTGAGACACTTATAGCTTTGTACTAGGCTTTAATAGATGTTTATTATGCCCAATATTAGTATTTTAGACGAGTTTAATGTTGTTGGTCCTCATTGGGCTTTAATGCAAATTGTGAATAATTTTTGGATTTTGATGCATTTTGACATTTCCTTCTTGGTTAGGCCATAACTTAGGACTCAGTGATCCATTTGAGGTGATCTTAGTGTCTTTGGAAAGCTAAGACAAGGCTCTACAAGTTTCATGAAGAACTCAAGAGCTTGATCGGACTTCTAAGGGCCCAAAATATCCCTGCAATGCAGAGTGGGCTTACTATCACTGGAATCTGGGCAATGTGCACATATTGGACTATATAGTGGGCTATAGGCCTCTTTTAGTGCTGAAACTCGGCCATTGGAAAGATAAGACCCATATCTCCAACTTCACTGGAGACCATTTAGTCAATAGATACCGTTTTAGGCATGATTATGAAGCTACAAGTTGGTTTGAATTTGGAAATACGTTCTGCCAACCTAACTTGAGGTAGGTGCAGTGTTTTTAGCATATCTGGAGTTGTAAAAATCTAAATGGCATGAAACCAACTCTAAAATTTCAAGGAGACAACTGGTTACAACTTTCATGAGACCTCCAAGCCAAAATACATCGTTTAGGTCATGAAAAGCAAGTTGGAATTTGGAGTAAAGTTGATGACTTGAAGCCACCAACCATACACCAACCCACCAACCATGCATCAAGCTTCCATATTTGACAATTTCCATGTTTTTACAAGTTGCATTCAGACTATTTTCAATTACAAATTGGCTTCAAGGATTAGTATAAATAGAGTCAATCTCTTTGTATTATACATCATTCAATTTGAAGTTTGAATAAAGTTTGAATATTTGTGAGAGTTTTCTTTCTCTTCTTCTCCATTCTCTTTAGAATTTCGTTTTTATTCTTTTATTCCTGAGTTCTTCCTTCCCATCCATGGAAGGCTAGGCTCTTTTAATCAATCCAATGGATTAGCCATCTTGATGTTTAATTTGGAGATCTTGTTTTTCTTGTTCATATTGCTTAATTGTTATTCAAGTTTCTCTTCTTCCTCTTTTGATTTTTATCTAGATTGAACTGCTTAATTTGATTTAGATGTTGGTGTGATAATAGCTTTATTATCATGCATTCAAAGAGGATCACAAAGACTAAACAATTTATTAAAACTTTTTGATGGATTGTTTAGCTTGGTTAAATTCTGGATCTTAAGTTAATCTATGTTTGGATGATGCTTACTTTATCTAACCTTAGTTAATTAAATCCTAGATGCTTATCTAGTAGAGGATTCTTGGATCATGTTAAGGCATCTTGATGTGATCTAAGGCCAAGAACATGATTAACAATTAAGTGAATTCCTTGTGATCAATGATGGATTAAACTCAAGATCGGTAAATTTCCTTGGATTAGTTGTTTCTTTAGATTTGTTTACAACTTTAAGTCTCGTACTTTTATCAATCTTGTTAATCAACAACAAACCCCCCCAATTTTAATTATCTTGATCTGATTGAATCTTTGTTTTATTGGATCCTTGAGAGATGATTCAGTTCATTCTCTATACTACAAATTAGTTTGTGAACCGGTAATTTTTATTATTTGACGGGTCTCGACAACCTCTTGTCAACAGGGCAGGGATAGCCTCCACGGATATAACTGGCCTCCTATCAATGTTTGCGCCAGATCCACTCGAAGGCACTGAAGTTGGACCACCAGTTGGAAGGCCGGTAGTGGGTGGGTCAATAACTAATGGTGCAACTGATGGACTACCAGTTAATGGAGCAATAACCGAAGTAGCACCTAGCATAATTACAAGCAAACTAAAAACACACATTACATTTATATAAATTAAGAGTTAACAATAATTAAAAAAATTATAGTATAGGTATACCTGGGGAGCGGGAGCGAGGAGAAGGCAGGGGTGATGAAGAATCAATGGATGGTAGAGAAGGCTGGGACAGATTACTGCGACCTCGCCCCCTACCTCTACCTCATCCAGTGCCTCTACCTCAGATTGTCATGATGAATATCTACATAATGAAACATGATATTGTTTTCATCAAAAATATTATGCATTTACGTTTAATCCAATCCAGATAAAAAATTCATATTTCACTGGAGCCATTGAGCAGCTCTTGTGTTCTAGATTTTTAACACCTAACAAATTTAAGCATTCATAAATGAACAACAAATGATGATGAACTAACTCATATAACTGCTTTTCAAGCGACACATCATTGTTGTTTGGCCACAGAACATGTGCAAATACAAACATATCATTGAAAAAGAGAATATTTAAGTAGGAGATTAATTGAAATGTGTCAATATTGCGAAAATTAATTGAACAAAATTCAACTGTCACTACTTGAGTCAGAATCATATAGTTCATAATCTTCATCTAAGAACTCGTTACTTTCACTATCTTCGTTGTCATTGATGAATTGATCGACAGATGGAACGTCCAACGGATTACGTATCTTATTTATGCCCACTTCTTCCATCGGGGCATGTGCATCCAACAAGGAAATTGCTTCATCGTCCGTGGCGATGTTGTGTGTTCTTAGGGATCCATCGTCTTGGTAATAATCGATAACAGCTACCTCATTTGATCCATCACCTTCATCATTCAATGTCTCAGTCACAAAAAGTTTTTTTCCAACCTTGCAAGCTGCCCACCATTCACCACTAACTCTACCTCCGCTTAGTGGGTATCTTGTATAGTACACTTGTTGTGCCTATTTAGCTAATATGAATGGCTCATTTGAGTGAAACCTTAATCTATGCTTAACATCAATCATCCAATATCTCTCATCAACCTTTACTCCATCAATCGGGTCAAACCAATGACACCATAACAGAAAGACTTTGTTCTGATGTCCTAGATATGACAATTCCAATATCTCTTTAAGAATGCCATAATAGTCTAACTCATTCTCACCATATATACTTCCTTTAACGCATACTCCACTGTTCATGGTAGCTTTATTTTATCTGTATTCCTTAGTATGGAATCTATATCCATTAACTATTATGCCATTGTATGAAGTGACAAACTTGGATAGACCATAGCTCATCTGTTGAATCTTTTGATCCTCAACTCCTCCTCTATTCACCTTTGAATCATTACGAAGACAATAGATAGTTGTAACATTTAGTATAATAATATATGATATATACAATTTTGGATGAAGGACTCACTAGATGTTTTAGCCATCTACTGAACTCCTTATATTGAACTTCCAATATTTGATCATCAGTGATACTGGGATTTGTTTCCCTTAGCGAATCCTCAAATTGTCTAATTCATACAATAATTAGTTTTGATCAAAACATATTTGAAAAATTAACAAATAGCTAAGTTAGGGAGTAGACTTACTGGAGGTATGGTTCTACTTCACTGCAATTTACAAGCACATATGTCTCAACAATTTCAAGCTCCTTATCTGTCAAGAATCTATTACGACTTCTCCCGATGGGGCGACATGGATGTTTAAAAATAAAGAAACGTTCATCAACCATGTCTTCCCCACCGTCGTCGTTCCTAGGAACTTGAGTGCGCCTTGTTTGTAGGTGTGGATCAAAATACATGGAAGCAAAATTGGAAATTTCTTCTAAAATATATGCTTCACAAATAGACCCTTCAACTCTCACCTTATTTTTAACTTTTCTTTTCAAGTACAACATACACCTCTCAAACGGATACATCTACCTGTACTGTACAGGTCTTCCAACCTTAGCTTCATAAGGGAGATGCACAACTAGATGTTCCATCACGTCAAAGAATGCTAGCGGAAAAATCTTCTCTAACTTGCAAATTGTTTCAATAATGGAAAGCTCTACATTATCCATAATGGAAGCACGTATTTCAATCGCACAAATTTCTTTGAAGAACAAGCTAAGTTCTGTTAATGCTCCCCATATAGGTTTCGGCAACATATCACAAAACGCCAGAGGAATTAACCTTTGCATAAAAACATGACAGTCATGGCTTTTCATTCCATATATCTTCCCATCGCCTACATTGATGCAACGTGAAATGTTCGACACATACCCATCAGGAAATTTCAATCCTTTTACCCATTCACACACTGTTTTTCTTTGATTGGCATTCAAGACATATGTTACCTTCGGCTTTTTACACTTGTGATTCTCAACTATCAACTCTAAGGTAGGACGTTTGCATATCATCTTTAAATCTTCTCTTGCGTTTGCATTATCTTTCGTCTTGCCTTTTATGTCCATGATAGTATTGAAGATATTGTCAAACACATTCTTCTCAACATGCATAACATCCAAATTATGCCGGGTGTTCTTTAGCAAACCTAACGAAATCATTAACTCCATTCCCGAATTCTTCACTTACACGACCGAAATCCTTTCTTCGTAACATCCAACTTCTATCAGGTCTCATGATTGCTTAAATCAATTTAGCACATTACTACAATTATTTACAAAATCCTCATCTCGCTCTTAACATGGCATGGTCCTATCCCATTCGAGAAGACACTCTTTCAACACTTGGTTGGTAGTACTCGCAAAAATCACACATCTTATACTTGACAAAATTTCGGCAGCATTTCCCATTGGTCTCCAAGTGCACAACTCGAAAGTGGTGACATCTACCACGATCAAGTATGCACCTAGAGAACATAAGGAAATATAGTGCACCAAAATATGAGATTTAAGGAATAACTACTAATCAAGTGAAGAAAAAATGTCTTCCCAAACTGTCCTACTTGGACAATTCAAGATTGATGTGGTAAATCAGAACGCAAGTATACGTTATCGCAAATCAAGTAATATAGTTGTAAGAAAGTGTCGAACCCACAGGGATTAATTCTAAATTTAACTATCTATTAAAAGTTTACAAAACTCAATCTTATTTAAACAACTTAATAAAAGGAAGTGTTATGAAAAATTAAAAATTAAAGTATACAACAAGAAGAATTTAATGATCAAATTAACTAAGCTTAGGATTGCAATTATTCCTCACACTTTACTTGATTCATTTACTTCTATCTAAGATCAATTAATTATCTGAATTGTTAACTAGAAATCCTTAACTTATCTATAAGCCTCTTTCGATGGTCAAATAGAAATATCCTTAATTAATGATAAACTATATGTCTATGTCTATCAAATAATCAAGAATTCATTAAGTTCCGATTTCATTAATAGTTACATATGTCATATAGGTATATGTCTATCCTATATGAACTCAAGGCTTTCGCACAAAGATCATATGTTATCTTACTTAGATCTAAAACCAAAATCCCTTTGTCAAGTTGCTTAAGGTTTATCAATTCAATTTAATTAATGGCCAATTAATTAAAAGCATTAAGAACAAGTAAGATAAACAATTCAAGATAATCAACCTACTCTCGGATATGATAAACGAATCAAATTACGTGTGAGTTCAAATTGCAATCCTAGTATAGAAATTTAGCTACTCATTATATTAAAGGAAACAAAAGAATAAGTGAAAAGCATGATAGAAATGAAAGTGGTAGTTTGGTATTGACAAGAACACAACGGGCTAGAGTTTCGGGATTTACTTTAAACAAATTGGAAGATCTAACCTTGAAATCAAAGTATAAATCTCACAATTTATGAAAGCTTCACCCCTAACTCTAGGAAGAACCTTAACTAGACATCAAGATGAAGAAACTTGAATAAGATGAAGATTATATTATACAAACTACAAGAGCTTTGGGATTTCCTTTAAACAAATTGGAAGATCTAACCTTGAAATCAAAGTATAAATCTCACAATTTATCAAAGTATCACCCCTAACTCAAACTACAATGAGAGAATTCAGAAATGGGATGCCCTTAAGTGTGGCAAATGCCTTCCTTTTATAGGCAAAGGCTAGAACTATTCAATTACAATTTTGTCAAATCTCTTTGCACATGGGTTGAAATTTCAGCTCCGAAGATTATCAAATTCGTCATTGCTCCCGTCATAATTTGGAAATCTTCTCTTCATGAAAGTTGTAGCACATGCAGTCGTGAAGAACATGTCAAAAATTCAGCCAGATCTAACGGTTGGATCTTGAGATCTGACCATTTTGCCGAAACTACTCAGATTATATCAAAGATGACAGCCACCAACTTGTTGCCTAATTTTGACCCACTTCCGGTGCTAATCTGGAAATCTTCATTTCTAGGAAAGTCATAGAGAATTATGTCATGCATGACATATCCAAATTCCAGCTACATCCAACGGTTAGATCTTGAGAAATCACCAAATAACCGAGTATAGGTTTGAGCAGAAATTTTCTGATTTGTCCTGAATTTGATGTAACCCAAAATTCACTGAGTTTAGGTCTTCATTTCTCTTCTGTTTGAGCTATACTGATATCAACATCCAAGTTCATGATATTTTGGTTCAACAACTGCTTTGAATAGTCCTTCGGGTGTTCTGCTCAATTTGTAACAACATAACCAATATATGAGGAATTATGCAATTTTCACTTCATATATGCAATAATTTCATAAGAATAGACCAATGAGAGGTGCTAAATTATGCATATAAAATATGTTTATCAAAGATCCAATACAATGAGGGGTACCTTGAAAAAGTACGCTTGCTCACTTATATTGAATCTCAAACGGGATACTAAGGGTTGACTCAAATTTTAACTAGAATTTCAACTAAATTTAGTAGTTGAAATTCAAATTCATAGGGTATACGCCAAAAGAGTCACCAATATTCATGACCCTTTTTCCCTACTTAGCGGGAATTACCCCTTGCGGGAACCCCAAAATCCAATAAGAATTACGCCTTGCATAAACCCCTAACTTATATCCAAATCAAACATTCCCATTTATGTAAATATGGAAGATTACGTGACAGAAAATATCACACCACAACAAAGAGGCTTACAATAAATTACTCTCATCTCTCTTGTATTTTATGCTTTTTATGCTTATATCTCTATTATAAAAATTAACATAAATATAGCTGGTTCATTTTTAATAAGAAGCCCCTATTCTTTCCTACATAAATATAGAGTGTCTTTTTTTAAAGAAAATATTAAAAATGCACAAGTATTTAATATTTTGAAATTCTCAAAATTTGTTCTTAACATTTTTCCTTTTCTCTTTAAATAATTAAAGAAATTATTAGGCAGCTGAATGTTTAGAAAAATTTAATATCTCTGATTTTATTATTATTATTATTGAAGAAAAGAAAAAGAAAGATATGGTATTAATGCCCCTAAACAAGTCTGCTTGGAATTGGGAGGATCCAACAAGTGAAGGACAATAGTATATTACTAGACACACGTAGAAGAAAAGAACATTAGAAGGTAAAGTTTTATCTAATAGATTTGACCAGACTAACAAAAAGATCCCACTGTAGATTGTTGGACTATTGGCAAGTGTACCAAGTCGTGCAAGTAATAAAGTGATAAGAGAGTTATCATCCCATAGAGATTGTGTTCGTCAATTACCAATTCACTTAATCAATACTATCTAAGCTAATCGAATACTTTGGATTGAAGGGAGTTCACAAGGGAACCGCCAAAAGACTAAACAACTAATCAACAGAAATAATAAGCAAAATAAACGCTAATAAAATAAAATGGAAGAGAATCAATATGAGATGAGTTAGGGGTCCGATTTCGTTTATCTTTTCACATGCAATTAAAAATCCTTAAATTAATCCAATTTCTTCTCTTGAATTGATGGTGAGAACTACTAAAATAATCAATGCCCAGTCCCTTGGTGCACCAATTCTCTTGAACACCTAAGATAAAATTAATTCCTTAATCAAATCTCAAACATTCAAGGCATAAAAAGATAAAAGTTCCCTTAAGCACCACACAAATTGATAGTTCTATTCCTAGACTCAATCAATTCATGGTATTTATCATATAGCTCAACCATACATTAGTTTTCCAACATAATCCATGGATGCTCAATCAATTCATGAGTGGCCAATTCACAAAAGCATTAGGAACAATGATAAATAATCAATTCAATGAAAAGAAACTTAGATTAATCAAAGAAATCCAACTACATGATCCAAGACAAACTACATCTTCCCCCTAACTAAAGGGGTTTAGCTACTCATAAAGAAGGAAAGCAATAGAGATGAAAAGAGAGAAGAAATCCCCATTAGCAAGCCTTGGAGTTGGGTGATAATCCTCAAGCTCTTGAAACCTTGTTGTTTTCTCCTCCCTTAGGTCAGCCGTCGTCCCTCTCTCCCAAAAGATTCAGAACCCCCTCAAAAACCCATTAGTTTCCCTTATATACTGTTGAAATTGCATATCAGTAAGTGATCCAGCGCTCAAGCGCTGGCTGTTGGGCGCTCAAGCGCACGGGTGGCCGAAAAAATGCATTAGATGCTGACTCTGGGCGCTCAAGCGCAGGATGGTGGGCGCTCAAGCGCTTGGACGCTGGCTGTTGGGCGCTTAAGCGCTTGGGCGCTGGCTGTTGGGCGCTCAAGCACGCGAGTGGCAGAAAAGAGCTTCTTCAGTGTTGCACGCGCTCAAGCGCTGGTGTTCCACCGCTCGAGCGGTGGATGTCTAGAGATTTAGTGCTATTTCTGCCTTGTGAGCGCTCAAGCGCTAGGTTGGGCGCTCAAGCGCTGGGTTGGGCGCTAAAGCGCTGAGCTTCCAGCAAAAATGATGTTATTCTCCTCCGCTTTCTTCTCCCAATTGCAACTAACTCTAACTTGAACTTCACCTAAAACCAACTAAAGCAATTTTAATGAGAAAAACTGAACTTAATAGTGCAATAACTATTAAACTTGACTAAACAAACAAGTAAACTAAATTAGATGAAAATCCTAAGCAAAAATACTAAAAGGAAGCATAATCCTAGTTAATTGAGAGAGATTAAACTAGATAACCATGAGATGTATGGAAAATATCATAGATGCTTCGGCTTCCCAAGTTCAAGTACCAAAGATTGGTTAGAGTTATCAAGATCCCTACAGAAAGTATCATATGATGGTCAACGTAAATGTGGATGGAATACAAAAAAAGCTACACCAATTAACCAACATAAAGGATAATTAGTACATAATAATCAATGAAAATATGGTAAGGATTTTTGTTCCAATAGAGCTTCTAATTATTATACATCAATAGAAGTGAGTAGCAGTAAGATTTATCTTTTGGTCCATTTTAGGCTGTGATTTAGGTTTCATTTTACCTGGCTCATTATATATATGAGTAGCATATTAAAATATTAATGTCTTGATATGAATGTGTGTGTGTGAATTGATTTTTCTCTTATGAAAAAAAATATTTCTGCAATTGCGTACCCACACTACAGAGAACTGATGGAAACCAAGGAAGCTCAAGTGGAAGCCCAACGAGCCCAAGGTCCAAAGATGCACTACGAGGACTTGGAGGCCCAATGACAAAGTCAAGAGCTAAGAAGGCTAAGAAGGATTTAGATAAAGAAGAACCACTTTTTCTCACTCAAACCTATTTCAAAAGAAGAAGCACTCAAGATGGTCCAAATGAACCAAGTTGATGAAGGGCCTAATGTGGGGCCATAATTTCTTTTTAGTTATTTTATTTAATTATGTATTTGAACCTTTTAATCTTTTCAGTTTTGATTCTTATTTTCTTTTTTTGGGATATTTTGTAATAAGGGCCTATAGTTTGGGCTTAGCTAAGTGCATAACATAGCTAGGGATAGGTGCTGCCTTCTAATTGGGCATGGGCCACATTTGTGCTAGGATTAGGGTTAAGAATGTGCTAGCTTGCTGTCTCCTTTTGCTAAACCTACCCGCACACTTAAATGCCTATAAATAGGCTTGTATTTGCTGCATTTTGGCACTTTTGAATTTCATAATACAATCACACTCCTTTGTGAGTTTTTGAGAGCTTAGTTCTCTTGGGGTTCTTTGGTGAACCATCTTGGTTCTTATCAAAGGTTTCTTACTTTTGTAGCGAATCTTCGCTTGACTTATCACTTCCCAAGAGTGTGGCGTCTTCTTCCTACCATCCCTTATCTTTTTTCCTACTTTACTGTTCACGCACATTGTTCACGGCACCGCTACTGTTCACTATGGCTACACTGTTCATGCGTACTGTTCATCCTTCATTTTTTTTCTTAAACACAAGTAATCTACTCAAGGACGATCCGTAAAAACAATATGCATCCGACTTGAATCATATCAAGAACAAACACCATTGTTGTTATTCAGTCATTTATAACAAAATTAATTACTCTGGGTGAAAATCATATTGAAAAAGTTATATAGAAACTGAAAGGGAAAAAAGGAAGCAAGTTGTATTTAATGGACCAGAGGCATATGATCTTTCTGCAAGTGCAAGCCTAACCTAAACCTACCACAGTGCCAGAACCCAGAAGTGCATTTAAAGCAAATGGCCAAGTCACATTGTGTGATTCAGGACCAGCAATAGTTAGCTACCTCGTATTCCGATTTTTGCTTTGCTTGTACTGGGCAAGCCAATCAGGAAAGATAGGGTTAGGCCCGTAAACTCAGACCTTGTATGAATAGTCCTAATGGGCCCTTTTAGCTTCCGGGTTACTGAGTTTAGGGTGTAGGGAGTATAAATATCAAGAAAGTGAATCATACCACTACTTGTTATGAGTAGGCATTAGTAATCCAACAAATAAAATGATTTATAAAACACAGATACGAGAAAAAAAAATGAAATTGAGTCACTTTTCATTTTACTTTTCTCTAATTAATAATAATCAATTAATCATTACACCATCCGTTACACCTCGAAATAAAAAGTGTTACAATTTGACTAAATGAAACAAAAATGATTTAATTTCTCTATCAGCCTTTTGTAAGTTAAATTTGTTGTCCCCCTCCCCTTTCTTATAGGCAAATAGCAAAGCAGCAAAACACTTTTGATGGTGTGACCAACAATAATGCACTTTGAGCCCCAAAATAGAAGAAACTGCCTTGTGCAGTGAGACATCCATGGAGCCATTAGATGCATGAACATTTCAAATTTCAAGGTTTGTATCCAAACCAGAAGCCATGCAAAACCACACAGCTGTTTGTCATTGCCAGGTGATTGGTGACATCCTATTCGACCAGTGGACCTTGAGTAATTGAGTTGATTAACTTGATTCAATGTTAATGATTTGTTTGGCTTGATCCAAATATAGTATTAGTTATCCAAACGAATACTTTCACAAATTTACAGCAAGCATTACATTTTATGTAAGAGAATCTATAGGAATTTGTTTACCAAAAGAATAAAGTACCATCATGACTTTAAAGCTTTTCAAGGTAGATTACAACATAACATTAACAACACAACCCACTCCCTCCAAAACACTCCCCCTCCAATGCTTATGAATTTGTTGTGCATAAAAGGATGTTTATGAAAGAAAAATAGTACGAGTGAATGTTATCTTTCTTCATGTGAATAAAAAGTAGCAGAGTTATATAATCATATCTTTTTCTTTTTCTTTTACTAATGCATGTAAGTTAATAAGAAAATGATTAAAAAAAGAGAAGGAAAAAAATAAAAAATGAGAAAAGAACTATAAATAATGCATATAGGAGTTTATAGGACCAAAACAAAAAATTTATAAACATATTTAATATTTTATTATAAGAAAATTACTTAATAAATCAATTTTATGATAAATAAGAAACTTAAAGGGTCTTTCAAATGCTCTGCTCATTTCGGCATCTTTTCACCACTCTTTAGCTGAATGGTCAGCATCACTTTTTTAGAAATTATGTAACAGATTTGAGCCATTCTTCAATTGAGCCCATTTAATGTATGTTCTTGAATTTTTACTAAAAAAACAATCTAGCAATATCACATAAGACAAACTCTACCGCCTCAATATAAAATCAACACAATAACCCTGATATTGTCATTTAAAAAATGAGCCTCAATCTTATAATTAACATCCCAAATTCTCAAATCCCAAATGCCCTTGACCCATAAATAGGTATCATAAACTGTGTGGATACAGAGACAAACACACCTGGCTCAGACATCAACAGTGTAACCGAATTCAACTTATTTAACACGCAAAAAATAAACACCTTTATCAAAAATTTATACAAGTGTCACCAACCTTACAATTCATCAAAAGTTCTAAATGACAGGCTTAAGAAAAATTTAACAAGCTTGATATGCAATGAATTATCTTCTTCAAATGTGAGCCCTAACAATGAACATAGTCACACAGATGAGAAACTTCTTTTGCAGAACAACTTCCATAAGCGTCTCCTAAAAGCATAAAATTAGCACACCAAGTCATTTACAAACAGCACAAAACAATTCTGAACACATCACCTAGTCATTTTCTACCGTGATGACAAACTGACCAGTTTAAACACACTCAAAACAATGAACCGCAACCAAAGGATCTCAAAAACAGACAAACACGCAATAACCATCAGCAACCAGAATGCACAAACCAGAGAATGAAGTAGATGCTAGAATCCAGATAATATTTCCTCTAATTTATCAAATACACTTCAAAACGGGTCCAGTGATTCAAGCATTATGTCAAACAGATTATAAGCACTAGACTAGTCAATGCCAAACCAAGACAAAAGAGTAAACTAAAGCAACCAAAAATCATACAATGCCAATCTACATGGCTATGAGTCCATTGGGATGTTCATTTTTGCACAATCTTGATTACTCTCGGAAACCAAAACCTGAACCCAAAACCTATAGGAGAAATGAAAAACCTAGGAAATTGAAGCAATGAGAACCAGATCACAGCCAGGGTAATTCAAACAAAGAGCTAACGAAAGAGCTCTATTAATTGGTGACGGCGAGGAGTGAGGACAGCTGCGGTGGCCGATGAGCACTAGGAAGAGCCAGATCACAACCACAACCACATCTGTTTCAACTTTGGATTCGCATAAGCACCGATCCAATCGCTTCAGTTAAAAAAGGAGATCTACAATTCTACACAAAACCAGAAATAAAATTCAAAAAAAAAGAAAATAGAACGATTGAAAGAATAGTCATGAACACTAAAATGGAAGTGATTAAAGTATGAAATAGAAGTAAAAGGTAGAGGAAATATTTGATTTCAGTGTATAGATCTGAAACAAATACGAGAAATAGAACAGAGAGAGAGTAGAATGCGAAAGGTTAACAAATGGAGAGTGACGGCAATTACCGGTCACTTTGTCGACGGCAACACTCTAACTGTGGCCTACGAACAATAGAGGTTGGGTGCGTAGGTGTTGAGAGGTTGGGAACAAAGGGCACGAATGCAAGGCTGAGAGGTTTTGAAAACTTATTAAACAGAATTAGCTAGGGAATAGGGAGGGAAATTCGTAGCTAAATCCCTAGCTAAAAATGTAACTTTCAACATTTTATTTTAGCGAGGGAACAATCCCTAGCTGAATAGATTAGCTATGGAATATATTTAGCTACGGAATATTTCCTAGCTAATCCGTATCTAATTGCCTGCTAAAATTTCCTTCCCCTTATTTTTAAAATTTAGCAAGGGAATCAGTTTCCCTAGTTAATCCGTAGCTAATTAGCGACGGATTATCTAGGGAAAATTCCGAAGCAATTTATCGAAATTCTTGTAGTGTAAACATAAATTATTTTTCTCATAATCGATTTTCTTGAAAATGGATTACACATAATCGATTTTTTACATAATTTTTTTTTACAACTAATCCAAATACACACATAGTCTCTAATGATTACAATTTTTCCAACTAATATGCTTAAAATTTTAATGTGGCAAATAATCTCATATAATTGATTTTTATTTTAATAATTAAACTTTTAATATATGAAAAATATTTTTCCTTATGATTATTTGTCATATATTAGAAGTTTAAGCGGGTTAATTGAAAAAATTGAAGCAATTATTTGCCACATACTTAAAGTTTAAACGACAGTTATTTTATTTACATTTTAAACAAACTATCATTCTTAGCAGATGGAGAAGCAAAAAGTGGGTGTAAAGAAAGCAAAATTGAAGAGAGAAGTAGAAGAGTTATGTTGAAGCTTGGATTGGAACCTATTTCAGGTGTCCACCGGGTTACTTTCAAGAAGAACGAGAATGTGAGCGCCTTAATTACTCCTCACATGGCTTTCTTTCTGGACTTCATCCCTTCCTCTTTTTTTTTTATTCTCCCAATTCAAGTGAACTTTCTAGGTAAGTGCTAACATATTAATATGTTTGTATTCATTAATGATAGGTCACGTATGTTATCTTGAAACCTGCTGTGTTAAAAAATGCAGCCTCAAGAGGATGTCAAAACTCCTTGTTGTAGCCATGTTGTTTCAGAACCTGTGTCCTCTGCAATGGTGAAGGAAGATGAAGGGGTTGATGAGTCTGGAATGGACCCAAGGGACATTGAGTTGGTGATGGTACAGACCGGGCTCTCTTGGGCTAACGCTGCAAAGGCACTGAAGGCTGCTAACAATGACATAGTCACAGCCATCATGGAGAATATGATGAACTGAGGAGCTTTTAGTTGTTTCTTATAATTTGAGTACTGAAATTATGATTTCTAAGAGCATGTATGCATCAGGCAATAATGTCATTTGAATTTCTTTTCCCCAGTGGCACTAGTAATGAACTGAGGATTTAAAATAATTTAATGACAACTGAGGGAGGTTGTGTATCCTGGTAATTTTCAATACAAAAGGGATGATCCATGATCAAACTGCTTACACCAAGCAGGGAAAGCTAGTTGTTGTTCCAAAAATATTGTAGCTTCATTAATTATTGGAGTCTGTTCTTGAAGGTGACATGGGCATGGTCTAGTAATGATCTGAATAAAAGGAGAAGAACAGTCTATGATGCTTACAACATGGGTGAATAGTGGCTATATCCATGGGGGAAAACAGAAACTATTTTTGAGTACAATAGCAGTAACAAACAAACTAGATTTATGAGCATTGCTATTTAGTACGAAAACTAATTTTACAAAAATTTACGAATTACATGGCAACATTACTACAGCCATCACTTCTTGAAATTTAGTATTCAAGTGTGGTATGGTATCACATCCATGTGATTTTTCTAAACCAATAACGGTTAATATTCATTTGTAGATATTTTCGTATAAAAGTTTTCGTAACATTCAGCATTATATGTGGGTAGCCTCCCCTCCATTGAACTTCAGGTACACAAAATAAAAAAGAATAAATAGATAACTTAATTCTTAAAAATATCATTCTTTGTAACCAAATTAAACGATAACTTATTACATAACACGTTAAGTTTTTATGTGTAATATTGTTTTGCTTATACTTTAGCTTACCATATATGTGTAATGTTTATAATTCTTGTGTACTTCTTGATCCTCGGATTAAATCTTAGCTACACTATTATGCCTATACTTTAGTTTACCATTCTTTTTCATACATTAAGTCATAGACTTCCTCTGTGACAAAAAAGAAAAGGTGAGGTGCCTTAAGTGTTTGGTTGAGTGAAGTGTCGACTTAAACCTTTTATTATAAACTAATTAAGAAAACAAACTTTTATTATTACTAAGAAAGAGATTCAACTTGAAGTTGAATCTCTTACTTAGTAATAATAAAAGTTTATTTTTCCGTGAATTCATGGGAAAATATTTTTATTAATTGGATGATATTAAAAGGATAAAAATATAACAAGACACTTAGTATATAAATTTGTCTTATGATTGATACCTATTATCGAAATATTCTCTTATTAAATTTTATCTCTCAATCATTAAATTTTAAAGTTAAGGTCTTTAATTAATTATGGATTAAGTCTCTTTTACGATATGTGACTTTTTCAGTTTCTTTGCCTTAGGCACCAGCAGGCTTTTTCCCTGCCTAGCCCAATCAATATATATAAGGAAGGAATTAACTAATATTAATATAAGACTTCATCACTTTTATATTATTCAATAATTTTTTATTAGATAATTTTCTTAATATTAATATAAGATTTGATCACTTTTATATTATTCAATAATTTTTTATTAGATAATTTTCTTTTAAAATCTACCGTTAAATTGAAAATTTTTATCATGTAGATCATACTTATAAAATTTTACATTAATCCAAAATTGTTTTATGACTCATTGATATACATCAAGATTAACGCAATATAAACTTTTAACATATATAAAAATATGAACTATTTGATTACATTCATATTGATATTCAATTTTTGAAAAAAATTTGACACAAATGATCAACATAATAGATAATTATAATTTAAAGATTGCATCGACAAAAAGTATATTCAATGAAAAGTTATTGAGTAGTGTAAGTAAATTAATGGCCCGTTTGTTATAGATTAAAAAAAATAATTTTGACCTTCAATAATTTAGAAATTACTTTTTTAGATATTTTGAAGAAAAGCAGAAGCTATTTTGTGTTTGTGTATAATCATAAAAATCATTTTTTAAATGAGAGTAACTTTTTTCTCTTCTATCACAAGAAATTTTTTTTAAAAACTAATGAGAGTATCTTTTCATTTTAATAATAAAAATAATTTTTTTAATGAGCTTAAGGGCTCGTTTGTTATATATTGAAAAAAATTGATTTTGACCACCAATAATTTAGAGATTATTTTTTAGAGATTTTAAAGAAAAGTAGAAGCTATTTTGTGTTTGTTTACAATCATAAAAATCATTTTTTTAAATGAGAGTAGTTTCTCTCTCTTTTATCGCGAGAGATTTTTTTCAAAAGCTAATGAGAATAGCTTTTCATTTTAACCATAAAAATAATTTTTTAAAACAAATAATTTTTTTAATAAGCTTAAACAAACACAATCAACATCATTAAAAATGATTTTTTACTTAAAAAAAGTGATTTTTTCATCAAATAATCTATAACAAACGGGCTCTAAACAAATACAATTAAAATCATTAAAAATAATTTTTTACTCAAAAAAGTGATTTTTTCATCAAATAATCTGTAACAAATGGGCTCTAAGTCTTACATCGGTATAAGTTGATCATTCTCCACACACACACACATATATGATATTTATAAAATTTCACATTAATCCGAAATTATTTTGTAACTCATTCATATACATCAAGATTAACGTAATATAAACTATTAAAATATATGAAAATATTAACTATTTGATTATATTCTTATTGATATTCAAAATTTTCAAAATTTGACATAAATGATCAATATGATAGATAGTTATAATATAAGGGTTCAATCAATAAAAAATAATGTAAATAAGTTAAATCTTACACCAATGTAAGTTGATTCAATCTCGATATATATTTATATTAGCAGAAATTTCCATATTACCAAAAAATATGAAAATTGCATGCTGATAGCGTGACAATACTCTTCTTCAGCTGCCATGCAGGTCCCTGCTTCTAAATTACATTAAACCCCAACTCTTTAAACAAAATAACTCCTCTATCGCTCACACCCTTTCCCCCCTATAAACCCTTCCAGATCATCCACGTCATTCGACCTTTGACGTGGCGCAATCAAAACGGCACATCCAATAAAACAGTGCTTCAGTGGCACTCCCGTAAATTCATTAAAAACCCAAGGACATGCTCGTATATTTATATATATCAGAATCGCTTTCCTGCCCTTAACCAAAAAGAGGAATCGCGTTGGTGACTCTCTCTCCCCCAATCCCCATTTTCAGAAGCACCACCATTTTTCACGCCCCTTGCAGACTCCGAAACCCATATCCGAGGGTTAGGGTTTCTGCCGCAATGGGAAGAACAAGAAGAAAATCGCCTCTTGACGAAGAACAAGGTGACCATTATCACATTACTATATATATATATCATCACACTCATTTCAATCGTTGTTTGATTTTTCTCGGTTTCGATTCAACTTTCGGGTTTCGATTTTTCAGAGAAAATCAAAAAGAAAGGGAAAAGGAAAGAAGCTGTTACCGTCGATGATGAATCAGAAGAAGAAGAAGAAGAAGGTAACGCCATGAATTCAATCTCGAATCAGCTTCATTGCTTGCTCTCTTCGTTGTTCGTGCTATTTTTGGCTGTGTGTGGTAAAACCTCACTGAGTCATTTCAGTGAAAGTTGTAAATAAATTTTTTTTTATTCTTGTGAATTTTAAATTGTCATTTTGAAATTTTTTTATCGTTATTTTAAAAAAATAAGAATAGAAAAAAATTAAGGATGTCATTTATGTTAAAAAATAAATAAATTTCTTTTTATGTTTTCTTATCAATATTTTTAAGAAGATATATTAAATTAAGTTGATTTTAAAAATATTATAATTTTTCCTGATAGGACGAAAATGATTTTCCGGTTGACGGGGATATGTAGAGTCTGCAAAATGGGTCTTTCGGGGTTGACGATATTTTGAGCTGTTTCCGTCTCGTTATCTCGTGCTACGGTTTGGAAGAAAGTCTTAACGTGGTGTTGTATTTTGTCACGAGATAATGAAACGCTGAGATATATTGAATTCTCCCCTTTCTTTCTTTTGTTGTTTTATTTCGTACAAAATTTATTTTTGCGATTTCGCATTTTTTAAGGTATTTGTAATGTGGCTCTCACATTTCCGTTTTGCAGAATTCTATCAATTTCGTTTTGTTTCACTCTGTTATCTCTGTTAATAGACATCTAATTCTAAAGTTAAAAGAATCAATTTTCGTCAAGGTAATTTGGTTGCTTGTAGATTATTTTGAATTTTTCTTTTCTTTGATTTTCATGTATATATATATATATATACACATTCATTTATTTTACATCCCCTGCTACATTGTCAATATTAGATTTTGAGTTGAGTTTTTCTCTTTTTTGATCCCCCATTTGGTTCTTTGGTGATGGCTTCCGTTGTAAGTGTACATCAGTAGTCATCACATGTTTCATCTGTTATGGTCATTGGTCACTTAAACGCTTACAGTGAAGTCCAACGAAACAGGGACATTTCAAAATGGTCACCGTACTGGTGATAGATAATGTGTATGTTAGATATTCATCGAACACATACTCTTAACATGCATATCACATTTTTTTACTTGTTTTTTTTTTAAATTATAATATCAATATGAGTGGGATGCTACATTAATTAGATAAATAATATTATTTCATTATATTTATAATGAATAATGCTGAGTTTTGAAATATTGATGTGTCTAGTATAATTTATAATTTGTATTTTTATGTTAACATTATATCACTTTTGTATGTTATACCCTAACTGTTCTGTCTCATAATTTTTAAAATTTTCATATCTCCGTGTTTGTATAGTGTCGTATTCGTGTCCTGTGTAGTATCGGTGTTTATCTTCCTAGGTGAAATATGACAGTAGTACTGAGGATGATGCTCTTTTCAATTTGTTCATGCCAAGAGCCTCTTGGCATGAACAAATTGACATTTTTTTTTCTCACTTGGTGAAGCAGAGGAAGGCTTGGATGAGTTTGAGATAGATGGGTTTATAGTTGATAATGTTGAAGACGAAGAAGATGATGAAGAAGAAGAAAATCCAAAACAAGCGCAAAAGAAAAAGAAAAAGAGAAGGTTCTTATACTTTCTTTCTTACCCGGTAATGCAATTTCATATATCTGCATTGCTAGCTCAACACTTTGTGCCTTTGGTACCCATTCTCAGGAGATCGTTGAAAAACATTGTTCTTGACTATGATGATCTTGAGTTAATCCGCGAGAATAAAAGCATCAATCAAGAAAAATTGGTTAGCTTATGCTTCTTTATGATTGGTCTTTCTGTGTATTTAATCAACAGAGAGACTGTTTTTGTTATTCATCATGCCTTTCTTAATTGAGTTTTGCCTAGGGAGATGAAAAATTGAAGAGGCTCAAAAAGGCTGGCGTAGAAACTGAGCTGAGGGAAGACTTCTCTGATGATGGAGGTGATCAGTATCAGCATTTGGCTTTATCGTCTTCACTTTGCTTTCCAGTTTTCATTTGCTTATTCAAATGTCCTATTATTGCCCTCATGTTGGATCAGCGTAATCTGATAATTATCTGGTTGTTTGCAACAATGCTGCCTGACCCATGTTGAGTTTTCGTCCGGGTTTCAGTGTGCTATTGTTTCTCAATTGATTACAAAATCCTTGGTTTTCCAGGATCGGATTTTGATGATATTGTTGAAGAAGATGAACATCTATCTAATGATGCGGAGGATGACATGGCAGATTTTATAGAGGATGAAGAGGTTATCTATGGGAAGAGTGATTCTCTCAGGTATGTTGCGATTAACATGAATGCTTATGAATTTACTGGAAGTTTTTCTATTGGATCACTGTTTTGATGTCATAACCTAGGACTGATTAGTTGCTTATTACCCATTTCCAATGATGAAGAATATAACCTACTTTACTGGTCATCTGTTCCCTCTTTAATATGATATTTTGTTGCCTATTTTGCTTATAGACAAACGAAGTTTAAAGACACCAAACATTCGTCATCCCAGCTAAAAGAAGCCAAAGATAGTTTTGGCAAGGCTGGTCTACTGCAAGAGCATAGTAGGGAAGTTCAAATTCAGTCTATTGAGCCTGATGATTCTAACGAGTATGAATCATTCATTCCAACAAATATGTATGTAGATGATACAGACATACCTGAGAGGATGCAGGTCCTGATTGCAAATTTTTTGTTGATTGCTAACATATCAATTATTAATCATAGTGTTGTGATTTAAATTTAATTTGTCTCAAATTTTTCTTACAGATAATTGAGGACATTGTAGGGTCTGCTCCAGTTGACCAAATGAGTATAGAAGAAGAAAGTTCTTGGATAATAATTCAACTTGCATCCAACTTAAATCCATTGTTCAGTGTGTCTAAATCCTGCAGACTAGTTGATTCAGTAAAGAGGGAAGATATTGTACGGTTCTTGGAATTGCATCATGCAAAGAAATATGATGTAAGAATCAGTATGATTTAAATTACACTTATGGGTTTTATAACGAGAAAAATATCTTTTTAATATTTTAATGTTTTTTCTTTACTTTTAGATTCCATTTATTGCGATGTATCGGAAGGAACAATGCCTCAGTCTTCTGGAAGAACCACAACAGGATGAGTTGGGAAACACATTTTTGAATGATATTGAGAGAAAACCTCAGCTAAAATGTCACAAGGTAATTTTTAATTTACTGTTTTTATTGTTGGATGGTATGGATTAAACAAATTTGAGGTCAGCTGTCTCAGTTATGAGGATTATGCATTGCACAGGAAGAAGTGCTAGATAGTTGAAATAGCAAATTAATTGAATTAAGGAAATTAATGCATATGAATTTGATGGAATTGCTTCATTCTTGGTGTAGATACTCTGGGTAATCAAGGAATTGGATAAAAAGTGGCTGCTTCTTCAGAAGCGGAAGAGCACACTTATGAGATACTATAACAAGCATTTTGTGGAAGAATGCCAAATGTCTTTCCTTGATGAAGAGTCCGGTTTCCATAAGCAGATTTTTGACTCCATCACCAATATGCTCAAGAAGGCTGAAACAGAGAGAGAGATTGATGATATTGATATGAAGTTTAATTTGCATTTTCCCCCAGCCGAGGAATTATTTGATAGCGGTTATAAAAGGCCTGTGATGAAGTCATACTATTCCAATTGCAGTAAGGCAGGACTGTGGCCACTTGCAAGCAAATTTGGCAATCCTGAGAAATTTGGTTTGCTAGTTACTCTTGAGAAAGTGGTAAATTTTTTGCTTTTATTTATTTACACATTCCTGAATACTTTCAAAATTCCTTTTCTTTTTGGGTGACAATTGACTGGATGGGTTCTTGGACTCTAGGGAATGGACAACGAAGAAGATCCAGAGGAATCTCTGGAGGAGATAGCTTCAATATACAGGTGTGAAACATTTGAAACATCGGAAGCTGTACTTAAAGGCGCTAGGCACATGGTATGCTGTTGATTTTATCATCTGGTCCTGCTTAAATCCAAAGTCTATCAAGTCTTAGTTTACTAATCTATAATTTTTTCTCTAGACTGCAGTACTGTTAAGCAGTGAGACACCTTTCAGGAAATATGTCCGCAGCATATTTATGGATAAGGGTTTAGTGTCAACCAGCCCTACATTGCAAGGAAACTTAGCAATAGATTCCTTTCATGAATTTGCAGGGTTTAAGTGGCTGCAGGACAAACCTCTCTCAAAGTTTGAGGATGCCCAGTGGCTTTTCATTCAGAAGGCTGAAGAAGAGAAGCTTCTTCAAGTTACAATAATGTTGCCTGATCATGCCCTAAATGAGTTGACAATGACTTGCAATGATGCTTTTCTCAAAGATAGTGAAGGAACATCTGCTAGGCTTTGGAATGAGCAGCGTAAATCAATCCTGCAGGATGCTATTTCAAATTTTCTTCTGCCATCTATGGAGAAGGAAGCACGGGCATTGTTAAATGCTAAGGCTAAAAACTGGTTGTTAATGGAGTATGGGATGCAGTTGTGGAACAGAGTCTCTGTGGCACCATATCAGTATAAGGACAATGATACTGCGCAAGATCAGGGAGTCATGGCTTGTTGTTGGGGAATTGGAAAGCCAGGTACCACATTTGTCATGTTGGACTCCAGAGGGGAATTGGTTGATGTGATGCATGCTGGGTCACTTACACTACGATCTCAGAATATTAATGATCAGCAGCGCAGAAAAAATGATCAAAAACGTGTTCTCAAGTTTCTAAAAATTTATCAACCACATGTTATTGTTTTAGGAACTGCTAATGCGTCCTGTATAAGGTTGAGGGATGACATTAACGAGGTAAACTAAATCCTCAACCTCATTTGGCTTGCTTGATGGCCTCAGTTATTTGTTTATTGTTTCCTGTAGTATATTTTCTATAGTATATGTGATTGTTTTTTTTTTTTCTCTAGAGTGATGCTATTTCACCGGAAGAGTGAAACTGTTATTGTATCCTGAAGTGATGTGTGTGCATCTGAATTAGAGAAAAACAGTACTTGTGTGGATGTGTGTGCATTTGAATTAGAGAAAAACAGTACTTGTGTGAGGCCCAAATGAGACATCAATTGTACAGCAATACTTGAATACTTTCGATATGGTACACTTTCTAAGGAGGTTTATGATTACTCTTTTCTAAATGGCTTAGGTTGCATTTCAAAGATCACAATTCTTTTTTTTTCAGTTGGTACATAAGATAACTATTCTTTAACAACTCTTCTAACTAGTAATGATTTCTTGGATTCTGTGTTGAAATTTTCTTGTGCCCATCATCATTGCTCTTAAGACAATGAGACCATGTTGTGAAGTCTGGAATACATGCCAAAGGGAATTCTAAAATGTCTAGAGATATTTTGTCACCCGTTGTTGGTTGGGTTTTGCTATGACTAATTATATTTTTTTTTCATTGTTTTTCTTTTTCTTTTAATGTGATTTTTATGAGATTTGTTTAAGTTTCATGACTTTCCTGTTGCTCATAAACAATCTTCCACAAATAAATTCCGATCTCATCTTTTTGACTAAGGGTTTGTGGATGGCACTTTGATATCATTGCTATTAGTTTCGTGATAGTCTAAAGATCTGAACCTTGGGATGTTAAATTTCATCTACAACCTGACTTAGGAAAAGTTACAGGAAAGGAGTTCTTGGTAAAATTATTTCTAATTTAGGAACAATTAACCACTCAACTAGTGGTTAATGAGTTACCAGTTATGACTTAATTG
The DNA here is from genome assembly GCA_023212625.1 of Styphnolobium japonicum. Classification (NCBI taxonomy): domain Eukaryota; kingdom Viridiplantae; phylum Streptophyta; class Magnoliopsida; order Fabales; family Fabaceae; genus Styphnolobium; species Styphnolobium japonicum. The sequence continues at coordinate 22,854,380 of JALBWW010000009.1, forward strand.
TGCACTTGAGTGGTTAAATGTTCCTATGTTAAAAATATTTTTACTGGGAATTCCTTGTATTTTTCTGTTCCCTTTTTGTATAAATGTTCAATTATTGACATTGGATCTAACCATGTATGCTTCCAAGATTGAGAGCAATCTCTCCAGCCCTTTGTTTAGAGTGGTTCAAGCATACAATAATAATTTTTATTCTGGACAGTCTTTAAGTTTGTAGGCTGACAGCAGACATTGTTTGTCACACCCATTAATCTTATAGAACAATATTAATGTGTTCTTTATGCATAAATTATAATGTCATCAAGCTACAATGTCAATTGTGCAATTATAAATACTATTAGTGTCTTTGTCAACTCTGGAAATTGAGATAATACTTTTCTTTTACATTATAGTCAAAAGATTAAGACGCTCATTATGTTCCTTCTCATTCTAGTCTTTCCAATATTGCATTTATTACCTCCTAAGAAACATTGATATTTGCTTTTGCAGCTGTATACATATCCTTATTGGGCACATGTACCATACTACTGTCCCCATGTCCCTATATTTTAAATAATTTTTTTTGACTGAAACAATCTGGAAAACAATAAAGCAGATTAGACATGGAGTTGAAACTACTAAAAATGTTAGAAAAAGTCCTTGAAATGCACTGAATCTCAACAATTTAACAAAACACATGAAAAAAGCTCAAAGGAAGGCCGAAACATTTGATTATATAATTTTTTTGATAATAAATTCATAGTATAATATCTTACTTTTTTTAATTGCTATATCTACTTATTATATCGTTTTGGATTACCTAAGCTTAATTAAAAGTTCTTGTCCTTTGTACAAGTGTGATCTATGGTTCAATATTTATATTCTGTTTTCAAATTAATATAATAATTTTAAAATTTTAATAGTTGCCTAATTCCAGGTCCCATTTGTTCAAAAAGACTTATTTTTTGAGACAGTTTGTTTTGTAATATGAAAATATAAATATATTAATCAGTTCTCCATCACGTACCATTAATTATTTCTGAAGCAAAAGCATTTTATGTAATGAAGATTATACTTTAGTATGAAATTGTAAAATCCTTGCCTTTACTTGAATTTTTCCTTTTTAAGTTTTAACTGTCTTCATGAATTATAGTTCCTGTATTTCATCATTGTCCCTGCATTTTGCAATCACACATCAGAGTTTATCAATTTTCTTTTATATTGTAATGTCAATAATATTATTCTAGCAGCCAGCTATTTTTTTGATAACTGATGCAAATGCTCTTTGTTATTCTTCTTAGTGTTACTGGTATATAGTGACTGCTATTGTGACTTATTTAATACATGGTTTGATATTTTCCTTTGTTAGTAGACACTATGATTCAATGAGTTATTTTAACAATCAATCAGATTATTTCAATGATGTCGGAGGACAATTTTCAAGATGTCAGTCAAAAGATGAAACGGCTACCAGCAGTTGTTTTAGGGGATGAAGGCTTGCCTCGTCTTTATGAAGATTCAGAAATTTCCATGAATCAGCTTCCCAAAAAACACGGTAATACATCGGTTTCTTTTATCTTGCCTCCATTTCTGTTCTCTCTTCTCTTCTTTCCTAAAATCAGAAAGTTTTTTTGACCATTTTATATTACCTCTGTTCTTGAAATTATGTAGGCATTGTCAAGAGGGCTGTGGCACTTGGACGTTTCCTTCTAAACCCATTGGCAATGGTTGCAACACTCTGTGGAGTCAAAAAAGAGGTTTTGTCTTGGAAGCTGAACCCCCTGGAGAAATTCCTAACAAGAGATGAGAAGTTGGAGATAATTGAATGGGTCATGATAGATATTACAAACCAAGTAGGTATAGACATAAATTTGGCCATTAGCCATGACTGGCTTTTTGCTCCTTTGCAGTTTGTTTCTGGTCTTGGACCCAGGAAAGCTGGTATTTTGCATAGAGAATTACTTGGAGGTACAGATGTGAGAAATCGAAGGGACTTTGCTAAATTTGGACTGAGCACAAAGAAGGTTTTCTGCAATGCGGTTGGCTTTTTACAGGTTTCTTGCAATGACCCAAATTTCATTGATACTGTTAGTAATATTCTGGATCGTACAAGAATTCATCCAGAGTCATATTATCTTGCTGAGGAATTAGCTAGAGCTGTTCACAGACATTATATTCTGGAAAATCAAGATGCTAATACCCAAGTGAATGCAATTGAATATATTCATAATGATCCAAAACTTCTAGAATGTTTTGATTTAAATGATTATGCAGATAGACTGGAAATAGAAAAGGGAGAATCTAAAAGGGTGACTCTTCATGATATAAAGATGGAACTGCTCCATGGATTTAAAGATCCTAGGTGTCCTTATATGGAACCGACTCAAGATGAGGAGTACTATATGATAACAGGAGAATCTGGGGATGTACTTGTTGAAGGAAGAACAGTTAAGGCAACAGTTCGCCACGTGCAGACCCAACAGGCATTCTTTATGCTTGAATGTGGAATGACTGGAGTACTTTTTAAGGAAGACTTTTCAGATGAAACCGAGGATATATCTTTAACCGACAAACTGCATGAAGGTGTTGTGCTTACTTGCAAGATCAAACTAATTGATAAGAACAGATGCCGGGCCAATCTGACTTGTAAAGCGAGTGAGTTGAAGGATGATGGCGAGCAAAGTTTTCATGACATGGATCCTTATTATTGTCAAGGAAATATCATTTTACCGAGTCAGATAGGGGCAACAGACAAGAAGGAGCTTGGAAATAAGCATTTCATGCCCAGGATGATTTGTCATCCCCATTTTCAAAATATAACTGCAGATCAAGCAAACGAGGTGCATTTATTTGTTGCTTGGTATTTGAGTTCATTTAAGTTTCCACGATATGGAGATTTTTAGATTTTTGACAGGCATCTTTTCATCTGTTCTTTATTGAATAGTTCCTTGCAGATAAGGCTGTTGGGGAATATATTTTTCACCCTAGTTCAAGGGGTCTACGTTATTTGACCTTATCTCTTAAAGTTTTTTATGGACTTTTTGTACACAAAGACATTGTTGAAGTTAGAAAGAATCAGGACATAAAAAGCCTGCCTGGACTTGGAGGGACATTAAAAATAGGAGAGGAGATATTTGAGGACATAGATAAGGTCAGCATCCTTAATTCAGATTTCATATACATTTCAGAAACTCTTTATAAGTTCCTCCATGATTCTTCAGTATTTTTTTTATAATACTTCATTGTTTGGGTTCAAACATTGAAACATATCAACTTATCACCAACTTGTAATTTCTGTTCTTTGTATGTGTGTTTGTTTATGAACATTAGAGCACTTAATCATGATACAAAGATCTAGTGGCTTATGGGTTTTCATATCATGATTTGGCACATGTATTTTAAATTCAATAAATAATTTTCAGAAACAGGTAATTAAAGGCAATTCATTCAAGACATGTTTGTAGGTATGTGTTAGAAGATATTGGACTCTGGAATATTTACCTTAATCTTATATAGGTCCATGGATTATCGCTGAGAAGACATTCAATTTGTATTAGTTTATCTAGTGTTGTGCTTGTTTGTCGATGCTTTTGAACTTAATTCCTTTTCTTAATTAATGATTTCCCCTTCTATGAAATAGGTTATGGAACACTATGTCAATCCGTTGGTAGTTCATCTGAAAGCTATGCTTAATTTTCGAAAATTTAAGAAGGGTTCAAAAGCTGAGGTTGATGAACTATTAAAACACGAGAAGGAAGAATATCCAAAGAGGATACCGTATGGCTTTGGCCTTTCATATGAGCATCCTGGTACTTTCATCTTGTCTTACATTAGAAGTACAAATCCACGTCATGAGTTTATTGGTATCCATCCCAAAGGATTCAAGTTTAGGAAGCAAATATTCAACAATGTTGAGCAGCTGGTAGCATATTTTCAGAATCATACCTATGATACTGTTGTACCACCAAAAAACCCCATAACAGATGAATCATTTAGGGAGTCCATGTCTGGAGGCTGGAGAAGCAACACCGTAGATCAGCACAAACAATCAATAGGTAAAACCCGGACCTTTTAATTTATTTTATTTGATTTAACATTCTATATTTTCACACTTTATAAAACACATGTCCTGAGAAGTTTTACAATTTCGGGAATTAGTCAAATTTATCTGTTTTATCTATGAATTTCAAAATTCAAGTGAGATTAAAAGGTTCCACCTCAGATTTTGCAATTCTATAATCTCTTCTACTTATCTTTCAAGCATACTCAAGCCTTCTTGCAGTTCCTAACCACCCAAGAAATTTTCACAAGACTATCTGCCTCACATACATCAAAGCCCCTTAATTTTCTTTTAAAACGCTATGAAACTTTTCATAAACCACTACTTATCTTGAATTCTTGTTCTCTTAACACTAATAAACCTTAACCGATTCCTCCACAACTTTCCTAGGAAACTACTGTCAGGAAATTTCTCCACACTCCTTTGCCTGAACTCTCATATATTGGTTCGAGATGAGTTTTAATAATGTATTATTTAAGGGATGGCATACATCAAATATTAAATTTTATTCTATATTGCTTAACTTGTATATAATATATTATGAGATTATTACTTGTATATAATGCATATTGGATGTAGTTATGTAGCAAAATTCATAATAAAAAATGAATAGGCTCCATATAGGCTGTTTACTTAATGGCAATACTATGGATGCTAGATTCCTAGTATCTGCTTATCTTTCAAACATTTGATGCATGCTGAACATGAATGTCAAAATTGCTGGTCGATAGTGGGTTAACTTTGAAGCCTCCTAGAACTAGAATTGTTATCTTTCTAACATGGCTCTTTCTAAGAATGGTAAATTTCAACTATATTACATGAAACATTTATCTCCATTTTTGTTTCAGAGATATAAAACAGATTTTATCTTTGCAGAAGCATTGTTGCCGTATGATCCAATTTACAAACTTGCCGACTGTTCCTCTGAAATAATTATTGTCACCATGGATTGTTTGTTTGTATTCCAGAACACGGGCTCATTTTTAAACATATTGCTGTCAAATATATGTGCTAACCATCACTAATAATGAGTTTACAAATTACAAGTATTTGCTTGGTGCACAATTGAGAAACATTTGTCAATTTAGATTGAAGTAGGATTTGAGTTTCCATGTACACATTAGTATTCCGAGTAGCCTAAATGCAAGATTAAAGAGCCTGATTATCGAGTTAAAAAACAGAATTGATGCTTTTACTCCTTTTCATGTTTGTATACTTTGATTGGACTAATTTAATCTACGCCTTACAGGTTACAATGACCGTGGGGATGGCCGTGGTCGTGGTCGTGGTCGTGGTCGTGGTCGTGGCCCCGGGCGTAGCCATGATCGTGGTCGTGGCCTTGGGCGTAGCCGTGGCGGTCGTGGACGTGGATTCGGTCCTAGATCTGGCTCTCGTGATGATTGTATTAGTGATGTCAAGGATGGCAGTGGTTTTTCTAGTTCAAAGTGGGGCTTTGGTTCCAGCAATGTCACTGATGATGCCTTTGCTACTGCTAAGCATTGGGGAGTGGGTGGTTCTGGTGAGGGTAATGGAAGTGGAACCACTAATTTTAACCATCAGAATAACCATGAAAGTGGGATGCATGTCACCGGCAGTGGTAGCAATCAAGGTGCCTCCAACGACTGTACTTGGGGACAGGGAAGTGGCGAGGGAGGGGGATGGGGAATGAGGAGCGGCCAAGGTGAAGGGTATGAGGATGGAAATGGACATGAACGTCAACGAAACAATTGTAGTGGTGGATGGGGCAGTACTGGAAGTGATCAAACTAATGGTGGTGGTTGGGGCAGTACTGGAAATGATCAAACTAATGGTGGTGGTTGGGCTAATGCTAATTCTTCTGGTTGGAAAGATAACATTGGCAAGAATTGGGGTGAGGCTGGTCCTGGTGAAGGCAGTGGTGGATGGGGCAGTACTGGAAGTGATCAAACTAATGGTGGTGGTTGGGCTAATGCTAATTCTTCTGGTTGGAAAGATAACATTGGCAAGAATTGGGGTGGGGGTGGTCTTGGTGAAGGCAGTGGTGGAGCCACTAATTTTGGCCAACAGAATAGCCATGAACGTGGGAGGCATGCAGGTGGTAGCTATAGGGGTGCCTCTAATGATTGTGGTTGGGGACAGGGACAAGGAAGGGGAAGGGGATGGAGAGGGAGTCAAGGTGATGGCCGAGGACGTGGACGTGAGGATGATAAGAACAGGAACAACTATAGTGGTAAATGGGGCAGTGGTGGAAGTGATCACTCCGGTGGTGGTGGTTGGGCAAATGCCAATTCTTCTGGTTGTAGTCGTTGGGGTGTAGGTAGTACAAATGAAGAAAGTAATAGTTTAACTGGTGGCAGCTGCGGATTAGGTAAAGATAGCAGTGAAAAGGGTAGTTGGGGACTCTCAGTTGCCAGTAATATCGGATCTGGAAATGAGAATTCGGAATGGAGTGTTGCTCATGAGAAGAATACCACTACCAATGGTGGTGGGAGCGGATGGGGAGGGACTGGTGGTAGTTGGTAACACATCCTTAGTGCAAGTGATTCCAAGTGGTTGGTGTTATCCTTCTAGAAAAGAATTGTCTTTTGTTCAGGGTACATGCTACTTTTATATATGGCTTTTCTGTAGTTACCCAAACATGGCTAATATTTGCAATCTATTGCATATATGATTCTTTAAATACGACAATCGAGAGGCAAATTATATACTATTTCTCATTACGTTTATCTTTATCTCCTCCTCCACCCGCGCGAAGAAAAATATTCTCAATTGCAGCCTCCTCCTTTGCTTTGGTGGGAATTCCCCTCATGAATGTTACCTGGTGTAATCGGATCAGGTAGGGTCGGATTTGAAAAACACAAACCAACCCGAGGAAGTTTGGTAGGTTCATAGAAAAATGTGTTAATTCAATCAATTTAACCCGAACATGATTGGGTCTGCATGGATTTGATGGTCAGGTTGACACTTTCTATTATAAAATAATTTCACTAAAATGACATTGTTTTCAATTTAAATATTAATTATTTTTTAAAACATATAGCCAAAGCAACGTTTTAAATGTAAACAATTCTAAATAAAGTAAAATTCGAGTGATCGGATTAGATTGGGTTAAAATCCAAAACTCAATCACCCAACACAACCTAACTAAAATTATATGAGTGTGCTCGGGACGGGGTTAATGGATTGTCTAATTAACCCAACTTAGGAAATGTTTAAATTCGAGCAGTTTGAAAGAGAAGGGGGGGAAAGGTAATTTTTTATTTTTAAATTGATATAATTATAAAATATTTACAAAAGAAAAATAACATAATTAGAATGTTACATGATAGTTTCTCATTTTAGTCTTTTCATTTAAAAAAATTATCAAATAAAGAGAATACAAATTTAAAATAAAAAATTATGCATCTCCTCTCTTCCCCTCCAAACTCCTCCATCCAAATAATACCTTAATAAACACTTTCCATAATGAATCAGTGGGTCAGCAATGAAGTTGTTACCCAAATGAGATTTTGATTCAGCTTGCTTTCATTGCTGTTGAGATGGATCAACTTGTGTTTTTATTCATAATACTAGCTGAAAGTAACCTATTTTGATCTAGTACTCCAAAGAGACAGACTCAACACTTTTCCTCAAATATTGTAGTAATTTCATTTTTCGAGTATTTTACTTTTGATAATTACTGAAAGATATTGGGCTAAACAAGAATTTCATGATTTTGAAAGTACGATTTGTAGTGAATGTAAAATATTTAGATAATTATGTTGGAGCAAGTATTGAAATTATTCTAAATAGAATATATGATTTTGTGGAATCCATGTTAGGTCTCTGTTGTCGTTAGTAGGGTTACGGTCTAGCTACACCTAGTTATTCTGTGGTATTTTTATTGGAAGATAAAGAGTTGGATGTTAGGTGTAGCTCTTTGTGAGAGGCAATTAGCTACATGTAGCCACCCTCAAACAGATGATATAGTTGGAGAGAGGAAATGACTACTCATTAGGTGAAGCCACCCCTATGTAGATGGCCACTCCTAGATGAAAGGGCTGCCATCGAGGTGGAGATACTCGTATTTTGGTTCTCTCATGCATGATCCCTTTATAATTGTGCCATGTGTATTCAATCGTTATGTGTTAAGGGATGTCGATATAAGCTTTGTATACTTCATATTTGTAAAAGGCATGACTATGCTCTTGAACATTTTAGATGGGTGAATTTCATGATTTTAGAACTTATTGCTAATTCTTTAGGCATGTTATTCGTGTGACTCACCCATCATCTTTGTTGATTTTTTAGATTATTTAATAGTTGAGCAGCGAGCGCTTGAACTCATCTGCACTAATCCTTTCATTTTAGGTTGGCTTCACCCTCTCTTTGATGGTAGATATGCAGGTATTTGACTCCATGTTCTATAACTTTAGGAACCCTCGGAAAGCAACCTTGTGTTAGGATTGTTTATGTTTTATGTCTTGAACTAAGATTATTTTGTATGAGATGGTCGATTTGCCTTGTTGATAGTTTTTATTTATTTATTTTGGTGATGACCAGATGTATTTCAACACCCTTTGAGTGTGAAATTAATCTTCTTCGAATCAAAGTATTATGGTAAAGCCCTCCCAATAGTATTGGCAACTCCTTAGATTTGTATATTTGATCTCGTCTTGGGGTCGAAGCCACGAGCTTTTGAATTATCAGGAAATGAAAAAAAAAATCAGTGAGATTCTACCAATTGTTTTTCAATAAATCTCACCCTTAGATTTTCTTTTATGATATAAATTGATGTTATTATATATCTCATTTGAGTAATACATGTTACCATGAGTAAGTGTAATCCTAGCTCAATTGTGGTAAAGTGGTAGAAGTAAGGTAATGTTTGCTAGATTAGAAACTTAGTCTGCCGATCACAGATTATAGAGTTTGGGGTTGTTACAGAAATTAAAGTCATATATATATATATAAATATATATATATATATATATATGAGTGGGGATCCACTTATTTTAAGAGTAAGTCTTAACACACATACTTCATTAAATAACTTTTTATAAACTTTAAATTTTTTCAATCCAACCGTTGGATTGAAAGTTCTCATTAAATAAATTAAGCGTATAAAGTTTCATAAATTTTAAAAATTAATTGATACATCTTTTAATTACTTTATTTTAACGTATAATATGCTTTTCGAAATAGAAGTAAATGTTGACTATAAGATTATAGACATATGAATGTTCAATTTATTTTAAATTTGGTTTACATGATCTTCATGATAATATTACATGATTCAACGGTTGGATTAGTAAAATTATAATTCTACGAAAAGTTATTCAATAGTGTAAGTCTACGAGACTTACTCCTAAAGTAAATAGATCCCCACCATATATATATATATATATATATATATATATAGGGAGCATATCAAGTGAGAGGAGTGGTTTATTATGAGAGTGAGAGGAGCAAATCTTAACCATTGGATCATCTATGTATGGTCAAGATTTGATGTTACTTAAAGGTCACATGACCACTTAAAAAAGTCACATGACTTTATGTTTTAATCTTGACCATACATAGATGATCCAATGGTCAAGATTTGCTCCTCTCACTCTCACAATAAACCACTCCTCTCACTAGATATGTCCACATATATATATATATATATATATATATATATATATATTCAATCTTAATTTTGCAAAACTAATAAAGATAAAAATAAGTAATAAAGAGCACTAAAAAGTAAAAATAGACACAATGTTTATGTAACAAAGGATATCGTATATTTTTCACCAAAAAAGGAAGATATCGTATTAATTAGTAGTAGACCAAAAACAAGAAAACAAAAAGGATATCGATCGTATTAAAGAGAGGAAATAAATTTTTGGTCGTAAACTTTCAATTATGAATTCTCATTTTGGAACCATCACTTTCAAATTCGTATTTGAGAAGCCCAAATATTAGATTTGAACGAATAAAATAGAAGAATTCAATGTACCGTAACATTTGTAGAAACTATTTTGAACATACTGTATTTATGGGGTTACAATTTTCATAAATGGAAATTTTGTGCACATATATTTATTAATTTACGAAAAATCAAAATCAATAAATATTTGATAATTCATGATATTTTTTTATGTTATCAAGTTTGAAAATTTTTAATTAACTTTTTAAATATTTCTTACTAGCCCATTCATCCATATGGGGTGGCATTTTTTGTGCTTTAAATGTATACTGATTTATCATTGAATTTATAGGTAAAATGAAAATGAATTATAAAATTTCTAAGTTATTTACTGGTTAGTAATATTTTATTTTATTTTTTGGTTTGAACCACAATTATCTTCATAAGACTACTCTTATTCTGGCTTGAGAGTGTGAAAGTTATAAACTTTCCAAGAAATTTAACAGAGAAAATCACTTACTACTCGAAGTAACCACTTATGCTACTGGTTAGTAAAATTTGCAATAGATTGACCAATAGATAAAATAAGTCAATTCTCAAGAAAATGACATTGATGCTCTAACTGGAAGAGCAAACACACAAGCGTGATGCCCTGACCGGAAGAGCTGACGCGCGCGTGCTCTCCCCCCCCCCCCCCCCCCCACCCAACACACACACACATATATATACACACACAAATAAAAGGATATTTATTATTGGTTTTTTTAGTAAGTAACGTCCTCATAAAAAATCTGAAATAATACCATACCATCTTATATACCCATACAAAACCTCCTTCTGCCCTTTGCCCCAATTTTTGGTTCCTCTTTGGAGGTTCCTGACATGTATTCAAGCAAATATTGTTTATGTAGAATCCTACAAAAATCGGTGCATATTTCTTTATATTTTCTTAATTTTCGTCTTTTCATTTATTTTCCCTCTTAATTATTAATTTGTATATCTTGTTTTTATACATTTTATTTAACTTTTGACTTCATGAAGAAATTGAAAATTAGTTTAATTATAATACTTAATTGAATTCTTTAAATATGTTTTGAGAGGTATATATGTGATTTAAATGTTTTATATAATTTTGGAAGATATGTTTACTGTTAATACATAATTATTTTAGTTTAATTAGTTAGCTTAGTCAAAATTAATGTGCGTTGCTTTTAGCTTCAATTCAATTAGAATTTGTAATTAAATGATGTTTGATTTTGTTAAAACAACTATAATTAGGGGTTTCTTTTTTTATTTAATACATGATATCGATAATTAGATAGATATTTAAAATTTATTTTTATTTTATTATAATTTTGTTGATAAATGTACAATAACAATATAATTAGTTGATATTAATTACAAAAAAGTGATTTTATTTCAAATAGTTGACTTAGCCAAAAATATTAGTTTTAATATTTAATTATGGTATAATCCTATAAATGAATTAGTCTTCTAAGCATAATGGTTCATCATTCCCCTCGGGCAGTAAGATTTGTTTTATGTAATTAACTCAAGTCCCACATCATTAGAGATAGAGAAGTTCAAGAGGGGTTTCTTAACACTTGAGAGAATTGTAATTGAGCTATTAGGTGGTGAGTCTACAAGGAAGTTTGTAGTTTTAGCTGTACAAAAGTTGTAATCAAATTTTTTATATTTTTTTATCCCTCTTAAGGGTCATAGATGTAGGTCAGAGGAGGTTGAACCATGTAAAATATTGTGTTCTTAATTTTTCATTTATTCATTTTCATCTAGTGTCTTGTTGTGGGTCCATTTGTCTGCCCCCAACAGTTTGGACTAAAACTATGTATATTTATTCACCAAAAAAGAAAGTAATTTTCAATTTCTATAGTTGTTCATTTTCCTCACTTTGTATTATGTGAGAAACAAAACAAATTATAGTGGAATAGGCATAAAAACGAATCGACAATTCTTCTAGTTGAATGTCACTTGATAGATCTTATTTTGTATTAATGTTTCCTATAGTTCAGTTGAGATTTATATGATATTTATTCCCTAATTGATTTGGTTTTGTTGTTTATTGAAGATAAGTTGATTTGGAATCAATTATGCATGCAAATTAGAGAAATTAATCAAGGGAAGCCAATAAAGAAGGAAACTAGATGACTAAGTCAGAGGCTATTTTAGATAAGAGATAGATCTACAATCTTATGTTGACAACTATTCTTGGTTCAGTTGTATTCAATAAGGAAAGTCCATCACAAGATAACAAAAAATTAGGAAGGCGGAGATATGTACAAACTAAATCCTAATTGCATTAGGATTCATAAAAGGCCTATAAAAGAGCAAGTGAAGTGTAGCCAAATACACACTAGATCTAATAGAGGCAAGACATCATTGAGAGCAAGGATTAAAGAAGATGCACGAATTCTAGGATGTTTATTTCTATTTCTATGTTTCCTTCATTCATTCTTGTTTCTATGTTTTCAATAATGTTCAAAGTTCCTTATTCTAGGGCTTGGATGGAACCAAGTTAGGTACTTTATTTATCTTAGTTGATGCAATAACAAGTTTCTTCTCTTTTATATTTGAATTCAATTATGTTCTTAATGCTTCTAATTGCTTGATCACCAATTTAGATGATTAGATGACATAGATGAGATCAAAAGGTAATTGTATGTAAAACATCTTGAATTGAGTTCCATGAACTGTGTGCATTGTCTGTTGTGCATGATTCATGTAGATCATTCAACAACCTCTCTTGAACATTAATACGTTCTTAATATTGATTTAATCTATGCTTGATGAAGATATGTTAGGTTATTTTAAGAATAGTTTTAATATCTGCCTGAGAGAGAGTGTTAATTAATTTAGGAGATTAGATCTTGAAATTGAGAATTGAAAAACATGTATGTGAATTGACTAAGCTAGCAAAAGGAATAACAAAGGGAAATCAAAAGCCCTAAATCTCTTTAATTAGTGAAACCTTTATTTCTTTGTTTAGTGTTATTTACTTGTTACTTCTCTTATTCAAGTGTTTTCTCTCAATTAAGGTTTAGTAAAATGAACTTTTAGTAATCAAACTCAATCCTTGTGGGACGATACTAGATCTCTTGGATCCCTTTATTACTTGAGCAATTTGTGCACTTGCAGATTTCCACAACAAACATTATTATTAGTGTTATTTGAGATAAAGCTATTATATCCAATTACTCATGAAATTATTTAGTTTGATCTCGATGATGTATTTGTGTTTCAGGGATACAAATCCATTATGATTATTGTATTGTCTCATAAAGAATATTTAGAAAGAGTTTGGATAGGTAAAATTGAAAATCTTGCTTCTTACATAAATTTTTCTATTCTATTACATATAAAAGAGACTATTAATTGTCGTGTCTTCAAAATGGTTAGAAATAGGTCCAATGGACTTTTGTTGGTGGTATCCTAATTATTTGCTCAAGTGTGTACATGTATGTATATTGCTTATGCTTTCACTCTGCCTTGTAGATACTTAGTGATCTAGAGTGAGTGGTTGTAAGCTTACAAGTAATCTAATAGTACATGTAAAATATTTAGAATTTTGAAGTCAGTTAGAAGTAACAAAACCAATTTAGAACACAAGATTTTGGTTCTTTTGTTAAAGAAAATGATGGTGAGTATAAAACTCACTTTAAATGCTTTACAATAGGGCTATTTGTGACTTAAACTATTTTTCGGCCTCACATAACTAAACTAATTAGGCCTATTGTACGGCAAGCCTTCCATTGACTTTATTTTGAAACCAAGATCATGAATCCATTCATGGAGTATTATCTTATATTTTAAGGCCACATGGCCATACTGTTTATAGAAATCTCATTATGGTTTCTATGACAAAAGAGATAGTATAAGTAAAAAGAGAAAAATGAAGAAGAGATAAGCAAATTCATAAGATAGATAAATGAAAAATATAAATATTGAAATATTCAATGACAGATTGTTATGGCCAATGGATCCCTTTTTTTTGGTTTACACAATTAGATAGTTTTTCATTTTATTTTCTTAACAAATCCCGTCAAGTTAAATGATTGATGATGTTGTTACATTACATAATCAAATATATCAATTTATAATCAAATGCTAAAAAATGGGATGAAGTTTTTAATAAGTACACTATAATAATGTAGTTAAAAAAATTAAACGTACAATGTATAGAGTTATTGTGGAGATGGGAATATAGCGTTTACCTTGTTTGCACAATGATACCTTGCATATTTATTAGGCTTGATGTTTCCCCCTTGGAATCAAAAGACGAGATAACTCGGTATAGTTGGTATTGGGATTTTATTGTACTGCAAGTATACAAATCAAACAAGTAATATAATGATAAGAAAAGTATTGTTCCTACGAGGATAGTGACTAATACGATGCTAAATATTAGCTAATAGCTTAATCAATTCTATTCAAGAACATTAATATTTGGAAATGGTTTGTGAATGAATTAGCAATTTAAGATCTATAATGACAAATATAAGATAAAGAGATGATTGGTTAAGGAATAAAGGATCTTTTTTCACCTACTACTTCAATTGGCAATAAACAAATCCTTTAAGCAATGTTAATGAAATGGTTTAGTTAGCTTGAGAATCTAACCTAGTTAAAATCCTATGTCTAGGTCAATTAACCATGTGATTGATTGCCTAACTTACTATGTTTCCATGAAAGATAGAGCAAACTTCACTCATTAGGGACTTTTATCAAACACTTGTTGTGCATGGCCAAAGGGTATATTTCTATCACATTGGCTAGTTAACTCATCCCATCAATTGGATGGCATCAACCATACTCATGATCTTAAATCTATATTACTATGTCTAGTTTAATAAATTTAATCAAGACAACATCAATTGTTGGCCAAACAATCAAGAGCATTAAGAGAAATATAGTTGAACAACACCAATAACCATTAACATTAACTCAAAGGATCACAAAATCACCAATATCCATAGGAGGATCCAAAGGAATCCCTATTTATAGCTTAGCTATCCATAGAAAACGAAATTACAACAACAATCTCTATGTTCATATCAATGCAAGAGATAAACACTACAACAAATTTGACATTTAGTGAAGGATAAAATTCTTAAGTAAAAGTTTAAAATCTGTTACTATAGCCTATTTTAGGCTGCTACTACGGCACTTTCGCCCGTCTTTTTTAATAGCGTAGGTATATGTCTTTACCTACAAAAATCATCCGTAGGTATATGTTTAAGTGACAACCTTGTTATGTTGTAGGTATAGACTTATGATTTATAATGACAATTTATTCCGTAGCTGTATATAATCTTAAGAATTGTTATTTTCCTATAATTTATTATGAAATTCCTACAAAAGTAGTCCGTAAGTAAAAGTTTCTTTCCTTTCCTTTTTCTATACAATATCATCATATATTAGTTATTAAAATTCATAATATAATAAATCATAAAACAAGATCGATAATCATTAATGGATACTCATATATTAGTTATTAAAAGCTAAAAAGTATAATTAATATATATTCATACTATATACCCAAGTATTAAAATAGGAAAGCTAAACTTGCATTGAACATAGAAATGTAGTACCAGATTCATTTTTAGCAAAAAAATTAAACATGGTTTGGACTTCAGACAAAAAAAACATAAGGTATCAAAAAGCAAAAAGATACAAAAATAGTTGTACACATATGCAGCTTCTTCCTCCACAATTTTCTAGTATGTCTGACTAACATGATATTGAAGAATTTCTTTAAAGGTGAATTACATGAGCTATCTGCAGAAGTGGCTAACTGGTCCAACAAAACCGAATCCAAAATGCTTGTTATAGCCACACACATCCAGTTGATCATAAATCTACCACATCAAATATTCAAATATAATTATAGGTTGCTGAGAAACGTTGTGCATAGGCAATACACCAAAAATGCATATCTTTAGATTCAAGCATTTAGCAATCAAAATAGTACTAAAGCAATATGAGTAACATCAGTCAAAGCAAATGAGAAGCATGTTTACATAACTATATAAAACACTATATCATGCTCAAACATCAAACATCTCTAAAAAATCTACCACTTTAAGGTATCTTTCAATAGGTAATAATCAAACAGCCAAAGAAACTATACAATAAAATATATACATCTTTCGTAAGCCATAGAAAAAAAAATTGAACATACAAAACTATAACAGAAACAGTTGTCGTAAGAATTAACCATAAAGCATTATCTTCATACATTTACATAATAACCATGCACAAGTAGAAAGATAGAAACTCAAATACATTGGATGAGTTTCAGTTAACTCAACAAGGAGAATACATTAGTGTGACCCCTTTTTTTCTCCAAAAACTGGCCCTAAAAACTATCCATACAGTCATCACATTGAACAACAACAACAACAATAACAAAACCTTATCCCACTAGGCCTCACTATGCGGTAGATCTCTCACATCTCAATGGCCTAATAAATGTCTATTCTATCATCCTACCACAAATCATTGCTCTCACCATCTAACAGGAAAAAGCACAACAGAGCAAGTAAAAATTGTATTTACATGCGTAACAGGATTTATAGCTACCTCTTCTAAGTATAATTCTAATCTTAATGTACAAATATATTAGAACACCAAATTCAAGAGAAGCATGTTTACATAGTTATATATAACTTCTATGCCTAGAATTTTTTTTATAACCGATCAATGGTTTTGTGTGGAAGTAGCATACTGAAAATTTGTGTAGAGGTTGATTGATACATTGAAATGAGACCTCACCATTCTAAACTATCAAGACTCTTGAGATCTAGCTAATTAGTCATATGATTAACATAGAGAGACAGAGTAAAAACTGTATCTTTAGGAACAACATTTAAAGGCTTAAGTTAAGAAGGCAAGCATACAATTAAATAATTAAACTATTACAAACTTTATCTTCTTTACCAGTAAAAGCAAGAGACAAATAACATATGAGATAAATGTTCTGAACTATAAATGGAGGAGAATATCTCATCTAATGTTTGTTTTTGTATTTATCTAAATAAATGAAAATCAAACATTTTACTGGAGACTCCTTCCAAACTGCCACACACTTGGAAATCTTGGTCATCTAATAAAAACTAAAATCAGACAAGATTGTGCTATTGACAATGAGAAAAGATTCAAACAGCAAGACACTATAATTTTTTCCTCAACCAGCTCAATCAAATCCATAACAATCTTTTTAGACAATCATAAATATAAAATAAAGCAAAACTCAAATTAAAAATTACAACATACAAGAATCTAGAAAATATGAATAACATAAAATATGTCAATTGATTACCACTTTGATCATTTTGAAGGTGACGGGTAGAACTAGCACATGATCCTTGAAAACCACGTGGTGGATCCCTTTGCGGACTTGTAACATTTGGAACCTTGTAAAGTTAAAGTATAATTAAACTATAATTCACATTATTAAGAGTAATGTAACATAAGAAGATGTAGCTTACTTGCTGATTTGCAGCACTTAAGACATCATTAAGAGGAATATTAGGAAAATGAATCTGAAATAGTGAGACAAGGCCAGACACAACTCCTTGTAAATCTTTGATTTGAGACTTGAGTTCACCAACTTCTTCATTATGAGCTGAAGTATTTGACTTTTTATCTTTTGGTATCTTCTCCATGCATCTTACACGTCCTCTTTTGTTTGGTCCAAGGACTTGTGAGAGCAAATCATCCTTCCAAGACAATGGACATCATCAAACTTGGCACGGTTTCTGATGTGGTAAATCAGAACGCAAGTATACGTTATCGCAAATCAAGTAATATAATAGTAAGAAAGTGTCGAACCCACTGGGATTAATTCTAAATTTGACTATCCACTAAAAGTTTGCAAAACTCAATCTTATTTAAACAACTTAATAAGAGATGATTTATGAAAGACTAAAGATTAAAGTAAACAAGAAGATAAAGTTAATGATCAAATTAACTAAGCCTAGGATTGCAATTATTCCTCACACTTTACTTGATTCTCTTACTTCTATCTAAGATCAATTAATTATCTGAATTGTTAACTAGAAATCATTAACTTATCTGTAAGCCTCTTTCGATGGTCAAATAGAAATATCCTTAATTAATGATAAACTATATGTCTATATCTATCAAATAATCAAGAATTCATTAAGTTCCGATTTCATTAATGGTTACATATGTCATATAGGTATATGTCTATCCTATATAAACTCAAGGCTTTCGCACAAAGATCATATGTTATCTTACCTAGATCTAAAACCAAAATCCCTTTGTCAAGTTGTTTAAGGTTTATCAATTCAATTTAATTAATGGCCAATTAATTAAAAGCATTAAGAACAAGTAAGATAAACAATTCAAGATAATCAACCTACTCTTGGATATGATAAACGAATCAAATTACGTGAGTTCAAATTGCAATTCTAGTATAGAAATTTAGCTACTCATTATATTAAAGGAAACAAAAGAACAAGTGAAAAGCATGATAGAAATGAAAGTGGTTGTTGGTATTAACAAGAACACAACGGACTAGAGTTTCGGGATTTACTTTAAACAAATTGGAAGATCTAACCTTGAAATCAAAGTATAAATCTCACAATTTATCAAAGCTTCACCCCTAACTCTAGGAAGAACCTTAACTAGACATCAACATGAAGAAACTTGAATAAGATGAAGAATATATTATACAAACTACAAGAGCTTTGGGATTTACTTTAGACAAATTGGAAGAATTAACCTTGAAATCAAAGTATAAATCTCACAATTTATCAAAGTTTCACCCCTAACTCAAACTACAATGAGAGAATTCAAAAAATGGGATGCCCTTAAGTGTGGCAAATGCCTTCATTTTATAGGCAAAGGCTAGAACTATTCAATTACAATTTTGTCAAATCTCTTTGCACATGGGTTAAAATTTCAGCTCCGAAGATTACCAGATTCGTCATTGCTCGCGTCATAATTTGGAAGTCTTCTCTTCATGAAAGTTGTAGTACATGCAGTCATGAAGAACACGTCAAAAATTCAGCCAGATCTAATGGTTGGATCTTGAGCTATGACTGTTTTGCCGAAACTACTCAGATTATATCAATAATAACAGCCACCAACTTGTTGCCTAATTTTGACCCACTTCCGGTGCTAATATGGAAATCTTCATTTCTATCAAAGTCATAGAGAATGATGTCATAAATGACATATCAAAATTTCAGCTACATCCAACGGTTAGATCTTGAGAAATCACCAAATAACCGAGTATAGGTTTGAGTAGGAATTTTCTGATTTGTCCTGAATTTGATGTAACCCAAAATTCACTGAGTTTAGATCTTCATTTCTCTTCTGTTTGAGCTATACTGATATCAACATTCAAGTTCATGATATTTTGGTTCAACAACTGCTTTGAATAGTCCTTCGGGTATTCTGCTCAATTTGTAACAACATAACCAATATATGAGGAATTATGCAATTTTCACTTCATATATGCAATAATTTCATAAGAATAGACCAACGAGAGGTGCTAAATTATGCATATAAAATATGTTTATCAGTTTCCTTGGTTAATCTCACTAATTTGCTACAAAAAGTTTGAAAACAAAAACAAATGTAAAAATTGTGTCACATAGTTCAAAATAAAATAAACAAGGTCATCACTTCCAAATTTGTTACCTTTCCTTTTTCAGAACACTAATAGCGAACAAGGCCACGATATTGATCTTTGTCCACTCGAGGATCTGGAACTGTTGTTGTCATTTCTTCTTCAGTTTTACTAGAATCAAATCCTTTACTTTTTAAATAGTATTTCCATTGTCTCCATTTTTCAGCTATGCTATCCTCAAGGAGTTTCTTTGTCTCCTCAGTGATTGTAGGATGAAACTTAAACTTGGTCTAAAAATAAGAAATAATGTATTTGTTATCTAAATACTCATTAAATATAATGAAATAATGGAAAAGATTGATAACATGAATTCTCCTCATACCTCTATTTCCTTCCACATTGCATCTTTGTAGGTAAGGGGCATTTCGGGCCAAGTTAAGTAATCTATTGGAGCAAATTGGTGTTTCCTAACCAAGGTACCAAAGGCAAAAAAGAGAGTCTTCCCCTCATAACCAATAGGTCTACCCTTCTTGTCCAATTCCACAAGAATAAACTCTCCATCTTGCATATTTCAAACATCCAACAAGCGTGTTGGGCCTCTTTTTTTCTTTACAACTGATAAATTAAAACAAATGCATATAAATTAATGTGAAACTAAGAACAAATGTGAAAACTAAAATTGAAAACAATTGTGAAAATGACTATTATAAATTCTACCGTTGCTAGATTGAGCTTCAACATTTTCAGAATCCATGACTTTGTTAGAAGTGTGACTTGAATCTTGTGGTTGGTTTTGACAACTTCCATGTGAATGGTTCCTATCCTAGTCTTGCTCTTGTTCTTGTGAATTGGTTGAGATAATGTTCAACCGCTTACGCTTTCCCATAATAACCTACAATATCTCAACATATGTGAAGCACATGATTTTATAATAAGGAAATTATGCTAAAATGAAAAGAATAGATCATTTTTTTATTGAATCAACACACTGTATACAAACAAATAATGCAACACTTGAGATAATATATTAATAATGCAACACTTGAGATAATCTATTAATAATGTAACACTTGAGATAATCTATTAATAATGTAACACTTGAGATAATCTATTAATAATGCAACACTTGAAATAATCTATTAATGATAGAACTATATTGTTGTCATAAGAACAAGTACAGAAAGATTCATTACAACAATGCTAGAGTCCAACCATTGTGGAATGGTACAAGATTCATTCATTAACATTTATGCAAGGCATTACACAAAGAACAACTAAAAAGATAATTAACTAAAATATGTCCTCTATGTTCTCTTCATCATAATCTTCTCTTTCAAAAGGATCTTCTAAATTTGGAGTAATAAAGTCTTCATTGGCATCATCATTATCAACATCATTTCTAATCCACTCATTGTCATTATGAGAAACATCAAATGCATCCTCAGATACTAGTGTAATCACTTTTTCATTATTAGTAGATGAGTTGACACCAATGTCATAAGTATCTCTAACTTTTGTATGAATAACAACAAGCCAACCCTTATGTCTATCATCTTCAACAAAAGAAACCTTTTGGGCTTGTGATGCTAATATAAATGGGTCATCAACCATGTCAACACCTGTATGTTTTAGATATGAGAAATTCACAATGTCATTCCAAAACTATTTTGTTTGCAACCTCGATTAGTATCAACCCAATCACACTTGAACAATACAATCTTGCGTCTACTTGAATAATCTAATTCAATGATATCCGTTAGACGACCATAATAATTAATTTCACCAGGCTTGGGTTGTCTGTCTTTTGCATTAGCATAGCCATTAGCCTTTACTGTGACGAGAATCCCACTGTTTTGGGTTTTCAAGTACTTTTCACGCTTTCTTGTGTGAAACCTGAATCCATTTACAAGATACCCACTGTATGTTCTTGCCGCATTAGATGGACCACATGATAGTCATCTAATTTCATCTTAAATTCGTGTATCGTGTTGTTCATCCAATCGTGC
The DNA here is from genome assembly GCA_023212625.1 of Styphnolobium japonicum. Lineage (NCBI taxonomy): Eukaryota > Viridiplantae > Streptophyta > Magnoliopsida > Fabales > Fabaceae > Styphnolobium > Styphnolobium japonicum. Next base: position 22,875,910 of record JALBWW010000009.1, read on the forward strand.
AACCTAGTAATTACGATTATGGTAAGGATTAATACTAATTATTTGAAGTAGTTATATAAATAAACTAATATTTGAATATCATTTGTTGTCTACTTACTCTATCACAAAACCAAGTATGGAAGGTTTGACTTCGTATCTTTTCAAGATCATATTGTGGTAGACGTCGTCCACGATTTTGTCTTTTAAGAATATGAGCATGTTCCCTACATGAAAGTAATAATGGCAACATCAACAATAGTCATGGAATTAAAATCCTTGGTACTTTATAGAAGTATAAAGTATGTGCTTACTCTCGAAAGGAAACAGTTACATCACAGTTGAAAAGCACATATCGATGTGCTTGCATCAAAGTTTGGTTGTCAAGTTCAACATGCTGAATTCTTCTTTTTTTCACATTGAGGCTTTGTTTTCTTTTTGTTCCTAGTGGTCTGCCTGGAGTGTTGAAAAAAGATGATTCATCTTCAACATTATTGAAACTTGTCCCCTCATCATTTCGACTTGGTCGATTAAACCTAGTCTCAACACCTTCTAGGTACCAAGAACAAAAGTTTAAGCATTCATGTGCCAAGTATCCTTCTGCTATTGAACCTTCCGGATGTGTTTTATTACGAACAAATGACTTAACGAGTGAGAAGGTACCAATATAAGTTTCTAGAAGTACAATAATAAGTAGGAATAAGTATGATGTGAATGCATTTTTCAATGCAAAAATTCACTAAAAATGGTGGATGAAATATAACCTTTCAATTGGATACATCCAACGGTATTGAACAGAACCAGCAACTTTGGCTTCAAATGGTAAATGAATTAGTAGATGCACCATAATGGTAAAAAATGATGGAGGGAAAACCTTCTCTAGTCGGCACAATATCAATGTAATTTGATTTTGAAGTTGATTAAGCTCATCTAGATCAAGAACTTTGGAACATATCCCTTTGAAGAAATGACAAAGATCAATAATAACTGAACTTACTTTATCAGGCAATGACCCTTTCAAAGTTATAGGAAGTAGCTCTTGCATTAAGACATGACAATCATAGCTTTTAAGCCCTATTATCTTACGCTGCCTAGGTTGGATACAACTTGAAATGTTAGAAGAACATTCATCCGGAAGTTTGACATCTTTTAGGACTTTTAAAAATGCATCTTTCTCCTTTGTAGTCATTTGGTAGCAAGCTTTTGGGGAATACTTACCACCAGAAACATGTTCTCTTAAGTGCAATATTGTTCTTATGCCCATCCCTTCAAGGTCAAGACGTGCTTTGTAGTTATCTTTTGTTTTCCCTTCTTGGTTCATCAATGTTCCGATGATATTATCACAAACATTTTTCTCTATATGCATAACATCAAGATTATGTCGCAATAAATGATGCTCCTAATAAGGCAATGAGAACAAAATGCTTTTCTTCTTCCAAGGTTGTCCTACAACCTCATTTACATCTCCAAAAGAAAGACCATGACTTTCCAAATCCCTTAGAATCATTGTGCCAGTAAGAGGTGTTGGTGGTCTTCTAAATTCTTGAGTACCATCAAAAGATCTCTTATCCCAACGAAAATTGTGATCAAACTCTAACCATTGTCGATGACACATATAGCAATACTTTCTACCATATTGTAACCACTTAGAGGAGGTTTCAAAACCACAAGTTGGACAAGCATATCGGCCTTTAGTACTCCACCTAGATAAATTGGCATATGCTAGAAAGTCATTTATGGTCCATATAAGAGCTACATGTAAGCAAAACATTTCCTTTTTGCAAGCATCAAATGTCTAAACCCCTGTATCCCATAATTCCATTAGTTCTTCCACTAATGGTTCCATGTATACATCCAGCTTATTTCCTGGACTTCGTGGACCAAGAATAATCAATGAGAGAATGAGAGAAGGTTGCTTCATGCATAGCCAAGGGGGAAGATTATAAGGAACTAATATCACGGGCCATGTGCTATGTGAAATACTCATTGTCTTGAACGGGTTAAAGCCATCAGAGGCTAAAACGAAACGAATATTACGAGGATCAGCAGAAAAGTTAGGATACCGTGAATTAAATTCCTTCCAAGATTAAGAGTCAGCAGGATGCCTCAATAGGCCATCATCTGTTCTACCCTCATCATGCCATCTCATTAAAGAAGCAGTCTTTGAAGACATGAAAAGTCTTTTAAGTCTTGGCTTTAATGGAAACCAACGCAATACCTTAGCAGGTATTTTCTTTTTTCTCTCTGAAGTAGTTTCCATAGATTTGTCGGTTGTCTTCCACCTTGAAAGCCCACAAATAGAACATGTATCTTCATTAGCTTTCTCCTTCCAATACAACATGCAATCATGAGGACAAGCATGTATTTTTTCATATCCTAATCCCAAACTTGAGATAAGCTTCTTAACATTATAGAATGAATCTGGTAATGTATTCCTTTCTGGTAATGCATCTTGTAGTAATTCTAGTAATAGAGAAAATGATTTGTTACTCCACCCATGAAGACACTTGATATGATACAAATGTACTATGAAAGACAACTTTGTGTACTTCTTACAATTTGGGTAAAGCTTCAATTCAGCATCTTTAATAAGCTCATCAAACTTTTCCATATTATTTCCTCCTTGTGCAACATTTTCTTCACTATTGCTTTCATCCATGCCTTCATCATGCACCATATGCATGGCAAAAGCATCATTTTACTAGGCCATGCATGTCATGTTCCAAATTTTGATTTTGTTGAGTCACATTCGCAGAAGTGGAAGAAACCACTGGTTCTCCATGATCATACTAATGAATGTATCCTCTTAGAAATCCATATCGAATTAGATGCTCATACGCATCAATCCGAATTTGCCTTTCTCTATTGATGCATTTCACACAAGGGCATAATATTGTTCCATTAATTGATGACTTCTCAAAAGCAAAATTTAAAAAACGAGAAACCCCTAGCATGTATGCCTCACTTTCACGTGGAAGAGATATCCATGTTTTATCCATTTTTCCTAAATGAAAAAAATTAACAGTTCAAGCATAAAAATCCTCATAACTCAGACAACTAAAGTACAAATAAGTGCATCAACATACTCAAACAATTGACATTGGATCATGCACTTTGTAAACAATTGAAGTACCCGTTATTTTGAGGGAAATTGAGACCTTAAGGAAAAAAATTGGAGTTTATTTCATTAAAAAAAACCTAATTTTTTCCATAAAAATCCTCGTAACTTTCAAAATAAAGGTATTTTGGAAAACCACTTAACCTAAACCGCCTTTGTCAGTTTGCCTTGCATAAATTTTGAAAAGTTATGTGAAATTGATATATAATTCGTCTAAATCAGACAATCAAGTCAAAAGTTATGACTTCCATAACTTTTTTCAATTTTCTTTAAAACCACTATACCATACCACCATCGTCATGACTATTAACAACAAGTGCAGTATAATAGAAGTTAGGTAGTCAAAGAGGAGGGGTGCTCACTTGGTAGTAGTAAGCTGGATATTCCCACTTGGACAAAGGTGCACCAATCAAGGTCTGGAACCACAAACTGCTTTTGTTCAAAAATGGATTTTTGAACTACTGGCCTGTATAATGTATAGTGTAATTAAACAGAAAACATATGTGACAATAAACATATAGGCATCTGTAGCTAAGTGTAATTTACAGCCCTTGCAAGGGGCTTCTACCTCCAACCAAATAAGAAAAAAGCTTCAATGGGCCCGAGAACAATATGGGCTTTATCCAATAATTCACTTTGGACTTTATTACGAATAATTAATTTATTACTTTCATTGGTTTAGACAGTACCTTATCTACTTGGTTGGTTTTGGCAATTTATGTAATGTCTTAGTCATCTGAGGTTGAAAACACTAATACTAAAATATATCATTCATGATGTCACTTATCAATAGTGTTATGGTGGCTGAATGTTATAGTTTCCAACATTTTAGACATTAGCCACACCTTTTAAAAGTAAAACTAGAATAACATGCGTGCAATGCATAATTTAAGTGAGTAATTTTGTTTAAAAAGTAGAATAATTCAATTCATCAATTATATATATAAAAAAGTTTATTCATAACTTTGGAAAGAAGGAACATGTTAATAAGTCAACTTTAAAATAAAAATAATAATAATTGGTATTGAGTATTAATAAATATTATTCCAAAAATATACAAATATCTTTTTTTTAATATAAAACAAACATGCTATTCAATGTATTAAACTTTATTATATAATATTAATAGCCTCATCATGCATGCATTTTTATCACTACTTTCTATTTAATGCATTAAAATTTTATTAGTCTTTCATTAATTATCACTTTTTAAGTGACACTTGTCAATATCTCATCTCATTTTCACTTTTTAGGTGACACTTTATTTTTTATTTTTTGTTGTGAAAGAAAATTTATTATTTAATACTAATTAATCTCATACATTCATAATGAATTTATTATTATTATTATTATTATTTTCAATTAATACATCTCTTCAATGTATCAATGTGATAGAGGGTATCATTCCCTTCAAGTGTTTCCTTATAGGCTCTCTTATTAAATATTATTATATATATTAAAATATAATATTGTTATGAAGTCAAAAAATAAAATAAAAGTGATTGCACATAAAAGAACGTAATATATATAAGACTATTAAGAGCCTATGTTATATATTGAAAAGTTCTGTTATATATGTACCACTCCAATCACATCACTTTTACATTTGTACGTATAGCAATATAACTATACCGCTTTAGCCTCATCTAAAATTTTGTTGTATAATCATAATAAGTGGCCAATTTTATTTCCCTATTTTGAAAAGAGCTTTATATTCTTGCACTCTAGACATTGTGCTCAAACATAGGATATTTGCGACCAGATACTTTATGATACATTTTGTTTAAAGCATGTGAGTGCACGTATTTACTTTTATATTTATTTTGGCACGCACAAGCATGGACACTAGACTTTGAAACTATAATGCTATTTTCTAAGGGCAATATGATAAAACATATTAAGGATACTACCAAATTAATAAATGAAATTGGGTATTTTCTTTCTTGTTAATATAATTTTACTAGTTTATGTCTACTTCATTTCTTGATAGAAAACAAAATCTAAACCTTCTTAATTTTCTAATTACTATAAGTGCAATGGACATTAATAAATGTTAAGAGATATAAAACCAATTTTTTTTCATAAATTACTATTGTTTCACCATTTTGTAAATGTAGGAGTAAATCTGCAACCTCTGCAGGCTGTAACAATATTAGTACGAACTGGTACTTGACACTCATGCATTAAAAGCTTATGTCTTCTTCTATGATATCGGTTTGAGGGAATCTCTTGGAACTTGGATGAAACTTGTATAGCGTATGTAGCTGAAGAACCATCCCCTGCGAAGCCCACATTCAATGATCTGGGCTACAAGAAAGGTGGTTCAACAGACAAGGATTGTGGTAGCTGGAAAGGTCAAAGGGATTGGGAGGAGAACTAGGGAGAAACATAAGCAGGAAAGAGGCAACCTGCACTTTTTGTCATAAACATCAGCAGGTTTTTCTATAATTCATATTAATTCAATAATAAATGGTATATTTTTGGATAAAAAATACTAACTAGAATAGTGATTTTACAATGGAGAGGTGCAAGCTGTCAAAGGAATTGACAAATCTTTGAGTGTTGGACAAGTTGTGTGGGCTCCATCAACTCAAGGCTCAGCACAGTATTTGGTTTTTGTTGGATGGTCATTTGAGACAAGAAAACTTGGTATTAAGTACTGTTATAACAGGCAATGTGCATTATATGTTGTTAAAGCACCACACCATGAGTAAAATGCTAATGAAACTGAGATTTAATAAGTCACTTCAATTTGAATTTGTTTTTGAAATTGAATATTTATTGTTAAGTTTGGTTATGCTGAGCTGAATTATGAAGGTGTGCTAATGTAGCCCAACTGAAGATGTTGAGGCTCTTAACCTAACTCAGACCATAAGTAGTGCTTTCTTTCCACGGTTCAGGTAAGTTGGTACTAATTTCCTAATACACATCAGGGTTAGGCTTTTTTTGTTTTACTTAGCCTCTATTTGTTTCATATTCTGAAGCAACAGGTTTTTTCCCCCTTAGAAATAGAATTTCCTATAATTTTCCAAATTTTTGGTGTGCAAGTATGCTGCCAGGGCGCTAAAAGATATGTCAGTGGTTCATTGATACAAGGATGGATTGCTTTGGTACTCTGGTTTCTTCATCTCACCTCTCTTTGACCAAAAAAAATGTTTGCAAGATTTGGAACTTCAATAATGTATCTGTCTCACTCGTTTATATATTTTGTCCAAAATTTCAATACTAGACCCTATAAAAATGGGTTCATAGCATAAAGAAACTAAGCCTCTATAAGGGATAAAGAGTTAAAGACATAAAGACACCATATCCCGAATAGCAACATATAAACACCTCCTATACAATGCAAATTTGGTTATTCTCTAGCATTCTCAAATTCTGACACCATAACCGAATAGCAACATAGAGATAGCTCCTATACAATGCAAATTTGGATATTCTCTATCACTTTCAAATTCTAACACCATAACCCAACAGGCAACATGGAGATATCTCCTATACAATGCAAATTTGGGCAAATTTGGATATTCTCTAGCATTTTTGAATTCTAAAAACTCAGAATCACTTTGAAAACTCCTTCGATAGATCTAACCCACACAAAAATTCTAATATACAAAAATGAGGGGGGAAATACCTATTAAGCTTGAAATTACGCTAAAATTTGCTCAAAAATTTGCTAAAAAATTTGCTGTAAAATCTGCTTGAAATTTTTTGAGACAATGAAAAAGGTGAAAAAGATGAAAGAGATGGAAGAGAGATGAGATTTTACCTTCAGATCTAGATGGATCTAGAAGAAACGTAATGATGAGTTCTTCAGTTCTTCGCTTGATTCTTCGCTGAGTTCTTCCATGAGTTAGAGAAAGAGAATATGTGTATCGCGTGTGTGTATTGTGGTTCTAAAAAGAAAATATGAGAATTTTTTTTTTCGATTAACTAAATATGAAAAAAAATTTCAGTAGTCTCTATAATTACAAGACTTCGGTCACTAAAAGTTTTTATCTACAAATTTTATAGTCACTAAAAATTTCTGTCACTATATCACAATTTTACTTACAAATTATATCCTGTCACTAAAAGTGTCTGTCAGTTTATGTCACTTTTGTTGTAGTGAAACATTAAAGAGGATAGGAAGAAAACACTAATGGAGAATGAATGATTGAATACTTGAGGTTCCTTGATGAGAATGGATTTCAATCTAACTGCATTCACCCACTCTTGGTGCCACTCCAAGCTCCAGCTACGCTCATTGACCTAAAAACCAACCACCCTTCACTTATGCCTTAAAATAGAATATATAGGCGCATTGGGTTGCTGCATGTCATGTTGCCTAACTCTCGACTTTCATTTGGGTTTTAGGCCGAGGCTTCCATGCCGCAGTGTGAGTTGCTGGATGACTTCATGGGTTTTCCTTCTTCAAGTTGAGTCCAAATCTCTTCTCTAATTGCTTATTTGAGGCATTTCCTGTAATAAAGAAGCCACTAAATCAATGCAAGTGAAACCAAATAATTCCTTCAAGAATATACAATATTTTCCAAGGATTACAAAGATAGGCGTCAAAATGGAATCAAATGATTATGAGTGGCAATTCATCCATTTATGCATGAAAATAAGAACCTAGCAATCTGTGGTGAATAATATTAGGGCTCAAATAACTCTATTTTACATTGTTATCAGTTGTTCCTAGCCGTAACGATCCATATTTTGCCAATACACATTAGCCATATGGGAGTCCAAATATACTTCACAACTTAACTAAATTACTATTCATTTGGTCATTCTTCCAAATACTTGATTTTTCATTACCTTTCTACATATAACATTCTTTACTCATTCTAGACATCTATTTCATTGTACTTAAACCAAATTTTAGGTTATTAACCCTAAGTTAGCCGAAACACTAGCTAAGGTTCTATAAGGAGTTTTATCCCTAAAACTCATAATTTGTCTCACTTTCTTTTAATCCACCATTAGGGACACATTCTAATTACTATGTCACACTTAGATTACAAAGTAGGTTAAACCTAGGGGTGTTGGTGATAGAGTGCCGATCAGACAAATATAAAAAGATAAATTCACAAGCATAACTATAGTATAAGGAATTGAACCAGTCGTCTCTCAAAGATTCAGATGCAATTTAATCAAACCACGATAAGTAAGGGGGTTTAAGGATCACAAAATGTAAATGCATAAATTGGAGTAAGTGGAACAATTAACAAAATGATCAATCCAAGAAATACATCCAAAATTCCAAATGACCTTTCATCAAGCACAAAACATTCATCCAAATTTAATTGAGTGGTTAACTTGAATTCAACATAAATCTCTACATCAAATCCATAATTCACTACTAGGCAATCACCTCGGATTCAACTAATAATTGATACACAAATCTGTAATCACCCAATTCATGTTGAATCTATGTTAGTTTAAGAACAATAATGTAATTAACCTAGGCTAGCAAATCTGCATAACCTACTCTTTTCAATTCAAGTGACAAAACTAAGACCAATCAATTAAAATCTCATTACAAATCTTAATTCAAACCATGTTAGAACCAAAGTTGAAATCAAGAAATTGATGTTGGAACCATAATAGTTCAAGTAATTGAACTCTTCAAAGTTTTGAATATAACAAAGATATTAAATTAGAATGAACAAAGAAGTTTTAATTGAACCTATTATATTTCACTCTAAAGAAAATGAAAGTCCAATATTTATCTCACGTGTAAAGCTTTTTTAACAAATTGGACACAAAAAAAAGTTTTTTTAAAAGACTCTTAACGCTTTATTACCTGCATCCATTATATGATGAACTGTTATATTATATTTTATTAGATTGTCCAAATGTTGTCTCTGTTGTTTCTACTCTCAAGTGCATTCATCCAAAACCAATTCAAAATACCAGAACAACAAAATGCATTAACTACGGATGAGGTTTCTGACAAGTATGCGACATTCGAAGTTAACTTTGTATGATGACGCTAACATACCTAAACTCTATTCGGCATTTAATGCAACCTAGAACAATAACATTTATTGTCGTTGGACGAAGAAACTTATGAAGACAAGTTCAAGCTCACAAGCCTATATATTCATCAAGTCTTCGAGAGATTCATAAACAACAATGAGAGAAAAAGCAATACACAATCTGAATTGTATCTACATTTTCATATACTCTTGTATAGAGTTTTTCAGTTCACTCTGAGCTTAGTTGTTTATCCTCGCATATTGTGAGTTGTGCGTTAGTGTTTTCAAACACTTTTCTTATAACTTTGTGTTGAGCCTGAAGAGGCTTGTTTGTAAAGAATACTTGTTGTTAGAACACGAAAAGGTTAAGAATACTTGGTTGTAAGCCTGAAGAGGAGGTGTGAAGAATAGTTTTAATCTTTGTAAAGATTAGTGAAAACCTTCAAGTAGAATGGACTGAACGTAGCTCTTGGTTTGTGAGAGTGAACTAGTATAAACTCTGGTGTGATATTCTCTTCCCTTACTTTGTTTTACTTTGTTTTTGCTAACGTTTGGGGATTGCCATTGTTGTTTTCAACAACTCCTTAATTTGGTTTTATAAGTGTTCTGCTTGCGTCCAAAGTATTTCTTAAAACCTTTTCAACATCAAACGGATTACGTAAAGTGCTTTAAACTTCAATTCTATTTTATGAACTAGCAAATTTTTGTTCTGAGAACTAATTTGCAAAACATTTTCTAAAAGGTTAAGAAACACAATTCAACCCCCTTCTTGTGTTTCACTTGTTTATTTCAATTGGAATCAGAGCTCAGCCTTTTAGGTTGTGCATTTAACAGTGCAGAGGAAAACGATCCAGCACAACCTTAATGGAGAACGAAGGACAAGTTGTGAATAGACCTCCCCTATTCACTGACAACGACTATGATTACTGGAAGAAGAGGATGATAGCCTTTTTTGACATGAAAAATATGGACATTTGGGATCTTGTCCAAAATGGATACCAAGTGCCCATAAATGTAGAAGGACAAGAGCTCCCTCGGCCACAATGGACGGAGGGACAACATTTGAGACACCAGCTGAAATCAAAAGCAAAACACTTCCTGATGTGTACTATCACATGGTCAGAACATGACAATGTCCATTGCTATGAAACAGCTAAGGAGATCTAGGTCACTCTAGCCTTGGCTCATGAAGGCTCCACTCAGGTCAAGGAATCCAAAATAAACATGCTGGTTCACCAGTATGAGCTATTCAAAATGGGAGAGCACGAGACCATTGACCATATGTTTGGACGCTTCCAAACAATCATCAATAGTCTTTGATCACTATTGAGAATATATAATAACCAATATCATATAAGAAAGATATTGAGAAGCCTTCATAGGCAATGGAGGCCCAAGGTCACGGTTATTCAAGAAGCAAAAAATCTTGCTTATCTTTCTATGGAGGAGCTTCTTGGATCCCTCAAGGTTCACGAACTTGAACTACAAGAGGAAGACAACTCAAGAAAAGGAAAATCCATTGCCTTAAAAGCTCACAAAGGGAGTTCATTAAAAAACCTCAAAGTTGAAGAATCTTCAGATGATGTTAAGTCATCTGGAGAGATACTTCCAATGATGATGAGTTATTTTTCATCTCCAGAAAGATATAATCCATGTGGAAGAAGAATGGTGGAATAGGGAGAAAGCACTTCGCACGAAGGGTCCCTAAGGACAGAAATGAATCAAAGGACAAAAGTCCTATTATTTGCTATGAGTGCAAGAAACTTAGACATATCAAAGCAGAATGTCCATCCCTCAACAAAGCTAAGAGAAAAAGAAATTTTTCAGAAAGAAAATAAGAGGGTTGATGGCAACATGGGAAGACGTGGATCTTTCCTCCACAGAAGATGAAGAGGAAGAAGAAGAAGCAAACCTGTATTTCATGGCAAGTACCTCTTTTGATGAAGATGAAGATGAGGTAAGTGATTTTAATTTCAATCTTCAAGAAGCATTTGATGAGTTATTAAATAATTCTTCTATTCTTTCTGTAGAAGATAAATCTTTAAAAAGAAAGTGTTCAAAACTTACCAAAGATTTTGAAAAAGTAAATTTGGAAAAATAAAATCTTCAAAAAGATGATGAAAAACTAAAAACTGAAAATGTTTTTTCAATAAATAAATCTCTTCCTAAGTCCAACACATCTATTGAAGTTGAAAAACTTCAAAAGGAGGTAGTGGAACTCTCTAAGAATTTAGCTAAGTTCTTAGGTGGAACTAAAAAATTAAACACTATTTTAAAATACTTCAGAAATCCTCAAGATAAATCTAGATTGGGGTATGAATCAACTGAGAAAATTAGTTTTCAAAAAACACCCACCTATGTTAAACCCAAGCTGTTTTGTAACATTTGTGGAAAGAATGGAAATACTACTTCCAAATGTTTTTATAGGAAAAGATTGAGGTATGATAGATCCTTAAAAGCTAACAAGAAAGGACCTAAGAAAATTTGGGTACCCAAAAACATGATTATTCCTCTTGCAGATATGCTTTGCAGCAGAAAGACAACTCCAGTCATGGTACCTAGACAGTGGATGCTCACGTCACATGATGGGAGAAAGATTTATGTTCCAAGAACTAAGACCTAAATCTGGTGGCCGTGTCACTTTTGGAGGCAACCAAAGGCTAAGATAGTAGGGATTAGTAAGATTGGTAAGCATCATTTTCCCTCTATTGATAATGTACTACTTGTTGAAGGTTTAAAACATAATCTACTAAACATAAGTCAATTGTGTGATAGTGAATATGATGTTTCCTTCAACAAAGGAGAATGTATAGTCAAAAACCATGATAGATCCATACTTTTTATTTTTCAGCTAAGAGGCAAAAAAATCTTTACAAAATTGAGTTAGGAGATTGATCAATCAATTTGAGACACTTATGTTAGCTTTATACTAGGCTTTATTAGATGTTTATTGTGCCCAATATTAGTATTTTAGTTGAGTTTAATGTTGTTGGGCCTCCTTGATATTGATCCATTTGAGGTGATCTTGGTGTCTTTGGAAAGCTAAGATAAGGATCTACAAGTTTCATGAAGAACTCAAAAGCTGGATCGAACTTCTAAGGGTCCAAAATATCCCTGTAATTCAAAGTGGGTCTGCTGTCACTGGAGTCTAAGCAGTGTACATATATTGGACCATATCATAGGCTATAGGCCTCGTTTTGAGTTGAAACTCGGCCATCGGAAAGATAATACCCATATCTCCAACTTTACTGAAGACCATTTAGTCAATAGATGTCATTTTAGGCATGATTATGAAGCTATAAGTTGATTTGAATTTGGAAACACGTTCTGCCAACCTAACTTGAGGTAGGTTCAGTGTTTTTGGAATATCTGGAGTTGTAAAATTCTAAATGACATGAAATCAAAGCCAAAAGTTCAAGGAGACAATTTTTTACAACTGTCATGAGACCTCCAAGCCCAAATACATCGTTTAGGTCATGAAAATCAGGCTGGAAGTCGGAGTTGAGTTGCTGACTAGAAGCCACCAACCATACACCAACCCACCAACCATGCACCAACCCTTCCAACCATGCATCAAGCTTCCATATTTGACAATTTTCATGTTTTTACAGCTTGCATTCAGATTATTTTCAATTACAAATTAGCTTCTAGGATTAGTATAAATAGAGCCAATCTCTTTGTATTAGAATCATTCATTTTGAAGTAAGTTTGAGTATTTGTTTGAAGAAAGTTTAAGTATTTGTGAGAGTTTTCTTTCTCTTCTCCATTGTTTTTAGAATTTTGCTTTTGTTCTTTATTTTATGAGTTCTTCCTTCCCATCCGTGGAAGGCTAGGCTCTTATAATCAATCCAAGGGATTAGCCATCTTGATGTTTAATTTGGAGATCTTGTTTCGTTTGTTCATATTGCTTAATTGTTATTCAAGTTTCTCTTCTTCCTCTTTTGATTTTTATCTAGATTGAATTGCTTAATTTGATTTAGATGTTTATATTATAATAGCTTTATTATCATGTATTCAAAGAGGATCACAAAGAATAAACAATTTATTAAAGCTTTTTGATGGATTGTTTAGCTTGGTTAAATTCTAGATCTTAAGTTAATCTATGTTTGGATGGTGCTTACTTTATCTGACCTTGGTTAATCAAATCCTAGATGCTTATCTAGTAGAGGATTCTTGGATCATGTTAAGGCTTCTTGATGTGATCTAAGGCCAAGAATTAGCAATTAAGTGGATTCCATGTGATCAATGATGGATTAAACTCAAGATCGGTAAATTTCCTTAGATTGGTTACTTCTTTAGATTTGTTTACAACTTTAAGTCTCGTACTTTTGTCAATCTTGTTAATCAACAACAAAACCCCCCTTTTTCTAATTATCTTGATCTAATTAAATCTTTATTTTTGGATCATTGAGAGACGATTCGGTTCATTCTCTATACTACAAACTAGTTTGTGAACTAGTAAAATTTTATTTATTTGACGGGTCTCGACAACCTCTTGTCAAAGACCTCTCAAATCAGAATGTATCTTGCCTAGTGTCCATAAAAGGAGAACAATGGATGTGGCACAAGAAACTTGGTCATGCAAGCTTGAGGTTAATCTCAAAGCTAAACAAGCATCACCTCGTAAGAGGATTACCAAATCTTGTGTACAAATAAGATGTTCTATCTATATGATGCGTGTCAAAAGGGAAAACAAGTCAAAAACTCATTTGAGTCCAAAAATTGTGTATCCACCTCTAAACCACTAGAGCTCCTGTATCTGGATTTGTTTGGTCCAACAAGGACAACCTCACTAAGTGGAAAAAGATATGGATTAGTCATAGTTGATGACTACACTAAATGGACATGGGTTATGTTCCTAGCTCACAAGGAGGAGTCTTTTAAGGTTTTTTCTATATTCTACAAAAGAGTTCAAAATGAAAAAGACACTTATATTAACTCAATCCGAAGTGATCATGGAAGAGAATTTGAGAATGATAGCTTCCAACAGTTTTGTGAAGAAAGTGGTATTCTTCATAACTTCTCTACCCCGAGAACACCATAGCAAAATGGTGTGGTAGAGAGGAAAAATCGGTCTCTTCAAGAAATGGTAAGAACCATGCTCAATGATAATTCTATCTCCAGATAGTTTTGGGCAAAAGTTGTTAATACTGCCTGCTACATTCAAAATAGAATATACATTAGACCTATTTTGAAAAAGACTCCTTATGAATTGTGGAAAGGATGAAAACCCAACATTTCATACTTTTACTCCTTCGGTTGTAAATGTTTTATCTTGAATACTAGAGATTATTTAGGTAAATTTGACTCTAAGGTTGATAGTGGTACATTCTTGGGATACTCTGAAATATCAAAGGCATATAGAGTTTATAACTCTCGTACCTTGACTGTGGAAGAATCCATACATGTTAAGTTTAACGATAAAAGGCCTGATAAAGATTTATCAGGGCTAGATGAGTATTTTATAGATATGGACTTCGATGACAATGAAAAAGGTCCATCAACAAAAGGCAAATGAGCATTGGACATTGAAGAAAAGGAAGAAGATGAAACAACAACAAAATGTTCAACGAAACTAGCACTTCAAAACTTATCATTTAGAAGACCAAATCATTGGTAATATAAATGATAAAGTGAGAATGGGGTCAACTTTCAAAGAATACTCAAATGTTGCATTCATCTCGGAGCTGGAACCAAAAACGATTGAAGAAGCTCTTGTGGACAAAGGCTGGATACTAGCTATGCAAGAAGAGCTCAACCAGTTCACAAGAAATGATGTTTAGACATTGGTTCTACAACCCAAAGACAAATCAATCATTGGCACGAAATGGGTGTTTGGAAACAAACTGGACGAAAATGGCAAGGTTGTGAGAAATAAGGCAAGGTTAGTTGCCTAAGGGTACTCACAATAAGAAGGTATAGACTTTATCGAAACATTTGCACCAGTAGCTAGACTTGAAGCCATTCATATTTTACTTTCATTTGCTGCTCATCACAGTATGAGACTCTATCAAATGGACGTAAAAGGTGCTTTTCTAAATGGCATAATCAATGAAGAGGTTTACGCTATGCAACTCCTTGGGTTTGAGGATCAAACCTATCCAAAGCATGTTTTCAAACTGAAAAAGGCTCTGTATGGGTTAAAACAAGCTCCTCGAGCTTGGTACAAAAGATTATGTTCTTTTCTTATGGAAAATGGATTTTCTAAAGGAAAAGTTGATAGTACTCTCTTTCGTAAAAACGTAAACTCACAATTCATCATAGTTCAAATTTATGTAGATGATATTATCTTTGGAGCTACTGATGAATCTCTTTGTGAAGATTTCTCTAAGTTGATGTAGAAGGAGTTTGAGATGAGCATGATGGGAGAATTAAAGTTCTTTCTGGGTTTGAAAGTAAGCAAACGTTGGACGAAACTTATTCATCAAACCAAATATACAAAGGAACTCTTAAAGAAGTTCAAATTGGACGATTGCTAAGCAATGAGCACACCCATGCATCCATCATCCACACTGAAACTGGACGGTAAAGATAAAAAAGTATACCAAAAGATATAAAAATGTATGATTATGTACAATGTGTGTTTATGTGCTCATTTTCAATCTGATCCAAGAGAATCACATCTAATAGCAATTAACAGAATATTAAGATATTTGAAAGGTACTACTAATTTGGGTTTGTTGTTTAAGAAATCACATGAGTACAAATTATGTTGATTTTGTGATGCAGACCATCCTGGAGACAGAATTGAAAGAAAAAACATCAGCGGAGGATGCCACTTCATTGGAGGCAATCTAGTCTCATGGTCCAGCAAAAGACAAAGTATAATTGCATTTTCAATTGTTGCAGCTGAATATATTAGCATCAAATTGTTGTTCTCAACTGCTATGGATCAAACATCAACTAGAAGATTATAACATATTTGAAAGTAAGATTCATTTACTCTGTGATAATACAGCTACAATTAATTTATCTAAGAATCCCATTCTTCATTTACGAGCAACATCTTGAAATTAAACATCACTTTATATAAGATTATATTCACAAAGGTGTGTTTGATATTCAATTGTAGATACGGATCATCAATGGGCTGATATTTTCACTAAACCTCTTGCTGAGGATTGATTCACCTTCATTAGAAAGAATTTTAGTATGAACTTTGTGAAAAACTAATGATTGTGCATCCATTGAATATCTGCGTCCAATATGTCTTGTGCTTGATATGTAATTGTGTGTATGCGTCCAATACTTGATAAGTTCCTTGACAGATATACATTGCATTTATAGTAAAATATCTTTGTTTTGTGTGAACTTAATTGAAATTCCCATGCCGAGTCAATTTGTTATCATTTAAAATGTTGCAACAATTACTTTTTACTATTGTATGTCTTAGTTACTTAAAGAGCATTTATTTCAAATGTCTTATCAAATTTTCTTTTATTTTTAATTCAAAAACATTCGAAATTCTTTTCCACTTGTGTTTCTAAATAAAACTTTGTTTTCTTATATATAAAGCTTTTACGCTTACTCTCATTTCTGAAAAGCAATTGCGAAAAAATCTCTCTCAAAAACCTACTATTTTCATTTTCCTTAACCTTTTAAGAAAATGGCCGAAGGAAAGAGGTTCAACGTTGACAAAGCCGATGTTTTTGTGGAGTATCAGTTCTCAACATCCAAAATGGCTAAATCTGGTATTGATATTGATGAGAATCTCAAGGGTGCTGGACAGGAAAATTATGAAATAAATAAATGAAACACAAGAAGGAGGGTTGAATTATGTTTCTTAACCTTTTGGAAAACTTTTCACAAATTATTTTTTAGAACAAAACTTTGCTAGTTCGCAAAATAGAATAGATGTTTAAAACACTTAACGTAATCCGTTGGACGCAGAAAAGATTTTAAGACAAATTTTGAACGCAATCAGAAAGCTTATATATTAAAAATAAAGGAGTTGTTAAGAACAACAATGGCAATCCCCAAACATTAGCAAAAACAAAGTAAAGCAAGGTAAGGGGAGAGAGGATTACACCAGAGTTTATATTGGTTCACTCTCACAAATCAAGAACTACGCCCAGTCCCTTCTACCTGAAGGAATTTCACTAATCTTCACAAAGATTACAAGTATTTTTCACACTGTCACTTCAGGCTTACAACCAAGTATTCTTACTAACAACAAGTATTCTTTTACAAACAAGCCTCTTCAGGCTCAACACAAAGTTATAAGAAAAGTGTTTGAAAACACTAACAGTCAACTCACGATATGTGACGATGAACAATTAAGCTCAAAGTGAACTGAAGAACTCTATACAAGAGTATAAGAAAGAGTAGGAAAAGTTCAGATTGTATATGCTTTTTCTCTCATTGTTGTGCTATGGAATATCTCGATGACTTCATGTATAAATAGGCTTGTGAGTTTAGAGTTTCGGTATGTCAGTGCCAGAGTACAAAATTGACTTTGAATGTCGCGTACTTGTCAGATATCTCATCAGTAGTTAATGCAATTTGTCGTTCTTGTATTTGAATTGTCTTTGAACGAATGTACTTGAGAGTAGAAGCAACATAGATAATGCTTGGATGATCCAATATAACAGTTCATGTAATGGACGCAAGTAATAAATCGTTAAGAGCCTTTTAACAAAACTTTGTCTGAGTCCAATTTTGTTTAAAAAACTTTACACGTGAGATAAATATTGGACTTTCACTTCTTTAAAATGAAATTCAATTAAAACTTTTTTGTTCTTTCTAATTTAATATTTTTTTATCTTCAAAACTTTGAGGAGTTCAATTTCTTAAACTATTATGGTTCCAACATCAATTTCTTGATTTCAATTTTGGTTCCAACAATCTCCCCATTTTTTATGATGACAAACAATATTAAATTTGATTGAGCAAAGTCCTTTTCAGTTAAAAAAAATAAGCTGCTCCTAAGAGCATGCTTCATACAAATTGGACGTATAGTAAATGAACGCATATGACTAATTATTTTTTAACAGCTTAAGAAAATCTATTAGTTGTTAATGGACGCATGGTGAAAACTTAAGTAAGCCTAATAAAACTGAGTCAATTTTACTGTCAGAACAATATACATGAACAATTTAGCTAAGTATATATAGTGTAGCATTTTTTAGTCAAAAACCATAAATAGAGCAATAAACACAAGTTATATAATCAGAATCAGAGCAATTTTTTTTATATCATCAATAAAGTATCAGAGCAAATGTTTATATGAGAATTATGTGATTAGAGCAAATAAACATACATTATTAGGGCTATAATAGTATCAGAGCAACATTTAATCATAAGCGAAATACCAACAAGTTATAACAGAGCGATTTAAATACAGAGTTAAGAGTTAGTCAAAGCAACAATCATAAAGACAGTTGATCAGAGCTAAAAGACATAAAAGAATTCATTTTTATTCCCAAAAAAAATTTGAAAAGAGTATGTACACAATCAAATTTCCCAATTCTCTGCCTTTTGTCATCTAACAAAAAGGTGAAGATTACCATCACAGTCAAAGAAAATTAAATAAAAGATTTTTTCAAAAAATAAGAGGGGTAAAATTTTTTTGTATAAACGGAAGTAAAGGAAAACTAAGAAGATGGAGGAGGAGGAGGTGGTGGAAGTGGTCCTTCCGGAAAGTAAAGCTTGAGAAGTCCTTTAACCCGGCTGTACAAAGAATCCATGGCAGCATTGATAAGTGCTTGGACCTCAGGTTGAACTGCAGGAACAAACACTGGTTGAGGTTGGCTCTCAGTTGAAACTTCAACTTCAGTAGCTTTTATTGAACTCAAGGCCACCGAGTGCTCAATAGGATGAAAATTGAGAGTGGAGCAGGATTTGAGTGCATGCACTAGTCTTCGTCTTCTTTGGCCATTTTGTGATCCCAGGGAAGTAGGTCTTGATAGTCCGAGAAGAACTTCTCCCAAGGTATGGCTTTGGCATGATAGATGAGGGAGACCAATTTGCAAGTTCTTTTGAGTTGAGGAAGGAGGTGTAGGAACCAGATTACCGCAAAGGTAACCCTAAGTAATCATAACAGATGAAATATGGAGTGTACCATTGAGAACACTGGCCCATTGAGCTAATTATGTTTGATTTCTCCTCTTCACTCAAACCAGAAGAAGAAGGTTACTGCTCACGTTCCCAGATGTGCTTCTTCTGCCTCCTTAGCTTCACCTTGAGAAGATAATTCCTTTAAGAACTCCAAATCTACCATAGGTGAAGGTTTGCTCCCAAAGTCAGAATAAAAGGCAATGGGTAGTGGCCATTGGTCTTGATTTCTAAACTTTTTGAGGTCCTTATCCTTATTCAAATCCACCATGGGTAGTCAGGGACAAGTGCGATTTGGCATTATCTTGATGGAGGTTGCTGAGGTGACAATCAGCGAGGAGGGATGTAGTGTAAATCCTTTACATTAACTCCTCCTTTGATGACATTAATGAAGATGGTGTTAAAGGCATTGGCGAAGAAACTCATTTCTTAAATAGTCAGGGCCTTGAACTTGAGTTGTTGTGGGTAGATGTACATCTGTTGAGAATACCTATCACAGCCTCAAGCTCTTCTCTAAGCCATTTAGAGTCCAAGGTCCTTGAGTTCCCAATGGTTTATGGTATGGGGCGTCACTCCCGTGGGGAAGGTTCTGAATCTCCAGTCTCTGATTACAGAGGTTGGAGAGGGTTTAGTGGAGAGGGGGAAAATGTTTTTGTACTGGTGAAGTGGGGAGAGAGGATGCAAAATATGGTAAGGCAGGTGGAGGAGGTGAAGGTGAAGTTTGAAAGTTTTGGGGTGAAAGTGGAGGAGGATGGTACTATTTGAGTAGGTGGTGGTGGTGAAGGAGGGTTCAACAAGAAGTGCAAGAAAAATAAATAATAAAAGATATAGAAGAAGAAGAAACTAAAAAGGATGAAGAAGAGGAAGAGCAAACTCCGTAAAGAAGGACTACTGAAGGAGAAGTAGATTATCAACTTGCTCAAGAAGCCTTTGCTAAAGTATCAGCTGAGCACTTTGCTCAACGAACAGAAGGTAGTATTGAGAAAGTCTTCTTCCCCCTTTAACCTGCTGATTCACCATTCATTCAGTCAAAAGTTGCAAACTCTAAGATTGGGATCTCCCATTTTTTATACAACTGACTATGAGAGAACTGCTCCTATTATTGTTAGACAACAAGAGCCAATCTTTAGCCCTCACACTGAGGTGATTGAATCCTTTGAAGAAGAACAAGAGAACCAGTAACAAGGAAAAGCTAGTCCTGTTTCTCAACCTATTGCACCTATTACTGCAGCTATTGTTGAACCCTTTATAGTAGAAAAACATGTTGACAAGAGTCATAATGAGACCACTACTTATGTCTCTACTCAACATGATCAAGACACTCCCTCGAAGCCACAAATGAAGACATACAGATCTACAATAAGAAAAATGAGAAAGATGAATCAAAAGCACAGAAGGATCAGGACTCAACAAAAGAGTCTAAGAAGAGAAGTTGAAGATGACCTAAATGAATTGCCTAATACTCTCTATGAGTTCATGGAAAGATTTCAGATGTTTGAGGAATGATGGATTGTTAAGTATGAGATGGAGCTTCAACCTAACACTTACAGAAGACAACATGTCCTATATCCTGCAAAAGGCCCATTTCTATTGACCTAATACCTTTATCACTTCACCTAAAACATCTTCTAGCTTTGAAACTTCACAAGCATAACTGTTTACTATTTTTCTATTTACTAGTCCTTTGTATGCTTTACTATTGCATTTTTTAATGATGACAAAGTGGGAGAAATAGAAAAATAGAAATATGTGTGCGGTAAAAATAGAAATATAATGCTTGTATAATTTTGTTGTATGCCAATCTAAGGGGGAGCTTTCTAAAGTGTTTGCTGATATCTGAATGACTCTGCTTATCATTATTTTTTGAAATTTTTATTGGGAGTTAACTTAACTGCTTGTCAAATAAGACTCTGCTTATCCATTTTGATTGACCTTGCTTATTAAATATGGCTATACTTATCATGTGTTCACTAATTACTACTAATTGTGCCTAAATGCTTAGATTGTGGGGGAGCTTACCCTTCTTATCAGTATCAGCAATGGTAAAAGAAATTGAACTCTGTCATATTTATTCATAAATGAATATATAGTTTGTCATCATAAAAAATGGGGAGATTGTAAGCTCCAAAGCCCTTAAGCGAGATTATGTTTTGATGATAAACAAACTACATAAATGTTTGATTTTACTGACTAAGTTCAAAGTTATATGTTTCAGTGACTCTTAGTGAGTTTCCAATTGATAAGAAAGGTTTGGATGATCAACTAAGATGAGAAGATTCATCATAATATCAAGAACGTTGATAAGAAAGATCATCTTAGAAGCTTTGCTTTGAAGGAAGACTTGGAACTCATTCCAAACAAGATTAGAAGTCTAAAAGAGATAAGAAGAGTCATTCTACTGAAATATATAAAGACCCACCCCTTTTTAATTTCAAAGGAAGTAAGCAAGAAGTTTTAGTTGAGAAAAGAAGATGAGAAGATTCGCCATCAAATGCTTCAAGGTTAGCAAGTTCATTAGAACCAACCTTCTCATCCTCATGGAAAGTCAAAGCTTGAACTTACGTTGACTCACTTGAAAAAGGACAATGCCAATGGATACATTGCTTTGCACACATCAGAGTGCTTTTTAGTGTGTCAATGGCTAGTTTTGAGCATTATAAAAGGATTCTAACTTCAAACAATGAAATAGAGATGCTGAAGTAAACAAGTGAAACACAAGAAGGGGGGTTGAATTGTGTTTCTTAACCTTTTTAAATAAAAACTTTTACATAGGAAGCAAAAAGCAATGGACGCAGAAAGCTTCTGAGTTCAATTGGACGCTGACAAGAGGTTGTCGAGACCTATCAAATAAAATAACCGGTTCACAAACTAATTTGTAGTATAGAGAATGAACCGAATCGTCTCTCAAGGATCCAAAAACAAAGATTTAATTAGATCAAGATAATTAGAAAAGGGGGGTTTTGTTGTTGATTAACAAGATTAATAAAAGTAGGAGATTCAAAGTTGTAAACAAATCTAAAGAAACAACCAATCCAAGGAAATTTACCGATCTTGAATTTAACTCATCATTGATCACAAGGAATTCACTTAATTGCTAACCATGTTCTTGGCCTTAGATCACATCAAGAAGCCTTAACATGATCCAAGAATTCTTTACTAGATAAGCATCTAGGATTTGATTAACCAAGGTTAGATAAAGTAAGCACCATCCAACATAGATTAACTTAAGATCTAGAATTTAACCAAGCTAAACAATCTATCAAAAAGCTTTAATATATTGTTTAATCTTTATGATCCTCTTTGAATACATGATAATAAAGCTATTACCACATCAACATCTAAATCAAATTAAGCAATTTAATCTAGATAAAAATCAAAAGAGGAAGAAGAGAAACTTGAATAACAATTAAGCAATATGAACAAGCAAAACAAGATCTCCAAATTAAACAACAAGATGGCTAATCCCTTGGATTGATTATGAGAGCCTAGCCTTCCATTGATGGGAAGGAAGAACTCATAATTTAAAGAACAAAAACGAAATTGCAAAGAGAATGGAGAAGAAGAGAAAGAAAACTCTCACAAATACTTAAACTTTCTTGAAACTTACTTCCAAATTGAATGCCTCTAATACAAAGAGGTTGGGTCTATTTATACTAATCCTAGAAGCCAATTTGTACATGTACATAATCTGAATACAAGCTATAAGAATCTGAAAATTGTCAAAAATGGAAGCTTGATGCATGGTTGGTGGGTTGGTGCATGGTAGGTGGGTTGGTGTATGGTTGGTGGCTTTTAGTCAACAACTCTTATCCGACTTCTGGCTTCAAATTCATCACCTAGACGGTGCATTTTGGCTTGGATGTCTTCATCAAAGTTGTAGCCAGTTGTCTCCTTGAAAATCTCCAATTTGAATCATGTCATTTTGACTTTTAGAACTCCAGAAATGCCAAAAACACTTCACCTACCTCAAGTTAGGTTGGAAGAACGTGTTTCCAAATTCAGACCAACTTGTAGCTTCAGAAGCATGCCTAAAACGACATCTATTGACAAAATGGTCTTCATTGAAGTTGGAGATATGGGTCTTATCTTTCAAGTGACCAAGTTTCAGCCCAAGAGGAGGCCTATAACCCACTATATAGTCCAATATGTGCATACTGCCCAGATGGTTCCGTGACAGCAAACCCACTCTGCATTGCAGGGATATTTTGGACCCTTAGCATTCCGATCCAGCTCTTGAGTTCTTCATGAAACTTGTAGAGAATTGTCTTAGCTTTCCAAAGACACCAAGATCACCTCAATTGGATCACCGAGTCCCATGTTATGACCTAACCAAGGAAGAAAGGTCAAAATGCATCAAAATCCGAAAATAATTCAATATTTGCATTAAAGCCCAATGAAGCCCAACAACATTAAACTCATCTAAAGTACTAATATTGGGCACAATAAACATCTAATAATGCCTAATACAAAGCTAACATAAGTGTCTCAAATTGATTGATCAAATTCCCCCACACTTAAGCTTTTGCACTCCTGGGCAAAACACATAACAACGAAACTAAAGAAAAATAAGAAACATCATATTATTAAACTAAAAACATAAAAACTGATTGTACCTAATCTAATCCACTTCCGTAGGAAAACACGATGGCACTTAGCATGTGCCACAAGCCTTTAAACCCCTAGGTGTCCCTAGTGGACGAGTTATAGTCTCGTGAGGGTTTACCAGGATGATACCCACGAACATGTAATATTTTATTTAATCAATTCAACTAATTTTTAAATACAAGCATTGTATCAAATATAAACCATAATTAATAAGTCAAGTATGCTTAACAAAGAATAGTTGAATCAAATCAATTGAGAATAAAGTATAGCATAATCATGCTTTAATCAGAAATAGGCATGTTCAGATTGAGTAAAATTCTTCACAAGTGACACTCAAATCACACAAGGTGTTTAGGTTAACTGTTTACGCTCAACTCAGTCAAATTATGAAAGTATTTTACCATAGGCTTGCATATACATCAATTCTCCACTACTTAGATCAAATAAATTGCAAAAATCAAGAGGTCTTTCAAAAAGGTTGTAATGGAACTTATAAGGTGAAGGAAGGGAACAATATAGATAATAGCAGGTTAAAACCAAAGAGAATAAAAGAGCATTGAGGAGTAATTCAAGTAGAAAGAATAAAATTTTTTACCCAAAACCATAAAATGCTCATTCTCTTCACACATTCCTTCCTTTTTCTATTCTTTTTTTTTCTTTCTTTTTTTTTGTTTTTTTTTGTTTTTTTGTTTTTTTTTGTTTTTGTTTTTGTTTTTGTTGTTTTTGTACCAAGCATTTCGTATCAGCACACCAATTCCCCCACACTTAAATCATTGCAAGCAAAAGAACTCCTCCAATAAGAAAATCAATGCTCTCCCATTCCCTAAGGTAAGGTAAAACATGGTTTTTCACTCAAAGCTTGTAATGAGCTAAGAATAAAGAATAGGAAAATAGGCTCAGAGGGAGTTAATATTTAGATAAATGCAAGGTAGGTTTATTTGGCCAAAGCAGCTAAGTCAAGAAAAAATGCCTCTGTCATTTTCATGCAACATACAGACCAATGTAATCTCAAATCGATTCAATGCAAGTTCTAGAAAATAAATTCATAATTGACATCACTCATGAAAGAAAATAACCAAGTGTAAGTATCAAACTTGGAAAAGCCCAAAACTCACAAAGGTATGGAACATTCACTCAATTCAACCATGCCTTCTTCCTAATATCCACAATCATATACACATGTATATCATGAAAATGATTCAACTTTAAACTGTTTTGCATACTTTTATCATCAATTAAGCTCAGATTCAGCACATGCTTGTATCAAAATCAATTGAAAAGATCAAAATTGTGTGTGTGTTTGTGTGTGTGTGTTTTTTTTTTTTTTTAATATATATACAAGAACAAAGATGATTTAAGACCTATTATGAAATGCAAGTTAAGATGTGTCTCAAGAGCAAAACTACTCCTTACTCTGCCATCATACATCTAAAAAGTTAGTAACAATAAAGATTAGCTTTTTTTTTTTTTAACTAAACTATGTACATGGTAATGTCAACTATCCCTCCCCCCAACTAATTAAAGACATTGTCCCCAATGTCAAAATAAAGATAGGTAGAGTGTAGAAGGTTTTACCAGAAAACTGCAAATCGAGCCTAAAATAAGAAAAATTACAAAAAACTAAAACCATAAGAGAAAACAAAAATTCACAAAGACAAAGTCAAATCAAGTTTTTGCTTTTTGCTGCTGCTGCCTTGTTCCCAATTCAATGGAGCCATTGCTGGATCACGTTGTGGTACAAATGCATTGAGTTGATCGAGCAATTGTTCAGGAGTTGCAGCAGTTACAAGACTTTGACGTGTCGCTTGTGAGATGAACCTTTTTTCTACAAAGATGATCAAGAAAACAAAACAAACTGTCATAAAAACCATTAACATTTAATATACCTATGGGTTTTTGGTGAAAGTTTTGTCGTGACTGTGATGTAATTTGAAAGAGTTCTTCCAAAGTTTCAAAACCACCAGGTAGGGCAATAAAGGCATCAGCATTTGCTATCATAATGTTCATGCGTTGGTGCATGCAAAATACCATTACTTCATCCCCTAATGTGTTTCCAATGGGCTTGCTGGTAGATAAAGGACTGGGAATGACACTAAGGACTTTGCCACCTCCTAAATGTGCAGCAGTTGCTACACAACCCATTAACCCAAGACTACCTCCTCCATAAACTAAATGGATTTCTCTCTCAGCTAGCACTCGACCAAGATGGTGTGCAATATTTACAAACTCTTTATCTTTCCCAGGATTAGGTCCACAAAAGACACAAACACTCTTGATCCGACGAACTGAAGTGACTTCCATTTTTTTTTCTCTTCGTTTTTTTTTTTTTTGTACTCTCACTTTATCAATGATTTGAAGAGAGCAAAGTGCAATATTTAAAGGCATCAAAACTCAAAGGTAATAATTACACCTATAAAGGAGGGGTAGATCCGTGTGTCAGGTAAGTTTGAAAATAAGCACAACAATGATAATAGCTATATGACAATGATAAAAGACTAATCTATATGTGTCAGAAGAAGTTTGAAAATATGCAACGCATATTTCAAAAGAATACGGCTACTTTTGATTTGATTTGATTTTTTTTTCTTTTTTCTTTTTTTTTGAATTTTTATTTTTTTTGAATTTTTATTTTTTTTATTTTTTTTTATTTTTTTTAATAAACAAGAAGATAAAAAAAGAAAAATAAAAAATAAAAAATAATACTTACAGGAGGTGTGATTGTGGCTCACAAATTCCTCTGGTTTTACGTCCAGTAACGGCTTGAATGCTCTCTATGGGCCGATGGTCAGCTTCCCATCCAATTTTCTTAAAAATTGGCAAACCGGGTCTTTTTTAGTCAGATTCCCGAGACTATATCGCTCATGTTCATCTTGGAATATTGGCTATAAATCGAGAAGTACTTTCTGCACATCTCCACTAGGATGCGTCTCAAGAGTCAATAGAATGTTATCTAAAGACTCCTTACTCATGCCATCCTTTATGAAGTTAATTTTATCATCTCGGTTTATAGACGTCATTCCAATTGATTTGCATTTTGTGTTACAGGTCCATCTTGCACATTTATAGCAGACCCGTAACCTTTTTGCTCTTCTCTTCTTTGCATATGAACTTTTGCCTAGCCCTAGCATATATGAAACAAGAGCGTCAGAATATTCACCTCTGAGTCGGACCTTTGCTTCGATCAACCAGCATATATCCGCAGGGATGCCTTTGTGCATAAGCATCCTTAATCTCTCAAACCTTGCACAATAAATGTTAGTTAAAGCATTTTGAGGGAGAGAAGGGAATTGCTTGCGGAGATTAAAAAGCTGATTATCCATTTCGAAAGAAAGAAGAAAGAGAGAGAAAAAAAATTGAGTAAAATTATGTACAGATTTCAGTGTTTGAGGGTAACTGAAGGAACCGAAAAAGATTTTCACGGAGTACCGTTATCCGCCATTTAACCGGTGAAAAATCATCTGTCAACGAAAAATAAACAAAATTAAGACAGAAAAATCAAACTCTGATAGATTTTCTCGCTTGGCACCAAGTTTCTGTCTCGATTCCTGTGATTGCAAATAAGTCAAAGTTGAAAGATGAAAGAGTTAGAAAACTTGGGTTGCCTCCCAAGAAGCGCTACTTTTAATGTCCTTAGCCAGCGTGATTGAAGATTTTGCACGAGCGATGGGTCCTCCCCAATAATGATTCAATCTCTGGCAATTGACATTAATCGTGGCTTTTTTTCTTTTTTTCTTTTTTTCTTCTCTTTTTTTTTTCTTTTGTCTTCTTTATTTTTGCTTTTTTCTTTTTTTTTCAACACAGTAGTGATCAATCATGGTAGAGAGCATCCTGCAGTTGAACTTCCTCCATGAGGTTCTCTTGAGCTCCTTCATAAAAATTTTTGAGGCGGTGGCCATTAACTTTGAACACTTTGTTGGTGGCTTCACTCTTAATTTCCACTGCACCATGAGGAAAAATGTTAGTGACAACAAACAGACCGTCCCACCTAGACCTTAATTTACCAGGCATCAACTTAAGGCGAGAATTAAACAAGAGAACTTTTTGCCCAACTGAAAACTCCTTCCGAAGAATAAACTTGTCATGGAAGGCTTTGGTCTTTTCTTTGTAGAGTCGGGAGCTCTCATAGGCATCTAGGCGGATCTCTTCCAATTCCTGTAACTGTAACTTCCGCTCTATGCCAGCTCCGGCCAAATTCATGTTGCATTGCTTCACAGCCCAATATGCTTTGTGCTCAATTTCTACTGGCAAGTGGCATGCCTTACCATAGACTATCCGATATGGAGACATCCCGATTGGAGTTTTGTAAGCGGTCCGGTAAGCCCAAAGAGCATCCTCAAGCCTCATGCTCCAATCCTTCCGATTAGGTTGGACTGTTTTTTCAAGTATGCGCTTGATCTCTCTATTGGAGACCTCGGCTTGACCATTAGTCTGGGGATGGTAAGGTGTAGAAACTTTATGCAACACGCCATATTTCCTCATCAATCCCTCCATGCTCCGGTTACAGAAATGGGTGCCTTGATCACTGATGATAGCTCTCGGGATTCCAAACCTACAGAAAATCTGTGATCTAACAAAATCCACAACAACTTTGGAATCATCAGTCCGAGTGGCTTTAGCCTCCACCCATTTTGATACATAGTCAACAGCTAGCAAAATGTAAACATAACCAAAGGAAACAGGAAAAGGTCCCATGAAATCAATACCCCATACGTCAAAGATTTCACAATACAGTAGAGGTTGCTGGGGCATCTCATTCCTGCGAGAAATGTTCCCTGTTCTCTGACACTGTTCACAAGACTTACAGAACAAATATGCATCATGAAACAAGGTAGGCCAATATAAACCAGAGTCTAAAACTTTCCTAGCTGTACGTTGAGGCCCAAAATGTCCACCACATGCAAATGCATGACAAAAGCTAAGAACAGAATGAAACTCTTGATTAGGCACACATCGCCTAATAATTTGGTCACTACAAAATCGCCACAGATATGGATCATCCCACACATAATATTTTGATTCACTCTTAAGTTTATAAATTTGTGCACGAGTGAAATGTGAGGGAAAAACTGAAGCAACCAAGAAATTCACCATATCAGCAAACCAAGGGAAGGTGTTCTTACCTTGCAGCTGCATAAGCTGCTCATCTGGGAAGGAGTCCTGTACAGGGAAGGGATCTGAAGCCCTTTCAATGCGGCTCAAATGATCTGCCACTAGGTTCTCTGCTCCACTCTTGTCACGGATCTCTATGTGAAACTCTTGGAGCAATAGCATCCATCTTATTAGTCGGGGCTTTGCCTCTGGCTTCTTCAAAAGGAACTTCAGAGCTGCATGATCAGTAAACACAACAACCTTAGAACCAAGCAAATATGATCTAAACTTATCCAAAGCAAAAACAATGGCTAAAAGTTCTTTTTCGGTTGTGGTATAGTTGGCCTGAGCAGCATCTAGAGTTCTGGAAGCATAGTATATCACATGAGAAGCTTTCCCCACTCTCTGTGCCAAGACTGCTCCTACTGCATAGTTAGAAGCATCACACATTAACTCAAATGGCAATGTCCAGTCAGGTGGCTGGATGATGGGGGTACTGGTCAAGGCCTGCTTCAAGTGGTTGAAAGCTGCCTTGCACTTATCATCAAAATTAAACTCTACATCTTTCTGCAGTAAGTGGGAAAGTGGAAGAGCAATCTTGCTGAAGTCGGCAATGAAGCGCCTGTAGAAACCTGCATGACCAAGAAAAGAACGCACTTCCCGCACGCATGTGGGGTAAGATAAACAAGTAATTACATCAATCTTGGCGGAATCTACCTCAATGCCCTTACTAGATACTACATGGCCTAAAACTATACCCTGTTCTACCATAAAATGGCATTTCTCAAAATTTAGCACAAGGTTAGTCTCAATGCATCTTTGCAGTACTCTAGATAGGCTGGCTAAACATGAATCAAAAGAAGAACCATAGACAGTGAAGTCATCCATAAATATCTCCATGCACTCCTCTAAGAAATCAGAAAATATGCTCACCATGCACCGCTGGAAGGTACCAGGGGCATTGCAGAAGCCGAAGGGCATCCGTCTGTAAGCAAAGGTGCCGAAGGGACAAGTAAATGTGGTCTTCTCCTGATCCTCCTGTGCAATGTGGATTTGGAAGTATCCAAAGGTAGCCAT
Organism: Styphnolobium japonicum; assembly: GCA_023212625.1. Lineage (NCBI taxonomy): Eukaryota > Viridiplantae > Streptophyta > Magnoliopsida > Fabales > Fabaceae > Styphnolobium > Styphnolobium japonicum. Next base: position 22,905,793 of record JALBWW010000009.1, read on the forward strand.
CTAAAAAGCAGTAATGGGACTTACCAGCCAACCGTTCCAGCATCTGATCAATGAACGGAAGGGGGTAATGATCTTTCCGAGTGGCTTGGTTGAGACGTCTGTAGTCAATGCAGACTCTCCAGCTATTCTGCACTCGGGTTGGAATGAGCTCATTCTTTTGGTTGGCCACAACAATTACCCCGGATTTCTTTGGAACTACTTGCACCAGGCTCACCCACTTGCTGTCAGAGATGGGATAGATAATGCCAGCCTGCAGTAGCTTGGTCACTTCTTTTTCACCACATCTAGAATGAGAGGATTCAGTCTCCTCTCGGGGTTGTCTCACCGGTTTAGTTTCCTCCTCAAGTAATATCCTGTGCATGCATGTGGAGGGGTTAATACCAGGAATGTCTGCAAGTGTCCAACCAATTGCCCTTTTGTGTTGCTTCAAGACTTCCAATAATCTGGTTTCTTGCTCAGGTTGGAGGTGTTTGGCCATTATCACCGGGAGCTTCTCATCCTCTTCCAAGAATGCATACTTCAAATGCTCGGGCAAGGGCTTAAGTTCAATAGAGGGTGGTTCTTTGGGTGACGGTACTAGTTTTGGAACCGAAACTAAATCGCTAAATTCTCGTGATTGCACTGCACTGCAAGCTGTGCACAATCTTGCAAAACAACATCATCATATCCTATGGAATCAAAAGAATCACACTTAGCAGCAGGATGAATGATAACATCATTAATAACAACATCATTGCCATTTATAACAGAAACAGAATCATCAATGTCAGCAGAATTAACAACAGCACAAGATAAGTATGTAGAAATCTCAGCACAGGCTGCACACATTGTAGTGGATTTACAACCAAAAAGTCCGAAGCAGGCAGAACAAGTATCACAAGCTATGCTATCAGTGTATCCTACAATTTCAGGAAACTCTGCCAACATATCAACATGCATATCATCAACCAGTAAATCAATGACATCAAAATGAAAAACAGAATGATCCTCTAAAGGGTATTTCATGGCATCAAAAATGTTAAACTGAATAATATCATCACCAAATTCCATGGAAAGGGTACCAGCATGCACATCAATCTTAGTTTTAGCAGTTTTCAAAAATGGCCTACCTAAGATCAATGGGGGTGGGGAAGAGGCAGATTCATCTTCCATATTCAACACATAAAAATCAGCTGGGAATATTAAATTATTTACCCGAACCAGAACGTCTTCCAACACTCCTGCAGGTTAAGCAGTGCTTCGGTTTGCTAACTGAATGACAATGCCAGTGGATTTTAGCTCTCCCATATGCAATGAAGTGTAAACTGACTTTGGCATTACATTGATGGAGGCTCCCAAGTCTAGCAAGGCATGAGTGAACTGTTGGTGCCCTATGGTGCAAGGGATGGTAAAAGTGCCTGGATCCTTGCATTTGGGAGGCAGGTTGGGCTGAATCAAAGCAGAGACATTTCTCCCCATACTCACTTTTTCAGTGCCCTTTAGCTTCCTCTTATGGGTGCACATCTCTTTCAAGAACTTGGCATACTTGAGGATTTGTTTAATTGCCTCCAAGAGAGGTATATTCACCTCAACCTTCTGAAAAGTCTCCATAATTTCCTTATCCAAGTCAGTTTCAACCATATGCCTCGACTGTATCATTCGGTTTGGAAAAGGAAGAGGAATGTTGCAAGCTGACTTTTGTGGATGTTCACTTTTCTGCTTTACTGAATTTTCTGTCAGCTGCTGGTTTGATCTGACTTTCTGCTTGGATGTTGTAGGATCATTTGTCTTGAATGCCACTGACATCTTGTTTTTCTCGGGTCAATGGTAGAATCTGGAATTATCTCATTGTCTTGGTCCATTGATTTGCCTACCACTGCGCAAAGCTATAGCACTAACATTGCCTCTAGGGTTTGGAGTGGTTTGAGAGGGTAATTGGCCAGAACCTTGTGTCTTTAATTCATGAATAGATGTGGCAAGTTGGCCAATTTGAGTCTCCAAGTTCTGAATGGTGGTTTTAGTTCTCTGTTGAAACTGGATGTTATTGGTGGCCAACTGTTTCACCAAATCCTCCAATGAGGGCTCAGATTTTGTGGCTACAGGACCTTGCTGCTGGAATGGTGGTCTACTTGGTCCAGCATGTGGCTGAAACTGATTTGTCCTTACTTCTTCTTTGGAATGGTGGTCTATACTGGTTTGGTGGCTGCTGATTTGATGCATTCCCATATCTCAGATTGGGATGGTCCCTCCAGCCAGGGTTGTAAGTGTTGGAGAATGGATCATATTTATGTTGTTGCTGTTGATGGAATTGTGGCTTCCCAGGAAATATACCAGCTGCAGCCACATATTGGTCTTGAAACTCAGAATCATCTTGCAATGTGGGGCACGCATCTGTGGGGTGAGAGGAACTAGAACATATGCTACAAACTCTTGCAGGGGTTTGCACACGTGGTTCGTGTTGTCCTATTGCCATCTGTCTAACCAAAGAAGTGAGCTCATCCAATCTATGTTCCACCCTTTGTTGATCAGCATGTGAAGAGGTATTAACTTCATTGACTACTCTGGTTGCAGCACCCATTCGAGTACCAAATTGCTGAGAATTTGCTGCCATGTTTGCAATTAAGTTTCTGGCAGCAGCTGGAGTTTTATCTACCAATGCTCCACCACTTGCAGCATCAATCATACTCCTTTCCATTGGCATCAATCCTTCATAGAAGTATTGGATCGCCAGCTGATCACTAATTTGATGGTGTGGGCAATGAGCACAATTTCTTGAATCTCTCCCAATACTCATGGAGAGTTTCACCACCGATTTGCCTTATGCCACAAATATCTTTCCTTATTGCAGCAGTTCTTGATGCAGAAAGAACTTCTCTAGAAATAATCTTTTCATGTCATTCCAAGAAGTGATGGCAAAGCAGTTGTAAGTAATACAACCAATCCTTAGCACACCATCCAAAGAGAAAGGAAAGGCCCTTAGCTTGATGTGATCTTCACTATTCCATGTGGTTTCATGGTGGAGCGGACAACATGGAACTCCTTCAAATGCTTATGTGGATCTTCACCGCAAGACCATGAAACTTGGGCAAAGAAGTGTATCAATCCGCATTTTAACTCAAAATCAACATTAAGTTCAGGATATTGAATGCACAAAGGTTGATAATTCACATCAGTGCAGCCAATTCCTTAAGGGTCCTATTGTTATAGTCACCATAGTAAAATCAACAGACTCAAGACGTATTAATCAAGTACTAATGTATGCACTCAACAGATTAAAAGAGTCAACAAGATTAGGTGCAATGTCAAGTTCAAGTCCAATTCCGTAAGTAATTCTATTAGCTCTATGAATGCTACTACCAAATCCTATGAATTCTATGAAGTGTATGAAATGTTCTATCAATTTCAGGATCAAATGAATGCAAGGTACCAGGATCAGATCTAGTCATACAGCATGCAGTTCATAAGAAGGTATTAGAAAAGCAATAACAACTAAAACACTAAAAATTCCTAAAACAAATACTCCAAAAAATTAAACAAAAATAAAAAACAGTATCAAATGAATTTTAAAAATTATGGAACCACCACAGGATAAAATCTACACAAAAATGCTATCCAACAAAATAATAAAAAATCTTAAAAAATTGAAAAAGTGGTCTAAACGATGGAATTTGGAAAAAACAGGGGTGACCTCACTGTATTCCACGGTGGATCAGGATGAGTATGTCCTGGATTCCCGGATTCATTCTCATCCTGGAGCTTCTGCTCTCCTCCGGGGAGGGGTTTTTATAGAGAGGTGAGTCGAACAGTGAGCCTTTCTCAGAATAATATTTTCCATTTGTGTACCCAAATTCAGGTCAATCAGAGATGCCTGAACCGAAATTCTCGACACAATGCCCTTTATCCAATTTCAGCCGAATCCCACTTGAAAAAGCTTCAAAAACAAAACAAACACATTTGTTAGAGTTATATGGGATCTTGAAATGATCAAATAGTTGCCTTGGATCCCCGGCAACGGCGCCAAATTTGACAAGAGGTTGTCGAGACCTATCAAATAAAATAACCGGTTCACAAACTAATTTGTAGTATAGAGAATGAACCGAATCGTCTCTCAAGGATCCAAAAACAAAGATTTAATTAGATCAAGATAATTAGAAAAAGGGGGGGTTTTGTTGTTGATTAACAAGATTAATAAAAGTAGGAGATTCAAAGTTGTAAACAAATCTAAAGAAACAACCAATCCAAGGAAATTTACCGATCTTGAATTTAACTCATCATTGATCACAAGGAATTCACTTAATTGCTAACCATGTTCTTGGCCTTAGATCACATCAAGAAGCCTTAACATGATCCAAGAATTCTTTACTAGATAAGCATCTAGGATTTGATTAACCAAGGTTAGATAAAGTAAGCACCATCTAACATAGATTAACTTAAGATCTAGAATTTAACCAAGCTAAACAATCTATCAAAAAGCTTTAATATATTGTTTAATCTTTATGATCCTCTTTGAATACATGATAATAAAGCTATTACCACATCAACATCTAAATCAAATTAAGCAATTTAATCTAGATAAAAATCAAAAGAGGAAGAAGAGAAACTTGAATAACAATTAAGCAATATGAACAAGCAAAACAAGATCTCCAAATTAAACAACAAGATGGCTAATCCCTTGGATTGATTATGAGAGCCTAGCCTTCCATGGATGGGAAGGAAGAACTCATAATTTAAAGAACAAAAACGAAATTGCAAAGAGAATGGAGAAGAAGAGAAAGAAAACTCTCACAAATACTTAAACTTTCTTGAAACTTACTTCCAAATTGAATGCCTCTAATACAAAGAGGTTGGGTCTATTTATACTAATCCTAGAAGCCAATTTGTACATGTACATAAACTGAATACAAGCTATAAGAATCTGAAAATTGTCAAAAATGGAAGCTTGATGCATGGTTGGTGGGTTGGTGCATGGTAGGTGGGTTGGTGTATGGTTGGTGGCTTTTAGTCAACAACTCTTATCTGACTTCTGGCTTCAAATTCATCACCTAGACGGTGCATTTTGGCTTGGATGTCTTCATCAAAGTTGTAGCCAGTTGTCTCCTTGAAAATCTACAATTTGAATCATGTCATTTGGACTTTTAGAACTCCAGAAATGCCAAAAACACTTCACCTACCTCAAGTTAGGTTGGAAGAACGTGTTTCCAAATTCAGACCAACTTGTAGCTTCAGAAGCATGCCTAAAACGACATCTATTGACAAAATGGTCTTCATTGAAGTTGGAGATATGGGTCTTATCTTTCAAGTGACCAAGTTTCAGCCCAAGAGGAGGCCTATAACCCACTATATAGTCCAATATGTGCATACTGCCCAGATGGTTCCGTGACAGCAAACCCACTCTACATTACAGGGATATTTTGGACCCTTAGCATTCCGATCCAGCTCTTGAGTTCTTCATGAAACTTGTAGAGCATTGTCTTAGCTTTCCAAAGACACCAAGATCACCTCAATTGGATCACCGAGTCCCATGTTATGACCTAACCAAGGAAGAAAGGTCAAAATGCATCAAAATCCGAAAATTATTCAATATTTGCATTAAAGCCCAATGAAGCCCAACAACATTAAACTCATCTAAAGTACTAATATTGGGCACAATAAACATCTAATAATGCCTAATACAAAGCTAACATAAGTGTCCCAAATTGATTGATCAGACGCTAAAGCAAATTTTGAGAAAAACAACTTTAAACGAAGTGAAAAAGTTCTAAGGTTTAACTCAACTCTTTAGTTAGGAAAACAATGGCAATCCCCAGAAGTTAGTGAATAAGTCAAATACAAGAGGAAGAGAGAAAAGCTTACACCAGATGTTTATCCTGGTTCACTCCCACAAACCGAGAGCTACGTCCAGTCCCTTCAACCAGAAGGATTTTCTACTAATCTTGTACAAAGATTACAAGTATTGTCCACCTCTTCAGGTATACAAGTATTCTCAACCTCTTCAGGTTCTACAATTCAAGTATTCTTTTATACACAGCCTCTTTAGGCTTAAACACCAATGTGAATAAGAAAAGGGTATAGAAGTACCTGAGTTTTTAACTCACTACAGGTGAGGATTGAAAATGAATCTCAAGACTTAATCTCTTTACAAGAGTTTTAATACAAAGAAGAATGAAAACTTTAATCCTTTTTACTTTTGGTTTTCTCAGAGAGTTTGTTACCCTATCTTCTTTGAAGACAATTGTATTTCTAGGTGAGAGCAATTTGAGCAGTCTTCAAAAGCTTATTCGTCTAACGGAAACATTTATTACCATTCTGAGTGGTATTAAATGCCTAAGATGAAAACGTATAGAGCTTCTTCTGAAAAGACACTTTGATTATCAGAAATGTCTAAGAATATGATAGCTTACATCTGACTTGTCTGAGCGCGCAGAAAGTTCCTTATTCGCAGGTCTTTGTAGTTGTTAGCAATGTCAGCTAAGCGGCTCAGTTGACTTATTTTGAAGTGTGCGCTGTCAGAGTCCTTCTCAGCATTTAATGAAGAATAATTTCTTCATATTTGAAATTTGGCATTGGACGAATACTTTGAAACCTGAGCTTAGTAAGAGAAACATTGGATGATCCAAATATAATGAAACTTTGTGAAACAGTTCAAAAGGTATTGGACGGATATTAGTTTCCTTTAGCTCAGAAGAGAATGGACGCACATATAAATAACTGTTTGTTAACACTTTTCTTCGTGAAATAGTTACGAAACAAGTTACATGAGTCTTTTACTTATTCAATCTAAATTGAAACTTTTGTTATCTTCAAAACTTTATGGGGTAATGACTATTTAATCAGTATGGTTCCAAACTTAATTTCATAAGGTTCTTTGGTTCCAACAGATGCAACCTTAACATTTTTATCAATACAATAGTGTTCTGACACTTCTCATCTCGCATTCGTTGTGTAAATGCTAAGTTCTACTTAGTCACTCTCTGTAAAATGTTGTTTTCTTGAAATACACTTAGATATCCATTCTTTGAGTGTTTTCAAGAGCAACCCAAACATACATAAATTCATTTATTTGTATTTTTTATCCTTACAAATCATGTTGTAACAAGAGTTAGCTGGTTGTTAACTATTACTGTTTTCTTTGCTAAAGAGGCAAGTGTGGAAGAAAGAATACTTTTAATCAAGCTTGAAGAGGCTATGGTGGTAGAAAGAAAAATCCTAGTGTTAGCTGGGGACTGGAAGCAGGTAAATGTTTTGGCCGAACCTGTATAAATCCTTTTGTTCATGCTTCTCTCTTCTCTCAAACTTCTTAAGTTTCTTAGCTTATGTCATGAGCTGATTTTCAACTTAAAGAAGTTTTAAACTTGAAGTTTTTCAACAAGGCTAACATGAATTTACACCCATCAAGTATATGGAATTGCAAGAGTTTCCCTTAAGAAATGGCTATAAAACTACCCTATGCATTGCCATTCATAAATAACACCAAATGATGTAACCATTAATCCTAAAGAATTTCTTGTTGCTTGTTGTATTCAAGTTGGTTCCCTCTTATGCTTTTCCGCTAATTAAATAAATAAGAAAGGTTATTAGTATGACATAAGGGCCAGATTCGCTGTGACAATTCATTTTGTATGAAGGGAAAAATAAATCCATTCAAACCACCAGTGCCAATCTAAAATTTTATTATTCATAGACTAAGGTCGAGGAAGCATATGGGAAATGACCACGGTTTTATCAAGTAATGACTCAACAATCGGGTAGAATGGTAATTCACTTTATTATTTACATATTTTAATTCACGTAATCATGCATGTGCATATAGATTTCCCACCCCCAAAATTTCTTAATCCTAATAGCTAATACTAATATCATTTAATCGTGCAAGAAACTTAGTGGAGATCTCTTCACCTTTGGAATTTAGGTGCAGAGCTTTGCTATGCTACTTTAGGTATCATTCTCTTTTTTTGTCCCTATTTGAAGTACAAAAGTTACACATTGTGACTCTACATTACAATTTAGCACTATGAACGAATATGGTTATTAATTTGGGAGGTCAACCCACAAAACAATTAGGTAAAAAGAAATTTTCAGCAAATGAATTTGCATTGCATAAAAGCATACTCCAAAACAAAAAAACAAAATTAAACTTAGGTACACCAACTCTAAAAATTGAGTAAAAAAAGTGAAAAAATAAAAGACTGGCATGAGTTATCACCCTTCGAGCAAATGGAAATAGCTATAAAACTACCCCATCCTTGCCCCCAAGTAAATTATATCAAACAAAATAACCAATGTCTTCCCTAAAGAATATGTTGTTTCTTGTTGTATAGGTGGTGAGTTCCCTCTTGTGGTCTTGTTCCACTAAAATAGATAAGAAATTGTTACCAAAACCACATAAGAGAGGCTCACCACTAACTCCTTTTGTTCAACCACAACTTGGTTTTGATTGTCTTCAAATATCATTTTGATGTCTAAATTCGTTTTGTAGAAACTTCCTAACAAATCAATGCAGACCCTCTGCGCCAATACAAGATTTTATCATTCATAGCCTAGAGCCAAAGAAGTATCATGTGAGACATTCACTATTTTGTCAAGCAACTACCCATCCAACTGATAGAATGGTGATTAACAATACTTCTTAAATACTTTTATTATCTAATCATGGATGATCACAAAGATTTTCATCCCCCAAAATTTTGTTAATCCCAATAAATGATATCATTTTATTATTCGAGGAACTTTGTAGAGATCTCTTCACCTATTGGTCGCAACTCATTGATGCAAAACACAAAACCTAGTGAATCGAATGTGAGGATAATTATTAAGAGCTATGGGGATGAAGTGGAAACAAGTGCTTTGTGTTGATATGCTACATTAAATATCTTTCTCTTTCATTGTCCATATTTGAAGCGCAAAAGTTACAAATGACACTACATTGAAATTTCCTAAAAATAATTAGTAAACTAATAGCCATTTTCAGCAAACAGATTTCCATGTCCTAAAAGGGAACTCCAAAACTAAATATCAGAGAGTAAAACTCTAAATTTTGTCTAAAGAAATATTAAAATAAAAGACTAACATGAATTTGCATCCATCAAGTAAATGGAATTGCAATAGTATCTCTTAAGAAATGGCCATAAAACTACCCTATGTATTGCCACTCATAAATAACATCAAATAAAGTGACCATTAATCCTAAAATTTCCTATTGCTTGTTGTATTGGTAGTTGGTTCCTCTTATGCCTTTGTGCAATTAGATAAATAAGAAATGGTTCTCAGTATGACATAAAGGGCCAAATTTGTTGTGAAAATTCATTTTGTATGAAGGGCTAAATAAACCCATTCAAATAGTCCATGCCAATCCAAGATTTTTTATTCCTAGTCTAAGGTCAAGGAAGCATCATGGGAAACAACCACAATTTTGTCAAGTATTGACTCAACCAATGGATATAATGGTAATTCACTTTATTATTTAAATATTTTAATACACATAATCATGCATGTGCATATAGATTTCCCGCCCCCAAAATTTCTTAATCCTAGTAGCTAATACTGATATCATTTAATAGTGTGAGAAACTTAGTGGAGATATCTTCACCTATGGAATGTAGGTGCAAGGTTTCGCTCTGCTACATTAGCTATCATTCTCTTTATTTCTCCCTATTTGAAGTGCAAAAATTACAAATGGTGACTCTACATTACAATTTAGCACTATGAGTAAATATGTTATTAATTTGGGAGGCCAACCTTCAAAACAGTTAGGAGGAAAGAATTTTTTCAGCAAAACGAATTTGCATTGCACAAAAGGGAACTCCAAAATTTTTTAAAAAAAAAAACAAAAGTAGATAAGCCAACTAAAAAATTAGAGTATGATGTGAGTTTCCATCCATCAAGTAAATGGAACCACAATAGTATCCCTTAGAAAATGGCTATAAAAGCACCTCATCCATTGCCCACAAGTAAATTATATCAAACGAAATAACCAATGACTTCCCTAAAGAATTTGTTGTTTCTTGTTGTATTGGTGGTGAGTTCTTGTCTGTGCTCTTGTGCCACTAAAATAGAGAAGAAATTGTTACCAATACCACATAAGAGAGGCTCACCACTAACTCCTCCTTCTCAACTACATCCAGGTTTTGATTATCTTCGAATATTATTTCGACGGCCAAATTCATTTTGCAGAAAGTTCCCATCAAATCGATGCAGACCACCTGTGCCAGTCCAGGATTTTATCATTTATAGCCTGCGACCAAAGAAGTATAATAGGAAACGAGCACAATTTTGTCAAGCAACGACCCAACCAACTGATAAAATGGTAATTAACATTACTTCTTAAATTCTTTGGTTTATGTAATCCCGTATGAGAACATAGATTTTCAACCCCCCAAAATTTGTTAATCCCAATAACTAATATTGATATCATTTTATAGTTTGAGGAACTTAGTAGTGATCTCCTCACCTATTGGCCACAACTCCTTGATGCGAATAATTGGAATGAGAACAAGCAAAACTAGCTTCACGAATGGGAGAAGTATGGTAGTTGTGCATCCAACAAATTCTCGCCAAAAGACTATTTTGAAACAGAAATTCGTCTAGCAAAACAATACCATCCCAAATGTTGAAAGGAAAAAGTAATCATTTTTATGAGTCTCAAGCTTAATTATTTTGTCGATTTTATATGAATTAATGTCTCCTCATTTGAAATAATACTGCATACAATCAGCTGACAAGGGTAATAAATTAGTTCACCCTATAGTTAGGTAATCTATAAAAAAAACAAAATTGATTTTACGATAGAGATTGTCATACAAACTCAATCACATTTTATTCTTAATTACAAAAATATATTTTCTTGATTGGCTAGAGTCATTGTTCAATCCACACTAAAAAAAAAAACTATGATTAAATATTCAATTTATAATTTTATAAAATTACAATAACTACATGAATACTGGATCCTAAATATAATTACATGATTTCATTTACATTAATAATTAATATTTATAATAAGTGTACTAATAATTATTTTGTCTTTTGTTTTAAAGATATTAAGCCAAATGGAACATCCTATGACCTCACAGATATTCTTGAGGCCATCTGAGAAAGCACGAACTACAAGTCGGATATAACATGTATTATGGATTGTTACGGCAGGGATCAAGTGGATTGCATTATCTTGTCTATTGATTCAAACAGGGAAAACATCAAGCATGGTAACTATGCAAGGTATTATTGTGAAAACAAAGAAAATACTATCTTTCCATCTCCACGTTAACTATATACATTGTACGTTTAATTTCTTTTTTACCTCATTCTTATATTGTAAACCAAAAAAAGGGATCTATTGGCCATAACAATATGTTGTTGAATATTTTCAATATTAGAATTAATATTTTTCATTTCTCTATCTTATGAATTCGCTTATCTCTTCTTTGTTTTTCTTTTCTGTACTTACACGCTTTCTTCTCTCAAAGAAACTAAACTGAAATTTCTATCAACATGGCCATGAGGCCTTTAAAGATAGGATAATACTCCATGAATGATTCAAGATCTATGTTTCGAAATAAAGTCAATAGAAGGTTGGTCATCCTATAGGCCCAATTAATTTAGTTATGTGAGGCCGAAAAATAGTTTAAGTCATTAAGAGCCCTATGGTAAAGCATTTAAAGTGAGTTTTATACTCACCATCGTTCTCTCTAACAACACAAAAACCAAAATCTTATATTTTAAATTGGTTTGGTCACTTTTGAGTTTTGACTAACATCAAAATTTCAAATACTTTACATGTACTACGGGATTTCTTGAAAGCTTGCAACAACTCACTCTATACCACTCAAGTAACTTCAAGGTAGAGCAATACCATAAGCAATATTCATATATGTACACACTTGAGCACATAATTAGGCTACCAACAACAAAAGCTCATGGGACCTATTTCGAACCATTTTGAGGACATGACAATTTATAGTCTCTTTCTCACGTAATAGAGTTGAAAATTTTACGTGAAAAACAAGATTTTTTCAATTTAACCTATCCAAAATCTTTCAAAATATTCTTTATGAGACAATACAATAATGATAATGGATTTGTATGCCTTAAATACAAATGCATCATCAAGATCTAACAACATAATTATCATGAGTAATTGATACAATAACTTTATCTCAAAGAACACTAATAATAGTTTTCAATACAAAGACTGAAGTGGTTAGATCAATGTTTTAAGAATCGAACCGAAGATCAAACTGGCAAGACCTCTGGGTCACGGTTCGAATGGTTGAACTGGTCAAACCAATGGTCCAACCGGATGACGTAATAATTATAATTATATACATATAAGTAAATCTAATAACATGAATAATAAAAATTGACTACATATGATGATATTTATTATTGTATTCAATTAAAATAGCTTTATTTTGAGATTAACAAGGATTTAAGAAAAAAATTAGGGTTTAATCTTTATTTAAAAAAATAACTATTATTATTTCTTTTAAAAATACTCATAATTATGAAAATAATGTTTTTTTTACAAATCAGTTGGTCCAACTTCATTCGTTCAATTTCCATCGCATAGATCTTAAAAAGCTATGTGAAATTGATATAAAATACATCCAAATCGGACGAACGAGTAAAAAGTTATCACTTTTAGAAGATAGATGTGAAAAATAATCCCTAAAAAACTAATTTAAAATCTGAAAAAGTAATAAAAAATTCAAAAAGAGTAAATAAAAAAAAAAAGAAATGGAGAACTGGTTGATTTTCAAGAATCAAGTCTGGTTTATTCGGGTCACCGGTTCATCCCGGTTCGGACGATTTTTGGGCAGTTCAACAACCCAAACGATTTTTGAGGGCTAATCGGATCGGCCAGTCACACGGGTCACGGTCTAACCATTGGACCGGCCGGTTCGGTTCGGTTTTTAAAACCTCGGTTTAGATGCAGTTGATTTAGGCATTTATCCGCGACTTTTAACTATGGCTAAACACCTTGCCAGTGATTTCCCAAACCATGACTACTTAAGGGTTCCTTAAACGATAGATGTGGGCAGGACTATTGGCATAATCGCGGCTAAATGACAGTTACATGTATTCATTAAACCATGGTCGACAATCGCAACTAAACACCTATTTTTTTATTTTTTATTTTTTTTTTGCATTTTCTTGAAAGAGCAATTCATTTGATATTCAAGTAACATAAAACTCAAAATTAATAAATAAAATATATTCATTATCCAAGTCAAAATTAAATACAAACTAAATCCATTCATTATCCGAGTAAAAAATAATATAACTAATCTATCTAATATGCATGCAACTCTAATTACACAAGGAGTAGCACACATATAAAATCTGAGCTTCATCTTTTGATTATAATAGCAAGCTACTTAGGACTGACCAAGGAGCAACAATAATTATACTAGAATGATCAATATGTCAACTTAATTGAGTTTAGGGCTGTCAAAACTAATTGAATCAATTTAACCACATAAATTATGCGAGTCAAACCTCTCTTTTAGTGACCCATTTAAATACGAGCATTTTTTGCCCATCCTATTTAGTATGTGAGTTAAATAAGCCAACCCACGAGTTAGGGTGCCTATTAGCCATTTCTTTGTAATCTCAATGGAATTTGCTTATTAATTGGATTTCTTTGCCTTTTTTCCCTTACTAGCTGTAGTACATGATGTTGGGAAAAGCAGAAACAAAAGCATAAAACGCAATGAAAAATTCCCACCAAGAATCCAAGCCAATGGTCATGGTTCATGTTCAAAAGTTTACCACTTGTAACGTGTAGCGTGTAGAAGACGACTGTCAAAGACCGCAGCAACACCTCTACGAAGTCCACACGAGCAGATTCTTGGAGCGCGTCTTTATTCACTGCTAGATGCCAAAGGAGACGCGGTGGCTATTTCTTTTCACACAAACTGAGTGCAGTATGCAGCTATTCTTTGGTTTCTTGATCTCCGAGTAGACATACTAAAACAAATGAGATAAATATCTCATATTGATTCATTCGAGCACGACCATGCATTTTCAGTCTTACTCTTATCAAGGGCCCACAGATATTGCTCCCGTTAAGTAGGAGGGACAAATCCTATCTAGGCCGCTCACATCCCTCTGCATGATTCGCAGTATGTCCAAAAGCCGTATTAATGATCTCCTTGTTACAGGGGACGTTTGACAGTATCAAGTCATACAACTCCTCATGTAGGGAACTGTAGTGCCATCAAGTCAAAGGACCACATACACTATTGTCACTATGAGAATCGCTTATGACATTCACGTAACGATCCATGCAGCGTTCTCATGGTGGGTCAATCCAGTACAACATTACTCTAATGTGTACCCATGTGAAGACTTGATATCTCATATCTATGACCCATGAGATATGGTCATCAATCTACACACATACTAGTCTCAATGTATTACTGTTATCCTAAATGACAATAATACTTGACTAGGGATATTTAAGAATAGCGTTCTAATGAGTGCCAATAATGTCTCACTATCAAGTCATGTACTTGATATTCCATGGCATAGAACTTCCATTTTAAGGACTTTATTATGTTCATTTAATATAAATAAACAACACAATAAATTAAATGCCTCATATTTAAATAAATGTCATGATGCAATGTAAACCATAAAGTCAAGATATAACAGGCCTCTAGGGCATACACCAACACATGAAAGAGCATAGTCTTTCAAAAAGTTAGGAAATGATTTTGATTTTTACAATACTAAAATTTTCAAGTAAATTAAAAAAAAATTATCATGTTATGCTGCCCTACCTGTTCGGGCCCATGAATTTATGCGAGGCGAGTCAAACTTATATTTTTACAACCCGTTTGAATATGGGTCATTTCTGCTTGATGACTAGCTTTCATGGCAAGCTTTTTCTTCTTTCTGTCTTTCTTTTTTCTTTTGGTGTTTTCCTTCTTATTCTTATTCTTCCTTTTTTATAGATCATGCTTTGCCAACGCTTGGTAAACCAAAACCATTTTTCATGCATTAGATTCTCATTGTTCTGTTGGAACCAAAGACAAATTCAAGTATCTGATATTGGAACCAAAAATTGTTCAAGGAAATTAAACTCCTCAAATTTTTAAGATAACAATAATATTAAATTAGACTGAACAAATAAGTTTTAAATAAACTTATGTTATAACCAATGTTTTAAGAACCGGACCGGAGATCGAATCGGCGAGATCTTCGGGTCATGGTTCGATTGGTCGAACCAGATGATGTGATAATTATAATTATAATTATATAAATAATTATTTATATACATATTCAATTAAAATAGCCTTATTTTGAGAGTAACAAGAATTTAAGAAAAAAAATTAGGGTTTAATCTTTATTTAAAAAAATAACTATTATTATTTCTTTTAAAAATATTCATTACTACGAAAATAATTATTAATTTTTTTTTAAAATCAATTGATCCAACTTCATTAGTTCATTTTTCATCGCATAGATCTTAAAAAGCTATGTGAAATCGATATAAAATGCATCCAAATCGAACGAACGAGTAAAAAGTTATGACTTTTGGAAGATAAATGTGAAAAAAAAATCCTAAAAAATTAATTTAAAAATCTGAAAAAGTAATTAAAAAGTAAAAAAAATTAAATTGAACTGCCCAGTTTTCAAGACTCGGGTCCGGTTCATCTGGGTCGCCGGTTCAAACCGGTTCTTCCCGGTTCAACCCCGTTAAATGGCCAAAACGGTTTTTTGGACGAACCAGACCGGCCAGACACGCCGGTCACGGTCCAACCGGTTGGACCGGCCGGTCCAGTCCGATTTTTCAAACATTAGTTATAACATTCTAAAATGAAAAAGTTCAAATTATATCTTTTGAATAAATCGTTTACAAATACTTTTGGATCATAGACAAGCTTTGATAAAGACAATTTCTCTGTTTCACTACGTGCGTGCAATACAACATGAACTGTTTATTATATTATATTGGATATCGTCCATTGTTTTTGTCTCCATTGATTGTTTCTCAAGTAGAAGGGACTGGACATAGCTCTCGGGTTGTGAGAGTGAACCAGTATAAATATCTTGTGTAAGCTTTTCTTCCCTATCCTCATGTTAGTTTACTTTTCAACTAATATCTGGGGATTGCCATTGTTGTTCTTAACAAATCTTTTCTGAAAATATAAGCCTTTAACTTGCGTCCAAAGATTTTTAGAAAAAACTCTCTTTGAGTTCAATGAACTGTAAAGAGTTCACGTTTCGTCCATTCTCTCTTACTCAAAAATTGTTTTACGAAAAGTTTTCCAAAAAGGTTAAGAAACACAACTTAACCTCCCTTCTTGTGTTTCACTTGTTTATTTCATGTTCCTCGGGTGTCTATTTTCGTGGGGAGTTAGAATGAACTTTTTGGGATCAATGTGCATGACAAGACATAATATGTGTTTGGATAGCTGAATGAATATAATCCTCTTTGACATTCGAACACTTAGCAAAACTTGTTGGAACACTACCCTTTCCCAGGTTAAATTTTAAGTTACGAGTGAAAGGAAGAAACATAATCTCCAAGTTCAAAGAGGTGCCTAAGAATAAAACTCCTTTGTTATTGGGGGAATTTAAGAATGCCTTGTGTCATTGGAAAAATTTTCTTGCCAAGCATATATTTTTTCTTTAGGGATCTTGGGGTCTTACATTTTCATCATTCTTGATTATTTAAATAATGCTAGAAAATGCAATTAAACCCAAATGGAACCCAAACTTATAAAATGTGACTAAAACCAATCAATTAAAAACAAAAGAGGGATAAGATACTAAATATGAGGCACTAATAATATATGTGAATAGTGTTTATCAGTTCTCTACCATTTGCTGGCCCTCAAGAAGCTAAATCTACCTCTCATAATTCTCAACTATATGGTGTTTGTTGTTCTTAATCTCAAAAAGAATGCTAGTCGTATGGGATGCTACAGACCAAGATCTTTCAATATTTTGATCATGATCTAAGAAAAGAAGATTTAGAGAAACCTGGCCCTGCCATAATGGCCAAAAACATGAAAATGATGAAGTGTGTTGTTGGGCAATAGCAACAAGAGGGGTAAGAAGAAGTTGAACAAGGAAGAACCAAAAAGATAAATGACAAGGCTTCAAAGCCTTCTCACAAAAAAGAAAGAGAAAAGAAATTGAAGAAGAAAAGCAAAGGGAAATCAGTAGTAATTGAGGAACCTTCTGTTAAACTTGCTCATCTTAGTGAACAAACAAAAGAAGAGATTGTTGAAGTGATCTCCAAGATCACCCAACAAGAAGTTGAGCACCTTGCACACCCCTCTGCACAAGAAGAAGATTCTAAGACAACAACTCAGAAATCAATTCCTACTTTGATGACCTTGAGAAGATGCACGAAGAAAAACAACAAGATGAAAAAGAAGAACAACAACAACAAAAAGAGGAAGAAAGAAAAAGAAGAAAGTGAAAAAGAGGAAGAAGAGGAAGAGGAAACTCAAGAAGGAAGGACTACTGAAGTTGAAGCAGATTCTCAACCTACTAAAGAAGCTTCTACTAAAGCGTCAGCTGAGTGACAAGAGGTTGTCGAGACTTGCCAAATAATAAAAATTACCGGTTCACAAACTAATTTGTAGTATAGAGAATAAACTGAATCGTCTCTCAAGGATCCAATAAAAACAAAGATTCAATCGGATCAAGATAATTAAAAATGGGGGGTTTTTGATGATTTGCAAAGTAAATACACTGATTGAATTAAAAGAAAGTAATTAACAAATTAACCAATCCAAGGAAATTTCCCGATCTTGAGTTTAATCTATCATTGATCACAAGAAATCCACTTAATTGCTAACCATGTTCTTGGCCTTAGATCACATCACGACGCCTCATCATGATCCAAGAATCCTCTACTAGATAAGCATCTAAGATTTAATTAACCAAGGTTAGATAAAGTAAGCACCATCCAAACATAGATTAACTTAAGATCATAGATTTAACCAAGCTAAACAACCCATCAAAAAGCTTTAATAAATTGTTTAGTCTTTGTGATCCTCTTTGAATACATGATAATAAAGCTATTATCACATCAACATCTAAATCAAATTAAGCAATTCAATCTAGATAGAAATCAAAAGAGGACGAAGAGAAACTTGAATAACAATTAAGCAATATGAACAAGCAAAACAAGATCTCCAAATTAAACATCAAGATGGTTAATCCCTTGGATTGATTAATTTGTTAATTACTTTCCTTTAATTCAATCAGTGTATTTACTTTACAAATCAAACCCCTCATTTTTAATTATCTTGATCTGATTGAATCTTTGTTTTTATTGGATCCTTGAGAGATGATTCGGTTCATTCTCTATACTATAAATTAGTTTGTGAACTGGTAATTTTTATTATTTGATGGGTCTCGACAACCTTTTGTCAAATTTGGCGCCGTTGTCAGGGATCCAAGGCAACTATTTGATCATTTCAAGTTCACATCTAACTCTAACAATTGTGTTTGTTTTGTTTTTTAAGCTTTTTCAAGTGGAATTCGACTGAAATTGGGTAAAGGGCATCGTGTCAAGAATTTCGGTTCAGTAAAATATCTCTGATTAACCTAAATTTTTGCACACTAATTGAAAACATTATTTTGAGAAAGGCTCACTATTTACATTGAGGTCACCCTTATTTTAGCCAAATTCCATCGTTTAGACCAATTTTTCAATTTTTTAATATTTTTTATTATTTTGTTGGATAGCATTTTTGTATATATTTCACACTGTGGTGGTCTCATATTTTTAAAAATGTCTAGATATGTTTTATGTATATTTTTACACTTGTTTTTGTGATTTTGTGTTTTTGTGTTTGATCTCTAATCTGATGGAGAATAAACTTGATGAGCTGGCTTATCTAGTGAGGCAGTTGGCAGTGGAACAGCATCAGTTACATGTGCAAGAACCTGTAGGATTTTGTAGTATATGTTGTAGTTCTTTTCATCCCACATATGCATGCACCACATTACAAGATGATGGTTCTGTATTTCATGACCATTCTGTTGATGCGACGGGTGTATTTCTTGGTGAACCATAATACCAATAGCCTGGATATGATCCTTATTCTACTACCTATAACCTTGGCTAGGGAGATTATCCCAACTTGAGATATGAAAATGCAACACAACAGCAGTCAAACCATTATATATAGCCATTCCAACAACCAATGAGTTCACAACAGTTCGAACCTTATGTTGGACCAAGCAGTCTATACCAGGAGCCTATGCCCCAGCAAGCTCTAGTAGGCACAGAATCTGAGCTTACATTGGAAGACTTAGTGAAGCAATTGGAAACTAATAATCTACAGTTTCAATAGAGAACTGAGACCACAATTTAGAATTCAAATACCCAAATTGATCAACTAACATCTTCATTGAGTCAGTTGAGCAAGCAACATATGCAGATATCTGATTCTGTAGAACATGAGATCATTGATGTGAAAAAACCAATTGATAATTTGTGTGCTGAATTTGTTGGTTTTATTGATTTTGATGATTCTTTTTGTTGTACTGGTTGTGATGGTGATATGTTGTGTAATGCATGTGATGAGATTGCTGCCTTTTAGAGACATGATGAATCTTTTTCAGCAGATTATGCAGCAATTCAATCTGCAGAAGTAGTGAAGCCACCAAAATTGGAGTTCATTGTGGCTAAGAACCTCCTTACTGATGAGGAGGAGAGGTTACTACAGATTTCAAAGGAGAATCAAAGAGCCATCATACTTGCAGACATTCCTAGCATTAGCCCTTCCATATGCATGCGTAGAATTTTACTTGAAGATGGAGTTAATCCAATAAGCCAGCTCCAGAGGAGACTGAACCCTCTGATTTTGGATGTGGTGATCCATTACATTGGTTATGGTGTGGTCAACGAGATTTTGTTGCTTCTGCTATCCGTAGGGCAGAAAGTCTTACTTTTCAACTCGAGGTTGAAATTATTTCCTGAGACAAATCTTCAATCACGCTAGCTGAAGACGTTAAAAGTAGCCTTTCTTAGGAGGCCACCCAATTTTTCTAACTCTATCATCTTTCCAACTTTGACTTATTTGAATTCATAGGAATCGAGACAGAAAATCAGTGCCAAACAGCAAAATCTACCAGAGTTTGATTTTTCTGTACTAATTTTGTTTGTTTTTCATTAACAGATTATTCTTTTCACCAGTAAAATGGCGAATAACGATACTCCATGAAAATCTTTTTCGGTCCCTTCAAATACCCACAAATACTGAAATCTGTATATAATTTTACTCAATTTTTTTTTGCTTACTTCTTTCTTTCTTTCAAAATGGATAATCAGCTTGTCAACCTCCGCAAGCGATTCCCTTCTCTCCCTCAAAATGCTTTAACTAACATTTATTGTGCAAGGTTTGATAGATTAAGGATGCTTATGCACAAAGGCATCCCTGCAGATATACGCTGGTTAATCGAAGCAAAGGTCCGAATCACAGGGGAATTTTCTGACGCTCTTGTTTCATATATGCCAGGGCTAGGCAAAAGTTCATATGCAAAGAAAAGAAGAGCAAAAAGGTTACGAGTCTGTTATAAATGTGCAAGATGGACCTGTAACACAAAATGCAGATCAATTGGAATGGCGTCTATAAATCGACTTGATAAAATTCACTTCATTAAGGATGGCATGAGTAAGGAATCTTTAGATAACATTCTATTGACTCTTGAGACGCATCCTAGTGGAGATGTGCAGAGAAAAATTCTTAATTTATGGCCAATATTCCAAGATGAACATAAGCGTTATAGTCTCAGGAATCTGACTCAAAAAGACCCTGTTTGCCAATTTTTAAGAAAATTGGATGGGAAGCTAACTATCGGCCCATAAAGAGCATTCAAGCCGTTACTGGACGTAAAATGAGAGGAAAATGTGAGCCACAATCACACCTCCTGTAAGTATTATTTTTATTTTTGTTTTTGTTTTTCTTCTCGTTTATTAAAAAAAATTTCAAAAAAAAAAATTACCATATTTTTTTGAAATATGCATTGCGTATTTTTAAACTTCTTCTGACACATATAGATTAGTCTTTTATCCTTGTCATATAGCTATTATCATTGATATGTTTTTTTCCAAACTTACCTGACACATGGTTCTACCCCTCCTTTATAGGTGTAATTATTACATTTGAGTTTTGATTCCTTTAAATAATGTACTTTACTCTCTTCAGATCATTAAAAAGTTGAGAGTACAAAAAAAATGGAAGTAACTTCAGTTCGTCGGATCAAAAGTGCTTGTGTCTTTTGTGGATCTAATCCTGAAAAGGATAAATAGTTTGTAAATATTGCAAACCATCTTGGTTGAGTGCTAGCTGAGAGAGAAATCCATTTAGTTTACGAATGAGGTAGTCTTGGGTTAATGGGTTGTGTAGCAACTACTGCACATTTAGGAGGTGGCAAAGTCCTTGGTGTCATTCCCAGTCCTTTAGCTATTGGCAATCTCACTGGAAAAACAGTAAGGGATAAAGTAATGGTATCTTGCATGCACCAACGCATGAACATTATGATAGCAAATGCTGATGCCTTTATTGCCCGACCTGGTGGTTTTGGAACTTTGGAAGAGCTCTTCCAAATTAAATCCTGGTCGCAATTGAACTTTCACCAAAAACCCATAAGTATATTAAATGTTAATGGTTTTTATGACAATTTGTTTTGTTTTGTTTTCTTGATCATGCTGTGGAACAAAAGTTCATCTCACAAGCGACATGTCAAATTCTTGTAACTGTTGCAACCCCTAAACAATTGCTCGATCAACTACACGAATTTGTACCACAACGTCATCCAACAATGACTCCACTGAATTGGGAACAAGGCAGTAGCAGCAAAAAGCAAAAACTAGATTTGACTTTATCCTTGTGAATTTTTGTTTTCTCTTATGGTTTTAGTTTTTTGTAATTTTTCTTATTTTAGGCCCGATTTGTCGTTTTCTGGTAAGACCTTCTACACTCTACCTATCTTTATTTTGACATTGGGGACAATGTCTTAAATTAGTTGGGGGGAGGGATAGTTGACAATACCATGTACATAGTTTAGTTTAAAAAAAAATAATCAGCTAATCTTTATTGTTACTAGCTTATTAGATGTATGATGGCAGAGTAAGGAGTAGTTTTGCTCTTGAGATGCATCTTAACTTGCATTTCATAGTATGTCTTAAATTATTTTGTTCTTGCATATTAAAAAAAAATTTCATTTTGATCTTTTCAATTAATTTTGATGCAAGCATGTGCTGAATCTGAGCTTAATTGATTATAAAAGTATGCAAAATAGTTTATAGTTGAATCATTTTCATGATATTCATGTGTATATGACTATGGATATTAAGAAGAAAGCATGGTTGAATTGAGTGAATGTTTTATACCTTTGTGAGTTTTGGGCTTTTCCAAGTTTAATACTTACACTTGGTTTATTTTCTTTCATGAGTGATGTCAATTATGAATTTATTTTCTAGAACTTGCATTGAATCGATTTGAGATTACATTGGTCTGTATGTTGCATGAAAATGACAGAGGCATTTTTCTTGACTTAGCTGCTTTGGCCAAATAAACCTACCTTGCATTTATCCCATTGTTAACCCCCTCTGAGCCTACTTACCCATTCTTTGTTCTTAGCTCATTACAAGCCATGAGTAAAAAATCATGTTTTTACTTCACCTTAGGGAATAGGAGAGCATTGATTTTCCTATTGGAGGAGTCTTTTGCTTGAAATGATTTAAGTGTGGGGGAATTGGTGTGCTAATGCGAAATGTTTGGTACCAAAAAAATAGAAAAAAAAGTCAAAAGGTTGTAAAAGAAAAAAATAGAAAAAAAGAATGAATGTGAGAAGAGAATGAGCATTTTATGGTTTTGGGTAAAATTTTATGCTTTCTACTTGAGTTACTCCCCAATGCTCTTTTATTCTCTTTGGTTTTAACCTGCTATTATCCATATTGTTCCCTTCTTCACCTTATAGCCATTACAACCTTTTTGAAAGACCTCTTGATTTTTGCAATTTATTTGATCTAAGTAGTGGAGACTTGATGTATATGCAAGCCTATGGTAAAATACTTTCATAATTTGACTAAGTTGAGCACAAATAGTTAACATAAACACCTTGTGTGATTTGAGTGTCACTTGTGAGGAATTTTACTCAATTTGAACACGCATATTTCTGATTAAAGCATGATTATGCTATACTTTATTCTCAATTGGTTTGATTCAACTATTTTTTGTTAAGCATACTTGACTTATTAATTATGGTTTATATTTGATAGAATGCTTGTATTTAAAAATTAGTTGAATTGATTAAATAAAGTATTACATGTTTGTGGGTATCATCCTGGTAAACCCTCATGAGACTATAATTCGTCCACTAGGGACACCTAGGGGTTTAAAGGCTTGTGGCACATGCTAAGTGCCATCGTGTTTTCCTACAAAAGTGGATTAGATTAGGTATAATCAGTTTTTATACTTTTAGTTTAATAATATGATGTTTATTGTTTTTCTTTAGTTTTGTTCTTATGTGTTTTGCCCAGGAGTGTAAAAGCTTAAGTGTGGGGGAATTTGATTCAAATTTGACAAGAGGTTGTCGAGACCCGTCAAATAATAAAAATTACTGGTTCATAAAATAATTTGTAGTATAGAGAATGAACCGAATCGTCTCTCAAGGATCAATAAAAACAAAGATTCAATCAGATCAAGATAATTAAAAATGGGGGTTTTTTGATGATTTGTAAAGTAAATACACTGATTGAATTAAAGGAAAGTAATTAACAAATTAACCAATTCAAGGAAATTTCCCGATCATGAGTTTAATCCATCACTGATCACAAGAAATTCGCTTAATTGCTAACCATGTTCTTGGCCTTAGATCACATCAAGACGCCTCATCATGATTCAATAATCCTCTACTAGATAAGCATATAAGATTTAACTAACCAAGGTTAGATAAAGTAAGCACCATCCAATCATAGATTAACTTAAGATCAGGGATTTAACCAAGCTAAACAATCCATCAAAAAGCTTTAATAAATTGTTTAGTCTTTGTGATCCTCTTTGAATACATGATAATAAAGCTATTATCACATCAGCATCTAAATCAAATTAAGCAATTCAATCTAGATAGAAATCAAAAGAGGAAGAAGAGAAACTTGAATAACAATTAAGCAATATGAACAAGCGAAACAAGATCTCCAAATTAAACATCAAGATGGTTAATCCCTTGGTTTGATTATGAGAGCCTAACCTTCCATGGATGGGAAGGAAGAACTCAGAAATAAAAGAACAAAAACGAAAATCTAAAGAGAATGGAGAAGAAGAGAAAGAAAACTCTCACAAATACTCAAACTTTCTTCAAACTTACTTAAAATTAAATGATCTATAATACAAAGATATTGAATCTATTTATACTAATCCTAGAAGCCAATTTGTAATTAAAAATAATCTGAATACAAGCTGTAAAAACATGGAAATTGTCAAATATGGAAGCTTGATGCATGGTTGGTGGGTTGGTGCATGGTAGGTGGGTTGGTGTATGGTTGGTGGCTTCAAGTCAACAACTCAACTCCGACTTCCAACCTGTTTTTCATGCCCTAAACGATGTATTCTGGCTTCGAGGTCTCATGACAGTTGTAGAGCATTGTCTCATTGAAATTTTGGTGTTGGAATCATGCCATTTGGACTTTTAGAACTCCAAATATGCCAAAAACACTGGACTTACCTCAAGTTAGGTTGGCAGAACGTGTTTCCAAATTCAAACCAACTTGTAACTTCATAATCATGCCTAAAATGACATCTATTGACTAAATGGTCTTCAGAGAAGTTGGAGATATGAGTCTTATCTTTCCAATGACCAAGTTTCAGCCCAAGAGGAGGCCTATAGCCCACTATATAGTCCAATATGTACACACTGCCCAGATTCCCGTGACAGCAAACTCACTCTGCATTGCAAGGCTATTTTGGACCCCTAGAAGTCCGATCCAGCTCTTGAGTTCTTCATGAAACTTGTAGAGCCTTGTCTTAGCTTTCCAAAGACACCAAGATCACCTCAAATGGATCACCGAGTCCCAAGTTATGACCTAACCAAGGAGGAAAGGTCAAAATGCATCAAAATCCAAGAATTATTCACAATTTGTATTAAAGCCAATGAAGCCCAACAACATTAAACTCATCTAAAATACTAATATTGGACACAATAAACATCTAATAAAGCCTAATACAAAGTTAACATAAGTGTCTTAAATTGATTAATTGTAACATCCCTAAATTTTGATTCTAATCTTAATTCTAGCTTAACTAAATCATATGGAAGTCCTAGTGTAATTTTCTGGAATTGGGATAAATTGGGAATTTTTAGAAATCACCAAGGGTATTTTGGTCATTTTACACCCTCAGTGGCAATTTTGTGAATTCTCATTCAAGTGGAGGGCAAAGTTGACAATTCAACTTCACCCCCCTTTTCTTCATGTGGGAGCCGTGCATGTTATATGCTCATATGGTCATCTTCTTAAAAATATCAAAGTATCCATAGCTAAGGTTTTCCAAGCTTTCAAGGTCTAAAGTAAGTATTTTTATTCATCCTTTGGCTTAGGTTATTTGATGGTTATTGATCACTATGATCTCTTCTTCAATCCTATGGTATTAGTTTCTTGAGAAACTCATTTTCATCTTTGAGAATTAAGAACACAAATTCTAAAGTTCTTGTATGTTTTAGTTGTTTTGAAGGAAGTTGAAGACGAAGTTATCATAAGGATTTTGGTTGGTTTGATATCACCTCAAGCCTAGTTCTTGTCCTAAATCATTGCTACGTGAGTGTGGGTTGATTTGTGATATGGTATGGTGTTATTTAGGGTGTAAGTTTAAGTCTTGAAGATAAGCACTTCTATGTGTTAAGGTTGTTTTTGAATGTGAATGTTTGGATTGTTACTTGTATTCAATGGTATGGATGTATGAGAATGATTGGATTTGCTACTTGTTATTCAATGAAATGAATGAATAAATGGATGGATGGATGAATGGATGAATGAATGGATGAATGAATAGAGTTTAAGATAAGAGGTGCATGATCAAATGTTGATTTTTTATGTTTGTGAATCGATTCACAAGATGTGTGAATGGATTCACAGACCTGTGAATAGCATTGTGAACGCGTGAATAGCACTGTGAATCGATTCACAACATTTTGTGAATGGATTCACAGACCTGGGAATAGCATTGTGAACGCGTGAATAGCACTGTGAATCGATTCACAACATTTTGTGAATGGATTCACAGACTTGAGAATAGCAATGTGAACTCGTGAATAGCACTGTGAATCGATTCACAACATTTTGTGAATAGATTCACAGACCCAAGAATAGCATTGTGAATAGATTCACAATAGTGTGTGAATAGATTCACAAGACCCATGAATAGCATGGTGAATGGATTCACAATAATGTGTGAATAGATTCACAATAATGCGTGAATAGATTCACAATAATGTATGAATAGATTCACAATTGTGTATGAATAGATTCACAATAGTGTATGAATAGATTCACTAAGAGATTCATTTAATAGATTCACATAGGCTTGAAATGATAACTTAATACAATGAAGGGATGTATAACTAAGTGGAAGTAGTTGAGAGGATTGAGCATAATACTTGTGTGGTTCAATCATAAATTGAGAAGATTGAGCACAATGCGTGTGTAGTTTAAATTTTGTATTGATTAAATGTGATGTTATTATGATATTATGATTGAGCATGATATGAATATGAAAGCATTGCATTGCATGGTGAGATGGCCTAACCGGAAGGGGTTAGTGTACAATATGTGAGAGATTACCTAACTGGAAGGGGTTAGATGAAAGAATAAGTGGTGCATAATTACTTGCATTGCATAGCGAGATGGCCTAACCGGAAAGGATTAGTGTACAATACTTGAGGGGTGCCTAACCTACGGGGTTAGATGGAAACAAAATGACATAAAACATTGCATACTGCATATTGCGAGGGCCTAACCGGAACGGGTTAGTGCACAACAAGAGGAGTGGAGAAAGAAAATGTGTGAAGAAAATGTGTGAACATCATGTGCATTCATAAACTCATTGCATATGTTGGTTTAATATTACTTGATATATTGAATTGTGTGTATGCTTGCATTCTAATTACATGCATACTTTATATACAAGTTTTATTCACATTCACTGGGAAGTTGTTCTCACCCCCTCTTTCTCAGATTCGCAGGAACACCCTGGACCCTCTACGGGTTAAGTATGGAGGATTCTATGATACTTGTATTTTGGTGGAGTGAGCTCCATTATGTAATTATAATATGTTAATATTTTAGTGTGCTCAATGAGGATAGTGTCTAGTATACACTTGTATAATGTACGTACTCTGATAATATTTTGAATGAGATAATGTTTTGAATGAGATCGGAGATCTCTTGTTGATGTATATACATATATATGTACTCTGGTTGGTTTGAATGATTGTTTGGAATCCGCTGTTTATTTATGACGTTTGGGAACATACGAGAAACAAAGGAAACGCTACCGAATTTTATATGTAATAAAGAAAAAAATATATTCCACGTAAGACTTATCAGTAGTAAATAATAGGTCTTACATTAATCACTGAGCACTCTACTCAACACAGTGAACACACTAAAGGTACAACTGAGCAAGTCTTCTTTGCTCCTCAACCAGCTTAGAAGAATCATGTCTCAACAAAAGACCTTGAGAAGAGAAGTCCAAGATGGGCTAAATGAACTGCATAATACTCTTCATGAGTCTATTGGAATTTGGAGATTTCTCAAGTTAATATGTATTTAGTCATGTATGAGACCAAAAAAAAAAAAGTGATGGCAATAGCTACAAATAAAGGCAATGTTTGAAAAAATTTGCTTAAAGTTGCACATATATGCAACATTTAAAAAGCATTGCCTAAAGCTACACAATATCTTAAAAATGTTGCCTAAAGTTGTACGCATAGGCAACTATAACATGTGTTGCCTATATTTGTAGATTTAGGCAATTCTTTTTACATGTGAAACGTGTTGCTTTAAACTGATGTTTAGTGTAACCTATGAAAAGCATTGTTGTAACCTCCTGCGAAAAGCATTGTCTCAACATTATCTATCTTATGCATTCACTTCACTATCAGAGTGCATAAAAGCAATAAATTTCAAACAAACGGGAAAATGAGAGGGCAACAAAGATTGTTTTAAGTGGTATTAATAGCACTATGTTGTATCTTAGAATCCTCCTATTTATAACAAATGATGAGATAGCAAACATAACAAAAAGAACAAGAGCTATAACAGTAGTATACAATTAATGGAAGCTTACAACCCAACTTTGATGGTAGACCAAATGAGTATACCAACAATGAAAGCAAGAAGATTGGATATTATATGTGACATATGTTGCTTTTCTGTAGAAACTAATAAGAAGTAAGTAAGAAAAGAAATAGATTTGAAACATAAAATGCCTACGCAAACTGTCGAAACAAAAGAAGGTTTTAATTCTTGACTCCTTGAAAACCAAATGTAACTGACAATCTGTAACATCTTAAGGCTATAATTCACCCCAAAACATGCACATGTCATTGGCCCGATTTTAAAGAAGGCACGTTTGTTTGTGAATATATACCAATAATAAAGCATCTTGAATTGCAGTTTTGCTCCCATAAATTAAACTATAGTTCACTACTAAATTAAGTTGAAAGAAGGTGGAAAAGGAAAGAAAAGAGAGATAATCAAACAAAAGAGATAAAGACAAATAAGAAAGAGATAACCACAAAGACTATTTTGAAGTTTAGAAGCTTCAAGCCACGAGGTAAAATCATTTATCAACATAAATCCAACAACAAGCCTTACTGGCTTACAGTGTACTTACAAATGACCTATTAATAAAAGATTACTAATAAAAATCAAATCCAAGACCTTTTTTTCGACCCTGTTCAATCATGCCAGTTGAACCAACCCTCATTAGATTGATTTGCTAAAATCCCGATTAGTTGCCAGGTGTTTTGTCGGCTAATTTCTAACATAATTAATTTTTTATGAGTCTATTACCGACAAACACAAATTCACCCGAGATCAATTGTGTTTTCTTGTAATGCAACAGTTTTTATAACAAAGTAACAAATTTAGGAAATATTGGATTATTCAAATTATATTGGTGTTGTGCACCAACATATAATTACTTTGTGCTAATGAATGCATTCTTGCCAAGCATAGTAGCTGGGATTATATGTGACCAATTGCATGCTGTCCTTCACCAATGACTAGGTGTGATTCTAGTAGTTAAAAAATTTAAATTTAAGTTTCACAACTTTGAATAGATGTGCTTTTTCTATTTTCATGTCTCTTATTATGATCCTTCAATTCCCTCAAACAAGGATACCATTTATAATGCACCTTATATTACATTAATTTACTCAACAATTATTATGCAAGTTATTAGAATTTAAAAACACGTGCAGGGGAAGTTAGAGTTGTCATTTATAAGTTACAATAGCATTGTCAAGTCATACAGTACTAGTACTGAGCAAACGAATATCGTCTGCCAAATCATATTTGCTAAAGGGATGGTAAGTAATTGCAAAGTGCATCAATTACAGCTAGTAGCAATATTATATATAATTCATTATTGAAGGACAAACCATGGAGTCTTTACTACAAATTAAAAGATCAGATAAAATAATTTATTTGTCATTGTAGGATCAGATTGTACAATATTGTGCATTGCATTGTTGTACTAGTTTCATCTAATTTTTAAATTAGATTCATATATATATATTTTTTATAGTTGAATCCTTATAATTTACAAATATTTGTCATTAGATCCTTGCTTCATCTGTTATTATAAATTCATTCAAATCATACATGAGTTTTTTTTGCACTTTCCCCATCTCTCTAATTTCCTGTTGATCACTAGCTTGTTTTAGTAGAGACAACAAAGTGCATGTTACAGGATATCCCTTTAACCACTTTCATTCATTTATACACAGTTTAAGTAGTAAACTACCAAACTCCCCTTCCAATATAGAACTAGTGCACGATTTGAACAACCCAATAGAGAGTCAAATTAGATAGAATGGACATCTCAATTTGCAACAACCTTAACTTAGTTCTAACTCTAGACAGACTCTGTTATATATATATATATATATATATATATATATATATTGTCTAATATTTTAAAGTCCTCCTTGTATGTCAACCATGCTTATTATGATAAATAAAGTCACGGTGATTATTTTAGAGTCCTATAAACACGACAAACATTACAAGTTAAAATAGAAAAGAAGAAAAGCAGCTGAAAGAGAAAAGGAAAATACAAAAAAATGGAGAGAAAATATATATTTGGTCTCCATAATACTTATTTTAATAAAAGTTGATATTGGCCCAAATTAAATCCTTTTCAAGCTTGGTGAGGAAAAAGGCGAACGGGAAGGCCCATGGCAGGCATGGGCATGGGATCAACGATAATCTTCTCATCTGGAATCAACTTTTCCCACTTGAACCTCTTTACTAGCTGGTGCATGAAAACCAATATTTCCAATCGGGCATACTCTTTTCCAGGGCACATCCTTGGTCCTCCACCGAATGGCACAAAAGTGTAAGGAGCTGGCCCATTTTTTTCGAATCTACTTGGGTCGAATTTCTCCGGTTCCGCAAAGTACTCTGGATTCTTATGTGTTGAACTTACACTCCAGTACAACTATATTCAAGGCAAAACAATTAAATAACTTCAAAATAGCGCCACTGATGTCTTATCTTACTATAGAACAATCCAACAATCCCTTGTATTCTTATGCATGTGTACATCTAATCATATACCTCTTTCAGTAAAATGAAAAGAATAAATCAAATTCTTGGGATAGAAGTCAAACACATACATGTGTTTCAAGCCATAAATATAGCAAAAGGAAATGAAAAGATCATTATGCATATATATGTGGGTGTGTATTTATATATGTGTGTGTATTTATATATTTTAAGAGAATGCTTCTATATTTTACCTTCCAGCCTTTTGGAATTGAGAACCCATTGAAGATAAAGTCAGTGATGGCTTCCCTGAAACCTCCTTGGAGTGGAGGGGCAAGTCTCATTACTTCACAAGCTACGTTCCACGAGTATTTCATCTTCTGGATGTCATCCCAATTCAACAACTCTCCTGGGGATTTTGATTTTGCAATTTCTATTTGCTCTAAACAAATTGAAGGAAAGAGAAAATAAATAAGTATATATATAATAAATAATCACGGTATTCATTTAACAATGAAGGGGGAAAAGAAAAGAAAAAACAAAACGAATTGGTTGTACTATTTCAAGCCGACTTGTAGAAAGGAACAAATACAATATATACAAGGGTTTTTACCAGAAGTTTCCAAAAAAAAAACAGGAAAACAAAAGGCCAAAGCCTCTTTTAAGAATTATGCCTTGTGTTATAATCTGGTTTGTTTGGGTTTAGGATGCTTGACTTCACAACTTATAATCACTGAGTCAAAATTTATCTTTCAGGCTCGGTTTGATAGATTCAGACAAATATGCGCCTTGAACAGGTTCGAATATATATATATATATATATATATATATATATATATATATATATATTAACTGTTAGTAATTAACCCGTCTTATATTTTTTACATTTTTAATGTCTAAATTATATTTTTAAAATATATTTTATATAGAAAATTCTAATTTTTATTTTTTAAATTGTTTCAATTCATACTGGATCCGCCCGCAATCAAGACTTGAAGGAGTGGTAAAGTCAGCAATATAAAACTTAAGATGTGATATATAATTATATATACAGGAAATATGGATAAAAAGTCATAATTAAAATCAACTAGAGTAAACTAAAAATTTATACTATTGCAAACACGTATAGTTAAAATGAATGTTTCTTTAAGGACTAATTTTCTAAAAATGTATTTTCCTAAATTAAAAGAGATTTTTCTTGTTGAACTATATAAATAAAATTAAAGAAGGTTTATTATACATAAAAAAGCTTTTCCTATTTCTTTTGGTAATTTTTCATCTAAATTATTTAAGAGTTACGTGTAAAAATTTATACTATTGCAAACAAATATAGTTAAAGTGAATGTTTCTTTTAGGACTAATTTTCAAAAAATGTATTGTCCTAAATTAAAAGAGATATTTCTTTTTGAAGTATATAAATAAAATTAAAGAAGGTTTATTATACATAAAAAAAAAAATTTCCCTATTTCTTTTGTTATAGGACTAATTTTCATAAAATGTATTTTCCTAAATTAAAAGAGACTTTTCTTTTTGAAGTATATAAATAAAATCAAAGAAGGTTTATTATACATAAACAAGCTTTTCCTATTTCTTTTGGTAATTTCTTCATTTAAAGTATTTAAGATGTACGTGGTTTACTAATTAATGTTGGACTGATAGTAACTTTTTTAATCTAAAAGTAAAATTATATTGATTAAATATTTAAATTTAATCAAATAAAGTCATGTACCATTTGTTTTAATTCATTTAGGCTGCATTCAATCTTCTTCATTGGGGGCACCACATAACTTTGAACCTACTGAACGAAATTAGAGCTCCAAACCTCCACCACATCAATAATGAGGTCAGAGGCTCGTTTGCAAATTATACGCTAAGCGAATCACGTGAAATTTCGTAATTGAGAGCTTGACTTGTGTTTAGAGGAAGGAAGATCAAAAAGATTATGATAGTTGGCTTGAAACAATCACCTATTTAAGAAAAAGAACAACTTTCATGAAGAGAAATGATAAATAATATGAATCTTTTTCTTAAAAATTTATTTACGAACCCATTTGCACCGCTATCAACATCCCTCATGAGTTTTTTGTTTTTTTATTTTTATTTCTTGAGTAAAATAGTGAATTTAGTATACTTGTACTGTGCTCCGAAATTATTAACAGTTTCATACAAATTTATTCGTGTTAGATAATTGTACTCTTCATGAATACTTATTCTTTTCTTTTTTGCAATTTTAAGTTCCACTCAGCTTTGATTTAAAAAATACTTACATATCAAAATTTTAATAAAAGTATTATCAAATTTGTAAGTCGTTAATATGATAGAAAATTTAGAATAAAAAGTTCGCATAAATATTAATAAAAAATTATTTTAAATTTTTATAAATAATAATTTATAAATTTATTAAAAAATTATTAATGATTATTATTATTTATATTTTACTTACTTTTTGAATTAAATCATAGAAGAGGCAGATATTATTAAATATTAAGTATGAATTAATATCAAGTTTTAATGCATAAATTTGGAAATGAGGTAGAAAATTGATAGACTCACTCACCCTGATACACTCCTTGATAAATGTGTGGGAGCTCGGCAAGGTATTTGACAATGAAAGTGCATGCAGCACTTGCAGTGTCATGGCCTCCAATCAATAGGCCAAGAATCTTGTCAGCAATATCAAGTTCAGACATATACTGTCCATCCTCATTGCATGTCAATAACATGTGAGACAATATGTCTTGGGTGGGGGAGGCCTTCCCTTCAGCCAAATCCACCTTCCTCTGCCTGATGATGTCCAAGAGTTCCTTCCTGATCAACTTGGAGGCCTTGATTGCTCGGTTGAAGGGCGTTCCAGGCAAGTCAATGGGCATTGATATGATTCCAGAAGCCAACAAATTGAAAGGGTCCGCGAATTTTTCTACGTGGTTCAGATCCTCCACGCTCATAAACAAACGGCAAGCCAACCAGAAGGTATACCTGTTGAGAATCGGCACACACACAAATTAATGCATGCACGTACGTAAGCAAATTAATAAATAATTAAACACTCATTTTAGTTCTTTAAAAAAATTTGACATACTTTTAAAAGATTAATTTAACTTAAAAAATAACATGAATTGACCAATTTGATATATATAAAAAATATTAAATGAATAATTTGATATCAAAAATTAACATTTTAATAACTAATGACATTTATTTTTAAAGAATCAAAATTAATATTTACTCTTAATAAAGTAAAGACAGTGTGGTGAGTAAAGATTTTCTGATCCATTTTTAAAATTGAAAGTTATAACTTATAATTAATAACCACCTCTTCGCCAATGGGAATACGGTGACTTGTGTCTTGTTCTCCCAAAGAGAAGTAAAGTGCCTTTGGGCAATGTTATCCATAATACCAACATAACGTTGGAGAGCTTCGGGCTTGAGGAACTGAGGGAGCAACTTTCTCATCTTCTTAGATTCTATCTTAGAGCTGGTCTGAAGCGAGGTGGGGAAGATCTTGTTGACGCTGTCAGGCCACCATGCGACCACAAGCTTGTTCTCGTTAGAAAACAAGAATTTGTTGCATGCGGCTCCACAACAAATGACTGTAGGCTGGCCAAGGAGTGAGGTCTTGAACACTTGGGAAGAGTACTTAATCATGCGTTCGAAGATGAACTTCTCTGGATGCCCTTTCCATCCTGAGCTCAGGAACTCCAGGCTCTCACCAATCACTGGGTACCCGATCTTTCCCGGGGGCAGGTTGGGGGCCGTAAATGAAGACCTTTGCCTGTAGAAAAGGAAGAAGAAGGAGAAAGAGATTAAGGAAACAAACAGAAGCAGAAGGGAGAGATAGAAATGCTCCATGCTTTTCGTGTTTGTATTGAGGGGGCAATGGGCGTTGATGTGAGGTACCAGCAATTTATAGGCAAAATGTCAAGGGATGCCTAATGGGAGAGAGAGAATACCGGCATGTTGAGTGACAATATCAAGTATCAACATTATATTATTATTAAGAAACAAAGAAACCTAGTTCATCTCCTTCTATAAGATGAATTTATGGCTCGTTTGTATTAACTTTTTTTGGAGTAGTATTTTTTTAAAGTAATAAAAATACTTTTTTTAAAAGTTAAAGGGTTCAAACTTTAAAAAAAACACTTCATATATGATGTAATCTAAATTTTTTTAATACCATCACTTAATTAAATGTTGATAAATATTAAAAAAAATTTAATTTTTTAAGTAGTTATTGATAAAATCAAACTCGATCTTTCAATTATGTAACAATATATGATTAAATGATAATAAAAAAAATTTATACATATTAAAATTAAATCTTCAATCTATGTACAAATTAATTAATTTTCCTAATAATTTTTTATTCTTTTGACTTCCTCTCCTCAGCAATGCGTCCACGAGCAATACCAGACATGTTCTCTTTTTCTCTCTATCTCTTCTCTCCTTTTTTGATATTTTATTTTAGGAAAAGAGTATTCACACTTCCTAAATTTTGGTTCATTTGTAAATAATCATAACAAATTATAAAATTTTACAATTTAATTCATAAACTATATTAATTATTGCAATATGTCATTCCATTTATTCTCCATTAAATTGTTAACAGAAAAAAAATGTATTTAGACACTTTAAACTTTGCTAATTTGTAAACAACCACCACAAACTATAAAATCTTTCAATTTAATTCTTAAATTATATCAATTATCACAAATAAGTCATTTCATCTACTCTTTATTAAGTTGCTAATAAAAGAGTGACGTGACATAATCTTTATCCTTGATCTGTCCCAAATCCTAACCTTACATGTTCATTTCTTTTTATTATGTTATTACCTATTTAATAATTTTTCATAAATTTAAATAATAATAATAATAATAATTTATAGTTCATGATTTTTATTTGTAAATGAGCACAAGTTTAAATGAGACCTAAATGTACTATTCCTTTTTATGATGTGATGTACATTTAATATAAATTTTGATTAAGATAATTAAGTTAAAGTAAATTTTAATTATTAAGAGATTAGATTATAAAATTAATATAAAAAATTTAAAAATAATGATAAATCAAAATAAAATTTTATCCTTTTACTTATTGACTACTTGTTTACGTGATAAAATCTACAACACCTATCTATTCTAATTCTAATCATTTATTTTATTTTATAATTTTTTCTTTACCTAATTAATTAATTTTTAGAAATTAAAAATATATAATATTATTAAAAAAAAATTAAATCCTTAATTTGACCACATCATCTGCTATGAGGTTTCTTTTATTTAATTATTTTAAAATTAATTTCTTTAATTTATGAAGAATTATTGAATAAGTATATAAATAGATAATTATTAAATAAGAATTATGAATAAAATAAACATGAATGGTAAATTGGAGACAGACAAGGGGGAGGATCATGTCGTGTTACTCTTTTATTAGCATCTTAATAAAGAGTGGATAAAAAAACTTATTGCAATAACTATTACAATTTAAAGATTAAATTAGAAGATTTTATAGTTTTGGTGGCTATTTGTAAATTAAAAAAATTTTAAAAATCTAAATGTATTTTTATTTTGTTAGTAACTTAACGAAAAGTGGATAGTAGAATTTATTGTGATAATTGATATAATTTATAAATTAAATTAATTTTTTATATTTTATGATAATTATTTACAAATTAACTAAAAGAAATACGAATGTACTTTTCCCATTTATTTTTAATAAGAAGCAGCACATGGAGAACGGTTTGTTTGCTCTGTATTCCTTCCTAATTTCCTCTCCTTTCCTTTTCACTTGCATAAATACTTTACCTCTCTGTCTCTCTCGCTTGTGCCCAACCAACTTTCTTCTATCCTATTCTAATTCCTCCTATGCACTGCTTCTGTTTTGTGGCAGACCAGGGATTTGTCCTTTTTTATTATTATTATTTGGATTTAAAAATTGCCACCCTCCTTATCCACTGTTTGCTACAATACTTTTTTGAGTATAATATTTAAAATAAATTATCAAATATTTATTAATTATTAATTTTATAATAAATATTTAAAATTTTATTAAATATAATTAATAATTAATAAATATTTAATAAAAAAAATTACCGAAATAATCCTTTGCTTTATTTTTTAAACCTCACAAGTGAAAATGACGCCGCCATGCCCCGCACGCCATCACGCGACCCCTCGGTTTTGTTTTGGCTGAAGAAAAGTCTCCTCTTTCACACCAACCGCGAACTGAACTATGGATTTATGGATACTACACTGGGCTTGGGCCTGCGAGAAGCAAGGGGGGAGAAATCATTGGGCTATATCATAGAAATTAATTGGGCCCATTGAAGTGCAATAAGGTGAGGTCTGGCTACTAGCTAGATGACAAAGAAATGAGATTACCCAAAAGAGAAATGAGGAAAAAAGAGAGAATAATAAATGGATTTAATTTCTATTCACGTGTAAAAAAATTTTACATTATCATCTAATCATGTGTTGTCAAATCATTAAAATAGTTAGAATTTCTAAGTAGTTGTTGTGATAGTCAACTCTTTTATTAATTTGGCAACACATGATTGGATGACAGTGTAAATAAACTTTATACTGACAGTGGTTAAAATTAAACTCTCATGGGGCGTTTGGTTCAAGGTTTGAAAAAATATTCCCAGGAATAGCATGCCCAGAAATGATATTCCCAGGAATGGTATTCCCAGGAATGATGATTACTACGTTTGGTTAAATAAAACCTTTCCCGAGAATGACTCTAACCGTTAGCGACAGTAGCAGATGTCGTTTGTAACTGTCAACCTCTGGAGGCAGCAGACGTGGCTGGATTCCGGTGACTAGGGCGGTGGCTTAAGTCGTCGAATTCCGGTAACCGGTGTGGTGACTAAAGTCGTCGGTCATTGTTAGCTGCCGTCGGCTTGCGGTGGCTAAATTCCGGTAACTATCAAGGAGACTAAAGTTTCTGGCCACCGTCAATTGGAGGAGGTGACGGAGGTAGCCGAATTCCGGTGATTGGCCGCTGTGGACGGTGGTCGATGGTGGCCGATGGCGGTCACCAGCAATGATATCACGGTTGTTGGTTAATGACATGTCAATAGAAGGGTAGATATTTTGGACATTTCACATGGCAAAAATATTCTCATGCCATGAGAATGTTGCAAACCCACCTCCTCCCATAGGAATGAAAGTGTAGGAATGTTGGTTAAAAATCATTCTCGGGAATCATTTTATGATGGGAATGCTTTTTTAAAACTTGTATCAAATATGGGAATCCAACATTCCTATGTAAGGATTCCCAGGAATGAAAAAACAATCCGCGAACCAAATGCCCCATAAATGGATTTAATTTCTATCCACTGTCATTGTAAAAAAATTTTACACTGTCATCCAATCATGTATTGCCAAATCATTAAAATAGTTAGAATTTCTAGGTAGTTGTTGTGATAGTAAACTCTTTTACTAATTTGGCAACACATGATTAGATGACAGTGTAAAGAAACTTTACACTGACAGTGATAAAATTAAACTCATAATAAATTTAATTGAAGGAAAAAAAAAAAAGGTATAGTGGAGAAAGTGATGATGTTCTCGGAGTCGGAGGTTTGGTACAGAGATAATAATTTGATATTATGTAATGCATGATGTTCTGTTAATTCTTCAGAGCCATGGCTTTGACGTTGAACTTTTATGATTATCTATAATAATATTATAAAGGAGATTTCTCATTTTGGTCTTGAACTATTTTATTCTTAAAATATTTATTACTATTTATTTAATGTAAATATAAAAAGAATTAAATTATAAATACCTTTATTTAACAGTTATAATTATTTACAAATACTTTTTAACATCTTATCTTATAGTTATAATTGATTTTAAACACTCTTTATTTATTTTAATCTTATTCAAAAGAAAATTTAAAAATGTGACTTACTCTTTATCTTATTCAAAAATTAAACGAAAATATAAATTGACTAACACATAATGCCCCTCAGTATGCTAGTAATATTATGAGTTTATGACGATGCTAACTCTATTTCTGCTCTCACGCAACACATTGCTCTTAGATGATACGAGATAGAAGCTCTTGACTAAGTTAAGCCACGACAAAAGGAAGGCATATATCTCATATTTTCTCTATACCAATTGCAAAGAGTAGAAAAAGAAAATTGTGACAAAGAAAACGATCAATTTTTTAATAAGAAAAAACGACTACACTTTAGTCATGCGTGCATACTACGTTTCTGGAATTTATCTCTCAAGAATGGCCGATTTTCAAACTAGATGTTTTTCTTTTTCTTTTTTCTTTGATTTCTAAAGGAGGTCTATGAGATTAAGACTTAGATTCTTAGTGTAGGGAGAAAGAAAGTAGACTACATTACAGGCAAACTAGTTTGCGTGAGATTTATTCTAAAATCAAGTAATTTTTAAAAGAATATAGTTTCAGTTGAACTATATTTATTAAATTATTGAGTAAACATTTATTTTGATTCTATTAAAATATATATGACATCACATTATTCTTTCATTTATCAATGTCATCAAATTATTCATTAATGATAATTAAGGCCACCATTTTCGTTTTCAAAAATTAATTTGATTTCATTTTGAAAATTAATTTAATGTAAGAAAATATAATATTGGAAAAATTAATTTAATATCACGTATATATTTATAAGATCAAAATAAAAATTTAATCTAAAATATTTTATGTTTAAAATAAATAATATTAAGCCTATTCTGAAAGCCAATATTAATAGTGGTCAAATGTCAAATACACACTGTGATGCATGTGAACCCTCCATGCCAGTATATCTAACTGATTTATTAATTTTTTATAACGTATTTCATTTATCTTTGACAAATAAGACAGTAGTAGTTGCCGTTTTTCCAGAATTTTAAGTAGTATATGTGTTTGATAAGGAATAAAGATTTTGGAGCCAAACACGAGGATTTCATAGAGCTATTGGTGAAACACTTGTACCTACAACCTGGATGTCATAGGAGTCACCGCATCAAGAGGAAGCGGATGATGGTTATTTAGCCATACAAGAAACAAACTACTCCACTAGCATACTCTAACGTTGTTGTCTGACAATGGCACAAGTTAGCAATAGCTATCTGAGAATAATTAATTAATTGGAGCATCAACATAAAAAATATATAAATTGGGGAGTTAGATGTACTATCAAACATTAATGACGTGAAACACCAAAAAAAAAATATATATATATATATATATATATATATATATATTAATGATGTGTAGCCTCCTAACAAGGGCAGACCACGCTCACCCTTAGGGGTCTGTGGTCCCAATATTTTTGAAATTATAAAAATCTCTCTTCAAGTTTTAACTATTTTTTTATATATAAAATATAAATTTAATCCTTTAAAATGTGTATTTTTCCCTCCTAAGAGTTATATCCTTGTTCCATCCCTACTCAAAACCTAAATGCATTAATTAATTGTGTTCTCGTCTTCCGTTATTTATCTTTGGAAAAATTATCCAAAACATCAATTTAAAAAACATAATTCTTATTTAATTTATTTTAAAAATTAACTAAGTATTTAACTACATTAACCAATAATTTACATATGGTTAGCCAAATATCAAGTATCAAAATGAAGATAAATTATTAATTAATTATATATAAATTATTAATTAATGTAATTAAATACTTGATTACTTTTTAAAATG
Organism: Styphnolobium japonicum; assembly: GCA_023212625.1. NCBI lineage: Eukaryota > Viridiplantae > Streptophyta > Magnoliopsida > Fabales > Fabaceae > Styphnolobium > Styphnolobium japonicum. The sequence continues at coordinate 22,946,204 of JALBWW010000009.1, forward strand.
AACCAAATGAAAAAAAAAATTTTTAAGCTAAATCATTTTCCCTTTATTTTTTTATTGTCAAAAGCCCCTAGCCACGTCGTCTTCTGTTATGTGTGCATTGTAGCTTACCCTAACAGTGTCTAGTATGATTTTTTTAAAAAAGAATTAATTGAGTGCATGTTTATTTTTTATTATTTTACTCTCAAAATCAGTTTTTTTTTTCAAAATCTCTCTGTTAGATATTTTGATTATAAGTTTTTTTTAAACAGAAAAAAGCTAATCTAAACATGCTGTGACATGCTAATGTTATTTTTATATTATTATCTAATTATGTGTTATTAAATTATTTAAAAAATTTAATTTCTTAAATATTTTGTTATCATCATCTAATTTTTTTAATGATGTATTAATATATAATTAAATAATAATATAAATTTTTTTACACTATCAATAAATTAAAATTAAATAACCTTTTATTGTAAATAAGTGTTACTATTTGATTAATTTGTGCACACTTCAATTAATATTTTTGATTCAGTCAAAGGCAGATCTCATTCAATATGATAATTCTATTATTAACAACATGATTGCTTTTTTATTTTGTAGCATAAAGTCCCACTGGGAAATGCTTGATTCGAGGATCAAATGAATCTTTTTTTTGTTTTTTTGTTACAAAGTAGGTCTATGACTTGGTGTGGGAACGGAGTGGTAAGTACAAATAATAAAATAGACTGATTGGGATTATTCCAAAAAGAACTTATAAGTGCCACTTAAACTAAGACTCTTATATTGTTTTCTTTTTTTATTCATAAAGTTAAAATAATTTATTTACATATTTTTGAAAAAATTATAAAATAATATAATTATAAATACAAGTGCAAAAATTACAAAAGTTTAAATTTGATTGATTGATATTGTTAGCGTTTATATACCATAATAATAAAGTGTCCCATCATTATAGTAAATAAATTGTTTTACTTTCAATAGAAGCTTTCACTCACAATTTCTGAATATGTGCCTTTTTTTCTTTCTTTTTTTTTTAAAAAATCGTTTCTCAAATTCTCATACTTTAGTTCGCTCAAATAAGAATACCATTTATAATACAGGTGACCTTTAACTTATATGGTATCCTCGTGGTGTTTATCTTTAGAATGAGAAGGAAATACAGGTAAGCTATATATATATATATATATATATATATATATATATATATATATATATATATATATAATATAGAGTGGAGATTCATTTACTCTAATAGTAAGTCTTGTAAACTTACACTAATGAATAACTTTTCATAAAATTATAATTTTACCAATCTAACCGTTGAATCATGTAATATTATCATGAAGAACATGCATAACAAATTTAAGATAAATTGGACATGCATAAGAATTTAATCTTATAGCCGACATTTACTTATATTTTGAAAAATATATTATACGTTAAAATAAAGTAGTTAAATGAAGTATCAATTAATTTTAAAATTCTATAAAACTTTATAGACTTGATCTACTTAATGAAAACTTTCAATCCACCGGTTAGATTGATAAAATTCAAAGCTTATAAAAAATTATTTAATGGAGTAAGTGTGTCAAGACTTACTTTTGGAATAAGTGAATTCCTATATATATATATATATATATATATATATATATATGTTATAACATATTCGGAGGGTGCCGTGACACAAGAGGCAATTAATTTTTTTTTTTAAAAAAAGGAGGTAGCACACCAATTTTTATTTTAATTGACTAATAATTAAAAAATTAATTTTTATTAGAAAAATTGGTCTTTGAAAAGAAACTAGGCTAGGGAATCTAATTATTCGCAAAGAAGGACAACAACTAAATCTTACTGCATTTTTGATACATCCGTTATAAGATAATTATCCTATAACTAGTTGCATAAATTAATAATAATCTTGAGAATATTTATTTTACCCCTTAAACAAGCAAATAAATAGGACAAAATTAAAATGCTAAAGGAATGCTATTTACAAAAATTAAATTATAATTATTTACAAGTTAAACAAATAATAAAACTAAATTACAAAAAAATTATAATTTTGACTTGTTGTGAGTGCTTATGTATCCCTTGCGCACAATGGAGAATTCAAAGTTATGTAATTTTTTAAAAAAATTTTATGGGTTTGATTTATTTAATTTAAGAAAATTAATTTATTTAATTGATTAAAAAGAAAAAAAGTTAATCTAAAAAGAGATTTGATTTGAATAAATGGGTAAAAGTTTTTATGCATCATAAACAAAATAGAATATGGCACTAGGCCACAATGCCATTCCAAAGAAAATTGACCAATGGGGGGTGGTAATTGACCCCTTGAAACTAATAAGCAGTCCTAGCAGGATTGAACATGACACTAGGCCATAAGGCAACCCCAAAGATAGGTCAAGGAGCACTTGACTCCTCGAGACCTCTAAGAGCATATTATTTTATTATTTTATTTATTTATTTTTTAACACAAGTCATAAGCGAGATGGAACATGACATTAGGCCATAGAGCTATCTCAAAGAAAATTGGCCAGAGGGTAGACCCCTCAAGACAACTAAGCAATTACTAATTTATTTTTATTTTCAAAGCAAGTCCTAAAGAGGATTCAAGATGACACTGGGACACAGGGCAACCCCTTAAAACTTGGTCAGGGGGTACTTGACCCTTCGAGACCACTAAGTGATATTTAATTTATTTAAAGCCAATCCTAAATAAGGTTGAGCATGACACTAGGCCACAGAGCAACCCCAACAACTTGGCTAGAGAGTACTTGACTTTTCGAGACCACTAAGGAATAAGCCTACATTTAATTTTATAGTTGGACCAATAAGGCTAGGTGAGTGCATGAAGGCAATTAAACTTATTATGAATTTATTATTGGAAATACATAAAAAGATAAGTGAGGTAATTCTAAAATCTACACATATTACACCCATTCTTCTAAGAAGTTGAGGCTCTAATACCATGTCTG